>CM042686.1:0-1243113 GCA_023614405.1 Avena insularis | reverse complement strand
TTGGCAACCTCCCACCGACCGTTAAGTGAATTTGTCTTTTTTAATGAGGGATGGACAGAAAGGTTCCCGATAATAACGGTTGGGAAATTGTCCATATAAGGTTAATTATAGTATTTTTTGAAAATGGTTTGGTACCAATGCCAAACTTTAATTTGGTAGTATGCGTCACAGAGTAATTGACCTCAGATTCTCGCACCTCAAAAAATGGAAGTTGGCTTTTTGGTGTGTGAAAGGGAAAACTTCCTCCGCAACATCGTGAAGACATCCCAAGATGCACATGTGTGCATAAGTATGGGCCCACATTATCACAAACTATGCCCTGATTCTAGCCATAACATTGGTGGTTTGACCTAAATGCCATGGAAACCTCAAACATGATAGGTCATTTTGTGAAAGATTTTCATGATGTTTACATTTTCAAGTTTAATATTTGTCCTTACTGGCAACTGTGACATTAATAATATGACACCACGCTTGAAGGTTTCATTGTTTGGATCATTTTTGCATTTCTTATGCCCGTTCAAACTATATTCAAAATGGCGGCATGTGAAGCTTCTTAGCCAGGGGCTGAGCCCGCTTGAACTTGAAGTGGATCTCAGTATGAAATAGCATGTTGTGAACCTATAAATGATTTTTAAAAATTCACAAGCATTATATCATATAATTGTAGTTCAAATCTTGGCAACCTCCGCCATGAATTCGGGCATGAGAATTTCTCTTTAATGAGGATGGACGGAAAGGTTCCCTCGAAGCATACACGGTTGGGGAAATTGTCCATATAAGGTGGTATAGTATTTTGAAAATGGTTTGGTACCAATGCCAAACTTTAATTTGGTGGTTGCTACCCTGTAGAACACCCCGATTTCGCACCTCAAAAATGGAAATTGGCTTTTTGTGTCGAAAGGGAAAACTTCCTCCTGCAACATCGTAAGCCATCCTAAGATGCACATGTGTGCCTGTATGGGCACATTATCACAAACTATGCCCTGATTCTAGCCATAACATTGGTGGTTTGACCTAAATGCCATGAAACCTCGAACATGATAGGTCATTTTGTGAAAGATTTTTATGATGTTTGCAATTTTCAAGTTTAATATTTTTCCTTGCAAGCTGACATAATATGACACCACGCTAAGGTTTCACATTGTTTGGATCATTTTTGAATTTCTTATGCCCGTTTCAAACTATATTCAAAACGACGGCATGAAGCTTCTTGGCCCGGGGCCGAGCCTCGCTGAACTTGAAGTGGATCTCTGATGAAATAGCATGTTGTGAACCTATAAATGATTTTTTTTTAAAATTCACAAGCATTATATCATATACTTGTAGTTCAAATCTTGGCAACCTCCTCCGATTCGGCAGGAATTTGTCTTTTTAATGAGGAATGGATGTAAAGCGTTCTGATACACGGTTGGGAAATTGTCCATATAAGGTGGTATAGTATTTTTGAAAATGGTTTGGTACCAATGCCAAACTTTAATTTGGTGGTTGCTTCACGTAACACCGATTTGGGCACCTCAAAATGAAATTGGCTTTTTCATGTGTCGAAAGGGAAAACTTCCTCCTGCAACATCGTAAGCCATCCCAAGATGCACATGTGCACAAGATGGGCACATTATCAATAACTATGCCCTGATTCTAGCCATAACATTGGTGGTTTGACCTAAATGCCATGAAACCTTGAACATGATAGGTCATTTTGTGAAGGATTTTTTATGATGTTTGCAATTTTTCAAGATCAATATTTTTCCTTCCAACTGTGACACATAATATGACACCACGTGAAGGTTTCACATTGTTTAGATCATTTTTGAATTTCTAATGCCCGCTTTCAAACTATATTCAAAACGGCGGCATGAAGTTTCTTAGCCCGGGCTGAGCCTCGCTGAACTTGAAGTGGATCTCCATGAAATAGCATTTTGTGAACCTATAAATGAATTTTTAAAAAATTCACAAGCATTATATCATGTACTTGTAGTTCAAATCTTGGCAACCTCCTACCGATTCGGGAGGAATTTGTCTTTTTTAATTAGGGATGGACAGAAAGGTTCCTGATACACCGGTTGAGAAATTGTCCATATAAGGTGGTATACTATTTTTGAAAAATGGTTTGGTACCAAGTACAAACTTTTAATTTGGTGGTTGCTTTACGTAACACCCGATTTGGGCACCTCAAAATGGAAATTGGCTTTTTGAAAGGAAAACTTCCTCCTGCAACATCGTGAGCCATCCCAAGATGCACATGTGTGCACAGTATGGGCACATTATCACAAACTATGCCCTGATTCTGGCCATAACATTGGTGGTTTGACCTAAATGCCATGAAACCTCGAACATGATAGGTCATTTTGTGAAGGATTTTTTATGATGTTTGCAATTTTTCAAGTTCAATATTTTTCCTTCCAACTGTGACACATAATATGACACCACGCGAAGGTTTCACATTGTTTATATCATTTTTGAATTTCTAATGCCCGTTTCAAACTATATTCAAAACGGCGGGCATGAAGCTTCTTAGCCCGGGGCTGAGCCTCGCTGAACTTGAAGTGGATCTCGATGAAATAGCATGTTGTGAACCTATAAATGAATTGTGTTAAAAGTCACAAGCATTATATCATGTACTTGTAGTTCAAATCTTGGCAACCTCCTGCCGATTCGGGAGGAATTTGTCTTTTTTAATGAGGGATGGACAGAAAGGTTCCTGATACACTGGTTGGGAAATTGTCCATATAAGGTGGTATACTATTTTCGAAAAATGGTTTGGTACCAATGCCAAACTTTAATTTGGTGGTTGTAACGTAACACCCGATTTCGCACCTCAAAAATGGAAATTGGCTTTTGTGTGTCGAAAGGAAAACTTCCTCTGCAACATCGTAAGCCATCCCAAGATGCACATGTGTGCAATATGGGCACATTATCACAAACTATGCCCTGATTCTAGCCATAACATTGGTGGTTTGACCTAAATGCCATGAAACCTCAAACATGATAGGTCATTTTGTGAAGGATTTTTTATGATGTTTGCAATTTTTCAAGTTCAATATTTTTCCTTGCAACTGTGACACATAATATGACACCACGCGAAGGTTTCACATTGGTTGGATCATTTTTGAATTTCTTATGCCCGTTTCAAACTATATTCAAAATGGCGCATGAAGCTTCTAGCCGGGAGCCTCGCTGAACTTGAAGTGGATCTCTGATGAAATAGCATGTTGTGAACCTATAAATGATTTTTTTAAAAATTCACAAGCATTATATCATATACTTGTAGTTCAAATCTTGGCAACCTCCTCCCGATTCGGCAGGAATTTGTCTTTTTTAATGAGGAATGGACAGAAAGGTTCCTGATACACCGGTTGGTAAATTGTCCATATAAGGTGGTATAGTATTTTTGAAAAATGGTTTGGTACCAATGCCAAACTTTAATTTGGTGGTTGCGTCACAGAACACCCCGATTTAGGCACCTCAAAAATGGAAGTTGGATTTTTCGTGTGTCGAAAGGGAAAACTTCCTCCTGCAACATCGTAAGCCATTCCAAGATGCACATGTGTGCACAGTATGGGCACATTATCACAAACTATGCCCTGATTCTAGCCATAACATTGGTGGTTTGACCTAAATGCCATGAAACCTCAAACATGATAGGTCATTTTGTGAAAGATTTTTTACGATGTTTGCAATTTTTCAAGTTTAATATTTTTCCTTGCAACTGTGACACATAATATGACACCACGCGAAGGTTTCACATTGTTTGGATCATTTTTGCATTTCTTATGCCCGTTCCAAACTATATTCAAAACGGCGGGCATGAAGCTTCTTAGCCCGGGGCTGAGCCTCGCTGAACTTGAAGTGGATCTCTGATGAAATAGCATGTTGTGAACCTATAAATGATTTTTTAAAAAATTCACAAGCATTATATCATATACTTGTAGTTCAAATTATAAACCTCCGCCAATTCTAGAATTTCTTTTAATGAGGGATGGACAAAAGGTTCTGATACACCGTTGGGAAATTGTCCATATAAGGTGGTATATTATTTTTGAGAAAAAATGGTTTGGTACCAATGCCAAACTTTAATTTGGTGGTTGCTTCAACGAACACCCGATTTGCACCTCAAAATGGAAATTGGCTTTTTCGTGTCGAAGGGAAAACTTCCTCCGCAACATCGTAATCCATCCCAAGATGCACATGTGTGCACAGTATGAGCACATTATCACAAACTATGCCCTGATTCTAGCCATAACATTGGTGGTTTGACCTAAATGCCATGAAACCTCCCGAACATGATAGGTCATTTGTGAAAGATTTTTATGATGTTTGCAATTTTTCAAGTTTAATATTTTTCCTTGCAACTGTGACACATAATATGACACCACGCGAAGGTTTCACATTGGTTGGATCATTTTTGAATTTCTTATGCCCGTTTCAAACTATATTCAAAACGGCGGGCATGAAGCTTCTTAGCCCGGGGCTGAGCCTCGCTGAACTTGAAGTGGATCTCTGATGAAATAGCATGTTGTGAACCTATAAATGATTTTTTTAAAAATTCACAAGCATTATATCATATACTTGTAGTTCAAATCTTGGCAACCTCCTCCCGATTCGGCAGGAATTTGTCTTTTTTAATGAGGAATGGACAGAAAGGTTCCTGATACACCGGTTGGGAAATTGTCCATATAAGGTGGTATAGTATATTTGAAAAATGGTTTGGTACCAATGCCAAACTTTAATTTGGTGGTTGCTTCACAGAACACCCCGATTTGGGCACCTCAAAAATGAAAATTGGCTTTTTCGTGTGTCGAAAGGGAAAACTTCCTCCTGCAACATCGTAAGCCATCCCAAGATGCACATGTGTGCACAGTATGGGCACATTATCACAAACTATGCCCAGATTCTAGCCATAACATTGGTGGTTTGACCTAAATGCCATGAAACCTCGAACATGATAGGTCATTTTGTGAAGGATTTTTTATGATGTTTGCAATTTTTCAAGTTCAATATTTTTCCTTCCAACTGTGACACATAATATGACACCACGCCAAGTTTCACATTGTTTAGATCATTTTTGAATTTCTAATGCCCGTTTCAAACTATATTCAAAACGGCGGGCATGAAGCTTCTTAGCCCGGGGCTGAGCCTCGCTGAACTTGAAGTGGATCTCTGATGAAATAGCATGTTGTGAACCTATAAATGAATTTTTAAAAAATTCACAAGCATTATATCATGTACTTGTAGTTCAAATCTTGGCAACCTCCTGCCGATTCGGGAGGAATTTGTCTTTTTTAATGAGGGATGGACAGAAAGGTTCCTAATACACCGGTTGGGAAATTGTCTATATAAGGTGGTATACTATTTTCGAAAAATGGTTTGGTACCAATGCCAAACTTTAATTTGGTGGTTGCTTAACAGAACACCCCGATTTCTGACCTCAAAATGGAAATTGGCTTTTTGTGTGTCGAAGGGAAAACTTCCTCTGCAACATCGTAAGCCATCCCAAGATGCACATGTGTGCACAGTATGGGCACATTATCACAAACTATGCCCTGATTCTAGCCATAACATTGGTGGTTTGACCTAAATGCCATGAAACCTCGAACATGATAGGTCATTTTGTGAAGGATTGGTTATGATGTTTGCACTTGTCAAGTTCACTATTTTTCCTTGCAACTGTGACACATAATATGACACCACGCGAAGGTTTCACATTGTTTAGATCATTTTTGAATTTCTTATGCCCGTTTCAAACTATATTCAAAACGGCGGGCATGAAGATTCTTAGCCCGGGGCTGAGCCTCGCTGAACTTGAAGTGGATCTCTGATGAAATAGCATGTTGTGAACCTATAAATGATTTTTTTAAACATTCAAAAGCATTATATCATAGACTTGTAGTTCAAATCTTGGCAACCTCCTCCTGATTCGCAAGAGGCGAATTTGTCTTTTTAATGAGGAATGGATGAAAGGTTCCTGATACACCGGTTGGGAAATTGTCCATATAAGGTGGTATACTATTTTTTAAAAATGGTTTGGTACCAATGCCAAACTTTAATTTGGTGGTTGCTTCACAGAACACCCCGATTTGGGCACCTCAAAAATGGAAATTGGCTTTTTCGTGTGTCGAAAGGGAAAACTTCCTCCTGCAACATCGTAAGCCATCCCAAGATGCACATGTGTGCACATTATGGGCACATTATCACAAACTATGCCCTGATTCTAGCCATAACATTGGTGGTTTGACCTAAATGCCATGAAACCTCGAACATGATAGGTCATTTTGTGAAGGATTTTTTATGATGTTTGCAATTTTTCAAGTTCAATATTTTTCCTTCCAACTGTGACACATAATATGACACCACGCGAAGGTTTCACATTGTTTATATCATTTTTGAATTTCTAATGCCCGTTTCAAACTATATTCAAAACGGCGGGCATGAAGCTTCTTAGCCCGGGGCTGAGCCTCGCTGAACTTGAAGTGGATCTCTGATGAAATAGCATGTTGTGAACCTATAAATGATTTTTTTTAAAATTCACAAGCATTATATCATATACTTGTAGTTCAAATCTTGGCAACCTCCTCCCGATTCGGCAGGAATTTGTCTTTTTTAATGAGGAATGGACAGAAAGGTTCCTGATACACCGGTTGGGAAATTGTCCATATAAGGTGGTATAGTATTTTTGAAAAATGGTTTGGTACCAATGCCAAACTTTAATTTGGTGGTTGCTTCACAGAACACCCCGATTTCGGTACCTAAAAATGGAAATTGGCTTTTTCATGTGTCGAAAGGGAAAACTTCCTCCTGCAACATCGTAAGCCATCCCAAGATGCACATGTGTGCACAGTATGGGCACATTATCACAAACTATGCCCAGATTCTAGCCATAACATTGGTGGTTTGACCTAAATGCCATGAAACCTCGAACATGATAGGTCATTTTGTGAAGGATTTTTTATGATGTTTGCAATTTTTCAAGTTCAATATTTTTCCTTCCAACTGTGACACATAATATGACACCACGCGAAAGTTTCACATTGTTTAGATCATTTTTGAATTTCTAATGCCCGTTTCAAACTATATTCAAAACGGCGGGCATGAAGCTTCTTAGCCCGGGGCTGAGCCTCGCTGAACTTGAAGTGGATCTCTGATGAAATAGCATGTTGTGAACCTATAAATGAATTTTTAAAAAATTCACAAGCATTATATCATGTACTTGTAGTTCAAATCTTGGCAACCTCCTGCCGATTCGGGAGGAATTTGTCTTTTTTAATGAGGGATGGACAGAAAGGTTCCTAATACACCGGTTGGGAAATTGTCTATATAAGGTGGTATACTATTTTCTAAAATGGTTTGGTACCAATGCCAAACTTTAATTTGGTGGTTGCTTAATGAACACCGATTTCGGCACCTCAAAAATGGAAATTGGCTTTTTGTGTGTCGAAAGGGAAAACTTCCTCCTGCAACATCGTAAGCCATCCCAAGATGCACATGTGTGCACAGTATGGGCACATTATCACAAACTATGCCCTGATTCTAGCCATAACATTGGTGGTTTGACCTAAATGCCATGAAACCTCGAACATGATAGGTCATTTTGTGAAGGTTTTTTTATGATGTTTGCAATTTTTCAAGTTCAATATTTTTCCTTGCAACTGTGACACATAATATGACACCACGCGAAGGTTTCACATTGTTTAGATCATTTTTGAATTTCTTATGCCCGTTTCAAACTATATTCAAAACGGCGGGCATGAAGATTCTTAGCCCGGGGCTGAGCCTCGCTGAACTTGAAGTGGATCTCTGATGAAATAGCATGTTGTGAACCTATAAATGATTTTTAAAAAAATTCACAAGCATTATATCATGTACTTGTAGTTCAAATCTTGGCAACCTCCTCCCGATTCGGCAGGAATTTGTCTTTTTTAATGAGGGATGGACAGAAAGGTTCCTGATACACCGGTTGGGAAATTGTCCATATAAGGTGGTATAGTATTTTTGAAAAATGGTTTGGTACCAATGCCAAACTTTATTTTGGTGGTTGCGTCACAGAACACCCTGATTTGGGCACCTCAAAAATGGAAGTTGGCTTTTTCGTGTGTCGAAAGGGAAAACTTCCTCCTGCAACATCGTAAGCCATCCCAAGATGCACATGTGTGCACATTATGGGCACATTATCACAAACTATGCCCTGATTCTAGCCATAACATTGGTGGTTTGACCTAAATGCCATGAAACCTCAAACATGATAGGTCATTTTGTGAAGGATTTTTTATGATGTTTGCAATTTTTCAAGTTTAATATTTTTCCTTGCAACTGTGACACATAATATGACACCACGCGAAGGTTTCACATTGTTTGGATCATTTTTGCATTTCTTATGCCCATTCCAAACTATATTCAAAACGGCGGGCATGAAGCTTCTTAGCCCGGGGCTGAGCCTCGCTGAACTTGAAGTGGATCTCTGATGAAATAGCATGTTGTGAACCTATAAATGATTTTTTTAAAAATTCACAAGCATTATATCATATACTTGTAGTTCAAATCTTGGCAACCTCCTGCCATTTCGGTAGGAATTTCTCTTTTTTAATGAGGGATGGACAGAAAGGTTCCTGATACACCGGTTGGGAAATTGTCCATATAAGGTGGTATAGTATTTTTGAAAAATGGTTTGGTACCAATGCCAAACTTTAATTTGGTGGTTGCTTCATAGAACACCCCGATTTCGGCACCTCAAAAATGGAAATTGGCTTTTTCGTGTGTCGAAAGGGAAAACTTCCTCCTGCAACATCGTAAGCCATCCCAAGATGCACATGTGTGCACAGTATGGGCACATTATCACAAACTATGCCCAGATTCTAGCCATAACATTGGTGGTTTGACCTAAATGCCATGAAACCTCGAACATGATAGGTCATTTTGTGAAGGATTTTTTATGATGTTTGCAATTTTTCAAGTTCAATATTTTTCCTTCCAACTGTGACACATAATATGACACCACGCGAAAGTTTCACATTGTTTAGATCATTTTTGAATTTCTAATGCCCGTTTCAAACTATATTCAAAACGGCGGGCATGAAGCTTCTTAGCCCGGGGCTGAGCCTCGCTGAACTTGAAGTGGATCTCTGATGAAATAGCATGTTGTGAACCTATAAATGAATTTTTAAAAAATTCACAAGCATTATATCATGTACTTGTAGTTCAAATCTTGGCAACCTCCTGCCGATTCGAGGAATTTGTCTTTTTTAATGAGGGATGGACAGAAAGGTTCCTAATACACCGGTTGGGAAATTGTCTATATAAGGTGGTATACTATTTTCGAAAAATGGTTTGGTACCAATGCCAAACTTTAATTTGGTGGTTGCTTAACAGAACACCCCGATTTCGGCACCTCAAAAATGGAAATTGGCTTTTTGTGTGTCGAAAGGGAAAACTTCCTCCTGCAACATCGTAAGCCATCCCAAGATGCACATGTGTGCACAGTATGGGCACATTATCACAAACTATGCCCTGATTCTAGCCATAACATTGGTGGTTTGACCTAAATGTAATGAAACCTTGAACATGATAGGTCATTTTGTGAAGGATTTTTTATGATGTTTGCAATTTTTCAAGTTCAATATTTTTCCTTACAACTGTGACACATAATATGACACCACGTGAAGGTTTCACATTGTTTGGATCATTTTTGAATTTCTTATGCCCGTTTCAAACTATATTCAAAACGGCGGGCATGAAGCTTCTTAGCCCGGGGCTGAGCCTCGCAGAACTTGAAGTGGATCTCTGATGAAATAGCATGTTGTGAACCTATAAATGATTTTTTTAAAATTTCACAAGCATTATATCATGTACTTGTAGTTCAAATCTTGGCAACCTCCTACCTATTCGGCAGGAATTTGTCTTTTTTAATGAGGGATGGACAGAAAGGTTCCTGATACACCGGTTGGGAAATTGTCCATATAAGGTGGTATAGTATTTTTGAAAAATGGTTTGGTACCAATGCCAAACTTTAATTTGGTGGTTGCTTCACAGAACACCCCGATTTCGGCACCTCAAAAATGGAAATTGGCTTTTTCTTGTGTCGGAAGGGAAAACTTCCTCCTGCAACATCGTAAGCCACCCCAAGATGCACATGTGTGCACAGTATGGGCACATTATCACAAACTATGCCCTGATTCTAGCCATAACATTGGTGGTTTGACCTAAATGCCATGAAACCTCGAACATGATAGGTCATTTTGTGAAGGATTTTTTATGATGTTTGCAATTTTTCAAGTTCAATATTTTTCCTTGCAACTGTGACACATAATATGACACCACGCGAAGGTTTCACATTGTTTGGATCATTTTTGAATTTCTTATGCCCATTTCAAACTATATTCAAAACGGCGGGCATGAAGCTTCTTAGCCCGGGGCTGAGCCTCGCTGAACTTGAAGTGGATCTCTGATGAAATAGCATGTTGTGAACCTATAAATGATTTTTTAAAAAATTCACAATCATTATATCATATACTTGTAGTTCAAATCTTGGCAACCTCCTGCCATTTCGGTAGGAATTTCTCTTTTTTAATTAGGGATGGACAGAAAGGTTCCTGATACACCGGTTGGGAAATTGTCCATATAAGGTGGTATAGTATTTTTGAAAAATGGTTTGGTACCAATGCCAAACTTTAATTTGGTGGTTGCTTCACAGAACACCCCGATTTGGGCACCTCAAAAATGGAAATTGGCTTTTTCGTGTGTCGAAAGGGAAAACTTCCTCCTGCAACATCGTAAGCCATCCCAAGATGCACATGTGTGCACATTATGGGCACATTATCACAAACTATGCCCGGATTCTAGCCATAACATTGGTGGTTTGACCTAAATGCCATGAAACCTCGAACATGATAGGTCATTTTGTGAAGGATTTTTTATGATGTTTGCAATTTTTCAAGTTCAATATTTTTCCTTCCAACTGTGACACATAATATGACACCACGCGAAGGTTTCACATTGTTTAGATCATTTTTGAATTTCTAATGCCCGTTTCAAACTATATTCAAAACGGCGGGCATGAAGCTTCTTAGCCCGGGGCTGAGCCTCGCTGAACTTGAAGTGGATCTCTGATGAAATAGCATGTTGTGAACCTATAAATGATTTTTTTAAAAATTCACAAGCATTATATCATATACTTGTAGTTCAAATCTTGGCAACCTCCTCCCGATTCGGCAGGAATTTGTATTTTTAATGAGGAATGGACAGAAAGGTTCCTGATACACCGGTTGGGAAATTGTCCATATAAGGTGGTATAGTATTTTTGAAAAATGGTTTGGTACCAATGCCAAACTTTAATTTGGTGGTTGCTTCACAGAACACCCCGATTTGGGCACCTCAAAAATGGAAATTGGCTTTTTCGTGTGTCGAAAGGGAAAACTTCCTCCTGCAACATCGTAAGCCATCCCAAGATGCACATGTGTGCACAGTATGGGCACATTATCACAAACTATGCCCAGATTCTAGCCATAACATTGGTGGTTTGACCTAAATGCCATGAAACCTCGAACATGATAGGTCATTTTGTGAAGGATTTTTTATGATGTTTGCAATTTTTCAAGTTCAATATTTTTCCTTCCAACTGTGACACATAATATGACACCACACGAAAGTTTCACATTGTTTAGATCATTTTTGAATTTCTAATGCCCGTTTCAAACTATATTCAAAACGGCGGGCATGAAGCTTCTTAGCCCGGGGCTGAGCCTCGCTGAACTTGAAGTGGATCTCTGATGAAATAGCATGTTGTGAACCTATAAATGAATTTTTAAAAAATTCACAAGCATTATATCATGTACTTGTAGTTCAAATCTTGGTAACCTCCTCCCGATTCGCAGGAATTTGTCTTTTTAATGAGGGATGGATGAAGGTTCCTGATACACGGGGAAATTGTCCATATAAGGTGGTATAGTATTTTGAAAATGGTTTGGTACCAATGCCAAACTTTAATTTGGTGGTTGCGCCACGAACACCCGATTTGGGCACCTCAAAATGGAAGTTGGCTTTTTCGTGTCGAAGGGAAAACTTCCTCCTGCAACATCGTAAGCCATCCCAAGATGCACATGTGTGCACATTATGGGCACATTATCACAAACTATGCCCTGATTCTAGCCATAACATTGGTGGTTTGACCTAAATGCCATGAAACCTCAAACATGATAGGTCATTTTGTGAAGGATTTTTTATGATGTTTGCAATTTTTCAAGTTTAATATTTTTCCTTGCAACTGTGACACATAATATGACACCATGCGAAGGTTTCACATTGTTTGGATCATTTTGCATTTCTTATGCCCATTCCAAACTATATTCAAAACGGGCATGAAGCTTCTTAGCCCGGGCTGAGCCTCGCTGAACTTGAAGTGGATCTCTGATGAAATAGCATGTTGTGAACCTATAAATGATTTTTTAAAATTCACAAGCATTATATCATATACTTGTAGTTCAAATCTTGGCAACCTCCGCCATTTCGGTAGGAATTTCTTTTTAATGAGGGATGGATGAAAGGTTCCGATACACCGGTTGGGAAATTGTCCATATAAGGTGGTATAGTATTTTTGAAAATGGTTTGGTACCAATGCCAAAATTTAATTTGGTGGTTGCTTCACGTAACACCCGATTTGGGCACCTCAAAAATGGAAATTGGCTTTTTTCGTGTCGAAAGGGAAAACTTCCTCCGCAACATCGTAAGCCATCCCAAGATGCACATGTGTGCACAGTATGGGCACATTATCACAAACTATGCCCAGATTCTAGCCATAACATTGGTGGTTTGACCTAAATGCCATGAAACCTCGAACATGATAGGTCATTTTGTGAAGGATTTTTTATGATGTTTGCAATTTTTCAAGTTCAATATTTTTCCTTCCAACTGTGACACATAATATGACACCACGCGAAAGTTTCACATTGTTTAGATCATTTTTGAATTTCTAATGCCCGTTTCAAACTATATTCAAAACGGCGGGCATGAAGCTTCTTAGCCCGGGGCTGAGCCTCGCTGAACTTGAAGTGGATCTCTGATGAAATAGCATGTTGTGAACCTATAAATGAATTTTTAAAAAATTCACAAGCATTATATCATGTACTTGTAGTTCAAATCTTGGCAACCTCCTGCCGATTCGGGAGGAATTTGTCTTTTTTAATGAGGGATGGACAGAAAGGTTCCTAATACACCGGTTGGGAAATTGTCTATATAAGGTGGTATACTATTTTCGAAAAATGGTTTGGTACCAATGCCAAACTTTAATTTGGTGGTTGCTTAACAGAACACCCCGATTTCGGCACCTCAAAAATGGAAATTGGCTTTTTGTGTGTCGAAAGGGAAAACTTCCTCCTGCAACATCGTAAGCCATCCCAAGATGCACATGTGTGCACAGTATGGGCACATTATCACAAACTATGCCCTGATTCTAGCCATAACATTGGTGGTTTGACCTAAATGCCATGAAACCTCGAACATGATAGGTCATTTTGTGAAGGATTTTTTATGATGTTTGCAATTTTTCAAGTTCAATATTTTTCCTTGCAACTGTGACACATAATATGACACCACGCGAAGGTTTCACATTGTTTAGATCATTTTTGAATTTCTTATGCCCGTTTCAAACTATATTCAAAACGGCGGGCATGAAGATTCTTAGCCCGGGGCTGAGCCTCGCTGAACTTGAAGTGGATCTCTGATGAAATAGCATGTTGTGAACCTATAAATGATTTTTAAAAAAATTCACAAGCATTATATCATGTACTTGTAGTTCAAATCTTGGCAACCTCCTACCGATTCGGCAGGAATTTGTCTTTTTTAATGAGGGATGGACAGAAAGGTTCCTGATACACCGGATGGGAAATTGTCCATATAAGGTGGTATAGTATTTTTGAAAAATGGTTTGGTACCAATGCCAAACTTTAATTTGGTGGTTGCGCTACGTAACACCCCGATTTCGGCACCTTAAAAATGGAAGTTGGCTTTTTCGTGTGTCGAAAGGGAAAACTTCCTCCTGCAACATCGTAAGCCATCCCAAGATGCACATGTGTGCACAGTATGGGCACATTATCACAAACTATGCCATGATTCTAGCCATAACATTGGTGGTTTGACCTAAATGCCATGAAACCTCAAACATGATAGGTCATTTTGTGAAAGATTTTTTATGATGTTTGCAATTTTTCAAGTTCAATATTTTTCCTTGCAACTGTGACACATAATATGACACCACGCGAAGGTTTCACATTGTTTGGATCATTTTTGCATTTCTTATGCCCATTCCAAACTATATTCAAAACGGCGGGCATGAAGCTTCTTAGCCCGGGGCTGAGCCTCGCTGAACTTGAAGTGGATCTCTGATGAAATAGCATGTTGTGAACCTATAAATGATTTTTTTAAAAATTCACAAGCATTATATCATATACTTGTAGTTCAAATCTTGGCAACCTCCTGCCATTTCGGTAGGAATTTCTCTTTTTTAATGAGGGATGGACAGAAAGGTTCCTGATACACCGGTTGGGAAATTGTCCATATAAGGTGGTATAGTATTTTTGAAAAATGGTTTGGTACCAATGCCAAACTTTAATTTGGTGGTTGCTTCACAGAACACCCCGATTTCGGCACCTCAAAAATGGAAATTGGCTTTTTCGTGTGTCGAAAGGAAAACTTCCTCCGCAACATCGTAAGCCATCCCAAGATGCACATGTGTGCACAGTATGGGCACATTATCACAAACTATGCCCTGATTCTAGCCATAACATTGGTGGTTTGACCTAAATGCCATGAAACCTCGAACATGATAGGTCATTTTGTGAAAGATTTTTTATGATGTTTGCAATTTTTCAAGTTTAATATTTTTCCTTGCAACTGTGACACATAATATGACACCACGCGAAGGTTTCACATTGTTTGGATCATTTTTGAATCTCTTATGCCCGTTTCAAACTATATTCAAAACGGCGGGCATGAAGCTTCTTAGCCCGGGGCTGAGCCTCGCTGAACTTGAAGTGGATCTCTGATGAAATAGCATGTTGTGAATCTATAAATGATTTTTTTTAAAATTCAAAAGCATTATATCATAGACTTGTAGTTCAAATCTTGGCAACCTCCTCCCGATTCGGTAGGAATTTGTCTTTTTTAATGAGGAATGGACAGAAAGGTTCCTGATACACCGGTTGGGAAATTGTCCATATAAGGTGGTATACTATTTTTGAAAAATGGTTTGGTACCAATGCCAAACTTTAATTTGGTGGTTGCTTCACAGAACACCCCGATTTGGGCACCTCAAAAATGGAAATTGGCTTTTTCGTGTCGAAGGGAAAACTTCCTCCTGCAACATCGTAAGCCATCCCAAGATGCACATGTGTGCACAGTATGGGCACATTATCACAAACTATGCCCTGATTCTAGCCATAACATTGGTGGTTTGACCTAAATGCCATGAAACCTCGAACATGATAGGTCATTTTGTGAAGGATTTTTTATGATGTTTGCAATTTTTCAAGTTCAATATTTTTCCTTGCAACTGTGACACATAATATGACACCACGCGAAGGTTTCACATTGTTTAGATCATTTTTGAATTTCTTATGCCCGTTTCAAACTATATTCAAAACGGCGGGCATGAAGATTCTTAGCCCGGCTGAGCCTCGCTGAACTTGAAGTGGATCTCTGATGAAATAGCATGTTGTGAACCTATAAATGATTTTTAAAAAAATTCACAAGCATTATATCATGTACTTGTAGTTCAAATCTTGGCAACCTCCTACCGATTCGGCAGGAATTTGTCTTTTTTAATGAGGGATGGACAGAAAGGTTCCTGATACACCGGATGGGAAATTGTCCATATAAGGTGGTATAGTATTTTTGAAAAATGGTTTGGTACCAATGCCAAACTTTAATTTGGTGGTTGCGTCACAGAACACCCCGATTTCGGCACCTTAAAAATGGAAGTTGGCTTTTTCGTGTGTCGAAAGGGAAAACTTCCTCCTGCAACATCGTAAGCCATCCCAAGATGCACATGTGTGCACAGTATGGGCACATTATCACAAACTATGCCCTGATTCTAGCCATAACATTGGTGGTTTGACCTAAATGCCATGAAACCTCAAACATGATAGGTCATTTTGTGAAAGATTTTTTATGATGTTTGCAATTTTTCAAGTTCAATATTTTTCCTTGCAACTGTGACACATAATATGACACCACGCGAAGGTTTCACATTGTTTGGATCATTTTTGCATTTCTTATGCCCATTCCAAACTATATTCAAAACGGCGGGCATGAAGCTTCTTAGCCCGGGGCTGAGCCTCGCTGAACTTGAAGTGGATCTCTGATGAAATAGCATGTTGTGAACCTATAAATGATTTTTTAAAAAATTCACAAGCATTATATCATATACTTGTAGTTCAAATCTTGGCAACCCTGCCATTTCGGTAGAATTTCTCTTTTAATGAGGGATGGAGAAAGGTTCCGATACACCGGTTGGGAAATTGTCCATATAAGGTGGTATAGTATTTTGAAAATGGTTTGGTACCAATGCCAAACTTTAATTTGGTGGTTGCTTCACAGAACACCGATTTCGCACCTAAAAAATGGAATATGGCTTTTTCGTGTGTCGAAAGGGAAAACTTCCTCCCGCAACATCGTAAGCCATCCCAAGATGCACATGTGTGCACAGTATGGGCACATTATCACAAACTATGCCCTGATTCTAGCCATAACATTGGTGGTTTGACCTAAATGCCATGAAACCTCGAACATGATAGGTCATTTTGTGAAAGATTTTTTATGATGTTTGCAATTTTTCAAGTTTAATATTTTTCCTTGCAACTGTGACACATAATATGACACCACGCGAAGGTTTCACATTGTTTGGATCATTTTTGAATTTCTTATGCCCGTTTCAAACTATATTCAAAACGGCGGGCATGAAGCTTCTTAGCCCGGGGCTGAGCCTCGCTGAACTTGAAGTGGATCTCTGATAAAATAGCATGTTGTGAAACTATAAATGATTTTTTTAAATTCAAAAGCATTATATCATAGACTTGTAGTTCAAATCTTGGCAACCTCCTCCCGATTCGGTAGGAATTTGTCTTTTTTAATGAGGAATGGACAGAAAGGTTCCTGATACACCGGTTGGGAAATTGTCCATATAAGGTGGTATACTATTTTTGAAAAATGGTTTGGTACCAATGCCAAACTTTAATTTGGTGGTTGCTTCACAGAACACCCCGATTTGGGCACCTCAAAATGGAAATTGGCTTTTCGTGTCGAAGGGAAAACTTCCTCCTGCAACATCGTAAGCCATCCCAAGATGCACATGTGTGCACAGTATGGGCAGATTATCACAAACTATGCCCTGATTCTAGCCATAACATTGGTGGTTTGACCTAAATGCCATGAAACCTCGAACATGATAGGTCATTTTGTGAAAGATTTTTTATGATGTTTGCAATTTTTCAAGTTTAATATTTTTCCTTGCAACTGTGACACATAATATGACACCACGCGAAGGTTTCACATTGTTTGGATCATTTTTGAATTTCTTATGCCCGTTCCAAACTATATTCAAAACGGCGGGCATGAAGCTTCTTAGCCCGGGGCTAAGCCTCGCTGAACTTAAAGTGGATCTCTGATGAAATAGCATGTTGTGAACCTATAAATGATTTTTAAAAAAATTCACAAGCATTATATCATGTACTTGTAGTTCAAATCTTGGCAACCTCCTGCCGATTCGGCAGGAATTTGTCTTTTTTAATGAGGGATGGACAGAAAGGTTCCTGATACACCGGTTGGGAAATTGTCCATATAAGGTGGTATAGTATTTTTGAAAAATGGTTTGATACCAATGCCAAACTTTAATTTGGTGATTGCTTCACGAACACCCGATTTCAGCACCTCAAAAATGGAAATTGGCTTTCTCGTGTGTCGAAAGGGAAAACTTCCTCCTGCAACATCGTAAGACATCCCAAGATGCACATGTGTGCACAGTATGGGCACATTATCACAAACTATGCCCTGATTCTAGCCATAACATTGGTGGTTTGACCTAAATGTCATGAAACCTCGAACATGATTTGTCATTTTGTGAAGGATTTTTTATGATGTTTGCAATTTTCAAGTTCATTTTTCCTTGCAACTGTGACACATAATATGACACCACGCGAAGGTTTCACATTGTTTGGATTATTTTTGAATTTCTTATGCCCGTTTCAAACTATATTCAAAACGGGCATCAAGCTTCTTAACCCGGACCGAGCCTCGCAGAACTTGAAGTGGATCTCTGATGAAATAGCATGTTGTGAACCTATAAATGATTTTTTTAAAAATTCAAAAGCATTATATCATAGACTTGTAGTTCAAATCTTGGCAACCTCCTCCCGATTCGGCAGGAATTTGTCTTTTTTAATGAGGAATGGACAGAAAGGTTCCTGATACACCGGGTGGGAAATTGTCCATATAAGGTGGTATAGTATTTTTGAAAAATGGTTTGGTACCAATGCCAAACTTTAATTTGGTGGTTGCTTCACAGAACACCCCGATTTGGGCACCTCAAAAATGGAAATCGGCTTTTCGTGTGTCAAAAGGAAAACTTCCTCCTGCAACATCGTAAGCCATCCCAAGATGCACATGTGTGCACAGTATGGGCACATTATCACAAACTATGCCCTTATTCTAGCCATAACATTGGTGGTTTGACCTAAATGCCATGAAACCTCGAACATGATAGGTCATTTTGTGAAAGATTTTTTATGATGTTTGCAATTTTTCAAGTTTAATATTTTTCCTTGCAACTGTGACACATAATATGACATCACGCGAAGGTTTCACATTGTTTGGATCATTTTTGAATCTCTTATGCCCGCTTCAAACTATATTCAAAACGGCGGCATGAAGCTTCTTAGCCCGGCTGAGCCTCATTGAACTTGAAGTGGATCTCTGATGAAATAGCATGTTGTGAACCTATAAATGATTTTTTAAAATTCACAAGCATTATATCATGTACTTGTAGTTAAAATCTTGGCAACCTCCTACCGATTTGGCAGAATTTGTCTTTTTAATGAGGATGGATGAAGGTTCCGATACACGGTTGGGAAATTGTCCATATAAGGTGGTATAGTATTTTGAAAATGGTTTGGTACGAATGTCAAACTTTAATTTGGTGGTTGCTTCACGTAACACCCGATTTCAAAGACCTCAAAAATGGAAATGGGCTTTTTCGTGTGTCGAAAGGGAAAACTTCCTCCTGCAACATCGTAAGCCATCCCAAGATACACATGTGTGCACAGTATGGGCACATTATCACAAACTATGCCCTGATTCTAGCCATAACATTGGTGGTTTGACCTAAATGCCATGAAACCTCGAACATGATAGGTCATTTTGTGAAAGATTTTTTATGATGTTTGCAATTTTTCAAGTTTAATATTTTTCCTTGCAACTGTGACACGTAATATGACACCACGCGAAGGTTTCACATTGGTTGGATCATTTTTGAATTTCTTATGCCCGTTTCAAACTATATTCAAAACGGCGGGCATGAAGCTTCTTAGCCCGGGGCTGAGCCTCGTTGAACTTGAAGTGGATCTCTAATGAAATAGCATGTTGTGAACCTATAAATGATTTTTTTTAAAAATTCACAAGCATTATATCATGTACTTGTAGTTAAAATCTTGGCAACCTCCTACCGATTCGGCAGGAATTTGTCTTTTTTAATGAGGGATGGACAGAAAGGTTCCTGATACACCGGTTGGGAAATTGTCCATATAAGGTGGTATAGTATTTTTGAAAAATGGTTTGGTACCAATGTCAAACTTTAATTTGGTGGTTGCTTCACAGAACACCCCGATTTCGGCACCTCAAAAATGGAAATTGGCTTTTTGTGTGTCGAAAGGGAAAACTTCCTCCTACAACATCGTAAGCCATCCCAAGATACACATGTGTGCACAGTATGGGCACATTATCACAAACTATGCCCTGATTCTAGCCATAACATTGGTGGTTTGACCTAAATGCCATGAAACCTCAAACATGATAGGTCATTTTGTGAAGGATTCTTTATGATGTTTGCAATTTTTCAAGTTCAATATTTTTCCTTGCAACTGTGACACGTAATATGACACCATGCAAAGGTTTTATATTGTTTGGATCATTTTTGAATTTCTTATGCCCGTTTCAAACTATATTCAAAACGGCGGGCATGAAGCTTCTTAGCCCGGGGCTGAGCCTCGCCGAACTTGAAGTGGATCTCTGATGAAATAGCATGTAGTGAACCTATAAATGATTTTTTAAAAAATTCACAAGCAATATATCATGTACTTGTACTTCAAATCTTGGCAACCTCCTACCGATTCGGCAAGAATTTGTGTTTTTTAATTAGGGATGGACAGAAAGGTTCCTGATACACCGGTTGTGAAATTGTCCATATAAGGTGGTATAGTATTTTTGAAAAATGGTTTGGTACCAATGCCAAACTTTAATTTGATGGTTGCTTCACAGAACACCCCGATTTCGGCACCTCAAAAATGGAAATTGGCTTTTTCGTGTGTCGAAAGGGAAAACTTCCTCCTGCAACATCGTAAGCCATCCCAAGATGCACATGTGTGCACAGCATGGGCACATTATCACAAACTATGCCCTGATTCTAGCCATAACATTGGTGGTTTGACCTAAATGCCATGAAAGCTCGAACATGATAGGTCATTTTGGGAAGGATTTTTTATGATGTTTGCAATTTTTAAAGTTCAATATTTTTCCTTGCAACTGTGACACATAATATGACACCACGCAAAGGTTTCACATTGTTTGGATCATTTTTGAATTTCTTATGCCTGTTTTAAACTATATTCAAAACGGCGGGCATGAAGCTTCTTATCCTGGGGCTGAGCCTCGCTAAACTTGAAGTGGATCTCTGATGAAATAGCATGTTGTGAACCTATAAATGATTTTTAAAAAAATTCACAAGCATTATATCATGTACTTGTAGTTCAAATCTTGGCAACCTCTTGCCGATTCGGCAGGAATTTGTCTTTTTTCATGAGGGATGGACAGAAAGGTTCCTGATACACCGGTTGGGAAATTGTCCATATAAGGTGGTATAGTATTTTTGAAAAATGGTTTGGTACCAATGCCAAACTTTAATTTGGTGGTTGCTTCACAGAACACCCCGATTTGGGCACCTCAAAAATGGAAATCGGCTTTTTCGTGTGTCAAAAGGGAAAACTTCCTCCTGCAACATCGTAAGCCATCCCAAGATGCACATGTGTGCACAGTATGGGCACATTATCACAAACTATGCCCTTATTCTAGCCATAACATTGGTGGTTTGACCTAAATGCCATGAAACCTCGAACATGATAGGTCATTTTGTGAAAGATTTTTTATGATGTTTGCAATTTTTCAAGTTTAATATTTTTCCTTGCAACTGTGACACATAATATGACATCACGCGAAGGTTTCACATTGTTTGGATCATTTTTGAATCTCTTATGCCCGTTTCAAACTATATTCAAAACGGCGGGCATGAAGCTTCTTAGCCCGGGGCTGAGCCTCGCTGAACTTGAAGTGGATCTCTGATGAAATAGCATGTTGTGAACCTATAAATGATTTTTTTAAAAATTCAAAAGCATTATATCATAGACTTGTAGTTCAAATCTTGGCAACCTCCTCCCGATTCGGCAGGAATTTGTCTTTTTTAATGAGGAATGGACAGAAAGGTTCCTGATACACCGGGTGGGAAATTGTCCATATAAGGTGGTATAGTATTTTTGAAAAATGGTTTGGTACCAATGCCAAACTTTAATTTGGTGGTTGCTTCACAGAACACCCCGATTTGGGCACCTCAAAAATGGAAATCGGCTTTTTCGTGTGTCAAAAGGGAAAACTTCCTCCTGCAACATCGTAAGCCATCCCAAGATGCACATGTGTGCACAGTATGGGCACATTATCACAAACTATGCCCTTATTCTAGCCATAACATTGGTGGTTTGACCTAAATGCCATGAAACCTCGAACATGATAGGTCATTTTGTGAAAGATTTTTTATGATGTTTGCAATTTTTCAAGTTTAATATTTTTCCTTGCAACTGTGACACATAATATGACATCACGCGAAGGTTTCACATTGTTTGGATCATTTTTGAATCTCTTATGCCCGTTTCAAACTATATTCAAAACGGCGGGCATGAAGCTTCTTAGCCCGGGGCTGAGCCTCGCTGAACTTGAAGTGGATCTCTGATGAAATAGCATGTTGTGAACCTATAAATGATTTTTTTTAAAATTCACAAGCATTATATCATGTACTTGTAGTTAAAATCTTGGCAACCTCCTACCTATTTGGCAGGAATTTGTCTTTTTTAATGAGGGATGGACAGAAAGGTTCCTGATACACCGGTTGGGAAATTGTCCATATAAGGTGGTATAGTATTTTTGAAAAATGGTTTGGTACGAATGTCAAACTTTAATTTGGTGGTTGCTTCACAGAACACCCCGATTTCAGCACCTCAAAAATGGAAATGGGCTTTTTCGTGTGTCGAAAGGGAAAACTTCCTCCTGCAACATCGTAAGCCATCCCAAGATACACATGTGTGCACAGTATGGGCACATTATCACAAACTATGCCCTGATTCTAGCCATAACATTGGTGGTTTGACCTAAATGCCATGAAACCTCGAACATGATAGGTCATTTTGTGAAAGATTTTTTATGATGTTTGCAATTTTTCAAGTTTAATATTTTTCCTTGCAACTGTGACACGTAATATGACACCACGCGAAGGTTTCACATTGGTTGGATCATTTTTGAATTTCTTATGCCCGTTTCAAACTATATTCAAAACGGCGGCATGAAGCTTCTAGTCCGGGCTGAGCCTCGTTGAACTTGAAGTGGATCTCTAATGAAATAGCATGTTGTGAACCTATAAATGATTTTTTTTAAAAATTCACAAGCATTATATCATGTACTTGTAGTTAAAATCTTGGCAACCTCCTACCGATTCGGCAGGAATTTGTCTTTTTTAATGAGGGATGGACAGAAGGTTCCCGATACACGGTTGGGAAATTGTCCATATAAGGTGGTATAGTATTTTTGAAAAATGGTTTGGTACCAATGTCAAACTTTAATTTGGTGGTTGCTTCACAGAACACCCCGATTTCGGCACCTCAAAAATGGAAATTGGCTTTTTGTGTGTCGAAAGGGAAAACTTCCTCCTACAACATCGTAAGCCATCCCAAGATACACATGTGTGCACAGTATGGGCACATTATCACAAACTATGCCCTGATTCTAGCCATAACATTGGTGGTTTGACCTAAATGCCATGAAACCTCAAACATGATAGGTCATTTTGTGAAGGATTCTTTATGATGTTTGCAATTTTTCAAGTTCAATATTTTTCCTTGCAACGTGATACACGTAATATGACACCATGCAAAGGTTTTATATTGTTTGGATCATTTTTGAATTTCTTATGCCCGTTTCAAACTATATTCAAAACGGCGGGCATGAAGCTTCTTAGCCCGGGGCTGAGCCTCGCCGAACTTGAAGTGGATCTCTGATGAAATAGCATGTAGTGAACCTATAAATGATTTTTTAAAAAATTCACAAGCAATATATCATGTACTTGTACTTCAAATCTTGGCAACCTCCTACCGATTCGGCAAGAATTTGTGTTTTTTAATTAGGGATGGACAGAAAGGTTCCTGATACACCGGTTGTGAAATTGTCCATATAAGGTGGTATAGTATTTTGAAAATGGTTTGGTACCAATGCCAAACTTTAATTTGATGGTTGCTTCACAGAACACCCCGATTTCGGCACCTCAAAAATGGAAATTGGCTTTTTCGTGTGTCGAAAGGGAAAACTTCCTCCTGCAACATCGTAAGCCATCCCAAGATGCACATGTGTGCACAGCATGGGCACATTATCACAAACTATGCCCTGATTCTAGCCATAACATTGGTGGTTTGACCTAAATGCCATGAAAGCTCGAACATGATAGGTCATTTTGGGAAGGATTTTTTATGATGTTTGCAATTTTTAAAGTTCAATATTTTTCCTTGCAACTGTGACACATAATATGACACCACGCAAAGGTTTCACATTGTTTGGATCATTTTTGAATTTCTTATGCCTGTTTTAAACTATATTCAAAACGGCGGGCATGAAGCTTCTTATCCTGGGGCTGAGCCTCGCTAAACTTGAAGTGGATCTCTGATGAAATAGCATGTTGTGAACCTATAAATGATTTTTAAAAAAATTCACAAGCATTATATCATGTACTTGTAGTTCAAATCTTGGCAACCTCTTGCCGATTCGGCAGGAATTTGTCTTTTTTCATGAGGGATGGACAGAAAGGTTCCTGATACACCGGTTGGGAAATTGTCCATATAAGGTGGTATAGTATTTTTGAAAAATGGTTTGGTACCAATGCCAAACTTTAATTTGGTGGTTGCTTCACAGAACACCCCGATTTCGGCACCTCAAAAATGGAAATTGGCTTTTTCGTGTGTCGAAAGGGAAAACTTCCTCCTGCAACATCGTAAGCCATCCCAAGATGCATATGTGTGCATAGTATGGGCACATTATCACAAACTATGCCATGATTCTAGACATAACATTGGTGGTTTGACCTAAATGCCATGAAACCTCGAACATGATAGGTCATTTTGTGAAAGATTTTTTATGATGTTTGCAATTTTTCAAGTTTAATATTTTTCCTTATAACTGTGACACATAATATGACACCACACGAAGGTTTTACATTGTTTGGATCATTTTGAATTTCTTATGCCCGTTTCAAACTATATTCAAAACGGTGGGCATGAAGCTTCTTAGCCCGGGGCTAAGCCTCGCTGAACTTGAAGTGGATCTCTGATGAAATAGCATGTTGTGAACCTATAAATGATTTTTTAAAAAATTCACAAGCATTATATCATATACTTGTAGTTCAAATCTTGGCAACCTCCTGCCAATTCGGCCGGAATTTCTCTTTTTTAATGAGGGATGGACAGAAAGGTTCCTGATACACCGGTTGGGAAATTGTCCATATAAGGTGGTATACTATTTTCGAAAAATGGTTTGGTACTAATGTCAAACTTTAATTTGGTGGTTGCTTCACAGAACACCCCAATTTCGGCACCTCAAAAATGGAAATTGGCTTTTTCGTGTGTCGAAAGGGAAAACTTCCTCCTGCAACATCGTAAGCCATCCCAAGATGCACATGTGTGCACATTATGGGAACATTATCACAAACTATGCCCTGATTCTAGCCATAACATTGGCGATTTGACCTAAATGCCATGAAACCTCGAACATGATAGGTCATTTTGTGTAGGATTTTTTATGGCGTTTGCAATTTTTCAAGTTCAATATTTTTCCTTATAACTGTGACACATAATATGACACCACACGAAGGTTTTACATTGTTTGGATCATTTTGAATTTCTTATGCCCGTTTCAAACTATATTCAAAACGGTGGGCATGAAGCTTCTTAGCCCGGGGCTAAGCCTCGCTGAACTTGAAGTGGATCTCTGATGAAATAGCATGTTGTGAACCTATAAATGATTTTTTAAAAAATTCACAAGCATTATATCATATACTTGTAGTTCAAATCTTGGCAACCTCCTGCCAATTCGGCCGGAATTTCTCTTTTTTAATGAGGGATGGACAGAAAGGTTCCTGATACACCGGTTGGGAAATTGTCCATATAAGGTGGTATACTATTTTCGAAAAATGGTTTGGTACCAATGCCAAACTTTAATTTGGTGGTTGCTTAACAGAACACCCCGATTTCGGCACCTCAAAAATGGAAATTGGCTTTTTGTGTGTCGAAAGGGAAAACTTCCTCCTGCAACATCGTAAGCCATCCCAAGATGCACATGTGTGCACAGTATGGGCACATTATCACAAACTATGCCCTGATTCTAGCCATAACATTGGTGGTTTGACCTAAATGCCATGAAACCTCGAACATGATAGGTCATTTTGTGAAAGATTTTTTATGATGTTTGCAATTTTTCAAGTTTAATATTTTTCCTTGCAACTGTGACACATAATATGACACCACGCGAAGGTTTCACATTGTTTGGATCATTTTTGAATTTCTTATGCCCGTTTCAAACTATATTCAAAATGGCGGGCATGAAGCTTCTTAGCCCGGGGCTGAGCCTCGCTGAACTTGAAGTGTATCTCTGATGAAATAGCATGTTGTGAACCTATAAATGATTTTTTTTAAAATTCACAAGCATTATATCATATACTTGTAGTTCAAATCTTGGCAACCTCCTCCCGATTCGGCAGGAATTTGTCTTTTTAATGAGGAATGGATGTAAAGGTTCCTGATACACCGGTTGGGAAATTGTCCATATAAGGTGGTATACTATTTTTGAAAAATGGTTTGGTACCAATGCCAAACTTTAATTTGGTGGTTGCTTCACAGAACACCCCGATTTGGGCACCTCAAAAATGGAAATTGGCTTTTTCGTGTGTCGAAAGGGAAAACTTCCTCCTGCAACATCGTAAGCCATCCCAAGATGCACATGTGTGCACAGTATGGGCACATTATCACAAACTATGCCCTGATTCTAGCCATAACATTGGTGGTTTGACCTAAATGCCATGAAACCTCGAACATGATAGGTCATTTTGTGAAGGATTTTTTATGATGTTTGCAATTTTTTAAGTTCAATATTTTTCCTTCCAACTGTGACACATAATATGACACCACGCGAAGGTTTCACATAGTTTGGATCATTTTTGCATTTCTTATGCTCGTTCCAAACTATATTCAAAACGGCGGGCATGAAGCTTCTTAGCCCGGGGCTGAGCCTCGCTGAACTTGAAGTGGATCTCTGATGAAATAGCATGTGAACCTATAAATGATTTTTTAAAAAATTCACAAGCATTATATCATATACTTGTAGTTCAAATCTTGGCAACCTCCTACCGATTCGGCAGGAATTTGTCTTTTTTAATGAGGGATGGACAGAAAGGTTCCTGATACACCGGTTGGGAAATTGTCCATATAAGGTGGTATAGTATTTTTGAAAAATGGTTTGGTACCAATGCCAAACTTTAATTTGGTGGTTGCTTCACAGAACACCCCGATTTCGGCACCTCGAAAATGGAAATCGGCTTTTTCGTGTGTCGAAAGGGAAAACTTCCTCCTGCAACATCGTAAGCCATCCGAAGATGCACATGTGCACAGTATGGGCACATTATCACAAACTATGACCTGATTCTATCCATAACATTGGTGGTTTGACCTAAATGCCATGAAACCTCGAACATGATAGGTCATTTTGTGAAAGATTTTTTATGATGTTTGCAATTTTTCAAGTTTAATATTTTTCCTTGCAACTGTGACACATAATATGACACCACGCGAAGGTTTCACATTGGTTGGATCATTTTTGAATTTCTTATGCCCGTTTCAAACTATATTCAAAACGACGGGCATGAAGCTTCTTAGCCCGGGCTGAGCCTCATGAACTTGAAGTGGATCTCTGATGAAATAGCATGTTGTGAACCTATAAATGATTTTTTTAAAAATTCACAAGCATTATATCATATACTTGTAGTTCAAATCTTGGCAACCTCCTCCCGATTCGGCAGGAATTTGTCTTTTTTAATGAGGAATGGACAGAAAGGTTCCTGATACACCGGTTGGGAAATTGTCCATATAAGGTGGTATAGTATTTTTGAAAATGGTTTGGTACCAATGCCAAACTTTAATTTGGTGGTTGCTTCACGTAACACCGATTTGGGCACCTCAAAAATGGAAATTGGCTTTTTCGTGTCGAAAGGGAAAACTTCCTCCTGCAACATCGTAAGCCATCCCAAGATGCACATGTGTGCACAGTATGGGCACATTATCACAAACTATGCCCTGATTCTAGCCATAACATTGGTGGTTTGACCTAAATGCCATGAAACCTCGAACATGATAGGTCATTTTGTGCAAGATTTTTTATGATGTTTGCAATTTTTAAAGTTTAATATTTTTCCTTGCAACTGTGACACATAATATGACACCACGCGAAGGTTTCACATTGTTTGGATCATTTTTGAATCTCTTATGCCCGTTTCAAACTATATTCAAAACGGCGGGCATGAAGCTTCTTAGCCCGGGGCTGAGCCTCGCTGAACTTGAAGTGGATCTCTGATGAAATAGCATGTTGTGAACCTATAAATGATTTTTTTTAAAATTCACAAGCATTATATCATGTACTTGTAGTTAAAATCTTGGCAACCTCCTACCGATTTGGCAGGAATTTGTCTTTTTTAATGAGGGATGGACAGAAAGGTTCCTGATACACCGGTTGGGAAATTGTCCATATAAGGTGGTATACTATTTTTGAAAAATGGTTTGGTACCAATGCCAAACTTTAATTTGGTGGTTGCTTCACAACACCCGATTTGGGCACCTCAAAAATGGAAATTGGCTTTTTTCGTCGAAGGAAAACTTCCTCCTGCAACATCGTAAGCCATCCCAAGATGCACATGTGTGCACAGTATGGGCACATTATCACAAACTATGCCCTGATTCTAGCCATAACATTGGTGGTTTGACCTAAATGCCATGAAACCTCGAACATGATAGGTCATTTTGTGAAGGATTTTTTATGATGTTTGCAATTTTTTAAGTTCAATATTTTTCCTTCCAACTGTGACACATAATATGACACCACGCGAAGGTTTCACATAGTTTGGATCATTTTTGCATTTCTTATGCTCGTTCCAAACTATATTCAAAACGGCGGGCATGAAGCTTCTTAGCCCGGGGCTGAGCCTCGCTGAACTTGAAGTGGATCTCTGATGAAATAGCATGTGAACCTATAAATGATTTTTTAAAAAATTCACAAGCATTATATCATATACTTGTAGTTCAAATCTTGGCAACCTCCTACCGATTCGGCAGGAATTTGTCTTTTTTAATGAGGGATGTACAGAAAGTTTCCTGATACAAAGGTTGGGAAATTGTCCATATAAGGTGGTATAGTATTTTTGAAAAATGGTTTGGTACCAATGCCAAACTTTAATTTGGTGGTTGCTTCACAGAACACCCCGATTTCGGCACTTCAAAAATGGAAATCGGCTTTTTCGTGTGTCGAAAGGGAAAACTTCCTCCTGCAACATCGTAAGCCATCCGAAGATGCACATGTGTGCACAGTATGGGCACATTATCACAAACTATGACCTGATTCTATCCATAACATTGGTGGTTTGACCTAAATGCCATGAAACCTCGAACATGATAGGTCATTTTGTGAAAGATTTTTTATGATGTTTGCAATTTTTCAAGTTTAATATTTTTCCTTGCAACTGTGACACATAATATGACACCACGCGAAGGTTTCACATTGGTTGGATCATTTTTGAATTTCTTATGCCCGTTTCAAACTATATTCAAAACGACGGGCATGAAGCTTCTTAGCCCGGGGCTGAGCCTCGCTGAACTTGAAGTGGATCTCTGATGAAATAGCATGTTGTGAACCTATAAATGATTTTTTTAAAAATTCACAAGCATTATATCATATACTTGTAGTTCAAATCTTGGCAACCTCCTCCCGATTCGGCAGGAATTTGTCTTTTTTAATGAGGAATGGACAGAAAGGTTCCTGATACACCGGTTGGGAAATTGTCCATATAAGGTGGTATAGTATTTTTGAAAAATGGTTTGGTACCAATGCCAAACTTTAATTTGGTGGTTGCTTCACAGAACACCCCGATTTGGGCACCTCAAAAATGGAAATTGGCTTTTTCGTGTGTCGAAAGGGAAAACTTCCTCCTGCAACATCGTAAGCCATCCCAAGATGCACATGTGTGCACATTATCACAAACTATGCCCTGATTCTAGCCATAACATTGGTGGTTTGACCTAAATGCCATGAAACCTCGAACATGATAGGTCATTTTGTGCAAGATTTTTTATGATGTTTGCAATTTTTAAAGTTTAATATTTTTCCTTGCAACTGTGACACATAATATGACACCACGCGAAGGTTTCACATTGTTTGGATCATTTTTGAATCTCTTATGCCCGTTTCAAACTATATTCAAAACGGCGGGCATGAAGCTTCTTAGCCCGGGGCTGAGCCTCGCTGAACTTGAAGTGGATCTCTGATGAAATAGCATGTTGTGAACCTATAAATGATTTTTTTTAAAATTCACAAGCATTATATCATGTACTTGTAGTTAAAATCTTGGCAACCTCCTACCGTTTTGGAAGGAATTTTTCTTTTTAATGAGGGATGGATGAAGGTTCCTGATACACCGGTTGGGAAATTGTCCATATAAGGTGGTATACTATTTTTGAAAAATGGTTTGGTACGAATGTCAAACTTTAATTTGGTGGTTGCTTCACAGAACACCCCGATTTCGGCACCTCAAAAATGGAAATGGGCTTTTTCGTGTGTCGAAAGGGAAAACTTCCTCCTGCAACATCGTAAGCCATCCCAAGATATACATGTGTGCACAGTATGGGCACATTATCACAAACTATGCCCTGATTCTAGCCATAACATTGGTGGTTTGACCTAAATGCCATGAAACCTCGAACATGATAGGTCATTTTGTGAAAGATTTTTTATGATGTTTGCAATTTTTCAAGTTTAATATTTTTCCTTGCAACCGTGACACGTAATATGACACCACGCAAAGGTTTCACATTGGTTGGATCATTTTTGAATTTCTTATGCCCGTTTCAAACTATATTCAAAACGGCGGGCATGAAGCTTCTTAGCCCGGGGCTGAGCCTCGCTGAACTTGAAGTGGATCTCTAATGAAATAGCATGTTGTGAACCTATAAATGATTTTTTTTTAAAATTCACAAGCATTATATCATGTACTTGTAGTTAAAATCTTGGCAACCTCCTACCGATTCGGCAGGAATTTGTCTTTTTTAATGAGGGATGGACAGAAAGGTTCCTGATACACTGGTTGGAAAATTGTCCATATAAGGTGGTATAGTATTTTTGAAAAATGGTTTGGTACTAATGTCAAACTTTAATTTGGTGGTTGCTTCACAGAACACCCCGATTTCGGCACCTCAAAAATGGAAATTGGCTTTTTCGTGTGTCGAAAGGGAAAACTTCCTCCTACAACATCGTAAGCCATCCCAAGATACACATGTGTGCACAGTATGGGCACATTATCACAAACTATGCCCTGATTCTAGCCATAACATTGGTGGTTTGACCTAAATGCCATGAAACCTCAAACATGATAGGTCATTTTGTGAAGGATTCTTTATGATGTTTGCAATTTTTCAAGTTCAATATTTTTCCTTGCAACCGTGACACATAATATGACACCATGCAAAGGTTTTATATTGTTTGGATCATTTTTGAATTTCTTATGCCCATTTCAAACTATATTCAAAACGGCAGGCATGAAGCTTCTTAGCCCGGGGCTGAGCCTCGCCGAACTTGAAGTGGATCTCTGATGAAATAGCATGTTGTGAACCTATAAATGATTTTTTAAAAAATTCACAAGCAATATATCATGTACTTGTACTTCAAATCTTGGCAACCTCCTACCGATTCGACAAGAATTTGTGTTTTTTAATTAGGGATGGACAGAAAGGTTCCTGATACACCGGTTGGGAAATTGTCCATATAAGGTGGTATACTATTTTTGAAAAATGGTTTGGTACCAATGCCAAACTTTAATTTGGTGGTTGCTTCACAGAACACCCCGATTTCGGCACCTCAAAAATGGAAATTGGCTTTTTCGTGTGTCGAAAGAGAAAACTTCCTCCTGCAACCTCGTAAGCCATCCCAAGATGCACATGTGTGCACAGTATGGGCACATTGTCACAAACTATGCCCTAATTCTAGCCATAACATTGGTGGTTTGACCTAAATGCCATGAAACCTCGAACATGATAGGTCATTTTGTGAAGGATTTTTTATGATGTTTGCAATTTTTCAAGTTCAATATTTTTCCTTGCAACTGTGACACATAATATATACACCACGTGAAGGTTTCACATTGTTTGGATCATTTTTGAATTTCTTATGCCCGTTCCAAACTATATTCAAAACGGCGGGCATGAAGCTTCTTAGCCCGGGGCTGAGCCTCGCTGAACTTGAAGTGGATCTCTGATGAAATAGCATGTTGTGAACCTATAAATGATTTTTTAAAAATTCACAAGCATTATATCATATACTTGTAGTTCAAATCTTGGCAACCTCCTTCCGATTCGGCAGGAATTTGTCTTTTTTAATGAGGGATGGACAGAAAGGTTCCTGATACACCGGTTGGGAAATTGTCCCTATAAGGTGTTATAGTATTTTTGAAAAATGGTTTGGTACCAATGCCAAACTTTAATTTGGTGGTTGCTTCACAGAACACCCCGATTTCGGCAGCTCAAAAATGGAAATTGGCTTTTTCGTGTGTCGAAAGGGAAAACTTCCTCCTGCAACATCGTAAGCCATCCCAAGATGCACACGTGTGGACAGTATGGGCACATTATCACAAACTATGCCCTGATTCTAGCCATAACATTGGTGGTTTGACCTAAATGCCATGAAACCTCGAATATGATAGGTCATTTTGTGAAGGATTTTTTATGATGTTTGCAATTTTTCAAGTTCAATATTTTTCCTTGCAACTGTGACACATAATATGACACCACGCGAAGGTTTCACATTGTTTGGACCATTTTTGAATTTCTTATGCCCGTTTCAAACTATATTCAAAACGGCAGGCATGAAGCTTCTTAGCCCGGGGCTGAGCCTCGCTAAACTTGAAGTGGATCTCTGATGAAATAGCATGTTGTGAACCTATAAATGATTTTTTAAAAAATTCACAAGCATTATATCATGTACTTGTAGTTCAAATCTTGGCAACCTCCTGCCGATTCGGGAGGAATTTGTCTTTTTTAATGAGGGATGGACAGAAAGGTTCCTAATACACCGGTTGGGAAATTGTCTATATAAGGTGGTATACTATTTTCGAAAAATGGTTTGGTACCAATGCCAAACTTTAATTTGGTGGTTGCTTAACAGAACACCCCGATTTCGGCACCTCAAAAATGGAAATTGGCTTTTGTGTGTCGAAGGAAAACTTCCCCTGCAACATCGTAAGCCATCCCAAGATGCACATGTGTGCACCAAATGGGCACATTATCACAAACTATGCCCTGATTCTAGCCATAACATTGGTGGTTTGACCTAAATGCCATGAAACCTCGAACATGATAGGTCATTTTGTGAAGGATTTTTTATGATGTTTGCAATTTTTCAAGTTCAATATTTTTCCTTGCAACTGTGACACATAATATGACACCACGCGAAGGTTTCACATTGTTTAGATCATTTTTGAATTTCTTATGCCCGTTTCAAACTATATTCAAAACGGCGGGCATGAAGATTCTTAGCCCGGGGCTGAGCCTCGCTGAACTTGAAGTGGATCTCTGATGAAATAGCATGTTGTGAACCTATAAATGATTTTTAAAAAATTCACAAGCATTATATCATGTACTTGTAGTTCAAATCTTGGCAACCTCCTACCGATTCGGCAGGAATTTGTCTTTTTTAATGAGGGATGGACAGAAAGGTTCCTGATACACCGGATGGGAAATTGTCCATATAAGGTGGTATAGTATTTTTGAAAAATGGTTTGGTACCAATGCCAAACTTTAATTTGGTGGTTGCGTCACAGAACACCCCGATTTCGGCACCTTAAAAATGGAAGTTGGCTTTTTCGTGTGTCGAAAGGGAAAACTTCCTCCTGCAACATCGTAAGCCATCCCAAGATGCACATGTGTGCACAGTATGGGCACATTATCACAAACTATGCCATGATTCTAGCCATAACATTGGTGGTTTGACCTAAATGCCATGAAACCTCAAACATGATAGGTCATTTTGTGAAAGATTTTTTATGATGTTTGCAATTTTTCAAGTTCAATATTTTTCCTTGCAACTGTGACACATAATATGACACCACGCGAAGGTTTCACATTGTTTGGATCATTTTTGCATTTCTTATGCCCATTCCAAACTATATTCAAAACGGCGGGCATGAAGCTTCTTAGCCCGGGGCTGAGCCTCGCTGAACTTGAAGTGGATCTCTGATGAAATAGCATGTTGTGAACCTATAAATGATTTTTTTAAAAATTCACAAGCATTATATCATATACTTGTAGTTCAAATCTTGGCAACCTCCTGCCATTTCGGTAGGAATTTCTCTTTTTTAATGAGGGATGGACAGAAAGGTTCCTGATACACCGGTTGGGAAATTGTCCATATAAGGTGGTATACTATTTTCGAAAAATGGTTTGGTACCAATGCCAAACTTTAATTTGGTGGTTGCTTAACAGAACACCCGATTTGACACCTCAAAAATGGAAATTTGCTTTTTCGTGTGTCGAAAGGGAAAACTTCCTCCTGCAACATCGTAAGCCATCCCAAGATGCACATGTGTGCACAGTATGGGCACATTATCACAAACTATGCCCTGATTCTAGCCATAACATTGGTGGTTTGACCTAAATGCCATGAAACCTCGAACATGATAGGTCATTTTGTGAAAGATTTTTTATGATGTTTGCAATTTTTCAAGTTTAATATTTTTCCTTGCAACTATGACACATAATATGACACCAAGCGAAGGTTTCATATTGTTTGGATCATTTTTGAATTTCTTATGCCCGTTTCAAACTATATTCAAAACTGCGGCATGAAGCTTCTTAGCCCGGGGCTGAGCCTCGCTGAACTTGAAGTGGATCTCTGATGAAATAGCATGTTGTGAATCTATAAATGATTTTTTTTAAAATTCAAAAGCATTATATCATAGACTTGTAGTTCAAATCTTGGCAACCTCCTCCCGATTCGGTAGGAATTTGTCTTTTTTAATGAGGAATGGACAGAAAGGTTCCTGATACACCGGTTGGGAAATTGTCCATATAAGGTGGTATACTATTTTTGAAAAATGGTTTGGTACCAATGCCAAACTTTAATTTGGTGGTTGCTTCACAGAACACCCCGATTTGGGCACCTCAAAAATGGAAATTGGCTTTTTCGTGTGTCGAAAGGGAAAACTTCCTCCTGCAACATCGTAAGCCATCCCAAGATGCACATGTGCACGATGGGCACATTATCACAAACTTTGCCCTGATTCTAGCCATAACATTGGTGGTTTGACCTAAATGCCATGAAACCTCGAACATGATAGGTCATTTTGTGAAGGATTTTTTATGATGTTTGCAATTTTTCAAGTTCAATATTTTTCCTTGCAACTGTGACACATAATATGACACCACGCGAAGGTTTCACATTGTTTAGATCATTTTTGAATTTCTTATGCCCGTTTCAAACTATATTCAAAACGGCGGGCATGAAGATTCTTAGCCCGGGGCTGAGCCTCGCTGAACTTGAAGTGGATCTCTGATGAAATAGCATGTTGTGAACCTATAAATGATTTTTAAAAAAATTCACAAGCATTATATCATGTACTTGTAGTTCAAATCTTGGCAACCTCCTACCGATTCGGCAGAATTTGTCTTTTTAATGAGGATGGACAGAAAGGTTCTGATACACCGGATGGGAAATTGTCCATATAAGGTGGTATAGTATTTTTGAAAAATGGTTTGGTACCAATGCCAAACTTTAATTTGGTGGTTGCGTCACAGAACACCCCGATTTCGGCACCTTAAAAATGGAAGTTGGCTTTTTCGTGTGTCGAAAGGGAAAACTTCCTCCTGCAACATCGTAAGCCATCCCAAGATGCACATGTGTGCACAGTATGGGCACATTATCACAAACTATGCCCTGATTCTAGCCATAACATTGGTGGTTTGACCTAAATGCCATGAAACCTCAAACATGATAGGTCATTTTGTGAAAGATTTTTTATGATGTTTGCAATTTTTCAAGTTCAATATTTTTCCTTGCAACTGTGACACATAATATGACACCACGCGAAGGTTTCACATTGTTTGGATCATTTTTGCATTTCTTATGCCCATTCCAAACTATATTGAAAACGGCGGGCATGAAGCTTCTTAGCCCGGGGCTGAGCCTCGCTGAACTTGAAGTGGATCTCTGATGAAATAGCATGTTGTGAACCTATAAATGATTTTTTAAAAAATTCACAAGCATTATATCATATACTTGTAGTTCAAATCTTGGCAACCTCCTACCATTTCGGTAGGAATTTCTCTTTTTTAATGAGGGATGGACAGAAAGGTTCCTGATACACCGGTTGGGAAATTGTCCATATAAGGTGGTATAGTATTTTTGAAAAATGGTTTGGTACCAATGCCAAACTTTAATTTGGTGGTTGCTTCACAGAACACCCCGATTTCGGCACCTCAAAAATGGAAATCGGCTTTTTCGTGTGTCGAAAGGGAAAACTTCCTCCTGCAACATCGTAAGCCATCCCAAGATGCACATGTGTGCACAGTATGGGCACATTATCACAAACTATGCCCTGCTTCTAGCCATAACATTGGTGGTTTGACCTAAATGCCATGAAACCTCGAACATGATAGGTCATTTTGTGAAAGATTTTTTATGATGTTTGCAATTTTTCAAGTTTAATATTTTTCCTTGCAACTGTGACACATAATATGACACCACGCGAAGGTTTCACATTGTTTGGATCATTTTTGAATTTCTTATGCCCGTTTCAAACTATATTCAAAACGGCGGGCATGAAGCTTCTTAGCCCGGGGCTGAGCCTCGCTGAACTTGAAGTGGATCTCTGATGAAATAGCATGTTGTGAATCTATAAATGATTTTTTTTAAAATTCAAAAGCATTATATCATAGACTTGTAGTTCAAATCTTGGCAACCTCCTCCCGATTCGGTAGGAATTTGTCTTTTTTAATGAGGAATGGACAGAAAGGTTCCTGATACACCGGTTGGGAAATTGTCCATATAAGGTGGTATACTATTTTTGAAAAATGGTTTGGTACCAATGCCAAACTTTAATTTGGTGGTTGCTTCACAGAACACCCCGATTTGGGCACCTCAAAAATGGAAATTGGCTTTTTCGTGTGTCGAAAGGGAAAACTTCCTCCTGCAACATCGTAAGCCATCCCAAGATGCACATGTGTGCACAGTATGGGCAGATTATCACAAACTATGCCCTGATTCTAGCCATAACATTGGTGGTTTGACCTAAATGCCATGAAACCTCGAACATGATAGGTCATTTTGTGAAAGATTTTTTATGATGTTTGCAATTTTTCAAGTTTAATATTTTTCCTTGCAACTGTGACACATAATATGACACCACGCGAAGGTTTCACATTGTTTGGATCATTTTTGAATTTCTTATGCCCGTTCCAAACTATATTCAAAACGGCGGGCATGAAGCTTCTTAGCCCGGGGCTAAGCCTCGCTGAACTTAAAGTGGATCTCTGATGAAATAGCATGTTGTGAACCTATAAATGATTTTTAAAAAAATTCACAAGCATTATATCATGTACTTGTAGTTCAAATCTTGGCTTCCTCCTGCCGATTCGGCAGGAATTTGTCTTTTTTAATGAGGGATGGACAGAAAGGTTCCTGATACACCGGTTGGGAAATTGTCCATATAAGGTGGTATAGTATTTTTGAAAAATGGTTTGATACCAATGCCAAACTTTAATTTGGTGATTGCTTCACAGAACACCCCGATTTCAGCACCTCAAAAATGGAAATTGGCTTTCTCGTGTGTCGAAAGGGAAAACTTCCTCCTGCAACATCGTAAGACATCCCAAGATGCACATGTGTGCACAGTATGGGCACATTATCACAAACTATGCCCTGATTCTAGCCATAACATTGGTGGTTTGACCTAAATGTCATGAAACCTCGAACATGATAGGTCATTTTGTGAAAGATTTTTTATGATGTTTGCAATTTTTCAAGTTTAATATTTTTCCTTGCAACTGTGACACATAATATGACACCACGCGAAGGTTTCACATTGTTTGGATCATTTTTGAATTTCTTATGCCCGTTTCAAACTATATTCAAAACGGCGGGCATCAAGCTTCTTAACCCGGGACTGAGCCTCGCTGAACTTGAAGTGGATCTCTGATGAAATAGCATGTTGTGAACCTATAAATGATTTTTTTAAAAATTCAAAAGCATTATATCATAGACTTGTAGTTCAAATCTTGGCAACCTCCTCCCGATTCGGCAGGAATTTGTCTTTTTTAATGAGGAATGGACAGAAAGGTTCCTGATACACCGGGTGGGAAATTGTCCATATAAGGTGGTATAGTATTTTTGAAAAATGGTTTGGTACCAATGCCAAACTTTAATTTGGTGGTTGCTTCACAGAACACCCCGATTTGGGCACCTCAAAAATGGAAATCGGCTTTTTCGTGTGTCAAAAGGGAAAACTTCCTCCTGCAACATCGTAAGCCATCCCAAGATGCACATGTGTGCACAGTATGGGCACATTATCACAAACTATGCCCTTATTCTAGCCATAACATTGGTGGTTTGACCTAAATGCCATGAAACCTCGAACATGATAGGTCGTTTTGTGAAAGATTTTTTATGATGTTTGCAATTTTTCAAGTTTAATATTTTTCCTTGCAACTGTGACACATAATATGACATCACGCGAAGGTTTCACATTGTTTGGATCATTTTTGAATCTCTTATGCCCGTTTCAAACTATATTCAAAACGGCGGGCATGAAGCTTCTTAGCCCGGGGCTGAGCCTCGCTGAACTTGAAGTGGATCTCTGATGAAATAGCATGTTGTGAACCTATAAATGATTTTTTTTTAAATTCACAAGCATTATATCATATACTTGTAGTTCAAATCTTGGCAACCTCCTCCCGATTCGGCAGGAATTTGTCTTTTTTAATGAGGAATGGACAGAAAGGTTCCTGATACACCGGTTGGGAAATTGTCCATATAAGGTGGTATACTATTTTTGAAAAATGGTTTGGTACCAATGCCAAACTTTAATTTGGTGGTTGCTTCACAGAACACCCCGATTTGGGCACCTCAAAAATGGAAATTGGCTTTTTCGTGTGTCGAAAGGGAAAACTTCCTCCTGCAACATCGTAAGCCATCCCAAGATGCACATGTGTGCACAGTATGGGCACATTATCACAAACTATGCCCTGATTCTAGCCATAACATTGGTGGTTTGACCTAAATGCCATGAAACCTCGAACATGATAGGTCATTTTGTGAAAGATTTTTTATGATGTTTGCAATTTTTCAAGTTTAATATTTTTCCTTGCAACTGTGACACATAATATGACACCACGCGAAGGTTTCACATTGTTTGGATCATTTTTGAATTTCTTATGCCGTTCAAACTATATTCAAACGCGGGCATGAAGCTTCTTAGCCCGGGGCTAAGCCTCGCTGAACTTAAAGTGGATCTCTGATGAAATAGCATGTTGTGAACCTATAAATGATTTTTAAAAAAATTCACAAGCATTATATCATGTACTTGTAGTTCAAATCTTGGCTTCCTCCTGCCGATTCGGCAGGAATTTGTCTTTTTTAATGAGGGATGGACAGAAAGGTTCCTGATACACCGGTTGGGAAATTGTCCATATAAGGTGGTATAGTATTTTTGAAAAATGGTTTGATACCAATGCCAAACTTTAATTTGGTGATTGCTTCACAGAACACCCCGATTTCAGCACCTCAAAAATGGAAATTGGCTTTCTCGTGTGTCGAAAGGGAAAACTTCCTCCTGCAACATCGTAAGACATCCCAAGATGCACATGTGTGCACAGTATGGGCACATTATCACAAACTATGCCCTGATTCTAGCCATAACATTGGTGGTTTGACCTAAATGTCATGAAACCTCGAACATGATTTGTCATTTTGTGAAGGATTTTTTATGATGTTTGCAATTTTCAAGTTCATTTTTCCTTGCAACTGTGACACATAATATGACACCACGCGAAGGTTTCACATTGTTTGGATTATTTTTGAATTTCTTATGCCCGTTTCAAACTATATTCAAAACGGCGGGCATCAAGCTTCTTAACCCGGGACTGAGCCTCGCTGAACTTGAAGTGGATCTCTGATGAAATAGCATGTTGTGAACCTATAAATGATTTTTTTAAAAATTCAAAAGCATTATATCATAGACTTGTAGTTCAAATCTTGGCAACCTCCTCCCGATTCGGCAGGAATTTGTCTTTTTTAATGAGGAATGGACAGAAAGGTTCCTGATACACCGGGTGGGAAATTGTCCATATAAGGTGGTATAGTATTTTTGAAAAATGGTTTGGTACCAATGCCAAACTTTAATTTGGTGGTTGCTTCACAGAACACCCCGATTTGGGCACCTCAAAAATGGAAATCGGCTTTTTCGTGTGTCAAAAGGGAAAACTTCCTCCTGCAACATCGTAAGCCATCCCAAGATGCACATGTGTGCACAGTATGGGCACATTATCACAAACTATGCCCTTATTCTAGCCATAACATTGGTGGTTTGACCTAAATGCCATGAAACCTCGAACATGATAGGTCGTTTTGTGAAAGATTTTTTATGATGTTTGCAATTTTTCAAGTTTAATATTTTTCCTTGCAACTGTGACACATAATATGACATCACGCGAAGGTTTCACATTGTTTGGATCATTTTTGAATCTCTTATGCCCGTTTCAAACTATATTCAAAACGGCGGGCATGAAGCTTCTTAGCCCGGGGCTGAGCCTCGCTGAACTTGAAGTGGATCTCTGATGAAATAGCATGTTGTGAACCTATAAATGATTTTTTTTAAAATTCACAAGCATTATATCATATACTTGTAGTTCAAATCTTGGCAACCTCCTCCCGATTCGGCAGGAATTTGTCTTTTTTAATGAGGAATGGACAGAAAGGTTCCTGATACACCGGTTGGGAAATTGTCCATATAAGGTGGTATACTATTTTTGAAAAATGGTTTGGTACCAATGCCAAACTTTAATTTGGTGGTTGCTTCACAGAACACCCCGATTTGGGCACCTCAAAAATGGAAATTGGCTTTTTCGTGTGTCGAAAGGGAAAACTTCCTCCTGCAACATCGTAAGCCATCCCAAGATGCACATGTGTGCACAGTATGGGCACATTATCACAAACTATGCCCTGATTCTAGCCATAACATTGGTGGTTTGACCTAAATGCCATGAAACCTCGAACATGATAGGTCATTTTGTGAAGGATTTTTTATGATGTTTGCAATTTTTTAAGTTCAATATTTTTCCTTCCAACTGTGACACATAATATGACACCACGCGAAGGTTTCACATTGTTTGGATCATTTTTGCATTTCTTATGCTCGTTCCAAACTATATTCAAAACGGCGGGCATGAAGCTTCTTAGCCCGGGGCTGAGCCTCGCTGAACTTGAAGTGGATCTCTGATGAAATAGCATGTGAACCTATAAATGATTTTTTAAAAAATTCACAAGCATTATATCATATACTTGTAGTTCAAATCTTGGCAACCTCCTACCGATTCGGCAGGAATTTGTCTTTTTTAATGAGGGATGGACAGAAAGGTTCCTGATACACCGGTTGGGAAATTGTCCATATAAGGTGGTATAGTATTTTTGAAAAATGGTTTGGTACCAATGCCAAACTTTAATTTGGTGGTTGCTTCACAGAACACCCCGATTTCGGCACCTCAAAAATGGAAATCGGCTTTTTCGTGTGTCGAAAGGGAAAACTTCCTCCTGCAACATCGTAAGCCATCCGAAGATGCACATGTGTGCACAGTATGGGCACATTATCACAAACTATGACCTGATTCTATCCATAACATTGGTGGTTTGACCTAAATGCCATGAAACCTCGAACATGATAGGTCATTTTGTGAAAGATTTTTTATGATGTTTGCAATTTTTCAAGTTTAATATTTTTCCTTGCAACTGTGACACATAATATGACACCACGCGAAGGTTTCACATTGGTTGGATCATTTTTGAATTTCTTATGCCCGTTTCAAACTATATTCAAAACGACGGGCATGAAGCTTCTTAGCCCGGGGCTGAGCCTCGCTGAACTTGAAGTGGATCTCTGATGAAATAGCATGTTGTGAACCTATAAATGATTTTTTTAAAAATTCACAAGCATTATATCATATACTTGTAGTTCAAATCTTGGCAACCTCCTCCCGATTCGGCAGGAATTTGTCTTTTTTAATGAGGAATGGACAGAAAGGTTCCTGATACACCGGTTGGGAAATTGTCCATATAAGGTGGTATAGTATTTTTGAAAAATGGTTTGGTACCAATGCCAAACTTTAATTTGGTGGTTGCTTCACAGAACACCCCGATTTGGTCACCTCAAAAATGGAAATTGGCTTTTTCGTGTGTCGAAAGGGAAAACTTCCTCCTGCAACATCGTAAGCCATCCCAAGATGCACATGTGTGCACAGTATGGGCACATTATCACAAACTATGCCCTGATTCTAGCCATAACATTGGTGGTTTGACCTAAATGCCATGAAACCTCGAACATGATAGGTCATTTTGTGCAAGATTTTTTATGATGTTTGCAATTTTTAAAGTTTAATATTTTTCCTTGCAACTGTGACACATAATATGACACCACGCGAAGGTTTCACATTGTTTGGATCATTTTTGTATCTCTTATGCCCGTTTCAAACTATATTCAAAACGGCGGGCATGAAGCTTCTTAGCCCGGGGCTGAGCCTCGCTGAACTTGAAGTGGATCTCTGATGAAATAGCATGTTGTGAACCTATAAATGATTTTTTTTAAAATTCACAAGCATTATATCATGTACTTGTAGTTAAAATCTTGGCAACCTCCTACCGATTTGGCAGGAATTTGTCTTTTTTAATGAGGGATGGACAGAAAGGTTCCTGATACACCGGTTGGGAAATTGTCCATATAAGGTGGTATACTATTTTTGAAAAATGGTTTGGTACGAATGTCAAACTTTAATTTGGTGGTTGCTTCACAGAACACCCCGATTTCGGCACCTCAAAAATGGAAATGGGCTTTTTCGTGTGTCGAAAGGGAAAACTTCCTCCTGCAACATCGTAAGCCATCCCAAGATACACATGTGTGCACAGTATGGGCACATTATCACAAACTATGCCCTGATTCTAGCCATAACATTGGTGGTTTGACCTAAATGCCATGAAACCTCGAACATGATAGGTCATTTTGTGAAAGATTTTTTTATGATGTTTGCAATTTTTCAAGTTTAATATTTTTCCTTGCAACCGTGACACGTAATATGACACCACGCAAAGGTTTCACATTGGTTGGATCATTTTTGAATTTCTTATGCCCGTTTCAAACTATATTCAAAACGGCGGGCATGAAGCTTCTTAGCCCGGGGCTGAGCCTCGTTGAACTTGAAGTGGATCTCTAATGAAATAGCATGTTGTGAACCTATAAATGATTTTTTTTTAAAATTCACAAGCATTATATCATGTACTTGTAGTTAAAATCTTGGCAACCTCCTACCGATTCGGCAGGAATTTGTCTTTTTTAATGAGGGATGGACAGAAAGGTTCCTGATACACTGGTTGGGAAATTGTCCATATAAGGTGGTATAGTATTTTTGAAAAATGGTTTGGTACTAATGTCAAACTTTAATTTGGTGGTTGCTTCACAGAACACCCCGATTTCGGCACCTCAAAAATGGAAATTGGCTTTTTCGTGTGTCAAAAGGGAAAACTTCCTCCTACAACATCGTAAGCCATCCCAAGATACACATGTGTGCACAGTATGGGCACATTATCACAAACTATGCCCTGATTCTAGCCATAACATTGGTGGTTTGACCTAAATGCCATGAAACCTCAAACATGATAGGTCATTTTGTGAAGGATTCTTTATGATGTTTGCAATTTTTCAAGTTCAATATTTTTCCTTGCAACTGTGACACATAATATGACACCATGCAAAGGTTTTATATTGTTTGGATCATTTTTGAATTTCTTATGCCCATTTCAAACTATATTCAAAACGGCAGGCATGAAGCTTCTTAGCCCGGGGCTGAGCCTCGCCGAACTTGAAGTGGATCTCTGATGAAATAGCATGTTGTGAACCTATAAATGATTTTTTTAAAAATTCACAAGCAATATATCATGTACTTGTACTTCAAATCTTGGCAACCTCTTACCGATTCGACAAGAATTTGTGTTTTTTAATTAGGGATGGACAGAAAGGTTCCTGATACACCGGTCGGGAAATTGTCCATATAAGGTGGTATAGTATTTTTGAAAAATGGTTTGGTACCAATGCCAAACTTTAATTTGGTGGTTGCTTCACAGAACACCCCGATTTCGGCACCTCAAAAATGGAAATTGGCTTTTTCGTGTGTCGAAAGGGAAAACTTCCTCCTGTAACATCGTAAGCCATCCCAAGATGCACATGTGTGCACAGCATGGGCACATTATCACAAACTATGCCCTGATTCTAGCCATAACATTGGTGGTTTGACCTAAATGCCATGAAACCTCGAACATGATAGGTCATTTTGGGAAGGATTTTTTATGATGTTTGCAATTTTTCAAGTTCAATATTTTTCCTTGCAACTGTGACACATAATATGACACCACGCAAAGGTTTCACATTGTTTGGATTATTTTTGAATTTCTTATGCCTGTTTCAAACTATATTCAAAACGGCGGGCATGAAGCTTCTTATCCCGGGGCTGAGCCTCGCTAAACTTGAAGTGGATCTCTGATGAAATAGCATGTTGTGAACCTATAAATGATTTTTAAAAAAATTCACAAGCATTATATCATGTACTTGTAGTTCAAATCTTGGCAACCTCCTGCCGATTCGGCAGGAATTTGTCTTTTTTCATGAGGGATGGACAGAAAGGTTCCTGATACACCGGTTGGGAAATTGTCCATATAAGGTGGTATAGTATTTTTGAAAAATGGTTTGGTACCAATGCCAAACTTTAATTTGGTGGTTGCTTCACAGAACACCCCGATTTGGGCACCTCAAAAATGGAAATCGGCTTTTTCGTGTGTCGAAAGGGAAAACTTCCTCCTGCAACATCGTAAGCCATCCCAAGATGCACATGTGTGCACAGTATGGGCACATTATCACAAACTATGCCCTGATTCTAGCCATAACATTGGTGGTTTGACCTAAATGCCATGAAACCTCGAACATGATAGGTCATTTTGTGAAAGATTTTTTATGATGTTTGCAATTTTTCAAGTTTAATATTTTTCCTTGCAACGGTGACACATAATATGACACCACGCGAAGGTTTCACATTGGTTGGATCATTTTTGAATTTCTTATGCCCGTTTCAAACTATATTCAAAACGACGGGCATGAAGCTTCTTAGCCCGGGGCTGAGCCTCGCTGAACGTGAAGTGGATCTCTAATGAAATAGCATGTTGTGAACCTATAAATGATTTTTTTTAAATTCACAAGCATTATATCATGTACTTGTAGTTAAAATCTTGGCAACCTCCTACCGATTCGGTAGGAATTTGTCTTTTTTAATGAGGGATGGACAGAAAGGTTCCTGATACACCGGTTGGGAAATTGTCCATATAAGGTGGTATAGTATTTTTGAAAAATGGTTTGGTACTAATGTCAAACTTTAATTTGGTGGTTGCTTCACAGAACACCCCAATTTCGGCACCTCAAAAATGGAAATTGGCTTTTTGGTGTGTCGAAAGGGAAAACTTCCTCCTGCAACATCGTAAGCCATCCCAAGATGCACATGTGTGCACATTATGGGAACATTATCACAAACTATGCCCTGATTCTAGCCATAACATTGGTGATTTGACCTAAATGCCATGAAACCTCGAACATGATAGGTCATTTTGTGTAGGATTTTTTATGAGGTTTGCAATTTTTCAAGTTCAATATTTTTCCTTATAACTGTGACACATAATATGACACCACACGAAGGTTTTACATTGTTTGGATCATTTTTAATTTCTTATGCCCGTTTCAAACTATATTCAAAACGGCGGGCATAAAGCTTCTTAGCCCGGGGCTAAGCCTCGCTGAACTTGAAGTGGATCTCTGATGAAATAGCATGTTGTGAACCTATAAATGATTTTTTAAAAAAGTCACAAGCAATATATCATGTACCTGTAGTTCAAATCTTGGCAACCTCCTGCCGATTCGGCAGGAATTTCTCTTTTTTAATGAGGGATGGACAGAAAGGTTCCTGATACACCGGTTGGGAAATTGTCCATATAAGGTGGTATAATATTTTTGAAAAATGGTTTGGTACCAATGCCAAACTTTAATTTGGTGGTTGCTTCACAGAACACCCCGATTTCGGCACCTCAAAAATGGAAATTGGCTTTTCCTTGTGTCGAAAGGGAAAACTTCCTCCTGCAACATCGTAAGCCATCCCAAGATGCACATGTGTGCACAGTATGGGCACATTATCACAAACTATGCCCTGATTCTAGCCATAACATTGGTGGTTTGACCTAAATGCCATGAAACCTCGAACATGATAGGTCATTTTGTGAAGGATTTTTTATGATTTTTGCAATTTTTCAAGTACAATATTTTTCCTTGCAACCGTGACACATAATATGACACCACGTGAAGGTTTCACATTGTTTGGATCATTTTTGAATTTCTTATGCCCGTTTCAAACTATATTCAAAACGGCGGGCATGAAGCTTCTTAGCCCGGGGCTGAGCCTCGCTAAACTTGAAGTGGATCTCTGATGAAATAGCATGTTGTGAACCTATAAATGATTTTTTAAAAAATTCACAAGCATTATATCATGTACTTGTAGTTCAAATCTTGGCAACCTCCTTCCGATTTGGCAGGAATTTGTCTTTTTTAATGAGGGATGGACAGAAAGGTTCCTGATACACCGGTTGGGAAATTGTCCATATAAGGTGGTATACTATTTTTGAAAAATGGTTTGGTACCAATGCCAAACTTTAATTTGGTGGTTGCTTCACAGAACACCCCGATTTCGGCACCTCAAAAATGGAAATTGGCTTTTTCGTGTGTCGAAAGAGAAAACTTCCTCCTACAACCTCGTAAGCCATCCCAAGATGCACATGTGTGCACAGTATGGGCACATTGTCACAAACTATGCCCTAATTCTAGCCATAACATTGGTGGTTTGACCTAAATGCCATGAAACCTCGAACATGATAGGTCATTTTGTGAAGGATTTTTTATGATGTTTGCAATTTTTCAAGTTCAATATTTTTCCTTGCAACTGTGACACATAATATGACACCACGTGAAGGTTTCACATTGTTTGGATCATTTTTGAATTTCTTATGCCCGTTCCAAACTATATTCAAAACGGCGGGCATGAAGCTTCTTAGCCCGGGGCTGAGCCTCGCTGAACTTGAAGTGGATCTCTGATGAAATAGCATGTTGTGAACCTATAAATGATTTTTTAAAAATTCACAAGCATTATATCATGTACTTGTAGTTAAAATCTTGGCAACCTCCTACCGATTCGGTAGGAATTTGTCTTTTTTAATGAGGGATGGACAGAAAGGTTCCTGATACACCGGTTGGGAAATTGTCCCTATAAGGTGGTATAGTATTTTTGAAAAATGGTTTGGTACCAATGCCAAACTTTAATTTGGTGGTTGCTTCACAGAACACCCGATTTCGAGCTCAAAATGGAAATTGGCTTTTTCGTGTGTCGAAAGGGAAAACTTCCTCCTGCAACATCGTAAGCCATCCCAAGATGCACACGTGTGGACAGTATGGGCACATTATCACAAACTATGCCCTGATTCTAGCCATAACATTGGTGGTTTGACCTAAATGCCATGAAACCTCGAATATGATAGGTCATTTTGTGAAGGATTTTTTATGATGTTTGCAATTTTTCAAGTTCAATATTTTTCCTTGCAACTGTGACACATAATATGACACCACGCGAAGGTTTCACATTGTTTGGATCATTTTTGAATTTCTTATGCCCGTTTCAAACTATATTCAAAACGGCAGGCATGAAGCTTCTTAGCCCGGGGCTGAGCCTCGCAAAACTTGAAGTGGATCTCTGATGAAATAGCATGTTGTGAACCTATAAATGATTTTTTTAAAAATTCATAAGCATTATATCATGTACTTGTAGTTCAAATCTTGGCAACCTCCTGCCGATTCGGTAGGAATTTGTCTTTTTTAATGAGGAATGGACAGAAAGGTTCCTGATACACCGGTTGGGAAATTGTCCATATAAGGTGGTATAGTATTTTTGAAAAATAGTTTGCCAAACTTTAATTTGGTACCAATGCCAAACTTTAATTTGGTGGTTGCTTCACAGAACACCCCGATTTCGGCACCTCAAAAATGGAAATAGGCTTTTTCTCGTGTCGAAAGGGAAAACTTCCTCCTGCAACATCGTAGCCATCCCAAGATGCACATGTGTGCACAGTATGGGAACATTATCACAAACTATGCCCTGATTCTAGCCATAACATTGGTGGTTTGACCTAAATGCCATGAAACCTCGAAAATGATAGGTCATTTTGTGAATGATTTTTTATGATGTTTGCAATTTTTCAAGTTCAATATTTTTCCTTGAAACTGTGCTACATAATATGACACCACGCGAAGGTTTCACATTGTTTGGATCATTTTTGAATTTCTTATGCCCGTTTCAAACTATATTCAAAACGGCGGGCATGAAACTTCTTAGCCCGGGGCTGAGCCTGGCTGCACTTGAAGTGGATCTCTGATGAAGTAGCATGTTGTGAACCTATAAATGATTTTTTTAAAAATTCACAAGCATTATATCATGTATTTGTAGTTCAAATCTTGAAAAGTTTTTTAAAATTCCAAATTTTGCAATAAATATTTTGTTAATGCAATTTTAATTGTAAATAGTACAATTGTATAGTTCAAATAAAAATATTTGAAAACAGAAAATGGTTTTTGATTAGTTATTGAAATTGAAGCATTTTCCTGTTAAAAGTTTTTTAAAATTCCAAGTTATGCAATAAATATTTTGTTAATGCAATTTTAATTGTAAATAGTATAATTGTATAGTTCAAATAAAAATATTTGAAAACGGAAAATGGTTTTTGATTAGTTATTTAAATTGAAGCACTTTTTCTGTTAAAAGTTTTTTAAAATTCCAAATAAATAATCATCTTAAATTGAAACATCTTATTAATTAAAGAAGAAACAAATTTGAAAATGGCGGGAAGACCAAAAGGTTTGCCAAAATCTGAAAAAACGGGTCAACGATCGGTTAGTCCGGACCGATGATCCTTTGGATCTTGTGTGCCGCCATTAACACGCCATTGGTCCCGGTTGTTGGCACGAGCCGGGACCGTTGATTCTTTGGTCCCGGATGGCTGGACTAACCGGGACCCAAGGTCGTGCACGTGGCAGCACAGCAACGCTCATGCTCTAGACCTTTGGTCCCGGTTGGTGGCACGAACCGGGACCGTTAGTCCTTTGGTCCCGGTTATTGGGATGACCCGGGACCAATGGTCTGTACAGTTAACAGCCTCGGCCTTCCTCCTCCCCAACTCCCCCAAGTCACAGAGCACATCGACGCGCGGCTAAGGAAAATTTTGCGGTGGAGCAAAATCACGCCCGCAGGCTGCCCAAATCCAGAGCAGCTGGTTCACGTCGTCGACACCCGTCGCCGAGCACCACTAGCCGCCGCCGCAAGCAGGCAAGGAAGCTACGCCTCGCTGCAATCGACCCCACCTTCCCCGACTCCGGCCACCGCGTTCTCCACTGATTCCGGCAGCGTCCTGCCTCCTCCGGCCTCGTCGCACCCTCCATCGGCCTCCTGGTGAGCCACTGGTGCTCCAGCACCACTCCTACGTCTCCCTCCTCATCAGATCCTCCCCACGAGCACTGCCACGCCGCCGCGCCATCGCAAACGGCTTGCTCGGCGCGCACCTCAGTAGCGCGCGCCGCTTTAGGTAGCCATGACGCTGGTTCGAACCGGGACAGTGGCGTCACCCCGTGCCCTTCTCTCCGCCGTCTTCCACCACCGCCTGGCAGTTCGCCGGCGAGCCTACGTGGCGTCACGGTGGCGTTGACGTGGCGTCGCGTGTGCGTGACTTGGGCGCTGACCAAGCCCCGCCAGTGTGGCATCCGAGGTGGCTTGGGCCCCCCGCGTCAGTCTCTGTGGCTAGTTTAGCCGTGGAAAAAAAAACCACCCCGATCTGACGTCATAATGACGTAGTAAAAGTTTAATATTTGTTTAAATAATTTCAGAAAAGAGTTTAATCTTATAAATTCAATAACTAATTATTTCTAAGTCAGAAAAATATGTATAATATATCAAAATATTCAGAAAAATGAGATCTACACAATAGACTCATAATCATGCATTGTTCAACAACTTTAATTACAAGTTTAATAAGAGATTGAAATCAACCCCTCGTAGGTGATTTCGGGGTCTCTCCTGTACTAGGGTTTGGACCATTCGGATCCCACTTAAATTGCCAAGCATGCCTTAGGGTTAAATTTAAACTATGTTTAACTTGTAATATCATTATCGATGCCATGTGTTGATTGTTTAACTTGCAGATAGTATGGATCCAACACATCAGGAAAACATCCTCCAAGGGATGATCTGCAAAAATGAAGATATCGATATCGATGTCGCGAGTGAGTTTCTGAACGATTCCGATCAGGGAGATGAGTCTCAACCGGTGAGGTAGAAGCCAAGCACAGGACAAGGGAGAAGCCGATAAGGAAGAAGGCGGCCCATGGAACCTTAAATCTCGCAAACACCGGCGAGGTCTATATATGTATTTTTGTAATTAAAATGCTGTTGTCTATATATACATGCATATATTAACACTCTTTCTTCTTTTAGCCCTCCGGATCGAGAACTTCTTCCGTCAGAACGAAACGAGGTGAAGGAAGATTTTAAGGAGCTGAAGCTAGACCACCCTGCAGGGAAAGATATGGAGCTGACTCAACTAGGAGAAGCCAAAGGGGGGACTATTCTATGGCTAAAGGAGCGCATCATGCTTCCAAATTATGTGCCGCCAAGGCCACCCACTCCTCAGAGCAGCAATCCACCTTCGTCGCCACCTCACCATTCTCCAAATAACCCGCCTTCACCGCACCGGCCAACAGTGTCTCCATCACCGCCTCAGCCGTCGCTGCCGCCGCCTCAGCCGTCTCCGTCCCCTGAGCCTCAGAGACAAAAGCGGAAGTATACTAAGGGGGCAGCACCACCAGCAGCAGCAAGAGCACGTTCCGATCACCGAAACATAAGCTATCACCCCTCCCAAAAGTACCTCATCAGAATATGAAGAAGCTACCTTGCGAGAAGATAGATGAGGAAACTGATGCGGCTGCAGCTGCCCATTATGAAAAGTGAAAGATTGACATGGCTAACAAGAAAAAGCCGATAGAGGCATTTTTCCCGGTCACCGAGAAGATAAAGCCAAAGCAACCGCGCTTAAGATTCAGCTTCACCAACCCATAGCGCTCACATCAGACTATAATCGCTCTATTACCAAGTCGGCTGAGGCAAAAGAGCGGAGAGTCGGGAAAGAAGTTGCACAGCTCGGACAACATAAAAACCAATCGATCGAACCGCTCAAAGTGTACGATACTAATGAGTGGATGATCCAGGAGCGGCATGATCCGAACATTGATCCGGAGTTTGTTCGACTGTACGGAGAAAAAGCCCAATTATATGGAATGTCTATTACTGAGTACATGAGCCGTATGCATGAGTTCGAGGGGTACCAAGAAACAGCATACATGTACCAGTACGGGGCACCTCTCGTCAAACCCGAGTTAGTCAAAGATCTACCAACAAAATGCGAAGATTGCATAAATGGTACATCCAAGCCTGTGCTGATTCCAAAAACTGGATCTATGCTGCATATAAACATCACCATTACGGTCATGGAGATGGCTTCATACTGATTGAATTTCCAGAATTATTTCAGTTTTACCAACGAGACGCCCTCGACAAAGCTATCGTCAGTGCCTATTGTTTGTAAGTATTATTAATTTCTGTAATTAAGTCTTTCTAGCTCTTCTCATTCGTTGCTTGTATAATCTTACTAATCACTATACTAATTACTAGCTGGTACCGGCGCGGCGGCATGCCGCTGCCACGCCCTCGGGGCTGCCATGAGTTAAAAAATAAGATATTTATGTTGTCCATTATAACAACGGGTTAAGCACATGAGCGCTGCCATGAGTTAAAAAATAAGATATTTGTGTTGTCCATTATAACAACGGGTTAAGCACATGAGCTTCTAAGAGAAGCTCTACTACCAGGTCAATGGCAACGTGGCATATCATTACATTTTGTAATAGCATTAAGTCTGTAAGACTGCTACACAACTAAGCTACAATCTTTAAGGACATGCATGTTTTGGTCCCATACTCATGTAGCAAGGTTACACAGGTTCAAGTACTAAGCACTACTAAGCACCAGAAAATGAAGTCTAAGTGTCTAAATAAACAAAGATGGTATATAATATTGAACTAATAAGGCAGACCATTTACAACTCAAAAATTCAAAAGGTCAAAATATTTCTATAAATAAATAAAACAAAATACACTCATATGTATTATATAATCTTTTCTTATTGTCCATAATATTTCCAGCAGAACAATCCATTACTGATACCTCGGCTAGTCCAACAAGCTGTATACAATCGGAGTTTGTACAGAGAAATATAATTTCATAACCTTATAAAAAAGATATCAATTATTAAGCCGAATAAAAAATATTGCTTACATCAAGATAAATGTAGTTATAACAAAATGAAAAAAGAAATGACATCTACATGCATAGATGGAAGAGGTAGGTCTACTTTCAGGCTGGTAGTCTTGCCATTGAATGCTAGATACCAAAGGCAATGGTCCATTTTCTGATGGTATTCTTATGTCCGGAAAGAACAAGGGATTTCCAGTGAGAACGACCAAAGGTAGAAGGCTTAAACTGCTGGCCGAGAAAGCAACTCTTGTTGCTGGAAAAACATATTCTAACTATGTAGTGGATGCTACTTTATTTTTGGACAGATCATTTCAAGTTGGTTGGGGACCGAATGGCATCCTTCTCCATTCTAGTAGTCTGGTCAATAGTCCTGGAACTAACTTTTATGTTATTCACATAGAGAAAGTTGTGCGCGAAGAACATAACGAAGTTAAAGAGGAGCTGAGGAACTATGTTTCTCGAAACAAAGTTGTACATGATTTAACATCGATCCACCTGCCCGGCTTAGCAAAATTGCCAACCGGACATCACCCCTTGAAGCTGCATTGTCTGTAGCCGTGTCCAATTGTTCCAAGAAACTGGCGTCACTTTGTTGTTCCAAGAGAAGCAGGATAATATGTTCCAAGCAAAAGCAGAGTGCTTACTTCAGCCATGATGTAAGATAAATAAGCCATGAGCATCATAATAGCAACTTCACGATGAGTGGAGTGCCTAGAAATAATGCCAAATTAGAGGAACAAGTCATGAAAGTGGATTAGAAAGTTAAAAACTGTACCGTGATTGGTAACACAGATATCAGGCACACAATTTGATGGGTCAGAGTACCAACCTGCCAATGCACAGTTTATTGATGACAAACCACGGAGAAGTCCAGTCTGCATTCATGACACAAATTCAGGAAGAGAATAGAACTTGACATGTTGACATAAATTCAGGAAGAGAATAGAACTTGACATGTTGACAAAGCTAAAAGTGGTAATATGACGGAACTTACAGCTACTCCAAGGAAGGTGCTGGCGCGGAAGAGATAAAGGAAATCCCCAATAAATTGTAAGAATTTGAGGCTACTGAGCTCTAAGATCAAAGTTTTGGATTGCATTGAACAACACAACTGATGTTGCATCATTGACAACACCTTCACCAAAGTGCAACCTGTCCAGGAAGGGTGTCTCATATTGGCTTAACACCTGCAATGTGCATATGGAGTCCGTTGCCAGGAATATTGCCCCAATTGTAGAAGAAGTGAACACACAAAAAATGTAAAAAGCAAGAACTACAAGGAGGCCATGAAAATTCTTGTGCTTAGCTAGGTTAATGGAAAAACTCCAGGTTAAAGAACTGACCAAGGTAGTCTCCAAGCTCAAGGGCATCTATGTTAAGCCTTGATATTAGCCCAGAGCACTTGTAATAGATTTTGCACTAATAATATAGGTGAACACAAATCAATATGTGCTGACTAAAAGTTAAAGAGGGAGATAACCTATCGAGGAATGTTACACTGAAGGAGATGGGAGTCTCAACTACAGAAAACAATGTAATAGTCATGAAGTTTGGGAAGTACTGTTTCTTCTTCACCTGGAAGATGATCAAGGACAGGGAAAAAAATAAAAAGGAATTGTGAGTCTTGAAAACACTTTATAAGTTGTAAAAGTTATCACTTGATTAGATCGAAGGTAAATAGATTATATAAAGTAAGTAATAACAAAATAAAAATATAACCGCTAAAATGGTCGAGGATAGACAAACATGCATACATACCCATTGATTCAGGATGAATAATGTCATTGCGGCAAGGAAAACCTCAGATGGATGCATGATATTAGAAATTAAAAGCCAAGAGTTCAAGGAAAGGCATCACTTGACTGCAGGAAAAAGATTCTTTGACCGAAGCCACACTTCCTCTTCCTCCATGCACCTATGATTCTTGTTGTAATCTTGGATCCACATTTACGTAAATTAAATAGTAGAATATCATCAGGCATATATATCTGCATACTCAATCAGGGAATAAACTTGCACAACCGATTGTCTGCCACATCACATTAGGCCATTAATTATCATGCACTAATCACTAATCCTGGCATCATCTATTAGCTGTACGTAGTTTCCAAAGGTAAAAGGGCAAACTGAATGTTACAGTTAATTCAAAGACCATCTACAGCAGAACATATCCCTAAGAAATCAGGCAAGCAGCTGAATCCTCCGTTGCTACACTCATATAGAAATTCACGACAGAAAAAGAGCCTCTCATTATCACCTCCTCGTCGTTCTAAACCGATTCTTTCCAACGAAATTATCTTGAGCTCTAAGACTGAAACTAACATTGCATATAAAACTATGCACAACCCTTCAATCGAGTCAAGGGTTGGCTAACTATCTCGGTGTTGTACCATCCGAAGAAACATCTCTCTGTTTTCTTCAGTAAAATTAACATTATTTTTCGGAAGCAGAATCAAATAATACAGTCCAAAAATGGCCAATTTGTTAACATTTTATTTAGGAGAAACGGCGGGGTTCAGAGAACCGGAATCAAACAAACAATGCGGTTCAAAAATTGCCGATTCGTTAACAGGTCGAACTCACCATGCTGTGCCTGAAATCGCCGGAATCCACGACAAGGTACTGATTATGGTCGTCGCTCATATGGTTCGAGTAGTAGTGCTCCCACCACAGCGCGCACCTCTCACAAGCACCGCAACCCATCTCGCAGCAGCCGCCGCTACTGCCGCCGCCGGCGCTCTGGCCTGGTGAATGGTCCAGGAATCGGATCAAGAAAGGGCATCTGAAAAAGAGTCGATTTTTGCCATCAAAGAAAACATTTTCTTTCCCGTCACAAACCAAGATGCTGCCGCTCCTTTGGCTAGGAACCAAGAACGATTGAGCGGCTGCCCAAAAATCCCCCCAAAAAAGAGAAGCTTCTTGATTCACTGTGCATGCGCAGATACCCGAGGACCTGCACTTCGTGCTGCGGATGCGACACATGTTCGAGTCGCTGGGCTACCAGTCGGGCTTCTTCCTGTCCCAGCTCTTCTCCTCCTCCCGGGGCACCTCGCCGTCGCCGTCCTTCCCGCTCAAACAGCCGCCGCCGGCGCGTCCGCCGCCGCAGCTCTTCAACTGGCCGGGCCAGCCACAGCTCCCCCACTCCGGCACGTCGCCGCTGTTCCTGCCAGGACCGGCCGCGTACCACCTGTCCGCGCGGTCGTCGATGCCACTTTACCCGGGTGGCGGCGGCAACAAGTAGGACGAGAGCCACATGTACCACCTCCCGCCATTGCACCATGGCAAGCCTCCCCACATGGACGAACCAGCACCAGAAGATGACGCACGGGGAGGTGCCCGACAGCGAGCTTAAGTGGCCTAACGGGCTGTCCTTCTTCACCGCACCCACCGGGCGCTCGGATGACGCGAAGCTTTTGTTCGAAGGTGGCGGTGGCGGTGGGGGAGGGGGTGGCGAGCCGGATGACGGGAAGCCAGGGCAGGACGCGCAGACGGGGCACGGTGGCGCCGAGAACATGGAGGAGTACCTGAGCCTGGAGGGCCACTCGAACAAGGCGAGGCGGATGGACGGCGCCCAGAGCGCCAAGTTCAAGAGGAGCTTCACGCTGCCAGCGAGGATGGGCTCGGCCGCCTCGACGTCCCCGTCCGTGTCGGGCTCGACGGGGCCGGCGCCGCCGCCGCCGCAGCAGCAGCAAGGGACCCGCGCCCCCGTGCGGCCACGTCTCGTCGCCGGCGGCGCCTCAGCACAGACCCTCCGCGCACGGCCGCACGCCGCCCGGCCTTCTCCGCATCCGCGTCGCGCGCCGTCCGTCCGATCTCCCCTTGCCGCGCTTGCGTCCGCGCCTCCTCGCCGGCGGGCTCGGCCGCCCGCGCGTGCCGCTCTGGCCTCCTCCTCCTCCAGCCGCGTCCTACCTCCTCTCCTCCACGCGCTTCCTCTGTGCGCCCGGGCATCGCCGTCGCCTCCGACCGGCCGCGAGGCTGCGTCTCTCCTCGCCTCCGCGCGTCATCTCCTGTGCCGGCCATGGTTACCCCGTGCCCTTGCCCATTCCAGCTCCACCGAGCCACTGCGGCGCCACTCTCCCGCGCGCCCATGCTGGACCTGAGATTGAGCTCCGACCAGATGGACTATCTAGTTGCATGTAGGGGAGGTTAGTGGAGGAGACGGTAGGGAAGCTAATGTGTGGAGGGCAACACAGGGGCCTCGCGTGTGAAGAGGAATAAAAGAGGACATTAGGCGGTTGATGATCTCTCTGGAAATTTGGAGAGAGGCCACGCGGTGAACGAAAAGAGCAGACGTGTAAGAAAGGCTTCTACGTGCCATATCTAATACATATATAGAGCCAATGATAAAAAAAACAAAAGATCAAATAGGGCCAAGAAAACTAATGATGAATAGAGCCAAACGATGATGCATCGCACGTCGGTGCATTTCGTACCATCCTAGTTGAGAAGCAATGTGATGATAAAGACAACCTGCCACAACAACTTCGGTGTTATGGCCACCCAGAAATACACCAAGAAAGAAAAAGACCACGTAGCCACATCACCGCCACATCGACGCCACCTAGACCTGGCCCATCACAGCAAAACACTAGATGCACCCAATAGCACACATAGAATTGCACAAACTCAAGTCCGCGCCACGTGTCTACATCATCGTAAATCCTAGACTGGCTCAAAATTCTTACAAAATAGAGAAGCTAGCTGGTTTAGGATATGTATATATATATGCAGAATGAAGATTCAAGAATGCAACAAAGGGCAAATCTTTGACCTTGGGTTTGTTAACTGTAATTTCGTTCATGAAGTTACTCTAAAAACAAATCCCAAAGAGACAGAGGATAACTTATTCAAAGTGTTGAAGTATTTCAGAACAGAAGGGAAATACTATTTCCTTACAACGCTGCGTGAGTGTTACTGTCTTGTACACATTCTATTTTCGATTACTCGATGTTAAGCGTATAATTGACTCGTGTTATATTTTGTTAATGTGTCAAGTTTCCACTATATTCTCTTAATCATTTCTGTTGACACCGGAGTAGTAAAAGTCCTGGACTCGAAACGCACACCATTAGAAAAGTGGGCGGACATGCAGAAATGCCTCCAGATGGCTTGAAAACGGTTCACCGCCAAAACTAGGGGTGTTTGGAAGCCAGAGCTTACATTTTAACCATTGACTGTAAGTACTACTTGCTAGATCCACGCATCTCTTTGATTCTAGTTTCAATACCACCATTATCATGCTTGATTATTATTTTGATTGAACTCCGTTCTCGTAAAGTGCTCGAGGCAGGAAGCCGGGAATAATTTATGTGGATACTATGTCTGCGAGTTCATTCGCCAGATGACCAAAGAGAAGGGGACAGACCGGAACATCAAAAAAATTGAAGTACGATAAACAATAATCACAACTTTATTTTATTACCACCAATTGTGTTTAGTTTCATTCATATATATTGATCCCCTTCTTTATATTAGATCGAACGGATGCGGGACGGTCTTCTATCATAAGAACGCGTGCAAGCAATTCAAGAGGAAATTGCCGGATTCTTGTTAGAACAAGTCATAGATCCGAAAGGAGAATACTATTACCCACTTCATTTGGAAGGGTGAAGTGTATAAAAGAAGTGTAAATTAGATCAAATTCGTGTGAGAGTATCGTTTGTAATTATAATATGTTTCGACCAAGAAGACGGATGAGACGGTGTATATATTTGTGATCATGCATGATGTGTAATATATATATCATGGTTTCATTATTGCTGTATATATGTAGTACCATTAAATTTATAAAAAAGTCCTGCCGCGGCAGAAAAATAGCCCGAAAATCCTGCCGCGGCACAGAGACCAACGATCCCGGTTCGTGCCAAGAACCGGGACCAATGATCCACCCCCGGCCGTCTCTGGCGCTGCCACGTGGGAACCTATTGGTCCCGGTTTTTCCTACGAACCGGGACCAATGATCCACCCCCCCCCGGTAGCTCGTCCGTCCACGTGGAGACCCATTGGTCCCGGTTCGTGCGTGAACCGGGGCTAGCATTAGTCCCGAGTGATTGGTCCCGGTTCTGGAACCGGGACTAGAGGCCATTTTTCCACCAGTGTCTATCACCTCCCTCATACTAATTATTATGCCACATGAGATTTTCATCGACATGTAGTACATTATACTACAACCTATATGAAAATCCAGTTATACAAGGCCTAAATTCTCCAACAGCGAGCCGGGTGATCAAAACCGGTCTACCCGACCTTCAGCATGCACCTTTGCACACGCTTCAGAAGTCACCACCGCTATCTTCCTCCAACCTATCTTCAAGACATGGATCAATGCATTGACAACTTATTTTAATCGAGAACTAGAATGACAATTGATTTTCAAGCATGTATAGTTCTTAGGATCTACCATCATCGAACTTCCACCTAGATAAGAAAACATAGTTCACCACCTCCACAGTCGCTTTCTCCTTACACCCGTTCAACCTCTTTCGACCGGTCTCACCGGCGTCGGAGAGGTGGGGAACACGATCTATGAGTGGATATTTTAGTAAAAATATTACTCTCAATAGATTAGGTTAGAGATTTGATAGCCCTCTTCATTTTGACCTCCATGTCAATGCAGATGGCACCGTTTATAATAAGTGATTTTCAGCTCTCTTTAACGACATTAATGGTGGTGTTGGAGATTAAAATTCTCTAGGTATGAGCCTTCTGTGCTTGCTTGTCCTGATCGATTTTGGATTTTTTTTCTCATTGTTAAAGTGATGAGGATTGTCCTTACAATATTTGTCTCGGATGTTATGTTCTCGCCAATAATGAACCGTGCTCTCGTCTCCCAAGCAACGTTAACCAGGATGGTCTGTAGCATTTACCTGAAATATTGGTCTGAAATATTTGTATTGATACTCTTGCTCATGTTGGTTAATTACTTTAATGGTTGTGCACGTGCACGAGAGCCTTCACATTCCGTCTCGAATTAAAATGACGGGTTATCCTCGTTTGTATTTATAGGTCTATGGTTTGGTATATATGTTAATTTTCTTCGGCTAAATATACGTACAAGATTGTGTCACAAAAGAAAAAAGAGTTTGAATATCTTGAATATTTGCTTATTTCTTTTAAAACTTTATTTTGTAATAATTGGAGACGACCTATGTACCTCAGCCGTGTACTATACACTGCTACGAATATAATGTAGTATTGAATGTTAAAAGTGAATAACGAATGATTTTTCTAGCACAACAAGACCAGGAAGTATGGCCATTCAGAGGCCACATGCATGGCCTTATCATCATACTGTTATTTTTTGTTCATAATGGCGTCAGAGCTGTGTCGTAACGTCCATCACGAGGACATGCTGGATTAAGAGAATCTCCACATGGCCTACCAATTCTGGTTACGGGATGTATCCGAATCCGTCAGTTTGAAATGACCCACGGATACGAAAATAGGTCATTTTGGTCTTTATCCGTCTGGGTCCGGGTGCCCCCTGTTCGACCTTTTTTTTCCGCCAAATACAAAATAAACCAAATTAAAATTAAAACTAAAATATATTATATAATAGTCTTAATTTACATACTAGAAAATAAAAAGAAAACATAACTGAAAATAAACCTAGCAACGACTAGGGCATCTGGTGGCCGGCACGAGGGTGGTGACGGCGGCGCCTAGGCATCGGACTCGTTGGAGAGGTCGATAAACATCTGCAATTACCATGACATGTGGTGGTGGCAGCTGCTCGTGCAGTACGAGACGAGGTCGTAATTATTACTACCGGACCTCCACAGCTGTAGTATGTTGTCGGGACCTCAAATTTAACTCGTACTATACACCTCACATTAGAGCAAGGATAATAGTAGAGCCGACACCTCATATTAGAGCAAGAATAATAGTAGAGCCGACAGTTGGATATAAAAAATATTCACGTCACCTATAGTTAAGTTAATAGCCAGTTTATACAATAGATACCACAAATTTTAGTAATTTATTAGTAGCATGGCCCATTTTTCATTCTCACATGGTGCCTAGGAGCACGCGTTGTAGCTGACTCTTTGCTAAGACACCACTCATCTTCTCTCTCCTCCAACTAAACAAAGATATACTACTATTTAATTGCTTATAGCTTGCTTACATTAGCTTGTTGTACTTGCTCTTATTAAGGTTCTGCTACATCTTCTTCCAAATACCGTGGTCATTAAATTCTCATGAACGCACCTTGATTAGTTATAACTAGGGTCTTAATTATAAAAAACAATTGATGTATGTAAGCTAAAAATTCTAACCTCCAAAGGAAATAATTTTGAAATGTTAAATTAATAGAATAGTCCGAATCAATGTTAAAGTAACGAGTGTGAGCTGACAGTCCAATTATGGTCTTAATTATACAACTAGTTATAATTATAAACGAGTGTAAGCTTTCTGTACGTCTTCTTTCATACAGTATCATACAACTAGTTATAATTATGGTCTTAATTATAAAAAAAATTGATCAGTATTTAAGCTATAAGATTGTAACCTCCAAAAGTAATAATTTTGGAATGTTAAATTAATAGATTAGTCCGAATCGATTTTAAAGTAACGAGTGTAAAGTGACGGTCCAATTATCATTACAAGTTACTCCCCTTGTACTACCATATAATAGTACATTTTTCGAAACTAGTTTAGTTTGTTGCCAGAATGCACAGTAATATATGTATTACCACCGCCATGGTAATTGTTGTGTCACACGAACTTTCTCCAACGTGCGATCCTTTGTACTACAACATACTATAAAACACTCAACATTTACTGGTGACTTGTTATGGTGATTCATCCAGGGCGTGCCCACACAGCTCTGACGACAATGAATGATGCATACTACTCCAGCTGAGACAGTGGACGATCGTGGCACATTGATTTCTCCAAGATACTGCAAGGGTACCATGTACTCTCCACAATGTGGGCTCACATGAGGACGAAAATTGCAGATGTGGTCGGCATAATCTAGCCGCTATCTACCATACTGGTGAGTATGTACGTGTAGTATGTTGTATAGAATATTATTTGAGTAGTATACATACTACTTTTTTCTGATAATATGTATGATTTTTTCACATATTTTTTATGTACAAATATGAATGTATTATGAATATGTATTGCAATTTGCAAACTATGAATCAACTGTAGTTTTTCACGTAAATTGAATGGAAGTATCTTAGATATAGTATATGAACATACTTCAACACATAAAGTATCCTCTATACTTTGGTATGGAGTATTTGAGATGTGAATGTAACTATACCCAATAGTAAGAAAGTAGCAAGTTCAAATACTATGGTTTAGATTAGCACATTTCTAATAGTATTTCGAGATACAACCCATTTTTTAAAAAAATTATAGAATGTTAAATAGATGAAATTGATCGATTGAATTTCTCGATCTCCTTGCAGGAGGCGCACTAGGACCACCCGTGCTTTTTAGTCCCCACATCCCACACGACTAGAGGACAAAAATTATGTGCATCTACATGGCAACAAAGTCGACAATGCTACACTGAATCACACACTGTACTTTCCAAGTGGGCCTGGTAACAATGTGACCCCAATTGCAGATCTGATCGGCATAATGAGGGCTAACACCTACTAACAACTCTAAAATTAAAGATATCTTGTATCGTGGTCCTTTTAATTTGGTCCTACAACAACTCTTCCAAACACTCCCTAGGTACGGTGGTCCTTAACTTCCCATGGAGGGACCCGGCTCTATGACACATTTAGCTCCTACCACTCTTCCAAATAAGACATAATTAATTAATGTCTTGGTCGCAAATAAATATCTGCATTGACGTCTGCTGAGTACCGCTCATTTATTAATACCATACCGTGGTCCTTAACTTCACATGGATGACGCAGCTCAATTGATTAAATATTTCTCAAACTTGATTTAAAATGTTTTATGTGGGTGGATTTCTGTGACTATTAAAATATAGAAACTATGTTTGTAAATACCATGTTTTAATATTAATTTACCTTTAGTTGCATTTTAGACTCCTGGGGAATATTAAATATAACTATGCATGTTAGTCCAATTGGAGACATATACTTATTGAGTCAAACTAAAAAAACATTTATGTTAGTCCAATAGAATATTTTTGATATTGTTATATACTCCCTCCGCTCCAAAGTACTTGATGTGGTTTTAGTTCAAATTTGAACTAAAACCACGTCAAGTATTCTGAAATAGAGGGCATACTAATTTTGAAAAGCAAGCCACATTTGCGTCTTTTCTTGTGATATTCTTGATATCTGGAAACCGGGAACCGGGAATATTATGTGTATCATTTTGATACGGAAACCGGGAATCAACCTCCATTTCAAATAAAAGATTGATATACTGTGTATTTTGAACTTTCTAAACGTTAAATTGATGACTCCTACGGCTCGTTTTATACATTCAATAATCAAGGAAGGAAAATAGATGAAAACATCGAAGTGCGGCTAAACCTTTTCCAACAACCGATCCAATTTATTGATATACTGTGTATCACCGCTATGGACCACTCCTAGCAGATTGATATTACACTGACATGAATAATGGTCCAAACAAAACTACAGTGCGGGATATCATATCTACTCCCTCCGTCTCAAAATAGATGTCGCATTTTTTTTTTAAATTTGGATGTATCTAGTACTAAATAGTGTCTAGATACATTCAAATTTAGATAAATTTCTGACATCTATTTTGAGACGGATGGAGTACCTATGATATCAATACCATCTCTCTCTGACCCTTGCATATGATAGTGTGAAGAGTTCTGATCTACCGTAAGAAACAGTTTCATCCTCGCTTTGATATCTATTTATTCACACGACGTGTGTTAATTTCTGACACAAGCTGGTTGAGAAGCAGTTCCGGTACGGTGATTCATCCAGTGTGTCATCCACCTGTTCCTGCGGAAGACAACGTCTTCACTAAAGTTTAATAATGTGACATCTTGTAACGTATGAAAATCCAATTATACAAGGCCCCGTGTAGGTCCCATTATAAGATTTCTACATTGACATGAAGTGTGTTAATTCCTGGCACAATTTTGTGGTTCATCTACGGTGACCTCGTGCTGGGCGTGGCGACAATAAACAATATCATAGAAAGCAAGTGACATCTATCCCTGACATACCCATCGATCTACTGTAGCCAATAAACAATATCAGACTTGCAGATAGCGGAGTGGTGTCCCGTCACAAGACCAGATACTTAGCCAAAAAACAATATCAAGTCTTGCAGACAGCCAGCGTGTACCCATGAATGAGTTGTCCGCACGCGCTCCATGAGGAGGCTCAGTCCAAGCATCTTCAGCCTCAATATTCGAGATATCGCACAAATTAAGTTATTTATATATTTTTTATGCATGGCAGTATGTCTTCTACATCCCCCTCCAGGTTATCTAGCAAACCTTTTGTACCAGTTTTTTTCTTCCAATTGGAGGCCTATCCTTATTGAGTCAAACTAACAATACATTTATGTTAGTCCAATAGAACATTTTTGATATTGTTATATACTCCCTCCGCTTCAAAGTACTTGACGTGGTTTTAGTTCAAATTTGAATAAAAAACATGTCAAGTATTTTGAAATAGAGGGAGTACTATTGTTGAAAATCAAGCTTCTCTAGAAGCGACGCCTACAAGAAGGGAACAATGCACAAACACCGTCATCGACCGATCATAGACCTTAGGTTTTCACCCTGAAAAAGTCCACGCTCTCAAAACAATACCTTCAACAAGGTCATTGTCAAGCACAACCAATAATACCAGACCCTCGGTTTTCACCCTGAAAGGTTGGACTGTGAATCTCCCATGTGCAGTCGCTCACACTTGCATGCCAAGTCACGAGTCACCAAGCCAATTCCTCATCACCACCCAAACTCGAACCACCATTGTCAGTCCTCAGATCTCGGTCTCCATGACATTCTCCCTCAGCACCATGGAATGAGAACATGCCCTGTGATATTAACAGCCAAGAGAGCTTCGAAGCGCTCCTTCTAAACCCAAACTGTCCGAGTAAAACATGGTTGTGCATGACCGAATGCTCCAATCCGGCAATCTCTAGGCATTATTCTCCCATGGGGTTTCGCTGGTGAAGCCTTCCAAAACTCGCCACTCCGACCAGATCAAAAAGGGCAAGCAACAAGTAGATCCTCGTCTTGGCACGAGAGGAATACGATGAAAAATAATGCATGGCAACTAGTTATATTATGGTTTAAATTAGCACATTTCTAATGGTATTTTGATCTACAACCCATTTTTTTTTTCAAATTATAGAATGTTAAATAGATGTAATTGATCGATATAATTTCTCGATTTTGTTGAAGGAGGCGCACCAGGACCACCCGCGCTTTTTAATCCCCACATGGCACACAACTACGACAAAAATAACGTGCATCTGCATGACAACAAAGTCGACAATGGTGCACTGAATCACACACTATACTTCCCAAGTGGGCCTGGTAATAATGTGAAGATCTGGTCGGCGTAATGAGGGATAACACCTACTAACAGTATAACAGAGTTCTGCTGCCTGACTCGTACCGTTGTCCTTTAACTCCTACTACAACTCTTCCAAATAATCCCTCTGTACCGTGGTCCTTAATTTCACATGGAGGGACACCTGTTCCAGATTTAATGAGGGCTAAAAGTCTAAACAGAGATCTTGGAGGACGCGGTTTGGATAGGGGAAGGGGAGGGTGCGGGTTTGGATAGGGCAGGACACGTGCTGTCCGGACAGACGCATCCAATGTCTAAATTTGGTGGACGAATGGATATTCTATGTGTGTTGGTCCGTTTGGGTCATGACGATGACCCATGGTTCCGCTGTTCTCTTGTGTGCGCGGACATGATCGGACTGGCTCAGACCGTTTGGATCGCGCCGCCGGAGATGCCCTTTGTTAGGCAAATAAAAGTACGGTATATTTATTCACAGTTTGCGCATATGCATGTTATTTATATTCATTGACGGTGCTACCTTTACAAAGGGAAGTCGAATTTTCTCTCCGAGAAACACCGAGTACAATGGAAATTCAAATTTTCTCTCTGGGAAACACCAAACGCACCTCGATATTATATTACAGGATAAGGCAGTCCATACAGCTAGTTATAATTGTGGTCTTAATTATAAAAAACAATTGATCAGTATTTAAGCTATAAATTGCAACCTCCAAAAGTAATAATTTTGAAATGTTGAATTGATAGAATAGTCCGAATCCATGTTAACGTAACGAGTGTAAGTTGACTGCAATTTTCATTACAAATTACTCCCCTTGTACCGTATAGTAGTACCTTTTTCGAAACTAGTTTAGTATGCCAGAACGTACAATAATATGGAACGAAGCTAATATATGTATCTAGGTGTCACGATAATAACGTATTATAGCCTAGTACCACCGTCGTGGTAATTGTTGTTTTACATGAGATTTTTCCAACGTGCGATACATTAAACATCATATAAATTAAAACACTCACCATGCGAGGCCTAATCTTGACATTATTATTAGGTTTCTACATTTGACATGACGTGTGTTAATTTCTGACACAAGCTGGTGGTCAAGGTATGGTGATTCATCCAGCGATGTCCTCATGTTGAGCGTGCCCACACAACTCTGACGCAATTGAATGATGCATATGTACTTGTATCACAGGTAGGGAAATAGTTGAAACACTGGATCGTGGCACATTGATTTCTCTGGGATACCATGTATTCCTGTCGTGGTTGTGGAAGGGTGCCATGTACTCCTGACTTGGTCCTGCGGAAGACAACGTCTTTACTGAAATTTAATAATGTGACATCTTATAACCGTATCCCATTATAAGATTTCTTCTTACTAGTAAGTCTGCAAGTGCAACGCACGCCTTTAATAATAAACAAATTTATTTTTTACTTTTAAACGTATTAATTTTTATATAGCTTCTATTCATCAAGGCACATAGATATGTTTCATGGTTCGATGTGTAAGCGTGAGTGCACGCAATTCATACACACACGACATCCGAAAAAAATCGAGTTATGCTCACAAAAAGTACTGCAATTGGTTACAAAAATATTATACTTAAATCCAAGTTTTAAGCAACATAGTTGAAAAGCACCTATTAAACAACATTATCTGGTATAGGGTTTATATTGTAACAACCCTATTGTTTTCCTCCCATGAAAGAAGAAGGTGGCGACCTAGGATTTCACCCTAGCCCTCGTCGACTCTGACCGGGAATCAACGGCTGCCCGACATTTCTGCTTGCCGAGAGCAGATGTCAAGATACTTAGGAAACATAAAGTTTAACACCGACGTACCACAAGATGACTCATGTCGTAGTAGAATTTCTGAAGACATTTGTCAGCATAATCAGTTTAAAAGGAATTATCAATAAATTCTTAACAGTTTTAAGATGAAATTAGAAAACAAACCCAAAACAAATGAGATCTCAAGATCTTAATAAGTTAATATGATCCAACATAATGGAAACCTTCTTTCAAATCCGTAAGGCCATGTTGACTCAGGCTAATTTTTTAAAATAATATAAATTATTTAATTAATATTACAAATAATACTCAAAATTAGGAATTTTGAAAAGTAGCGCGGCATCGGGGTCTTAAACACTAACCAGCACCCGTTGGTAATTGAACCACGATAAGCACTCGTCGGTGTTTGAACCACCAACGGACACTCAACAAGCACTTGCCATGCACCATCCTGCGCCTGCCTCGAACAACTGGTCAAGAGTTAAACTCCCGAAAGGTCTTTGTCAGGAGTTCAAATCCCGAGGCCACGCTAGATTTGAAATTTGTCAAAATTATGTATTATTTGTAGAATTTAATAAAAAATCGTATTATTTAAAAAAAATAACTTGACTCGGCGCTATGCACCGGGGGTAAGAAAAAACCCAGACTTTTGCCTACGTGGATCATATCTACGTGCACGAAAAAAACATTGTTACGTACCTTGAAAAAAGTAGAACGGACACCATTTTCCCCCAATTATAGGACACTGTTTCTGTCTCCACACTCGTTCCCCATTCTGAAGCTCCTCGTGTCTCTCAAGGCCGCTCCAGTGCCTCTCTCACGCAGGCGTGATGCCCCCGTCTACTTCCTACCCGGCGTCGGCGCGAGGGTCGCGCCCTCCTCTGGTTCCCCTCTGCCTGAAAGAGGACTGCGTCTTCCCCTAGTTCCCATTCGCCGGAGAGATATGACCCTGCCATCCCCTTCCACTACCGCGACGACCGGCACCTCCCCTTGCTCGCCGCCGCTCGCGGCAGGCCAAGCGACCCTGTGCGCGGGGGCGACGGAGGCCCGTACCTCTCTGCACTGGAGGGATCCATATCGCCGGATTCCTCCTCCCGGCTCCCGCGAGTCAAGTGCGCCGGCGAAGATGCCCTGCTCCGGTGGGTTGGCCAGTGTCGCGAGCCTCCCTGAGCGGCCCAAGTACGTCATCCTCCTGGAGTGCATGGTCGACGGCCTGGCGCTCCTCTCCACCTCGCTCGCGACTGGTAATTCGTCGGCCCCTTGTCTCGATTCTGGTTGATTCAGATATATTGATAGCAGTATAATACGTGAATCAGGATATATTGGAGAATAGCAATTGCATTATAGTGACAAGTTAAGTTCTTCCACATAGGTCCATGCACAGATTTTACTATCATGTTATATGTAATTATGTTGCTACTAAGGTATGCACCTATGTTCCATTAAAAAACGATGATATGCTCACAGCTGGTGATAGCTTAGAAAAAAGATGGAAAAGGAATTGCCGTTGATTTTCAGATTTTCATCTGTCTTGCTAATGTGATCTTAAAAGATTTATAAAACATAAATACTATTGATTTTTTAAAGCATAGCTTTCTTTCATGTTAGCTTTGGCATTAACATGGTTAGGATATGAACTTGAAGAATAATCAAACCACATCGCAAAAAAAAAGAATAATCAAACCAGATGACTTCTGCTGCTTGGTTTGTGCTTCAGCTGCATTGGTCAATCTGTTACACAAAGCATACAACCTTCCTATTGGCCTAGCTAGCTTCTCCATCTGTAGTACAACTCGGTCACTATAAGGAGTGTTGATTAATAAGTACAACTGGTATTGTCCTGTTGACTAATAAGAACGAATGTACATATGTGCATATCGGGAAATGATTACTCATATTCCAGCCTGTTCAATCCCTTCCCCAAAAAGTAATCTTATAAACTGTGTTCTTACTTATACAGTAAATTATATAAATTATATGACACCTTTCATGTCATCTAATGATTGAAAATGCATTGAGGATATTCAGCGATAGTTAAAATGTTTTCTCTTTTATGAATGAAAATTGAAGTAGACTGTTTCAATGTTGATTGTTTTTTTCTTTTGGTATTCTAGTATCTTAGTACCGGTCTGAACTTGGCATTCTAGAAGAACACCAGTGAGGACAACCATTGATCAGTTATCGCATTAAGATGCGAAGCTCCAGTCATTTATCTGTTAATTCTGTGAAGTGAAATAAAAAACCCTGGAACAAATCATGATCTTTATAATTGTTGCATGCTTGATTTTTCATTCTACCATTGTGCTCTTTTAAAAATTATGAACCATGGTTGAGTTCAGAAAAGATCAAACTGTTAGTTAACCACATGGTAGCAGTCTTGATCTTTTTCACTTCCTTGTTGATAAAAATTAGGGTGCTCATACTTACCCGAGTGGGTGTTGCTTATATCCTGAAACGGGGTGCGTGAATCACCGTGATTGGGAGATGACATACCGTCGCCCTCCTGTGAATATCCTCGTCATTAAACTAAAATTTATGGATATGTGGAACACAATATCCTACATATTTCTCGCCTATCTACTGTAAGACAAAAGCCCACAACCCATATTTTATTCTCAACAAACGGTATATTTACAAAGTAAAGAAGGGGAAGAGAGAACTAACCTAAAAGGAGGGGGAAAATCTGAGCAAAACCTAAACAGTGAGAGCTAGCTATCAAAGAAAAAAGCCTCTACCTATACAAGTAATGCTACCCCCAGCAAACAGGTAATCTATGACCCCTGTTGTGATGATTGAAATTGTGTCATGGATTACCAGTCCGATGATTGAAATTGTGTCGTGGATTCGAAATGTCATCAATCCCTTGTATAGTTAACTGATCACTTTGTTTTACAGGATGGCGAAAGAGGAACGGCCACCCACCCGACGGTGTGGTGTAGGATGTCGAGGCCGTCCTGCAGGGAAGCGACAGGCTTGCAGTCGTTGGGGTCGAGAGAGGTGAAGGAGGAATGAAGGAGGAATAACCACCCACTCGACATGCGGTGCAGGGCTACAAGGTTGCCCTGCAGTGAGGCGATGTGGCTGAAAGATGGCGTCTGGCGGTGGCTGATGGCGGCGTCTGGCGGTGGCTTGCGGCGTCTGGTGGCCTCTGCCGCTTTGGAGTCAGATCTACTTACTTGATGGTTCTTTCTTTATGTTGGGTTTGATAAGAACCCTTTTTGCTTTCTTCATAAATAATCAACAAAAAGTGTTTTTTCTTTTTTATATTTACAAATCCACCGTGACCTCGTGTTGGACGTGGCGACACAGCTCTGACAGACCATAGAAAGCAAGTGCCATCTATCCTGACAAACCCATCAATCTACTGTAGCGAATAACAATATCAGCCTTGTAGATAGCGGAGAGGTGTCCCATACGTCAGGATACCAGATGCTTAGCGAGTACTAAGGACATGTACGATGCGGTTATGTCAGCATTTTCGTAGAGTTTCCACGTTAGATTTTCCCTTAGTTGGAGGAGAGAGAATTAAAAACGAGAAGGTTACCTTCCCTTAGCTAAGGGATGATCCTTTAAAAATAAGAGAAGCCTATTTTCTCCATTGTAAGTTGTGCCTTTTCTTATTAACACAATTTTTTACTATAATTAGACAATTTACATTAATTCTTAGAAATAAAAATAAGAGATGATCCATTGTACGACTTATTGTTATTGTCTTCTCTAGATTATGTGAAGAGATAAGAGAAGATCCGCCTTCCATACCATAACAATATCAAGCCTTGGAGACAGCGAGTGTGTACCCATCTGCCTACCGTGAATCAGTTGTCCGCACACCACGAGGATGCTCAATCCAAGCATCTTCGACATTAATATTCGAGATATCACACAAATTAAAATTATTTATATTTTTATGCATGGCAGTATGTCTTCTACATCCTCCATGTTATCTAGCAAACCTTTTGTACATGATGTTTTTTTCAATTGGAGACATATCCTTATTGAGTCAAACTAACAAAACCTTTATGTTAGTCCAATATATAGAATATTTTTTATATTGTTATATACTCCCTCCGCTTCAAAGTAATTGACAACGGTTTTAGTTCAAATTTAAATTAAAACCACGTCAAGTATTTTGAAACAGAGGGCGTACTAATTTTGAAAATAAAGCCATATTTGCGTGTTTTCTTGTGATATTCTGGATATCTGGAATAAACGATAGTATTCTATGATTTTAAAAATATAGGAATATGTCTCAGGTTAGTCCCTACGTGTGAGATCCTTGAAGCAACATCAGAATATGGCAAAGATAAGTGTGAGGTCAAGACCCATGGCACTGACATGGCTACCCTCTTCATGAATAGATATTTCTACAACTGTTGCTAGCGAGATGCCTTCGGTTTGATTATTGCATTTTTTTGTTAAGCTCTGTTGAATAAATAATAATAAAATATTATGTGTATCATTTTGATGTGGAAACCGGGAATCAACCTCCATTTCGAATACTGTGTATTTTGAACTTTCTAAACGTTAAATTGATGACTCCTACGGCTCTTTTCATACATACGTCCAATAATCAAGGAAGGACAATAGATGAAAACACTGGAGTGCGGCTAAACCGTTTTCCATCAAAACGATCCAATTTATTGATATACTCTGTGTCACCACTATGGAGCACTCCTAGCAGATTGATTTTTTCCGCCCTACATCCTGCCAAATATGTACTGTAGCACAGATAGCTCGTACACCTCATCCAAATAAGACTACTGTGGTGTGGGCATTGTGGTCATTAACTACAATACTGCTGTGGTCATCTATTATATACTAAAAGTAATATAAGAGTGTTTTTCGAGGCACCACGTTGATCCCATCACCTGAATTATATTGATAGCTAGATTAAAACTCATGGTCAGGATTTAACGTGAGATTAGTTTGTTACGTGACTGCCCCGTCCGGTTTGACACGTTTAGTGTTGGACACGTACAAAACATGAAAGGGAAATCGGTGAGCCTTTTACTATTAGTAGATCTCAGCCCGTAGAGCTTGGTAACCTTTATCACACAATATCCACCCACGATTATGGAGCACAGTACGACGCAGCGGCAACACAATGTGACCTAGCATATACAGTTCCTCCATTATCTAATCATTAATCAAGCGACAAGCAAACTCGCTGCAGGCCCAAAGCGAGTTGCCCCCGGCTCCCTCCATCACATATATAGGCGGATCAAAGCGCACACATCTGTGCAGGGTGCAGCACATACGGTATTTTTTTTTCTAAAACAGTAACCCTATGCATGCATGGTACGATCAGATCAGAAATTGAAGCGATGGCCTGCAAATTCCCTTACTTTGGTCATCGGATCTCTCATGCTTATTGTGGTCAAGCTAAAGACATCTAGATGATTAATAAGTAGAACCATAAAAAGTACTCCCTCCGATCCAAACTAATTGACTTAAAATTTGTCTAGATTCGGATGTATCTAGACATGTTTTAGTGCTAGATACATCTGAATCTAGACAAACTTGAGTCAATTAATTTGGATCGGAGGGAGTAAGTAAATATGTGCAAGTTAATTTGAGCTATACTTTTTTTTTGTGGAATCACTTTGTGAGAAACTACATTAGACTTCTCTAGGTCAGTTAGATCTTGATCTGAGTATTTGCAGGTAGATGTTTACTACTCTGTCCTGAGTGATTGGGCTTCAAATTTTTAAGTCAATAATACATAAAAATGATATCTGACAATTCTAGCCATACATTGTTGAACCAAATTACATGTTCTGGATCTGAATATTTCCCAGTCGATGTTTACTACTCTCTCCATAGTAATTTGCACCTTAAAATTTAGGAAATTTAGCTATGTTGGTATTAATAGTTGATTATGTCACAAACTAAAAAATACATGTGTGTATGTAGCTTTGTATATCTGTTGATTTTAGCCATACATTTTTTAGAACAATCCTTCTATGGAGAAACCTAATTGTATTTTACTAGGAAAATTACATGTTCTGGATTAGATTATTTCCTAATAGATATTTACTACTCTGTCGTGAGTGATTTGCACCTTACGTCCGCGAAAACATAAAAAATAGTGCTATAATCGGCCAGTCAGTTTAGTTTGTGAGTAACTGTAACTATATGCTAAGTCAATCACATGGTCTATATATGAGTATTTACTATGCTTGGGTTAATAGTTGATTATGTCACAATAAAAAAATTGCATATGCATATGTAGCTTTGCATATTAAACATGATTTTGAAAGTAGAAGTAAGTCATGAAGACGATAGATACGGTAACGAACTTAGGTTGTTTGTTCACAAATATAAACTAATATGACACATGCAACCTCAAAAGAAAATATTTGGAGACGGCAATTCGGCTCATAGGTGCAAATGCGCCCATTGTGAGAAAACATATTTTTAAATGCCAAAAAATCAAACAAAAATTCTACATATACATTCAAACATTTTATGTTGGTTCACAAGTTTTTGGGATGAAAAAACATTTTATGTGTTGTGTATAAGAAAGACAAAAAAATGTCATGTGAATAGTCGTATTCCTGTGACACATTTTGTCTTTTTATGCACGACACATAAAATGTTCTTTCATTCCAAAAAATTGTGAACGAACATAAAATGTTGTAATGTATATGCGGATTTTATTTTTATTTTTTTTGACATTTCAAAATATGTTTTCTCACAATGGGTGCATTTGCACCTGCGAGCCGAAGTGAATATCCGCAAATATTTACCCTATAATAGTACAAGCTCCACTAGAGTATCAGTTTGACACATGGTGCATATGCTTGGATAAATTATTAGATCTTTACCATTATCTAGAATTGTAAGCTTAACAATAAGCATCCCACATCAAATGATGCACTATGCTTAAATTCAATAAAAAAACTAATGCTTATTTTCTTTTAGCATGCTTCTGATCAAAGGGTGTTAATGGGTTGCACCAAATAGATGGCATTGCAACACATACGTTTTTCTATTTTTGTTTCTCAAGGTCCAAATATAAATATGTGAAATATTCCTACTACTCGAGAAAATATATCAAAGTGATGCATAGGTAACTCCTAATTATGTGTTCCGTAACTCTGGTCCAAATAATGAACTCATAAATACTATTTAATATTACATACCTGAAAATATCATAAAGGGTAGTTATTTGTAACCAAAACTAAATAAAAAAAACCATAGATGATCATAGTGACAGTTAGACAGACCAAACTTTCCTTCTCCACAAATATACAAGCTTGACTAATAAAGCAGGTTTGATTGATCATTAGGTTTTTATTAAAAAAAATCATAACAATATATTTGATTTTTTACAATCTGAACATGAACATGTACAAAATAAATCTCAAACTTATGCATTTAAGACTATTTGCAAATCCAAAACATTATCTATTTCATACTGCTAGGGGTACATAGGATGAAGAAATTTTAAAAAGTAAATATTTTACACTTTTAATATCAAAAGATGATTCCCTCGCATTTGCGAGGGCCACCATGCTAGTTAACTTCTAATGGAGAATAATGGTCCAAATAAGACCACAGAGCTGTGACGAGACATTACATGCTCAGGTTACTAATTCATGTTATTATCTTTATAGTGGATAATAACATGTGCGTGATGTCATAGAATACATAATTAATTAGATTGTAGAGGCATATAGTCTTGATATGTGTGATGCTATGGTAACTAGCAAAGTTACTATCTTTATCTTTTTTCATTAATTATCATGTCATGTCACTACTTTAATTAGTTAGCACTGCATGGCTATGTATATTAGGCTTGTCATAGTGAGGAGTAACTTAGACTAATCTACGTGACAACAAAGTCCACACTGTTGCACTGAATCACACACTGTACTTCCCAAGTGGGCCTGATAATAATGTGAAGATCTGGTCGGCATAATGAGGCCTAACACCTACTAACATAACAATCTAGTAACAGAGATCTGCTGCCTGACTCGTACCGTGGTCCTTTAGATCCTTACTGCAACTCTTCCAAATACTCCCTATGTACCGTGGTCCTTAACTTCACATGGAGGGAAACTAGCTCCAGATTTAACGGGGGCTAAAAGTTTAAGAGAGATCTTGGACCCTACTCGTATGACACATTTAGCTCCTACCACTCTTCCAAACAAGACATAATTAATTTCTTAGTCGCAAATAAGGCTCTGCATGCACGTCTGAGTACAACTCATTTGGAAGTATTTACATAATGCACAATACTACCTACTAATACCATAGTCTTGTCATGTTGATTTGGCAACTCTCAATGCAAAGTTATTTCCAAGGTCCATCCCAGTGGAGATTTTTGACTCCCGAACTCCAGTGCCCTTGTTATGTCCAAAAATTGAAAATAATTTTTATAAGTTACAAAAGAAATAGAAAACAAATCTGGATGGACCTGATGATGTACCCCACAAACATGCAAAGTATCCAAGTTCAAATACTTTAGGTGGTGTTTTGGCTCATGGGTGCAAATGAACCTATTATGAAAATGCATAAAAAACAAAATTTAAAATGTAAAAGACTGAACAAAAAATTCGCATGTACATCAGAACATTCTATGTTGATAAATCAGTTTTTTTAGAAAAAATGAACATTTTATGTGGCTTCTGTAAAAAGATTAAAAAAAAATGTCTGAGAATAGTCAAGTTGCAGCACCGAAATTTGTCTTTTTTCGTGGGACATAAAAATGTTTTTTTTGGAGAAAACTTGTGTACGAACATATAATGTCTACATGTACGTGCATATATTTCTAATTTATTTGCCATTTTGAAATGTGCTTTCTAACAATGGGTTCATTTGCACCCATGAGCCGAATTGGATTTCTGACTTACACAAGAATCTGTAGTGTGTATCTGTACATCATATTCTAAAATCCTCAAAATATATCAGATTTTATCATTTTTCTGTAGCTTGCAATACACAGAACTTCGCGTTGCGGTTTGGCATTCTCGTGTCATACGACATTGACTATGTCTAGAATTATGTTTTTTTTTTTGAAACTTGTAAATATGATTTTTTTTTATTAAAACACAGGGAGCACTAGAGCTCATTAGCCAAACACACTTTCTAGGTTCGGCCTTCATTTAAAATTATGTGGCTACGTGTCATGTATAATAGTATGGTACCACTATCACCTCCCTCTTAACTGATTGTTGTCCCACATGAGCTTATATCAGCGTGCAATGCATTATAGAACCTATACAAATCTCATTACGCGAGGCCTTAGAATGTTAATATCTGATATTTATTAGATTTTTACATTGACATGACGTGTGTGCAAATTTCTAACACAACTTGGTGGTCAAAGCGGCCCGGCATGGTGATTCATCCAGTCTGTCCTCGTGTTGGGCGCGCCGACACAAATCTGACCCCAATAGAATTAAATGATTATAGAAGCGACCAGATCTACCCTTACAAGCCCATCAATTCCGTTATAGCGAGTAACATTATCAGCGTTGCGGACAGTGCGAAGGGGTGTCCCATTAGGAGACCAGATAACTTGTTGGAGCGTGTGTCCATGTGCCTACGGCGAATGAGTTGTCTGCAGACAGGCGCTCCACGACGAGGCTCGATCCAAGCATCTTCGACCTTATGGAGATAAACGGTTTGGTTTTCCCGTGACAACATACAATACTGGAGGGAACAGTTGACCAAGCAGTACTCACTCCGGTAATAAGTGTTGCTGATTCAGTAAAAAAAATTAGCGATATTTATTATTATGGATCGGATGGAGTAGAAAATTCATTACGACTTATGAAGCTCAGGGTAGAGCCTCTGCATGAAGTGATTTTCTACTTTATATCAAATGTTAATTTGGTCCGCCCGTGACCCATATGCACTGTTACTCTTGAAGCTCGTCCGTAGAGCCAGGAATTGTTGTACAAGCAACAATGAGGGTCGGGACTGACTCGTACTGCACACTAAAATCTATCATACACTTCTTCCAAATGAGACAACGGTCCTGTGATGAGACATTGCATTGCTCATGTGGCAGTGTCCTGGTAACAACAATAATGAAGGCTCACAGTGTAGTAACAAAGTCTGCTGGTACATTTAGCTCCTACGACGACTCTTCCAACAAATGGGACTCAATAATAATGTCTTGGTCACACATAAGGCTCTGCATGCACGTCTCAGTACAACATGCCGTGGTCCTTTACTTCACCTCAGTTATATTAGACGAGTATTTTTGAGCTACTTAAATTGTAGCGTCCTAGAAAAAATAAATTTAGGAAGATTAAATTAACGCAATAGGTCGATTGAATTTCTTACTTTCTTGAAACTTGTGCCAGACTTGATTAAATTTTTCTCAAACTTTATTTAAAGTGTTTCATTCCAGTGGTTTATCGAGACTATTCAACTAGAGAAACTATGTTTGTAAATACCACATTTTAATATTAATTTACTTTTAGTTGAATTTTACACTTTTGCAGAGAATTAAATGTTATTTCAAAAATAAAAAAATAAGATAATATGGCTTCTTCGATTTTTGGAGCAAGAAATAGGTTCCCTATGGACAAAAATTCTCCTGTGATTATTTATAAATTGCTCTAATATTTTTTGATATGGTTTTGAGAAATTTGGAAATTTAAATAAAATAAACAATGAGCAAAAATGAAAAGAATAAAATGCACACTACCCAATTGTCCTAGCAGATGTCAGCCAACCAGCGACGGTAACTCCGCAAGGATGCACTGGGTTACCTAACATGCTAGAAGCGTGAGAGATTTGTGTAAAGCAACCAGAATTAAGAATGTGGGTGTGATTGTCAGTAGAGTCTCGAAATTTCCTACCATGGTCTGTAGCTACAGATTTGTGATTGTCCGCAACTCAGGCTGGCTGACCTTAGAAATCTGACCGCAATGCATTGTACATGGTCGCAATTAAGGTTCCAAGTGCACAACTAATTTCACAATACTAGCTATAGTTTTCGAGTAAATTACAGCTAATTTGCACCTCAATTATATTACAGGATGGGGCAGGCCAGAAAACTAGTTATAATTATTGAGTACATTAAAAATATTTGATGAGTATTTAAGCTATAAATTGTAAAATCTAAAAAGTTCCAAAATTAGGAATATTAAATTAATAAAATGTGTAGATTTAATTCCTTGACTTGTTTGAAATTTTCAGGACTTGAGTGATTTTTTCTCAAATATGCTTTAAAATATTCTATCTGAGTGGATTAATGTGACTATCCTAAAAAATACACTATGTTGGTAACCATATTTCAATACTACCTTACGTTTAGTTGCATTTTATACTTTTGGGAAAAATAATTCTATTTTCCACATTTAAAGAAAATCAAAGAAAGAAGGTAAAAAAAATCCTACTTCTTTATATTTTTCACTAAAAATAAATTCCCTAAGTCCAAATATCCTGTTTTTATTTTTTAATTGTTCTAAATTTGTTTGACATGGTTTTTAGAAAATTGCCGACTTCAATTAAAAACTAAAAGGTAAAAAAAAAGAATAAAAAAGTGCATTAGCCAATTGGCCAGCTAGTCCTTTTGCCCCCTCTCTCTTTTAGCCCACAGCCAGTCCACCTTTCCCTCTTTTTTTCTCTATTGCTAAATTTTTTAGGAATAATGTTCAATAAACTTCCGTCATGTTTTACAAACCCTGAACCCTATGCAGTAGATTGACTACACAGTTATTTGGCAATACAAGTTGAAAGTATGCAAATAAATAAATAAAAATCCATATAATATTTTTACGAAAACAAATACATGTAATTGACTATACAAGGTTGATGTCCTGACTCCGCCATTGATGTCCTGGATTATTTTTGTATATTAAATCATAATCTACCACTATCACCTCCCTCTTTCACTAATTGTTGGCCATCATCAACGTGTAACGCATTATACAACCGATGAAAATGCCATTTTGCGAGGCCGAAAAACATGGGACCCTGTAGGTCATATTATTAGAGTTTTACATTGAAATGACGTGTGTTAATTTCTAACACAAGTTGGTGGTCACGGGGCGCTGAATGCCGCGTCCTCGTGTTGGACACAACTCTGACGCCATTAGGAATCAAAGATGGCGCCATAGAAAGCAAGTCTAATGTAGTACTACGTTACATGATGACAGAGGATAAGGTTGTCGTCAAGCCATGCATGTGGCCTCTGAATGGCCATACTTTCATGTCGTCGAGCCCTGGTATGCTAGAAAAATCAATTGTTATTCTCCTTTAACAATCAATACCATATTATTTTATACTAGTGTATAGTAGATGGAAGAGATACCTAGGTCGTCTTCAATGATTACAAAATAAAGTTTAAAGGAAACAAGCAAATCTTCGAGATCTTCAAAAAAAAAATCTTCCGTGACACAGCCTTGAATTTTTAGTCAAAGAAACACGTCATAGATACCAAAACATAGACCTGCAAATACAAATGAGGATACTACCATAATTTTAATTCGAGACGTAATATCAAGGCTACGTGCATGTGCACAACCATTAATCAACCAACACCGACGAGAGTATCAACTGGGGGTCCGAGAGTATGATTCACCATTGTAGAGGACATAGCAGTCGAGACAAATATTACAAGGACAATCCATCTCACCTTAACCATGAGAAAAAAAATCAAAATCGATCAGACGAAGCAATAACAGATGGCCCATACGTACCTAGAGAATTTTATTCTTCCAACACCATCATTAACGTCAAGAAGTAGACAAAAATCACTTATTATAAAAGAAAGAAGATGGCTGCCAAACCTCTAACTAATCTATGGAATATTAATTTTTTATTAAAAAATCACATCATAGATCGTGTTCCCCACCTCTCCGGCGCAATGAGGCCAGCCGGAGGAGGTTGAACCGATGTATGGAGGAAGCGAAGGTGGAGGCGGCAAATTGGGTTTTCTTATAGAGGTGGTGGCTCGATGGTAGATCCTAAGCACTATAGAGGCTTCAAAATCAATTGTCATTCTAGTTCTCATATAATACCGTTTCCCTATTATCTTAGATGTGCATCTTTTGGTGAAAGAAAATTCATGTGATCCACAGTGTTAACTTGTAAGAAGAAGAATTGATGTGCTAACAAGTAATGACAAGAAATTGATAGATAGATCAAATATAATATATGGGATATAGCGATGAGATGGCTCATCCAATTTCTCTAACAAGCCTAATGTTCCTCGTGGAGCCTTTCCAGTTACTCATAGACACACCAGACCTGTGGCAAGACCGCTAAGTCTGATGATATCTGCACCTATGACAAACTATCGGAAGACCAATGCCAAGTTTATGATGCAATCAAGAGCAAAGCAAGACGAAATCGATGCGTTGTGAAAGTAGAAGTGGAGGATGCATTGCAGAGGAAGGAGGAATAAGACATGGATGCCTTCATGCCCACCCTGAAGACAAGTGTCGTCAATTTGCGACAACCTGGGTCAGGGAGGCCAAGCTCACGCCCCTACCCGTCAACCCCTCTATAAGGAGCAGTCATTTTTGTCTACCGACTAAATAGTTGAAATAGATCACTGTGTTAGTCAATCGAAGCACCACATCTACATGGCTATGATCCAGTACATGAAAACTAGTAGTAAAAACGCCTCTCATATTGCAAGTACGACATGGTATACAATAATCAATCTAAGTTCATCGGCAGTGAGCCTGTATCTTAGCCGGAACAAGCAAATCATGACCGCTTCGTCGTGTGTCTGATTCCCATTAAAATGTAATCATTCGTACTTTTGAAACTCTTTATAATGTCGTTGATGATTATTAATAGATCAGTAGAATTTCGTAAAAAATAAAAATCATTCTTACCCCAAGGTTTTAGAGTAAGCGAGTTTGTTAATTTTCTTATTAATAAGGTTTTAGAGTACCCCGAGCTCGGCGTGCTCCTCTGCTGAGTCATGGCGTCCCTCCAATTTAATGCTAGTATGGGCTCTACCGCTATGGCCCATTCCCAGATCTACAACCTACCTTCACCGCGTGGGCACATCATTGAATTTAGTGGAACGGTCCAAATCAACCTGCATGCATGATAGGCCGCTTAACCAAGAATTTAGTGGAACGGTCCAAATCAACCTGCATGAGCTGCAATCCTCGGACAAGATGGTACTTTCTTGCCTGGGTTAATGTGCATGCGGCTACGCACATTTTGTCTTTTGCGAAGAACTATAACTCGATCATGGCGATTTGGCTACCATGTCTAAATGCACCTATTTTCAAATAAATGTATTTTTAGCCCCTCTTTTTCCCTCGCCCCCGGGTCGTCCTCCCAGGGACACACGGGCGGCTCACCCCCAACCCTAGCTCCTTACTCCCTCCTCCTTCCCCTTACCCCTCCCCCCGGAGGAAGCTGCAGGGCTAAGCCCGGAAAAGCGGGTTCTCGTGTGGCGGGTGGTGCTGGTGCTCGGCCGTGCACGGAGGCGCGGCGGCACGGCCAGGCAGCCTCCTACGGCGGCGGCGGGGCCAAACCGGGCCCGATCTGGGCCCAACAGGGCCTGACCTGGGCCATGCGTCAGGGTGGGTGGCTGGAGCGATGGGGGAGCGGCGACTCCTGGTCCGTGGCTTTGTTCGGTCGCGGCGGTCGGCTCCAAGGCAGCGGAGCCCTAGCGCCCCGTTCTGCTCGGCTAGATCTCATGGCGCCTGAGCTCGTGCGGGCCTAGATGGGCTTGTGTGGGCCTTCCCCTAGGTCGCGCCGGCTCGGCCCTCTGCGGAGGGTTGGCTCCCTTGGTGGTCCTCCTCTGGCGGTGGTGGTGGCCAGAGCCGTTGCTCCGGTGGTGGCAGCGACCCAGTTTGCCTGGACCAGACTATCTCGGTCTCGTTCCTGGTGGGCTTTGGGCAGTTGCTGCGGTGGTGTAGTGGACTTCATTCTCCTCCATCAGCAACCGGTTGTTCCCTGTGACGGCGGTTCAAGTCGGCAACCTTCTTCGTCTCGCTAGGGAGGCGGTCATGGACCGGGTGAAAACCTAGCTCGATGATTCTGATGCTGATCACAGTGACGCCTGAGGGTGCCATTCCCCTCCTTGGAGGTGTGATCATGGGCCTGACCGTTCTTTCCCTCGCGCCAAGGGAAACCCTAGGTCTTCTTTGTCCGACCGGGAAGAAGCGGCCCATCCACGTCGTTTTCCTTCATGAAGGCGCTGCTTAGGTGTGGGGGTGTCCCCAATGTGGCATTCGGAGATGGTGGCCTCACTAGTGTTGGCTGTTACTCATGGTGTGAGTCTTCGAGGCGCAATGTACGCCGTTGCCAATATGCTCTATTCGACTCCATCCTAAGTTCTACCAGACCCTGCCACTCGCTCGCTTCATCTTCTAGGCGTATTGGTGGTGTGTTGATCTGGTGCAACTTTGGTGTTTGGTCGTGCCTTAGTGGTGTTTGTTGTTGGCTGTGATGCGGTCCGGAGGCTTAGTGCCCGACTTCTCGCGTTTTTTGGCTTGGGTTGGGCTAGGTGTGCTTGTCGTCATTGTTGTAGGAGGGTGTTGTAAGCCAAATGGAGTTTGTGGTGTTGTAGCCTTTCTATGGCGTTTCTTGTAGATTTAATACAAAGACACGCAATCCGTTGCAGGCGGGTTCTCGAAAAATTTGTATTTTATATGAATTTCTAAATGTTAAAAAATTCGAAACAAAATACCGGGTGTGCATCCAGACATACTATGTCCTCACACAAAGTTTTATAGTGAGAAGATTTTTTTGAGGTCTATGTAATAAAGACAAAAAATTGCTTGTGAAAAACTATTTTTTGCAACACCAAAAAATTGTTTTTTACACAATTCACATAAAATGTCATTTTTTGTGAAACTTTGTGTATGAACATAGAATGTTACCATGTACACTCGGGTATGTTTTTCAAAATTTTCGATATTTTGAAGTATCTTTTTGGCGGTGGGTGCATTTACACCTACAAGACAAAGTGGATTTCCCTACAACAAAGTGCTACTCCCTCCGATCGATAGTACAACTTTAAACTAAATAAGTGATATTTATTAAAAATGAGTAAGAATAATACTATACAAATGAAAACAAATATGCATATGGCGTGATCTGTCATGGCGCAACGGTAGATGCGTGGCTCCTTCTTGAATGAACCGTGCTCCACCTGACATACGTCTCCATCGCCTCCGAAATCATTGCCAGGATTAACTCCCCTCTTCCTTGAAACTTTGTGCGATCGTCATCTTCATGTCCATGCAACAATAAAACCATTGCCGCATCTCTATAGCTAACGAATTAAAATTACATCATACGAACATGGACTCGCAGTTCCCGAATGACAAGCACATGGCTCCAGCCATCATGCCTAAATTACAAATCTATAGCATCTCATACAAAACTTTGAATGATGAAACTATACCACATCACATGCATTCTCCGCAAAAACGAGTTAGACGTCTCTATTCGTTCTTTGCAAATTTTATGTGGCTTTAACGGTTTCTGATACAACAAGAGAAACTACCTATGTAAAGATATGTATGATCCACCATATGCTAGATTAACTTGCGGGGTGATAGAGAAGCAAAACCTCATGAGGAATCTCCCTATCGTATCTAGACTTTGTCATTACGCATGACCCCGTGTAGATTAGATCTACATTGCCCCGTCTTGTTTGCAATTCTCATATCTTTCTTCACTATAGGTAGACCCATTAAACTGAATCACATCTTTGATCAATCGAACCGTATATGCTCAAGAGCAACCATATGGATCGAGGATAGCCAGAACTCTGTAAAATCTCTACCATGAAGATCAATGCATGCAAACTCAAGGGAAGTATATGATCAACGAGTCCTAGATACAATCTAACACCCGCACACAAAAATTTGGAATACCCGTACATCACATATACTCTAGTTCAACTGTGATCTACGCATAATTTACTCTGATATCACAGTTGGGGGTTCGCATAGGAATTTAAAATTTTCCGGTACTATGACCACACTAAGATCAAACTATGCAAAAACACGAGATGGGTCAGACCCTAGTACTATCCCACGTTGCAGTGGAGATTCGTTTTTTGACGAAGATGTGGGTAAAGTACTCAAGGTAGGATCAAAACGATGATCCATCCGAATTAACCACGCGTTCGGTGATCTTGTTCTAGGAGGGTTTTCCCATCCAGGGCTCGGCAACGCCGGATCAGTAGAGCAGCCTTCATGACGTATGTGCAGAAGCAGGAGATTCTAGAAGCAGGAGATTCTAGAGGGAGGGAGGCGGACACATGCCTTCTGGATGGGATGTGGAGGGTTGTCCCCCCTCTCTTTATATAAGAGGACAGGAGATGGGGGTGGTGTGCCAGGGGTCCTTCCTTGGTAACGTAGGCCCATGATCCTCCTAGATCTCCTCTCTTTAATGTCACGATCTCCCATACTGAAAATATCATTTACTTCCCAAAATAGATGATATAATATCTTTGAATAATGTCTAGATAAAATCAAATCACAGTCAAGGATATGACCGGAACCTTACTAAAATGGATCACACCAAAATAGGAAGGTGTGGGTGTAGCCCATGGGAGGCACGCGCCACTCTTGATGGGCCTAGCTTCCCATGCGCCACTCCTAGGTGGTACATGGGTGGCCAAGGTGTCATCCCCCATGTGGGGCTGCACCCCGACACACAATTCTCTCTCGGCACAGTTCCGTGACTCCAAACACTTTCGGTTTTCTCCTAGGATTTCTCCTGATGATCCAGAATCATTCCAGAGCATCTATCATAGACATATATTCTCCACACACTCTACATAACAATATACCTTAAAAGTGTGACCCCATAGGTTTGGTGTTATGTGGACATGGCCACGGAACTCCTTCTGAACAGTAACCAATAGCGAGATCTAGACACCCATGTTGATTCCCACACAACCATGAAGTTTTCGAGTGAACCTATTAATGCCATGCACACTAGTACAAACATGTTACTTAGAGACGCTAATATCCCATAGGCCTCAGTCGGTTTCTCATTCCGGCTCAAGCGCATAGTCGCTAATAGCGCACCAACCTGAGCCGGTTTTCCGTTCCGGCTGTAAGCTACATGACCTCATACGGTGCATAAATGTAAATGATTCTAAGATGTATGACCTGGAGACGGCTATTAGTATTGACCGCTTGCAAGACCTCCTCACCCTTAGATGGCCTCTAGCAGGTACCATCTCCAATAGTCAGGCATCCGGAGTCAGCTTTTATAACGGGCCGTCTCTATTTGTTTGTCACCCGGAGTCGGCTTTTATTATGGTCTGCCTCCAATAAATTGAAACCTGAGATGTCTTTTTGTTTCATATGTCTCGAATAAATTTCCTCCTTGAGACTGTTTATTAGAGCAGCCGTCTCTAAAATCTGAGACGGTTTCAACCTAAAGCCGTCTCACAGAGTTTCCTAGCCTGAGTCTTGGCCTTTTTTCTTGACGGTCTCTAGGTTCATTTTGACGAAGATGGCCTTTTTAAGCAACCACCTCTAGTGATTCATACTTCTATTCGACTGCTTTCGGCTACTGTTTACCAATGGCCAATTTCTGGAGGGTCCGGAATAATTCGGAATGTGCTACTAGAGTACAAATATTATATTTATTGTTGAGAGAAGTCCCAAAACCATGAAATAGCTACCACAATTGTGGAATGTGTCACACAAATAAATGTACACTACACTAGCTACCACAAGTTTCTAGCATTGATATAGCTAGCAAGCATGTCAAGTATTATAGTTTTAAAAACCATGACAGAAGAACCATGATAGTTTGAAGAGCCCTGACATTAATCGATGAGTATAAAAATGTTTGGAATACTTGCTCTCACATAAATGCATTGTGGAAATCTCCATCGCCTTTCACCACTCATTGAGCTAGAAATTCGGCAAGCTCCGCGCGGAACATTTTTAGCTTGCCCATGGGCAGTTCTATCTCTTCAATTTGTGGGCACTATGTAAATTAAACCATGATCAAAACCGGTACAAAAGAGAAGAATATTTCAATAAAAAAATAAGACAATGTTTGCATACCAGTTGTTCTGGTCTAGGAACAACCAGGTTGGCCATCACGCTGCTCATATGTTGGAAAACATAGTAGTCGCAAAGATGCGTCGATGGAGGCTGTTGGTGGCACTGAAACAAAGCATATGTTGAAATGAGCATATTACCCAAACAATATATTTAACATGCATGCATATATATTTGTATAAGTACTGGTAGAAACTAATAGGTTGACCCATGCGATGGGTTAGCATTTTGTAGTTCTTTGTTGCATTTCCTTCTTTCGAACGAAATACTTTAAACGATCTAAAAGCAGGATGACAAAAAAGTATATCATTATGAAACCAGGATGTATCCTAGATAAAAATCAGGTTTATTATGCAGATGAAAGTATTAAACCACATGTCAATAATCCTCCTTACATCATCATAATTTGCATTCTTTTTACCACGATAAGAATCGAGATAATGGATATGGCCATCCAGAATTGATATAGCGATAAGAATCCAATGAAAACTAAAATTTGAACCAATTATTAGTTGGATGAACACGATCAAATTTGTAAATGAGGATGCAGTACTAAGCTATCTTACTCTTTATGAAAAGGCCATATGATTAGTTCCTGATCTTTGCTCTTCTCCAATACATTGATGATGCATCGACACTCCTTTCATTGTATTCCATGGACATATGCGAATAGATGGAGGGGTCGATGAAGACTATTTTATGGTTATAGGTCCTGGCTCTCATAAAAAATAACCTACATACAAACATACATATATATGAACAAATTTAAACTGTATAGATAGCTGGTAGCTAGTACCATGCATGCATAGATCATTATGTTGACGTCAAAGGCATCCATGTTCAGAGCCAGGTACAAGTCCTCTCAAAGAACGGGGAAAGTAACAGCATCACCCGTTGTTGTGCTATCTTTTTTGCTCGTAGCAAATGTGTACCCATTGATCTTGTACACCTGAAATTGTCTAACCTCCCATGTAGGGGCTCTTGCTAGAGTAACAATTTTGGGATATTTTGCTTCAAAATCACATATTTGATCACTAAACCAAGTGTTGAACTCCTCGACATGGAGTGTCTCGATCGAACGTTGATGGGGATGCATTGCTCGTAGAACGTCGCGGTGTTCTTCCATGTACGGAGTGATTTTGTCCATGTGCTTCATAACAACAAAGTGTGCCTGATTATATTCAGTGTTAGTCGGTTTGAACTTGATCTTTCCACTCATTCCGACACCAGTAAGCTTCCCCTCATGGACAGACCTAGGCATGCCTACCAGGTCAAGACGTGCCATGTAATCAAGGCAGGACTCAACAACCTCTTCGGTTGCATACCCCTCGATGATGCTTCCCTCTAGATGTGCTTGATTCCTAATATAGTGCTTACGAATTCCTATATAGCATTTAAACGGTTACATGCTTTGTGGATATACGGGACCACACATCTTTATCTCGTGCACACGGTGAACAATGAGATGTACAATGATATGGAAGAATGATGGAGGGAATATCATCTCCAAATTGCACAGTTTCTCCACCAAATTTGTTTGTATCTCATCCAACTTACTAGGATTAATCACCTTCCGAGAAATTGTGTTGAAAAATTCACACAACGTCGTTAGAGTGTCTCGAACATGTGGTGTCAAGACATTCCTTATCGCAACAGGGACGTCTATGTCATCAGAACATGGCAATCGTGAGACTTCATGTCTATTACTTTGTTTATGTCTTTAAAACAATCATTTGCATTTGGCGGCGTAGCCTGTTGGAAAACGCATTCCATGTTGATAATCACACACACATTTTCCCTCTCTTTTGTTGCAGACATAACTCACGGGGGCTGGCTTTCCTTGAGCATCAACCTCATGTGGGTTTTCCCCTCTGAGTTTCATAGCTTCAAGTCATGCATTCGCACTATCTTTTATTTTGTCCTTCATGTTAAGCAATGTACCTATTATGCTTTCTAACACATTATTATCAACATGCATCACATCGATGGAATGTTGAACATCGAGATGCTCCCATTAAGGTAAGTCCCAAAGTATCGATCTTGATGCAGCCCGTACCATGAACTTCCCTACATGTCCACCACCAAGTCCCCCAAGTGGTCCTATGACGCGTGCTCAATCAAAGTTTCTCCATGACATGGTTAATTCGCTCCTTTCCTCGTGTGACTTTGATACACCCATGAATGGCTTGCTACTTCATGCCACTAAACTGTGCATACTCAGGTACGAAGCCCCGATGCATCTGCAAGCCATCCCGGAAGAAGAACGTTCAAAGTCGACTCCAGGACTAGAGTCTCCGCCCGCTACATCCTAGAGTCTCCGACCCCCCTCTCGCGGAACATCTGGCAGCAAGCCCCTGGAAGTCGTCCGGAACTCGAATCCGGAGTGTCCAGCCTACTCTCGATTCTCCGCCCGCACAACACCGAAATCTCTGGCTCACCCGAACTAGGCCAATTATGCGAGACTCTGTAACGAGTCTCGAGTCTCCGGCTGGGTCCTTGGACCAAGTATCCCTCTATTCCATCTAGAACCCTACTTTTTATGCCAGAACTACCTTTGTTTAGTTGTTGGCCTATATATAGACCACCTCCTCCATATTGTAACCCTAGACTTGGATAATTGAATTAGAAGAAACCCTTGTGGATCTACCTAATTCTAGTCTCATACTCCTTGACAAGGAGCACCAATTATCCTCCAACATGTTGAACTTTGCATAGCGTGTTCAAGTTGTATAAGGCCTTGGAGTCGGTGTTCCTTCTCCAAGTTGTCAAGATCTCGCTAAGCCTCCCGCTCGTCGTGACGGTTAGAGAGAGTGTGTACTTGCCCGCCACCGATCCCAGGGATTGTGTCAGACCGGTTGCCGCCGGCGTGAGATATTGGCTCGTATCGTGTTTTCGTGTGTGTGTGTGTGTGTCCATGGAGTTCTTCGTGTGTTTGTTCGTGGATTTCATCCTCTCCCTCACCCCCACTCGCCTTCACCTCAATTTCCAAGGGGATTCGTGAAAGATCAGGAAAACATAAGAGGTTAACCCGAACAAATTGGTATCACGAGTCTCGTTGATCATGATTTCCCCACCAATTTTTCTTCTATCCACCAAAAATTCGAAAATCCCAAAAAAATATCCAACAAGACCAACCACGTGAAGAACCACGAGTGTAACCTCGAGTGCAACCCCAAGTTCATCGTCAACGCCCGCAAGACATTCTCTCAACAAGAAGTGATGACTCCAACTTGGAAGAAAAAGCTTGTCATCAACGTGAAGCTCTTCAAGATGCTCATCTTTGGCATCGCCATTATGAACATCAACGCCAACACCATGGTCACCATGACGAGCCTCAACCACCACATCAAGACATGGAGCGTCACATGGTACATGTGGAGCGATACCAACCATGTTAAGAGGCTCAAGACCATGATCGTCATCAAGAGGCCCAAGTGCCTAACCCACGTCACCAGTCGAGGAATGAGCCTCCCCTTCACTGACAACCGGGTCAAGAGGCTCCACATCCTCCTCAACCTCATGAGGCCCAAGCACCTCAACCTTGTCAATAACCACGACAAGAGCAAGCTCCCCAACAATGTCGCAAGGACTAGGTTCTACCACCTCCAACTGTGGCTCAACAACCGCAAGAGCAACAGAAATATCACCAAGCTAGCTACCATGACTGCAATAAGAAAGAAACTTTTGGCAAGCTCAAGTTCACCATTCTCAACTTGACCAGTTCAAATGATCCCGAAGAATACCTCTTATGGGCACTCAGAGTTGACAAAATCTTCTGCATGCACAACTATAGTGATGAGAAGATGGTAGCCATGGCTTCTCTTGAGTTTGATGATTATGCCAACCTTTGGTGGGAACAAGTCCAAGTTTCTCGTGAAGAAATAAGAGAGCCCCCAATCAACACTTGGCCAGACATGAAGGCTCATATGCACTCCCGCTTTGTTCCTGCACTACACGTGCGACCTCTTCAACAAGCTTCAAATGATCAATCAAGGAACAAAGACCGTGGAAGAGTACTTCAAACAAATGGAGCTCAACATGATTCGTGCAAACATTCAAGAACATGAAGATCAAACAATGGCACGTTTCCTCATTGGATTGAACCATCCAATCAAGCGCATTGTCGAGTTCCAAAAGTACAACAACATGGTTGAACTTGTTCATAATACAACAAAGGCCGAGAATCAAGTACAAGAGGACATCAAATACAACAAGCCCAATATGTACTTCACCTACAAGCAAGCTCCAACTACTACAAAAAAAACTTCAAAGGAAGCCCATCAAGTACCTCAAAGCCCCCTTTCAATCCCACACATCCTCAAGGAAAACCACCCCCAAGTGGCAAGAAAACTTCAGATGACCTGCCATTCAACGGGGAAATAGAAAAGTCTTATTCATTCATGACAATGGTGATGAGGAATAATTGAGTGAAGATGAATTTGATGCCCTAGTAAAAGAAGCAATGGCAAGACAACATGTGGGAGATGACCAAGAACTCCTCATGTGTGAACATGAAGCAAGAACATTGCTTGTCATCACAAGAATCTTAACCACTCAATCCCAAGAGCATAAAGATCAAAGATCCAACATCTTCCAAACACGTGTCGGCATCAATGAGAAATCCATTAAAGTTATCATTGATAGAGCGAGATGCCACGACCTTGAAAGCACCAAGTTATGTGAGAATCTCAACCTCACCCTCCATCCACACAAGCACCCATAGCATGTCCAATGGCTAAGTGACCAAGGGTCCGTGAAGATCAAGCACATCATCTCGGTAACATTCTCAATTGGACCATACAAAGACACGGTGGAGTGTGATGTGTTTCCCATGATGGTATGCCATATGTTGCTTGGTAGACCATGGCAATATGACAAATGTTCTCTACATGATGGTCGCACAATTGTATATACCTTCAAATGGATTAACAAGACATGTTTTTGCAATCGATGACTCCTAGACAAATAATTGCGGACAGTGCAAATCCTTTAGCGAAGGTGCAAACCACAAAACCACATTGTGAGAAGAGTGGTGAGTGAGAAAATCACCATATAGAGAGTGAGAGCCAAAAGCTAAACTAGAGTGGAAAAACTAAGAGTGTTCTTCTTGCCACCAGAAGTGAGATGCGAGAAGTGAGAAATAACCCATCTATCTTGCACTATGTCCTCATTTGCAAGGGACTAGCGCAAGGAACTAATGACTTGACAAATGTTCCTCCCTCTTTGATGGCTATTTTGTAGGAATTCAAGGACGTGTTTCCCGAAGAGCTCCCACATGGACTACCTCCTCTTCGCGAAATCGAGCACTGCATTAACCTCATACCCGGCGCACCTATCCCAAAACACGCTACATACTGAACGAACCTAGAGGAGAAAAAGGAGATCGAGCGCCAAATTAACCAACTCGTCTCCAAATGTTTGATTCAAGTAAGGACTAGTCCAAGTGCGGTACCCGTGATTCTTGTCCCAAACACGGATGATATGTTGCGGTTATGCATGGACTGCTGTCCAATAATGCTATTCCATGTGTTATATACATCATATACCACATATTGACAACATGCTTGATGATTTGTGTGGAGCTACTATTTTCTCAAAAATCGATCTTCGTAGTGGCTACCAACAAATATGCATGGTGGAAGGCGATGAGTGGAAACCGCCTTCAAGACTAAACTTGGTCTCTATGAATGGTTGGTCATGCCTTTTGGCCTATCTAATGCCCCATCCACCTTCATCCGCCTTATGAATCATATTTTGAGATCTCTCATTGGAAAAAGTGTAGTTGTCTATTTTGATGATATTCTTTTTTATAGCAAGTCGCTTGAGGAGAATTTTATACATGTTAAGTAGGTTTTGCAAATCCTTTAAAATGAAAAGCTATATGCTAACCTCCACAAGTGCACTTTTGCTAAAGACAAGTTGATTTTTCTTGGTTTTGTTGTCTCTTCGAATGGTATTGAAGTTGGTGTTTCTAAAGTCAAAGACATACGAGATTGGCCCATTCCCGCAAATGTGAGTGAACTTCGAAGTTTTCATGGTTTGGCAAGTTTCTATCATTGATTTCTAAAAGATTTTTCTAGCATTGCTTGGCCTCTCAATGAGTTGAGCAAAAAGAATGACACCCTCGTTTGGGGAAAAGCACAACAAAAAGCCTTTTATGAGCTCAAAAAGAGGCTAACCAAAGCACATCTTCTTGCTTTACCGGATTTCACAAAAACTTTTGAGATAGAGTGTGACGCTAGTGGTATTGGCATTGGAGGAGTCCTCATGCAAAATGGACGTCCTATTGCATACCATAGCGAGAAACTAGATGGCGCACACCTTAACTATACGATTTACGACAAAGAGCTTTTTGTCTTAGTTCGTGTTTTTCAAGTTTGGCAACACTATCTTTGGCCTAAGGAATTTATCATACATTCTGACCATGAGTCATTGAAATATCTCAAAGTACAAACCAACTTGAGTAAAAGGTACGCTAATTGGGTTGAGTTCATGGAGTCTTTTCCTTACATCGTCAAGTATAATAAAGGCAAATATAATGTAGTTGTGGACGCCTTGTCTTGTAAGAACACAAGCCTTCTTACTCGCCTCAAAGTAGAAGTGTTGGGTATTGATGATATAAAAACTTTGTATGCTTCCGACCCATTCTTTGGACCAACTTTTGCAAAGTGTTCAATTGAAAAAGGTGTTGATGATTTCTATTTGCATAAGGGGTTTCTCTTTAAACAAAGCAAGATTCGCATCCCGAAGTCATCTCTCCAAATTTTGCTTCTCCAAGAGTCTCATGGTGGAGGCCTTATGGGTCACTTTGGCCCTGACAAGACGTATGACATGCTATGCACACACTACTATTGGCCCAAGATGAAGAGAGATGTGGAACACCACGTCCAAAGATGCACTACATGTGTAAAACCTAAGTCTAAATCTAACCCATTTGGTCTTTATATGCCATTGCCTATTCCTCATGCACCTTGGTCGGACATTATCATGGACTGTGTGTTAGGATTGCCTAGGTCTAAGCATGGTCACGATTCTATATTTGTCTTAGTGGATTGTTTTTCCAAAATGGCACACTTCATTCCATGCCACAAGACCGATGATGCTTCACATATTGCAAATCTATTTTTCAGGGAAATCATTCGTCTTCACGGTGTGCCAAGAACCATCGTCTCTGACCACAACGTAAAATTCATGAGCTACTTGTGGAAGACGCTAATGGACAAGCTCGGCGTCAAGGTCCTCTTCTCGTCTACCTCGCATCCTCAAACCGATGGCCAAACTGAGGTCATCAACCGAAGCCTCAGAACACTACTTCGCGTGTTGATCAAGAAGAATCTTAAGGATTGGGAGGAATGCATTCCACACACCGAGTTCACCTACAATAGAGCCAAGCACTCTACAACAATGAAGATCCCATTCACGATTGTATATGGATTCAAGCCCCTCACTGCGCTCTTCCTCTCCATGAGCGTACCAACATGGACGTCGACAAGTGCGCCCAAGCCATGAAGAAACTACACGAAGACACCAGAGATACTATCGAGCAACAAGTTCCTAGCAAAGCTTCAAGGCTAAACAAGAGCAAGAAAGAGTTGATCTTCGAAGAAGGTGACCTCGTGTGGATACACTTAAGCAAGGATTGTTTCCCCAAGGAACGTGATTCAAAGCTCAAACCAAGAAGAGATGGTCATTTCAAGGTCCTCAAGAAAATCAACAACAACGCCTACATCATTTACATCCCGACCTCAAAGTACCTTGTGAGAAATACATTCAATGTCAAGGATCTCTCATCATTCCGAGGAGATGATCAAGATGATAAGGATAAAGACTCGAGGACGACTCTTTCCCAGGGGATCTAATGCAGCTTGTCCCATGGATGTCCCTATATCTCCACCGCCAAGTCCCCCAAGTGGTCCTATGACGCGTGCTCGAGCCAAGTTGCTCCATGACAAGGTTAATTCGAGTCCTTTCCACGTGTGACTTTGATACACCCATGAATGGCTTTCTACTTCATGCCACTACACTATGCATACACAGGTACGAAGTCCTGACGCATCCGCAAGCCATACCAGAAGATGAACGTGCAAATTCGACTCCAGAACCGGAGTCTATGCCCGCTACATTCTAGAGTCTCGGACCACCTCTCGCTCAATATCTGACTGCAAGCCCTGGAAGTCGTCCAGAATCTTCGAGTCGAATCTGGAGTCTCTAGCCTACTCCAGAGGCTCCACCCATGCAACACTAGAATCTTCGGATCACCCGTGCTAGGCCACTTCTGCGAGCCTCTGGAACGAGTCTAGAGTCTTCGGCCCCAAAAGTATCCGCCCTGACCGAAGTCTCCATCCCCAAGATCTTTGAGTCTCCGACCTAAGTTATGGGCATGCGTGCCACAACTAGGCTCTTGGCCCATGTATCCCTCTATTCTGTCCAGAACCCTACTTTTTATGCCCAAACTACCTCTGTTTAGTTGTTGGCCTATATATAGACCACCTCCTCCATATTGTAACCCTAGACTTGGATAATTAAATTAGAAGAAACCCTTGTGGATCTACCTAATTCTAGTCTCATGCTCCTTGACAAGGAGCACCAATTATCCCCAACCTCTTGAGCTTTGCATAGTGTGTTCAAGTTGTACAAAGACTTGGAGTCGGTGTTACTTCTCCAAGTTGTCAAGATTTCGCCAAGCCTCCCGCTCACCGTGCCGGTTAGAGAGAGTGTGTTCTTGCCCGCCACCGATCCTAGGGATTGTGTCGGACCGGTTGCCGCTGGCGTGAGCTATTCTCTTGTATCATGTTTTCGTGTGTGTGTCCATCAAGTTCTTTGCGTGTGTGTTCGTGGATTTGATCCTCTCCCTCACCCCCACTCGCCTTCACCTCTATTTCCATGAGGATTCATGAAATATCGGACAACCCTAAGGGGTCAACCCTAACAAATATCCTCTTCTAGACCGGTTTATTTTGTGAGGCTGGTCATCTATAACTATTGCCTTTGTCTTTGCCTCCGCCCTCGCGTTCGAATCCTTTTCCATGGACAACTTTTTAGTGTTTAAGCTGAGCATAGATCTGTCTACCTTTTAAAATTGGAGGACAAAATCTTTCTCATCAGTTTTATCAAACTTTTTCTTCATGGTCTGATATTTATGACCCTTTGGAAAAAAACCTCCGAGTATGCATCTACACCATTTTCTTACACTCATGCAAATATTAAATTATTGTCATGTCTAGGCACTAGACATGTGCATAGGTCCCTTTTATAGCCTGGTCGGAGGCATCCCCATAGGCTGTATACTCATTGATGGTTATGAACAACATGCATTACCGGTCGGAGGAGTCCCATAGCCTGGTCAGAGGAGTCCCCATATGACAAGGCGTAACCTCGGCAATGCCCATAGTTATGGACTTAGGGTTTTGCGGAAAAGACGCTGGGGATTTCGTCAGATGTCAAACAAACAAGGGAATTAAAGTCGTCTGATTATCGTTGGAAAATACTATTACAGATTGCTCGGGAGTTTTTTGGTACATCTCTGTAGGATCCTCCCGTCCTATATATAATAGGACGGGTCTCGGTACTATATACGGATAGGTTACATATTCATGATTACAACACCAACACAATGTCGTTTTCTATTTTCTTATATAACTAAACTAAGACTTTCGTTGGGTGCTTCTTGTGCCTTCATCTTGAGTCTTCATGGGTCGTGAGCCTTTATACAACTAGGGTAACATAACATAAGCACCTGAGTAATCATACCCATGTCACCATAGGTTCTTAGTTCACTAGCGGCGCATTCCTTGCCTACTGCGACACCCTCGGCACCAAAGTATGTTTCGCCTCGATGGCCCACCCCCGAAGCAATGGGAAAGCAGAACGCCTCAATGCGGAGGTGTAGGGCTTCCGCGTATGAAAACAATAAATTTTACTCTAAGGCCCTGAACCCCTGAAGCTGTCAGGACCTATCTATTAGTAATACAGTAACGGGAGGGGATTTTCGTGAACTTACCCTTGAAGACCGAAAAGCGTTGTCAACGCTCAGGAGAGCATGGTTGATGTAGACGAGCCGAAGCCGACCTCAAGGTCGTGATGAAGTCCTTGCGCTCCTTCTGTCTCCAACGACTTGAGTGCCTCAAGTGCAACACCTCGCGGGGAGTTACACACGTCCGGTGCCTAACGATGACTCCCGCTTCCCCGATCCAGCAGCAGTTGCGGAAGTAGAGCTCCCGGATCCGAATCCCACAGCGCGACGGCGCTCCGCGGTGAAGATGTATCTCGCTCGCGAAGTCCAGACTTGGGACCACGGTCACGAGAGAGAGAGGGGGGAGAGAGAAAATATCAATTAGAGGTCCTCTCAAAAGTGGGGAGACATTTATTGATTATTGGTGTATTTATCTTGGCCAAATACCCCACTATATATAGGGGAGGAGGGGGTACAACCTCCCTCAAAGTCCCGGGGTGGGACTAAAGGAGAGGAGGGGGAGGGGGTGGCTACCGGCCACCTAGTGGGCCCCGCGCGGGAGGGTTAGGCCCAGCCGGCCAGCCCCCTTGGCCCCTCTCCCTCTCTCCTTTCCCTAATGGGCCTTCTCCCTCCGGAAATTGGCCCATTAAGCCTTTTTGACCTTTAATTGATTTTCTCTTTATTAAATAATTATGAATAAATGATTAAATCAATATTTAACATTCATTCACATATTATTCAACCTCTGTGGCCATGGAACACCTTCCACCTCCACTCCGGACATCCTCCGGACTTACCGAAACCCTTCCGGTTTTCTCCCTTCTTTTCTTCGGTGATTCTACCGATCCTATAAACACTCTCTAAGCATCATCAAGCCCTTAAGCGTGATACCCCATGGTTCGGGAACACTCCAGACATGGTCGGTACACTCCCGCACCAATGATCGACAGAGGGACCTGGATGGCCATGTGACCCCTGTGCGTTCTTTTCTTCGGTGATTCTACCGATCCTATAAACACTCTCTAAGCATCATCAAGCCCTTAAGCGTGATACCCCATGGTTCGGGAACACTCCAGACATGGTCGGTACACTCCCGCACCAATGATCGACAGAGGGACCTGGATGGCCATGTGACCCCTGTGCGTTCCACGAAGATCTTTCGTCATTTGAACCGGGGCAGTCGTGTCTTATTCCCTTTGTCACTTGATACTTGCATTTCCCGAGATCTGATCAATGCCATCACCATGTCGTGTTCAATCTCGTTACTGAACAATGCTACTTGACTCGTTCCGACAAGTGATATCCCCGTGATCAAATCACACGCTGCGCAGCTATTGGATATAACTTCTCCGAGTGGGCCCTTGAGTATCTTCCCGTCACATGGACGGACAAATCCCGCTCTTGACATATATTGCCTCTACGGTTTCCTCTGAGTTCCTGAACACACCTTTATAACCACCGTATTACTAGATGGCTTTTGATGCTATCTAAGCACTCTCGGGAGACACTGATTGATATAGCCTCACGGTCTAAGGAATAGTCTACGAGGATCCATTTCTAATCATCATAACTTGAACTTCGTGACATGATCGGGTCATGTTGTTTAGGTTGGGTATTGGTTCATCATCTCATTCTCAGAATGAGATGACCTCATTTCTAACTGGCATAAATGCCACATGATCAGGAAACATGATCATCCGTTGACCAATGAACCAGGGACTAGAGTTTCACTGGGAATGCCTGGTTGTTTGTATATCACACGTGTATTGATGTTTCCACTCAATACAGTTATAACATGATATAAAACTTAATCATAAACTATATGAAATATGATAATAGTCCTTACTACTATTTATCTCTAGGGCATATTTCCAACAGTCTCCCACTTGCACTAGAGTACAAATACACTAGCTGCATTTGTTCTCGATCATTGGCACCATATATTCGGTACCCTGAACATGCTTGCTCATGGAAGAGGTTGAGTCTTGGGTCTGTACTTTATAGTCGCAAATCCTTTGCAACTTAATAATGTCACCTTGATTAACATTAATACTTTATCATCACATGATAGCATCTGTGTGAATGCATCGTTGCTATGGCAGCAGAACGAGGCCTGATTCCAGGAGCCTACAGTGATGTTAGATCAACCTCGAGGGCTTTCTCATGGGCACTGTGCCCTGGGACACATCATTCTACGTTAAAAGCGAACTAGCCCCGCCATATCTTTATACAACACTTTAGATGGTACCCTTATCTATTATTATAAATGTATTCATCGAAACTCCCGTGCACTCTGTGCAACTTTCGATGTTTTGTTCACCTCGCTTCCTACTTGACTTTAATTGGTATCTACAGGAGTTTCCAACATATTCCCTTATAACATAACCCTTTATGTTTTAAGATATGTCATCCTTTATGGATTTGGAAAACATGTCTACAGTTCTCTACTAGACACTGCGGACAAACTTAGATCAACGTTTTATGATTCAAACTTAATCACTTTCAAACGTTCCTTAATTGGATCACATATTATGCTAAGTTATCATCATGGTTTTCTAAGAGAGAAACTATGTCTCAACATAGTGGATGACGATCATCCTTTTTCTTTCTTTTAACCATTGATGTTAAACTTAATACTATTCCTAATTTGAGTTATTAAGGATCAGTTCCTTAATTAACTTCTATTCTGAAACCCCCTTTCAGAATCCCTTAAGAAATACTACATAATATCACAATACAGTTATTATCAACTTCTACATCTTATAAATCATTATTTATAAGTGTTTGCGCTTTCATTCTTAACATACTTAAGAATTACTCCTATAAGCTCCCACTCAAAATATGTTCCTACATATTTGAATTTGAGACTTATATTGCTCCCACTTAAAAATATGTCAATCACATATTGTTTCAGGAAGACTTTCATAGCTCCCACTCAATTATATGCAAACTGCATGTCCTCTCACTATTTTGAATAACTTCAAAATCCTTTGATCAAATATCAAACTTGGAGATTTACTATGAGATACTAGTACTATTACTAGTTTTAAATCCACTAGACTTTTAGCACACATGAATCAAATTCATTTGAATTTGTCCAAAACTTGACAAATTGCGCTTTTGTCATTCACCCCCTTTTCCACTATGGCTTTGCAGTCATTTGGGAAAATTCAAGCAACTCCTTTTACTTGTGAGATTTAGCAACGAATTGCTTTCTAATCTCAAGGGAATTTTACTTCTAGGATTTCTCATAATTTAGTTTACCATTATTTCCGTTGTAGTTCGTAGGTATGTCAATTCCAAAAATCATGACAAATGATTCACAAATGTCTCCAAACAAGATATGGATTACATTTTGAATCCTACTTCATGTAGTGAAAACACTAGTGGGGAAAACACAATAATCAAAATCATTGATTCTTTCCTTCCGTGAAGAGAATCGTTCAGGAACGTTGTCCGTTGCGCTTCTCAACACTTTGATGCAGGGTTTTGAATCCTCATCATGTTTTTCACTAATTCCCATTTGCTCCATAATCGAGAAACATCACTAAAGTGAGCTTTCTCAAGAATGTACCAAAATCCCAGCAATACGAATTTTGCTTTCCTTTTGGTTTCAGCTATGGGTTTTGTATTCAAAGTTTCCAATGAATACTCTACAAGGACTTATTCGCTATTGTTTTGGTTATATCGAATAACCCCAAAACTTTCATGAATTCAAATGGTTCACTACATTCTAATTGAGTGCTAATTATTTCTAACTAATGAGCTCTACATCTACACTACAACGATTTATTTGGTGCCTTCTGTTCAACCCCTTTAATATCTAATATCATATTGTGATGCTTTGTATTTTGACGTTTCAAAACACTTTGCATTCCACAATCTCTTTTATGCCATTCTTATAAAGTTGAATTTCATTACAATTGATCAAATCATAGTAATTGGATTCTCTTTTATATTTATACCCTTTGTTGATGAAACATTTTGATCAAATCAAATAGTTTCATATTCATGTTTCCTTTGGTAAACTATTTTACACATTTAAACAATCATTTAATGATAATTACTATTTTCGTTAAAACACAATACATCTGATATGTATTTACTTTTAACAATTCATTAAGAACTTTGTATTCAAGTAATACACGGTGTTCAAGTTATTTTGCCGAACTTAGGCATGATTTATATGTGACAAGAAACCGAATGACTTTCACATATTATCAGCATAACTTTGAATTTAAACAATGGTTTTTCATTCATTAATGAACATATCATTAAGTTGGGTATTTTAAACAAGGCATTTTAATGTTTTACAAATGTTCATACATTATCAATTAGTTTCAAACAACAAGGATAATTCACACGTAATCAAACAAGATATGAACACGAATAGAAATCATTCATAAAAGTGGAACAACTGTTTGTTATAAACTCATATGAATAACCGTCTCACGAAGTGTGAGACACACTAAAGAAGTTCAAATCTCTCGATTACAATAATTATCCTAAAACATAAACTAAATGATAAATGTCGAGGGAGAGTGTCGTTGGCCATCATCATCATGCTCGCCATCAACACGCAACATCACCTCCTCTCCAGCAAGCACCTCTCATGCAGAAGGACCTATTTTCAGTAAAACAGAACAAGTATCAGATATACTTAACACTACAAATGTGTTTGCAAGATTATAACATTTATAAAACTGTATATCAAATATATACCTTTGTCGTTGACGACCTGAGCGACATCTGGTTCAACCAACACATTCCTGAGATGTGTCATGAACCGGTGTAACTCCATTGTTTCCGCGTCGCTCCTTATTATGCAAGTCCTGACTTGTGCTTGGTAGCTTGGTGGCAGCGACCGCAGCACAACGGCGTTTGCAAAAGAGCCCGTAATCCAGACGTCCAAGAAGTATGCTGGCCTCATGTACACATCATGCATGTGCTCCAAGTGGTCGTCTAGTGATGAGTTCTCCTCCATCTTAATGGAGAGGAAGTCTCCCATCAGCTCATGCTCTCAAATGTGTGTCTGCTCCACGAAATGTGTCCTAAGCTGTAGCATCACCGAACGAGAGTTGACATCACCCACGAAAGGCCACAGCTCGTCCACCATTCCGAAACGCATCACAACTAAAATATAGGAGGCCATCTCATGATGGAGATAGCAGTCTTTCCACTCCTCTGGGGTCTCAAGGTCCGTGGGCTGATCCAAATCCATCCCGTCGAGTATGTAGTCGACCACGTCGTTCTCGCTGAGGAGAACATGGAGACTGGCAAACCAAATGGAGAAGTTCGATCCATCTAATCTGAGTTTCTCTCCTTCGAACCATTCAATTGTCAACACGAAAGGTCCCATCTACATTTATAATTGCAAAAGGAATTTAGACTAAGTTTATAATTAAATGAGTTAACAATAACTCCACTCAAAAACACCTATCCCCAATGAGGGTTCCTAGTGATAACACGACCCCTATCAGCCACATCTCCCCCGATCATCACGGCCATCAATGTGGGTTCAAGGGTGGACGCTAAACGTCGGTCACATCATTCATGCGACTCATGCTCGATCTTTCGACCATCCGTGTTCTGAGGCCATGTCTGTATATGCTAGGCTCGCCAACTCAACCTTAGTGTATTCACTGTGCAACATGGCTTGCACCCACTGTATGTTAACATAGATATGTCTGACACCCGATCATCACGGCCTGCCTCATACCGAAGAACTTTCTTGGTGGTGCACACTAAGGGGGAACACAATCGTTGGTAATTTTAACAAGGATCATCTTATTAGGCTACCGTCGAGTATCTTATACTAACACATAATAAGACATACAAACAATAACATTGAATGTAAATGCTATGTGATATGGTCCTTCACGTCGTGATCTCCATCCGCCATCACCGGGTTCCGTGAACACCAGGTACCGGTGTCATTCCGGCGTGGTAGTCCGTCGCCTCCGTGACTATCTACTACTACGTAACAAAAGGTAATCACTTTACCTTTGCCACAACCATATCACAAAGCAACGCCCCCCTGCAAAACAAAGTTAGACGCCTCTACTTTATCTTTACATGTTTTACGTGGCTGAATGGGCTTTCGCATAAGAACCGTTCTTACCTACGAACTTTCAGCACAACGCTGATCAAGTAGTTGTCTCTACTACACCCCTTTCGGGGCCCTCCATTGCTAATGGTATACCAACTAATGCGAGAGATACAGACACCCCCCTAAGACACTTTATACGGTACAAGTCGTATGTCAAGCGTGGACCAGTCCCGTGAATGAACGCGTAAAGTCGTTTGAGGGCCGCTTCATCAAGCATTACTGCGGTATACACAAGTACACGTGGGAGGGTAACAACTAAAAGATCAACACCCACACGCTACATCTCGTGTGTTCTACCCGTACTAGCATTACTACGCATAGATCTAGCTCTGATACCACTGTAGGGGTTCCGCGTATGAAAACAATAAATTTTACTCTACGCCCCTGAACCCCTAAAGCTGCCAGGACCTATCTATTAGTAATACAGTAACATGAGGGGCTTTTTGCGAACTTACCCTTGAAGACCGAAAAGCGTTGTCAACGCTCAGGAGAGCGTGGTTGATGTAGACGAGCCGAAGCCGACCTCAAGGTCGTGATGAACTCCTTGCGCTCCCTATGGCTCCAATGACTTGAGTGCCTCAAGTGCGACACCTCGCGGGGAGTTACACACATCCGGTGCCTGATGATGACTCATGCATCCCTGATCCAGCAGCAGTTGCGGAAGTAGAGCTCTCGGATCCGAATCCCGAGCACGACGGCGCTCCGCGGTGAAGATGTCTCTCGCTCGCACAGTCCAGACTTGGGACCACGGTCACGAGAGAGAGAGGGGGAGAGAGAAAATATCAATTACAGGTCCTCCCAAAAGTGGAGAGACCTTTATTGATTATTGGTGTATTTATCTTGGCCAAATACCCCACTATATATAGGGGGATGAGGGGGTACAACCTCCCTCAAAGTCCCGGGGTGGGACTAAAGGAGAGGAGGGGGTGGGTGGTCGCCACCTAGTGGGCCACAGCAGAGGTTAGCCTGCCGGCCAGCCCCCTTGGCCCCTCTCCCTCTCTCCTTTCCCTAATGCGCCTTCTCCCTCCGGAAATTGGCCCATTAACCCTTTTTGACCTTCAATTGATTTTCTCTTTATTAAATAATTATGAATAAATGATTAAATCAATATTTAACATTCATTCACATATTATTCAACCTCCGTGGCCATGGAACACCTTCCACCTCCACTCCGGACATCCTCCAGACTTACCAAAACCCTTCTGGTTTTCTCTCTTCTTTTCTTCGGTGATTCTACCGATCCTATAAACACTCTCTAAGCATCATCAAGCCCTTAAGCATGATACCCCATGGTTCAGGAACACTCCAGACATGGTCGGGACACTCCCGCACCAATGGTCGACAGAGGGACCTGGATGGCCATGTGACCCCTGTGCGTTCCACGAAGATCTTTCGTCGTTTGAACCGGGACAATCGTGTCTTATTCCCTTTGTCACTCGATACTTGCATTGCCCGAGATCTGATCAATGACATCACCATGTCGTGTTCAATCTCGTTACTGAACAATGCTACTTGACTCGTTCCGACAAGTGATATCCCCGTGATCAAATCACACACTGCGCAGCTATTGGATATAACTTCTCCGAGTGGGTCCTTGAGTACCTTCCCGTCACATGGACGGACAAATCCCGCTCTTGACATATATTGCCTCTACGGTTTCGTCCGAGTACCTGAACGCACCTTTATAACCACCGTATTACCAGATGGTGTTTGATGCTATTGAAGCACTCTCAGGAGACAATGATTGATATAGCCTCACGGTCTAAGGAATAGTCTACGAGGATCCATTTATAATCATCGTAACTTGAACTTCGTGACATGATCGGGTCACGATGTTTAGGTTGGGTATTGGTTCATCATCTCATTCTCAGAATGAGATGACCTTATTTCCAACTGGCATAAATGCCACATGATCAGGAAACATGATCATCCGTTGACCAATGAACCAGTGACTAGAGTTTCACTTGAACCCACAGTTGTTTGTATATCACATGTGTATTGATGTTTCCACTCAATACAGTTATAGCATGATATAAAACTTAATCATAAACTATATGAAATATGATAATAGTCCTTACTACTATTTGTCTCTAGGGCATATTTCCAACAGGAGGTGCTATGCGGTCTTAAAACCCGGACCTTCGATCGATTCATAACCAGTGGGCGGGGTTGGATCGAGTAGATCCCGGCCGTCCTCTGGTCGATTAGGACAACCCCGAGCAGGGCCACCGAAGAAACCCCTTTCTCCTTGGTCTGCCCACCGAGCTGTAGGGGTTCGTAGCATGGAAAACAAAAATTTTCTATCGCATACAAACAAACAAGCCAAGATCTATCTACTAGATTGCAGCAACGAGTCGATGGAATAACTCACCCTCGAAGATTCCAAAGTGTTTAACGAGCAGATTCTCGTGGGTGATGTAGTCGCATTCTTCCGATCTCAAGATCGCGAGACGATCCTTCCGCGCCATTCGGCAGCGCCTCATGATCGGTCACACGTTCGTACTCGGCGAAGACCTTCCTCTCCTTGTTCCAGCAGGCAGCGGAGGTTGTAGCACTCTCCTCGCGATTCCGAAGACAACTGGCGTGGTACCAAGTAGAGGGAATCCCGAGGCTTCGCCTTAAGCCAAGTAGTATGGTGGAGCTTATGAGAGAGGCTATTAGTGGTCTAGTAATTAGACACACCAATTAGAAGGCTCTAAACCAATTAGAAGGCTCTAAACCGAAATAGCTCTAAACCGGGGTTTAGGTCTAGGGTTTAGTTTAGAGGATAGGAACTTGTGTGTTCTAGGAGGGGCAGCCCTGCCCCTCCCTTTATAGGTGGGAGGGCCGGCGGCCAAGGGGAGGGAGTGGAGTCCCTCCCCAACTCGGCCTTGAGGTGGGCGGCCAGGAGGAGGAATCCTCCCCAACTCGGTTTCCACTTCTCCTCCTCTTTCCACTTTCCAAAACTTGCCGTTTGACTTTCAAACTAGCCGTTTGACTTTTCAATTTAGGATTTAAATAAACCCTTTATTTTGGACAGCGAGAACACTTAGTACATGATGCAATCATTCCAATATGTAATGACACATTCATGTACCCTTCCCCCTCCGGAGTGCCGGACATTCCGGGACCTTCTAGAATGTTCCCGATGAAAACACCGGAACCATTCCGCTACTCCGAAACGGGACTTTCCTTATATAAATCTTATTCTCCGGACCATTCCGGATCTCCTCGTGATATCCCGGATCCCATCCGAGACTCCGAACAACATTCGGTCTCTTTCTCATAATACCATAACTACTCAAACAACGTCGAATCCTTAAGTGTGTCTCCCTACGGTTCGTGAATTATGCGGACATGATCGAGACACTTCTCCGAACAATAACCAATAGAGGAATCTGGAAATTCATATGGCTCCCACATATTTCTACGATTACTTTGCGATCGAATGAACCACTTACATACGATACCAATTTCCCTTTGTCTCACGATATGTTACTTATCCGAGGTTATGATCGTCGGTATCTCTGCATACCTAGTTCAACCTCGTTACTGATAAGTACTCTTTTCTCGCTCCGTGATATGTGATCCCTTGTGACCCAAGTCACATGCTTGCAAGCTAATTGGATGACATTTCACCGAGAGGGCCAGAGAATATCTATCCGTCATATGGATGGACAAATCCCACTCTTGATCCATGTGTTTCAACCAATACTTTCCGAACACTCAATGCCACCTTTATAACCACCCTGTTACGGTGTGGTGTTTGATGACATCAAAGCATCCATCCAGTAAAGGTGATATGCATGACCTCATGGTCGAAGGAATTAGGTTACCATGTATCAGAAAGCATATAGCAATTGAACTATTGAAATGACTTGATCTTTATGCTACGCTTATCTATAGGAGTATGTCCACCATATCATTCTCCTAACGATATGATCTTGTTGTTGATAACATCTCAATGTTCATGATAGGGAAACCACAATCATCAATCAACCAACAAGCTAGTGAAGTATAGAGGCTATACTAGGGACTTCAAATTAAGTTTACAATTCACACAAGTATTAATGTTTCCTTGTTAATACTATTATAGCATGAATATAAACATTTATCATAAACACAAAGATATAATAATAACTATATTTATTATTGCCTCTAGGGCATATCTCCAACAGTCTCCCACTTGCACTAGAGTCATCTAATCTAGATTACATGGTAATATACCTAACACCCATGGCAATTTGGTGTTGGTCATGTTTTGCCCTGGAGAGGTTTAGTCAACGGATCCGCCACATTCAGATCTGTGTGTACTTTGCAAATCTTTATATCCCCATCCCGGATATGTTCTCGAATAGCGTGAAAACGTAGCTTGATATGCTTCAGCTTCTTGTGTGACCTTGGTTCTGCGCATTGGCTATGGCCCATGTTATCACAAGAGATAGACATTGGGTCCAGCGACTTGGAACCACACCCAGCTCTGTAATGAACTCTTTCATCCATATCGCTTCTTGTGAAGCCTCCGCGCACATGTATTCCGATTCAGTTGAAGATCTCGCCACAACGCTTTGCTTTGCACTCCTCCAGCTAACTGCTGCACCATTCAAAATAAATACGTATCCAGATTGTGATTTAGAATCATCCGGATCGGTGTTCCAACTAGCATCGGTGTAACCATTAACAACGAGCTGTTCATCACCTCCATAAGAAAGAACCATATCCTTAGTTCTTCTCAAGTACTTAAGGATGTTTTGATCATTGTCCAATGATCCACTCCTGGATCACTTTGATATCTGCTAGTTAAACTAACAGCATATGCAATGTCGGGTCTAGTACATAGCATGGCATACATTAGAGATCCTATGGCTGATGCATAGGGAGTCTTACTCATCCTTTCTCTATCTTCTGCCGATGTCGGACTTTGAGTTTTACTCAAGGTCGATTGACAACATGGGCAAGAACCCTTTCTTGCTATCTTCCATTCCAAACCTCTTTAGAACTTTGTCCAAATATGTACTTTGTGACAATGATATTTGACGTTTCGATCTATCTCTATAAATCTTTATGCCTAATATGTAAGCTGCTTCGCCAAGATCCTTCATTGAAAAACTATTATTCAAATATTCCTTGACACTATTAAGAAGGTCTACATCATTCCCAATCAACAATATGTCATCCACATACAGTATTAAGAATGCTACAGAGCTCCCACTCACTTTCTTGTAAATACAAGCTTCTCCATAAGTTTGTATAAAACCAAAACTTTTGATTACCTTATCAAAACGTTGATTCCAACTTCGGGATGCTTGCTTCAATCCATAGATGGACCGTTGAAGCTTGCATACCTTGTTAGCATCTTTAGGATCGACAAAACCTTTGGGTTGCATCATATACAACTCTTCATCAATGTTTCCATTGAGGAATGCTGTTTTGACATCCATCTGCCATATCTCATAATCATAATATGCAGCGATTGCTAACATAATCCTCACAGATTTTAGCTTTGCTACTGGTGAGAAAGTCTCATCGTAGTCAACTCCTTGAATTTGTCGAAACCCTTTTGCGACAAGTCGAGCTTTATAGACAGTAACATTACCATCAGCATCTGTTTTCTTCTTGAAAATCCATTTGTTCTCGACGGCTTTCCGGCCATCCGGTAAGTCCACCAAAGTCCATACTTGGTTTTCGTACATGGATCCAATCTCGATTTCATGGCTTCTTGCCATTTATTGGAATCAGCTCATCATCGCTTCCTCATATGTCTCGGGGTCATCGGTGTTGTCCACCAACATGACATTCATAACGGAATCATACCAATGGAGTGGTACGAGTTCTCGTTGACCTCCGAGGCTCAGAGCAACTTCAACCAAGTTTCATGATCACCATCATTAGCTTCCTCTTATTGGTGCAGCACCACAGGAACTTCTTCCGTCTTTGCGCTACTGCAATTCGAGAGAAGGTTCGACAACCTCGTCGAGTTCTACTTTCCTTCCAGTCACTTCTTTCGAGAGAAATTCCTTCTCTAGAAAGGATCCATTCTTGGCAACGAAGATTTTGCCTTCGGATCTATGATAGAAGGTATACCCAATAGTTTCCTTCGGGTATCCTATGAAGACGCATTTTTCCGCTTTGGGTTCAAGCTTGTCCGCTGTAACTTCTTTACATAGGCCGCATCCCCAAACTTTAAGGAGCGACAATTTAGGTTTCTTCCCAAACCATGATTCATACGGTGTCGTTTCAGCGGATTTAGGCGGTGCCCTATTTAAAGTGAATGCGGCTGTTTCTAATGCATAACCCCAAAATGATAGCGGTAAATGTAAGTGACATCATAGAACGAACCATATCTAAGAGAGTTCGATTCTGACGTTCGTACACACCATTACGCTGTGGTGTTCCCCGGTGTCAATCGCTAAAGTATTCCACATTTCTTCAAATGCTCGCCAAACTCGTAACTTAGATATTCACCTCCACGATCGAGCGTAGAAATTTAATCTTCTTGTTACGTTGATTCTCTACCTCACTTTGAAACTCCTTAAACTTCTCGAAAGTTTCGGACTTATGTTTCATGAAATAGATATACCCATATCTACTCAAGTCATCCGTGAAGGTAAGAACATAACGATAACCACCGCGCGATGCTACACTCATTGGACCACACACATCGGTATGTATGATTTCCAATAAGTCAGAGCTCGCTCCATTATACCGTAAAATGGAGTCTTAGTCATTTTACCCATCGACATGCCTCGCATCTTTCAAGTGATTCAAAATCAAGTGATTCAAGAAGTCCATCGAATGGAGTTTCTTCACGCTTCACTCCAATGTGACCAAGACGATTACCACATATAGGTCGAGTTATCGCTTGATTTCAACCGTTTAGCTTCAATGTTATTAATATGTGTATTTCTACTATCGAGATTCAACAAGAATAGACCATCTATCAAAGGTGCATGTGCATAAAACATATTACTCATATAAATCGAACAACCATTATTCTCGGATTTAAACAAGTAACCGTCTACAATAAACAAGATCCCGATATAATGTTCATGCTCAACGCAGCACCAAATAACAATTATTTAAGTATAAAACTAATCTCGATGGTAGATGAAGAGGTAGCGTCTTGACCGCGATCACATCAACCTTTGATCCGCTTCCTCACGCTGCATTGTCACCTCGTTCTTCACTAGCTTCCGTTTATTCTGCAGCTCTCTGTTTGAGTTACAAATATGAGCAACCGAACCAGATCAAATACCCGTGCACTACTACGAATACTAGTGAGATACACATCAATAACATGTATATCAGATATACCTTTCTTCTTGATGTTGCCGTTCTTCAAATCCGCCAAGTACTTTGGGCAATTCCGCTTCCAGTGACCTTCTCCCTTGCAGTAAAAGCACTCAGTATCAGGCTTGGGTCCAGCCTTGGTCCTCTTCGTCGGCGTGGCAGCTTTCTTACCACCCTTCTTGAAGTGTCCCTTTTGCTTAGACTTGCCTTTCTTGAATTTGGTGGTCTTATTGACCATCAACACTTGGTGCTCTTTCTTGATCTCCACTTCTGCAGATTTTAACATAGCAAATAGTTCTGGCAACTCTTTGTTCATGTTCTGCATGTTGTAGTTCATCACAAAGTTCTTGTAACTTGGTGGTAGTGATTGGAGGATGCGGTAAACCCCCAAAGTATTAGGAATCACTATACCCAAGCTTTGAAGTTTATTTGCGTGCCCAGACATCTTAAGCACATGCTCACTGACGGAGCTGCCCTCTTCCATCTTGCAGTTAAAGAACTTTTCAGAAGCTTCATAACTTTCAATTGCCGCATGAGTCTCAAAAATTAATTTGAGATCCTCGACAATATCATATGGGTCTGACTCTTCAAACCTTTTCTGAAGCTCCGATTCTAAACCATACAAGATAGCACACTGAACTATGGAGTACTGATTCTTCCGAGCGAGGTAAACATTCTTTACTTCATCGGTAGCATCAGCTGCAGGTGGGTCACCTAGCGGTGCATCCAGCACATAGGTCAAATTACCAGCTGTGAGGACAATCCTCAAATTATGGAACCAATCCGCGAAGTTGCTTCCATTGTTTTTCAACTTTTCTTTCTCTAGGAACGCATTAAAATTGATGGTAGGGGCTGCCATTGATCTACAACATATTTGCAATAGTTTAGACTAAGTTTATGACAAATTGAGTTCAAATTAATTAATGAAATTAAACTAGGTGAACTCCCACTCAAAACAACATCCCTCACATTGTTTTAGTGATCACACGAACCAAATCCACTACATCAACACCGATCATCACGAGAGTTGATATAGTTTTAATGGCGAACAATCATCATGTTCATCATATCTACTATATGATTCATGCTTTACCTTTCGGCGATCCGTGTTCCTGAGGCCGTATGCGTACATGCTAGGCTCGTCAAGATCAAACCTTAGCTACCGCATAAGCAAATCTGGCTTGCTTACGTTGTATTCACCCGCGGAATCAAAGACACCCGATCATCACGTGGTGCTTTGAAGCAGCAAGCTTTGGCAACGGTGCATACTAAGGGTGAACACTTTAGAACTTGAAATTTATGTGCATGAGGGATCATCTTATAATGCTACCGTCGTCTACTAAGCAATACAAGATGCATAAAGGATTAACATCACATGCAATTCATAATATGTGATATGATATGGCCTTTCTTCTTTATGCTTCCGATCTCCATCTTCAAGCACGAACATGATCTCCATCATCACCGGCATAGCATCAAGGTCAATGATGCTTCTTCATGGTTGTCGTCCACCAGCTTCAACTATTACAACTATTTTGAATAGACACGCAAGTCTTAACAGAAATTAAAGACAACCATATGGCTCCTGCCGGTTGCCAACTTACAATAAGGAACATTGCATACATCAAATATAATCACAATCATGGCCATATCACATCACTGCACACCCCTGCAAAACAAAGTTAGACGCTTCTACTTTCTTTGCATATTTTACGTGGTTTGGGGCTTTCAATAAGTGTCATTCTAACTTACGAACAACATTGATACTAGCATTGTTGATTACCCGTTGTAAATTGGATCTTTACTATGCTAGGAGAAACAGGCACCCGCAAAGCCACTTATGCAAAACGAGTTGCATGTCAAGCGTGGAGCAAGTCTCATGAACGATGTCATGTAAGGTTAGCCCGGGCCGCTTCATCCCAACATACCGCAAGATGCAAAGTACACAAAAAGCAATCTACAATAAAAGCATCAACGCCCACAATGACCATTGTGTTCTACTCGTCAACAGATCTACATATAGACACGGCTCGATACCCTTGTAGGGTTCGTAGCATGGAAAACAAAAATTTTCTATCGCATACAAACAAACAAGCCAAGATCTATCTACTAGATTGCAGCAACGAGTCGATGGAATAACTCACCCTCGAAGATTCCAAAGTGTTTAACGAGGCGATTCTCGTGGGTGATGTAGTCGTACTTTCCGATCTCAAGATCGTGAGACGATCCTTCCGGCCACGTTCGGCAGCGCCTCAATCGGTCACACGTTCGGACTGACGAAGACCTTCCTCTCCTTGTTCCAAGGCAGCGGAGGTTGTAGCACTCCTCGCGATTCCGGCAGACAACGGCGTGGTACCGAAGTAGAGGGAATCCCGCAGGCTTCGCCTTAAGCCGGTGCAGTATGGTGGAGCTTATGAGAGAGGCTATTAGTGGTCTAGTAATTAGACACACCAATTAGAAGGCTCTAAACCAATTAGAAGGCTCTAAACCGAAATAGCTCTAAACCGGGTTTAGGTCTAGGTTTAGTTTAGAGGATAGGAACTTGTGTGTTCTAGGAGGGGCAGCCCGCCTCCCTTTATAGGTGGGAGGGCCGGCCAAGGGAGGTGGAGTCCCTCCCAACTCGGCCTTGGGAGGAGGAATCCTCCCCAACTCGGTTTCCACTTCTCCTCCTCTTTCCACTTTCCAAAACTTGCCGTTTGACTTTCAAACTAGCTTTGACTTTTCAATTTAGGATTTAAATAAACCCTTTATTTTGGACAGCGAGAACACTTAGTACATGATGCAATCATTCCAATATGTAATGACACATTCATGTACCCTTCCTCCGGAGTGCCGACATTCCGGACCTTCTAGAATGTTCCCGATGAAAACACCGGAACCATTCCGCTACTCCGAAACGGGACTTTCCTTATATAAATCTTATTCTCCGGACCATTCCGGATCTCCTCGTGATATCCCGGATCCCATCCGAGACTCCGAGCAACATTCGGTCTCTTTCTCATAATACCATAACTACTCAAACAACGTCAATCCTTATGTGTCTCCCTACGGTTCGTGAATTATGCGGACATGATCGAGACACTTCTCCAACAATAACCAATAGAGGAATCTGGAAATTCATATGGCTCCCACATATTTCTACGATTACTTTATGATCGAATGAACCACTTACATACGATACCAATTTCCCTTTGTCTCACGATATGTTACTTATCCGAGGTTATGATCGTCGGTATCTCGCATACCTAGTTCAACCTCGTTCTTGATAAGTACTCTTTCTCGTTCCGTGATATGTGATCCCTTGTGACCCAGTCACATGCTTGCAAGCTAATTGGATGACATTTCACCGAGAGGGCCAGAGAATATCTATCCGTCATATGGATGGACAAATCCCACTCTTGATCCATGTGTTTCAACCAATACTTTCCGAACACTCAATGCCACCTTTATAACCACCCTGTTACGGTGTGGTGTTTGATGACATCAAAGCATCCATCCAGTAAAGGTGATATGCATGACCTCATGGTCGAAGGAATTAGGTTACCATGTATCAGAAAGCATATAGCAATTGAACTATTGAAATGACTTGATCTTTATGCTACGCTTATCTATAGGAGTATGTCCACCATATCATTCTCCTAACGATATGATCTTGTTGTTGATAACATCTCAATGTTCATGATAGGGAAACCACAATCATCAATCAACCAACAAGCTAGTGAAGTATAGAGGCTATACTAGGGACTTCAAATTAAGTTTACAATTCACACAAGTATTAATGTTTCCTTGTTAATACTATTATAGCATGAATATAAACATTTATCATAAACACAAAGATATAATAATAACTATATTTATTATTGCCTCTAGGGCATATCTCCAACACGAGCTGCAGTACAGGTCCCCCCGAGTGCGAGCTTACCAAGAGGCCGCTAGGGGGAAAGAAGAATTGATGACATCAACTTCCTAGAAGAGGCTCGGAACCTGGCGGCTGTGTGCGCGGCTCATTATCAGCAGACCTTGCGGCACCACCATAGTCACCAGGTCTAGCCTCGAACCATACAATAATGTGACTTGGTCCTTCACCGGGCTCGCCTCAGGAAGGGCATCAACAAGTTACAACTGAGTTGGAGGGCCCTTACCAGGTAGTACAAGTCTCCAGGCCCGGAGTGGTCCACCTAGAGACCGAAGATGGTTGCCCTGTGGAGAACTCGTGGAATATGGAGCACTTGGACGAATACCATCTTCCCAGATTCTACCCTTAAGGTGCCCTAGGCAGCGCGTTAGTCCAGGCAGGATCACCCTATGCGTCTCGCCCACCGCAACGATGGAGCGCGCCATCGGAGCAGTGGGCACAGTTGGATAAGGCTGTGTGCTGCTTAAGCAGCACATGAGTTCATGCGGGATCACCCCACGCGTCTCGCCCACTACAACGATGGTATGTGCCATCGGGGCAGTGCGCACAATTAGATAAGGTTGTGTGCTGCTTATGCATAACGTGAGTCTAGGCGTGATCACCACGCGCGTCTCGTCCACTACAACGATGGAATGCGCCATCGGGGTTGTGGCACAGTTAGATAAGGTTGCGTGTTACTCATGCAGCATGTGAGTCCAAGCGGAATCACCTCGTTTGTCTCACCCACTGTAATGATGGACGCGCCATCGGGCCAGTGGGCATAGTTATATAAGGTTGCACCTTGTTCATGAAGCGCGTGAGTCCAGGCGGGATCACCCCTCATGTCTCGCCCACTACAATGATGGACATGCCATCAGAGAAGTGGGCATAGTTTGAACTCTGATGGCGATTGCGTCACCAGAAGAGCACAAGCGCCTGGGGGATACCCCCTAGAACCTCAAACCCTTGTGCCGACAGAGTCCCCATGCACAAGCAATGTAACACGGATCGCCCCCTTCGTGATCATCCACCCGGGGGCTGACCGCTACTGGAGAGATGCATTGAGAAGCGCTCCGAGGGTGACCAAGGAGCGAACCTCATCATCCTTAGAGAACCTGCGACAGAAACTATTCGGGAGGGCTAGGAGACAAGAAGGAAACCACACTAGATAAGTGCCCTCTTTATTTCAGAGATGGTAGATGCAGAATTACAGCCGGGAAAGGTAAATCAGTGCGCATATCCTGAAACCTCACATGTTGTCTACTACTACAACCTACGCAGGTCCAACCTACTCACTCGATGAGGGGTCTCGGGCAAGCGGTTGGGCGGGGTCTCCGCGGAGTCCGAGCCCCTCCTCGTGGAAGTAATCAATGCAGCGTTGGTTGCTTCTGTATACTTTAATGGCAAGCATATTCACTCCGTCGAACGTGACAATGAGGATGTCCCGCCACTGAAGGGAGTGGGTCTCGGAGAAGCGGGTCCACCCCTTCCCGAGGCACATGCTCCCGCCCTCTTCGGAGAAGACGCGGTCCCACCAGAGAGTGTTGTAGCACCTGGCGGGTTGGAGCATCAGCCTGCGAGGGCGGCGGTGGCTTCCAAAGGAACACGCGAAGACGTTGGGAAGACGCATCGCTCCCACACTATCCTGGTGCACCCTCACATAGAACTCGAAGCCAGAAAAAACTAGGCGCGAGTCCTGAGGAGCTGCCGCCGTAGGGGAACGATCCATCTCCAAGCGTTGGCCCCGTCCCCGAGCTCACTGCCCTCGCCCTCAATCCGTCTCGCCGCTGCCCAATGGGATCCAACCCTCTGGTGCCGGTAGAAGCAACCTCCCCAACGCGAACACACGGTCTGCAAGGTGGACGGTGGCCATGCTTCTGTGAAGAGCAAGGAACACGAAGGGAGAGAAGATAAGCGTTGGATGCAGCCTCCTCCCCCGAGCCCATTCAAATAGGCTGGTGGGAGGAAGCCACCGGGCGCAGTACCAAAGGCTGAAGCTACTGCAAGGACAATCCCTTGGATTCCCCAGGCTTCGGAGCTGGTGTATCAAGATCTTCATTAGAATCTGCAGGCCGGTTCCCGGGAAACTCCGCGGGCGGCCCCTCGGTCCGGCGCCTTGGGTGGGCGGGGTACCGCCTCGGGTTGCCATTAACACGAAGCGGCACCTCGCTCGGGGGGCTACTTTCAGTTCCGTGCTCTTTACGGGTTATAGAACCGCGTGCTCCAGGCCGGGCGCCCCGCGGACTGCCGAGCCAGGAGGCCCGGGGAGCTCTCCCTGGGTAGATCCACGGATCAGCTGCCCGGATCGGAAGGCCTCCCGAAGACAAAGACGACAAATGGCCTATGATGTCTGACCCAATACAGACTCCATGGTGAGGACACTGTGCATTGGACCATCGGAAGAACCAAGACCACTTTTCTCTCACTGGCAGCGCCCACCCAACCCGTGGCCTTCATGCACACAGTGCATTGCCATGTGGCCACTCGAGGACTCCTCCGGGATGCCCTCCCAGGCCCCGGTAGCACTCCCGCCAACATCCACGGCGGGGAAAGGCCACCCGGAGACAAGAATCAAGCTGACAACACCAAACCAGCGCCTGTCTGCCATAGCCGAATAAGCGACACACTGTACTAAGGAAACATTGCTAGGACACGTTGCAATTCACGCCCTCCGCGTGGCTAAGCCCTAGACGTCGCGTGTGATCTGACCCCTTTTGTGTCCCCTTATCCATATAAAGGGAGGCCCAGGTCAAACCTAGAGAGGGGGTGTAAGAATTGTCATAACCAGATAGAAGATAGTTGCAGGACGTAGGGATTCATCAACAACGGACCTGAACCCGAGTAAAAAAACACCGTGTCTCTCTCTGTTGGATCGATCGTCTAGTTCATCGACCGCACTGCTAGACACTGCGCACCTGGCCAAACAACTAGGAGGAACACACCCTGGTGTCGAAAATCGTGACACGATAGCGAGCCCTGGGTTTGGAGGAAACAACTCATTTTATTTTGCCATCGAGCGGTAGACGAGGCAGGTAGACGGGGAATTAATTTTTGGGCTGAAGTGGACCCGTGTAAAGCGCTCGAGGGGTTCTGATTCTGCGGAGGATGCTCAGCACTACCCTTCTAGGAAACTCTGAATCTCGTTCTCCTTCTAGATTTGTACAATTCCTACGTAACAAAGTCAAAAACCAATAAATTATGTACTTTTGCAACTATTAGTAGATTAATCCAGATAAATATAATAAAGTTGCAATATAATATGGATTTTAACACTGTAAACTACAAAGTTCATGTATGCATTTCAAATGCATCACTCCCTGCCAGCGTCGTCCGCCATCGGACAACCTCATATGGCAGCGGCGGGGTAAAGGGTGGGATAGGATTCAAGTTAATTGCAAAAATCGCAACATTATCCCGAGAAGTTCAAAAATACAGCACTTCTGTAAACTTCCGCAAAAATCCACCAGGATCACGTTGGATGGTTGCAAACGTTGGATGGTTGCAATGTACATTAATGGTGGTATTTAGCCGCGCTAATGACGATTCTGACGAGCGGGGCCCACTGTCAGTGGTGATGTGGCAGAGCAGAAATTACAAGTTCATCACTTTTTTGCAGAAGGACCTCCATATTGTGAATAATCTAATTTTATAACCCTCAAGTGTGTCTTCATCCTCATGACCTGGTACTGGTGCTACTCTTGCCGCCGACAACCACCTGGCCACCACGAAGAGGCCCGCCGGTGGTGGACGACGCCAAGGGAGGCGGCGGAGGACCCTGTCAGTGCTCCGAGATAACCTGCTGCAGATGGTGCTGAGCCGGCTCCCCTATGTTCGCACCTGAACGCAGTGCACCGGAGGTGGAGCGATCTCACCGTCGCGCTGGTGCACGTGGTGGGGGAGGGGCGGCACGAGGAGGTCTCGCGGAGCTCGGCGCCGGCGTGCGGCAGGCCCTAACTAAACCTCCCCTCCAGCCGAGCGCGTGAGATGGATCGGCGGGAGGCGCTGGCGATGCACTCGTGGACCACCACGAATTCGGCGCGGGGCCTGTCGGTCGGCATCGCGGGGAGCACGATGACACGGCCACGAATTGCAACTGTCCAGCGTAATCCTGGTGGATTTTTCGAAAGTTTACAGAAGTTGTGGATTTTTAAGCTTCTCACACTAATATCGCGGTTTTTTGCAATTAACTGATTTCACCGTAGAGAGAAGGGTGGGGAAGGGATATTGATGGACACTAGAAAAAGTGTGATTGGTTTTTCAAGTTTATACGTGGCATTAAATTAGTAGAGGTAGCCCATGTCGCACACCAACCGACGTTGGAGGCTCTACAAAATCCATGGATGAAATGGTACACGCACGCTGGAGGAACGACGTACGTACGTAGAAAACACCATTCATCATCTGATCGATCAATCACTAGCTAGCAAAGCAATGCTCCCTTACTCCAGTGCGGGCGAGGCGGAGGCGGCGCTGGGACGCGCCATGACGCCCGCCGAGTCCGCCTGGTTCACCTACTCCGCCTCCCTCCCAGACCATCTCCTCTACTGCCACAACGTCGCCATCCTCCTCGTCGTCTACACCATAGCCCCTCTCCCCTTCGCCCTCCTCGACATCCTCCGCTCCCCGTCGCCGCCCAAGCTGCAGCCCCGTGCTCCCCGCCTCTCCCCGGCCCAGATCCTCCGCTGCTACCTCGACACCGCGCGCATCCTGCTGCTCACCGTCGGCGCACTCAGCATCTTCTCCTTCCCCGTCGTCCAGGCCGTCGGCATCCGCACGGGCCTGCCGCTGCCGTCCCTCGGGGAGGTGGCGCTGCAGATGCTCGTCTACTTCCTCATCGAGGACTACCTAGGATACTGGATCCACCGCCTCCTGCACACCCCATGGGGCTACGACTACGTCCACCGCGTCCACCACGAGTACTCCGCCCCCGTCTCCTACGCCGCGCCATACTCCCACTGGGCCGAGGTGCTCATCCTCGGCGTGCCCTCCTTCACCGGCCCCGCACTCGTGCCATGCCACATCACCACCATGTGGCTCTGGTTCGTACTACGACACGTCGAGGCCATCGAAATACACAGCGGGTATGTCATGTTGTAAACTAGTACCGACACACAAGTTTTGGTTCTTTTATGTTTTTTGTTTACTTTAATATAGTTGGTTTGTGTTAACATTGATCGGCGTAGGTTCGACATCCCGTTCAACCCCACGAAGCTTATCCCGTTCTACGGAGGGGCGGAGCACCATGACTACCATCACCGCGTAGGCCAAAAGAGCCAGAGCAACTTCTCCTCCGTCTTCACCTTCTGCGATTATTTGTACGGCACCGATAAAGTAAGTATTCCCATGCTCTGCAAAATATTCAATTAGCAAGTAATAATACCTATTTATCTTATGGGAAAAATATTTCACCACTTGTTTTGACATTAATATTTCACGATTTCAGGGTTACAAACTTCATAAGGCAAGCCTAATAAAGGTATGTTGAGTTAATATAGTACTACGTGCATGGCTGCCTGCCTGCATGAGTAGTTTATTTTGATCCGCCAACAACTACACAGATCCCAAATGTCTCGAAAAAATCAGTATATAACATTTCCATACCTAATTCACCGTCTCTTTGGTCGGCATTATATGTAGCTCAAGGAGATTGCGGAAAACAATCTGGAGCAAGCCCATCTGGAGCAAACAAGGAAGAGTGATTTCGATAAGAAACCGTAGACAATATCGCGCAACCAAGAAATAAAGGAGCTACATGACAGCAAACAATGTGGAGACTGGAATAAGTTCACATAGTGCAAACCATATGTCAGATCGAGGAACCACTGTAGGCATGTCTGCTTCATATCAGGCTGTGTGATGTAGTGTGTGATCTTCTCATGATACGATGGATCTTGTATAAATCAAATTTGCCAAAAGAATATGCCTACTCTTGCAGTAATAATACAAGCAGCTAATTCCGTGTGTGTTCATCTTCTCTATAGTTCGATTACTAGCTGCTAGATTTTTTCTTACGAAACATGCTTTCGTCCCGTTTTACTAATAAAATCAAACGTACGAACCAATACAAAGGAATGGCGTAAACCTCTTACAAACCAGATCAACGTAGTAGCAATGTCACCATAATCGATATTTATCAGCAGCGTGTATGTAAGTATATAACTCCTCAAACTCGACTGCAGAATCATTCAGGAGAACAACAACATAGTTAATTGTAACTGTCACAATCAGAGGAATCTCAGTTTCCTCAGCATGCAACAGCAGCAACATCAAATTCTAGTTGGTTTTCATTTCAGCGTGTTCAATATTATTCTGAAACTCAGCAGTCAGCAGATTCAGTTAGAGGTGACTAAGCGTTAGGATCATTGTGGTCTATCCAGCCGACAGAGGGATTAGCGCCCTTTTTGAGCCAAGTTCTTTATTTCTTTTCTACTTCAATACATGGAACGTTTTTTCAGAACTATGTCCATTGTTTGGAAAAAATATTCGCGAGTTTCAAAAAAAATCTTCACATGTTTAAGAAATCAAAGGATATGGAAAAAAGTTCACAGGTTTCATAAAATGTTCAAGGATCCAAAATAATGTTTGTGAAGTTTAAAAATATTCACAAAGTTTTATAAAAACTTACGAATTTGAACAAAAAATCTTCAACGTTTCAAAAGATGAAGCAGAACGCAGCTCACGTTGCTTTAAAACCCATACCTGGGCCTGGCCCATACCACAGCTTTTAAAGAAAAACACCTATGAGTGGGTCAGCGGGCGGCAAATAGAAATTCCCCGAAGTAATATAACCCAGCGATCTTCATAAAATATTGGGTCAGCCACAGTGAGCAGCTTGTAGGCAAGTCAAAATCACGATGCTTTAAAACCCATAGCTGGGCCTGGCCCGTAACACACATTTTAAAGCAAAAACACCTATGAGTGGGTGTGCAGGCACCATAGCGGGCGGCAAACATGAATTATCCACCATGACAACGTGGCCATCCTCTACTGCCATGACAACGTGGCCATCCTCCTCATCGTCTACACCATAGCCCCTCTCCCCTTCTTTGCCCTCCTCGACATCCTCCGCTCGCCAGCGCCGCCCAAGCTGCAGCCTCTCTCGGTCCGACATCCTGCGCTGCTACTATTGTTCCTGCTACAAGCTGCATGCATATTTAGAAGCGCCGCAGCGGCGGCAAATATGAATTCCAGGAAGGAACCTAGCGATCTTCCTATAATATTAGATCAGCCCACGGTGAGCAGCTCGTAGGCAACTCAGACTCAGTATATAGTGCCCGCGGACCAAAACAGGCCAAACACTTTAATATGACCCAGCCCTACACTACGATAGCAATAACCGGGAGAACTTCCTCCTATGGGAAACACAGGATCTCCCTGCCATCCGTGGCGCCCGCGTGATGGGGTTCCTCGATGGAACTAGCAAGGCGTCGGCTAAGAAGCTCACCGTCGAAAGAAGCGACGGCAAGGGAAGTGAAGAGGTGGACAACCCGACATATGAAGCATGGGTTCAAACTGATCAGCAGGTACTCTCCTATTTACTAAATTCTTTGACAAAGGAGATCATGGTTTCCTGCATCGGGATGAAGTCGTCGGCCGAAGTCTGGAAGGCGATCACGGCGATGTTCGCCACACAAACCCGCACCCGCATCGCCAACCTCAGGGTCAAGCTCGCCAACACCAAGAAGGAAGGCAGGACCACACCGCAGTACTTCGCTACGGTCAAGGCGGTGGTAGACGAGCTCACTGCGGCGGGCCGGAAGATCGAGGAGGATGAACTTGTGGAGTATCTCCTCGCGGGGCTCGACGACCCCTACAACCCCCTCTTCACTACCATCGGGGCCAACCCCGACAAGGAACTCACCGTCGCCGAGCTGTACGCCCAGGTCATGGCGTTCGACAACCACATGGAGATGCTCGGCATCCGCATAGACGGCGGGCACTCCTTCGCCAAAACCGCTGCCCGTGGACGCGATGGATGCCGGGGTGGTCGAGGTGCTTCCGGTGGTCACGGCGGCGGCAGCCGTGGCTATGGCCGCGGCCAAGGACGCCCACAGCAAGGCGGCCGCGGCAACGGCAACCGTCGTGGAGGAGGCAAGGGCAAGGACGGCCGCATCATCTGCCAGATTTGTGGCAAGCCAGGCCACCCCGCCTGGAAGTGTTGGCACCGCTACTCCGATAATGAAGAGGAATATGAAGAGAAGGGTGCCAAGGGCGCATCGTACGGCATCGATACCAACTGGTATGGCGGCACCGGCGCCACCAACCACGTTACCGGTGAGCTGGACAAGCTCACTATGAAGGAGAAGTACAATGGTCGTGACAAAATTCAAGCGACCAATGGAACAGATATGGACATTAGTCATGTTGGTCATGCATTTGTTGAATCCCCATCCAAATCCCTACATCTTCGTAATGTTCTTCACGTTCCTAGTGCTACAAAAAATCTTGTTTCTATTCATCGTCTCACTCGAGACAACAATGTCTTTGTTAAATTTCACCCGTGGCATTTTTATGTGAAGGATCAGGAAACGAAGAAGGTACTTCTTAAAGGTCGATGCTCCCATGGCCTCTATCCCTTGGTGTCATCGTCATCAAGTTAAAATAAACAAGTCTTTAGCGCCACCAAGCCTTCAGCTACAAGGTGGCACTTGTGTCGTCCGCTTCATTAGAACTTGTCTTCTCCAATGTATGGGGAAAGGCACCTACTTCTGTTGGTCGTTTTTCATACTATATAAGCTTCATTGATGACTATAGTAAATTTTCATAGATCTATCTTCTCAAAAAGAAATCTGAAGTCTTTCAAGTCTTTCAGAATTTCCAAAACCTTGTTGAACGTAAATTTAATTGAAAAATTATTGCTATGCAAACAGATTGGAGAGGCGAATATGAAAAACTCAATCTTTTCTTTCAAAAAGTGGGCATTTCCCATCATGTGTCATGCCCACACGCCCACCAACAAAATGGCTTAGCAGAACGCAAGCATCGCCATATAGTTGAGGTTGGGCTCGCTCTCCTTGCAAATGCATCTATGCCATTAAAATTTTGGGATGAAGCTTTTCTGACTGCCACACATCTTATCAACATGCTCCCTTCTAAGGTCATCAACAATGAAACCCCAATGGAACGCCTTTTAAAAGAAACACCTGACTATTCCTCCTTGCGTGTGTTTGGTTGTGCCTGTTGGCCAAACCTTCGTCCATACAACACTAGAAAACTATCTTTTCGTTCTACACAATGTGTTTTCATCGGCTATAGCAACATGCACAAAGGAGTCAAGTGTCTTGAGGTTTCTACAGGGCGTGTCTATATATCCCGTGATGTCGTCTTCGACGAATCCGTTTTTCCCTTCACCAAACTTCATCCTAATGCCGACGCTCTTCTCAGTAGAGAGATTCTCCTTTTACCTGACCATCTCCAAAATCAGCCGGACTTAGATCAAGGGGAGGAACAATGCATTGATCTAACACCTAATGCTCCTACTACTGTTTTGGTTCATGTACAAACTCCACAAGTGCAGCCGCAGTTAACAGAAGAAAATTTGGAGTCAAATGACGCCTAAACGGAAGAAAATTCAGAGGCTGAAGAGTCGCTCCAGGATAGCGGCGCAAGACACGGAGCGGATCCTTCCGAAGCCTCGGGATTGTCACGCACGAAAAACCAGGTTGCGACGGACGCGTCAGAATCGCGGGCCAGCCAACCGAGCGGTGCCGCGTCGCACGAAGGGAAAGTAGATGACGTGGACGCGACTGTCACGTCGCGCGCCCCCACGACGACCGAAGAGGCCAGGCAGTCGCGCACTGCCTTGCCGCGATCAACGCACGCAAGAGGCCTCCCCACTCGATGGAGAGGGCCAGCTCCTCTTGGGCCAGGTGGGCCAACGAGAGCTAGTCCCGCTTCTGTTCGGCCAGGTGGGCCAACGGGAGCGTCTCCCGCTCGTGGGCATGCACGCATGCGCGAAGACGAGGCGACCTGGGCGCATCGACGCGAGCAACAGGAGCTGTCAACTTCATCTGCTTCGTCTGATTCCCACGAGGCTGGATCTTCTGCGACAACTTCAACTACACCAGCTCCTGCAGGTACTATTCATCGCACCCGAGCCAAAACAGGTAACAGCAAACTAAAGGTATATACGGATGGTACAGTACGCTATGGCTTGTCTGTCACATCTAATGAACCCAGAAACTTGCAAGAATCATTAAATAGCAAAGATTGGAAACTTTCTATGGATGATGAATATAGTGCCTTAGTTTCAAACAAAACCTGGCATTTAGTTCCACATAAAAGGGGAATAAACCTCATAGATTGCAAATGGGTTTATAGAATCAAAAGAAAAGCTGATGGAACTATTGATAGGTAGAAGGCTAGATTAGTGTCAAAAGGATTTAAGCAAAGATATGGCATAGATTATGAGGACACTTTTAGTCCTGTTGTTAAAGCTGTTACTATCAGACTTGTTTTAGTTGTTTCTGCGTCTAGAGGATGGAGCCTAAGACAGCTAGATATGAAGAACGTGTTTCTCCACGGTGTTCTGGAAGAAGAGGTTTATATGAAACAACCACCTGGTTATGAAGATCCTAATGCACCATATCATGTGTGAAAATTGGACAAGTCACTGTATGGTCTCAAGCAAGCACCAAGAGCATGGTTTGCCAAGTTGAGCTCAAAACTTCAAGAGTTCGGTTTCTTGCCATCCAAAGCTGACACATCTTTATTTATTTATAACAAGTCGGGTATCACTATTTTTGTGCTAGTATATGTTGATGATATCATAGTCACTAGTTCCTCAAACAATGCCATCAATGCACTCCTTCAAAATTTAGGAACAACATTTGCATTAAAGGATCTAGGTGACTTGCATTATTTTTTGGGGATTGAAGTTAAGAAATGTAATAGTGGTGATATTCTAACCCAAGAAAAGTATGCTTTGGACTTATTAACCAGAGTTGGCATGAAGGACTCAAAGTCATCACCAACACCATTATCAGCCTCAGAAAAACTGTCAGCCATAGAAGGAGATGTACTTGGACCAGAAGATGGCACAAGGTACAGAAGTATTGTAGGTGCACTCCAGTATCTGACACTCACAAGACCAGACATTGCCTTCTCAGTGAATAAGGTTTGTCAGTATCTCCACGCACCAACTACTGTTCATTGGACAACTGTTAAAAGAATACTAAGGTACATAAAAGGAACTGTCAGTCTAGGATTAACATTTCAGAAGTCTTCCTCTATCTTAGTAAGTGCCTTCTTAGATGCTAATTGGGCAGGGTGTGTAGATGATAGAAGATCTACAGGAGGTTTTGCAGTCTATTTTGGTCCTAACTTAATTTCTTGGAGTGCCAGAAAACAGGCAACAGTTTTCAGGTCCAGTACAGAGGTTGAATACAAAGCTTTGGCCAATGCTACTGCTGAAATAATTTGGCTTGAGTCTCTACTAGGTGAACTTGGAGTTGAAAAGAAGCAAACTTCATGCCTATGGTGTGATAATATGGGAGCCACTTATCTTTCTGCTAATCCTGTTTTTCATACAAGGACAAAGCACATCGAAATAGACTTCTATTTTGTAAGAGAAAGAGTTGCAAACAAATTGCTTGAGATCAGGTTCATTTCATCCCAAGACCAGGTGGCAGATGGCTTCACAAAAGCCTTACCAGTTCGGCAGCTTGAGGAGTTCAAACATAATCTCAACCTAAGGAAGGCTGTGATTGAGGATGGGTGTTAGCGATCGTTAACATATGTGTGTATGCTTCATTGTAACGTACGTGTGCGTGCGTGTAACGTGTGCGTGTAACGGAGAGATAAGGAGACAGGACTAGATAGGACCAGAGTTTGGTAGAATTACGATCGATCTAATCTGATAAGATCGATATCTCCTCATCTCTCCGTATCCTCCCGATGTAAACACTGCCGATGGTTATTCCTCGGACTATATTAACACGTAACGGAGCACGAGACAAAGTGCATCGTTTAATCTAAAACATCACAAGACGAGGGAAAGCCTCGGCAAGTCTAGAAGCAGATATCAGTTGCCTGCATCTCGAGAGCCAAAGTTCTTGCAGGTACTTTGGGCCACCATTGTGCTTACCCGCCATCCAATCCGGGTACCTCGAGCCTACAAAGTTATGGAGATCCAGTATTTGAAGCCCCGCTGGAGGGCATAGGCCCTCAAGTACACCCGCTTCAACACCATTATCATAACCCCACCACAGTGCTAGTTCAGCGAGTCGTTCCTTGCCACCTAGATTGGCTTCAAGAGCTTGCGCCTTGCTTTTAAAATTTTCAAGGCCATGGATGTCTAGTTTGCCTCGAAGCTTGTTTAGGCCCCTCAGCTGTTTCAACTCACAACCTTGTCCATTGCTTATTTCGAAGTAGCATGGTAATGACTGGAGCGAGATCAGCCCGCCTACGTAAGGAAGCTTCTGACATACATTGCAAGATATGTGCCGCAAGTTGACAAGTGCAGCAAAGGTAAATTTCTTAAAATTGCCCTCACCAAAATCTAGGACTTGGATATGCTGAAGTTTATTTACTGTGCTTGGTAAAGTTATCTTCAAATGGCGGTGAGTCTTAAAAGCAAGATAGCGCAGGTACTTTAACTGACTAATGGACTCTGGGAACGAGAACCCATTGGTTTGCTCGATTAGATCATGTTGCTGACTGAAAGCAATAGCTAGTACCTGCAGTTTTGGTAGCCTCTCACATATACTCTCAATGACCTTTTCCTCAACTCGTGTATCCTTTTCAACAACATGCACAATCAGAGTGTGTAAATATTCCAACCCAATGACTGTCTCGGTTATTAGTTCTCCATCATAACGTTGAATAAGAAGATGATGGGTATGTCGAGGGACATCTCCTCTCCAACCATCCATTCTATGGCTCCCTACATTCTCAATTTTGAAGCAATTTTTAGCAACCTTGTCCAATATATCGTGTAGCACATCGTGAATTGTAAAGCAATCAATATTAGAACTAGTTCTTATTGGTTGCAGAAATAAGCTCGACACTAAATTTTGAATGTACCACACAGCTATATCATAATATATATCAAGTCTATCTGACCATATACACAGCGAGATGTATTGGGCAACGCAAAACATAAGCTCTATTTATGTTATATCAAGTATACTTTACGAGTACAAACCTCATCGCACAATTTGTTAATCTTACTGAAGATTACCTTTGTAGCATTTTATTTTTCAAGCAATATTATGTGGTAAATAATCTCCCATCAACTGAATGATTCATCTGATTAGTAAATCAACCAAATATGTTATATGCAAATATAAGATGAACCAATCAATTAAACTATTTATCACGCAATCACTCGACAAAATCTAACTCGACATGGTACCTTTAATTTGATTTTTGTGGAAGACGGACTCGATTGCACGGGCACACGGCACATTGGTCGGCGGCAGGATCAAATGAGGCATAGACAACGGCCCACCTAGCATGGTGTCGTGGCGGTGTCTAGCCACAATGACGGCGGAAGATGATGAACATGTCCAGTTTATAACGATCTAACGGGTTCATGACGATGCTAGATTTAAACTAATGAAAGATACGGAGCAGTTTACGGCCTGAAAATAAAACTTGAGCTCGGTTTGGGCTTAGGTACATACAGAGCAACACCACTATGCGCTAGGTTTGGGCTGAAATACTAATTAATTAAGTCTCTAGGGCCATTACTAGGTGCATACTAAACCGTATTTGTACTGGTACCTATATCGATTCATTGAGGGGGCGGATCATTAGGGGGAGAGGGGGGGGGGGTGTCTAGCCCCTGCTCGCCCCCCTTGTCTCCTCCCCTGGATATACCTACCAGGACACAAAATCGCATCCACACTAACGAATCCGTGGCGGGCACATAGGTACACCTACGAAAATAGTCCAAAAATAGAGGCCGGACCATCTACAGGAAATCCAAACACGATGGTGAGAAATATGACCATGGACTCATGAAATATAGTTTGAATCACACCGGCCTATAGCCAGAAACACCACATACTCTAAAATTTGGGAGGAATGGGCAGATTTCCCCGTTAATTCCGTATGGAACAGTGACAAGAATAGAGGAGAAAATGCGTTGTACCTCAACTGCGACGAGCGGAGAGGTGACGAGCTCGACGAACAAGGAAGTGGGAGAGAGAAACACCGGCAGATTTTGGGGAAATTGAATGCAAACGTCGTGCACTAGCCATAGATTACGAACAATTAGTGTCCGAATAATCCACCCTTGTTGTGACATAACTGTCCCTATGTTTCAACCGCACTATCGGAAAGGAGTGGTATCCGGCAACCGCGGGCTAGATCGAGGCCAGCCAGGATCCTACGTGGCCGGAGCCAGGGCAGACAAGCCAGCTAGGACGCTCCGTGATGCGTGCTGCAGCGAGTGGACAGACCAGATGCAGTCGCCCCGGCGGACAAAGATTCTGTACTCTTTAGATTTTGGGATTAAAAATATATTTGTGACCAAGCAATGTATATACGTTATGCAGACGCCAAGGGACATAGGCATTCTCTATCGGTGTACTGTGTACCATAGTCGTGCTAAAATCCAAAATTTTGAATTTTGTGTATTATTTTTAGAATTGACTAAAAAAATGTACGCCAAGGGACACGGAAATTCTCTAGGAAATCATTCATTTCCATTAATATCGATCGACAGATCTCTCTGTTTTTTCCCCTAAAATACAGAGTTAATTTGTTGGTGATGCAGTGGACCTAAATCTTCCTCATGCATGGCAGTGATATGATATATTACCGCCTCCACAGATAACGAAGCATAACCACTGCCAGCGATGGCGCCGTCGGATCTACACTTCCTGGTCGTGCCGCTGGCGGCGCAGGGCCACATGATCCCCATGGTGGACACGGCGCGCCTCCTCGCCGCGCGTGGCCAGCGGGTCACCGTAGTCACCACGCGCGCAACCGGGCTGCCGTGGACCGCGCCAGGAAGGCGGGCCTCGCCGTGGAGCTCCTGGAGCTCCCGTTCCCGAGCGCGCAGCTCGGCCTGCCCGACGGCATGGAGGCCGTTGACCAGCTGACGGGGCAACCACCCGAAATCTCCCTCGGATTCTTCAAGGCCATCTGGACACTGGCCGGGCCGCTGGAGGAGTACCTCCGCGCGCTGCCGCGCCTGCCGGACTGCCTCGTCGCCGACGCCTGCAACCCGTGGACGGCGCCGGTCTGCGAGCGCCTGGGCATCCCGAGGCTCGTGATGCACTGCCCGTCGGCCTACTTCCAGCTCGCCGTGCACCGCCTGGCCGCGCACGGCGTGTACGACGGCGGCGTCGAGGACTACGACCCCACGCCCTTCGAGGTGCCGGGCTTCCCCGTGCGCGCCGTCGGGAGAAAGACCACCCTGCGGGGCTTCTTCCAGTACCCCGGCGTCGAGCAGGAGCACCGCGACGCGCTCCGCGCCGAGGCCACCGCCGACGGCCTGCTCTTCAACACCTTCCGCGGCATCGAGGCCGCCTTCCTCGACGCCTACGCGGCGGCGCTCGGCAAGACGACGTGGGCCGTCGGGCCGACCGCCCTGGTGAACGATGACGCCTCGAGCTCGAGCAGCAGCATCGTGTCCTGGCTCGACGCCAGGCCACCGGACTCCGTGCTGTACGTCAGCTTCGGCAGCATCTCGCTGCTGTCGGCGAAGCAGCTGGGCAAGCTCGCGGACGGGCTGGAGGCGTCGGGGCGGCCGTTCGTGTGGGCGATCAAGGAGGACAAGTGCAACGCGGCGGTGCGGTCGCTGCTGGAGGAGGAGGGAGGGTTCGAGGCGCGGGTCAGGGACAGGGGCCTCCTGGTGCGCGGGTGGGCGCCGCAGGTGGCCATCCTCGCCCACCCGGCGGTGGGCGGCTTCCTCACGCACTGCGGCTGGAACAGCACGCTGGAGGCCGTCTCCCACGGCGTGCCGGCGCTGACCTGGCCCACCCACGCCGACCAGTTCTGCAGCGAGCAGCTGCTCGTCGACGTCCTCGGCGTCGGCGTCAGGTCCGGCGTCAAGGTCCCGGCCATGTACCTGCCCCCGGAGGCTGAGGGGGTGCAGGTGGAGAGCGGCGACGTGGAGAGGGCGATCGTCGAGCTCATGGACGACGGCGGGCCGGAGGGAGCAGCGAGGAGGGCCAGGGCCAGGAAGATCGCCGTGGAGGCCAAGGCGGCCATAGAGGAAGGCGGGACGTCGCACTCCGACCTGACGGACATGATCCGCCATGTCGCGGAGCTGTCCAGGAAGAAGAGGCTCGAGAGAGAGGACGCCAGCTATGACGCAAGAACAGCAGAAAACGCTGCAGCACTGACTGTACTGTCCTCAGCTAATTAAGCTGCATCTGCACAAGAAATCGGCGGATCAAATAAACTTTCGTGATTTGCTAGTCGGTTTAGGGGGTTTTATTTCAAACTAGCAGGGTAATTGGGAGGGCATAGTTGCAATGTGTTGAAATTGTTTCTGGAATAAATTTGAAGGTCTGTGGTTATTTCAATTTTGCGTGAGAAAATTATACTCCATTTCTATTGTCATCGTAAAGTGTACTATTGTTTGTGTGAAAAAATATAATATTTAGTCATATTTAATTTGCTGGTGAATCATATGTTTATGCCATTCACAGAATAGCAAATCAGTGTGATTTTTTTTGGTTTCGTTCTTTCGGTACTAAATCTCTAGTTGCATGATGAAACTCTAGGTCTAACCTTCGTGGGAGTGCGGAGGCATGCTTTACTCAATAGTTTTAACACCTCGTGAGCCAATATAATTATTGATCTAAATTCTATAAAATGGTAATGTAGATTTTCATTACATATAAATTATAGTTGTATTTTTGTATCCACTTAATAGTTCTTTTTTATTATAATCTTGCAAGCTTCATGAAGAATTTCTTAATATCTCGGGTGATTAACAATTAGTTGGTAGTGTTACTTTTTTAAATAGTGCATTAAGATAGGAAGATTTCTTGTTTTTGAAAGAGAATTAAAGCATCTGTGAGGACTTAAACCTGGTAGGTACATCCATTTTCTTAATATAAAGTGACATTGCCTCACTTCTTTGCTAGTGTTAAATTCATCAATCGAAAGATTAAGATATATTATGTACATGTCTTGACTTGTATATTAGTATATAGATGGAAAAATGGTCAACTGATTTAACCTTCAACCAATTGATTTTTTTTGTAGTTGTGAGGTGCCAAATTATTTTATATGTACGTAAAATGGTGCCACCAATGCCTATCTGCCGTGTAACCAACTATTGCTAGTTCTTTTTTGCTTATGCCGTCTCAAAAATCCGCCAGGTATGGAGCTATTTTTGTAGTGTTAGATTATCCTTTTTAGTGCAATCTGTTCATCTACTCTGTTAATTTGCGTGATCTATTTAATTGCTATTTGTATGATCATACTTTATCAATTATTTATTCGGATTGAATCATATGGATTATTGCTTATATAAAAAAAAATTCAATTGTCATGTGATTATTGTTTATTTCACTCATTAACATCTATGAGGTGGTCAGGTGGTCAACTGTATGTCTAGAAAAGATGACGTGGAAATGTTGTAAATTTGTACAAATTACTGGATAAAATAGTAAGTATTTTACATAACTTTGTGTGTTAAATGTACTTTCTTTGTCCCAAAATATGTGACTTAAGTTTTTTAATATGGATATATCTACACACCAAAACATGGTTAGATAAATACGCACCTAGACAATTTAAGTCATTTATTTTCGAACCGAAAGAGTAATACTTTAAATAGTATTCCCTCTGCTCTAAAATATAAGATATTTATCATTTTTCTAAAATATATGTATCTAGATGCTTTTTCGTGCATAATGTCGTTCATTTTGCTTTGAATCTGCACAAAAAAATTTGTCTAGATACGTGTAAAGCTAGACCGACGGCTAAGCCGTCGGCGTAGCTTCCTCCAGCACCGTCCAGGCCTGCCCACGTGGCCAGCTAGGTCGGCGGTTTGACCATCGGCGTAGTTGCTTCCACCGCTAACGGCTGTTACAGGGTCAAGCGGGGCCCACCTAGTCTTTATCAACGGTGCCAGCTCGCCGTCGACACAGCCTACACCGACCGGTAACCTTTTACACCGACGGTCGCTTCGTCTGCGCCTATGCGGTGATACACCGACGACACTACGCCGACGGCAGCCGTCGGCTTAGCCATACACCGACGGCTTAGTGGGCTATGCCGACGGTTTAGGGCGTAGTGACCTATAGTGATTTTAGAAAAAATGCTAAAGAATTCTCGTAGCAGTAGGGAAGTTAAACCTGCATGGTGGTGGCGACGCAGTTGATAACCTACTGTGCATCAACCACCCAACCTGTTGCAAGAGCAAGATCCAGACTAGTCATGGACAGCCTGCTACTATGCATGGCTCCATGTCGTCGACCTGAGCTAAGCAATTAACTACAACTGCCAACGGTTCATCACGTTGTGGGTTATATATAACTCTGGTCCAGTTTTAAGATGGCATAACCTAAAATAAGGCTGGCTAGTTGTAGCTCAAAATCTGTCGTTCTATTAATAATGATCAACAACCGTATAAGGGAGAAAAATAAATAAAAATTACGAATAGTTTATTGGACCACCTAGCGATGACTATATACACTAGCACGAGTCAAAGGCGCGTCGTCATCATCGCCCATCCATATCATCGAAGCAGGGCAAATCTTGCCATAGTAGAGCTTTTTGTAGTAGACGAACGAAAAGTCATCGTGCGAAGGCCCCAAGGACCCGTGCACCAAAGTAGCAATCATCACCGAAGATGACAATGTAGATTGGAAGAGACTATCATCAAATCACACCAAAGAATACGAAAAACGACCGAATCCCAAGGAACCCGCCAGACACATGATTCCACGCGTCCTCCGCTGATGCTAGACGCACCAGCGGAGTGAGGATAGGACGGAGATGAACTTATTCTGATTTCAGAGTAACCTCTAAAAACAGTCTAAATAAAAAGTGTGAACCCACCTGCGAGAGGTCATGGTCCGCTAGACCTCCAAGCCACCAAGGCCACCGGAGACAAAGCGGACCGACGTCGTCGCCGAGGAGTGGGGCGAAACCTTAGATGGTCTTACGTACTACGACGCCCTTTTGTAGCTCAATTACCTACAAATGTAGCCCGGGTTACATGCACTAGCTCCTTTTTTAGTTCAAAAAATGGCATTTTAAAGTTTTATAATTATGAAAATATATCTAAATGTAGACAATGTTTTATACATTATTACTAAAAATGAAACATAGTGACCATATACTCACGAGCATCTTCACTAGAGACCTCCCTCCTTTATCGCTATGGACCCTCACAGCCGCATTGATTTTTACGACATGGAGGTGTGCCCATCATACCGATTTGAGTACTTGTCTGCATGTCGATCGGAATCAGCTGTCAACACGCGCTGCACGAGGAGGCAACATATACGAGTATGTGCTTGACACGGGGTCAACACTGCCATATGTTCCATGCACGTGCTGGGCCTTTTCCCTCTACGTGTGACTGCTCCAGAATCCTTTATGTATTTTTCGTAATATGTTCATTTGCACATAGTAGACAAAACAACCACCTCCGTTCGATGAGGGTTTACTACACAAACGGTTTTAAAAAAGCATGTGCACCCAACCATGTGCAATGTTTATTTTTGTGAAATTTTACGGATCTATTAGTCATCATTAACAACAGTACAAAAGACTTACACTAGTAGAAAAAGGGTGTTTGGTTCAGCCCCAAAAGCCATTGATCCCGGTTCTAATAACAATTCGGAACCAATGCCAAACATCGGTCCCGGTTCATGCCGCCAGGACGTTGGTCCCGGTTCATCTCGAGGTATTGGTCCCGGTTCATGGCATGAACCGGGACCAAAGGGTCACTTTTTAGTCCCAGTTCGGGACATAAACCGGGATTAAAAAGAATTCAGAAATTCTCTGCCACGTTGTCTGCCGCGGCGGGAGAAAATCCCACCCCAGAATCGCCTTCTAGTTTCAAAAACATGTCGCCGAAAATTGTAAAAGAATCAAAAAATAAAATCCTTTCAACTGTAGTTGTACTTAGTGATACACTTGTCATGAAAATTAACAAACTTGAATTTCGACTTATTTTGAAAAAAAAAGTTATAAAAACTTCAGATGGTCGCCATTTGTGCATACGATGTCGGAAAAAAGCATAATATATCAAAATGATCGGAAAGAAATTACGATACCGATGGCAACGGCCTTAGGCCGTTTGCATTTTTTTAGATTTTTGAAATTCCAAAAGAGTCAAAATTCAGATTTTTATTTTTAAAAAAAAGTAATTCGAAAAAATAAAAAAAATAACATATTTGGATTCCTCACATTTTTCTGATAATAATGGACATATTATTTGTGGAATTTCGATTTATGGATTTAAAGATATGAATTATGCCATATTAAATGAATTAATGCAAAAATAATAATAAAACATATTTTCTTTCTATATTTATTCAATATTAGTATTAGTTAGTCATTTTTGTACATTAAAATCATGTTTGTAACTCAAATTATAAGAATATGTGACTCACAAGATGCATGGGTTAATGTCATTAATAGCTTACTATAGACATAAGGTTACAGTACATAGGAAGGAGGATGGGAAGGAACCAAGATGTTAAGCGTGCTAGGGGTGAAGTAGTGTTAGGATGGGTGACCGACCGGGAAGTTGAACCAAAGATTGGAATTTGACCAAAAACTAAGTGTGATTGAGAGGCTTCGGGTGAGAGATTAACCAGTCCAAATATTCATAGACTCAAAAAAATTCAAAAAAATTATTTTTTGAATTTATTTTTTGAAAAGACCATTGGTCCCGGTTCATGCCATGAACCGGGACCAAATGTCCTACGGCGAGCGCACGCGACAGCGGGCCACGTGGAGACCCATTGGTCCCGGTTCGTGCCAGAACCGGGACCAGCATTAGTCCCGAGTGATTGGTCCCGGTTCAAAATCCGGGACCAATTGCCCTTATGAACCGGGACCAAAGGGGGTATTTCTACTAGTGTTAGAAAACAATACTGTTAGCTACGGTGTCAAGACACACACACTCACGGTGAACACATCGTGTGTGATGTCAAATATTAGAAATTACAAAAACACGTCGCTGCTTGCTGCGAGGGGCTACGACACCGCTTCGACACGACGGACGACGGAGTTGTTAGGGTAATAATCTCTTGTATTACCAGAGGATAAAAGGCCAGAATATATAGTACATGTATAGGTGCAAATATACAGAAAGCCCCCTAACATATGGGGATACTACAATATACAAATATACTCTAACACCCCCCCCCCTCAAACTCAAACTCATGGTGGATCCACAACAATAAGTTTGGAGAGTAAGAAATCATGCTGAGCGCGAGTTTGTGCCTTCGTAAAGAAATCTGCCAACTGCAAGTCTGAAGGCACATAATGGAGCGCAACAACCTGATCCTGCACCTGAGCATGTGTATAAAAAGCATCAACACCAATCTGCTTGGTCAGCTCATGCTTGACCGGATCACGTGCAATACTGATAGCACCTGTACTGTCAGACAAAAGTGGAGTGGGTGTCGTAACAGAGACCCCAAAATCTGCAAGCAACCACCGTAACCAGGTCACCTCAGCAGTCACCGAAGCCATAGCCCGCAACTCAGCCTCAACACTCGAACGGGAAACCGCTACCTGTTTCTTCGTCTTCCAAGCAACAAGCGAACCACCAAGAAACACACAGTAAGCAGAAAGTGAACGACGATCCGTAGGATCATTCGTCCACGTAGCATCCGAGTAGCACTGGAGCTGGAGAGAGCTGGAGAGAGCTAGAACGAGGGAAGAAAAGACGACGAGTCATCGTGCCACGAAGATAACGAAGGACACGGAGGAGATGACCGTAGTGAACAGTGGTAGGAGCTGAGACAAACTGGCTCAGAATATGAACAGGATAAGAGATATCAGGACGGGTGACAGTAAGATAAACAAGACTCCCAACAAGATGGCGATAACGAGTGGGATCGGGAAGAGGATCACCATCCGTAGGACGAAGCTTAACATGAAGCTCCATAGGAGTCTCAACGGTGCGCTCATCCGCAAGAGCAGCCCAAGCAAGAAGATCCTGAATATACTTTTCCTGAGAGATAGAAAACCCATCAGAAGTGGAGGAAACCTCAATCCCAAGAAAGTAGCGAAGAGGACCAAGATCAGTCATAAGAAACTAATCACGAAGACGAGCCTTGACAAAGGCAATATACTCAAGATCATCACCAGTAATGATCATATCATCAACATAGAGAAGGAGAAGAGTGCGTCCACGAGGTGAAGTGTGAACGAAAAGCGCTGGATCATGAGAACTAGGAGAGAAACCAGCAGTAGTCACCACAGAGGCAAAGCGCTCAAACCAGGCACGAGGGGCCTGTTTCAGGCCATAAAGGGAACGTCGAAGACGACAAACCATCCCATCGGGAATAGCATACCCAGGAGGAGGCTGCATATAAACCTCCTCACTCAACTTGCCATTAAGAAAAGCATTCTGAACATCAAGCTGGGACACAGACCAGCGTCGGACAGAAGCAACAGCAAGAAGAATACGCACAGTGGTCATATGGGACACAAGAGCAAAGGTCTCATCATAGTCACGACCATGTTCCTGCTGAAAACCACGAGCCACAAGACGCGCTTTGAAGCGCTCAAGAGATCCATCAGAGCGGGTCTTAATTTTATAGACCCACTTACACGTGACCGGACGAACACCAGACGGGGGAGAGACAAGATCCCAGGTGCCAGTGCGCTCAAGCGCAGCGATCTCCTCAGCCATGGCAAGCTGCCATTCAGGATGACACGCGGCATCCCGATAAGAAGTCAGCTCGGAGACTACAGAGAGACCATAATGACTAGGAGAGTACCGGTCTGGAGCACGACGCTGACGAACAGGTCGTGATGAAGGAAACTCATCCACAGAAGATGACTCATCAGAAGAGGAGGAAGAAGGAGACACGGAGGAAGGATCCGAAGCTGGAGACCGAGGAGAACTAGGGGAACTAGACAGAGGAGAGGATGACGCCGAAGACAGAGGAGGCGCAGCAGAAGGAGGAGGTGGAGGAGAAGAGACAACGGAAGGTGTATCAAGAAAAAGAAGAAAAGAGAGATCATCCGTTGGGTAAGTACCCGAGATGGGGCGAGGATAGAAAGGACGCGTCTCATCGAACGTGACATCACGAGAGATGCGCATACGACGACCAACGGGGTCCCAACAGCGATAGCCCTTATGCTCATCACTATAGCCGAGAAAGACACACTCAACAGACTGAGCGGTTAGTTTGGTGCGTTCACGAGGAGGGAGAAGGACATAGCAAGCGCAACCAAATAAACGAAGAGTCGAGTAGTCTGGACAGGAGCCAGAGAGACGCTCGAGAGGAATGCCACCCTGAAGAGCAGCTGAAGGCTGGATATTAATGAGGTAAGTCGACGTAGCGACAGCCTCAGCCCAGAAATGCGGCGGAAGAGAGGAAGCAATCATCATAGCCCGGGTAGTCTCAAGAATATGACGATGCTTACGCTCGGCGACACCATTTTACGCATGGGTGCCGGGACACGAGAACTGAGCAAGGGTGCCCTGCTCAGCAAGGATGCCACGCAGGTGCTGGGAGATATACTCTCCTGCAGAATCAACACGAAAAACACGAATAAGCGTGGAATACTGAGTACGAACCATGGCCACAAAGCGCTGATAAATAGCAAGCACCTCGCTGCGAGAGCGCATAAAAATAACCATGTGTACCGTGAAAAATCATCAATAAACAAAATATAGTATCGGTGGCCCCCTTTTGAAGCAAAAGGAGCTGGACCCCACACATCTGAATGAACTAAATCAAAAGGTCACTGAGATACAGACACACTAGTAGGATAGGGAAGCTGAATCTGTTTACCTAACCTACAACCCTGGCACGAATATAACGACGACACATCTCCTGAGACAAGCCCCAGAAGATCACGACGAACTAAGGATGATAAACGGGAGCCACAAAGATGACCCAGCCGATGATGCCACTGCTGAAAAGAGCCAGTGACAGAAGCAGCAACCGCAGGAGAAGTGGCAGAAGAAGTGTCGGCGGAAGGAACACGAAGCCAGTCTAACTCCCAAAGCCCAAGAGACTCAATGCTGCGAGGGCTAGCTCCAACCAGAGCCTGTGTATGACGATCCTGAACAGCACAAGAATCAGCATCAAGAATAACCCTACACCCAGAATCAGTAAGCTGACTAGCAGAGAAAAGGTTCATCTTAAGGCTGGGAACATGAGAAACATCAGGAACAGAGAAGGAGGAAGTAGAGAGGGTGCCTCGACTGGAAACAGGAAGAAAGGTACCATCAGCCGTAATAACATGGACAGGAGAAATAAGAGAGCGAAGAGCAGAAAGAATAGAAGATGCAGAAGTCATATGAAAAGAAGCTCCAGAATCCAGATACCACGGGGATGACGTATCTGACTGTGTAGAAGATGATGGTCGCTCAGTGCCAGAAGAACTAGTCACAGAACCAGCAGTACCCGACGAGGAGGAACCTGTAGCAGCGATCAGACTCCGAAGACCACGAATAATATCCTGATCAGACAGAGCACCGGCGAAGGTCCGAAGCACCGGTAGGAGGTCCGGAGACAACAGCGAAGATCCACGAAGATCCAGACTGGCGACGAGCAAGATACTGCTGACGTAAGCATAGATCCCTCGTCCAGCAACCAGAGATATCGTGGCCAGGCTTGCCACAGTGGGCACAGGGAGGACGAGAACCACGAGGCTGCTGAGACTGACGCTGACCCTGGGCCGGTGGAGCAGAGAGTAGCGGCGGTGCAAGAGACCACGACGAAGCCGGCGGCACAGGGGGACCATGAGCAGCAAGAACAGAAGGAACCTCAAGAAGACCAGCACCACGAAGACGAGTCTCCTCAGCACGAAGCTCGGCCAGTACCTCAGAGAGCGGAACACGACCACGGGCAAGCAGCTGGGCACGGCGTGGCTCAAACTCCTTCTTGAACGCGACAAGAACTCAAAAGGCGCGAAACTCCAAATCCAGCGCACAATCAGACAACGAGGCAGGTGTTACACACATTTGTCTGAAGAGAGTCAAGCTGACGCCAAATAGCAGCACTATGAGTATAGAAATCATCAATAGTAGAATCACCCTGCTTAAGATCATGCTCCTGACGAACCACAGAGAGATAAAGAGCGTCTCTAGACGGCTGATAGCGCTGACGAAGAAAAGCCCACTGAGTAGCAGCAGTGGGAACACCCATGAACTTAGCAGCATACTGAGGCAGAACACTGGAAGTGAGAACAGCAGCAGCACGAGCATCCTCATCTATCCACTGAGTGTAGTCAGCCAGATATAGCCGGTAGGTCGTAGTAGCAGTAGAATGCTCCTAAACCTGGCGCTCATAATCAGCCCGAGCAGAAGCATCAGCACTCTGGGCTGCATCCTTGACCGCCTGAGTAGCATCGGGGGCAAGGGTAACGGGTGTCGGGGCACGAGGCACTGGAGGCACAACGGGGCGCGGTGGACAGGAGACCTCACCAGAGAGCACACCCCAAAGGCGAAGACCGCGCATATGGACGCGCATGAAGGCAGCGAAATCAGGATAATTCGCGCCATCAAAAATCACCGGGCAGCGATGAATCGCAACATAGCCCGACGAGGAAGACATTTTTTTTCAAACCAGATCGAAAACGGATCTGGCGAGTCTGAGGCGACGGCGGGCCGACAGGCGCGGCGCGGCGACGAGCGACGGAGGCGGCCAATGGCGAGGTCGGGCGGGCGGCGGCCGGGGAGGCGGCGACGGGATCGGGCCGGGGCGGCGGCGGCGGAGGCGACGAAAAAAAGGCCTTACGGCTCTGATACCATGTTAGGGTAATAATCTCTTGTATTACCAGAGGGCCAAATGCCAGAATATATAGTACATGTACAGGTGCAAATATACAGAAAGCCCCTAACATATGGGGATAGTACAATATACAAATGTACTCTAACAGGAGCCACCACCCCCATGACGGACGATGTCGACGTTGAATCAGTAGAGGCTAATGCCCTTCTCGTTCACCAGTGATGTTCAAAATCCCCTACCATCGCCGAGAGAAAGACAAGAGGTGCCATTCAAGTTCACTGTTGTCCGTCGTTGTTCTAACGTCCACCGAGTCGACATGTGCCATCCGAGGTACCACTCGAGGACGCTAGAGCAACTCCTCTTCTTCTTCCTCTCCTATACTTATGTGCCCTACAATACCAGATTATAGGACAGAGCGACCTTAGCATGTGTTGAATAGAATGCAAACAAGTGAAGCTCAGTGTGGTACAAGAGCAGACAAAAAAATTCAAATATAATTGAAAATTTGATGTATCATCAAATGGGGGTTACAGAGAATTATTAACCCATGTGTTCGCTAAATTTATGGATGCGAAACAATAAGATATCACATGCATTGGGACTCAAGTATTACAATGCAAGCGTCACATTCATCATCATGACATAAAATGAAGGCGTGAAAGAAGGAAACATTGCCAAATTTAATGGATCAAGCACAACACTTGCATCGATCACATGTGGCGCAGCTAGCAAGACAAATTCGTTAGCAATAATTCCATATATGTGTCACACTATTTCCATCTGCAAACAATTAAGTAAAGGTTACCTCTCCCTCAGTAGAGAGGTGTTTCTCCAGATCTTGATCTCTTAGATGAGATGATAAACTAGGCACATATAGATTGTTCCCAGGGTTTTCAGCATCATTTGAATCCACACTCCTACATATAAGATGAATAAAAAAATAAGGTCCTTAATAAAATTACAAGATCCAGAAATGCCAAGACTATATAACCTAGAATAAGAGCAGAAACATATTAGCTAAGGCCATCACGTGAGCGACTCATATACCTCGAATATATACAAAGGCGGCAGTGCACTTGAGTCATCTAGATTCCGGTCTTTAGGGACAAGCCATATCTTGTTAACAAGCCATATCTTGTCTTTAGGGGCATCGGAACACCTCCAAACCATGCATGTGACCCTAGCATGTGTAATAAAGTGTGGTGACATGCTCAAAACTACTAAACCTGGTTCCCAAGTGTGACCCCCTTCGCAGACATATGCGCTGTCCCCTAAAAACAAAGTGTCTGCAATCTGAGTATTAGGGGGAAACTCCCCGTTTTGGTGAAACCGGGGTAGATCTTGTCACAACATGTTCCCAAACATGGTTTTACATCATCACATGACCTAACCAAGCCTAAAACATGAGAGGGCTACAATGGGCTACCCCTGTCAGAAGAAAGTCTAGGGGGGTAGACGATCCGAGGCCCGCGGATCAGGGTTCCGCAGGAAGAAGCGCTTCGGGGCATCGGAACACCTCCAAACCATGCATGTGACCCTCGCATGTGTAATGAAGTGTGGTGGCATGCTCAAAACTCCTAAACCTGGTTCCCAAGCACTAGTAGAAAATGGGCCTTTGGTTCGGGCCATTAGTCCCGGCCGTGGCTGGGGCCGGGACTAATGGTCCGAACCAGACGGCCCGAGGAGGCCGAGGCACTATGTCCCGGTCTGTAAGGAACCATTAGTCCCGGTTTGAGATACAAACCGGGACAAATGGGTCTAGGCCGGCGCGCGTGCTCCTGGCAGAACCTTTAGTCCCGGTTTGTATCTCAAACCGGGACTAATGGCCTGGCCCTATATATATGCACCCAGCCCTCCACTCTCTCCTGTTTTTTCCTATGTGAGAGGTGGGTATAACTTTGTGCTAACTTTTTTTCTTCATATGCACTAGAGGTTATCGGTGAAATGCCTATTAGAGCGACGCCACTTGAGTTCACACAAGACAAAATATGATATGAGGTGCCAGAGCGACACCTAAGGTTTCTCCTCTTTGTTTTGAAGTGTCCTAAAAGGTTAGCAACTATTTTCTCGTTTGACTACGCGGTACTAATTTAAGCATCGTGATTGCGTTTGATATATATGCATGGTTGTATGATGCAGATGAGCCACCCATGGATGTACGTTGACTGGCGCTCTGACGCTTACAGAGAAGGCGTGCGTTCTTTTCGCCTTGTGGCCGAGGCGAACAAGCGGCGGGATGGTTTTATGTGTTGTCCATGTGTTGAATGTCGGAATGAGCAGGCTCATACTTCCTCAAGAGTCATTCAGAGCCACACCTTGGTCCGGTTTCATGTCGGCTATAATGTTTGGACCAAGCACGGAGAAAGAGGTTATGATGGAAGGCGGCGATGAAGAAGAGAACGATGATGACAACTACCGATCTATGTTCCCTGAATACGATGATACCATGATTGAAGATAATGAAAAAGAAGAGGTGAAGAAGCAGGGAACCAGATGAGCCCATTGATGATTTTGGTCGGTCATTAGTGATGCAAAGGCGAGACCGCGACCACGTAAAAGGAGAGGTTGCAGTTCGACAGATGTTACAGGACCACAACACATTGCTGTATCCAACTTGTGAAGATGGCGGAAGAAGCTGGATAGCACACTGGAATTGTTGAAGTGGAAGGCGAGACCGATATGACTGACTCGGGATTTGAAAAGTTCTTTGGTAATAATGAAGAAGCTGCTTCAAGAAATAACCAATTTCCCTCCATGCGTCTGAAGCAAAGAAACTTGTCTGCCCTCTAGGATTAGACGTGCAGAAGATACATGCATGCCCTAATGACTGCATCCTCTACCGCGGTGAGAAGTACGAGAATATGGATAAATGCCCGGTATGCACTACATTGCGGTATAAGATCAGAAAAGATGACCCTGGTGGTGTTGAGGGCGAGCCACCCAGGAGGAGGGTTCCTGCCAAGGTGATGTGGTATGCTCCTATAATACCACGGTTGAAACGTTTGTTAAGAAATAAAGAGCATGACAAGTTTTTGTGATGGCACATGGAAGACCGTAAGAAAGACGGGATGTTGAGGCACCCTGCTGATGGTCAGCAGTGGAGAAAAATCGAGAGATACTTCCCGGACTTTGCTGGTGACGCAAGGAACTTATGGTTTGGTCTAAGTACCGATGGCATGAATCCTTTTGGGGAGTAGAACTGTAGTCATAGCACCTAGCCCGTGACTCTATGTATCTGCAACCTTCCTCCTTGGTTGTGCATGAAGCGGAAGTTCATTATGATGCCAGTGCTCATCCAAGGTCCGAAGCAACCCGGCAACGACATTGATGTGTACCTAAGGCCATTAGTTGATGAACTTCAGTTGTGGGCAAAACCAGGTGTACGTGTGTGGGATGAGCACAAACAGCAGGAATTTGACCTACAAGCGTTGCTGTTCGTAACCATCAATGATTGGCCTGCTCTTAGTAACATTTCAGGACAGACGAACAAAGGATACAATACATGCACGCACTGTTTAGATGAGACTGAAAGTATATATCTGGATATATGTAGAAAGAATGTGTACCCGTACAATCGTCGTTTTCTTCCGCCCAGTCATCCCTTAAAGAAGAAAGGCAAGCATTTCAATGGCAAGCGAAACCGGACGAAGCTTTGTCCCCGTAGAAGTGCTGATGTATTTGGTATGGTCAAGGATTTGGATGTAATCTTTGGAAAGGGTCCTGGAGGGCAACCTGTTCCGAAAGACCCCATTACCGGACACGTTCCATGTGAAAGAAGAAATCTATATTTTGGGAGCTACCCTATTGGAAAGTGCATGAGGTCCGCTCTGCAATCGACGTGATGCACCTGACGAAGAATCTTTGCGTGAATATTCTAGGCTTCCTGGGCTTGTATGGGAAGTCAAAAGATACCCGTGACAGGAGGACCAGCAACATCATAAAGGACGAGACGGCAAGCATCCAGGGCAGTTTCAAGGTCTTGCCAGCTACGCTCTTACCAAAGAAGAGAAGGAAATCTTTTTTTAAGTCCTTTTCAGTATCAAGGTCCCGTTTGGCTTCTCGTCGAATATAAAGGGAATAGTAAATATGAAAGAGAAAAAATTTCAAAACCTAAAGTCTCATGACTGCCATGTGCTTATGCCGCAATTGCTTCCGGTTGCATTGAGGGGAATTCTACCAGAAAATGTTCGACTAGCCATTGTGAAGGTATGTGCATTCCTCAATGCAATTTCTCAGAAGGTAATCGATCGAGAAAGTCTATCAGGATTACAGATTGATGTGGTCCAATGTCTGGTCAGCTTCGAGTTGTTGTTCCCGCCATCCTTCTTCAATATTATGACGCACCTCCTAGGTCACCTAGTCGAAGAGATTAGAATTCTCGGTCCTGTGTTTCTACACAATATGTTCCCCTTCAAGAGGTTCATGGGAGTCTTAAAGAAATATGTTCATAACCGTGCTAGGACAGAAGGAAGCATCTCCAAGGGCTATGGAACAAAGGAGGTCATTGAGTTCTGTGTTGACTTTCTTCTTGACCTTAAGTCGATTGGTGTTCCTGAATCTCGGTATGAGGGGAGGATGACTGGAAAAGGCACACTAGGAATAAAATCAATGGTATGTAGGGACGGGCATTCTTTCACTCAAGCACACTACACAGTTCTACACAATTCCACCATGGTGGCTCCATATATCGAGAAACACAAGAATATTCTACGCTCCGAAATCCCGGGGAAGCCTGAAACCTTGATTAAAGGGGAACACGAGAAGTATTTTGGCAATTGGTTGCAGACACATCGCATGAATAACACCACTGTTGGAGATTAGTTGTACTCGTTGGCCAGGTTACCATCTTCGACTATATGTACTTTCAAAGGGTACGAGATAAATGGGAATACATTTTACATGATCGTCCAAGATAAAAAGAGCACCAACCAAAACAGTGGTGCCCGCTTTGATGCAACAGATGACAATGGGCAGATTAAAACATATTATGGGTACATAGAGGAGATATGGGAACTTGACTATGGACCTACTTTTAAGGTCCCTTTGTTTCGGTGCAAATGGGTCAAGCTGACAGGAGGCGGGGTACATGTAGACGAAAAGTACGGCATGACAACAGTGGATCTCAACAATCTTGTGTACATGGATGAACCCTTCGTCCTAGCCAACAACATGGCTCAGGTTTTCTATGTGAAGGACATGTCTACCAAACTGAGAAAAAGGAAAGATAAGCAAAAGAGTACAGAATACGATGAGCCAAAGTGCCACATAGTTCTTTCAGGAAAAAGAAACATCGTGGGAGTGAATGATAAGACAGACATGTCAGAAGATTACAATAAGTTTCATAAAATTCTGCCCTTCAAAGTGAAAACTGACCCAAACATCTTGTTAAATGATGAAGATTCTCCATGGCTACGGTGCAGAAGAAAACCACAACACTAGATATTGGTGATGTGCAATAATGTATTAAACCTTTTATTTGAGAAATAAATCTATGTAATTAAACCTTTTATTTGAGACATAAATCTATGTAATGTATTAAACCTTTTATTTGAGACATAAAGGTCCCCTTTCATGTAATACATCTTGCTCAATCAAACTAGACGTTCTGAGCCGCGGTAGGTGATCACACAAAGAGAAGGAACCATCACAAGAGAAGGAACCCACAAACACTAAGGATACATAGCACAACTGAAAATTAAGAAACATGCCTAATGGTTGGAGTGATTCAGTCATGCTCCTGCCTAATACATGTCTGGCATACTTTGTCGTAAATCGTGATCACCGGCATCATCATCGCTCGTGGTCGCGTAGTCGAACCTTGAAGGTTGGGCACACATGGGATGGATTTTAGGGTACCGCAGGCAGGGGTTATTGCCGGTCGTGTTGTAGGCCATGACACTCTGGAGAGTTCGAAGGAGGTGGGCAGTCCTCCTCGTGCCTGGCGAGCGCCCTCTCACGCTGATTGATATAGAAGGCTTCCCAAGTCGGGAAATAGTCGGGATGCCAGTTGGGATTCCTCCGCTGCTCTGGCGTGAGCTCGAGGTAGTAGTGGTTCGTGATGGCCATCCGGCTCTCCACACCTAGAGGGACAGGAGGGACCGGCACGCCTCCGGCGCTCAGCATCCAGCGGGTGGGGACGCGGTAGCCTGGTGGGCAGGGGTAGTTCGAGGCGCAAAGCGCCTCCGCCTCCCGGGTGGTTAGAGATACGATGGAAGCCATGGGAAGAGAATGACGAGTCTAGATGTGATATGTAAATGGAGGCCAAGCATACATATATATACTAAAAAATGGCGGGAAGACAGAGGTGGGAACCGGTGGAAAGCGTGGGAACGCAGTGGCGCGGGAAACTTTCATCCCGGGTGGGGGCTCAAACCGGGACAAAAGATGGGGGCCTTATCTGGGGGAGGCTTATCTGGGAGGGCCTTATCTGGGGGGTGGCTAACCTTTAGTACCGGTTGGTGGGTGCAACCGGGACTAAAGGTGGTTTTTGTGTCATCTAACAAAACTGTCGGTGGGATAAGGACGCGTGGGTAACCTTTAGTACCGGGTGGGGGCTCAAACCGGTACTAAAGCTGTCGGTAGGATAAGGACGCGTGGGTGGGCCTTGCTTGCTCGATGAGATAAAGCATGTAGCGCACGACGCCCTGTCGGAGGAAGAAGACAAAGTAGAAGCGGCGCCGTGCCTATAAAAGGAGCATCGATACTCCATGGCAAGCAACTCAACAAGCCAACATGGATGGAGAGTTTCATCCCCATGGATGGAGGAAAGGGTTGGGAAATCTCTCGTGGCGGAACTTCTCGAAGATGCCCTTGGTGCACACGCCCTATGGCATCTTCGGAAGTTCCGTCTCGGAAAATATTTTCCTGCTAGCCCGTGAAAGACTCCATCTCCGCATCCCTGGGGTTAGAGGTATGGTGGAGGCCATGGGATAGAGTGGAGAGAGGCGGAACATATGAGTCTAGATGTGCTATGGCAACGACCAAGCCAACATGGATGGAGAGTTTCATCCCCATGGATGGAGGAAAGGGTTGGGAAATCTCCCGTGGCGGAATATCTCGAAGATGCCCTTGGTGCACACGCCCTATGGCATCTTCGAAAGTTCCGCCTCGGAAAATATTTTCCTGCTAGCCCATGAAAGACTCTATCTCCGCCTCCCTAGGGTTAGAGGTATGGTGAAAGCCATGGGATAGAGTGGAGAGAGGCGGCAGATATGAGTCTAGATGTGCTATGGCAACGACCAAGCCTAAACCCTAAACCCTAAAGGGGCTACCCTCGTACGGAGAAATCTCTGAGGGTGAGCGATCCGAGGCCCCGATCTAGGGTTTTATTTGGAGGAAGATCACCGGAGCGTCGGAATCACATGAAAATGGCAAAATGGTTAATAGTTTGACTAGTTAGAATAATTATTTTATAAAACAGAAAATGGATTTGAATCTCTGATTCAAATTCAAGCACTTTTTATGTTAAAAATATGCAAAATATAATAGTTAATGTATTTTGAAATTGGAAATGGCAAAATGGTTATTAGTTTCACTAGTTAGAATAATTATTTTATAAAACAGAAAATAGATTTGGATTAGTTATTCAAATTTAAGAACTTTTCATGCTGAAATTTTTCTCAAATTCATAAGTATGCAAAAACTGTAAAATTTAAATGTTTAAATAATATGCTAATTGAATTTTTTTTAAACAGGCGCGCCCCAGGATGATTTTTTTTGAAAAAGGGACCCTAAACCCGAAACCCTAAACCCTAAAATATTGTAAACTTTTATCAGATTTAATAATATTGATATATAGTAGTTTATTTAATAACATAATATGCAATAAGGCGGGAAACAGAGGTTGTAGTCAATTTTTTTAAAAAGGGGCCTTTAGTTCCGGGTTGTGGCATGGCCCGGGACAAAAGGGTGCTGTTGGCGCGCACCCCGTGGGCAGTGCCGAAAAGCCTTTAGTCCCGGGGCAATCCACGGGCCGGGACTAAAGGTCATACCTTTAGTCCCGGTGCGTGGCTTGGCCCCGGGACTAAAGGTTCATCCATTTAAATACGCGCCGCTTTGCTTCCTTAATCTCCATCTCCACACTCTGCTGCAGACGAGGCAGCGACGGCATGACGGCTGCTAAAATTGGACTGCCTCGCCGCCTCTCGGCCCGTCACACACGCCCGCCACGCCGCCGCCTCTCCAGACACCACGGACGTCCGCCCCGTTGCGCGCCGCGCCTCCTCCTTCCCCCTGCCGCGCGCCACGCCTCCTCCATCGTCCTCGGCCTCGGTGAGCCCATGGGAGTAACTCCCTCCTCCCCGCCCCCCTCCTCCATCCCGGCCCGCAGGCCAGGCGGCCCCCGACCGCCTCTCCAGCTGACTCTCCCTGACCCCACCAATGTTTTTAATTTAGTATATATATATATGTTTGTTTATATAGTAATAGAATATATATAGTATATATTAGTGTAGTATATTTTTTTATTTTTTAGTAGTATATAGTAGTGTAATATAAAGTGTATTTTTTATTTTTTTAGTAGTATATATTAGTGTAGTATGTTAATTAGTGTAGTATATTTTTTTATTTTTTAGTAGTATATAGTAGTGTAATATAAAGTGTATTTTTTATTTTTTTAGTTGTATATATTAGTGTAGTATGTTAATTAGTGTAGTATATTTTTTTATTTTTTAGTAGTATATAGTAGTGTAATATAAAGTGTATTTTTTTATTTTTTTAGTAGTATATATTAGTGTAGTATGTTAATTAGTGTAGTATATTTTTTTATTTTTTAGTAGTATATAGTAGTGTAATATAAAGTGTATTTTTTATTTTTTTAGTAGTATATATTAGTGTAGTATGTTAATTAGTTTATTATATAATATGTTAGTGTAGTATATAGTATGGTGGTGCTCGCGGGCCCCCGCACTTAGGGTTAGGGTGGTAGTGCTCACGGCCCCCGTACTTAGGGTTAGGGTGGTAGTGCTTGCGGGCCCCGCACTTAGGGTTAGGGTGGTAGTGCTCACGGGGCCCTGCACTTAGGGTTAGGGTGGTAGTGCTCGTGGGCCCCGCACTTAGGGTTAGGGTGGTAGTGCTCGCGGGGCCCCGCACTTAGGGTTAGGGTGGTAGTGTTCGTGGGGCCCTGCACTTAGGGTTAGGGTGGTAGTGCTCGCGGGCAGCCGGACTTAGGGTTAGGGTGGTGGTGCTCGCGGGCCCCCGGACTTAGGGTGGTAGCAAATTATGTGTTCATATTATTGTTTAGTATTATTTTATGCAGCAATATTGAATGAAAAATGTTATTGTGTGCATTTTGTAGAAAACTATGGATCCAATCCAGAGAGACGTAGCACAGGAAGAAATTCTCGAGTATATGATCAACGACACCCCCATGTTGATCCACCTGAATCTCCGTCGATTTATCTGAACCCCTCCGGTGAGGGAGAGGAGGTCGACCGAAATGATCAAGGAGAAGCCGACGACTCCGGTGGTGGAGAAGCCGATGGCGAGGTATATATATGAAGTCTGGTGATCAGTAGATGCATTAACTGAGTTGTATATATATGAATTGACGAATGTTTCTTCTCTTAGGCCTCCACATCGAGCAAAAAATAATCCAAACGAGGCCCGGCCAAAAAGTTGGACGCATCTACGCGTTATACAATTACGCGGGTATCACCACAGGGTGAACCGGTGGAACCCTAAAAGGCTAAAACTGTATTCAAACAATAATGCAGAGTTATGGTTAGGGATCACATCCCGATCACCGTTCGAGAGTGGAATAAGACCAAAGGGGCGAAAGAGGGTGAGTATGTCTCTGACAGGTGCAAAGAGGGTCTTTGTAATGACCTCATGACACATTTCACCCTGCCAGAATGTGAGGATGATGCCGACACAGCTGCATTGAGGAAGAAAGTCAAGCAGTGGACTCTTACGAAGATGGCCGAACTATTCAAGAACTGGAAGAAAGCATTATGGCAAAAGTATTAGAAGACAAAGAAGGCTCCTAAATTTGAATGCTATCTAACGAAGCAGAAGGCTAACTGGGATGCATTTGTGAAGTACAAGGAGTCACAACCTGCTATGGAAATGTCGGAAAAAAAACAAGAAAAATGCTGCGATGAAGAAATATCACCATCACACAGGGCGAGGGCTCTGTGGCTGCCATGCCAAAGTGGGATGCTAAAGAGAATGAGCTGCTTGTTAAAGGGATCACTCGAACCAATACGAAGAATGGGATGAGGGCAAGGAATTGGTTCCTTGGGCATGGGAGTGAGTATGCGAAAGTATAGGGACCTTATTTGTAGTGACGGGATTAGGGTACCCGGGATACATGGCGAGAAAGTGGTGAAGGAGATTAAAGCGGGGACAACAAAGTTCTCCCGATAGAGAAAAGACTTTTGCGACAAAGGTCCTCGGGAATGACGAGCGGAGGGCGTGTCACGAGGCCTTGGCCCTAGTTATACGTGGGAGATGGGGTTTCCCAAAGACAGAGATACTTATAGGAGCCAAGAGAGAGTAAAGAGGCGACGACAGGAGGAGGAGGGAGACAAGTTCACCGAGTTGATAGGAACACTTCGAATGCATCAGCAACAGATTGACGAACTTGAGGAGCGGCGCTGCAAGATCTGTACTCAATATTACCGTCCCATCTCGGTGGAAAAGCAGCGTGGCTGAATCGGAGGTCCCTTCCGACGATGCACGTATGGTAGATGGCGGTCCGGCTACCCGTGGATGGAATCAAGGAGCGGGCATCTTGTGAGCTCCATCAAGGTGAAGAACCTATCCATCAAGGTGGCGGTCGATGTGCTTTACCTTGTCCACTGCGCCTTGGCATGGCCGTGAGATTCCAGCTGGCTATGCTAAAAATGGTGTGGATGAAATCGCAAAGGGGTGGGACTCAATGGAGCTTGACATCCTTGGACCTGAAGGTGAGAGGACACTCGGAGAAGTACTGGGTGGTATCATTCTATGGGACAAGAACAACATCAAGCTTCTAGGCTGGACGCCAAAGCCAACCCCGCCTCCGAGTGGTCGCATGTCACCTTCACCTCCATCACATCCAAGAAGCCCACCCGATGACTACTACCACCACAACCCGAGTCCATCTCGATCTCCGCCGCAGCCTCCGATTAGTACTAAATGACGCAGGAGCCCAAAACGACAAATGTCACCCCTCCCAAGAGTACCTCATAAGAATCTTCCTATCAGACCTTAGGATCGTACTGACGAGTAAACCGACATGATCGTAAAGGCCGAATGTGTTGTGCAGCTTCAAAAGAAGAAACCCGAGCCCGCCCCGGTATACACCGAGAAGCAAAAAGAGTATGCACTTTCTTTTCCGAACACAAAATCGCAATATGACTTGCACCATAAGCCAGATGACTATCGACGCACACTTCAGAAGGAAGTGAAGAAGAGAAAATCAAGTAGAAGTGCAAGCGGGAGCAAATCATAAAGCCAAAGTGCAACTGGGAAAAGAAAGGACGTCCCCCAGCTCGGGGAACAGGCCAAAAAATCGACACCACCCCTCAAGGTGGTATCCTATGACACTCCACAGCAGGATATGGAAGAAGCTAAGAAGCTTGCGGCCGCTATGAATGTGACTGTTGAGGAATTGCTAGGTTTCCAGGACGACAAGTTACCCAAGGCTCAGGTAGTCCCTACATATGTCCCAGGGAATCCTCTGGTCAGCTTTGAGCAGTTCCAACAACTGCCAACACAAATGCGGAGTTTACATAAATGGTACTTGAAAGACGTAAAGGAGGAGAGAATAATGATCGTGGCAAAAGTCCCACATGACTACTACTTCCGAGAAGAAGAGGTCCATGTTGAGTTTCCAGAACTCTTCCAGTTATACACTTTCGACGCCATCGACAAAAGTCTCATGAGTTGCTATTGTCTGTAAGTTGTTGAATTCATTGTTTATATATAAGTTGTTCATTTTTTCAGTTGTTCAGTTCATTGCATGTAATTATCCTAATTATATCCTTTTGTACTCTATTATTATGCAGAATGAAGATCATGGAATGTAAAAGAAGGTCAATCTTTAGTGTTGGGTTCATTGACCCAGATAAAATACATTGTCGGACGCTAAAGGAAAGACCCAAGGAAACACAGGAAAACCTTCTAAGGTTTCTAACGAAGCAAAATTTCTGTGACCACATACCGTTTCCTTACAATTTCGCGTGAGTGTCTTACTCTATTGTACACATTCTCTTTTGCTTACTCGATGTTAAGTGTAACTGATGAGTTACTGATGTATATATAAACGTGTACAGTTTTCACTGGATTCTCATGGACATTCAACTTGATAAGGAAAGAGTTGAAGTCATGGACCCATTAAAGAGACCTCTGGAACAGTTTAGTGACATGCAGGACATGCTCCAGAGGTAATTTTTGCGCTATAGCGGTCTCTTTCGTTGATTTCCTGAGATATCACGTAATAAATAACTCATTCATTTTCTTTACCGGGTAGGGTTTGGAACCAGTTCAAGAGTGCGATTCTGGTGACTTTCTTGAAGAAGGCGTTTAAGCGGTCTCGGTAAGTAGTAGGCGCATCTCTTTACTTCTAGTTTCAATACAATTATGATGCATGATTATTATTTTGATTGAATTCTATTCTCGTAAGTAAAGTCTTGAGGCAGCCCAGGGGCGAATCTATGTGGATTCTATGTTTGCGAGTTCATTATACGTTTACGAGAGCTGAATGATTATAGAGTCGATGTAAGCAATACATTCATAACATTATTTTTATTACCGTCACTTTTTGTTATCATGATTGATATTCATATTGATCTCCTTTTTTTATATAGTTCGAGAAAATGCGGGATCAGCTCCTACCACAGCAACGCGTAGTAGCAATTGCTGAAGAACTGGTAGGATTCTTGATGAACAAGATGATAGATAACGCCAGAGAATTTAGTGTGAATAGGCCCCGATGATTCCCGACTGTGTAATTGAATAGACGGGCTCTAGTACCGATAATTGTGATCTCCATGTGTAACTATCATGTATATATTTGTATGCTCGATCTTAAGAGAAGTTATCTTATGTATGCACGAACATGTACGGTATGTGGTAGCGTAGAAAACTATTTTGAAATGAAAAAAAATACAAATTAAATTCTCTGCCGCGACAGAGAAATTGCCTAAAATGCTGCCGCGGCAGAGAACCATTTGTCCCGGTTCGTCTGAACCGGGACTAATAGAGGCACCTAAGCGCCCAGAAGACACGTGGATGCCCATTAGTCCCGGCTGGTAAGAGGGCCGGGACTAATGGGTGGGCCTTTAGTCCCACCCCTCCAGTCCCGGTTATCAGGGCCGGGACTAAAGCCCCTTACAGGCCGGGACTAGAGGCCCATATTCCACTAGTGAAGTGTGACCCCCTTTACAGACATATGCGCTGTCCCCTAAAAACAAAGTGTCTGCAATCTGAGTATTAGGGGGAAACTCCCCGTTTCGGTGAAACCGGGGTAGATCTTGTCACAACATATTCCCAAACATGGTTTTACATCATCACATGACCTAACCAAGCCTAAAACAAGTGAGTCCTACACCGGGCTACCCCTGTCAGAAGAAAGTGCAGGGGTAGGCGATCCGAACCAGCGGATCAGGGTTCTGCAGGAAGAAGCGCTTCGGGGCATCGGAACACCTCCAAACCATGCATGTGACCCTAGCATGTGTAATAAAGTGTGGTAACATGCTCAAAACTCCTAAACCTGGTTTCCAGGTGTGACCCCCTTCGTGAAAAAGACAAATTTTTGTGCCGAATTGGTAGGAAATGGGTCAGATATTAACTGCAGGTACATGATCTGATGCTCATGTTTTTTTGTAAAAATCTTTTTTAGGGTGACAATTTGATGTTTCTTCAGAGTTCCAATATGCAAGTATAGACAGGCTCAGCGCCGAACTAAGAATCTTCGTACTAGTCATTTTGACCGTAGTTGGGGGGAGGGGGGGCTAAGAAATAACAAAACATGCTTTGTCGTGTAGGTTGCATAAAGCACACGGCAAAGGCTTATCTTTGCCATGTGTCTAACTGCAGCGGCACACGACAAAGAACCACCATCAGCCGCCGTTAGGGTGGCTCGCCTAGGGGGCCGTGGGACCCACCTCTTTGCCGTGCGGTCGTCTTTGCCGTGTGCCTCGATTGGTCTTTGCCGTGCATGTTTCTTTGCCGTATGCCTCGATAGGTCTTTGCCGTGCATCCTTTCTTTGCCGTGTGCTCTTTTCATCTTTGTCATGTACCCTTTGTTTGCCGTGTGTTTTTTTGAATCTACCGTGTGTGCTCTTTGCCGTGTACTTCTGGAGCAGCTCACGACACAGAACATCTTTGCCGTGTTCCCGCCCTTTTGCCACACGGCAAAGGACGGAGGCGACGACAGCGGGAGTTTTTCCCGTAATGGTTAGACTTCTTAGAGTCCCCATGTGTCTAACGCAGATTATTCCTTATCTTTGTGCTTTAAATCAGCCAAACTCAGATTTTTCCTTGGGCAAGACATGCAGATTCACGCCTCGGGTGAAGTCGGCCTGATTTTTGGATTGACCAAGGTGGCCAGATTTCAGCCTTTGGGCAAGTCAGCCAGATTTTTGGCTTTGGGCATAGTTGACCAGATTTTTGGCTTCGCCCTAGGTGACTAGAAATCGGTCTTGAACCAAGGATGCTAGACACTGGCCTTGTATCAGGGCATATTTTGAGCCTACGGTAAAGCTTGCCGTAGGCTCCTCTTGAGCTCGGTTGGGAACAAGATCGTGTCCATCATGCTCCTTAATTTTCAACATGTCTTTTTTGCTTAGCGACCAAACATCCCAAAATGGGTGCTAAGAAATAGCATGATTAATTATGTTAATTACTCTCATATTCCTTACTAATTAGATATAACTTGCAAAAAAACGACTAATTAGACATTTCTTTCTTGCAAAAAAACGACTAATTAGATATTAGGTTCATATGATGACCCCAACATATCGAGGTACAAACCTAATAAAAGTTCCTCAATTTGCTAGTTGTATTGTATAGTGGCAAGAATATTATTTGACAGTGTTATAGTATGAAAAAAGGGAGGTAATAGTTAATAAATAAATCTAACATCGATCGATCTCGATCTATTTAGAGGCAGGAGTGACGCTCATGCTCATCTCACGTACACACAAAAGCCAGCAGTAGTAGAAATGGTTGCCAGCCGTGTCAAGAAGCTGCGTGTCCTGCTCATTCCCTTCTTCGCGACAAGCCACATCGAGCCTTACACCGAGCTCGCCATCCGCCTCGCCGGCGCCAGGCCCGACTACGCCGTGGAACCAACGTTGGCGGTCACACCGGCGAATGTCCCGATCGTCCAGTCCCTGCTGGAGCGACGCGGGCAGCAGGGGCGCGTCAAGGTGGCGACGTACCCGTTCCCGGCCGTGGAGGGCCTCCCGGCGGGCGTGGAGAACCTGGGCAAGGTGGCCGCGGCCGACGCCTGGCGTATCGACGCCGCCGCCATCAGCGACGCCGTGATGCGGCCCGCGCAGGAGGCGCTGGTGAGGGCGCAGTGTCCCGACGCCATCGTCGCTGACCCGCACTTCGCGTGGCACGCCGGGATTGCAGCCGAGCTGGGCGTGCCGCTGGTGTCGTTCAGCGTCGTGGGCGCCTTCTCGGGGCTCGCCATGGGCCATCTCATGGCCTACGGCGCCGCCGTCGAGGACGACAGAGAAGATTCGGTTACGATCCCTCAGTTTCCCCTTCCGGAGATACGGATACCGGTGACCGAGCTGCCGGAGTTCCTGAGGACTCACCTGCTGCTCCAGCGAGACGGTGGGGAGGACGTCGATAGCATCGGCAAGGTTTCGGTGGGAGAGAGCTTCGGCCTCGCCATCAACACGGCGTCGCACCTGGAGCAGCAGTACTGCGAGATGCACACCAGCGGCGGCCACATCAAGCGCGCGTACTTCGTCGGGCCTCTCTCGCTGGGAGCCGAGGCAGTTGCTGTCGGCGGCGGCGAGTCACAGGCGCCGCCGTGCATCCGCTGGCTGGACTCGAAGCCTGACCGGTCGGTGGTGTACCTGTGCTTCGGGAGCCTGACCCACGTGTCGGACGCGCAGCTGGACGAGCTGGCGCTGGGGCTGGAGGCGTCCGGGAAGGCGTTCCTGTGGGTGGTGAGGGCGGCGGAGAAGTGGAGGCCGCCGGCGGGGTGGGCGGAGCGCGTGCAGGAGCGGGGGATGCTGCTGACGGCCTGGGCACCGCAGACGGCCATCCTGGGCCACCGCGGCGTGGGCGGCTTCGTGACGCACTGCGGGTGGAACTCGGTGCTGGAGGCGGTGGCGGCGGGCGTGCCGGTGCTGACGTGGCCGATGGTGTTCGAGCAGTTCATCACGGAGAGGCTGGTGACGGAGGTGCTGGGGATCGGGGAGCGGTTCTGGCCGGAGGGGCAGGGACGGCGGCGGAGCTCCAGGTACGAAGAGCACGGGCTGGTCCCGGCCGAGGACGTGGCGCGGGCGGTGACCACGTTCATGGCCCCCGGAGGAGCGGGGGAGGCGAAGAGGGAGAGGGCCGTGGAGCTCGCCGCCGAGGCTCGTGCGGCCATGGCGGAAGAAGGCTCCTCGCACCGTGACCTGTGTCGCCTCGTTGATGATCTCATCACTGCTAAGCTAGAGAGAGGAGGTGGCTAGCGCTCTCTGCTTCACGTACGTACGTCAGATATGTTTTTGTTTTTTGTTTTTACCAGAATTGCATTGTCTGAACCTCTTTCGTTTCTTAAACACGAACCTGCAGCATCTGGTTCAGAATAATAATAGTAACACGCATCAGTATTCAGTTTTGCTTCAATATCTCGAAAGCATCATGTTAGGACTGTAAATATAAATTAATTTTCTTTCTTTTTACCCCAAAAAAAGGAGCTCCCATTCCTTGGTTATTAAATGGTCATAAGCTGCCGGTCGGCCATAAGCTGTTAGTCGGAGATGGGGGTGGAGGAGAGGAGCGAGGCCGGCGTCTGGGTGGCGGACATGCGGTCGTGCGGATAGGGATACAGACGACCAACTGACCACCCCCTCACTACGGGAAAAATGTTGTGCAACTTTGCCGTGAGCGTACCAGAAGGACCCACGGCAACGAAACGTCACACGACACAGAAAAAATCTACACGGCAACGAAAAGCCACACGGCAAAAACCAGAAGAAGCACACGGCAGACAAGAACGCTCAGCAAAGACAAAAAAAGGCACGGCAAAGGAAGGTCACATGGCAGCACGGCATATTCGGCCCCGTACGTGCGAATATTTCCCTGTAAAAGAGCGCACCACTCCGCTGTTGATGGAGGGGGCGACAGAGGGACTAACAGTGCGGCTTTGCCGTGCACTCATTCTTTGCCATGAGTTGTTTGTTTTTACACTAAATTTAGTATCAAAATAAATACAATTGAAAGAGAAAAAAGAAAAGAAAAAAGGGCTCTTGAGACTACTTTGCCGTGAGCTTTGCTATGGAACACAACAAATAATAGATTTAATTAAAAAGATTGGCCCAAACCGGCCTTGTGGGATTCGAAGTTTGGTCTCAAGGTTGGCAACGAGTGGGCTCTGCCAATGCGATAAGTTAAGGTTGTCGATACGTGTAGCTATGGAATGATTTTGTTGTCCTCTCTCTTCTCTTTGCCGTGCGTAGGTACACGGCAGATCTGTCTTTGCCGTTCGTCCTGAGGAGATGGCTTTGCCGTGAGTTTTTTCTCTATTTTCTTCTACCATTTCTATTAATTTCTTTGTCTAAGTTACTTATATTTATTCATTGAATTGATTTTATTTAATTAGGATGGATCTGATTAAATAAATGTTTCTCTCGATCAACATCTATATATACACTCGCATTTCGATGTGCATGCCTGCGAAGGGGGACACAGGCACCCAGGGACTAGGTTTTGTATGTTTCAACATAGCACCACACTTTCATGCATGTGCTAGGGCCACATGCAAGTCCTTGAGGTGTTCCGATGCCCCGGAGCGCGGTTCCCTGCGGAACCCTGACCCGTGGGTCTCGGATCGTCTACCCCTAGACTTTCTTCTGACAGGGGTAGTCCGGTGTAGCTCTCTCTTGTTTTGTGTTTGTCTAGGTCATAGGATGATGTAAAACCATGTTTGTCACAAGGGGAGTGACAATATCCTACCCGGTTTTACCGGAACAGGGACTTTCCCCCCTAGACAAGTCCAGAACCCTCGCTTTTAGATTACAGCGCATGCCTACGAAGGGGGACACATGCACTCGGAGACTAGTTTTTGTATGTTTCAACATAGCACCACACTTGCATGCATGTGCTAGGGCCACATGCAAGTCCTTGAGGTGTTCCGATGCCCCGGAGCGCGGTTCCCTGTGGAACCCTGATCCGTGGGCCTCAGATCGTCTACCCCCTAGATTTTCTTCTATTAGGGGTAGCTCGGTGTAGCTCTCTCTTGTTTTGTGTTTGTCTAAGTCATAGCATGATGTAAAACCATGTTGTGTCACAAGGGGAGTGACAATATCCTACCCGGTTTTACCGGAACGTGGACTTTCCCCCTTAGACGAGTCCAGAACCCTCGCTTTTAGGTTACAACGCATGCCTGCGAAGGGGGACACTTGCACCCGAGAACTAGGTTTTGTATGTTTCAATATAGCACCACACTTTCATGCATGTGCTAGGAACACATGCAAGTCCTTGAGGTGCTCCGATGCCTCGGAGCGCGGTTCCCAGTGGAACCCTGACCCGTGGGCCTTGGATCATCTACCCCCTAGACTTTCTTCTGACAAGGGGTAGCCCGGTGTAGCTCTCTCTTGTTTTCTGTTTGTCTAGGTTATAGGATGATGTAAAACCATGTTGGATCACAAGGGGAGTGACAATATCCTACCCGGTTTTACCAGAACAGGGACTTTCCCCCTTAGACGAGTCCAGAACCCTCGCTTTTAGGTTACAACGCATGCCTGCGAAGGGGGACACATGCACCCAGGGACTAGGTTTTGTATGTTTAAACATAGCACCACACTTTCATGCATGTGATAGGGCCACATGCAAGTCCTTGATGTGTTCCGATGCCCCAGAGCGCGGCTCCCTGCGGAACCCTGACCCGTGGGCCTTGGATCGTCTACCCCGCTAGACTTTCTTTTGACAGGGCAGCGTTTAGGGCCCACAGCAACGAACGGCCCACGGCACAGCCACACACACACGGCAAAGCGGTACACACGGCAAAGCTGCTTTGCCGTGTGTTTCAGCACCTAACGCCTGCAGCGACACAGCGGGACACGCCGATGCGATGCAGCAGCGAGGTGCTCACGGCAAAGGCTACTGACGCCATCCCACCGTCTCCTCCTCATTATCTAGTTTTCTTTGCCGAGTGTCATTCATGACCCACGGCAAAGACCGTTGCCGTGCGTATACGGGAGGGCTCACGGCAAAGCGGCTTTGCCGTCGAGCGCTTTGCCGTCATTTCTTTGCCGTGCGGCGGCTCACGGCAAAGACATTGATGTGCATTTCTTGTTCTTTGCCGTGTGTTTCTAGTACACGGCAAAGAGGTAAAATCCTGTAATGCCACTCCTCTCTGTATCGATTAGAATTCGGCCCACGTACCCTTTCTACTCAATTTGGTCCATAAATTCTGTAAAAAAAACAGCGAGCCAATCGAGCCGGACCGGCCTGAGCCCGAGCCAGCCTGAGTTCATCGTCGTCCACGTTTGTAGGCTCGGCTCTGTCTACTATCCCTACCGGGCCGAGCCCAGCTCGCCCTAGGCCGAGCTTTCTGGCCCGAGTTTGGCATCCAGATATACCTGAGACGCCCTCTAGATGAAACGAGAGCGCTCATCCAGTTTAGCAGACTCTTAACGAGCACCTCATGTATATGCCATAGAAGCCATTACCACCATCAAACCACCGAGCAATCTTCATGGTTATGATCTGCATAAACTTCGCCTATCTTGTCGATCACACTGTAGTGGGAGTCCCCATCCTTGTGGTGATACCGGCCGCCCTCGCTCTCATCACGTATGTGGCTACCGTTGGAAGTCTAGCTACCCTGAGCCTGATTGTTTCAAAAAGCAGCATGACATGGAGTGTGCCTCTTCGTCTGGGTCCCGTGGTTCTCCAATGACACCATCGACGCCAGCTACCATCTTCCCCACTCCACAGGATATTGCACAGCCGAAGAACCTGGTAGCTGCTTCTCGCTCTTCTTCGATAGGTTCAGAACACTAGTTATCAAAATATTTCAGTGGGATTACCTAACCAATGATTTTGCAGATTTCACCAGTACCTGCAATAGTAATAGTGTCAGTTTCTACATGGATTATGTTTTTACGGATTTGTCTTGATGAACATGTCTACAACCTCAAGCATACCACACATATAATAGACCAGCAAGAATACAAACATTTTTCTGCTAAAATGCATGCAACATTGACATGTTCAACCAGCAGAATCATCAAAGACTGGAAATTATGAAAGGCAACATATATCGAGAGTTGTTTGAAGCAGCAAGCAGTAGCTAGCTTTCAATTTAACATCATGTCGGAGCTCACCATCGGCGGTACCGTGCACAATTAACTATGGCTTTAAGTGTTGCTAATTATTTGCTCTTGTGCGTCCAGGAGATTTCATCCTGGTGGGCATGACAGCGATGACATGGGCATCCAATTGTTCTGCATCTTCTCCTACAATTGCCAAATATAATCAACAACATGAAAAATGTTGACCTTTGTTGAAACGTCGCCTGCCGAGCATTACCAAAATGGGGTACGTGTTGCCCGCTCAAAAATCGCTGTGACGCCCAAAAGTTGGGAAACAAATAGGTCCACACAACTAGTATCGTATATATTATTTCTGCCACCACACATCAGCAATCGCAAAAATAAAAAACCCAGAGATCATCCCTGGTTGCACTTCTAGGACACCAGCAGCACACAAGTCACACAATGAGTTATTTCACGTCTACAGCAGAGAACGGAATTGATAACCTTTATTATGTATTTCATTAAAACTAGCAGGGTGGCCCTCGCAAATGCGAGGGCATCATCGTTAGCACATCTTTAGTAATTGTAAATAAGTTTAGAACTGTTGGATATCCAAATTACAACTTAATCTACATGGCAAGGGTTGAAAGATTGTTTCGTAATCAAATTTGAAGTCTTTCACTCTGCCACAATTTGGGCTACCAATATTAGTACTACTTTAGTTGGATCTTCCAAAACAATGTTTATATTGATCACAAAAAAAACTTCCAAACACATTACTTTTTAGGTTTTACACTTGTAATAGAATTTTCTCTAAAATTTGAAATTTCGACGATTTTGTCAATATGCCCCAAAAACGATAAGCATTAGAGGACTCGAGGTATTGGATGCGGCAAGTAACTTTACACATAATTAGATCGACTAATGGACACTTATGTAGACATAGTAGTATTATTTAAGTGTATTTAAGTATGAATAATTAAATGTAAAAAACATTTCAGCTCCTACGCTCAAAGTGGGTCGTTTTTGTTGTTGTTGGAAATCTTATAGAGTACCAATAGATGTATAGTATGTACAACTAAGAGCACTTTTACGGTACCCTGGTACTCTAGGAAGACTACATGAGTACCAACAAAATCTAACTCTTCATTTGAAATGGTATTATAGACTTTTCATCTAGCACCTTATGGGTCATCGTCCAGCCGTTCCGATTTGAGCGCACCCGTCTGTTTGTCTGTCTTATGCTGACGCATCCTGCTCTGTGGAATAGAGGCAGGAAAAAATTAGGTTCTAAATTTATGCAATACTTTGATCTCTAATACGATGCGAAACAATGAGAAGTTGGGAATGGTTCAGGACACCGTGATGATATCCAGACACCGCACCCGCGATGATGGCCAACAGTGCACTATTAGTACTACACATAGATCGCCAAGATCGTTCCTTGATTAACAATCAAATTGGCTGTTCACTCTAATTTGATACTTTCTCACACAAAGGTTGCTTTCGTGTCCATGTTGGCTGTGTCATCAGATATAAATAAGCTGTGAAAGTGGATTCGATTTGTTCTAGGAGATGACCGGAAGATGATTCCCTTTTTCCAGTCACTGCTGTGACTCCCGTTGTGTCGTCCGATCCGTTTGTGCTAACTCGCCATGGTCATCGGGCATGTCCCTCCCGCTCCTACACTTGCATATGCGATGGCTCATGGCTTGTCATTCACAACAGGGCAATGTGCCCAGCCCCCGCCACAATCTCTTTCTATTGGATAAAACAGATCAATGACCTATTTCGTAAAGAACATTAACGATGTAATTATATCTTGATTACAATTTTACCCCAAGTAAAGGTACTCCTAAGTTTTCTGAGGTGGTACTCCTGTGTGTCTGCGTTGGGGTATCGGGCTGTGTTATCCGTTGCATTGAAACAAAAGGATGGGTCATATATATTCCAGGATATTGTAAAAGTTCTCACAACTATTCTATATATCGGAATTTCTTCTAGTATGTGATGTACACACAATAAAGCAAGATTTTAAAACCATTTTTCTATTGTAGTATTATTGCCATTTAGATATTGATTTTACCTTAAAAAATGCTATTTTAGCATTTAATTTATCCGTAATACTTCTAAGATATTTTTTCAAACAAATCCATGTGCATGATTTCTTTTTCTAATTCTTAATATTATTATACTTACCATTAAATAGTGAAAGATTGACTCCGTGTAGAATCAAAAACAAAGAGTTGTATGTAGGGTCCCTGAGAGATGAGATAATTATTATACTATTACGGATAACATAGTTTTAGGGATGGACAAAAATGGATAGCGTGAATGAACTCGCAATTGAAAGAAAATCATCATTACACCGAAGTTATTAACACAAAAGTTGCATGCAGAAGTGTTTCATGTGTCAATACATACCTTATTTGATTTCTTAATCTTGTTTTACATCGTTGGTTAGGCCTTCTAGCAATTCAATTTCCTCCAGCTGCTTGCCCTCGCTCAATGCATTGAAAATATATATCATGTTTATGAGTTGGTCTGTATCTACGCCGTTGTTTCTGCTCCTTTTATTTGAGAGAGCCATCAGACTTGCCAACGATTCTAGTCATAGCGGTGACCACATGAATGTGGTGCATATTGAGCAGATCCAAAATAACTCTTTTGATTCACTTCCAGCGCCCTGGCGGCACGCGGCCGGCTGCCATTGCTGCTTCTTTTACCTGATGGAGCCAACAAATCATCTCAACGATTCTGGCTACTGTAGCAATGAAGGAACACTTTTGATTCACCGGCCGCACGCCGATGCTGCTTCTTTATTTGATCTGATGAGTTGCCAACAATTCTGGTACAGGAGCAAGGACGGTAGCGTGATGCAAGCAGGTCAAGAAGACGTACATTCATCGGACACAGCTAGAGTCCTTAGATAGATGCGTGTGATTTAAACAACTACTAACATCAACCGGTCAAATCTCCTGCCATCTTATTTGGTCTTATATGGTGCGGTACGGTGGTTCCCTTTCGTAACCTGTACATACTTGAACGTGTCAAACGGGATTCTAGAGTTACGTGACTATTAGTTTTCTATTAAATCCTAACCACAAACTTTAGATCTAACCATCAGAATAATTGAGATGACGTGGATTAACCTAACGCCTCGAAAAACAACCTTATATTGCTTTTAGTATATAATAGAATAGATATAGCTCAGTTCTAAGAGACCCAAATCACCACAGCTTTGCATCCCAGTTTGGACACATCCGCCTAGACCAAAACTCGATAATAATAGTACTAGCTAGCATAGAGTATATATAGATACTGAGCTGACTCAGAATCAAATACCCTAAATCAGACAAAATCTAGCACGCCTTGTGACTTTGACATCGTATTTCCTGCTTTGCTCTAGGCCTGAAACAAAGTGGCAAGAGAATGTCAGAGCATTTCATCGCTAGATTGCCACTATAAAAATTGTAATCATAGACAAAATGTTCAGAACTATCATTCAATGAGCATGAGCTCGAAAATAAGATAAACTCGAAGCACATACATTAGGATTAATAATCAAAAGACAGTGTGTTCGCTTCGATCAACAAGTACTATAGACAATGTTTATGCACTACGGGAAAAATTCTCGTTGCCGTGAATAAGGGCATTTGCCGTGTGCCTAAGGGCCTGGAACACGGCAAAGAATATCTTTGCCATGTAGCAACCGGCGAGCACATGGCAAAGAAATGAAACACGGTAGAGACAAGAAAAAGAATATGGCAAAGAGAAGAACACGGTAAAGACCAACTAAAGGAACATGGGAAAGAAAATGTACACGGCAAAGACAAAACGCGGCAGACAGCAAAGCTATCCCTACGGCCCCACAGGTGATCCAACTGACGGCGGCTGATGGTGATCCTTTGCCGTGTACCCCTTCCGCTAGACACACGGCAAAGATATGCCTTTGCCGTGTGCTTTAGGCGCCATACACGGCAAAGCATGTTTTTTTATTTCTTCTACCTCTTTCAAACTATGGTCAAAATGGAGGGCATGAAGATTCTTAGTTCAGGGCTGAGCCTGTCTAAACTTGCATTGGATCTCTGAAGAAACATCATATTGTCAACCTAAAAATGATTTTTATAAAAAAACATGAGCATCAGATCATCTCCCTGCAGTTCATATGTGACCCATTTCCTGCCGATTCGACATAAATTTGTCGTTTTCACGAGAGCTGGACGGAAAGGTTTACGAATACCCGGTTGGGACATTGTCCATGTAAGGTGGTTTACTATTTTTGAAAAATGGGTGGTAGCATTTTTGTATTCACCGTTTGGTCTTGCTTCACAAAACACCCCGATTTTTGCGCTCCAAAAATAGAAAATACCTTTTTCCGTGCGATGAAAAGGAAAAGTTCCTCCTACAACATTGTTCGATATCCCATGATGCACATGCATGCATAATATGAAAATATTATCACAAACTATGTCGTGATTCTGGCCATAGCATTGATCATTTCAACCGAAAACCAGGAAATCTCGAATGAGATAAGCCATTTTGTGAAGATTTTTTTGAGACATAATCAATACTAATCATGTTGTATAGAAAACTACTATGCACCGATTGTTCGCGGCGCTGTTTTGGCCGCTAGATTAAAATCTAATGATCGGAGCAACGTTGCGTTGTTCTATCCACTTGATTAAAATCTAATGGTCAAAAAATTGTGAGGCACTGCTCATGCCCATGGCACTGTTCATGTGAATAGTGGATGGAGCTAGGAGAGGCCTCCGCCCCCATGAGGTTTCTTTTATAGTATGATGGCTGTGTTAATGTGAGCTCTGTTCATGTGAACAGTGGACGGAGCAAGGAGAGTCTGCTATCCCCACGCGGTTTAATATACCCTAGATGGCACTGTTCTTATGAACAGTGGACGGAGCAAGGAGAGGCTGCCATCCTCACGCAGTTTAATATATAGTATACCAAGTTTAATATTTTTCCTCCCAACTAAGTCACATAATATGACGCCACACGAAGGTCTCACATTTTTTTGATTTTATTGATTTAGTTATGGTTACTTGAAACTATGGTCAAACCCTAATCGAAACCCTAAACCCTGGGCACCGCATCATCTACCTCCTAGATGTTCTTCTCACGGGGGTAGCCTGGTGGAATTTTCTCTTGGTTCATGTTTGGTTAGGTCATAGGAAAATCCCAAACCATGTTTGGGTAGAGGTTGTGAAAAGATCTACCCCGGTTTCACTGAAACAGGGAGTTCCCTCCTAATAGTTAGATTCCAGACCATTCGTTTCTAGGTGACAACGCATGTCTTCGAAGGCGGTCACACTTGGGAACCAGGATTTGGACATTTCATAATGCCACCACACCTTAATACACATGCTAGGGTCACATGCATGGTTTGGAGGTGTTCCGGTGCCCTGAGGTGCTTCTTCATACGAAACCCTAAACCCTGGGCCTTGGATCGTGTACCCCCCTAGATGTTCTTCTCACGGGGGTAGCCTAGTGGAACTTTCTCTTGATTTGTGCTTGGTTACGTCATAGGACAATCCTAAACCATGTTTCGGTAGAGGCTGTGAGAATATATACCCCGGTTTCTCTGAAACAGGGAGTTCCCCCCTAATAGTTAGATTCCAGACCCTTAATTTTTAGGTGACAACGCATGTCTTAGGAACCAGGTTTAGGAGGTTTGAGCATACCACCACACTTTATTACACATGATAGGGTCACATGCATGGTTTGGAGGTGTTCCGATTCCCTGGAGCGTGGTTTCCTGTGAAACCCTGATCCGCGGGCCTCAGATCGTCTATCCCCCTAGACTTTCTTCTGACAAGGGTAGCCCGGTATAGCTCTCTCTTGTTCTGTGCTTGGTTAGGTCATGGGATGATGTAAAACCATGTTTGGGAACATGTTGTGACAAGAAACACCTGGTTTCACCGAAACAGGGAGTTTCTCCCTAATAGTTAGATTGCAAACACTTTGTTTTTAGGGACAACACATGTATGCGAAGGAGGTAACACTTAGGAACCAGGTTTAGGAGGTTTGAGAATGCCACCACACTTTATTACACATTCTAGGGTCACATGCATGGTTTGGAGGTGTTCCGATGTCCTGAAGCGTTTCTTTCTATGAAACCCTGATCCGCGGGCCTCAGACCGTCTACCCCCTAGACTTTCTTCTGACAGGGGTAGGCCGGTGTTGCTCTCTCTTGGTTTGTGCTTGATTAGGTCATGGGACGATGTAAAACCATGTTTGGGAACATGTTGTGACAAGAAACACCCCGGTTTCACCGAAACGGGGAAGTTTCTCCCTAATAGTTAGATTGCAGACACTTTATTTTTAGGGGACAACGCATGTCTGCGAAGGGGGTAACACTTGATAACCAGGTTTAGGAGGTTTGAGCATACCACCACATTTTATTACACATCCTAGGGTCACATGCATGGTTTGGAGGTGTTTCGATGCTCCGAAGCGCTTCTTCCTATGAAACCCTGATTCGCGGGCCTCAGATCGTCTACCCCTTTCTTCTGACAGGGGTAGGCCGGTGTAGCTATCTCTTGTTTTGTGCTTGGTTAGGTCATGGGATGAGACAGGGACAGGGGTCGAAGCAGAGGAAGGTCGAGGCGTGGTTGCCGCCGGCCAGAACAGGGCGTGCTTGCGGATGTGGGTGTCGTCGGGGCGGGCGGCGGTGCGCGGCGTCGGGGAGAGAAGGGAGACCGCTATGGGTGCAGATAGGAGACACGGCCCAACGAGGAGGAACCGAGACCAACGGCCGCGAAGAGCGCTGCCACAACAGGTCGTACACGAGCCATTGTATTTTTCGTCTTACTGCAGCTTGAGACACCGAGCGAAGAAGGACTCCAATGAAAGGTAATAATGCTGGCCGCCGCACCCCCTCGTGCTCCTGGTATCCGCTGCCATCGCCACCGCTGCTGCCGACAAGCCTTGTGTTGGTTCCCGTCCAGTGAGCTGTTATATGTTGATCCAAATTCTACAAAGTAGAGGCCAACTTCTGACGGAGCGGAGCGAGGCTCGTCGCCGGAGGCTTGGGCCGACAGTGAAGTTTTGCTGACTGGCGCCCGTGGTTTTTCCCTTCTTTTTGTTGGAGAGGATTTTCCACGTTAAATCTGTGTCCCCCTTGCTACGATTTTATTTTCGTTCTTCGTTATTTACTTGTCGTAAAGGTAACAAGAGCCCCGACAGCGCCGCCACGCAGAGCTCGGCGAGGAGCTATGCTGCGGGCAGGTCAAAATTCACGGTGGCCCGGCTCGGCACAAAACTGCACTATGCCTCGATCCCCCATTCTTCGGCCGGCTCTAATGCAGCCAATAACGCCTGCTCTCGCTCACTGCATGAGGCTGGCCAATCGGGATTTTTACTTTTTCGATTCGATGGAGGAGTAAAGAAATTGGGGAAGAGGATTCACCTGGGTGAATATATCAAAAAGATCTAGAGGAATCGATTCAGAAAGGTGAGAGAGCAAGCAACCATCAATCTGTGTCAGAAAGAGATCGACATTGCTCTTAGATTATTTGGTTGAAACTGTTCCAATCAGCTTTCCTTAATTAGGCCTTGTTCTTAGATTATGCAATCGACCTAAACAATACGTCAGGTTTGCAGAGACGTATAGCTATCTCTGTTTGATTCTTAACAAGCCGCTTTTCCTTGCAGCTTATATTGATGTATCTACTTTCTCCGATCCAAATTAATTGACTTCAATTTGTCTAGATTCAGATGTATCTAGACATATTTTAATGCTAGATATATCCGAATCTAGACAAATTCAAGTCAATTAATTTGAATCAGAGGGAGTATCTATTCCCCTGCAAGCCCTCTGCTATATTTTCTACCAAGGAGAAAAACTCGAGCTGGATCAGCATTTCTGGTGAAGCACGAACTTCTTAACGTTGCATTCATTACGTGGAGCTGGAGAACATGACATAATCTCCCCATGATCAGTTTATTTGGAAAAGACAACAGCGTTGAACTAATACTGGCAACAAGGCGCGGTCCATCAATTGTGGACAGCAAGAGATTTGTAAAAAAAAAGGAAAAAGTAGCGACCCCTAGTAGAAACCATACCATCAGCCCCGGTTCGTAAGGACCTTTAGTTCCGAATTGCAAGCCGGGACTGCCAAAGCGTGACTAAAGGTCCTGTCTTTAGTCCTGGTTTTGTTACGAACCGGGACTAAAGGTCCACCACGTGGCCCCGCGAGTCGCGCTAGGCTGGAGGACATTTAGTCCCGGTTCATAACACAAACTGGGACTAAAGGTTCCCTGCCGCGGTAGCGTTTTGGGCTATTTGGCTGCCGCGGTAGGAGATGGGGTTTTAGGGTTTTTGTTTTTCTTTTTATTTTGTGTTTTGTGTTCAATTATTTTTTAATCTGTGTTTTCATTAAAACAAGTTTTCGTATACATATAGAACGCTACTATACAGTACTTGTACACATTGATGCATATATATAATATAATTTCTCTTACAAGCATACATGTCTGGAAGGTCGATCATTACATGGAGTCCCAACCGGGTCCAGAGCCTACCTATTTGATTACATGGAGATCATTACACGGATGCTTTAGGGTCTATCTAGAGAGTATTCTCCGTATGGGTCTATGACCTCGTCGACAAAAAATCCAGCAAATTCCTCTTGGATTGCTAGTAGACGGTCCTCTGGTAGGAGTTTGTCCCGCATCGTGTCCAACTATAAAGAAGGAGATCGAATGAATTAGACTCAACACAACTTTTTTTAATAAAAATAAAGAGTGAATATATTATTTATTTACTCGAACAGTTTACAAGGGCTTCTAAGTAGTGATGCGAATGAACTTGCACACATAGAACCCATATAGATTAGTCCCCCGTGGCTGCCTCGTGCACTTTACAAGAATAGAATTCAATCAAATAATAACTCTAGCATGATAAATGCACATAAACTAGAATTAAATAGATGCGCAGACTTAGCTCGTACTACTTACCGAGACCGATTTAAAAAATAGCTCCTCACGCCATTGACCGTGGACCTTGTTCTTGAACCGTGTCCAAACACTACCCGACAAAGAAAATGAATGTATGAGTTAATAACTACTTGATATCCCAGAAAATAAACGAAAGAAACCGATATAGTGCGATAATGGTTGAAATTACCTCCGGAGCATATCGATAATGCTGCGGTAGTCTTCAATGTCTTTGTTTAGTGACTCCATGATGTGAACTCTTCCCAAGTCAACTAAAATGCTTACAAGAATCCAGTGATACCTACGCAAGGTTTACATACGTCAGTAACTCATCATTTACACTGAACATCGAGTAAGCAAAAGTTAATGTGTACAAGAACTCACTTGCCGTCGTGGTAAGAAAATAGTATTTCATTACAGAAATGTTGGTTCATGAGAAACCGGAAAAAGTTTTGCTCGGTCTCTAGTGGCTTATCCTTTAGCACAACTGCATTAACTCGATGTGGGTCAATGAACCCAAATCCGTTGATAGACTTTCTTCTACATTCGAGAATCTTTAATCTGCATTATTATATATAGCGTACAAAAGAATATAGTGAGTATACTTACCGGCAATGAATTGAATAAGCTGAGATAGACTTAATTACATAAATAAAGTAATCACTTATAGACAATAGCAACTGAGGATAGATTTGTCGAGTTCCTTTAGATTGAATAACTGAAAGAATTCTGTAAATTCAATAGGAACCTCGTCTTTAGCGAAGTAATGCTGTTTTCGAACTTTCACTATGAGCCAATATCGCTCTTCTTTTGATACTTTCATGTACCATTCATGCAATCGTCGCATTTTTGTTGGCATATCCTGAAGTCTCTCAGAACTGACCAGAGGCTCCCCGTGAACAAATTTGGGTGCTACTTCAGCCTTGGGCATATGATCGCCGTGAATATTGTCATGAATAGATATATTACATTGCTCGGCCAATATGTTAGACATTTCCGGATCCATAGGTTCTCTCCCATATAGTTGAGGTTCGGGTATGTATACCTGGAGCGGGGGGAGCGATTGATCACTTTTGTCCCTTAGTGGGTGGAGGCGGCTGCATAGATTGAGATGGACTCGTGTTTAGGTCATGGATTGTACTTGGAGGTGGTGGACTTTTACTGGGAGGAGACGGTGCCCTTGGAGGTGGACTTGGAGGTGGACTTTTACTGGGAGGAGACGGTGGCCTTGGAGGTGATGGATTCTTTCCCGCTGGATAAGGTGGCCTTGGTGCCGAGCCTGGAAACTTGATGTATTCCTTTTTCCAAAGAATGAAGCCACTCGCGACTTCTCCTAGTGTCTTCTCCCCTTCACCTCCAGGGAATTCAAGTAGTAGTGACTGACACAACGGTTGAACTTCATCCACACTGACATGAGCATAGCCAGATAGAATCGGATTGCAATGGTAGGTTGCTCCCAGTGCAGAAGGTAAAGCAAAGCCGACCGCCACCTTCATGGATATGTTCTTCAGTTCAACATGCAGCTCACAACTAGTATTCTCTTTAATTGCATCCATGGGGTACACATCCATCGTTGCATCATTACCGTGGCCCTCCGTGGAAGCCATGCTGCTTTTCCGTTGCAATGGGCCGACCGTACTGTCTGGTGCAATATCTTGCTATCGAAGTCCTTTAAGTTCATTAAGCTCCTGCCGATGCTCCTGCAACATGGCTTCAAACCTCGCGAACCGCTCCACATCCTCCTCTTTTTGCCGCTTTGTTTTTCTCGATCGGCTTCTGTACGTGTCAAGGTCCTCGGGAAACCTGATAGCCCATGGACAAGAAGGTCCGAACCCTCTTGTTCGTCCAGCCATTTTAGGATTCCCGAGGGCCTTTGTCAGCTCATCGTTCTCTCTGTCAGGAACAAACTTTCCCTCTTCAACCTCTTTTATCACTTTAATAAGATATTTTTGGGTGCAGCAACTTCTTTGGTTGCAACAATCTTGCCTGTTTTGGGTCATACGATGCCCCATGCCCGAGTAACCAATTTCTTGACCTCCTGGGCCAACGAGACATAGCTGGAGTGACCCCTTTAGCCTCCAGGTCAGCCTCAGCTTTATCCCACTTATGCATGGCACTCTTGTAGCCACCTGTGCCCATATGATGGTGATATTTCTTTTTGGCTGCATTTACCTTATTCTTTTCTGACATTGCCACAACTCATGGGGAGTTCTTGTATTCCACAAATGCAGCCCAGTTATCCTGCTGCATCTCTAGTGGGCCAGTGAATGGAAGAGTTTTTTCTTCTTCACATAGTTGTGGTACAATCTTTTCTTCTAGTCCTTGAATAGTTCACCCATCTTCTTGAGAGCCCACTCCTTGACTTTCCTCGTCATTTGCTTTGTGAGCTCATCAGTCTCCAAGACTAGTAGGGTGAAATGTGCCATGAGAGAATTCTGCATTGCATCTCTCGCTCTGACATCTACAAAACTAGCCCTAGCTGGATCCCTTTTCTTTCCTGGCTTATTCCAATTTCGCATGGTGATCTGAATGGTGTCTCTAACAATCACTCCGCATTGATCCACAAATGCATTCACAGATTGTTTGGGCTCCAACGGTTGACCCAATGCAGAGACTAAGTTAATGCTGAAACGGACATCAGCGGGCAACTTTTGTGCCGGGCCTCTTGTCCGTGTAGAAGATTGGCCAGATGCGGAGGTCTAAGAGAAGAAACATTCGTCAGTACATATATACGAATCGATTAGTGCATCTATACTAGTGATCGATCGGTAGAGCACTACTAGGAAACAGCTCTTCTATGGCGCACCTTTTTTCAACATCCGTGGCGCATTTCCTAGTCGCCACTGATAACTAACTTTAGTGGCGCATTTCAAAATGCTCCACAAAAGTCTCAAACTTCAGTGGCGCATATGGCCAATATGCGCCACAGAATTTTTTTCCAAAATTAAAAAAAAGGCGGGCAGGAAAAAAACTTCTGTGGCGCATATGGCCAATATGCGCCATAGAAGTTTTTTTCAAATTTCAAAAAAAAAACCGGGCCAGATCTAGATCTGGCCGGAGTTGGTGGTGGCTGGAGGAGGGCTAGGACGAGGTTGCCGGAGTTGGTGGTGGTGGAGGAGGAGGTTGCCGGAGTTGGTTGTGGTGGAGGAGGAGGAGGAGGTCGCCGGAGTTGGTCGTGGAAGAGGAGGAGAAGGAGGTTGCCGAAGTGGTGGTGGTGGAGGAGGAGGTCACCGGAGGTCGCCGGAGTTGGTGGTGGAGGAGGAGGAGGAGGAGGTGGTGGTCGTTACCGGAGTTGGTGGTGGAGGAGGAGGAGAAGGAGGGGGAGGAGGAGGACGAGGAGGAGGAGGAGTGGGGAGGGGAGAAGTGTGGGGGGAAGGAGAAGTGGGGAGGGGAGAAGAAGTGGGGAGGGGATAAAAAGTCATAATGGAGGAGAAGAGGCGGTGATTCAAATTTGAATCCGCCCAAGACTTCAATGGCGCATATGGGGGAAATGCGCCACAGAAGTTTCTCCCCCTTTTTTATTTTTTGCAGGAAAAAATCTTCAGTCTGCCATAACTTTTTACTCTTTTGGAATTTGGGGAATCTACAAAATCTTCAACGGCTTCTAGCAGTTGAAATCGAGTAGAAAATTTTGAGACAAACATTTTGATAGGTTAAAGATTTTTTTCTGACATCGTATGCGAAAGTTAGAGCCATTTTACCGTTCCATGAACTATTTTTTGCAAAATACATCGAAATTTATGTTTTTCAATTTTGTGTAGACCTATACCCTAAAATGTAACTACAACTGAAAAGAATTTTTTTTTGAAGTTTCTATCATTTTTGTTTTTTTTACAAAACTGAAAAGGCGATCCACAGGGGGGGGTGATATCCACAGGGGGGTGATCTGTTTTTATCCCCTTTATGCTTGTTCTGTGGCGCATACACCTATATGCGCCACAGAAATATCACTTTCTGTGGCGCATATGGATACATGCGCCACAGAAGTTTCTCCCACTTTTTTTGCTGCTTGGCACCATCAACCTTCTATGGCGCATATGTTTATATGTGCCACAGAAGTTTGGCACTTCAGTGGCGCACACGAAAATATGCGCCACAGAAATATGGACTTCTGTGGCGCATATTGGTTTTCATGCCACAAGTGCTAAACTTCGTATGCATTGTTTCTAGTGCGCCACTGATATATATCTGTGGCGCACATTTTAGAATATGCGCCACTGAATATCTTGTCTATCTATAAGCTGTTTCCTAGTAGTGGGAGCACCAAAACAGTTTGGAATAACTCATGAAAATGACCCTAAAACGCGAAAACGATGAGTTTTTGGTCATAACTCTCAAACATGTATCGGGTCTTAGGATCGTTGTAAATCCCCCAAGAGCGCCAAAACAGTGTGCAATAGCTCACGAAAACGGCCATAAAACGTGAAAAACGACGAGTTTTTGGTCATCACTCTCAAACAAGTATCAGGTCTTAGGGTCGTTGTAAATCACCTTGGAACCCAAAAGCTGTGGGCAATAACTCATGAAAACGGCCATAATATGCGAAATCGACAATTTTTTGGTTAAAATTGTCAAACATGTATCGGGTCTAATGGTCGTTGTAATTCGCCCTGAAACCCTAGAACTGTGGAATAGCTCATGAAAACGGTCATAAAACACAAGAATGACGAATTGTTGGCCATCCCCTTAAACATGCATCGGGTCTAATGGTCCATGCAAATCCCCGTTGAGCACCAAAACAATTTGGAATAACTCATGAAAATGACCCTAAAATGCGAAAACGATGAGTTTTTGGTCATAACTCTCAAACATGTATCGGGTCTTAGGATCGTTGTAAATCCCCCAAGAGTGCCAAAACAGTGTGCAATAGCTCACGAAAACGGCCATAAAACGTGAAAAACGACGAGTTTTTGGTCATAACTCTCAAACAAGTATCGGGTCTTAATGTCGTTGTAAATCACTCTAGAACCCAAAAGATGTGGGCAATAACTCATGAAAACGGCCATAATATGCGAAATCGACAATTTTTTGGTTAAAATTATCAAACATGTATTAGGTCTAATGGTCGTTGTAATTTTCCCTAAAACCCTAGAACTGTGGAATAGCTCATGAAAATGGTCATAAAACACAAGAATGACGAATTGTTGGCCATCCCCTTAAACATGCATCGGGTCTAATGGTCCATGCAAATCCCCGTGGAGCACCAAACCAGTGTGGAATAACTCATGAAAATGACCCTAAAACGCGAAAACGATGAGTTTTTGGTCATAACTCTCAAACATGTATCGTGTCTTAGCATCGTTGTAAATCCCCCAAGAGCGCCAAACCAGTGTGCAATAGCCCACGAAAAAGGCCATAAAACGTGAAAAACGACGAGTTTTTGGTCATAACTCTCAAACATGTATCGGGTCTTAGGGTCGTTGTAAATCACCCTGGAACCCCAAAACTATGGGCAATAACTCATGAAAACGGCCATAATATGCAAAATCGACAATTTTTTGGTTAAAATTGTCAAACATGTATCGGGTCTAATGGTCGTTGTAATTTTCCCTGAAACCCTAGAACTGTGGAATAGCTCATGAAAACGGTCATAAAACACAAGAACGACGAATTGTTGGTCATCCCATTAAACATGCATCGGGTCTAATGGTCCATGCAAATCCCCATGGAGCACCAAAACAGTGTGGAATAACTCTCAAACATGCATCGGGTCTAACGGTCCATTCGAATCCCCGTGGAGCACCAAAACAGTGTGGAATAACTCATGAAAATGACCCTAAAACGCGAAAACGATGAGTTTTTGGTCAGAACTCTCAAACATGTATCGGCTCTTAGGATCGTTGTAAATCCCCCAAGAGCGCCAAAACAGTGTGCAATAGCTCACGAAAACGGCCATAAAACGTGAAAAACGACGAGTTTTTGGTCATAACTCTCAAACAAGTATCGGGTCTTAGGGTCGTTGTAAATCACCTTGGAACCCAAAAGCTGTGGGCAATAACTCATGAAAACGGCCATAATATGCGAAATCGACAATTTTTTGGTTAAAATTGTCAAACATGTATCGGGTCTAATGGTCGTTGTAATTTTCCCTGAAACCCTAGAACTGTGGAATAGCTCATGAAAACGGTCATAAAACACAAGAACGACGAATTGTTGGTCATCCCCTTAAACATGCATCGGGTCTAATGGTCCATGCAAATCCCCATGGAGCACCAAAACAGTTCGGAATAACTCATGAAAATGACCCTAAAATGCGAAAACGATGAGTTTTTGGTCATAACTCTCAAACATGTATCGGGTCTTAGGATCGTTGTAAATCCCCCAAGAGCGCCAAAATAGTGTGCAATAGCTCACGAAAACGGCCATAAAACGTGAAAAACGACGAGTTTTTGGTCATAACTCTCAAACAAGTATCGGGTCTTAATGTCGTTGTAAATCACTCTAGAACCCAAAAGATGTGGGCAATAACTCATGAAAACGGCCATAATATGCGAAATCGACAATTTTTTGGTTAAAATTGTCAAACATGTATCGGGTCTAATGGTCGTTGTAATTCGCCCTGAAACCCTAGAACTGTGGAATAGCTCATGAAAACGGTCATAAAACACAAGAATGACGAATTGTTGGCCATCCCCTTAAACATGCATCGGGTCTAATGGTCCATGCAAATCCCCGTGGAGCACCAAAACAGTGTGGAATAACTCATGAAAATGACCCTAAAACGCGAAAACGATGAGTTTTTGGTCATAACTCTCAAACATGTATCGGGTCTTAGCATCGTTGTAAATCACCCTGGAACCCCAAAACTGTGGGCAATAACTCATGAAAACGGCCATAAAACGTGAAAAACGACGAGTTTTTGGTCATAACTCTCAAACATGTATCGGGTCTTAGGGTCGTTGTAAATCACCCTGGAACCCCAAAACTATGGGCAATAACTCATGAAAACGGCCATAATATGCAAAATCGACAATTTTTTGGTTAAAATTGTCAAACATGTATCGGGTCTAATGGTCGTTGTAATTTTCCCTGAAACCCTAGAACTGTGGAATAGCTCATGAAAACGGTCATAAAACACAAGAACGACGAATTGTTGGTCATCCCATTAAACATGCATCGGGTCTAATGGTCCATGCAAATCCCCATGGAGCACCAAAACAGTGTGGAATAACTCTCAAACATGCATCGGGTCTAACGGTCCATCCAAATCCTCGTGGAGCACAAAAACAGTGTGGAATAACTCATGAAAATGACCCTAAAACGCGAAAACGATGAGTTTTTGGTCAGAACTCTCAAACATGTATCGGCTCTTAGGATCGTTGTAAATCCCCCAAGAGCGCCAAAACAGTGTGCAATAGCTCACGAAAATGGCCATAAAACATGAAAAACGACGAGTTTTTGGTCATAACTCTCAAACATGTATCGGGTCTTAGGGTCGTTGTAAATCACGCTGGAACCACAAAACTATGGGCAATAACTCATGAAAACGGCCATAATATGCAAAATCGACAATTTTTTGGTTAAAATTGTCAAACATGTATCGGGTCTAATGGTCGTTGTAATTTTCCCTGAAACCCTAGAACTGTGGAATAGCTCATGAAAACGGTCATAAAACACAAGAACGACGAATTGTTGGTCATCCCATTAAACATGCATCGGGTCTAACGGTCCATGCAAATCCCCTTGGAGCACCAAAACAGTGTGGAATAACTCATGAAAATGACCCTAAAACGCGAAAACGATGAGTTTTTGGTCATAACTCTCAAACATGTATTGGGTCTTAGGATCGTTGTAAATCCCGCAAGAGCGCCAACACAGTGTGCAATAGCTCATGAAAATGGCCATAAAACATGAAAAACGATGAGTTTTTGGTCATAACTCTCAAACATGTATCGGGTCTTAGGGTCGTTGTAAATCACCCTGGAACCACAAAACTGTGGGCAATAACTCATGAAAACGGCCATAATATGCAAAATCGACAATTTTTTGGTTAAAATTGTTAAACATATATCGGGTCTAATGGTCGTTGTAATTCGCCCTGAAACCCTATAACTGTGGAATAGCTCATGAAAACGATCATAAAACACAAGAACGACGAATTGTTGGTCATCCCCTTAAACATGCATCGGGTCTAATGGTCCATGCAAATCCCCGTGGAGCACCAAAACAGTGTGGAATAACTCATGAAAATGACCCTAAAACGCGAAAACGATGAGTTTTTGGTCATAAGTCTCAAACATGTATCGGGTCTTAGCATCGTTGTAAATGACCCTGGAATCCCAAAACTGTGGGCAATAACTCATGAAAACGGCCATAAAACGTGAAAAACGACGAGTTTTTGGTCATAACTCTCAAACATGTATCGGGTCTTAGGGTCGTTGTAAATCACGCTGGAACCCCAAAACTATGGGCAATAACTCATGAAAACGGCCATAATATGCAAAATCGACAATTTTTTGGTTAAAATTGTCAAACATGTATGGGGTCTAATGGTCGTTGTAATTTTCCCTGAAACCCTAGAACTGTGGAATAGCTCATGAAAACGGTCATAAAACACAAGAACGACGAATTGTTGGTCATCCCATTAAACATGCATCGGGTCTAATGGTCCATGCAAATCCCCATGGAGCACCAAAACAATGTGAGATAACTCTCAAACATGCATCGGGTCTAACGGTCCATTCAAATCCCTGTGGAGCACCAAAACAGTGTGGAATAACTCATGAAAATGACCCAAAAACGCGAAAACGATGAGCTTTTGGTCAGAACTCTCAAACATGTATCGGCTCTTAGGATCGTTGTAAATCCCCCAAGAGCGCCAAAACAGTGTGCAATAGCTCACGAAAATGGCCATAAAACGTGAAAAAAGAACGAGTTTTTGGTCATAACTCTCAAACATGTATCGGGTCTTAGGGTCGTTGTAAATCACCCTGGAACCACAAAACTGTGGGCAATAACTCATGAAAACGGCCATAATATGCAAAATCGACAATTTTTTGGTTAAAATTGTCAAACATGTATCGGGTCTAATGGTCGTTGTAATTTTCCCTGAAACCCTAGAACTGTGGAATAGCTCATGAAAACGGTCATAAAACACAAGAACGACGAATTGTTGGTCATCCCCTTAAACATGCATCGGGTCTAACGGTCCATGCAAATCCCCGTGGAGCACCAAAACAGTGTGGAATAACTCATGAAAATGACCCTAAAACGCGAAAACGATGAGTTTTTGGTCATAACTCTCAAACATGTATTGGGTCTTAGGATCGTTGTAAATCCCGCAAGAGCGCCAACACAATGTGCAATAGCTCATGAAAATGGCCATAAAACATGAAAAACCACGCGTTTTTGGTCATAACTCTCAAACATGTATCGGGTCTTAGGGTCATTGTAAATCACCCTGGAACCACAAAACTGTGGGCAATAACTCATGAAAACAGCCATAATATGCAAAATCGACAATTTTTTGGTTAAAATTGTTAAACCTATATCGGGTCTAATGGTCGTTGTAATTCGCCCTGAAACCCTAGAACTGGGGAATAGCTCATGAAAACGGTCATAAAACACAAGAACGACGAATTGTTGGTCATCCCCATAAACATGCATCGGGTCTAATGGTTCATGCAAATCCCCGTGGAGCACCAAAACAGTGTGGAATAACTCATGAAAATGACCCTAAAACGCGAAAACGATGAGTTTTTGGTCATAAGTCTCAAACATGTATCGGGTCTTAGCATTGTTGTAAATGACCCTGGAATCCCAAAACTGTGGGCAATAACTCATGAAAACGGCCATAAAACGTGAAAAACGACGAGTTTTTGGTCATAACTCTCAAACATGTATCGGGTCTTAGGGTCGTTGTAAATCATCCTGGAACCCCAAAGCTGTGGGCAATAACTCATGAAAATGACCATAATATGCAAAATCGACAATTTTTTGGTTAAAATTGTCAAACATGTATCGGGTCTAATGGTCGTTGTAATTTTCCCTGAAACCCTAGAACTATGGAATAGCTCATGAAAACGGTCATAAAACACAAGAACGACGAATTGTTGGTCATCCCATTAAACATGCATCGGGTCTAATGGTCCATGCAAATCCCCATGGAGCACCAAAACAGTGTGGAATAACTCTCAAACATGCATCGGGTCTAACGGTCCATGCAAATCCCTGTGGAGCACCAAAACAATGTGGAATAACTCATGAAAATGACCCTAAAACGCGAAAACGATGAGTTTTTGGTCATAACTCTCAAACATGTATCGGTCTTAGGATCGTTGTAAATCCCCCAAGAGCGCCAAAACAGTGTGCAATAGCTCACGAAAATGGCCATAAAACGTGAAAAATGCCGAGTTTTTGGTCATAACTCTCAAACATGTATCGGGTCTTAGGGTCGTTGTAAATCACCCTGGAACCACAAAACTGTGGGCAATAACTCATGAAAACAGCCATAATATGCAAAATCGACAATTTTTTGGTTAAAATTGTTAAACCTATATCGGGTCTAATGGTCGTTGTAATTCGCCCTGAAACCCTAGAACTGTGGAATAACTCATGAAAACGGTCATAAAACACAAGAACGACGAATTGTTGGTCATCCCCTTAAACATGCATCGGGTCTAATGGTCCATGCAAATCCCCGTGGAGCACCAAAACAGTGTGGAATAACTCATGAAAATGACCCTAAAACGCGAAAACGATGAGTTTTTGGTCATAAGTCTCAAACATGTATCGGGTCTTAGCATCGCTAAATGACCCCGAACACCAAAGGGGTAATAACTCATGAAAACGGCCATAAAATGTGAAAACGACGAGTTTTTGGTCATAACTCTCAAACATGTATCGGGTCTTAGGGTCGTTGTAAATCACCCTGGAACCCCAAAACTATGGGCAATAACTCATGAAAACGGCCATAATATGCAAAATCGACAATTTTTTGGTTAAAATTGTCAAACATGTATCGGGTCTAATGGTCGTTGTAATTTTCCCTGAAACCCTAGAACTGTGGAATAGCTCATGAAAACGGTCATAAAACACAAGAACGACGAATTGTTGGTCATCCCATTAAACATGCATCGGGTCTAATGGTCCATGCAAATCCCCATGGAGCACCAAAACAGTGTGGAATAACTCTCAAACATGCATCGGGTCTAACGGTCCATTCAAATCCCCGTGGAGCACCAAAACTGTGTGGAATAACTCATGAAAATGACCCTAAAACGCGAAAACGATGAGTTTTTGGTGAACTCTCAAACATGTATCGTCTTAGGATCGCTAAATCCCCAAGAGCGCCAAAACAAAGGTGCAATAGCTCACTAAATGACCCTAAAACGCGAAAACGATGACTTTTTGGTCATAACTCTCAAACATCTATCGGGTCGTAGGGTCGTTGCAAATCACGCTGGAACCACAAAACCGTGGGCAATAACTCATGAAAACGGCCATAATATGCAAAATCGACAATTTTTTGGTTAAAATTGTTAAACATATATCAGGTCTAATGGTCGTTGTAATTCGCCCTGAAACCCTAGAACTGTGGAATAGCTCATGAAAACGGTCATAAAACACAAGAACGACGAACTATTGGTCATCCCATTAAACATGCATCGGGTCTAACGGTCCATGCAAATCCCCGTGGAGCACCAAAACAGTGTGGAATAACTCATGAAAATGACCCTAAAACGCGAAAACAATGAGTTTTTGGTCATAACTCTCAAACATGTATTGGGTCTTAGGATCATTGTAAATCCCCCAAGAGCGCCAAAACAATGTGCAATAGCTCACGAAAATGGCCATAAAACGTGAAAAACGATGAGTTTTTGGTCATAAGTCTCAAACATGTATCGGGTCTTAGCATCATTGTAAATCACCCTAGATCCACAAAAATGTGGGTAATAACTCATGAAAACGGCCATAATATGCAAAATCGACAATTTTTTGGTTAAAATTGTTAAACATATATCAGGTCTAATGGTCGTTGTAATTCGCCCTGAAACCCTATAACTGTGGAATAGCTCATAGAAACGATCATAAAACACAAGAACGACGAATTGTTGGTCATCCCCTTAAACATGCATCGGGTCTAATGGTCCATGCAAATCCCCGTGGAGCACCAAAACAGTGTGGAATAACTCATGAAAATGACCCTAAAACGCGAAAACGATGAGTTTTTGGTCATAAGTCTCAAACATGTATCGGGTCTTAGCATCATTGTAAATGACCCTGGAACACCAAAACTTTGGGCAATAACTCATGAAAACGGCCATAAAACGTGAAAAACGACGAGTTTTTGGTCATAACTCTCAAACATGAATCGGGTCTTAGCGTCGTTGTAAATCACCCTGAAACCCCAAAACTATGGGCAATAACTCATGAAAACGGCCATAATATGCAAAATCGACAATTTTTTGGTTAAAATTGTCAAACATGTATCGGGTCTAATGGTCGTTGTAATTTTCCCTGAAACCCTAGAACTGTGGAATAGCTCATGAAAACGGTCATAAAACACAAGAACGACGAATTGTTGGTCATCCCATTAAACATGCATCGGGTCTAATGGTCCATGCAAATCCCCATGGAGCACCAAAACAGTGTGGAATAACTCTCAAACATGCATCGGGTCTAACGGTCCATTCAAATCCCTGTGGAGCACCAAAACAGTGTGGAATAACTCATGAAAATGACCCAAAAAGGCGAAAACGATGAGCTTTTGGTCAGAACTCTCAAACATGTATCGGCTCTTAGGATCGTTGTAAATCCCCCAAGAGCGCCAAAACAGTGTGCAATAGCTCACGAAAATGGCCATAAAACGTGAAAAACGACGAGTTTTTGGTCATAACTCTCAAACATGTATCGGGTCTTAGGGTCGTTGTAAATCACCCTGGAACCACAAAACTGTGGGCAATAACTCATGAAAACGGCCATAATATGCAAAATCGACAATTTTTTGGTTAAAATTGTCAAACATGTATCGGGTCTAATGGTCGTTGTAATTTTCCCTGAAACCCTAGAACTGTGGAATAGCTCATGAAAACGGTCATAAAACACAAGAACGACGAACTATTGGTCATCCCATTAAACATGCATCTGGTCTAACGGTCCATGCAAATCCCCGTGGAGCACCAAAACAGTGTGGAATAACTCATGAAAATGACCCTAAAACGCGAAAACGATGAGTTTTTGGTCATAACTCTCAAACATGTATTGGGTCTTAGGATCGTTGTAAATCCCCCAAGAGCGCCAAAACAGTGTGCAATAGCTCACGAAAATGGCCATAAAACATGAAAAACGATGAGTTTTTGGTCATAACTCTCAAACATGTATCGGGTCTTAGGGTCGTTGTAAATCACCCTGGAACCACAAAACTGTGGGCAATAACTCATGAAAACGGCCATAATATGCAAAATCGACAATTTTTTGGTTAAAATTGTTAAACATATATCGGGTCTAATGGTCGTTGTAATTCGCCCTGAAACCCTATAACTGTGGAATAGCTCATGAAAACGATCATAAAACACAAGAACGACGAATTGTTGGTCATCCCCTTAAACATGCATCGGGTCTAATGGTCCATGCAAATCCCCGTGGAGCAGCAAAACAGTGTGGAATAACTCATGAAAATGACCCTAAAACGCGAAAACGATGAGTTTTTGGTCATAAGTCTCAAACGTGTATCGGGTCTTAGCATCGTTGTAAATGACCCTGGAACACCAAAACTTTGGGCAATAACTCATGAAAACGGCCATAAAACGTGAAAAACGACGAGTTTTTGGTCATAACTCTCAAACATGAATCGGGTCTTAGCGTCGTTGTAAATCACCCTGAAACCCCAAAACTATGGGCAATAACTCATGAAAACGGCCATAATATGCAAAATCGACAATTTTTTGGTTAAAATTGTCAAACATGTATCGGGTCTAATGGTCGTTGTAATTTTCCCTGAAACCCTAGAGCTGTGGAATAGCTCATGAAAACGGTCATAAAACACAAGAACGACGAATTGTTGGTCATCCCATTAAACATGCATCGGGTCTAATGGTCCATTCAAATCCCCATGGAGCACCAAAACAATGTGGGATAACTCTCAAACATGCATCGGGTCTAACGGTCCATTCAAATCCCTGTGGAGCACCAAAACAGTGTGGAATAACTCATGAAAATGACCCAAAAACGCGAAAACGATGAGCTTTTGGTCAGAACTCTCAAACATGTATCGGCTCTTAGGATCGTTGTAAATCCCCCAAGAGCGCCAAAACAGTGTGCAATAGCTCACGAAAATGGCCATAAAACGTGAAAAACGACGAGTTTTTGGTCATAACTCTCAAACATGTATCGGGTCTTAGGGTCGTTGTAAATCACCCTGGAACCCCAGAACTGTGGGGCAATAACTCATGAAAACGGCCATAATATGCGAAATCGACAATTTTTTGGTTAAAATTGTCAAACATGTATCGGGTCTAATGGTCGTTGTAATACGCCCTGAAACCCTAGAACTGTGGAATAGCTCATGAAAACGGTCATAAAACACAAGAACGACGAATTGTTGGTCATCCCCTTAAACATGCATCGGGTCTAACGGTCCATGCAAATCCCCGTGGAGCACCAAAACAGTGTGGAATAACTCATGAAAATGACCCTAAAACGCGAAAACGATGAGTTTTTGGTCATAACTCTCAAACATGTATTGGGTCTTAGGATCGTTGTAAATCCCCCAAGAGCGCCAAAACAGTGTGCAATAGCTCACGAAAATGGCCATAAAACGTGAAAAACGACGAGTTTTTGGTCATAACTCTCAAACATGTATCGGGTCTTAGGGTCGTTGTAAATCACGCTGGAACCACAAAACTGTGGGCAATAACTCATGAAAACGGCCATAATATGCAAAATCGACAATTTTTTGGTTAAAATTGTTAAACATATATCGGGTCTAATGGTCGTTGTAATTCGCCCTGAAACCCTATAACTGTGGAATAGCTCATGAAAACGATCATAAAACACAAGAACGACGAATTGTTGGTCATCCCCTTAAACATGCATCGGGTCTAATGGTCCATGCAAATCCCCGTGGAGCACCAAAACAGTGTGGAATAACTCATGAAAATGACCCTAAAACGCGAAAACGATGAGTTTTTGGTCATAAGTCTCAAACATGTATCGGGTCTTAGCATCATTGTAAATCACCCTGGAACCCCAAAACTGTGGGCAATAACTCATGAAAACGGCCATAAAACGTGAAAAACGACGAGTTTTTGGTCATAACTCTCAAACATGTATCGGGTCTTAGGGTCGTTGTAAATCACCCTGGAACCCCAAAACTGTGGGCAATAACTCATGAAAACGGCCATAATATGCAAAATCGACAATTTTTTGGTTAAAATTGTCAAACATGTATCGGGTCTAATGGTCGTTGTAATTTTCCCTGAAACCCTAGAACTGTGGAATAGCTCATGAAAACGGTCATAAAACACAAGAACGACGAATTGTTGGTCATCCCATTAAACATGCATCGGGTCTAATGGTCCATGCAAATCCCCATGGAGCACCAAAACAGTGTGGAATAACTCTCAAACATGCATCGGGTCTAACGGTCCATTCGAATCCCCGTGGAGCACCAAAACAGTGTGGAATAACTCATGAAAATGACCCTAAAACGCGAAAACGATGAGTTTTTGGTCAGAACTCTCAAACATGTATCGGCTCTTAGGATCGTTGTAAATCCCCCAAGAGCGCCAAAACAGTGTGCAATAGCTCACGAAAATGGCCATAAAACGTGAAAAACGACGAGCTTTTGGTCATAACTCTCAAACATGTATCGGGTCTTAGGGTCGTTGTAAATCACCCTGGAACCACAAAAATGTGGGTAATAACTCATGAAAACAGCCATAATATGCAAAATCGACAATTTTTTGGTTAAAATTGTCAAACATGTATCGAGTCTAATGGTCGTTGTAATTTTCCCTGAAACCCTAGAACTGTGGAATAGCTCATGAAAACGGTCATAAAACACAAGAACGACGAACTATTGGTCATCCCATTAAACATGCATCTGGTCTAACGGTCCATGCAAATCCCCGTGGAGCACCAAAACAGTGTGGAATAACTCATGAAAATGACCCTAAAACGCGAAAACGATGAGTTTTTGGTCATAACTCTCAAACATGTATTGGGTCTTAGGATCGTTGTAAATCCCCCAAGAGCGCCAAAACAGTGTGCAATAGCTCACGAAAATGGCCATAAAACATGAAAAACGATGAGTTTTTGGTCATAACTCTCAAACATGTATCGGGTCTTAGGGTCGTTGTAAATCACCCTGGAACCACAAAACTGTGGGCAATAACTCATGGAAACGGCCATAATATGCAAAATCGACAATTTTTTGGTTAAAATTGTTAAACATATATCGGGTATAATGGTCGTTGTAATTCGCTCTGAAACCATATAACTGTGGAATAGCTCATGAAAACGATCATAAAACACAAGAACGACGAATTGTTGGTCATCCCCATAAACATGCATCAGGTCTAATGGTCCATGCAAATCCCCGTGGAGCAGCAAAACAGTGTGGAATAACTCATGAAAATGACCCTAAAACGCGAAAACGATGAGTTTTTGGTCATAAGTCTCAAACGTGTATCGGGTCTTAGCATCATTGTAAATGACCCTGGAACACCAAAACTTTGGGCAATAACTCATGAAAACGGCCATAAAACGTGAAAAACGACGAGTTTTTGGTCATAACTCTCAAACATGAATCGGGTCTTAGCGTCGTTGTAAATCACCCTGGAACCCCAAAACTGTGGGCAATAACTCATGAAAAGGCCATAATATGCAAAATCGACAATTTTTGGTTAAAATTGTCAAACATGTATCGGGTCTAATGGTCGATGTAATTTGCCATGAAACCCTAGAACTGTGGAATAGCTCATGAAAACGGTCATAAAACACAAGAACGACGAATTGTTGGTCATCCCATTAAACATGCATCGGGTCTAACGGTCCATGCAAATCCCCTTGGAGCACAAAAACAGTGTGGAATAACTCATGAAAATGACCCTAAAACGCGAAAACGATGAGTTTTTGGTCATAACTCTCAAACATGTATCGGGTCTTAGGATCGTTGTAAATCCCCCAAGAGCGCCAAAACAGTGTGCAATAGCTCACGAAAATGGCCATAAAACGTGAAAAACGACGAGTTTTTGGTCATAACTCTCAAACATGTATCGGGTCTTAGGGTCGTTGTAAATCACCCTGGAACCACAAAACTGTGGGCAATAACTCATGAAAACAGCCATAATATGCAAAATCGACAATTTTTTGGTTAAAATTGTCAAACATGTATCAGGTCTAATGGTCGTTGTAATTTTCCCTGAATCCCTAGAACTGTGGAATAGCTCATGAAAACGGTCATAAAACACAAGAGCGACGAATTGTTGGTCCTCCCATTAAACATGCATCCGTACAACGGTCCATGCAAATCCCCGTGGAGCACCAAAACAGTGTGGAATAACTCATGAAAATGACCCTAAAACGCGAAAACGATGAGTTTTTGGTCATAACTCTCAAACATGTATCGGGTCTTAGGATCGTTGTAAATCCCCCATGAGCGCCAAAACAGTGTGGAATAGCTCACGAAAACAGCCATAAAACGTGAAAAACGATGATTTTTTGGCCATAACTCTCAAACATGCATCGGGTCTTAGGGTCGTTGTAAATCACCCTGGAACCCCCAAACTGTGGGCAATAACTCATGAAAACGGCCATAATATGCGAAATCGACAATTTTTTGGTTAAAATTGTTAAACATATATCGGGTATAATGGTCGTTGTAATTCGCTCTGAAACCATATAACTGTGGAATAGCTCATGAAAACGGTCATAAAACACAAGAACGACGAATTGTTGGTCATCCCCATAAACATGCATCTGGTCTAATGGTCCATGCAAATCCCCGTGGAACCCCAAAACTGTGGGAAATAACTCATGAAAATGACCCTAAAACGCGAAAACGATGAGTTTTTGGTCATAATACTCAAACGTGTATCGGGTCTTAGCATCGTTGTAAATGACCCTGGAACACCAAAAATTTGGGCAATAACTCATGAAAACGGCCATAAAACGTGAAAAACGACGAGTTTTTGGTCATAACTCTCAAACATGTATCGGGTCTTAGGGTCGTTGTAAATCACGCTGGAACCCCAAAACTATGGGCAATAACTCATGAAAACGGCCATAATATGCAAAATCGACAATTTTTTGGTTAAAATTGTCAAACATGTATGGGGTCTAATGGTAGTTGTAATTTTCCCTTAAACCCTAGAACTGTGGAATAGCTCATGAAAACGGTCATAAAACACAAGAACGACGAATTGTTGGTCATCCCATTAAACATGCATCGGGTCTAATGGTCCATGCAAATCCCCATGGAGCACCAAAACAATGTGGGATAACTCTCAAACATGCATCGGGTCTAACGGTCCATTCAAATCCCTGTGGAGCACCAAAACAGTGTGGAATAACTCATGAAAATGACCCAAAAACGCGAAAACGATGAGATTTTGGTCAGAACTCTCAAACATGTATCGGCTCTTAGGATCGTTGTAAATCCCCAAAGGCGCCAAAGCGATGTGCAATAGCTCATGAAAATGGCCAAAACGAAAACGCAAAAGCAGTTTTTCGGTCATAACTCTCAAACATGTATCGGGTCTTAGGGTCGTTGTAAATCACCCTGGAACCACAAAACTGTGGGCAATAACTCATGAAAACGGCCATAATATGCAAAATCGACAATTTTTTGGTTAAAACTGTCAAACATGTATCGAGTCTAATGGTCGTTGTAATTTTTCCTGAAACCCTAGAACTGTGGAATAGCTCATGAAAACGGTCATAAAACACAAGAACGACGAACTATTGGTCATCCCATTAAACATGCATCCGTCAACGGTCCATGCAAATTCCCTTGGAGCACCAAAACAGTGTGGAATAACTCATGAAAATGACCCTAAAACGCGAAAACGATGAGTTTTTGGTCATAACTCTCAAACATGTATTGGGTCTTAGGATCGTTGTAAATCCCCCAAGAGCGCCAAAACAGTGTGCAATAGCTCACGAAAATGGCCATAAAACATGAAAAACGATGAGTTTTTGGTCATAACTCTCAAACATGTATCGGGTCTTAGGGTCGTTGTAAATCACCCTGGAACCACAAAACTGTGGGCAATAACTCATGGAAACGGCCATAATATGCAAAATCGACAATTTTTTGGTTAAAATTGTTAAACATATATCGGGTATAATGGTCGTTGTAATTCGCTCTGAAACCATATAACTGTGGAATAGCTCATGAAAACGATCATAAAACACAAGAACGACGAATTGTTGGTCATCCCCTTAAACATGCATCGGGTCTAATGGTCCATGCAAATCCCCGTGGAGCACCAAAACAGTGTGGAATAACTCATGAAAATGACCCTAAAACGCGAAAAAGATGAGTTTTTGGGCAATAACTCACGAAAACGGCCATAATATGCAACATCGACAATTTTTTGGTTAAAACTGTCAAACATGTATCGAGTCTAATGGTCGTTGTAATTTTCCCTGAAACCATATAACTGTGGAATAGCTCATGAAAACGATCATAAAACACAAGAACGACGAACTATTGGTCATCCCATTAAACATGCATCTGGTCTAACGGTCCATGCAAATCCCCGTGGAGCAGCAAAACAGTGTGGAATAACTCATGAAAATGACCCTAAAAAGCGAAAACGATGAGTTTTTGGTCATAAGTCTCAAACATGTATCGGGTCTTAGGATCGTTGTAAATCCCCCAAGAGCGCCAAAACAGTGTGCAATAGCTCACGAAAATGGCCATAAAACATGAAAAACGATGAGTTTTTGGTCATAACTCTCAAACATGTATCGGGTCTTAGGGTCGTTGTAAATCACCCTGGAACCACAAAACTGTGGGCAATAACTCATGGAAACGGCCATAATATGCAAAATCGACAATTTTTTGGTTAAAATTGTTAAACATATATCGGGTATAATGGTCGTTGTAATTAAGCTCAAAACCATATAACTAAGCGTGGAATAGCTCATGAAAAACGATCATAAAACACAAGAACGACGAATTGTTGGCCATCCCCATAAACATGCATCAGGTCTAATGGTCCATGCAAATCCGTGGAGCAGCAAAAGCGATGTGGAATAACTCTTGAAAATGACCGTAAAAAGCGAAAACGATGAGTTTTTGGTCATAAGTCTCAAACGTGTATAGGGTCTTAGCATCGTTGTAAATGACCCTGGAACACCAAAACTTTGGGCAATAACTCATGAAAACGGCCATAAAACGTGAAAAACGACGAGTTTTTGGTCATAACTCTCAAACATGTATCGGGTCTTAGCGTCGTTGTAAATCACCCTGAAACCCCAAAACTATGGGTAATAACTCATGAAAACGGCCATAATATGCAAAATCGACAATTTTTGGTTAAAATTGTTAAACATATATCGGGTCTAATGGTCGTTGTAATTTTCCCTGAAACCCTAGAACTGTGGAATAGCTCATGAAAACGGTCATAAAACACAAGAACGACGAATTGTTGGTCATCCCATTAAACATGCATCGGGTCTAATGGTCCATGCAAATCCCCATGGAGCACCAAAACAATGTGGGATAACTCTCAAACATGCATCGGGTCTAACGGTCCATTCAAATCCCTGTGGAGCACCAAAACAGTGTGGAATAACTCATGAAAATGACCCAAAAACGCGAAAACGATGAGCTTTTGGTCAGAACTCTCAAACATGTATCGGCTCTTAGGATCGTTGTAAATCCCCCAAGAGCGCCAAAACAGTGTGCAATAGCACACGAAAATGGCCATAAAACATGAAAAAGCAGAGTTTTGGTCATAACTCTCAAACATGTATCGGGTCTTAGGGTCGTTGTAAATCACCCTGGAACCACAAAACTGTGGGCAATAACTCATGAAAACGGCCATAATATGCAAAATCGACAATTTTTTGGTTAAAACTGTCAAACATGTATCGAGTCTAATGGTCGTTGTAATTTTCCCTGAAACCCTAGAACTGTGGAATAGCTCATGAAAACGGTCATAAAACACAAGAACGACGAACTATTGGTCATCCCATTAAACATGCATCTGATTACAACGGTCCATGCAAATCCCCGTGGAGCACCAAAACAGTGTGGAATAACTCATGAAAATGACCCTAAAACGCGAAAACGATGAGTTTTTGGTCATAACTCTCAAACATGTATTGGGTCTTAGGATCGTTGTAAATCCCCCAAGAGCGCCAAAACAGTGTGCAATAGCTCACGAAAATGGCCATAAAACGTGAAAAACGACGAGTTTTTGGTCATAACTCTCAAACATGTATCGGGTCTTAGGGTCGTTGTAAATCACCCTGGAACCACAAAACTGTGGGCAATAACTCATGAAAACAGCCATAATATGCAAAATCGACAATTTTTTGGTTAAAATTGTTAAACCTATATCGGGTCTAATGGTCGTTGTAATTCGCCCTGAAACCCTAGAACTGTGGAATAACTCATGAAAACGGTCATAAAACACAAGAACGACGAATTGTTGGTCATCCCCTTAAACATGCATCGGGTCTAATGGTCCATGCAAATCCCCGTGGAGCACCAAAACAGTGTGGAATAACTCATGAAAATGACCCTAAAACGCGAAAAAGATGAGTTTTTGGGCAATAACTCACGAAAACGGCCATAATATGCAACATCGACAATTTTTTGGTTAAAACTGTCAAACATGTATCGAGTCTAATGGTCGTTGTAATTTTCCCTGAAACCATATAACTGTGGAATAGCTCATGAAAACGGTCATAAAACACAAGAACGACGAATTGTTGGTCATCCCATTAAACATGCATCGGGTCTAACGGTCCATGCAAATCCCCGTGGAGCACCAAAACAGTGTGGAATAACTCATGAAAATGACCCTAAAACGCGAAAACGATGAGTTTTTGGTCATAACTCTCAAACATGTATCGGGTCTTAGGATCGTTGTAAATCCCCCAAGAGCGCCAAAACAGTGTGCAATAGCTCACGAAAATGGCCATAAAACGTGAAAAACGACGAGTTTTTGGTCATAACTCTCAAACATGTATCGGGTCTTAGGGTCGTTGTAAATCACCCTGGAACCACAAAAATGTGGGTAATAACTCATGAAAACAGCCATAATATGCAAAATCGACAATTTTTTGGTTAAAATTGTTAAACCTATATCGGGTCTAATGGTCGTTGTAATTCGCCCTGAAACCCTAGAATTGTGGAATAACTCATGAAAACGGTCATAAAACACAAGAACGACGAATTGTTGGTCATCCCCTTAAACATGCATCGGGTCTAACGGTCCATGCAAATCCCCGTGGAGCAACAAAACAGTGTGGAATAACACATGAAAATGACCCTAAAAGCAGCAAGCGATGAGTTTTGGTCATAAGTCTCAAACTTGTATAGGGTCTTAGCATCGTTGTAAATGACCGTGGAACAACAAAACTTTGGGCAATAACTCATGAAAACGGCCATAAAACGTGAAAAACGACGAGTTTTTGGTCATAACTCTCAAACATGAATCGGGTCTTAGCGTCGTTGTAAATCACCCTAGACCCCAAAACTGTGGGCTATAACTCATGAAAACGGCCATAATATGCAAAATCGACAATTTTTTGGTTAAAATTGTCAAACATGTATCAGGTCTAATGGTCGTTGTAATTTTCCCTGAATCCCTAGAACTGTGGAATAGCTCATGAAAACGGTCATAAAACACAAGAGCGACGAATTGTTGGTCCTCCCATTAAACATGCATCGGGTCTAATGGTCCATGCAAATCCCCATGGAGCACCAAAACAGTGTGGAATAACTCTCAAACATGCATCGGGTCTAACGGTCCATTCAAATCCCCGTGGAGCACCAAAACTGTGTGGAATAACTCATGAAAAAGACCCTAAAACGCGAAAACGATGAGTTTTTGGTCATAACTCTCAAACATGTATCGGGTCTTAGGATCGTTGTAAATCCCCCAAGAGCGCCAAAACAGTGTGCAATAGCTCACGAAAACGGCCATCAAACGTGAAAAAGCAGCGAGTTTTGGTCATAACTCTCAAATATGTATCGGGTCTTAGGGTCGTTGTAAATCACCTGGAACCACAAAAGCGTAGGCAATAACTCATGAAAACGGCCATAATATGCAAAATCAACAATTTTTTGGTTAAAGTTGTCAAACATGTATCGGGTCTAATGGTCGTTATAATTTTCCCTGAAACCCTAGAACTGTGGAATAGCTCATGAAAACGGTCATAAAACACAAGAACGACGAATTGTTGGTCATTCCATTAAACATGCATCGGGTCTAATGGTCCATGCAAATCCCCATGGAGCACCCAAACAGTGTGGAATAACTCATGAAAATGACCCTAAAACGCGAAAACGATGAGTTTTTGGTCATAACTCTCAAACATGTATTGGGTCTTAGGATCGTTGTAAATCCCCCAAGAGCACCAAAACAGTGTGCAATAGCTCACGAAAATGGCCATAAAACGTGAAAAAGCAGAGTTTTGGTCATAACTCTCAAACATGTATCGGGTCTTAGGGTCGTTGTAAATCACCACTGGAACCACAAAAGCGTGGGCAATAACTCATGAAAGCGGCCATAATATGCAAAATCGACAATTTTTGGTTAAAAGCCAAACATGTATCGAGTCTAATGGTCGTTGTAATTTTCCCTGAAACCCTAGAACTGTGGAATAGCTCATGAAAACGGTCATAAAACACAAGAACGACGAACTATTGGTCATCCCATTAAACATGCATCTGGTCTAACGGTCCATGCAAATCCCCGTGGAGCACCAAAACAGTGTGGAATAACTCATGAAAATGAGCCTACAATGAGAAAACGATGAGTTTTTGGTCATAACTCTCAAACATGTATTGGGTCTTAGGATCGTTGTAAATCCCCAAGGCGCCAAAAGCAGTGTGCAATAGCTCACGAAAATGGCCATAAAACATGAAAAAGCGATGAGTTTTTGGTCATAACTCTCAAACATGTATCGTGTCTTAGGGTCGTTCTAAATCACCATGGAACCACAAAAGCGTAGTTAATAACTCATGAAAGCAGCCATAATATGCAAAATCGACAATTTTTGGTTAAAATTGTTAAACATATATCGGGTATAATGGTCGTTGTAATTAACTGAAACCATATAAGCGTGGAATAGCTCATGAAAGCGATCATAAAACACAAGAACGACGAATTGTTGGTCATCCCCATAAACATGCATCTGGTCTAATGGTTAATGCAAATCCCGTGGAGCACAAAAGCAGTGTGGAATAACTCATGAAAATGACCTAAAGCAGCAAGCGATGAGTTTTTGGTCATAAGTCTCAAACGTGTATCGGGTCTTAGCATCGTTGTAAATGACCCTGGAACACCAAAACTTTGGGCAATAACTCATGAAAACGGCCATAAAACGTGAAAAACGACGAGTTTTTGGTCATAACTCTCAAACATGAATCGGGTCTTAGCGTCGTTGTAAATCACCCTGAAACCCCAAAACTATGGGCAATAACTCATGAAAACGGCCATAATATGCAAAATCGACAATTTTTTGGTTAAAATTGTTAAACATATATCGGGTATAATGGTCGTTGTAATTCGCTCTGAAACCATATAACTGTGGAATAGCTCATGAAAACGATCATAAAACACAAGAACGACGAATTGTTGGTCATCCCCATAAACATGCATCAGGTCTAATGGTCCATGCAAATCCCCGTGGAGCAGCAAAACAGTGTGGAATAACTCATGAAAATGACCCTAAAACGCGAAAACGATGAGTTTTTGGTCATAAGTCTCAAACGTGTATAGGGTCTTAGCATCGTTGTAAATGACCCTGGAACACCAAAACTTTGGGCAATAACTCATGAAAACGGCCATAAAACGTGAAAAACGACGAGTTTTTGGTCATAACTCTCAAACATGAATCGGGTCTTAGCGTCGTTGTAAATCACCCTGAAACCCCAAAACTATGGGTAATAACTCATGAAAACGGCCATAATATGCAAAATCGACAATTTTTTGGTTAAAATTGTCAAACATGTATCGGGTCTAATGGTTGTTGTAATTTTCCCTGAAACCCTAGAACTGTGGAATAGCTCATGAAAACGGTCATAAAACACAAGAACGACGAATTGTTGGTCATCCCATTAAACATGCATCGGGTCTAATGGTCCATGCAAATCCCCATGGAGCACCAAAACAATGTGGGATAACTCTCAAACATGCATCGGGTCTAACGGTCCATTCAAATCCCTGTGGAGCACCAAAACAGTGTGGAATAACTCATGAAAATGACCCAAAAACGCGAAAACGATGAGCTTTTGGTCAGAACTCTCAAACATGTATCGGCTCTTAGGATCGTTGTAAATCCCCCAAGAGCGCCAAAAGCGATGTGCAATAGCTCACGAAAATGGCCATAAAAGCGTGAAAAGCGAGTTTTGGTCATAACTCTCAAACATTTATTGGGTCTTAGGGTCGTTGTAAATCACCCTGGAACCCCAAAACTGTGGGCAATAACTCATGAAAACGGCCATAATATGCAAAATCGACAATTTTTTGGTTAAAATTGTCAAACATGTATCGGGTCTAATGGTCGTTATAATTTTCCCTGAAACCCTAGAACTGTGGAATAGCTCATGAAAACGGTCATAAAACACAAGAACGACGAACTATTGGTCATCCCATTAAACATGCATCGGCCGGTCCATGCAAATCCCGTGGAGCACCAAAAGCAGTGTGGAATAACTCATGAAAATGACCCTAAAACGCGAAAACGATGAGTTTTTGGTCATAACTCTCAAGCATGTATTGGGTCTTAGGATCGTTGTAAATCCTGCAAGAGTGCCAAAACAGTGTGCAATAGCTCATGAAAACGGCCATAAAACGTGAAAAACGACGCGTTTTTGGTCATAACTCTCAAACATGTATCGGGTCTTAGGGTCGTTGTAAATCACCCTGGAACCCCAAAACTGTAAGCAATAACTCATGAAAACGGCCATAATATGCAAAATCGACAATTTTTTGGTTAAAATTGTCAAACATGTATCGGGTCTAATGGTCGTTGTAATTTTCCCTGAAACCCTAGAACTGTGGAATAGCTCATGAAAACGGTCATAAAACACAAGAACGACGAATTGTTGGTCATCCCATTAAACATGCATCGGGTCTAACGGTCCATGCAAATCCCCGTGGAGCACCAAAACAGTGTGGAATAACTCATGAAAATGACCCTAAAACGATGAGTTTTTGGTCATAACTCTCAAACATGTATTGGGTCTTAGGATCGTTGTAAATCCCCCAAGAGCGCCAAAACAGTGTGCAATAGCTCACGAAAATGGCCATAAAACGTGAAAAACGACGAGTTTTTGGTCATAACTCTCAAACATGTATCGGGTCTTAGGGTCGTTGTAAATCACCCTGGAACCACAAAAATGTGGGTAATAACTCATGAAAACGGCCATAATATGCAAAATCGACAATTTTTTGGTTAAAATTATTAAACATATATCGGGTCTAATGGTCGTTGTAATTCGCCCTGAAACCCTAGAACTGTGGAATAGCTCATGAAAACGGTCATAAAACACAAGAACGACGAATTGTTGGTCATCCCCTTAAACATGCATCAGGTCTAATGGTCCATGCAAATCCCCGTGGAGCAACAAAACAGTGTGGAATAACTCATGAAAATGACCCTAAAACACGAAAACGATGAGTTTTTGGTCATAACTCTCAAACATGTATCGGGTCTTAGCATCGTTGTAAATCACCCTGGAACCCCAAAACTGTGGGCAATAACTCATGAAAACGGCCATAAAACGTGAAAAACGACGAGTTTTTGGTCATAACTCTCAAACATGTATCGGGTCTTAGGGTCGTTGTAAATCACCCTGGAACCCCAAAACTATGGGTAATAACTCATGAAAACGGCCATAATATGCAAAATCAACAATTTTTTGGTTAAAATTGTCAAACATGTATCGGGTCTAATAGTCGTTGTAATTTTCCCTGAAACCCTAGAACTATGGAATAGCTCATGAAAACGATCATAACACACAAGACCGAAGAATTGTTCGTCCTCCCATTAAACATGCATCGGGTCTAATGGTCCATGGAAATCCCCATGGAGCACCAAAACAGTGTGGAATAACTCTCAAACATGCATCGGGTCTAACGGTCCATTCAAATCCCCGTGGAGCACCAAAACAGTGTGGAATAACTCATGAAAATGACCCTAAAACGCGAAAACGATGAGTTTTTAGTCAGAACTCTCAAACATGTATCGGCTCTTAGGATTGTTGTAAATCCCCCAAGAGCGCCAAAACAGTGTGCAATAGCTCATGAAAATGGCCATAAAACGTGAAAAACCACGCGTTTTGGTCATCACTCTCAAACATGTATCGGGTCTTAGGGTCGTTGTAAATCACCACGGAACCACAAAGCGTGGGCAATAACTCATGAAAGCGGCCATAATATGCAAAATCGACAATTTTTGGTTAAAAGCTCAAACATGTATCGAGTCTAATGGTCGTTGTAATTTTCCTGAAACCTAGAAGCGTGGAATAGCTCATGAAAACGGTAATAAAACACAAGAACGACGAACTATTGGTCATCCCATTAAACATGCATCTGGTCTAACGGTCCATTCAAATCCCCGTGGAGCACCAAAACAGTGTGGAATAACTCATGAAAATGACCCTAAGCAGCAGCGATGAGTTTTGGTCATAACTCTCAAACAGGTATCAGGTCTTAGGATCGTTGTAAATCCCCCAAGAGCGCCAAAACAGTGTGCAATAGCTCACGAAAATGGCCATAAAACGTGAAAAACGACGAGTTTTTGGTCATAACTCTCAAACATGTATCGGGTCTTAGGGTCGTTGTAAATCACCATGGAACCCCAAAGCGTAAGCAATAACTCATGGAAAGCCATAATATGCAGAATAGACAAATTTTTGGTTAAAATTGTTAAACCAATATCGGGTATAATGGGCGTTGTAATTAGCCCTGAAACCATATAAGCGTGGAATAGCTCATGAAAGCGATCATAAAACACAAACGACGAATTGTTGGTCATCCCCATAAACATGCATCAGGTCTAATGGTCCATGCAAATCCCGTGGAGCGACAAAGCGATGTGGAATAGCTCATGAAAATGACCCTAAAGCAGCAACGATGAGTTTTTGGTCATAAGTCTCAAACGTGTATCGGGTCTTAGCATCGTTGTAAATGACCCTGGAACACCAAAACTTTGGGCAATAACTCATGAAAACGGCCATAAAACGTGAAAAACGACGAGTTTTTGGTCATAACTCTCAAACATGAATCGGGTCTTAGCGTCGTTGTAAATCACCCTGAAACCCCAAAACTATGGGCAATAACTCATGAAAGCGGCCATAATATGCAAAATCGACAATTTTTTGGTTAAAATTGTCAAACATGTATCGGGTCTAATGGTTGTTGTAATTTTCCCTGAAACCCTAGAACTGTGGAATAGCTCATGAAAACGGTCATAAAACACAAGAACGACGAATTGTTGGTCATCCCATTAAACATGCATCGGGTCTAATGGTCCATGCAAATCCCCATGGAGCACCAAAACAATGTGGGATAACTCTCAAACATGCATCGGGTCTAACGGTCCATTCAAATCCCTGTGGAGCACCAAAACAGTGTGGAATAACTCATGAAAATGACCCAAAAACGCGAAAACGATGAGCTTTTGGTCAGAATTCTCAAACATGTATCGGCTCTTAGGATCGTTGTAAATCCCCCAAGAGCGCCAAAACAGTGTGCAATAGCTCACGAAAATGGCCATAAAACGTGAAAAACGACGAGTTTTTGGTCATAACTCTCAAACATGTATCGGGTCTTAGGGTCATTGTAAATCACCCTGGAACCACAAAACTGTGGGCAATAACTCATGAAAACGGCCATAATATGCAAAATCAACAATTTTTTGGTTAAAGTTGTCAAACATGTATCGGGTCTAATGGTCGTTATAATTTTCCCTGAAACCCTAGAACTGTGGAATAGCTCATGAAAACGGTCATAAAACACAAGAACGAACTATTGGTCATCCCATTAAACATGCATCGGGTTACAACGGTCCATGCAAATCCCGTGGAGCACCAAAGCAGTGTGGAATAACTCATGAAAATGACCTAAAAGCGAAAGCGATGAGTTTTTGGTCATAACTCTCAAACATGTATTGGGTCTTAGGATCGTTGTAAATCCCCAAAGGCGCCAAAAGCGATGTGCAATAGCTCACGAAAATGGCCATAAAACATGAAAAACGATGAGTTTTTGGTCATAACTCTCAAACATGTATCGAGTCTTAGGGTCGTTGTAAATCACCCTGGAACCACAAAACTGTGGGCAATAACTCATGAAAACGGCCATAATATGCAAAATCGACAATTTTTTGGTTAAAATTGTTAAACATATATCGGGTATAATGGTCGTTGTAATTCGCTCTGAAACCATATAACTGTGGAATAGCTCATGAAAACGATCATAAAACACAAGAACGACGAATTGTTGGTCATCCCCATAAACATGCATCGGGTCTAATGGTCCATGCAAATCCCCGTGGAGCAGCAAAACAGTGTGGAATAACTCATGAAAATGACCCTAAAACGCGAAAAAGATGAGTTTTTGGTCATAAGTCTCAAACGTGTATCGGGTCTTAGCATCGTTGTAAATGACCCTGGAACACCAAAACTGTGGGCAATAACTCATGAAAATGGCCATAAAACGTGAAAAACGACGAGTTTTTGGTCATAACTCTCAAACATGTATCGGGTCTTAGGGTCGTTGTAAATCACGCTGGAACCCCAAAACTATGGGCAATAACTCATGAAAACGGCCATAATATGCAAAATCGACAATTTTTTGGTTAAAATTGTCAAACATGTATTGGGTCTAATGGTCGTTGTAATTTTCCCTGAAACCCTAGAACTGTGGAATAGCTCATGAAAACGGTCATAAAACACAAGAACAACGAATTGTTGGTCATCCCATTAAACATGCATCGGGTCTAATGGTCCATGCAAATCCCCATGGAGCACCAAAACAGTGTGGAATAACTCTCAAACATGCATCGGGTCTAACGGTCCATTCGAATCCCCGTGGAGCACCAAAACAGTGTGGAATAACTCATGAAAATGACCCTAAAATGCGAAAACGATGAGTTTTTGGTCAGAACTCTCAAAAATGTATCGGCTCTTAGGATCGTTGTAAATCCCCCAAGAGCGCCAAAACAGTGTGCAATAGCTCACGAAAATGGCCATAAAACGTGAAAAAGACGAGTTTTTGGTCATAACTCTCAAACATGTATAGGGTCTTAGGGTCGTTGTAAATCACCCTGGAACCACAAAACTGTGGGCACTAACTCATGAAAACGGCCATAATATACAAAATCGACAATTTTTTGGTTAAAATTGTCAAACATGTATCTGGTCTAATAGTCGTTGTAATTTTCAAGACAAACATTTTTATAGGTTAAAGATTTTTTTCTGACATCGTATGCAAAAGTTAGAGCCGTTTTACCGTTCCATGACCTATTTTTGCAAAATACATCGAAATTTATGTTTTTCAATTTTGTCAAGATCTATACCCTAAAATCTAACTACAACTCAAAGGAATTATTTTTTTAAAGTTTCTATCATTTTTGTTTATTTTTTACAAAACTGAAAAGGCGATCCACGGGGGGTTGACATGGTTATACCGGGTACATAACTTGACATACTGGTCCAGCCCAAGGAAGGCCCACGATGAACATCTGTTGTCCCATGAAGATTTTCAGTGGCCAAGGCCCATGACGCCGGATCATTGGAGAACAAGACTAGAGTTTGAATACAACTTGTAACCTACCGTATCGGTACGAGACCTAGCCTCCCCATATATAAAGGCTAGGAGGGTCCAGCGAGAAAACGATTACACCGGCGATTCGACATACACACCTCCACGCGGATCGAATCTGCGCACCTGTAACCTTCGGTTCCACCGTAATAAAAAGCGGAACAAGCGAGAGTAGGGTTTTCCCTCCGGGGCCTGAACACAGGTAAATCTTGTGTCCCCAGTTTGCTTGTCTGCGTTAGCGTACCACGATCTCCGACATCCCATCTTCTCCAAACCTCGTCAATTGGCGCCGAGGAACTGGGGCTGCTGATTGTCTGATCGTGACGGTCCCGACCGATCGATCTACAACTCTGCGGCGGAAAATCACCTCCTCTTGGCACTTCGACTTCACCGCCCACTCGCCGGATACCTGAAGATTTCGAGCCCGTGGCGACGGACTCGAAATTCTGTTGAAAGCTTACGCTTCAGTGGGACAAGCGGCACCCTCCGCCTCCCTGAGCGGGTGCCCGTGCGTCCATCAGGCCCGCTTCGTGGGCTCCGCACCCCGTGCTATGCACGTCATCATCAACAGATGAGTTCTAAAGCGGCAACAGCTGCAACTCCGATCTGTGCGATCCACCTTCGGATGAAGGGACCTACGGTTCCGGATCCGAAAGCTGCGGCAGCAGCCAACCAATCTGCAGGCGCTATCTGTGCGCCGCAATCATCCAAACCGACGAGGAAACGCCTAACCCGCCGCCCAACCCCAACCCGTAGGACAGAAACAGCGAAAACAGGGGCCACCTCATCCAACTTAGCAAAGAAGGATGGGCCGAAGCACGCCGCGCCGTCGCAGGTGAAATAGTCCTACCTCTGGACTCCCCACGTGATCTGCTGATGGCATACCACTACCTCCTCATCGAAGAGCACAAGAAGCAAGTCAAGATGCAGGAGACGCTCGACAAACGCAAGAAAGCAGCCTCTGAGTCCAGTGCACGACGAGCTGCGCTCTCCGCCATGGGACCCGGCTCTAGCACAAACGGAAACCAGGGAAACAAGCACCGCTCTCGGGTGGAAAACATGGACCCGAAGGAACGACATGACGTGACCCGAACTCTTCACACATCGTTCATGGATATGGACGCCGACGGCAACATTACCCCGAAGACGCCACAAGCTGCGATCATGGCAGCCACTGCGTATCTTGCGGCTCACCCACCTCCGGAGGGGGACCCGAAAAGGGCCATGCATAGGTCCGCACTTACCGGACTAGGATTAATCGGAGCTGCGCTCCACGAAGACGCTCCTACGGAGCCAAAGAAGAAAGCTCTGGCCAGGCGCGACCGGAGCCCCACTCCCTCATCCGAAGATAAAGAAGAACACGACCTTCCTCGAAGGAAGAAGAGCTCGCACCGCCATAAACACGACTACGACGCCAGAGACAGGCTTACACTGCGCAAGATCGACAAAGCACGCGCAAAACGCGCATGCTCATCCGAATCTGAGATGGATGAAGACAAAGGAGAACTCAGCGGGGCTCGATGCTTCAGCAGATCCGTCCGGCGAACACAGACGCCATGCAACTTCAAGCTTCCTTCGGATACTCCGAAGTTCAACGGCACGCAAGATCCAAAGTCCTGGCTCAGCGACCATCTGTCATCCGTCAAGCTTCACGGAGGCAACAAAGAAACTGCCATGCAATGCCTTCAGCCGGCAGTGACGGTATGGCCGTGGTCAGCTCAGCAGCCTATCATCAGGATCCATCCGAAGCTGGGAGGAGCTCGCTTATAGCTTCATCCGAAATTTCAAAGGCACCAGCAAAAGGCCCGCCTCAATCGAAGAATTGCGAGCCTGCACTCAGAGAACGGGGGAATCTATTCGCTCGTACATACTATGCTGGTCTATGACCAAGAACTCCGCAGCACACATCTCTGAAGAGCGGGCCATCGACGCCTTCAGGGACGACGTCAAACGCCCAGACTTCAAGGAGAAACTTGGACGCGTAAAGCCCAAGACACTCGACCAACTCATGGAAATCGCCAACAGTTGGGCAGACGGCGAAGATTGCATCCAGCGGGCGCAATCAGATGAAGAGGACGACTACGGCCGAAGACGTGAACGCCGCTGCAAGAGGAGACCGTGCGTCTATGAGGACCACGATGGACCCGATATGGTCGCAGCCGGCTACGCCGACCGCCGTAACGACATCAGCCGCAACAGCGGAGGATACCGCAGCGGAAACTTCCGCGACAACGGACGACCAGCGCAGTCGTGGCAACGCCGCGACCGCGACAACATACCTTCAGCACTCGACAAACTTTCGGGTCCATGCACCATCCACTTCTACATAGACAAACAAGATGGCAAAAAGAAAGCTAGCCACATGCTCAAGGACTACCGCGAGTTCCAGAAACTCAGCGAAAGCATGGTGCAGATGAGGCAACAAGCTCCAATTCCTGCGTTCGGAAACGCACTTGCGCCAGGCGAAATAGCACACGGAGCTCCTCCACCGCCGCCTATTGGAAGCCCACATCAACCAGTCGCACCAGCGCAAAACAACGCCGGGGTCGCATACCCCCCACCAAAAGGAGCACTCAATATGATACAGAAGGGACGTCCCACAAGCGAGTGCGAAGAAAATCACCGACAAATCAACATGGCCGTGACAACTCCGCTGCAATCCACAGTACCTCGGCGGATCGAGTCCTGCATCACATTCACTCGCGGATCACCCTTGCGGATCCTCGCCCGAGGTCATCGCCACAGTGCTAGAGGCGCAGATCGGAGGCTTCGAGATGAGTCGCGTGTTCATGGACGGCGGCAGCGGTATCAACCTAATTTTCGCAAGCACTCTAGCAGCTATGCGTATCCCACAATGCAGCCTGGAACAATCAGACACAATGTTCCACGGCATTGTCCCAGGGAAGGGCATCTTCCCACTGGGCAAAATAGGGCTCGACGTCATCTTCGGGACACCGGACAACTTTCGGCAGGAGCGCCTAGAATTCGAAGTGGTGGACTGGCCGTCGCAATACCACGCCATCCTGGGGCCGTAGCATTCGCAGGTTCCTGGCCGTCCCCACTCGCATACCTACTACTCAAGATGCGGGACCAAGGCGTCATCACGATCCACAGGAGCTTCACCCGATCGGACCAATGCGACAGGATTTCAACAAAATCGCCCAATCTTTCGGCATGCAAAGGCGAGCTTGTAAGGCTCCGAGGTGACGGACAATGGGCTACCCCCAGTCACAAAGCAGAACGCACCTGACATGTCTTTCGACTCCACCATCAACACCAAGAAGGTGCAGGTCCATCCAACGGATGCCTCCAAAACGGCGCTGATCGCCAACGACCTTAGCCCCGCATAGGAAGGCGCGCTCGTTGAATTCCTCCGTGAGCGCTAGGAAATCTTCGCCTGGTGTCCTGCGGACATGCCGAAGTTCGAAATTCGCCGAAACACGCACTCAATGTCTTCCCGGACACCAAGCCGGTCAGCGGTCCATCCGAAGACGCCGAGCCACGAGCCGAAGCTATCGGCAAAGAGATCAACAGATTACTCGCAGTAGACTTCATCCAGGAAATCAAGGAAAGCGAGTGGCTGGCAAACACAGTGATGGTCCCGAAGAAGGACACGGACATCCTGCGGATGTGCGTGGACTTCACGTCACTGAACAAACACTGCCCTAAGGACCACTTCCCTCTCCCTCGGATCGACCAGATCATCGATTCGACTGCAGGTTATGAGAAACTCTCCTTCCTCGACGCCTACTCAGGCTATAACCAGATTTGACTCAAGGTCGAAGATCAAGAGAAAACGACGTTCATCACACCGTTCGGAGTATACTGCTACAACACAATGCCTTTCGGGCTAAAGAACGCGGGTGCCACGTACCAGCGATGCATGCAGGCCTGCCTCAAGGACCAGATCGGTCGCAACGTCCAAGTCTATGTCGACGACATAGTCATAAAAACCAAGGAGGCAAGAACACTTATCGACGATCTCCGCGAGACGTTCGACAACCTTGATCGCTACAGGATCAAGCTCAATCCAGAAAAGTGCGCCTTCGGCGTCCCCTCGGGTCAACTGTTCGGATACTTCATCTCTCAGCAAGGGATCGAAGCGAACCCGAAGAAAATCAAAGCTATCATGACAATGGAGAAGCCGAAAAACCTCAAGGGCATTCAGCAGCATAGGCGAAGTAGCGGCACTAAGGTGTTCATCACCGCATGGGCGAAAAGGCCCTACCATTTACCAAGTTCGCGCCAGCGCAAGTTCGAGTGGACACCGAAGCCAACGACGATTCGAAAACCTCAAGCGGCTCCTCTCCACCTCGCCAGTTTTGGTCACGCCAAAAGAGCGAGCCCCTTCTTTACATAGCAGCCACACACCAGGTGGTCAAGATAGTACTGTGGTCGAACGACCAAGAAGGCAAGACCCACGGTACAACGCCCAATTTACTACCTCAGAGGTTCTCACTCCAACAAAACAGCGGTACCGACTACCGAAAGCCCTCTGGCGTGTTCATGACGGCTCGACGACTGAGACACTACTTCCAGGAGCATCAGGTGATGGTTGTCAACGAGGCACCCCTCAACAGCATCCTGAACAACCCAGAGGCCACAAGACGCGCGGCCTGTGGGGCATCGAACTATCACCCTTGGACATCATCTACGAGAAGCGACACGCAATCAAATCCCAAGTTCTTCCGGACTTTCTGGTGCACTGGATGGAGCTGCAGCTGCCTGACACCCCAGACATGTCGTAGTCCTGGACAATGCATTTTGACGGCTCCAAACGCGAAGCCGGAGCAGGGGCAGGAGTAATACTGACCTCCCCGCAAGGTGACAAGATGAAGTACGTCCTCCGGATGAAATTCCGAGCCTCCAACAACGAGGCCGAATACGAAGCCCTCATCCATGGCATGAAGATGGCAAAAATATGCGGCGCAACGCGCCTGGTCATCTACGGTGACTCCAACCTTGTCGTCCAGCAGACGATGAATGAGTGCGACGCACACGCCGAAAACATCATCGCATACCACGCACTGTACAACGCACTCGAAGGCGAATTTGACGGCTGCGAACTTTGGCACCTTGGAAGAGAGAGCAACGAGGAGGCCGATAGACTCGCCAACATCGGCTCCACTTGTGCAAAGGTACCACCAGATGTGTTCCTCGAACAGATCTGCGTGCCATCCATCAAGCGGAAATTCCCCAAGGGATCACCCGAAGAAGTAGAACACTCGGGGGCTACGCTACCCGAAGGTCATGAAGGACCCGAAAAGATAGATACCGAAGTTGCCATGGTCAACCTGATGCAGGTCATGGCAGTCGAAGAAACTTGGACACATCCATACCTCCAGTTCCTGATAAACGGAGAATTGCCAGACAGCCTGACAGATGCCCGGCGCATATCTCGTCGATCAAAAGCCTTCACTATCATCAACGGCGAGCTGTACAAACGCAGCATTACACGCGTCCTACAACGGTGCGTCACCATCAACGACGGCAAGGCCATACTCCAAGATATCCACGAGGGCATCTGCGGCCACCACGCAGGCAGCCGCTCCCTTGTCGCCAAAGCTCTGCGAGCAGGATTCTACTGGCCAACGGCCATGAGCGACGCGAAGGACATCGTCCGAAGATGCAACGGGTGCCAACGGTTCGCCGACAAACCGCACGCCCCTGGGTCCGAACTTCGACCCATACCCATAGCCTGGCCTTTTGCCTAGTGGGGCCTCGACATGATCGGCAAACTGCCAAAATCCTCGAAGGGAGGACACGTCTTCCTCCTGGTCGTGGTCGACAAATTCACCAAGTGGATCGAAGCCATGCCAGTCACCAACCAGAAGGGCAAAACCGCCGTCAAATTCTTCGAATCCATTGTCTACAGATTTGGCGTACCGCACAACATCATCACCGACAACGGATCGAACTTCATCTCAGAAGAATTCCAGGACTTCTGCGAAGGCCTCGGGATCAATATCACGTATGCCTCAGTGGCGCACCCGCAAACAAACGGGCAAGTGGAAAAGGCCAACGGCCTAATCGGCGCCGGCATCAAGAAACGCCTCATGAGCTCACTCGAGCACAAAGCTGGCAACTGGACGAAAGAGCTACCGTCTGTCCTGTGGAGCTTACGGACTACGCCAAACAGCTCCACCGGCTACACACCGTTCATCATGGTGCACGGAGCTGAGGCCGTGCTACCAGCCGAAGTGCGCCATCAGGCTCCACGAGTCGTCGCTTATAGCGAAGACGAATCCACGGCTGCACTCGAAGATGCCGTCGACACCCTCGACGAAGCACGGGATATAGCAGCAGCTAGATCCGCGGTGTACCAGCAAAGTCTCTGCAACTATCACAGCTAGCGCTGCGCGTGTCCTTCGTCGAAGGAGACCTCGTCTTGCGACTCAAGCAAAAGCGACCGAACAAACTCGATTCGCCATGGGAAGGACCCTATGTCATCACCGAAGTCATCCCAGGTGGCGCCTATCGCCTCAAGCACGTGGAGTCTGGAGTCGCATACTCCAACCCGTGGAACGTCTCGCACCTGCGACGATTCTACCCATAACAATGGGCAATGTACCCCCTTTTACTCTCAATAAGGCTTACAGCCAAGGCTACCCAGCCGAACCATGTACCTCCTCCATTACGATGCAAATAAAGCTAAGTGTCTCTCCCTCAACCTTTGGTTGACTATTTCTCTGCAACTTTACTACATGCTACATACGCATTCGGGGGCTCCCCCCACCTCACGATTTCATCGACTGAGGACAAAACGTGTACACCTGAGTAGCTGACCACGTCAGGCAAACGAAAAGGGCACGTACTAAATCAAAGCACTACGTGCTCGGGGGCTCCCCCCACCTCACGATTTCATCGACTGAGGACAAAACGTGTACACCTGAGTAGCTGACCACGTCAGACAAACGAAAAGGGCACGTACTAAAACCAAGCACCGCGTGCTCGCTTACAAGCGAACCTTTACAACAAAGGGCACATACACGCCCAGCCGCAATATACAAATTTTACATCTATCTGTTTATTTTCAGGTCCTACCTATTCTGAAGAATAGCCTGAGCACGCTGCTCAAACAAATCTACAATCTGTTCGGCATCCGCCTTACGCGTAATGCAGACGCATATTCCACTCACCACCATCTGGTCGAGGAGGTGGCCCAGTCGCCACAGCAGCCAAATCTACATCAGGGCGGTGCACCCTCACAAGGGACAAGGCAGCCTTCACCCCTGCGACAAGCTGCTGCCGCACCAGCTCTTTCACATTGCTGACACTCCGAAACTTCGCCAGAAGACCTGCAAGGGTCGTCGGCACGCCATCCAATGGAAACATGACGTGCGAGACCGAGGCGTTGATGTTACACTGGCGGAGCACCCGCGAAACCTGGTAGACACGATATTGCACCGTCGCCAGAACTATGGCGCGATCACGATCCATCCAGAAGAAGCCGCCGGCTTCCATGTCCTGTTGAGTCAAGCAATTAACTCGAACAGCAATGCGCTCCTTTTCTTCCCTCGGAGCAAGATTCGCACCTGCGACAACAGCACAGAACAAGAGTAAGGCCAGCAGGCTCACCCGAAGAACTGAGTTACAGCCCGAAAGATGGATCAACTTACATTGCAGCTGCTCGGACAGCCGACCCAGCTCCGCCATCAAGTACTCCTCTCTGGCTGCACTACGATCTGATTTGGACTTCCAAACATCAGCGCGACCGCGCAACCCAAGCAAATCCCTCTCCAAGCTGCGCACGCGATCTCGAAGAAACGCGAGCTGCGAAGAATCATCCAATGATGCTCGCAAGGGCCTTTCGGATGACGTGTCAGCCGGGTCAGCACCCGAAGGAACCTATAGCAGCAGAAAAAAGAAAGCACACAGACATTCAGCCAAGGGAAAAGCTCAACTCGGAGGAATTCATTAAAATAAGGCCACTGCGTGGCACAAGGATGGTGCTACAAAAGATATTTACAGCAAAAGTAAACTACATACTACCCTACATCTCCTATGCCTAAGGCGTAGGACATCGAGTCGCCTCAGAGCCAGACTGCCTAGCTTTGGCCTCGCATGCCTGCTGCAGCGTGCATCGACAACAAGTCAATGAGCTTGGGCCCATATCGCTCTGCGAAAGCGGAGTAGGCGGCGAAGGCTACCTCTGATCCATCCGCAGCCGTCGGCATCCGAGAAGTGATCTGGGGCAAGTCCAGCTCTGCCCCAGCCGCCATGGCCATCGCCAGCCCGACGGACGCGCCGATGCCCTTCTTCGCTGCGCTTATGCAGCTGCAGCGCTAACCGACGAGCCTCGCCAGAGCACCCACGTCTTCAAGGGATGCGCTTCGGGAAGAGCTCTGGTAGAAGCGACCAAGGACCTCTTCGCCTTGGCAAGGGAGTTGGCGAGTCTGCGAGCGGTCTTCGACCGCTACAGTGGCATCATCCAGAGCACTCCCGTGCTCCAGAGCACCGTGGTCAAACTCGATGCCTGCGGCATCTGAGACAAAACAGAAGAAAACGTGAAGAAAGGCAACATAGAAGAAGACCTGAAGAAAAAGGAGCAAGTACAAAAGATAGCACTCACCCGAAATATCCTTGGCAGCAGCCATGAGCTTCTCTGCTACTCCTGCCTCACGACCTGCGGCTTCCTGCTGCGAGCGCTTTCGCTGCCTTCGCCGCGGCTCCAGCTCAAAGCGCTCTTCGCCTCGGCGGCTTTTTCACTGCTCCGATTGGCCAAGGCTCTTCTTCAGAGCATCAACCTCACGGAGAGAGTCATTATGCTCCTCTGCATTCACAACAAGCCAGTGTCAACAAACAGGACAAGGATAAACAAGAAAAGTACTACAAAGCGGCAGAATACCTTGGTACGCAGTTTCACCTCCAGCGTCAGGCGCTCCTCCACCAGCCGCATGGCCTCTCGGACACAAGGCTGCAGGAAAAGGCAACAACAATAAGAGCAGGACTTGGGGGCTACGCCCAAAACAAAGAAGCAAACACAACATCAGCACACGAAGACGCCCGGGGGCTCCCCCCGTGACATGAAGCAGAAAAACTTACGTGCTCCGATGACGAACCCGCAGGCCCGCCTGCGAAATTCTGAGGCGCAACCACCAGCCTCTCCTGCACAGGAGGATCTGGAGCAGCGCCACCCGAAGTCGCCACCGTCTGAGGAGGAGATGATGCAATATTCGACTCCCCCATCATCTCGCGCGCTCCATCACTAGAGCCGTCGGATGATTGCCTGCATACGCATCCATCAACACAGGCGCAAAAATAGCAAGGGAATAAAGGACAACAGTCCAACAAGAACACTTACGAGCCCAACACGCTCAGGTCGAAGATAGGAGAAGCCCTTCGGGCCCTCTTCTCCTCCTTCTTCTCTTCCCTCTTCTCCTCCTTCTTCTCTTCCTTCTTCCGCTTTGCTGGCGGGTGCGGAGCAACAGCCCGCACAGGAATGGCAGGGATAGGAGAAGAAGAACCCCCCTGAACATCATCATGACGCTCAAGACCCAGAGGATCCCTGGGAGTCGGAGGAGTTGAAGCATCCGAAGAATCGCTCGAGCTCGGTGACCGCTCGCGCGTATGGTCCTCACTCGACTCGTCGGCATCCTCCGTCGGAGATCGCGCCGACGGAAGCTCGGACACGGAATCCACCACTTCATTATCCGGGGCATTCGGATACCTTTCGGGCAATGGTGGTGCCATGCCTGGCACTTTGAAGCTCTGCAACAGGAAAAGGAACTTTGTTAGCAAACAAAGGAAAAAGTACACAGCTGACAAAAATAAAGGAAGCACTACGTGCGCAAATCTACACCTTCGGCACGACCAACGTCGAAGAAAAGGGAGGAGTCAGCGACTTCCCCGGGATTTTTTCGTCGGCCTTGAACTTCAACAGCACGCGAAGATCCTTGTCAAGGTGCACCTCGGAGATCTTCTCACTCGAAACCCTCGTCAGATCACGGCGCCCAGAGTAAAGGAACATCGGGTGCGCTCTCGCCTGGAGAGGCTGCACCCGACGCTCAAGAAACGTCTGGATGATGTCGACACCGTTCACCTCCTTCTCAGGAATAAATTGGAGCTCCTCCACCCGACGGTACAAGGCCTCTATCTCCGCCACCTCACCATCCAAGATTTGGTTTTTCCAAGATCTTTTCTTCACAATCAACTGGGAGGGGTCAAAAGGAACAAGACCAAACTCTTGCCCAGGCAGTACGGAGTCACGGATGTAACACCATTTCCTCCGCCAGTACTGGACAGATTCGGACATGGAAAAGGAAAAGAACTGCACATCGGGACTAAGAGATATGATGAAACCCCATCATCCGAACCAGACTGCCTCCTCACGGAATACAGCTTCCGGAAGAGGCCAAAGTGCGGCTCAATGCCAAGCCAACACTCGCAAAGCGTGATAAAACACGCAATGTGGAGAAGGGAGTTGGGAGACAGATGATGGAGTTGAACCCCATAGAAAAAGAGCAGTCCACGAAGGAAGTCATAGACTGGATACGCAAACCCACGCAAAACGAAGGCGACAAACATAACCCGATACCCAGACGGGGGACGGGGGATTACCTCGTTGTCGGGGAACCTCACGGCCGTCGTATCCTGCGGGATCAGGCTCCGCTCCCGCAGCTTGCGGAGATCGCTCTCCCGCGTCTCTGATCGCCGCCAGCCACCATCGGTGACACGAGCAGCGGCGGCGCCCTTCTTGCCTCCGGCGGTGTTGGTCCCCAGTACAGACGAAGACTTCTTTGGCTTCCCCATGGCGTTACGGCGATGGTGGCGTTGCCAACGACAAACACAAAGGAAATGCGGAAGGAACTCTCAGCACGCAGCAAGAATCGCTCGAGCGCAAGGGAGCAGTAAAACGCAAGAACTGGTGCGGTGAAAACAAACCACGATTTCACCACGGATTATAACAGCAAAGACGACACACGCTGGCCGTCCATCGAGAAGACCTAACGCCAACGGCAGATCTGGCCGTACACATGTCAGCACCAAAACAAACCGTCGTTCCCACGACGTCTACTACACGCGGAAATCGAGGAAAAACCTTAATCATCTCCACGCCGCGCGTGACCGGTCAATTCAAAGTCAGGAAGTGGGACCCACGCTTCGTCAAGTCAAGTCATCTCTGGCGCAGCAGACGCTTGAGGTCATCGATCGTCAGCACCGACGTCATCAAAAGCTATACTAGCACCAACTTCGGCTACAAAGCTAAGAGTACTCACTCGAATCTACGATTCGACTAAATACTCGGGGGCTACACCTATCAAGAGCGCTGGTCGCGCACCCGATGTACTTCCGGGTCAGCGGTACGCCCATGATAGTTGCATGATACAAGACTCGAGTCTCTGCCCGAGTCTACGACTCCGCCAGACACTCGGGGGCTACTCCAAACTGGAGCGATGGCCGTTCACACACAAGAGCTTCGAGTCCTACGTCGAGTCCACGACCCCACTACGGACTCAGGGGCTACTCCCATAGGGAGGATGGATTTAAGCATCCGAAAATTTTCGAGTCCTACGGACTAAACAACTGAGCAATGCTTGCACTAAAGTCTCCGCTCGAGTCTACGACTCGAACAGACACTCGGGGGCTACTCCCATAGGGAGCGCTGGCCGCGAACCCTATGAAATCTTCGACTGCGATCTTCCAGATCCGCATGCAAAAACTTTTTCGGCAACTCTGCCCTAATTAACGCTAAGCGAGCAACGACCTCCTTGGCCACCCGAAACACCTCCGCGGTGATAAACTTTCGAATGCTGCGTCTACGACGCAAAGATAAGACCTACAGATATCATCTGATGGCCCGCAACGCACTGGATCGCCTGCTAGTATGAATTCGTACCAGCAGGTACGATGAAAAATCCCGACGGACGCGTTGGGTACATCATTTAAAAACACTGGAATTCCACTCCTATAAGTCCTCCGCGGCCTGAGTCGAATTACGCCAGCATATGTTCCGGGTTCGAGTCGAGGGACTCACACCTGAAGAAGATCGTGTTGTTTTGTCCTAAGACGATTAACTGACCCTGATCTGTCGGGTGAGTTAGGCACACGCATCAACAATCCCTACACATTCTCTTGAAAGACAGAGCTGCACCCGAAAGACTAAAAAGTCCTCAGCCGAATCTACGATTCAACTAATCACTCGGGGGCTACTGACATGGTTATACCCGACGGGTACATAACTTCAGCATACCTGGTCTAGCCCAAGGAAGGCCCACAGCAGACATACGCTGGCCCATGAAGATTTTCGGGTGGCCAAGGCCCATGACGCCTTCGGATCCTTGGAGAACAAGACTAGAGTTTGAATACAACTTGTAACCTACTCGTATCGGTACCCGAGACCTAGCCTCCCCATATATAAAGGCTAGGAGGGTCCAGCGAGAAAAAGAACGATTACACCCGGCGATTACGACATACACACCTCCACGCCAGATCGAATCTGCGCACCCCTGTAACCTTCGGTTCCACCGTAATAAAAGAGCAGACAAGCAGGAGTAGGGTTTTCTCCGGGCTGAACCTGGTAAATCTTGTGTCCCTGGTTTGTCTGCTAACCGCATTCACGATCTCCAGCATCCCCATCTTCTCCAAAACCCAAGTCCATAACAATGGGCATTGACGAGATTAAACCTCGTCAGGGGTGATCTGTTTTTCCCCCTATATGCTTGTTATGTGGCGCATACACCTATATGCGCCACAGAAATATCACTTTCTGTGGCGCATATGGACACATGCGCCACAGAAGTTTCTCCCACTTCTTTTGCATCTTGGCCCCATCAACCTTCTGTGGCGCATATGTTTGGCACTTCAGTGGCGCACACGAAAATATGCGCCACAGAAATATGGACTTCTGTGGCGCATATTGGTTTCGTGCGCCACTGAAGTGCCAAACTTCTGTGGCGCATTGTTTCTAGTGCGCCACTGATATATATCTGTGGCGCATATTTTTACATATGCGCCACTGAATATCTTGTCTATCTATAAGCTGTTTCCTAGTAGCGGGAGCACCAAAACAGTTTGGAATAACTCATGAAAATGACCCTAAAACGCGAAAACGATGATTTTTTGGTCATAACTCTCAAACTTGTATCGGGTGTTAGAATCATTGTAAATCCCCCAAGAGCGCCAAAACAGTGTGCAATAGCTCACGAAAACGGCCATAAAACGTGAAAAACGACGAGTTTTTGGTCATCACTCTCAAACAAGTATCGGGTCTTAGGGTCGTTGTAAATCACCCTGGAACCCAAAAGATGTGGGCAATAACTCATGAAAACAGCCATAATATGCGAAATCGACAATTTTTTGGTTAAAATTGTCAAACATGTATCGGGTCTAATGGTCGTTGTAATTCGCCCTGAAACCCTAGAACTGTGGAATAGCTCATGAAAACGGTCATAAAACACAAGAATGACGAATTGTTGGCCATCGGGTCTAATGGTCCATGCAAATCCCCGTGGAGCACCAAAACAGTGTGGAATAACTCATGAAAATGACCCTAAAATGCGAAAACGATGAGTTTTTGGTCATAACTCTCAAACATGTATCGGGTCTTAGGATCGTTGTAAATCCCCCAAGAGTGCCAAAACAGTGTGCAATAGCTCACGAAAATGGCCATAAAACGTGTAAAATGACGAGTTTTTGGTCATAACTCTCAAACATGTATCGGGTCTTAGGGTCGTTGTAAATCACTCTAGAACCCAAAAGATGTGGGCAATAACTCATGAAAACGGCCATAATATGCGAAATCGACAATTTTTTGGTTAAAATTGTCAAACATGTATCGGGTCTAATGGTCATTGTAATTCAACCTGAAACCCTATAACTGTGGAATAGCTCATGAAAACGGTCATAAAACACAAGAACGACGAATTGTTGGTCATCCCCTTAAACATGCATCGGGTCTAATGGTCCATGCAAATCCCCGTGGAGCACCAAAACAGTGTGGAATAACTCATGAAAATGACCCTAAAACGCGAAAACGATGAGTTTTTGGTCATAACTCTCAAACATGTATCGGGTCTTAGGATCGTTGTAAATCCCCCAAGAGCGCCAAACCAGTGTGCAATAGCCCACGAAAAAGGCCATAAAACGTGAAAAACGACGAGTTTTTGGTCATAACTCTCAAACATGTATCGGGTCTTAGGGTCGTTGTAAATCACCCTGGAACCCCAAAACTGTGGGCAATAACTCATGAAAACGGCCATAATATGCAAAATCGACAATTTTTTGGTTAAAATTGTCAAACATGTATCGGGTCTAATGGTCGTTGTAATTTTCCCTGAAACCCTAGAACTGTGGAATAGCTCATGAAAACGGTCATAAAACACAAGAACGACGAATTGTTGGTCATCCCATTAAACATGCATCGGGTCTAATGGTCCATGCAAATCCCCATGGAGCACCAAAACAGTTCGGAATAACTCATGAAAATGACCCTAAAATGCGAAAACGATGAGTTTTTGGTCATAACTCTCAAACATGTATCGGGTCTTAGGATCGTTGTAAATCCCCCAAGAGCGCCAAAACAGTGTGCAATAGCTCACGAAAATGGCCATAAAACGTGAAAAACGACGAGTTTTTGGTCATAACTCTCAAACATGTATCGGGTCTTAGGGTCATTGTAAATCACCCTGGAACCCCAAAACTGTGGGCAATAACTCATGAAAACGGCCATAATATGCAAAATCGACAATTTTTTGGTTAAAATTGTCAAACATGTATCGGGTCTAATGGTCGTTGTAATTTTCCCTGAAACCCTAGAACTGTGGAATAGCTCATGAAAACGGTCATAAAACACAAGAACGACGAATTGTTGGTCATCCCATTAAACATGCATCGGGTCTAATGGTCCATGCAAATCCCCGTGGAGCACCAAAACAGTGTGGAATAACTCATGAAAATGACCCTAAAACGCGAAAACGATGAGTTTTTGGTCATAACTCTCAAACATGTATCGGGTCTTAGGATCGTTGTAAATCCCCCAAGAGCGCCAAAACAGTGTGCAATACCTCATGAAAACGGCCATAAAACGTGAAAAACGACGAGTTTTTGGTCATAACTCTCAAACATGTATCGGTTCTTAGGGTCGTTGTAAATCATCCTGGAACCCCAAAGCTGTGGGCAATAACTCATGAAAATGACCATAATATGCAGAATCGACAATTTTTTGGTTAAAATTGTCAAACATGTATCGGGTCTAATGGTCGTTGTAATTCGCCCTGAAACCCTAGAACTGTGGAATAGCTCATGAAAACGGTCATAAAACACAAGAACGACGAATTGTTGGTCATCCCATTAAACATGCATCGGGTCTAATGGTCCATGCAAATCCCCGTGGAGCACCAAAACAGTGTGGAATAACTCATGAAAATGACCCTAAAATGCGAAAACGATGAGTTTTTGGTCATAACTCTCAAACATGTATCGGGTCTTAGGATCGTTGTAAATCACCCTGGAACCCCAAAACTGTGGGCAATAACTCATGAAAACGGCCATAATATGCGAAATCGACAATTTTTTGGTTAAAATTGTCAAACATGTATCGGGTCTAATGGTCGTTGTAATTCACCCTGAAACCCTAGAACTGTGGAATAGCTCATGAAAACGGTCATAAAACACAAGAACGACGAATTGTTGGTCATCCCCTTAAACATGCATCGGGTCTAATGGTCCATGCAAATCCCCGTGGAGCACCAAAACAGTGTGGAATAACTCATGAAAATGACCCTAAAACGTGAAACCGATGAGTTTTGGTCATAACTCTCAAACATGTATCGGGTCTTAGGATCGTTGTAAATCCCCCAAGAGCGCCAAAACAGTGTGCAATAGCTCACGAAAATGGCCATAAAACGTGAAAAACGACGAGTTTTTGGTCATAACTCTCAAACAAGTATCGGGTCTTGGGGACGTTGTAAATCACCCTGGAACCCCAAAACTATGGGCAATAACTCATGAAAACAGCCATAATATGCAGAATAGACAATTTTTTGGTTAAAATTGTCAAACATGTATCGGGTCTAATGGTCGTTGTAATTCGCCCTGAAACCCTAGAACTGTGGAATAGCTCATGAAAACGGTCATAAAACACAAGAACGAAGAATTGTTGGTCATCCCCTTAAACATGCATCGGGTCTAATGGTCCATGCAAATCCCCGTGGAGGACCAAAACAGTGTGGAATAACTGATGAAGATGACCCTAAAACGCGAAAACGATCAGTTTTGTTCATAACTCTCAAAAATGTATCGGGTCTTAGGATCGTGGTAAATCCCCAAGAGCGCCAAAACAGTGTGCAATAGCTCACGAAAACAGCCATAAAACGTGAAAAACGACGAGTTTTTGGTCATAACTCTCAAACATGTATCGGGTCTTAGGGTCGTTGTAAATCACCCTGGAACCCCAAAACTGTGGGCAATAACTCATGAAAACGGCCATAATATGCGAAATCGACAATTTTTTGGTTAAAATTGTCAAACATGTATCGGGTCTAATGGTCGTTGTAATTCACCCTGAAACCCTAGAACTGTGGAATAGCTCATGAAAACGGTCATAAAACACAAGAACGACGAATTGTTGGTCATCCCCTTAAACATGCATCGGGTCTAATGGTCCATGCAAATCCCCGTGGAGCACCAAAACAGTGTGGAATAACTCATGAAAATGACCCTAAAATGCGAAAACGATGAGTTTTTGGTCATAACTCTCAAACATGTATCGGGTCTTAGGGTCGTTGTAAATCACCTAGGAACCCAAAAGCCGTGGGCAATAACTCATGAAAACGACCATAATATGCGAAATCCACAATTTTTTTGGTTAAAATTGTCAAACATGTATCGGGTCTAATGGTCATTGTAATACGCCCTGAAACCCTAGAACTGTAGAATAGCTCATGAAAACGGTCATAAAACACAAGAACGACGAATTGTTGGTCATCCCATTAAACATGCATTGGGTCTAACGGTCCATGCAAATCCCCTTGGAGCACAAAAACAGTGTGGAATAACTCATGAAAATGACCCTAAAACGCGAAAACGATGAGTTTTTGGTCATAACTCTCAAACATGTATCGGGTCTTAGGATCGTTGTAAATCCCCCAAGAGCGCCAAAACAGTGTGCAATAGCTCACGAAAAAGGCCATAAAACGTGAAAAACGACGAGTTTTTGGTCATAACTCTCAAACATGTATCGGGTCTTAGGGTCGTTGTAAATCACCCTGGAACCCCAAAACTATGGGCAATAACTCATGAAAACGGCCATAATATGCGAAATCGACAATTTTTTGGTTAAAATTGTCAAACATGTATCGGGTCTAATGGTCGTTGTAATTAATACGAAACCCTAGAAGCGTGGAATAGCTCATGAAAAGCGGTCATAAAACACAAAACGACGAATTGTTGGTCATCCCCTTAAACATGCATCGGTCTAATGGTCCATACAAATCCCGTGGAGCACCAAAAGCGATGTGGAATAACTCATGAAAATGACCCTAAAAGCGAAAGCGATGAGTTTTGGTCATAACTCTCAAACATGTATCGGGTCATAGGATCGTTGTAAATCCCCAAGGCGCCAAAGCAGTGTGCAATAGCTCACGCAGCGCCATAAAACGTGAAAAGCGAGTTTTTGGTCATAACTCTCAAAGAAGTATCGGGTCTTAGGGTCGTTGTAAATCACCTAGGAACCCAAAAGTAGTGGGCAATAACTCATGAAAAGCGGCCATAATATGCTGAAATCGACAATTTTTGGTTAAAATTGTCAAACATGTATCGGGTCTAATGGTGCGTTGTAATTAATACGAAACCCTAGAATTGTGTAATAGCTCATGAAAACGGTCATAAAACACAAAAACGACGAATTGTTGGTCATCCCCTTAAACATGCATCGGGTCTAACGGTCCATGCAAATCCCCGTGGAGCACCAAAACAGTGTGGAATAACTCATGGAAATGACCCTAAAAGGAAAAACTATTAGTTTTGGTCATAACTCTCAAACATGTATCTGGTCTAAGGATCGTTGTAAATCCCCATTTAGAGCCAAAACAGTGTGCAATAGCTCACGAAAGCGGCCATAAAGCGTGAAAAGCAGCGAGTTTTTGGTCATAACTCTCAAAGAAGTATCGGGTCTTAGGGTCGTTGTAAATCACCTAGGAACCCAAAAGTCGTGGGCAATAACTCATGAAAACGACCATAATATGCGAAATCCACAATTTTTTTGGTTAAAATTGTCAAACATGTATCGGGTCTAATGGTCGTTATAATTACTGAAACCCTAGAAGCGTGGAATAGCTAATGAAAACGGTCATAAAACACAAGAACGACGAATTGTTGGTCATCCCCTTAAACATGCATCGGGTCTAATGGTCCATACAAATCCCGTGGAGCACCAAAAGCAGTGTGGAATAACTCATGAAAATGACCTAAAAGCGAAAGCGATGAGTTTTTGGTCATAACTCTCAAACATGTATCGGTCTTAGGATCGTTGTAAATCCCCCAAGAGCGCCAAAGCAGTGTGCAATAGCTCACGAAAACGGCCATAAAACGTGAAAAAGCAGCGAGTTTTGGTCATAACTCTCAAACATGTATCGGGTCTTAGGGTCGTTGTAAATCACACTGGAACCACAAAACTATGGGCAATAACTCATGAAAAGCGGCCATAATATGCGAAATCGACAATTTTTGGTTAAAATTGTCAAACATGTATCGGAGTCTAATGGTGGTTGTAATTAAGCCTGAAACCCTAGAAGCGTGGAATAGCTCATGAAAAGCGGTCATAAAACACAAAACGACGAATTGTTGGTCATCCCCTTAAACATGCATCGGGTCTAATGGTCCATACAAATCCCGTGGAGCACCAAAAGCGATGTGGAATAACTCATGAAAATGACCCTAAAGCGAAAAGCGATGAGTTTTGGTCATAACTCTCAAACATGTATCGGGTCTTAGGATCGTTGTAAATCCCCAAGGCGCCAAAGCAGTGTGCAATAGCTCACGAAAACGGCCACAAAGCGTGAAAAAAGCAGCGAGTTTTTGGTCATAACTCTAAAACATGTATCTGGTCATAGGGTCGTTGTAAATCACCTGGAACCCCAAAGCGTAGGCAATAACTCATGAAAAGCGGCCATAATATGCGAAATGGACAATTTTTTGGTTAAAATTGTCAAACATGTATCGGGTCTAATGGTCGTTGTAATTCGCCCTAAAACCCTAGAACTGTGGAATATCTCATGAAAATGGTCATAAAACACAAGAACGAGGAATTGTCGGTCATCCCCTTAAACATGCATCGGGTCTAATGGTCCATGAAAAGCCCCGTGGAGCACCAAAACAGTGTGGAATAACTGATGAAAATGACCCTAAAAAACGAAAACGATGAGTTTTTGGTCAGAACTCTCAAACATGTATCGGGTCTTAGGACCGTTGTAAATCCCCCAAGAGTGCCAAAACAGTGTGCAATAGCTCACGAAAATGGCCATAAAACGTGTAAAATGACGAGTTTTTGGTCATCACGCTCAAACATGTATCGGGTCTTATGGTCATTGTAAATCACCTTGGAACCCCAGAACTGTGGGGCAATAACTCATGAAAACGGCCATAATATGCGAAATCGACAATTTTTTGGTTAAAATTGTCAAACATGTATCGGGTTTAATGGTCGTTGTAATTTGCCCTGAAACCCTAGAACTGTGGAATAGCTCATGAAAATGGTCATAAAACACAAGAACGACGAATTGTCGGTCATCCCCTTAAACATGCATCGGGTCTAATGGTCCATGCAAATCCCGTGGAGCACCAAAAGCGATTGGAATAACTCATGAAAATGACCCTAAAAGCGAAAAGCGATGAGTTTTGGTCATAACTCTCAAACATGTATCGGGTCTTAGGATCGTTGTAAATCCCCAAGGCGCCAAAACAGTGTGCAATAGCTCACGAAAGCGGCCATAAAAGCGTGAAAAGCGAGTTTTTGGTCATAACTCTCAAAGAAGTATCGGGTCTTAGGGTCGTTGTAAATCACCTAGGAACCCAAAAGTCGTGGGCAATAACTCATGAAAACGGCCATAATATGCGAAATCGACAATTTTTTTGGTTAAAGTTGTCAAACATGTATCGGGTCTAATGGTCGTTGTAATACGCCCTGAAACCCTAGAACTGTGGAATACCTCATGAAAACGGTCATAAAACTCAAGAACAACGAATTGTTGGTCATCCCCTTAAACATGCATCGGGTCTAACGGTCCATGCAAATCCCCGTGGCGCACCAAATCAGTGTGGAATAACTCATGAAAATGACCTAAAAGCGAAAGCGATGAGTTTTGGTCATAACTCTCAAACATGTATCGGGTCTTAGGATCGTTGTAAATCCCCAAGGCGCCAAAGCGGTGTGCAATAGCTCACGAAAGCGGCCATAAAAGCGTGAAAAGCAGCGAGTTTTTGGTCATAACTCTAAAAAAAGTATCGGGTCTTAGGGTCGTTTTAAATCACCTGGAACCCCAAAAGCGTGGGCGATAACTCATGAAAAGCGGCCATAATATGCGAAATCGACAATTTTTGGTTAAAATTGTCAAACATGTATCGGGTCTAATGGTCGTTGTAATTAATACGAAACCCTAGAAGCGTGGAATAGCTCATGAAAAGCGGTCATAAAACACAAGAACGACGAATTGTTGGTCATCCCCTTAAACATGCATCGAATTACAATGGTCCATACAAATCCCGTGGAGCACCAAAGCGATGTGGAATAACTCATGAAAATGACCCTAAAAGCGAAAGCGATGAGTTTTGGTCATAACTCTCAAACATGTATCGGGTCTTAGGATCGTTGTAAATCCCCAAATAGCGCCAAAACAGTGTGCAATAGCTCAAAATGGCCATAAAAGCGTGAAAAGCAGCGAGTTTTTGGTCATAACTCTCAAACATGTATCGGGTCTTAGGGTAGTTGTAAATCAACATGGAACCCCAAAACTATAGGCAATAACTCATGAAAGCGGCCATAATATGCGAAATCGACAATTTTTGGTTAAAATTGTCAAACATGTATCGGGTCTAATGGTGCGTTGTAATTAAGCCTGAAACCCTAGAAGCGTGGAATAGCTCATGATAACGGTCATAAAACACAATAACGACGAATTGTTGGTCATCCCCTTAAACATGCATCGGGTCTAATGGTCCATGCAAATCCCCGTGGAGCACCAAAACAGTGTGGAATAACCCATGAAAATGACCCTAAAGCAGCAGCGATGAGTTTTGGTCATAACTCTCAAACATGTATCGGGTCTTAGGATCGTTGTAAATCCCCCAAGGCGCCAAAGCAGTGTGCAATAGCTCACGAAATGGCCATAAAAGCGTGAAAAAGCAGAGTTTTTGGTCATAACTCTCAAACATGTATCGGGTCTTAGGGTCGTTGTAAATCACCTTGGAACCCCAAAAGCGTGGGCGATAACTCATGAAAAGCGGCCATAATATGCGAAATCGACAATTTTTGGTTAAAATTGTCAAACATGTATCGGGTCTAATGGTCGTTGTAATTAATACTGAAACCCTAGAAGCGTGGAATAGCTCATGAAAGCGGTCATAAAACACAAAATGACGAATTGTTGGTCATCCCCTTAAACATGCATCGGGTCTAATGGTCCATACAAATCCCTGTGGAGCACCAAAACAGTGTGGAATAACTCATGAAAATGACCTAAAAGCGAAAGCGATGAGTTTTGGTCATAACTCTAAAACCTGTATGGGGTCTTAGGATGGTTTTAAATCCCCAAGGCGCCAAAGCAGTGTGCAATAGCTCACAGCGGCCATAAAAGCGTGAAAAGCAGCGAGTTTTGGTCATAACTCTCAAACATGTATCGGGTCTTAGGGTCGTTGTAAATCACCTGGAACCCAAAAGCGTAGGCAATAACTCATGAAAAGCGGCCATAATATGCGAAATCGACAATTTTTGGTTAAAATTGTCAAACATGTATCGGGTCTAATGGTGGTTGTAATTAAGCCCTGAAACCCTAGAAGCGTGGAATAGCTCATGAAAAGCGGTCATAAAACACAAAAACGACGAATTGTTGGTCATCCCTTAAACATGCATCGAATCTAATGGTCCATGCAAATCCCGTGGAGCACCAAAAGCAGTGTGGAATAACTCATGAAAATGACCCTAAAAGCGAAAGCGATGAGTTTTGGTCATAACTCTCAAACATGTATCGGGTCTTAGGATGATTGTAAATCCCCCAGGGCGCCAAAACAGTGTGCAATAGCTCACAGCAGCCATAAAAGCGTGAAAAAGCAGCGAGTTTTTGGTCATAACTCTCAAACATGTATCGGGTCTTAGGGTCGTTGTAAATCACCTGGAACCCCAAAAGCGTAGAGCGATAACTCATGAAAAGCGGCCATAATATGCGAAATCGACAATTTTTGGTTAAAATTGTCAAACATGTATCGGGTCTAATGGTGCGTTGTAATTAAGCTGAAACCGTAGAACTGTTGAATAGCTCATGAAAACTGTCATAAAACACAAGAACGACGAATTGTTGGTCATCCCCTTAAACATGCATCGGGTCTAACGGTCCATGCAAATCCCCGTGGAGCACCAAAACAGTGTGGAGTAACTCGTGAAAATGACCCTAAAATGCGATGAGTTTTTGGTCATAACTCAAAAACATGTATCGGGTCTTAGGATCGTTGTAAATCCCCCAAGAGCGCTAAAACAGTGTGCAATAGCTCACGAAAACGGCCATAAAACGTGAAAAGCAGCGAGTTTTTGGTCATAACTCTCAAACATGTATCGGGTCTTAGGGTCGTTGTAAATCACCCTGGAACCCCAAAACTATGGGCAATAACTCATGAAAACGGCCATAATATGCGAAATCGACAATTTTTGGTTAAAATTGTCAAACATGTATCGGGTCTAATGGTCGTTGTAATTCTCCCTAAAACCCTAGAAGCGTGGAATAGCTCATGAAAGCGGTCATAAAACACAAAACGACGAATTGTTGGTCATCCCCTTAAACATGCATCGGGTCTAATGGTCCATGCAAATCCCGTGGAGCACCAAAAGAGTGTGGAATAACTCATGGAAATGACCCTAAAACGTGAAAACGATGAGGTTTTGGTCATAACTCTCAAACATGTATCGATTCTTAGGATCACTGTAAATCCCCCAATGCGCCAAAACAGTGTGCAATAGCTCACGAAAACGGCCATAAAACGTGAAAAACGATGAGTTTTTGGTCATAACTCTCAAACATGTATCGGGTCTTAGGGTCGTTGTAAATCACCCTGGAACCCCAAAAGTGCGGGCAATAACTCATGAAAACGGCCATAATATGCGAAATCGACAATTTTTTGGTTAAAATTGTGAAACATGTATCGGGTCTAATGGTCGTTGTAATTAATACTGAAACCCTAGAAGCGTGGAATAGCTCATGAAAGCGGTCATAAAACACAAAACGACGATTTGTTGGTCATCCCCTTAAACATGCATCGGGTCTAATGGTCCATGCAAATCCCGTGGAGCACCAAAGCGATGTGGAATAACTCATGAAAATGACCCTAAAAGCAGCAAGCGATGAGTTTTGGTCATAACTCTCAAACATGTATCGGGTCTTAGGATCGTTGTAAATCCCCCAAGAGCGCCAAAACAGTGTGCAATAGCTCACGAAAATGGCCATAAAACGTGAAAAACGACGAGTTTTTGGTCATAACTCTCAAACATGTATCGGGTCTTAGGGTCGTTGTAAATCACCCTGGAACCCCAAAACTATGGGCAATAACTCATGAAAACGGCCATAATATGCGAAATCGACAATTTTTGGTTAAAATTGTCAAACATGTATCGGGTCTAATGGTGCGTTGTAATTAATACGAAACCCTAGAAGCGTGGAATAGCTCATGAAAAGCGGTCATAAAACACAAGAAACGGCAATTGTTGGTCATCCCCTTAAACATGCATCGGGTCTAATGGTCCATGCAAATCCCCGTGGAGCAACAAAAGCAGTGTGGAATAACTCATGAAAATGACCTAAAAGCAAAAGCGATGAGTTTTGGTCATAACTCTCAAACATGTATCGGGTCTTAGGATGGTTGTAAATCCCCAAGGCGCCAAAGCGATTGTGCAATAGCTCACAACGGCCATAAAAGCGTGAAAAGCAGCGAGTTTTGGTCATAACTCTCAAACATGTATCGGGTCTTAGGGTTGTAAATCACCTGGAACCCCAAAAGCGTGGGCAATAACTCATGAAAAGCGGCCATAATATACGAAATCGACAATTTTTGGTTAAAATTGTCAAACATGTATCGGGTCTAATGGTGCGTTGTAATTACCACGAAACCCTAGAAGCGTGGAATAGCTCATGAAAAGCGGTCATAAAACACAAGAACGACGAATTGTTGGTCATCCCTTAAACATGCATCGGGTCTAATGGTCCATGCAAATCCCGTGGAGCACCAAAGCAGTGTGGAATAACTCATGAAAATGACCTAAAAGCGAAAGCGATGAGTTTTGGTCATAACTCTCAAACATGTATCGGGTCTTAGGATCGTTGTAAATCCCCAAAGGCGCCAAAAGCAGTGTGCAATAGCTCACGAAAATGGCCATAAAAGCGTGAAAAAGCAGCGAGTTTTTGGTCATAACTCTCAAACATGTATCGGGTCTTAGGGTCGTTGTAAATCACCTGGAACCCAAAAGCGTAAGCAATAACTCATGAAAAGCGGCCATAATATGCGAAATCGACAATTTTTGGTTAAAATTGTCAAACATGTATCGGGTCTAATGGTGCGTTGTAATTAGCCTGAAACCCTAGAAGCGTGGAATAGCTCATGAAAAGCGGTCATAAAACACAAAACGACGAATTGTTGGTCATCCCCTTAAACATGCATCGGGTCTAATGGTCCATACAAATCCCGTGGAGCACCAAAGCAGTGTGGAATAACTCATGAAAATGACCTAAAAGCAGCAAGCGATGAGTTTTGGTCATAACTCTCAAACATGTATCGGGTCTTAGGATCGTTGTAAATCCCCAAGGCGCCAAAAGCAGTGTGCAATAGCTCACAACGGCCATAAAGCGTGAAAAACAGCGAGTTTTTGGTCACAACTCTCAAACATGTATCGGGTCTTAGGGTTGTAAATCACCTGGAACCCAAAAGCGTAGGCAATAACTCATGAAAAGCGGCCATAATATCTGAAATCGACAATTTTTGGTTAAAATTGTCAAACATGTATCGGGTCTAATGGTGCGTTGTAATTATACTGAAACCCTAGAAGCGTGGAATAGCTCATGAAAAGCGGTCATAAAACACAAGAACGACGAATTGTTGGTCATCCCTTAAACATGCATCGAATTACAATGGTCCATGCAAATCCCGTGGAGCACCAAAGCAGATGTGGAATAACTCATGAAAATGACCCTAAAAGCGAAATCGATGAGTTTTGGTCATAACTCTCAAACATGTATCGGGTCTTAGGATCGTTGTAAATCCCCAAGGCGCCAAAGCGATTGTGCAATAGCTCACGAAAATGGCCATAAAACGTGAAAAACGACGAGTTTTTGGTCATAACTCTCAAACAAGTATCGGGTCTTAGGGTCGTTGTAAATCACCTAGGAACCCAAAAGCTATGGGAAATAACTCATGAAAACGGCCATAATATGTGAAATCGACAATTTTTTTGGTTAAAATTGTCAAACATGTATCGGGTCTAATGGTGCGTTGTAATTACATACGAAACCCTAGAAGCGTGGAATAGCTCATGAAAAGCGGTCATAAAACACAAAACGATGAATTGTTGGTCATCCCTTAAACATGCATCGGGTCTAATGGTCCATACAAATCCCGTGGAGCACCAAAGCGATGTGGAATAACTCATGAAAATGACCTAAAAGCGAAAGCGATGAGTTTTTGGTCATAACTCTCAAACATGTATTGGGTCTTAGGATCGTTGTAAATCCCCAAAGGCGCCAAAGCAGTGTGCAATAGCTCACGAAAAGCCATAAAAGCGTGAAAAGCAGCGAGTTTTGGTCATAACTCTCAAACATGTATCGGGTCTTAGGTTCGTTGTAAATCACACATGAAACCCAAAAAAGTGGGCAATAGCTCAATAAGACTGCCAAAATATCAGAAAAAGACAAATTTTTTGTTAAAATTTTCAAACATGTATCGGGTCTAATGGTGCGTTGTAATTATACCTGAAACCCTAGAAGCGTGGAATAGCTCATGAAAAGCGGTCATATAACACAAGATCGACGATTTGTTGGTAATCTACTTAAACATGCATCGGGTCTAATGGTCCATACAAATCCCGTGGAGCACCAAAAACAGTGTGGAATAACTCATGAAAATGACCCTAAAAAGCGAAAACGATGAGTTTTGGTCATAACTCTCAGACATGTATCGGGTCTTAGGATCGTTATAAATCCCCAAAGGCGCCAAAGCAGTGTGAAATAGCTCATGAAAATGGCCATAAAACGTGAAAAACCACGCGTTTTGGTCATCACTCTCAAACATGTATCGGGTCTTAGGGTCGTTGTAAATCACCCTGGAACCCCAAAGCTAATGGCAATAACTCATCAAAACTGCCATAATATCCGAAATAGACAATATTTTGCTTAAAATTGTCAAACATGTATCGGGTCTAATGGTGCGTTGTAATTAATACTGAAACCCTAGAAGCGTGGAATAGCTCATGAAAAGCGGTCATAAAACACAAAACGACGAATTGTTGGTCATCCCCTTAAACATGCATCGGGTCTAATGGTCCATACAAATCCCGTGGAGCACCAAAGCGATGTGGAATAACTCATGAAAATGACCCTAAAAGCGAAAACGATGAGTTTTTGGTCATAACTCTCAAACATGTATCGGGTCTTAGGATCGTTGTAAATCCCCAAGGCGCCAAAAGCAGTGTGCAATAGCTCAGCAGCCATAAAAGCGTGAAAAAGCAGCGAGTTTTTGGTCATAACTCTCAAACATGTATCGGGTCTTAGGGTCGTTGTAAATCACCTGGAACCCCAAAAGCGTAGGCAATAACTCATGAAAAGCCATAATATGCGAAATCGACAATTTTTGGTTAAAATTGTCAAACATGTATCGGGTCTAATGGTCGTTGTAATTAAGCCCTGAAACCCTAGAAGCGTGGAATAGCTCATGAAAAGCGGTCATAAAACACAAAACGACGAATTGTTGGTCATCCCCTTAAACATGCATCGGGTCTAATGGTCCATACAAATCCCGTGGAGCACCAAAGCGATGTGGAATAACTCATGAAAATGACCCTAAAAGCAGAAAACGATGAGTTTTGGTCATAACTCTCAAACATGTATCGGGTCTTAGGATGGTTGTAAATCCCCAAGGCGCCAAAAGCAGTGTGCAATAGCTCACGAAAAGGCCATAAAAGCGTGAAAAGCAGCGAGTTTTGGTCATAACTCTCAAACATGTATCGGGTCTTAGGGTCGTTGTAAATCACCTGGAACCCCAAAAGCGTATGGCGATAACTCATGAAAAGCGGCCATAATATGCGAAATCGACAATTTTTGGTTAAAATTGTCAAACATGTATCGGGTCTAATGGTGGTTGTAATTAAGCCTGAAACCCTAGAAGCGTGGAATAGCTCATGAAAAGCGGTCATAAAACACAAAACGACGAATTGTTGGTCATCCCCTTAAACATGCATCGGGTCTAATGGTCCATACAAATCCCGTGGAGCACCAAAAGCGATGTGGAATAACTCATGAAAATGACCCTAAAAGCGAAAGCGATGAGTTTTGGTCATAACTCTCAAACATGTATCGGGTCTTAGGATCGTTATAAATCCCCAAGGCGCCAAAGCGAGTGTGCAATAGCTCACAAAATGGCCATAAAAGCGTGAAAAAGCAGCGAGTTTTTGGTCATAACTCTCAAACATGTATCGGGTCTTAGGGTCGTTGTAAATCACCAAGGAACCCAAAAGTAGTGGGCAATAACTCATGAAAAGGCCATAAAATGCGAAATCGACAATTTTTGGTTAAAATTGTCAAACATGTATCGGGTCTAATGGTGCGTTGTAATTAAGCCTGAAACCCTAGAAGCGTGGAATAGCTCATGAAAAGCGGTCATAAAACACAAAACGAATTGTTGGTCATCCCTTAAACATGCATCGGGTCTAATGGTCCATACAAATCCCGTGGAGCACCAAAGCAGTGTGGAATAACTCATGAAAATGACCCTAAAAGCGAAAGCGATGAGTTTTGGTCATAACTCTCAAACATGTATCGGGTCTTAGGATCGTTGTAAATCCCCAAAGGCGCCAAAGCAGTGTGCAATAGCTCACGAAAAGCAGCCATAAAAGCGTGAAAAAGCAGCGAGTTTTTGGTCATAACTCTCAAAGAAGTATCGGGTCTTAGGGTCGTTGTAAATCACCTAGGAACCCAAAAGCCGTGGGCAATAACTCATGAAAACGGCCATAATATGCGAAATCCACATTTTTTTTGGTTAAAATTGTCAAACATGTATCGGGTCTAATGGTGCGTTGTAATTAAGCTGAAACCCTAGAAGCGTGGAATAGCTCATGAAAGCGGTCATAAAACACAAAACGACGAATTGTTGGTCATCCCCTTAAACATGCATCGAATTACAATGGTCCATACAAATCCCGTGGAGCACCAAAGCGATTGTGGAATAACTCATGAAAATGACCCTAAAAGGTGAAACCGATGAGTTTTTGGTCATAACTCTCAAACATGTATCGGGTCTTAGGATCGTTGTAAATCCCCCAAGAGCGCCAAAACAGTGTGCAATAGCTCACGAAAATGGCCATAAAACGTGAAAAACAACGTTTTGGTCATAACTCTCAAACATGTATCGGGTCTTAGGGTCGTTGTAAATCACCTGGAACCCCAAAGCGTGGGCAATAACTCATGAAAAGCGGCCATAATATCTGAAATCGACAATTTTTGGTTAAAATTGTCAAACATGTATCGGGTCTAATGGTGCGTTGTAATTAATACTGAAACCCTAGAAGTGTGGAATAGCTCATGAAAAGGGTCATAAAACACAAGAACGATGAATTGTTGGTCATCCCCTTAAACATGCATCGGGTCTAATGGTCCATGCAAATCCCCGTGGAGCACCAAAACATTGTGGAATAACTGATGAAAATGACCCTAAAACGCGAAAACGATGAGTTTTGGTCATAACTCTCAAACATGTATCGGGTCTTAGGATCGTGGTAAATCCCCCAAGAGCGCCAAAACAGTGTGCAATAGCTCACGAAAACAGCCATAAAACGTGAAAAGCAGCGAGTTTTTGGTCATAACTCTCAAACATGTATCGGGTCTTCGGGTCGTTGTAAATCACCTGGAACCCCAAAACGTATGGGCAATAACTCATGAAAAGCGGCCATAATATGCGAAATCGACAATTTTTGGTTAAAATTGTCAAACATGTATCGGGTCTAATGGTGCGTTGTAATTAAGCCACGAAACCCTAGAAGCGTGGAATAGCTCATGAAAAGCGGTCATAAAACACAAAACGACGAATTGTTGGTCATCCCCTTAAACATGCATCGGTACAACATGGTCCATGCAAATCCCGTGGAGCACCAAAGCGATGTGGAATAACTCATGAAAATGACCCTAAAGCAGAAAGCGATGAGTTTTTGGTCATAACTCTCAAACCTGCATCGGGTCTTAGGATCGTTGTAAATCCCCAAGGCGCCAAAGCAGTGTGCAATAGCTCACGAAAATGGCCATAAAAGCGTGAAAAACAGCGAGTTTTTGGTCATAACTCTCAAACATGTATCGGGTCTTAGGGTCGTTGTAAATCACCACGGAACCCCAAAAGCGTGGGCAATAACTCATGAAAAGCGGCCATAATATGCGAAATCGACAATTTTTGGTTAAAATTGTCAAACATGTATCGGGTCTAATGGTGGTTGTAATTAATACGAAACCCTAGAAGCGTGGAATAGCTCATGAAAAGCGGTCATAAAACACAAAACGACGAATTGTTGGTCATCCCTTAAACATGCATCGGGTACAATGGTCCATGCAAATCCCGTGGAGCACCAAAAGCAGTGTGGAATAACTCATGAAAATGACCTAAAAGCAGCAGCGATGAGTTTTGGTCATAACTCTCAAACATATATCGGGTCTTAGGATCGTTGTAAATCCCCAAGGCGCCAAAAGCAGTGTGTGCAATAGCTCACGAAAACGGCCATAAAGCGTGAAAAAACAACGAGTTTTTGGTCATAACTCTCAAACATGTATTGGGTCTTAGGGTCGTTGTAAATCACCCTCGAACCCAAAAGCGTAGGCAATAACTCATGAAAAGCGGCCATAATATGCGAAATCGACAATTTTTGGTTAAAATTGTCAAACATGTATCGGGTCTAATGGTGCGTTGTAATTACACTGAAACCCTAGAACTGTGGAATAACTCATGAAAACGGTCATAAAACACAAGAACGACGAATTGTTGGTCATCCCCTTAAACATGCATCGGGTCTAATGGTCCATGCAAATCCCCGTGGAGCACCAAAACAGTGTGGAATAACTCATGAAAATGACCCTAAAACGAGAAAACGATGAGTTTTTGGTCATAAGTCTCAAACATGTATCGGGTCTTAGGATCGTTGTAAATCACCCTGTAACCCCAAAACAGTGTGCAATAGCTCACGAAAACAGCCATAAAACATGAAAAACGACGAGTTTTTGGTCATAACTCTCAAAGAAGTATCGGGTCTTAGGGTCGTTGTAAATCACCTAGGAACCCAAAAGCCGTGGGCAATAACTCATGAAAACGGCCATAATATGCGAAATCCACAATTTTTTGTTAAAATTGTCAAACATGTATCGGGTCTAATGGTCGTTGTAATTCGCCCTGAAACCCTAGAAGTGTGGAATAGCTCATGAAAACGGTCATAAAACACAAGAACGACGAATTGTTGGTCATCCCCTTAAACATGCATCGGGTCTAACGGTCCATGCAAATCCCCTTGGAGCACCAAAACAGTGTGGAATAACTCATGAAAATGACCCTAAAACGCGATGAGTTTTTGGTCATAACTCTCAAACATGTATCGGGTCTTAGGATCGTTGTAAATCCCCCACTACCGCCAAAACAGTGTGCAATAGCTCACGAAAATGGCCATAAAACGTGAAAAACGACGAGTTTTTGGTCATAACTCTCAAACATGTATCGGGTCTTAGGGTCGTTGTAAATCACCCTGGAACCCCAAAACTATGGGCAATAACTCATGAAAACGGCCATAATATGCGAAATCGACAATTTTTTGGTTAAAATTGTCAAACATGTATCGGGTCTAATGGTCGTTGTAATTCGCCCTGAAACCCTAGAACTGTGGAATAGCTCATGAAAACGGTCATAAAACACAAGAACGACTAATTGTCGGTCATCCCCTTAAACATGCATCGGGTCTAATGGTCCATGAAATCCCCGTGGAGCACCAAAACAGTGTGGAATAACTCATGAAAATGACCCTAAAACACGAAATCGATGAGTTTTTGGTCATAACTCTCAAACATGTATCGGGTCTTAGGATCGTTGTAAATCCCCCAAGAGCACCAAAACAGTGTGCAATAGCTCACGAAAATAGCCATAAAACGTGAAAAACAACGAGTTTTTGGTCATAACTCTCAGACATGTATCGGGTCTTAGGGTCGTTGTAAATCACCCTGGAACCCCAAAACTGTGGGCAATAACTCATGAAAACGGCCATAATATGCGAAATCGACAATTTTTTGGTTAAAATTGTCAAACATGGATCGGGTCTAATGGTCGTTGTAATTCGCCTTGAAACCCTAGAACCGTGGAATAGCTCATGAAAACGGTCATAAAACATAAGAACGACGAATTGTTGGTCATCCCCTTAAACATGCAACGGTTCTAATGGTCCATGCAAATCCCCGTGGAGCACCAAAACAGTGTGGAATAACTCATGAAAATGACCCTAAAACACGAAATCGATGAGTTTTTGGTCATAACTCTCAAACATGTATCGGGTCTTAGGATCGTTGTAAATCCCCCAAGAGCGCCAAAACAGTGTGCAATAGCTCACGAAAACGGCCATAAAACGTGAAAAGCGGCGAGTTTTTGGTCATAACTCTCAAAGAAGTATCGGGTCTTAGGGTCGTTGTAAATCACCTAGGAACCCAAAAGCCGTGGGCAATAACTCATGAAAACGACCATAATATGCGAAATCCACAATTTTTTTGGTTAAAATTGTCAAACATGTATCGGGTCTAATGGTCGTTGTAATTCGCCTTGAAACCCTAGAACCGTGGAATAGCTCATGAAAACGGTCATAAAACATAAGAACGACGAATTGTTGGTCATCCCCTTAAACATGCATCGGGTCTAATGGTCCATGCAAATCCCCGTGGAGCACCAAAACAGTGTGGAATAACTCATGAAAATGACCCTAAAACGCGAAAACGATGAGTTGTGTTCATACCGCTCAATATTGTATCGGGTCTTAGGATCGTGGTAAATCCCCAAAGGCGCCAAAGCAGTGTGCAATAGCTCAAAATGGCCATAAAACGTGAAAAACGACGAGTTTTTGTCATAACTCTCAAACATGTATCGGGTCTTAGGGTCGTTGTAAATCACCCTGGAACCACAAAAATGTGGGTAATAACTCATGAAAACGGCCATAATATGCGAAATCGACAATTTTTTTGGTTAAAATTGTCAAACATGTATCGGGTCTAATGGTCGTTGTAATACGCCCTGAAAGCCTAGAACTGTGGAATAGCTCATGAAAACGGTCATAATACACAAGAACGACGAATTGTTGGTCATCCCCTTAAACATGCATCGGGTCTAATGGTCCATACAAATCCCGTGGAGCACCAAAAGCGATGTGGAATAACTCATGAAAATGACCTAAAAGCAGCAGCGATGAATTTTTGGTCATAACTCTCAAACATGTATCGGGTCTTAGGATCGTTGTAAATCCCCCAAGAGCACCAAAACAGTGTGCAATAGCTCACGAAAACAGCCATAAAACGTGAAAAACAATGAGTTTTTGGTCATAACTCTCAAACATGTATCGGGTCTTAGGGTCGTTGTAAATCAACCTGGGACCCCAAAACTGTGGGCAATAACTCATGAAAACGTCCATAATATACGAAATGGACAACTTTTTGGTTAAAATTGTCAAACATGTATCGGGTCTAATGGTCGTTGTAATTCGCCCTGAAACCCTTGAACTGTGGAATAGCTCATGAAAACGGACATAAAACACAAGAACGACGAATTGTTGGTCATCCCCTTAAACATGCATCGAATTACAATGGTCCATACAAATCCCGTGGAGCACCAAAAGCGATTGTGGAATAACTCATGAAAATGACCCTAAAGCAGCAGCGATGAGTTTTGGTCATAACTCTCAAACATGTATCGGTTCTTAGGATCGTTGTAAATCCCCAAAGGCGCCAAAGCAGTGTGCAATAGCTCACGAAAATGGCCATAAAAGCGTGAAAAGCAGCGAGTTTTTGGTCATAACTCTCAAACATGTATCGGGTCTTAGGGTCGTTGTAAATCACCCTGGAACCCCAAAACGGTGGGGCAATAACTCATGAAAACAGCCATAATATGCGAAATCGACAATTTTTTGGTTAAAATTGTCAAACATGTATCGGGTCTAATGGTCGTTGTAATTAATACGAAACCCTAGAAGCGTGGAATAGCTCATGAAAAGCGGTCATAAAACACAAGAACGACGAATTGTTGGTCATCCCTTAAACATGCATCGAATTACAATGGTCCATACAAATCCCCGTGGAGCACCAAAAGCGATGTGGAATAACTCATGAAAATGACCTAAAAGCGAAAAGCGATGAGTTTTGGTCATAACTCTCATACATGTATCGGGTCTTAGGATCGTTATAAATCCGCCAAGGCGCCAAAGCAGTGTGCAATAGCTCACGAAAATGGCCATAAAAGCGTGAAAAAGCAGCGAGTTTTTGGTCATAACTCTCAAACATGTATCGGGTCTTAGGGTCGTTGTAAATCACCTGGAACCCCAAAGCGTGGGCAATAACTCATGAAAAGCGTCCATAATATGCGAAATCGACAACTTTTTGGTTAAAATTGTCAAACATGTATCGGGTCTAATGGTGCGTTGTAATTATACTGAAACCCTAGAACTGTGGAATAGCTCATGAAAGCGGTCATAAAACACAAGAACGACGAATTGTTGGTCATCCCTTAAACATGCATCGGGTCTAATGGTCCATACAAATCCCGTGGAGCACCAAAGCAGTGTGGAATAACTCATGAAAATGACCCTAAAAGCGAAAAGCGATGAGTTTTGGTCATAACTCTCAAACATGTATCGGGTCTTAGGATCGTTGTAAATCCCCAAGGCGCCAAAGCAGTGTGCAATAGCTCACAGCCATAAAAGCGTGAAAAGCAGCGAGTTTTTGGTCATAACTCTCAAACATGTATCGGGTCTTAGGGTCGTTGTAAATCACCTGGAACCCAAAAGCGTAGGCAATAACTCATGAAAAGCCATAATATGCGAAATCGACAATTTTTGGTTAAAATTGTCAAACATGTATCGGGTCTAATGGTGCGTTGTAATTAATACTGAAACCCTAGAAGCGTGGAATAGCTCATGAAAAGCGGTCATAAAACACAAGAACGGCAATTGTTGGTCATCCCCTTAAACATGCATCGGGTTACAATGGTCCATACAAATCCCGTGGAGCACCAAAGCGATGTGGAATAACTCATGAAAATGACCCTAAAGCGAAAAGCGATGAGTTTTGGTCATAACTCTCAAACATGTATCGGGTCTTAGGATCGTTGTAAATCCCCAAAGGCGCCAAAAGCGGTGTGCAATAGCTCACGAAAATGGCCATAAAAGCGTGAAAAAGCAGCGAGTTTTGGTCATAACTCTCAAACATGTATCGGGTCTTAGGGTCGTTGTAAATCATCCTGGAACCCCAAAACTGTGGGCAATAACTCATGAAAACGGCCATAATATGCGAAATCGACAATTTTTTGGTTAAAATTGTCAAACATGTATCGGGTCTAATGGTCGTTGTAATTAGCCCTGAAACCCTAGAAGCGTGGAATAGCTCATGAAAAGCGGTCATAAAACACAAACGACGAATTGTTGGTCATCCCCTTAAACATGCATCGGGTCTAATGGTCCATACAAATCCCGTGGAGCACCAAAGCAGTGTGGAATAACTCATGAAAATGACAAATGACCTAAAAGCGAAAACGATGTGTTTTTGGTCATAACTCTCAGACATGTATCGGGTCTTAGGATCGTTATAAATCCCCAAAGGCGCCAAAGCGATGTGCAATAGCTCAAAATGGCCATAAAAGCGTGAAAAAGCAGCGAGTTTTTGGTCATAACTCTCAAACATGTATATCGGGTCTTAGGGTCGTTGTAAATCACCTGGAACCCCAAAAGCGTGGGCAATAACTCATGAAAACGGCCATAATATGCGAAAACGACAATTTTTTGGATAAAAAATTGAAAAATGTATAGGGACTAAAGTTAGTTGTAATTAGACATGAAACACTAGAAATGTGGAATAGCTCATGAAAACGGTCATAAAACACAAGAACGACGAATTGTAGGTCATCCCCTTGAACATGCATCGGTTACAATGGTCCATACAAATCCCGTGGAGCACCAAAAGATTGTGGAATAACTCATGAAAATGACCCTAAAAGCAGCAAGCGATGAGTTTTTGGTCATAACTCTCAAACATGTATCGGGTCTTAGGATCGTTGTAAATCCCCAAGGTCGCCAAAAGCAGTGTGCAATAGCTCACAGCGGCCATAAAAAGCGTGAAAAGCAGCGAGTTTTTGGTCATAACTATCAAACATGTATCGGGTCTTAGGGTCGTTGTAAATCACCTGGAACCCCAAAAGCGTGGGCAATAACTCATGAAAAGCCATAATATGCGAAATCGACAATTTTTGGTTAAAATTGTCAAACATGTATCGGGTCTAATAGTGCGTTGTAATTATACGAAACCCTAGAACTATGGAATAGCTCATGAAAACGGTCATAATACACAAGAACGACGAATTGTTGGTCATCCCCTTAAACATGCATCGGGTCTAATGGTCCATACAAATCCCCGTGGAGCACCAAAACAGTGTGGAATAACTCATGAAAATGACCCTAAAATGCGAAAACGATGAGTTTTTGGTCATAACTCTCAAACATTTATCGGGTCCTAGGATCGTTGTAAATTCCCCAAGAGCGCCAAAACAGTGTGCAATAGCTCACAAAAACGGCCATAAAAGCGTGAAAAAGCAGCGAGTTTTGGTCGTAACTCTCAAACATGTATCGGGTCTTAGGGTCGTTGTAAATCACCTGGAACCCCAAAACTGTAGGCGATAACTCATGAAAAGCGGCCATAATATGCGAAATCGACAATTTTTGGTTAAAATTGTCAAACATGTATCGGGTCTAATGGTGTAATTAATTACCTGAAACCCTAGAAGCGTGGAATAGCTCATGAAAGCGGTCATAAAACACAAAACGACGAATTGTTTGTCATCCCCTTAAACATGCATCGGGTCTAATGGTCCATACAAATCACCGTGGAGCACCAAAACAGTGTGGAATAACTCATGAAAATGACCCTCAAAGCGAAAGCGATGAGTTTTGGTCATAACTCTCATACATGTATCGGGTCTTAGTATGGTTTTAAATCCCCAAAGGCGCCAAAGCAGTGTGCAATAGCTCACGAAAATGGCCATAAAAGCGTGAAAAAGCAGCGAGTTTTTGGTCATAACTCTCAAACATGTATCGGGTCTTAGGGTCGTTGTAAATCACCTAGGACCCCAAAAGTCGTGGGCAATAACTCATGAAAACGACCATAATACGCGAAATCCACAATTTTTTTGGTTAAAATTGTCAACATGTATCGGGTCTAATGGTGCGTTGTAATTAGCCACGAAACCCTAGAAGCGTGGAATAGCTCATGAAAAGCGGTCATAAAACACAAAACGACGAATTGTTGGTCATCCCTTAAACATGCATCGGGTCTAATGGTCCATACAAATCCCCGTGGAGCACCAAAACAGTGTGGAATAACTCATGAAAATGACCTAAAAGCGAAAGCGATGAGTTTTGGTCATAACTCTCAAACATGTATCGGGTCTTAGGATCGTTGTAAATCCCCAAGGCGCCAAAAGCGATTGTGCAATAGCTCACAGCCATAAAAGCGTGAAAAAGCAGAGTTTTTGGTCACAACTCTCAAACATGTATCGGGTCTTAGGGTCGTCGTAAATCACCCTGGAACCCCAAAACCGTGCGCAATAACTCATGAAAACGGCCATAATATGCGAAATCGACAATTTTTTGGTTAAAATTGTCAAACATGTATCGGGTATAATGGTCGTTGTAATTACTGAAACCCTAGAACTGTGGAATAGCTCATGAAAAGCGGTCATAAAACACAAAACGACGAATTGTTGGTCATCCCCTTAAACATGCATCGGGTCTAATGGTCCATGCAAATCCCGTGGAGCACCAAAGCGATGTGGAATAACTCATGAAAATGACCCTAAAAGCGAAAAGCGATGAGTTTTGGTCATAACTCTCAAACATGTATCGGGTCTTAGGATCGTTGTAAATCCCCAAAGGCGCCAAAGCAGTGTGCAATAGCTCACAGCGGCCATAAAACGTGAAAAGCGGCGAGTTTTTGGTCATAACTCTCAAACATGTATCGGGTCTTAGGGTCGTCGTAAATCACCCTGGAACCCCAAAACCGTGCGCAATAACTCATGAAAACGGCCATAATATGCGAAATCGACAATTTTTTGGTTAAAATTGTCAAACATGGATCGGGTCTAATGGTCGTTGTAATTAAGCTGAAACCCTAGAAGCGTGGAATAGCTCATGAAAGCGGTCATAAAACACAAGAACAACGAATTGTTGGTCATCCCCTTAAACATGCATCGGGTCTAATGGTCCATACAAATCCCGTGGAGCACCAAAGCGATGTGGAATAACTCATGAAAATGACCCTAAAAGCGAAAGCGATGAGTTTTGGTCATAACTCTTAAACAAGTATCGGGTCTTAGGATCGTTGTAAATCCCCAAAGGCGCCAAAGCAGTGTGCAATAGCTCACAACGGCCATAAAAGCGTGAAAAGCAGCGAGTTTTGGTCATAACTCTCAAACATGTATCGGGTCTTAGGGTCGTTGTAAATCACCACTGGAACCCCAAAACTATGGGCAATAACTCATGAAAAGCGGCCATAATATGCGAAATCGACAATTTTTGGTTAAAATTGTCAAACATGTATCGGGTCTAATGGTGCGTTGTAATTAAGCCTGAAACCCTAGAAGCGTGGAATAGCTCATGAAAAGCGGTCATAAAACACAAAATGACGAATTGTTGGTCATCCCCTTAAACATGCATCGGGTCTAATGGTCCATACAAATCCCGTGGAGCACCAAAAGCGAGTGTGGAATAACTCATGAAAATGACCCTAAAGCGAAAGCGATGAGTTTTTTGTCATAACTCTCAAACATGTATCGGGTCTTAGGATCGTTGTAAATCCCCAAGGCGCCAAAGCGAGTGTGCAATAGCTCACGAAAATGGCCATAAAAGCGTGAAAAGCAGCGAGTTTTTGGTCATAACTCTCAAACATGTATCGGGTCTTAGGGTCGTTGTAAATCACCACGGAACCCCAAAGCGTAGGCAATAACTCATGAAAGCAGCCATAATATGCGAAATCGACAATTTTTGGTTAAAATTGTCAAACATGTATCGGGTCTAATGGTGCGTTGTAATTAGCCACGAAACCCTAGAAGCGTGGAATAGCTCATGAAAGCGGTCATAAAACACAAAACGACGAATTGTTGGTCATCCCCTTAAACATGCATCGGGTCTAATGGTCCATACAAATCCCGTGGAGCACCAAAAGCAGTGTGGAATAACTCATGAAAATGACCCTAAAAGCGAAAGCGATGAGTTTTGGTCATAACTCTCAAACATGTATCGGGTCTTACGATCGTTGTAAATCCCCAAGGCGCCAAAGCAGTGTGCAATAGCTCACGAAAAAGCCATAAAAGCGTGAAAAGCAGCGAGTTTTGGTCATAACTCTCAAACATGTATTGGGTCTTAGGGTCGTTGTAAATCACCTAGGAACCCAAAAGCCGTGGGCAATAACTCATGAAAACGGCCATAATATGCGAAATCCACAATTTTTTGGTTAAAATTGTCAAACATGTATCGGGTCTAATGGTCATTGTAATACGCCCTGAAACCCTAGAACTGTGGAATAGCTCATGAAAACGGTGATAAAACACAAGAACGACGAATTGTTGGTCATCCCCTTAAACATGCATCGGGTCTAACGGTCCATGCAAATTCCCTTGGAGCACCAAAGCGATGTGGAATAAATGATGAAAATGACCCTAAAAAACGAAAACGATGAGTTTTTGGTCAGAACTCTCAAACATGTATCGGGTCTTAGGACCGTTGTAAATCCCCCAAGAGTGCCAAAACAGTGTGCAATAGCTCACGAAAATGGCCATAAAACGTGTAAAATGACGAGTTTTTGGTCATCACGCTCAAACATGTATCGGGTCTTATGGTCGTTGTAAATCACCTTGGAACCCTAGAACTGTGGGGCAATAACTCATGAAAACGGCCATAATATACGAAATCGACAATTTTTGGTTAAAATTGTCAAACATGTATCGGGTCTAATGGTCGTTGTAATTAAGCCTGAAACCCTAGAAGCGTGGAATAGCTCATGAAAGCGGTCATAAAACACAAAACGACGAATTGTTGGTCATCCCCTTAAACATGCATCGGGTCTAATGGTCCATACAAATCCCGTGGAGCACCAAAAGCGATGTGGAATAACTCATGAAAATGACCTAAAAGCAGCAAAGCGATGAGTTTTTGGTCATAACTCTCAAACATGTATCGGGTCTTAGGACCGTTGTAAACCCCCAAGGCGCCAAAAGCGATTGTGCAATAGCTCACGAAAATAATAAAGCGTGAAAAGCAGCGAGTTTTTGGTCATAACTCTCAAACATGTATCGGGTCTTAGGGTCGTTGTAAATCACCATGGAACCCCAAAAGCGTGGGCAATAACTCATGAAAAGCGGCCATAATATGCGAAATGGACAATTTTTGGTTAAAATTGTCAAACATGTATCGGGTCTAATGGTGCGTTGTAATTAGCCACGAAACCCTAGAAGCGTGGAATAGCTCATGAAAAGCGGTCATAAAACACAAGAGCGAATTGTTGGTCATCCCTTAAACATGCATCGAATTACAATGGTCCATGCAAATCCGTGGAGCACCAAAGCAGTGTGGAATAACTCATGAAAATGACCTAAAAAAGCAGCGATGAGTTTTGGTCATAACTCTCAAACATGTATCGGGTCTTAGGATCGTTGTAAATCCCCAAGGCGCCAAAAGCGATTGTGCAATAGCTCACGAAAAGCCATAAAAGCGTGAAAAAGCAGCGAGTTTTGGTCATAACTCTCAAACATGTATCGGGTCTTAGGGTCGTTGTAAATCACCTGGAACCCCAAAAGCGTGGGCAATAACTCATGAAAAGCGGCCATAATATCACGAAATCGACAATTTTTGGTTAAAATTGTCAAACATGTATATCGAATCTAATAGTGTAATTATTCATACTGAAACCCTAGAAGCGTGGAATAGCTCATGAAAGCGGTCATAAAACATAAGAACAACGAATTGTTGGCCATCCCCTTAAACATGCATCGGCTCTAACCGTCCATACAAATCCCGTGGAGCACCAAAGCGATGTGGAATAACTCATGAAAATGACCTAAAAAGAAAGCGATGAGTTTTGGTCATAACTCTCAAACATTTATCGGGTCTTAGGATCGTTGTAAATCCCCAAGACCGCCAAAACAGTGTACAATAGCTCACGAAAATAGCCATAAAAGCGTGAAAAAGCAGCGAGTTTTTGGTCATAACTCTCAAACATGTATCGGGTCTTAGGGTCGTTGTAAATCACCTGGAACCCCAAAAGCGTAGGCAATAACTCATGAAAAGCAGCCATAATATGCGAAATCGACAAATTTTTGGCTAAAATTGTCAAACATGATCGGGTCTAATGGTGCGTTGTAATTAGCCACGAAACCCTAGAAGCGTGGAATAGCTCATGAAAACGGTCATAAAACACAAGAACGACGAATTGTTGGCCATCCTCTTAAACATGCATCGGGTCTAATGGTCCATGCAAATCCCCGTGGAGCACCAAAACAGTGTGGAATAACTCATGAAAACGACCCTAAAACGCGAAAACGATGGGTGTTTAGTCATAACTCTCAAACATGTATCGGGTCTTAGGATCGTTGTAAATCCCCAAGAGCGGCAAAACAGTGTGTTATAGCTCACGAAAACGACCATAAAAAGTGAAAACGATGAGTTTTTGGTCATAACTCTCAAACATGTATCGGGTCTTAGGGTCATTGTAAATCACCCTGGAAGCCCAAAGTTGTGGGCAATAACTCATGAAAACGGCCATAATATGCGAAATCGACAATTTTTTGGTTAAAATTGTCAAACATGTATCGGGTCTAATGGTCGTTGTAATTCGCCTTGAAACCCTAGAACCGTGGAATAGCTCATGAAAACGGTCATAAAACATAAGAACAACGAATTGTTGGTCATCCCCTTAAACATGCATCGGGTCTAACGGTCCATGCAAATCCCCGTGGAGTACCAAAACAGTGTGGAATAACTCATGAAAATGACCCTAAAACACGAAATCGATGAGTTTTTGGTCATAACTCTCAAACATGTATCGGGTCTTAGGATCGTTGTAAATCCCCAAAGAGCGCCAAAACAGTGTGCAATAGCTCACGAAAACGGCCATAAAACATGAAAAACGACGAGTTTTTGGTCATAACTCTCAAACATGTATCGGGTCTTAGGGTCGTTGTAAATCACCCTGGAACCCCAAAAGTGCGGGCAATAACTCATGAAAACGGCCATAATATGCGAAATCGACAATTTTTTGGTTAAAATTGGCAAACATGTATCGGGTCTAATGGTCGTTGTAATTCGCCCTGAAACCCTAGAACTGTGGAATAGCTCATGAAAACGGTCATAAAACACAAGAACGACGAATTGTTGGTCATCCCCTTAAACATGCATCGGGTCTAACGGTCCATGCAAATCCCCGTGGAGCACCAAAACAGTGTGGAATAACTCATGAAAATGACCCTAAAGCAGCAGCGATGATTTTTGGTCATAACTCTCAAACATGTATCGGGTCTTAGGTTCGTTGTAAATCCCCAAAGGCGCCAAAGCGATGTGCAATAGCTCACGAAAAGCCATAAAAGCGTGAAAAAGCAGCGAGTTTTTGGTCATAACTCTCAAACATGTATCGGGTCTTAGGGTCGTTGTAAATCACCTAGGAACCCCCAAAAGCGTGGGCAATAACTCATGAAAGCAGCCATAATATGCGAAATCGACAATTTTTTGGTTAAAATTGTCAAACATGTATATCGGGTCTAATGGTGCGTTGTAATTAAGCCTGAAACCCTAGAACTGTGGAATAGCTCATGAAAGCGGTCATAAAACACAAAACGACGAAGTGTTGGCCATCCCCTTAAACATGCATCGGGTCTAACGGTCCATACAAATCCCGTGGAGCACCAAAGCGATGTGGAATAACTCATGAAAATGACCCTAAAAGCGAAAAGCGATGTGTTTTTGGTTTTAACTCTTAAACTTGTATCGGGTCTTTGGATCGTTGTAAATCCCCCCAAGAGCGCCAAAACAGTGTGCAATACCTCACGAAAACGGCCATAAAACGTGAAAAATGACGAGTTTTTGGTCAGAACTCTCAAACATGTATCGGGTCTTAGGGTCATTGTAAATCACCCTGGAACCCCAAAACCGTGGGTAATAACTCATGAAAATGGCCATAATATGCGAAATCGACAATTTTTTGGTTAAAATTGTCAAACATGTATCGGGACTAATGGTCGTTGTAATTCACCCGGAAAGCCTAGAAGTGTGTTATAGCTCATGAAAAGCGGTCATAAAACACAAGAACGACGAATTGTTGGTCATCCCCTTAAACATGCATCGGGTATAACGGTCCATGCAAATCCCGTGGAGCACCAAAGCGATGTGGAATAACTCATGAAAATGACCTAAAAGCAGCAGCGACGAGCTTTTGGTCATAACTCTCAAACATGTATCGGGACTTAGGATCGTTGTAAATCCCCCAAAAGCGGCAAAACAGTGTGCAATACCTCACGAAAAAGCCATAAAAGCGTGAAAAAGCAGCGAGTTTTTTGTCATAACTCTCAAATAAGTATCGGGTCTTAGGTTCGTTGTAAATCACCCTGGAACCCCAAAAGCGTAGGCAATAACTCATGAAAAGCGGCCATAATATGCGAAATCGACAATTTTTGGTTAAAATTGTCAAACATGTATCGGGTCTAATGGTGCGTTGTAATTAAGCCGAAACCCTAGAAGCGTGGAATAGCTCATGAAAAGCGTTCATAAAACACAAGAACGACGAATTGTTGGTCATCCCCTTAAACATGCATCGGGTTTAACGGGCCATACAAATCCCGTGGAGCACCAAAGCAGTGTGGAATAACTCATGAAAATGACCTAAACGCGAAATCGATGAGTTTTTGGTCATAACTCTCAAACATGTATCGGGTCTTAGGATCGTTGTAAATCCCCAAGGCGCCAAAGCAGATGTGCAATAGCTCAAAACGGCCATAAAAGCGTGAAAAAGCAGCGAGTTTTGGTCATAACTCTCAAACATGTATCGGGTCTTAGGGTCGTTGTAAATCACCACTGGAACCCCCAAAACTATGGCGATAACTCATGAAAAGCGGCCATAATATGCGAAATCGACAATTTTTGGTTAAAATTGTCAAACATGTATCGGGTCTAATGGTGCGTTGTAATTAAGCCTGAAACCCTAGAAGCGTGGAATAGCTCATGAAAAGCGGTCATAAAACACAAAACGACGAATTGTTGGTCATCCCCTTAAACATGCATCGGGTCTAATGGTCCATACAAATCCCGTGGAGCACCAAAAGCAGTGTGGAATAACTCATGAAAATGACCCTAAAAGCGAAAGCGATGAGTTTTGGTCATTACTCTCAAACATGTATCGGGTCTTAGGATCGTTGTAAATCCCCAAAGGCGCCAAAGCGAGTGTGCAATAGCTCACGAAAATGGCCATAAAAGCGTGAAAAAGCAGAGTTTTTGGTCATAACTCTCAAACATGTTTCGGGTCTTAGGGTCGTTGTAAATCACCTGGAACCCCAAAAGCGTAGGCAATAACTCATGAAAGCAGCCATAATATGCGAAATCGACAATTTTTGGTTAAAATTGTCAAACATGTATCGGGTCTAATGGTGCGTTGTAATTAGCCACGAAACCCTAGAAGCGTGGAATAGCTCATGAAAAACGGTCATAAAACACAAAAACGACGAATTGTTGGTCATCCCCTTAAACATGCATCGGGTCTAACGGTCCATGCAAATCCCCGTGGAGCACCAAAACAGTGTGGAATAACTCATGAAAATGACCCTAAAAGGCAAAAACGATGAGTTTTTGGTCATAACTCTCAAACATGTATCGGGTCTTAGGATCGTTGTAAATCCCCAAAGAGCGCCAAAACAGTGTGCAATAGCTCACGAAAACGGCCATAAAACGTGAAAATAAACGAGTTTTTGGTCATAACTCTCAAACATGTATCGGGTCTTAGTGTCGTTGTAAATAACCTGGAACCCAAAAGCGTAAGCGATAACTCATGAAAAGCGGCCATAATATACGAAATCGACAATTTTTGGTTCAAATTGTCAAACATGTATCGGGTCTAATGGTGCGTTGTAATTACTGAAACCCTAGAAGCGTGGAATAGCTCATGAAAGCGGTCATAAAACACAAAACGACGAATTGTTGGTCATCCCCTTAAACATGCATCGGGTCTAATGGTCCATACAAATCCCGTGGAGCACCAAAGCGATGTGGAATAACTCATGAAAATGACCTAAAAGCAAAAGCGATGAGTTTTGGTCATAACTCTAAAACATGTATCGGGTCTTAGGATCGTTGTAAATCCCCAAAGGCGCCAAAAGCGATTGTGCAATAGCTCACGAAAATGGCCATAAAAAGCGTGAAAAAGCAGCGAGTTTTTGGTCATAACTCTCAAACATGTATCGGGTCTTAGGGTCGTTGTAAATCACCTGGAACCCAAAAGCGTAGGCAATAACTCATGAAAAGCGGCCATAATATGCGAAATCGACAATTTTTTGGTTAAAATTGTCAAACATGTATCGGGTCTAATAGTGCGTTGTAATTAAGCCACGAAACCCTAGAAGCGTGGAATAGCTCATGAAAAGCGGTCATAAAACACAAAACGACGAATTGTTGGTCATCCCCTTAAACATGCATCGAATTCTAATGGTCCATACAAATCCCGTGGAGCACCAAAAGCGATGTGGAATAACTCATGAAAATGACCCTAAAACGCGAAAACGATGAGTTTTTGGTCATAACTCTCAAACTTGTATCGGGTCATAGGATCGTTGTAAATCCCCCAAGAGCGCCAAAACATTGTGCAATAGCTCACGAAAACGGCCATAAAACGTGAAAGCGACGCGTTGTTTTTGGTCATAACTCTCAAACATGTATCGGGTCTTAGGGTCGTTGTAAATCACCATGGAACCCCAAAACTATGGGCAATAACTCATGAAAACGGCCATAATATGCGAAATCGACAATTGTTTGGTTCAAATTGTCAAACATGTAGCGGGTCTAATAGTGCGTTGTAATTATACTGAAACCCTAGAAGCGTGGAATAGCTCATGAAAGCGGTCATAAAACACAAAACGACGAATTGTTGGTCATCCCCTTAAACATGCATCGGGTCTAATGGTCCATACAAATCCCCGTGGAGCACCAAAGCGATGTGGAATAACTCATGAAAATGACCCTAAAAGCGAAAGCGATGAGTTTTGGTCATAACTCTCAAACATGTATCGGGTCTTAGGATCGTTGTAAATCCCCCAAGAGCGCCCAAAGCGATTGTGCAATAGCTCACGAAAAGGCCATAAAAGCGTGAAAAGCAGCGAGTTTTTGGTCATAACTCTCAAACATGTATCGGGTCTTAGGGTCGTTGTAAATCACCTTGGAACCCCAAAACTGTGAAGCGATAACTCATGAAAAGCGGCCATAATATGCGAAATCGACAATTTTTGGTTAAAATTGTCAAACATGTATCGGGTCTAATGGTGCGTTGTAATTAATACTGAAACCCTAGAAGCGTGGAATAGCTCATGAAAGCGGTCATAAAACACAAAACGACGAATTGTTGGCCATCCCCTTAAACATGCATCGGGTCTAATGGTCCATACAAATCCCCGTGGAGCACCAAAACAGTGTGGAATAACTCATGAAAATGACCTAAAAAGCAGCAGCGATGAGGTTTTGGTCATAACTCTCAAACATGTATCGGGTCTTAGGATCGTTGTAAATCCCCCAAGGCGCCAAAGCAGTGTGCAATAGCTCACAGCCATAAAAGCGTGAAAAAGCAGCGAGTTTTTGGTCATAACTCTCAAACATGTATCGGGTCTTAGGGTCGTTGTAAATCACCTGGAACCCAAAAGCGTAGGCAATAACTCATGAAAAGCGGCCATAATATGCGAAATCGACAATTTTTGGTTAAAATTGTCAAACATGTATCGGGTCTAATGGTGCGTTGTAATTACACTGAAACCCTAGAAGTATGGAATAGCTCATGAAAAGGGTCATAAAACACAAGAACGACGAATTGTTGGTCATCCCCTTAAACATGCATCGGGTCTAATGGTCCATACAAATCCCGTGGAGCACCAAAAGCGATGTGGAATAACTCATGAAAATGACCTAAAAGCGAAAACGATGAGTTTTTGGTCATAACTCTCAAGCATGTGTCGGGTCTTAGGATCGTTGTAAATCCCCAAGGCGCCAAAGCAGTGTGCAATAGCTCACGAAAATGGCCATAAAAGCGTGAAAAAGCAGCGAGTTTTTGGTCATAACTCTCAAACATGTATCGGGTCTTAGGGTCGTTGTAAATCACCTGGAACCCAAAAGCGTAGGCAATAACTCATGAAAAGCGGCCATAATATGCGAAATCGACAATTATTTGGTTAAAATTGTCAAACATGTATCGGGTCTAATGGTGCGTTGTAATTACACTGAAACCCTAGAAGCGTGGAATAGCTCATGAAAGCGGTCATAAAACACAAGAACGAATTGTTGGTCATCCCTTAAACATGCATCGGGTCTAATGGTCCATGCAAATCCCGTGGAGCACCAAAGCGATGTGGAATAACTCATGAAAATGACCCTAAAGCAGCAAAGCGATGAGTTTTGGTCATAACTCTCAAACATGTATCGCGTCTTAGGATCGTTGTAAATCCCCAAAGGCGCCAAAGCGATTGTGCAATAGCTCACGAAAACGGCCATAAAAGCGTGAAAAGCAGCGAGTTTTTGGTCATAACTCTCAAACATGTATCGGGTCTTAGGGTCGTTTTAAATCACCCTGGAACCCCAAAACTATGGGCAATAACTCATGAAAGCAGCCATAATATGCGAAATCGACAATTTTTTGGTTAAAATTGTCAAACATGGATTGGGTCTAATGGTCGTTGTAATTCGCCCTGAAACCCTAGAACCGTGGAATAGCTCATGAAAAGCGGTCATAAAACACAAAACGACGAATTGTTGGTCATCCCTTAAACATGCATCGGGTCTAATGGTCCATACAAATCCCGTGGAGCACCAAAGCGATGTGGAATAACTCATGAAAATGACCCTAAAAGCAGCAAGCGATGAGTTTTGGTCATAACTCTCAAACATGTATCGGGTCTTAGGATCATTGTAAATCCCCAAAGGCGCCAAAAGCGATGTGCAATAGCTCACGAAAACGGCCATAAAAGCGTGAAAAGCAGCGAGTTTTTGGTCATAACTCTCAAACATTTATCGGGTCTTAGGGTCGTTGTAAATCACCTAGGAACCCAAAAGCGTAGGCGATAACTCATGAAAAGCCGCCATAATATGCGAAATCGACAATTTTTTGGTTAAAACTGTCAAACATGTATCGGGTCTAATGGTCGTTGTAATTAGCCACGAAACCCTAGAAGCGTGGAATAGCTCATGAAAGCGGTCATAAAACACAAAACGACGAATTGTTGGTCATCCCTTAAACATGCATCGGGTACAATGGTCCATACAAATCCCGTGGAGCACCAAAGCGATTGTGGAATAACTCATGAAAATGACCTAAAAGTGAAAATCGATGAGTTTTTGGTCATAACTCTCAAACATGTATCGGGTCTTAGGATCGTTGTAAATCCCCCAAGAGCGCCAAAACAGTGTGCAATAGCTCACGAAAATGGCCATAAAACGTGAAAAACAACGAGTTTTTGGTCATAACTCTCAAACATGTATCGGGTCTTAGGGTCGTTGTAAATCACCCTGGAACCCCAAAAGCGTAGGCAATAACTCATGAAAAGCGGCCATAATATACGAAATCGACAATTTTTGGTTAAAATTGTCAAACATGTATCGGGTCTAATGGTGGTTGTAATTAATACTGAAACCCTAGAAGCGTGGAATAGCTCATGAAAAGCGGTCATAAAACACAAGAACGGCAATTGTTGGTCATCCCCTTAAACATGCATCGGGTCTAACGGTCCATGCAAATCCCGTGGAGCACCAAAAGCAGTGTGGAATAACTCATGAAAATGACCTAAAAGCGAAAGCGATGAGTTTTGGTCATAACTCTCAAACATGTATCGGGTCTTAGGATGGTTGTAAATCCCCAAGGCGCCAAAAGCGTGTCTGCAATAGCTCACGCAGCCATAAAAGCGTGAAAAACAGCGAGTTTTTGGTCATAACTCTCAAACATGTATCGGGTCTTAGGGTCGTTGTAAATCACCTGGAACCCAAAAGCGTAGGCAATAACTCATGAAAGCGGCCATAATATGCGAAATCGACAATTTTTGGTTAAAATTGTCAAACATGTATCGGGTCTAATGGTGCGTTGTAATTAGCCCTGAAACCCTAGAACTGTGGAATAGCTCATGAAAACGGTCATAAAACACAAGAACGACGAATTGTTGGTCATCCCCTTAAACATGCATCGGGTCTAACGGTCCATGCAATTCCCCGTGGAGCACCAAAACAGTGTGGAATAACTCATGAAAATGACCCTAGAAGGCGAAAACGATGAGTTTTTGGTCATAACTCTAAAACATGTATCGGGCCTTAGGATCGTTGTAAATCCCCCAAGAGCGCCAAAACAGTGTGCAATAGCTCACGGAAACGGCCATAAAACGTGAAAAACTATGAGTTTTTGGTCATAACTCTCAAACATGTATCGGGTCTTAGGGTCGTTGTAAATCACCCTGGAACCCTAAAACTGTGGGCAATAACTCATGAAAATGGCAATAATATGCGAAATCGACATTTTTTTGGTTAAAATTGTCAAACATTTATCGGGTCTAATGGTCGTTGTAATTCGCCCTGAAACCCTAGAACTGTGGAATAGCTCATGAAAATGGTCATAAAACACAAGAACGACGAATTGTTGGTCATCCCCTTAAACATGCATCGGGTCTAACGGTCCATGCAAATCACCGTGGAGCACCAAAACAGTGTGGAATAACTCATGAAAATGACCCTAAAACGCGAAAACGATGAGTTTTTGGTCATAACTCTCAAACATGTATCGGGTCTTAGGATCGTTGTAAATCCGCCAAGAGCGCCAAAACAGGGTGCAATAGCTCACGAATATGGCCATAAAATGTGAAAACAACGAGTTTTTGGTCATAACTCTCAAACATGTATCGGGTCTTAGGGTCGTTGTAAATCACCCTGGAACCCCAAAACTATGGGAAATAACTCATGAAAACGGCCATAATATGCAAAACCGACATTTTTTTGGTTAAAATTGTCAAACATGTATCGGGTCTAATGGTCGTTGTAATTCACCCTGAAACCCTAGAACAGTGGAATAGCTGATGAAAACGGTCATAAAACACCAGAACGACGAATTGTTGGCCATCCCCTTAAACATGCATCGGGTCTAACGGTCCATGCAAATCCCCATGGAGCACCAAATCAGTGTGGAATAACTCATGAAAATTACCCTAAAAGCAGCAGCGATGAGTTTTGGTCATAACTCTCAAACATGTATCGGGTCTTAGGATGGTTATAAATCCCCAAAGGCGCCAAAGCGATGTGCAATAGCTCACGAAAACGGCCATAAAACGTGAAAACCGACGAGTTTTTGGTCATAACTCTCAAACATGTATCGGGTCTTAGGGTCGTTGTAAATCACCCTGGAACCCCAAAACTGTGGGCAATAACTCATGAAAACGGCCATAATATGCGAAATCGACAATTTTTTGGTTAAAATTGTCAAACATGTATCGGGTCTAATGGTCGTTGTAATTAAGCACTGAAACCCTAGAAGCGTGGAATAGCTCATGAAAGCGGTCATAAAACACAAAACGACGAATTGTTGGTCATCCCCTTAATCATGCATCGGGTCTAATGGTCCATACAAATCCCGTGGAGCACCAAAGCGATGTGGAATAACTCATGAAAATGACCCTAAAGCGATGAGTTTTGGTCATAACTCTCAAACATGTATCGGGTCTTAGGATCGTTTTAAATCCCCAAGAGCGCCAAAGCAGTGTGCAATAGCTCACGAAAAGCAGCCATAAAAGCGTGAAAAAAGCGAGTTTTTGGTCATAACTCTCAAACATGTATCGGGTCTTAGGGTCGTTGTAAATCACCTGGAACCCCAAAAGCGTAGGCAATAACTCATGAAAACGGCCATAATATGCGAAATCGACAACTTTTTGGTTAAAATTGTCAAACATGTATCGGGTCTAATGGTGGTTGTAATTAGCCACGAAACCCTAGAAGCGTGGAATAGCTCATGAAAAGCGGTCATAAAACACAAAACGACGAATTGTTGGTCATCCCCTTAAACATGCATCGGGTCTAATGGTCCATACAAATCCCGTGGAGCACCAAAGCAGATGTGGAATAACTCGTGAAAATGACCCTAAAATGCGATGAGTTTTTGGTCATAACTCTCAAACATGTATCGGGTCTTAGGATCGTTGTAAATCCCCAAAGGCGCCAAAGCGAGTGTGCAATAGCTCACGAAAACAGCCATAAAACATGAAAAACGACGAGTTTTTGGTCATAACTCTCAAAGAAGTATCGGGTCTTAGGGTCGTTGTAAATCACCTAGGAACCCAAAAGTCGTGGGCAATAACTCATGAAAACGACCATAATACGCGAAATCCACAATTTTTTTGGTTAAAATTGTCAAACATGTATCGGGTCTAATGGTCATTGTAATTTTATACGAAACCCTAGAAGCGTGGAATAGCTCATGAAAGCGGTCATAAAACACAAAACGACGAATTGTTGGTCATCCCCTTAAACATGCATCGAATTACAATGCTCCATGGAAATCCCCGTGGAGCACCAAAGCAGTGTGGAATAACTCATGAAAATGACCCTAAAACGCGAAAACGATGAGTTTTTGGTCATAACTCTCAAACATGTATCGGGTCTTAGGATCGTTGTAAATCCCCCAAGAGCGCCAAAACAGTGTGCAATAGCTCACGAAAATGGCCATAAAACGTGAAAAACGACGAGCTTTTGGTCATAACTCTCAAACATGTATCGGGTCTTAGGGTCGTTGTAAATCACCCTGGAACCACATAGGGGTGGGCAATAACTCATGAAAAGCGGCCATAATATACGAAATCGACAATTTTTGGTTAAAATTGTCAAACATGTATCGGGTCTAATGGTGCGTTGTAATTAATACTGAAACCCTAGAAGCGTGGAATAGCTCATGAAAAGCGGTCATAAAACACAAGAACGAAGAAATGTAGGTCATCACCTTAAACATGCATCGGGTTACAATGGTCCATACAAATCCCGTGGAGCACCAAAGCAGTGTGGAATAACTCATGAAAATGACCCTAAAAGCGAAAGCGATGAGTTTTGGTCATAACTCTCAAACATGTATCGGGTCTTAGGATCGTTGTAAATCCCCAAGGCGCCAAAGCGGTGTGCAATAGCTCACGAAAAGCCATAAAAGCGTGAAAAGCAGCGAGTTTTGGTCATATCTCTTAAACCTGTAACCGGTCTTAGGGTCGTTGTAAATCAGCTGGAAGCCCAACAGTGTGGGCAATAACTCATGAAAACGGCCATAATATGCGAAATCGACAATTTTTTGGTTAAAATTGTCAAACATGTATCGGGTCTAATGGTCGTTGTAATTAAGCCTGAAACCCTAGAGCGTGGAATAGCTCATGAAAGCGGTCATAAAACACAAAACGACGAATTGTTGGTCATCCCCTTAAACATGCATCGAATTACAATGGTCCATACAAATCCCGTGGAGCACCAAAGCAGATGTGGAATAACTCATGAAAATGACCCTAAAAGCGAAAGCGATGAGTTTTGGTCATAACTCTCAAACATGTATCGGGTCTTAGGATCGTTGTAAATCCCCAAAGGCGCCAAAGCAGTGTGCAATAGCTCACGAAATGGCCATAAAAGCGTGAAAAAGCAGCGAGTTTTTGGTCATAACTCTCAGACGTATATCGGGTCTTAGGGTCGTTGTAAATCACCCTGGAACCCCAAAATTGTGGGCAATAACTCATGAAAACGGCCATCATATGCGAAATCGCGAATTTTTTGGTTAAAATTGTCAAACATGTATCGGGTCTAATGGTCGTTATAATTAATACCTGAAACCCTAGAAGCGTGGAATAGCTCATGAAAAGCGGTCATAAAACACAAAACGACGAATTGTTGGTCATCCCCTTAAACATGCATCGGGTCTAATGGTCCATACAAATCCCGTGGAGCACCAAAAGCAGTGTGGAATAACTCATGAAAATGACCTAAAAGCGAAAGCGATGAGTTTTGGTCATAACTCTCAAACATGTATCGGGTCTTAGGATCGTTGTAAATCCCCAAGGCGCCAAAGCAGTGTGCAATAGCTCAAAATGGCCATAAAAGCGTGAAAAGCAGCGAGTTTTGGTCATAACTCTCAAACATGTATCGGGTCTTAGGGTCATTTGTAAATCACCACGGAACCCCAAAGCGTATGGGCAATAACTCATGAAAACGGCCATAATATGCGAAATCGACAACTTTTTGGTTAAAATTGTCAAACATGTATCGTGTCTAATGGTCGTTGTAATTAAGCCCTGAAACCCTAGAAGCGTGGAATAGCTCATGAAAAGCGGTCATAAAACACAAGAACGAATTGTTGGTCATCCCTTAAACATGCATCGGGTCTAATGGTCCATGCAAATCCCGTGGAGCACCAAAGCAGTGTGGAATAACTCATGAAAATGACCCTAAAAGCAGCAGCGATGAGTTTTGGTCATAACTCTCAAACATGTATCGGGTCTTAGGATCGTTGTAAATCCCCAAAGGCGCCAAAAGCGGTGTGCAATAGCTCACGAAAATGGCCATAAAAGCGTGAAAAGCAGCGAGTTTTTGGTCATAACTCTCAAACATGTATCGGGTCTTAGGGTCGTTGTAAATCACCTGGAACCCCAAAAGCGTAGGCGATAACTCATGAAAACGGCCATAATATGCGAAATCGACAATTTTTTGGTTAAAATTGTCAAACATGTATCGGGTCTAATGGTCGTTGTAATTCGCCCTGAAACCCTAGAACTGTGGAATAACTCATGAAAACGGTCATAAAACACAAGAACGACGAATTGTTGGTCATCCCCTTAAACATGCATCGGGTCTAATGGTCCATGCAAATCCCCGTGGAGCACCAAAACAGTGTGGAATAACTCATGAAAATGACCCTAAAACGAGAAAACGATGAGTTTTTGGTCATAAGTCTCAAACATGTATCGGGTCTTAGGATCGTTGTAAATCCCCAAAGGCGCCAAAGCAGTGTGCAATAGCTCACGAAAATGGCCATAAAGCGTGAAAAGCAGCGAGTTTTTGGTCATAACTCTCAAAGAAGTATCGGGTCTTAGGGTCGTTGTAAATCACCTAGGAACCCAAAAGCCGTGGGCAATAACTCATGAAAACGACCATAATATGCGAAATCCACAATTTTTTTGGTTAAAATTGTCAAACATGTATCGGGTCTAATGGTCATTGTAATTACATACGAAACCCTAGAAGCGTGGAATAGCTCATGAAAAGCGGTCATAAAACACAAAACGACGAATTGTTGGTCATCCCTTAAACATGCATCGAATTACAATGGTCCATACAAATCCCGTGGAGCACCAAAGCGATGTGGAATAACTCATGAAAATGACCCTAAAAGCGAAAGCGATGAGTTTTGGTCATAACTCTCAAACATGTATCGGGTCTTAGGATCGTTGTAAATCCCCAAAGGCGCCAAAGCGATTGTGCAATAGCTCACGAAAAGGCCATAAAAGCGTGAAAAGCAGCGAGTTTTGGTCATAACTCTCAAACATGTATCGGGTCTTAGGGTTGTAAGTCACCCTGGAACCCCAAAAGCGTATGGCAATAACTCATGAAAAGCGGCCATAATATGCGAAATCGACAATTTTTGGTTAAAATTGTCAAACATGTATCGGGTCTAATGGTGGTTGTAATTAAACTGAAACCCTAGAAGCGTGGAATAGCTCATGAAAGCGGTCATAAAACACAAAACGACGAATTGTTGGTCATCCCCTTAAACATGCATCGGGTCTAATGGTCCATACAAATCCCGTGGAGCACCAAAGCAGTGTGGAATAACTCATGAAAATGACCTAAAAGCAGCAAGCGATGAGTTTTGGTCATAACTCTCAAACATGTATCGGGTCTTAGGATCGTTGTAAATCCCCAAGGCGCCAAAGCGAGTGTGCAATAGCTCAAAATGGCCATAAAAGCGTGAAAAGCAGCGAGTTTTTGGTCATAACTCTCAAAGAAGTATCGGGTCTTAGGGTCGTTGTAAATCACCAAGGAACCCAAAAGCAGTGGGCAATAACTCATGAAAACGACCATAATATGCGAAATCAACAATGTTTTTGGTGAATATTGGCAAACATGTATCGGGTCTAATGGTGCGTTGTAATTAAGCCTGAAACCCTAGAAGCGTGGAATAGCTCATGAAAGCGGTCATAAAACACAAAACGACGAATTGTTGGTCATCCCTTAAACATGCATCGGGTCTAATGGTCCATACAAATCCCGTGGAGCACCAAAGCAGTGTGGAATAACTCATGAAAATGACCTAAAAGCAGCAAGCGATGAGTTTTTGGTCATAACTCTCAAAGATGTATCGGGTCTTAGGATCGTTGTAAATCCCCAAGGCGCCAAAGCGAGTGTGCAATAGCTCACGAAAATGGCCATAAAAGCGTGAAAAAGCAGCGAGTTTTTGGTCATAACTCTCAAACATGTATCGGGTCTTAGGGTCGTTGTAAATCACCACGGAACCCCCAAAAGCGTGGCGCAATAACTCATGAAAAGCGGCCATAATATGCGAAATCGACAATTTTTGGTTAAAATTGTCAAACATGTATCGGGTCTAATAGTGGTCGTTGTAATTAGCCACGAAACCCTAGAAGCGTGGAATAGCTCATGAAAAGCGGTCATAAAACACAAGAACGCCGAATTATTGGTCATCCCCTTAAACATGCATCGGGTCTAATGGTCCATACAAATCCCGTGGAGCACCAAAAGCAGTGTGGAATAACTCATGAAAATGACCCTAAAGCAGCAAGCGATGAGTTTTGGTCATAACTCTCAAACATGTATCGGGTCTTAGGATCGTTGTAAATCCCCAAGGCGCCAAAGCGATTGTGCAATAGCTCACGAAAATGGCCATAAAAGCGTGAAAAGCAGCGAGTTTTTGGTCATAACTCTCAAACATGTATCGGGTCTTAGGGTCGTTGTAAATCACCTGGAACCCCAAAAGCGTATGGGCAATAACTCATGAAAAGCGGCCATAATATACGAAATCGACAATTTTTGGTTAAAATTGTCAAACATGTATCGGGTCTAATGGTGCGTTGTAATTACATACGAAACCCTAGAAGCGTGGAATAGCTCATGAAAGCGGTCATAAAACACAAAAACGACGAATTTTTGGTCATTCCCTTAAACATGCATCGGGTCTAATGGTCCATACAAATCCCGTGGAGCACCAAAGCGATTGTGGAATAACTCATGAAAATGACCCTAAAAGCAGCAGCGATGAGTTTTGGTCATAACTCTCAAACATGTATCGGGTCTTAGGATCGTTGTAAATCCCCAAGGCGTAAAACAGTGTGCAATAGCTCACAATGGCCATAAAAGCGTGAAAAAGCAGCGAGTTTTCGGTCATAACTCTCAAACATGTATCGGGTCTTAGGGTCGTTGTAAATCACCTGGAACCCCAGAAGTGTGGGCAATAACTCATGAAAACAGTCATAATATGTGAAATCGACAATTTTTTGGTTAAAATTGTCAAACATGTATCGGGTCTAGTGGTCGTTGTAATTATACGAAACCCTAGAAGCGTGGAATAGCTCATGAAAGCGGTCATAAAACACAAAACGATGAATTGTTGGTCATCCCCTTAAACATGCATCGGGTTACAATGGTCCATACAAATCCCGTGGAGCACCAAAGCGATGTGGAATAACTCATGAAAATGACCTAAAAGCGAAAGCGATGAGTTTTTGGTCATAACTCTCAAACATGTATCGGGTCTTAGGATCGTTATGTAAATCCCCAAGGCGCCAAAAGCGATGTGCAATAGCTCACGAAAATGGCCAAAAAACGTGTAAAATGACGAGTTTTTGGTCATAAATCTCAAACATGTATCGGGTCTTAGGGTCGTTGTAAATCACCAGCGAACCCCCAAAAAGTGGGCAATAACTCATGAAAAGCGGCCATAATATGCGAAATCGACAATTTTTGGTTAAAATTGTCAAACATGTATCGGGTCTAATGGTCGTTGTAATTAATACTGAAACCCTAGAAGCGTGGAATAGCTCATGAAAGCGGTCATAAAACACAAAACGACGAATTGTTGGTCATCCCCTTAAACATGCATCGGGTCTAATGGTCCATACAAATCCCGTGGAGCACCAAAGCAGTGTGGAATAACTCATGAAAATGACCCTAAAAGCGAAAAGCGATGAGTTTTGGTCATAACTCTCAAACATGTATCGGGTCTTGGGATCGTTGTAAATCCCCAAGGCGCCAAAGCAGTGTGCAATAGCTCACGAAAGCGGCCATAAAAGCGTGAAAAAGCAGCGAGTTTTTGGTCATAACTCTCAAACATGTATCGGGTCTTAGGGTCGTTGTAAATCACCCTGGAAACCCAAAAATATTGGAAATAACACATGAAAAAAGCCATAATATTAGAAATAGACAATTTTTTTGTTAAAATTGTCAAACATGAATCGGGTCTAATGGTGGTTGTAATTAAGCCTGAAACCCTAGAAGCGTGGAATAGCTCATGAAAAGCGGTCATAAAACACAAGAACGACGAATTGTTGGTCATCCCCTTAAACATGCGTCGGGTCTAATGGTCCATGCAAATCCCCGTGGAGCACCAAAATAGTGTGGAATAACTCATGAAAATGACCCTAAAAGGTGAAACCGATGAGTTTTTGGTCATAACTCTCAAACAGGTATCAGGTCTTAGGATCATTGTAAATCCCCTAAGAGCGCCAAAACAGTGTGCAATAGCTCACGAAAACGGCCATAAAACGTGAAAAACGACGAGTGTTTGGTCATAACTCTCAAACATGTATCAGGTCTTAGGGTCATTGTAAATCACCTTGGAACCCCAAAACTGTGGGCAATAACTCGTGAAAACGGCCATAATATGCGAAATCGACAATTTTTTGGTTAAAACTGTCAAACATGTATCGGGTCTAATGGTCGTTGTAATTCGCCCTGAAACCCTAGAACTGGGGAATAGCTCATGAAAATGGTCATAAAACACAAGAACGACGAATTGTTGGTCATCCCCATAAACATGCATCGGGTCTAATGGTTCATGCAAATCCCCGTGGAGCACCAAAACAGTGTGGAATAACTCATGAAAATGACCCTAAAACGCGAAAACGATGAGTTTTGGTCATAACTCTCAAACATGTATCGGGTCTTAGGATGGTTATGTAAATCCCCAAAGGCGCCAAAAGCAGTGTGCAATAGCTCACGAAAATGGCCATAAAAGCGTGAAAAGCAGCGAGTTTTGGTCATAACTCTGAAACATGTATCGGGTCTTAGGGTCGTTGTAAATCACCTTGGAACCCCCAAAAGCGTGGGCAATAACTCATGAAAAGCCATAATATGCGAAATCGACAATTTTTGGTTAAAATTGTCAAACATGTATCGGGTCTAATGGTGCGTTGTAATTAGCCACGAAACCCTAGAAGCGTGGAATAGCTCATGAAAGCGGTCATAAAACACAAAACGACGAATTGTTGGTCATCCCTTAAACATGCATCGAATTACAATGGTCCATGCAAATCCCCGTGGAGCACCAAAAGCAGTGTGGAATAACTCATGAAAATGACCTAAAAGCGAAAGCGATGAGTTTTTGGTCATAACTCTCAAACATGTATCGGGTCTTAGGATCGTTGTAAATCCCCCAAGGCGCCAAAAGCGATGTGCAATAGCTCACGAAAACGGCCATAAAAGCGTGAAAAAGCAGCGAGTTTTGGTCATAACTCTCAAACATGTATCGGGTCTTAGGGTCGTTGTAAATCACCTGGAACCCCAAAAGCGTGGGCAATAACTCATGAAAGCGGCCATAATATGCGAAATCGACAATTTTTGGTTAAAATTGTCAAACATGTATCGGGTCTAATGGTGCGTTGTAATTACGCCTGAAACCCTAGAAGCGTGGAATAGCTCATGAAAAGCGGTCATAAAACACAAGAAACGAATTGTTGGTCATCCCTTAAACATGCATCGGGTCTAATGGTCCATACAAATCCCGTGGAGCACCAAAGCAGTGTGGAATAACTCATGAAAATGACCTAAAAGCGAAAGCGATGAGTTTTGGTCATAACTCTCAAACATGTATCGGGTCTTAGGATCGTTGTAAATCCCCAAAGGCGCCAAAAAGCGATGTGCAATAGCTCACGAAAACGGCCATAAAACGTGAAAACAACGAGTTTTTGGTCATAACTCTCAAACATGTATCGGGTCTTAGGGTCGTTGTAAATAACCCTGGAACCCCAAAACTGTGGGCAATAACTCATGAAAACGGCCATAATATGCGAAATCGACAATTTTTTGGTTAAAATTGTCAAACATGTATCGGGTCTAATGGTCGTTGTAATTTACCCTGAAACCCTAGAAGCGTGGAATAGCTCATGAAAGCGGTCATAAAACACAAAACGACGAATTGTTGGTCATCCCCTTAAACATGCATCGGGTCTAATGGTCCATGCAAATCCCGTGGAGCACCAAAGCGATGTGGAATAACTCATGAAAATGACCCTAAAGCAGCAGCGATGAGTTTTGGTCATAACTCTCAAAGATGTATCGGGTCTTAGGATCGTTGTAAATTCCCCAAAGCGCCAAAGCGAGTGTGCAATAGCTCACGAAAAAAAGCGTGAAAAGCAGCGAGTTTTGGTCATAACTCTCAAACATGTATCGGGTCTTAGGGTCGTTGTAAATCACCACGGAACCCCAAAGCGTGGGCAATAACTCATGAAAAGCGGCCATAATATACGAAATCGACAATTTTTGGTTAAAATTGTCAAACATGTATCGGGTCTAATGGTGCGTTGTAATTATACTGAAACCCTAGAAGCGTGGAATAGCTCATGAAAGCGGTCATAAAACACAAAACGACGAATTGTTGGTCATCCCTTAAACATGCATCGAATTACAATGGTCCATACAAATCCCGTGGAGCACCAAAAGCGATTGTGGAATAACTCATGAAAATGACCCTAAAAGCGAAAGCGATGAGTTTTGGTCATAACTCTCAAACATGTATCGGGTCTTAGGATCGTTATAAATCCCCAAGGCGCCAAAGCAGTGTGCAATAGCTCACGAAAATGGCCATAAAAGCGTGAAAAAGCAGCGAGTTTTTGGTCATAACTCTCAAACATGTATCGGGTCTTAGGGTCGTTGTAAATCACCTGGAACCCCAAAAGCGTAGGCGATAACTCATGAAAAGCGGCCATAATATGCGAAATCGACAATTTTTGGTTAAAATTGTCAAACATGTATCGGGTCTAATGGTGCGTTGTAATTATACCTGAAACCCTAGAAGCGTGGAATAGCTCATGAAAAGCGGTCATAAAACACAAACGACGAATTGTTGGTCATCCCCTTAAACATGCATCGAATTACAATGGTCCATACAAATCCCGTGGAGCACCAAAAGCAGTGTGGAATAACTCATGAAAATGACCTAAAAGCAGCAGCGATGAGTTTTGGTCATAACTCTCAAACATGTATCGGGTCTTAGGATCGTTGTAAATCCCCAAAGGCGCCAAAGCGATTGTGCAATAGCTCACGAAAACGGCCATAAAAGCGTGAAAAAGCAGCGAGTTTTGGTCATAACTCTCAAACATGTATCGGGTCTTAGGGTCGTTGTAAATCACCTGGAACCCCAAAAGCGTGGGCAATAACTCATGAAAAGCGGCCATAATATGCGAAATCGACAATTTTTGGTTAAAATTGTCAAACATGTATCGGGTCTAATGGTCGTTGTAATTAAGCCTGAAACCCTAGAAGCGTGGAATAGCTCATGAAAAGCGGTCATAAAACACAAAACGACGAATTGTTGGTCATCCCCTTAAACATGCATCGGGTCTAATGGTCCATACAAATCCCGTGGAGCACCAAAAGCGATGTGGAATAACTCATGAAAATGACCCTAAAAGCAGAAAGCGATGAGTTTTGGTCATAACTCTCAAACATGTATCGGGTCTTAGGATCGTTGTAAATCCCCAAGGCGCCAAAGCGATTGTGCAATAGCTCACGAAAATGGCCATAAAAGCGTGAAAAGCAGCGAGTTTTTGGTCATAACTCTCAAACATGTATCGGGTCTTAGGGTCGTTGTAAATCACCTGGAACCCCAAAAGCGTAGGCAATAACTCATGAAAAGCGGCCATAATATGCGAAATCGACAATTTTTGGTTAAAATTGTCAAACATGTATCGGGTCTAATAATTGGTTGTAATTAAGCCTGAAACCCTAGAAGCGTGGAATAGCTCATGAAAGCGGTCATAAAACACAAGAACGACAATTGTTGGTCATCCCTTAAACATGCATCGAATTACAATGGTCCATACAAATCCCGTGGAGCACCAAAGCGATGTGGAATAACTCATGAAAATGACCCTAAAAGCGAAAAGCGATGAGTTTTGGTCATAACTCTCAAACATGTATCGGGTCTTAGGATCGTTATGTAAATCCCCAAAGGCGCCAAAGCAGTGTGCAATAGCTCACGAAAATGGCCATAAAAGCGTGAAAAAGCAGCGAGTTTTTGGTCATAACTCTCAAACATGTATCGGGTCTTAGGGTCGTTGTAAATCACCTGGAACCCAAAAGCGTGAGGCAATAACTCATGAAAAGCAGCCATAATATGCGAAATCGACAATTTTTGGTTAAAATTGTCAAACATGTATCGGGTCTAATGGTGCGTTGTAATTAATACTGAAACCCTAGAAGCGTGGAATAGCTCATGAAAAGCGGTCATAAAACACAAGAGCAACGAATTGTTGGTCATCCCTTAAACATGCATCGGGTCTAATGGTCCATACAAATCCCGTGGAGCACCAAAAGCGATGTGGAATAACTCATGAAAATGACCTAAAAGCAGCAAGCGATGAGTTTTGGTCATAACTCTCAAACATGTATCGGGTCTTAGGATCGTTGTAAATCCCCAAAGGCGCCAAAACGATTGTGCAATAGCTCACACGAAAAGCCATAAAAGCGTGAAAAACAACGAGTATGTGGTCATAACTCTCAAACATGTATCGGGTCTTAGGGTCGTTGTAAATCACCAGGGAACCCCAAAAGCGTAGGCAATAACTCATGAAAAGCGGCCATAATATGCGAAATCGACAATTTTTGGTTAAAATTGTCAAACATGTATCGGGTCTAATGGTGCGTTGTAATTAGCCTGAAACCCTAGAAGCGTGGAATAGCTCATGAAAGCGGTCATAAAACACAAAACGACGAATTGTTGGTCATCCCTTAAACATGCATCATTGTCTAATGGTCCATGCAAATCCCGTGGAGCACCAAAGCGATGTGGAATAACTCATGAAAATGACCCTAAAGCAGCAGCGATGAGTTTCTGGTCATAACTCTCAAACATGTATCGGGTCTTAGGATCGTTGTAAATCCCCAAAGGCGCCAAAAGCAGTGTGCAATAGCTCACGAAAACGGCCATAAAAGCGTGAAAAAGCAGAGTTTTGGTCATAACTCTCAAACATGTATCGGGTCTTAGGGTCGTTGTAAATCACCACTGGAACCCCAAAGCGTGGGCGATAACTCATGAAAAGCAGCCATAATATGCGAAATCGACAATTTTTGGTTAAAATTGTCAAACATGTATCGGGTCTAATGGTCGTTGTAATTAATACTGAAACCCTAGAAGCGTGGAATAGCTCATGAAAGCGGTCATAAAACACAAGAGCACGAATTGTTGGTCATCCCTTAAACATGCATCGGGTCTAATGGTCCATACAAATCCCGTGGAGCACCAAAAGCGATGTGGAATAACTCATGAAAATGACCCTAAAAGCGAAAGCGATGAGTTTTTGGTCATAACTCTCAAACATGTATCGGGTCTTAGGATCGTTGTAAATCCCCAAGGCGCCAAAGCGAGTGTGCAATAGCTCACAGCGGCCATAAAAGCGTGAAAAAGCAGAGTTTTGGTCATAACTCTCAAACATGTATCGGGTCTTAGGGTCGTTGTAAATCACCTGGAACCCCAAAAGCGTGGGCAATAACTCATGAAAGCAGCCATAATATGCGAAATCGACAATTTTTGGTTAAAATTGTCAAACATGTATCGGGTCTAATAGTGCGTTGTAATTACACTGAAACCCTAGAAGCTGTGGAATAGCTCATGAAAAGCGGTCATAAAACACAAGAACGGAATTGTTGGTCATCCCCTTAAACATGCATCGAATTACAATGGTCCATGCAAATCCCGTGGAGCACCAAAGCAGTGTGGAATAACTCATGAAAATGACCTAAAAGCGAAAGCGATGAGTTTTGGTCATAACTCTCAAACATGTATCGGGTCTTAGGATCGTTGTAAATCCCCCAAAGGCGCCAAAGCGATTGTGCAATAGCTCACGAAAATGGCCATAAAACGTGAAAAACGACGAGTTTTTGGTCATAACTCTCAAAGAAGTATCGGGTCTTAGGGTCGTTGTAAATCACCTAGGAACCCAAAAGCCGTGGGCAATAACTCATGAAAACGACCATAATATACGAAATCCACAATTTTTTTGGTTAAAATTGTCAAACATGTATCGGGTCTCATGGTCATTGTAATTACATACGAAACCCTAGAAGCGTGGAATAGCTCATGAAAGCGGTCATAAAACACAAGAGCATGAATTGTTGGTCATCCCTTAAACATGCATCGGGTCTAATGGTCCATGCAAATCCCCGTGGAGCACCAAAACAGTGTGGAATAACTGATGAAAATGACCCTAAAACGCGAAAACGATGAGTTTTTGGTCATAAATCTCAAACATGTATCGGGTCTTAGGATCGTGGTAAATCCCCCAAGAGCGCCAAAACAGTGTGCAATAGCTCACGAAAACAACCATAAAACGTGAAAAACGATGAATTTTTGGTCATAACTCTCAAACATGTATCGGGTCTTAGGATCGTTGTAAATCACCCTGGAACCCCAAAACTATGGGCAATAACTCATGAAAACGTTCATAATATGCGAAATCGACAATTTTTTGGTTAAAATTGTGAAACATGTATCGGGTCTAATGGTTGTTGTAATTCGCCCTGAAACCCTAGAACTGTGGAATAGCTCATGAAAACGGTCATAAAACACAAGAACGACGAATTGTCGGTCACCCCATTAGACATGCATCGGGTCTAATGGTCCATGAAAATCCCCGTGGAGCACCAAAACAGTGTGGAATTGATGGGTTTGTAGCATGGAAAACAAAAATTTTCTACCGCAAGAATGAACAAAACCCAGATCTAATCTAGATAAAAGCCAAGATCTAATCTATTAGATATGAGCAACGAGATAGATCGGTACTAACCCTCGTAGAACCAAAAGCGTTACGAGATTAGATCTCGTGGATGATGTAGTCGATCACTTGCCGATCTCAAGATCGTGTGGACGATCCTTCTAGCGCCGCGTTCGGCGCTTCTGTGATGGTTACACGTGCGAAAAAGTCGCGACCTTCCTCTCCCGTTCCGAAGCGGAGGTAGTAGATCTTCTCCACGGAATCCCAGCAGCACGACGGCGTGGTGGTGGTGGTGGAGGTGAGAATTCTGTAGGGCTTCGCCTATGCATGTGTAGAAGAAAGGTGGAGGAGAGAGGCGCCAGAGATTGGGAGTTATGAGAGAGAGCCAAGAGGGGGCACCCCCTCCCTTCTATGTAAGGGTGGGAGGCGCGCCTGGGGAGGGGGAGTCCTAGTAGGACTCCCCTCCTCCTTGGGCTGGCGGGTTGGGAAGGGGGGAGGAATCCTCCTCCCCCACGAATCCGTGTCTCGCCCCACTTGGACTCCTTGATCCCTTCCTTGGTTTTCAAGTAAACTCCAAGAAATCCTCTAGAACCTTCTAGAACATTCCGAAACCTTCTAGAATCTCCATGCAAACACTCCGGAACATTTCCTAACTTAGAAAATGATCCCCAATATATGAATCTTATTCTCCGGACCATTCCGGATCTCCTCGTGATGTCCCGGATCCATTTCGAGACTCCGAACAACATTCGGTCTCCAAAGCATATTCCATATCTACTTAAAACAACTTCGAACCTTAAGTGTGTCACCTTACGGTTTGTGAATATGCAGACATGATGAAGACACCTCTCCGATCAATAACCATCAGCGGGATCTGGAGATCCATAATGGCTCCCACATACTCAACGATTACTTTGTGATCGATAGAACCATTAACATACGAAACCAATTCCCTTTGTCACACGATATTCTACTTATCCGAGGTTTGATCGTCGGTATCTCCACACCTAGTTCTACCTCATTACTGATAAGTACTCTTTACTCGTTCCATGTTATGTCATCCTTTGTGATTTAGTCACATGCTTGCAAGCTATCTAGATGACATTCCACCAAGAGGGCCAGAGCATATCTATCCGTCATATGGATGGACAAATCCCAATCTTGGTTCATGCGCTTCAACACATACTCTCAGAATACCCAATGACACCTTTATAACCACACATTTACGAAGCGGTATTTGACGTCATCAAAGTACCCATCCAGTGATGGTGATTAACATAACCTCATGGTCGAAGGATTAGGTTACTATGCATTTGAAAGCTTACAGCAATACGAACTTAATGACTTGATCTTATGCTACGCTTACTATGGGTGTATGTCCATCACATCATTCTCCTAATGATATAACCTTGTTATTAATCACATCCAATGTCCATGATCAGGAAACCATGATCATCAATTAATCAACAAGCTAGTTCAACAAGAGGCTTACTAGGGACTCTTTTATGTTTACAAAACACACACGTATTAGTGTTTCCTTATAATACAATTATAGCATGGGATGTAAACTTTCATCATAAACACAAAGATATAATAATAACCACCTTTATTATTGCCTCTTGGTCATATCTCCAACAGTCTCCCACTTGCACTAGAGTCAATAATCTAGATTAGATAGTAATATACCTAACACCCATGGCGTTCTGGTGTTGGTCATGCTTTGCTCTAGGGAGAGGTTTAGTCAACGGATCTGCTACATTCAGATCAGTGTGTACTTTGCAAATCTTTATGTCATGATCTTGGACATACTCGCGAATAGCATGGAAACGTAGCTTGATGTGCTTCAGCTTGCTATGTGACCTTGGCTCCTGTGTATTAGCTATGGCTCCTGTGTTGTCACAGTAGATGGCCATCGGGTCCAATGCACTGGGAACCACGCCAAGTTCAGTAATGAACTCCTTCATCCATATGGCTTCTTGTGTAGCCTCCGAAGCAGCTATGTATTCCGATTCAGTTGAAGATTTCGCCACAACGCTCTGCTTGGCACTCCTCCAGCTCACTGCAGCACCATTCAAAATAAATACGTATCCAGACTATGACTTCGAGTCATCTGGATCGGTGTTCCAACTAGCATCAGTGTAACCGTTTACAACAAGTTGTTCATCAGCTCCATAAGAAAGAACCATATCCTTAGTCCTATTCAGGTACTTTAGGATATTCTTGACCGATGTCCAGTGTTCCATTCCAGGATCACTTTGATATCTGCTAGTCAAACTAACAGCATGTGCTTTATCCGGTCTTGTACACAACATGGCATACATGATAGAACCTATGGCCGAGGCATAGGGAATATTATTCATCTTTTCTCTATCTTCTGCCGTAGCCGGACTTTGAGTCTTACTCAAGGTCTTACCTGACAACATGGGCATGAACCCTTTCTTGCTCTCTTCCATTCTAAACTTCTTTAGAACTTTGTCTAAGTATGTACTTTGTGAAAGCGCTATTAGGCGTCTTGATCTATCTCTATAAATCTTGATGCCTAGAATATATGCCGCTTCGCCAAGAAAACTATTATTCAAATAGGTTTTGATGCTATTAAGAAGTTCTATATCATTCCCAATCAACAATATGTCATCTACATATAGTACTAGGAATGCTACAGAGCTCCCACTCACTTTCTTGTAAATACAAGCTTCTCCATAAGTTTGTATAAATCCAAAGTTTTTGATTACTTTATCAAAACGTTGATTCCAATTCCGAGATGCTTGCTTCAGTCCATAAATGGAGCGCTGAAGTTTGCATACCTTGTCAGCATCTTTAGGACCGACAAAACCCTTGGGTTGTACCATATACAACTCTTCCTCAATGTCTCCATTAAGGAACGCCGTTTTGACATCCATCTGCCAAATTTCATAATCGAAATATGCAGCGATTGTTAACATAATCCTCACAGACTTTAGCTTCGCTACTGGTGAGAAAGTCTCATCATGTCAACTCCTTGAATTTGTCGGAACTCTTTCGCGACAAGTCGAGATTTATAGACGGTAACATTACCATCAACATCTGTTTTTCTGTTGAAAATCCATTTGTTCTCGACAGCCTTACGGCCATCCGGTAAGTCCACCAAAGTCCATACTTGGTTTTCGTACATGGATCCCATTTCGGATTTCATGGCTTCTAGGCATTTGTCGGAATCTGGGCTCACCATAGCTTCTTCATACGTTGTAGTGTCATCAGTGTTGTCCACCAACATGACGTTCAAGGAAGAGTCATACCACTCAGGAGTGGTACGAACCCTCGTTGACCTGCGAGGTTCAGTAGTAACTTCGTTCGAAGTTTCATGATCCACATCATTAGCTTCCTCTCCAGTTGGTGCAGGCGGAACAGAAACATCTTCCGGTGTTGTGCTACTCTCAACTCCGAAAGAAGGTTCAATAACCTCGTCGAGTTCTACTTTCCTTCCAGTCACTTCCTTCGAGAGAAACTCCTTCTCAAGAAAGGATCCATTCTTAGCAACGAAAACTTTGCCTTCGGATATATGATAGGAGGTATACCTAATTGTTTCTTTAGGGTATCCTATGAAGATGCATTTCTCCGCTTTGGGTTCAAGCTTATCGGGTTGTAACTTCTTTACACATGCTTCGCAACCCCAAACTTTAAGGAACGACAACTTAGGTTTCTTTCCAAACCACAATTAAATGATGTCGTTTCAGCGGATTTAGATGGTGCCCTATTTAAAGTGAATCTGGTGTCTCTAATGCATAGCCCCAAAAGATAACGGTAAATCTGAAGAGACATCATAGATCGAACCATATCTAAGAGAGTTCGATTACGACGTTCGGACACACCATTCTGTTGTGGTGTTCCCGGTGTCAACTGTGAAAGTATTCCACATTTCTTTAAATGCATGCCAAACTCATAACTCAGATATTCACCTCCGCGGTCAGAACGCAGAAACTTAATCTTCTTGTTACGATGATTTTCCACTTCACTTTGAAATTGCTTAAACTTCTCGAAAGTTTCGGATTTATGTTTCATAAAGTAGACATACCCATATTACTCAAGTCATCTGTGAAAGTGAGAACATAACGATATCCACCACGCGATGCTACACTCATTGGACCACACACATCGGTATGTATTATTTCCAATAAGCCTATAGCTCGCTCCATTATGCCAGAGAATGGAGTCTTAGTCATTTTTCCCATCAGACATGCTTCGCATCTTTCAAGTGATTCAAAATCAAGTGATTCAAGAAGTCCATCAGAATGGAGTTTCTTCATACGCTTCACTCCAATGTGACCAAGGCAATTGCCACATGTATGTAGAATTATCATTCAATTTTATTCGTTTAGCATCTATGTTGTGAACATGTGTATCACTACTATCGAGATTCAATAAGAATAAACCATTCATCTCAGGTGCATAACCATAAAAGATATTACTCATATAAATCGAACAACCTTTATTATCAGACTTAAAAGAGTAACCGTCTACAAATAAACAAGATCCAGATATAATGTTCATGCTTAACGAGCACCAAATAACAATTATTTAAATTTAAACTAATCCCGATGGTAGATGTAGAGGGAGCATGCCGACCACATCACATCAACCTTGGAGCCATTTCAACGCGCATCGTCACCTCGTCTCTTGCCGGTCTTCGTTTATTCCGCACTCCTGTTTGAGTTACAAATATGAGCAATCGAACCAGTATCAAATACCCGTGCACTACTACGATTACTAGTAAGATACACATCTATAACATGTATATCGAATATACCTTTCTTCTTGATGTTGCCGTTCTTGGATCCGCAGTAATTGGGCGATTACGCTTCAAGGACCAGCACCCTTGCGAGAAGCACTCGATTTCGTGCTTAGGACCAGCCTTGGGCTTCTTGGCAGGAGCGGCAGCTTTCTTGCCGTCCTTCTTGAAGTTGCCCCTGTTCTTAGGCTTGCCCCGTTTCTTGAAATTGGTGGTCTTATTGACCATCAACACTTGGTGCTCCTTCATGATCTCCACTTCAGCAGTTTTCAGCATGGACGATCGTTCAGGCAACGTCTTGTTCATGCAGTGCATATTGTAGTTCATCACAAAGTTCTTGTAACTTGGTGGTAGTGATTGGAGGACACGGTGAATCCCCAATTCATTAGGAATCGGTATCCCCAACTCTCAGAGTATGTTTGCGTGCCCAGACATGGTGAGCACGTGCTCGCTAACGGAGCTACCCTCTTCCATCTTGCAGGTAAAGAACTTCTCGGAAGCTTCATAGCTCTCCATGGCCGCGCGAGTCTCAAAAATGAGCTTGAGCTCCTTAATGATCTCAAACGGGTCATGGTGCTCAAAACGTTTTTGAAGCTCCGATTCTAAACCGTATAGGATGGCACATTGAACTGTGGAGTAATGATGTTTCCGAGTGGCATAAACATTCATTACGTCATCGGTGGCATCTTCTGCAGGTGGGTCACCTAGCGGTGCTTCGAGCACATAGGTTAACTGACCAGCCCTGAGGACGATCTTCAGTCCACGGAACCAGTCTGTGAAATTGCTTCCATTGTTCTTAAGCTTTTCTTTCTCTAGGAACGCATTGAAATTGATGGAAACGTTCGCCATAATCTACAACAAATTTGCAAGTAGTTTAGACTAAGTTTATGATAAAATGTGTTCAATTTTAATTCTTAAATTAACTAGGTGAACTCCCACTCAAAACAACATCCCTCACGTTGTCTTAGTGATTACACGAACCAAATCCACTACACCAAGTCCGATCATCACGAGAGAAGATGTAGTTTCATTGGTGAACAATCTTCATGTTCATCATATCAATCATATGACTCATGCTCTACTTTTCGGTATTCCGTGGTCTGAGACCATGTCTGTACATGCTAGGCTCGTCAAGATTAACCTTAGTTTCCGCATGTGCAAATCTGGCTTGCACCCGTTGTATGCACACGTAGAATCTATCACACCTGATCATCACGAGATGCTTCGAAACGACGAGTCTTAGCAACGGTGCCAACTAAGGACGAACACTTTATTACTTGATATTTAGTGAGAGGGATCATCTTATAATGCTACCGTCGCGATCTAAGCAATACAAGATGCATAAAGGATTAACATCACAGGCAATTCATAATTAGTGTGATATGATATGGCCCTTTATTCTTATGCCTTTGATCTTCATCTCCAAAGCACGGACATGATCTCCATCATCACCAGCATTGCGTCAAGGTCCGTGGCACCGCTTCATGGTTGTCCATCTTCAGTAGCAACTATTACAACTACTTGGAACAAAGCTATTACAAGATGAATAGACACGCAGGTCTTAACAGAATTAAAGACAACCATTAGGCTCTTGCCGGTTGCCATATTACAACAAGGATCATTTCATACATCAAATACAATCACAATCACATGAAGGCCATATCACATCACAAAACCCCTGCAAAAACAAGTTAGACGCCTCTAATTTTCTTTGCAAGTTTTACGTGGCTTGGGATTTTGAATAAGAACGCATCTTACCTACGAAACTGAACCACAACGTTGATACAAGTGCTATCAAGTGCAAAGTGTAGATTGGATCTATACTATGATGGGAGAGACAGACACCTGCAAAGCCACTTGTGCAATATGAGTTGCACGTCAAGCGTGGAGCAAGTCTCATGTACGATGACATGTAATGTTAGCCCGATCCGCTTCATCCCACCATACCGTAAGATGCAAAGTACACACATAGCAAAAGACGGCACGAGCACCAACGCCCACAACCTCATTGTGTTCTACTCCTGCAATAGATCTACGCATAGACAAGGCTCCGATACCACTGATGGGTTCGTAGCATGGAAAACAAAAAAATTCTACCGCAAGAACGAACAAAACCCAGATCTAATCTAGATAAAAGCCAAGATCTAATCTATTAGATATGAGCAACAAGATAGATTGGTACTAACCCTCATAGAACCGAAAGCGTTACGAGATTAGATCTCGTGGATGATGTAGTCGATCACTTGCCGATCTCAAGATCGTGTGGATGATCCTTCTGGCGCCGCGTTCCGGCAGCGCTTCCGCAGACGGTCACACGTGCGGAGTCGAAGCAGACCTTCCTCTCCCTGTTCCAGCGAGCAGCAGAGGTAGTAGATCTTCTCGACGGAATCCCAGCAGCACGACGGCGTGGTGGTGGTGGTGGAGGTGAGAATTCTGCAGGGCTTCGCCTATGCCTGTGCAGAAGAAAGGTGGAGGAGAGAGGCGGCCGAGATTGGGAGTTATGAGAGAGAGCTAAGAGGGGGCACCCCCTCCCTTCAATTTAAGGGAGGGAGGCGCGCCTGGGGGGGGGAGTCCTAGTAGGACTCCCCTCCTTCTTGGGCCGGCGGGTTGGGAAGGGGGGAGGAATCCACCTCCCCCACGAATCCGTATCTCGCCCCACTTGGACTCCTTGATCCCTTGCTTGGTTTTCAAGTAAACTCCAAGAAATCCTCTAGAACCTTCTAGAACATTCCGAAACCTTCTAGAATCTCCATGCAAACACTCCGGAACATTTCCTAACTTAGAAAATGATCCCCAATATATGAATCTTATTCTCCGGACCATTCCGGATCTCCTCGTGATGTCCCGGATCCATTCCGATACTCCGAACAACATTCGGTCTCCAACGCATATTCCATATCTACTTAAAACAACTTCGAACCTTAAGTGTGTCACCCTACGGTTCGTGAATATGCAGACATGATGAAGACACCTCTCCGATCAATAACCATCAGCGGGATCTGGAGATCCATAACGGCTCCCACATACTCAACGATTACTTTGTGATCGATAGAACCATTAACATACGAAACCAATTCCCTTTGTCACACGATATTCTACTTATCCGAGGTTTGATTGTCGGTATCTCCATACCTAGTTCTACCTCATTACTGATAAGTACTCTTTACTCATTCCATGTTATGTCAACCCTTGTGATCTAGTCACATGCTTGCAAGCTATCTAGATGACATTCCACCGAGAGGGCCCAGAGCATATCTATCCGTCATATGGATGGACAAATCCCAATCTTGGTTCATGCGCTTCAACACATACTTTCAGAATACCCAATGACACCTTTATAACCACCCAGTTACGAAGCGGTGTTTGACGTCATCAAAGTACCCTTCCGGTGATGGTGATTAACATAACCTCATGGTAGAAGGATTAGGTTACTATGCATTTGAAAGCTTACAGCAATACGAACTTAATGACTTGATCTTATGCTACGCTTACTACGGGTGTATGTCCATCACATCATTCTCCTAATGATATAACCTTGTTATTAATCACATCCAATGTCCATGATCAGGAAACCATGATCATCAATTAATCAACAAGCTAGTTCTACAAGAGGCTTACTAGGGACTCTTTTATGTTTACAAAACACACATGTATTAGTGTTTCCTTATAATACAATTATAGCATGAGATGTAAACTTTCATCATAAACACAAAGATATAAAAATAACCACCTTTATTATTGCCTCTTCGGCATATCTCCAACAGGAATAACTGAACGCGAAAACAATGAGTTTTTGGTCATAACTCTTAAACATGTATCGGGTCATAGGATCGTTGTAAATCCCCCAAGAGTGCCAAAACAGTGTGCAATAGCTCACGACAACGGCCATAAAACGTGAAAACGACGAGTTTTTGGTCATAACTCTCAAACATGTATCGGGTCTTAGGGTCGTTGTAAATCACCTAGGAACCCAAAAGCCGTGGGCAATAACTCATGAAAACGACCATAATATGCGAAATCCACAATTTTTTTGGTTAAAATTGTCAAACATGTATCGGGTCTAATGGTCATTGTAATACGCCCTGAAACCCTAGAACTGTAGAATAGCTCATGAAAACAGTCATAAACCATAAGAACGACGAATTATCGGTCATCCCCTTAAACATGCTTCGGGTGTAATGGTCCATGCAAATCCCCGTGTAGTACCAACACCGTGTGGAATAACTCATGAAAATGACCCTAAAACGTGAAAACGACGAGGTTTTGGTCATAACTCTCATACATGGATCGGGTCTTAGGATCATTGTAAATCCGCCAAGAGCGCCAAAACAATGTGCAATAGCTCACGAAAACGGCCAAAAAACGTGAAAAACGACGAGTTTTTGGTCATAACACTCAAACATGTATCGGGTCTTAGGGTCATTGTAAATCACCCTGGATCCCCAAATCTGTGGGCAATAACTCATGAAAACGGCCATAATATGCGAAATCGACAGTTTTTTGGTTAAAATTGTCAAACATGGATCGAGTCTAATGGTCGTTGTAATTCACCCTCAAACCCTAGAACTGTGGAATAGCTCATGAAAACGATCACAAAACACAAGAACGACGAATTGTCGGTCATCCCCTTAAACATGCATCGGGTCTAATGGTCCATGCAAATCCCCGTGGAGCACCAAAACAGTGTGGAATAACTCATGAAAATGACCCTAAAACGCGAAAACGATGAGTATTTGGTCATAACTCTCAATCATGTAACGGGTCTTAGGATCATTGTAAATCCCCCAAGAGCGCCAAAATAGTGTGCAATAGCTCACGAAAACAGCCATAAAACGTGAAAAACGACGAGTTTTGGGTCATAACTCTCAAACATGTATCGGGTCTTAGGGTCGTTGTAAATCACGCTGGAACCCCAAAGCTGTGGGCAATAACTCATGAAAACGGCCATAATATGCGAAATCGACAATTTTTTGGTTAAAATTGTCAAACATGTATCAGGTCTAATGGTCGTTGTAATTCGCCCCGAAAGCCTAGAACTGTGGAATAGCTCATGAAAATGATCATAAAACACAAGAACAACGAATTGTCGGTCATCCCGTTAAACATGCATCGGGTCTAATGGTCCATGAAAACCCCCGTGGAGTACCAAAATAGTGTGGAATAACTGATGAAAATGACCCTAAAACGCGAAAACAATGAGTTTTTGGTCATAACTCTCAAACATGTATCGGGTCTTAGGATCGTTGTAAATCCCCCAAGAGTGCCAAAACAGTGTGCAATAGCTCACGAAAACGGCCATAAAACGTGAAAAACGACGAGTTTTTGGTCATAACTCTCAAACATGTATCGAGTCTTAGGGTCGTTGTAAATCACCCTGGAACCCCAAAACTGTGGGCAATAACTCATGAAAACGGCCATAATATGCGAAATCGACAATTTTTTGGTTAAAATTGTCAAACATGTATCGGGTCTAATGGTCGTTGTAATTCGCCCTGAAACCCTAGAACTGTGGAATAGCTCATGAAAACGGTCATAAAACATAAGAACGGCGAATTGTCGGTCATCCCCTTAAACATGCATCAGGTGTAATTGTCCATGCAAATCCCCGTGGAGCACCAAAACCGCGTGGTAAATCATGAAAATGACCCTAAAACGCGAAAATGATGAGTTTTTGTTCATAACTCTCGAACATGTATCGGGTCTTAGGATCATTGTAAATCCCCCAAGAGCACCAAAACAGGGTGCAATAGCTCACGAAAACGGCCATAAAACATGAAAAACGACGAGTTTTTGGTCATAACTCTCAAACATGTATCGGGTCTTAGGGTCGTTGTAAATCACCCTGGAACCCCAAAACTGTGGGCAATAACTCATGAAAACGGCCATAATATGCGAAATCGACAATTTTTTGGTTAAAATTGTCAAACATGTATCGGGTCTAATGGTCGTTGTAATTCACCCTAAAACCCTAGAACTGTGGAATAGCTCATGAAAACGGTCATAAAACACAAGAACGACGAATTGTTGGTCATCCTCTTAAACATGCATCGGGTCTAATGGTCCATGCAAATCCCCGTGGAGCACCAAAACAGTGTGGAATAACTGATGAAAATGACCCTAAAACGCGAAAACGATGAGTTTTGGTCATAACTCTCAAACATGTATCGGGTCTTAGGATCGTGGTAAATCCCCCAAGAGCGCCAAAACAGTGTGCAATAGCTCACGAAAACGGCCATAAAACGTGAAAAACGACGAGTTTTTGGTCATAACTCTCAAACATGTATCGGGTCTTAGGGTCGTTGTAAATCACCCTGGAACCCCAAAACTGTGGGCAATAACTCATGAAAACGGCCATAATATGCGAAATCGACAATTTTTTGGTTAAAATTGTCAAACATGGATCGGGTCTAATGGTCGTTGTAATTCACCCTCAAACCCTAGAACTGTGGAATAGCTCATGAAAACGGCCATAAAACACAAGAACGACGAATTGTTGGTCATCTCCTTAAACATGCATCGTGTCTAATGGTCCATGCAAATCCCCGTGGAGCACCAAAACAGTGTGGAATAACTAATGAAAATGACCCTAAAACGCGAAAACGATGAGTTTTTGGTCATAACTCTCAAACATGTATTGGGTCTTAGGGTCATTGTAAATAACCCTGGAACCCCAAAGCTGTGGGCAATAACTCATGAAAACAGCCATAATATGCGAAATCGACAATTTTTTGGTTAAAATTGTCAAACATGTATCGGGTCTAATGGTCGTTGTAATTCGCCCTGAAACCCTAGAACTGTGGAATAGCTCATGAAAATGGTCATAAAACACAAGAACGACGAATTGTCGGTCATCCCCTTAAACATGCATCGGGTCTAATGGTCCATGAAAAGCCCCGTGGAGCACCAAAACAGTGTGGAATAACTGATGAAAATGACCCTAAAACGCGAAAACGATGAGTTTTTGGTCATAACTCTCAAACATGTATCGGGTCTTAGGATCGTTGTAAATCCCCCAAGAGTGCCAAAACAGTGTGCAATAGCTCATGAAAACGGCCATAAAACGTGAAAAACGACGAGTTTTTGGTCATAACTCTCAAACATGTATCGGGTCTTAGGGTCATTGTAAATCACCCTGGAACCCCAAAACTGTGGGCAATAACTCATGAAAACGGCCATAATATGCGAAATCGACAATTTTTTGGTTAAAATTGTCAAACATGGATCGGGTCTAATGGTCGTTGTAATTCGCCCTGAAACCCTAGAACTATGGAATAGCTCATGAAAACGATCATAAAACATAAGAACGACGAATTGTCGGTCATCCCCTTAAACATGCATCGGGTCTAATGGTCCTTGAAAATCCCCGTGGAGGACCAAAACAGTTTGGAATAACTCATGAAAATGACCCTAAAACGCGAAAACGATGAGTTTTTGGTCATAACTCTCAAACATGTATCGGGTCTTAGGATCATTGTAAATCCCCCAAGAGCACCAAAACAGTGTGCAATAGCTCACGAAAACAGCCATAAAACATGAAAAACGACGAGTTTTTGGTCATAACTCTCAAAGAAGTATCGGGTCTTAGGGTCGTTGTAAATCACCTAGGAACCCAAAAGCCGTGGGCAATAACTCATGAAAACGACCATAATATGCGAAATCCACAATTTTTTTGGTTAAAATTTTCAAACATGGATCGGGTCTAATGGTCGTTGTAATTCGCCCTCAAACCCTAGAACTGCGGAATAGCTCATGAAAACGGTCATAAACCACAAGAACGACGAATTGTTGGTCATCCCCTTAAACATGCATCGGGTGTAATGGTCCATGCAAATCCCCGTGTAGCACCAACACCGTGTGGAATAACTCATGAAAATGACCCTAAAACGTGAAAACGACGAAGTTTTGGATATAACTCTCATACATGGATCGGGTCTTAGGATCGTTGTAAATCCCCCAAGAGCGCCAAAACAGTGTGCAATAGCTCACGAAAACGACCATAAAACGTGAAAAACGACGAGTTTTTGGTCATAACTCTCAAACATGTATCGGGTCTTAGGGTCATTGTAAATCACCCTGGAACCCCAAATCTGTGGGCAATAACTCATGAAAACAGCCATAATATGCGAAATCGACAAGTTTTTGGTTAAAATTGTCAAACATGTATCGAGTCTAATGGTCGTTGTAATTCGCCCTGAAACCCTAGAACTGTGGAATAATTCATGAAAACAGTCATAAAACACAAGAACGACGAATTGTTGGTCATCCCCTTAAACATGCATCGGGTCTAATGGTCCATGCAAATCCCCGTGGAGCACCAAAACAGTGTGGAATAACTCATGAAAATGACCCTAAAACGCGAAAACGATGAGTTTTGGTCATAACTCTCAAACATGTATTGGGTCTTAGGATCGTTGTAAATCCCCAAGAGCGCCAAAACAGTGTGCAATAGCTCACGAAAACGGCCATAAAACATGAAAAACGACGAGTTTTTGGTCATAACTCTCAAACATGTATCGGGTCTTAGGGTCGTTGTAAATCACCCTGGAACCCCAAAACTGTGGGCAATAACTCATGAAAACGGCCATAATATGCGAAATCGACAATTTTTTGGTTAAAATTGTCAAACATGTATCGGGTCTAATGTGTAGGGGTTCGTAGCATGGAAAACAAAATTTTCTACCGCATACAAACAAACAAGCCAAGATCTATCTACTAGATTGTAGCAACGAGTCGATAGAGGAACTCACCCTCGAAGATTCCAAAGCGGTTAACGAGAGCAGATTCTCGTGGGTGATGTAGTCGTACTCTTTCCGATCTCAAGATCGCGTAGACGATCCTTCCAGCAGCGCTCCCGCAGTCGGTCACACGTTCGGTACTCGACGAAGACCTTCCTCTCCCTTGTTCCAGCAGGCAGCGGAGGTTGTAGCACTCTCCTCGTGATTCCGGCAGCACAACGGCATGGTACCGGAAGTAGAGGGGAAATCCCGCAGGGCTTCGCCTTAAGCCGGTGCGAGTATGGTGGAGCTTATGAGAGAGGCTATTAGTGGTCTAGTAATTAGACACACCAATTAGAAGGCTCTAAACCAATTAGAAGGCTCTAAACCGAAATAGCTCTAAACCAGGGGTTTAGGTCTAGGGTTTAGTTTAGAGGATAGGAACTTGTGTGTGCTAGGAGGAGCCTGCCTCCTTATATAGGTGGGAGGGGCTGGCGGCCAAGGGAGGAGTGGAGTCCTCCCCAACTCGGCTTGGTGGTGGCGCCGGTTGGAGGAGGTCTCCTCCCCAACTCGGTTCTTCTCCTCCTCTTTCCACTTTCCAAAACTTGCCGTTTGACTTTCAAACTAGCCTTGACTTTTTCAATTTAGGATTTAAATAAACCCTTTATTTTGGACAGCGAGAACACTTAGTACATGATGCAATCATTCCAATATGTAATGACACATTCATGTACCCTTCCCCCTCCGGTCGGACATTCGGGACCTTCTAGAATGTTCCGATGAAAACACCGAACCATTCCCCAACTCCGAAATGGGACTTTCCTTATATGAATCTTATTCTCCGGACCATTCCGGATCTCCTCGTGATATCCGGATCCCATCCGAGACTCGAACAACATTCGGTCTCTTTCTCATAATACCATAACTACTCAAACAACGTCAATCCTTAAGTGTGTCTCCCTACGGTTCGTGAATTATGCGGACATGATCGAGACACTTCTCCGAACAATAACCAATAGAGGAATCTGGAAATTCATATGGCTCCCACATATTTCTCGATTACTTTGCGATCGAATGAACCACTTACATACGATACCAATTTCCCTTTGTCTCACGATATGTTACTTATCCGAGGTTATGATCGTCAGTATCTCTGCATACCTAGTTCAACCTTGTTCCGATAAGTACTCTTTTCTCGCTCCGTGATATGTGATCCCTTGTGAGCTAGTCACATGCTTGCAAGCTAATTGGATGACATTTCACCGAGAGGGCCTGTAGTATATCTATCCGTCATGTGGATGGACAAATCCACTCTTGATCCATGTGTTTCAACCAATACTTTCCAAACACTCAATACCACCTTTATAGCCACCCTGTTACGGTGTGGTGTTTGATGACATCAAAGCATCCATCCAGTAAAGGTGATATGCATGATCTCATGGTCGAAGGAATTAGGTTACTATGTATCAGAAAGCATATAGCAATTGAACTATTGAAATGACTTGATCTTTATGCTACGCTTATCTATAGGAGTATGTCCACCATATCATTCTCCTAACGATATGATCTTGTTGTTAATAACATCTCAATGTTCATGATAGGGAAACCACAATCATCAATCAACCAACAAGCTAGTGAAGTATAGAGGCTATACTAGGGACTCTTATTTTAGTTTACAAATCACACAAGTATTAATGGTTTCCTTGTTAATACTATTATAGCATGAATGTAAACATTTATCATAAGTATGAAGATATGATAATAACCTACTTTATTATTGCCTCTTGGGCATATCTCCAACAGTCTCCCACTTGCACTAGAGTCAATAATCTAGTTTCAAACCTTTGTGTTTTCAACACCTATGGCTTTCCGTGTTGTATGTACACGATTGCTAGTGGTTAATCGATCTCCGGATCGACACTTCCGTGTCCGTGTGTAATTGCATGTCTTTGCGTCTCTACGCATCACTCATTCTCTAATGAGATGGCTTTGTATAATTTGGTCTTTCGGTGTGACCTTTAGTTCTTTGGGGTTAAAACATGTTGATAATATTGTCGCACAATATATCTTCATAGTATTATCCCGCTGTGAACTACACCTAGTTTGATAACAAACTACTTGACACAAATGCCCTCTTTTGCTGCTATAATAGCAGTCATATACTTAGCCTTTTGTTGTAGTATCTGTCACAATGTCTTAACTTTGGAACTCATCCAAATCCATTATGGAACTCACTTTCCATTATATTGTGCCACCTTTAGTTTTAGATTGAGATAAACTTAATTTGTATTTTGTGACAAAGCTAGTATCAATGTAGTACTTTTACAATGAACTAACCATCTATATGTCACTTCTACAAATATTATACTCTTAGTTCTTCCAAAAGATCATAAGAATATCCTTACTATTTTCCAATGATCATCTTACGAATCATTCTGGTATATGCTCACAACATTTAGAGCATAGGACATATCTGGATTTGTACATATCACAGTATGATTGATATAAATATTCTTTGTGATTTCATACATCAAGTATCAATCTATACTTGATTATTTGTTTCACTTTACCAAATGTCAATACACTTGAATATATCATCAACATTGAACTCATTCAATCCTTTCTGTGCGACAAGAACCTCTCTTGTAGTTTCTATATTGAACTCATTCAATATCTTGTCTATGTACTTCTGGCACAACCATATTAGCGTCTATTGATGCCAAATATTTGTGTTTTGCCTAAGTCTTTCATCGGGATGAAATTCTTAATATGTGTTAATAAAAGATACATTATTTCCAATCAACAATATGTCTTCCACATAATGTATTAGAAACATGTCTTAGCGCTCCCACTTAATTTCTTGCAAATGCAAGCATCTTCATTGTCTCCGATGAAATTAAACTCTTAGTTTCATCATAGTGAAGATTCCAACTCCGCTATGCTTACTTCAACCATTGAAGTTTGCATATGCTTTTAGCATCCTTTGAATTAACAAAACCCTTTGGACTGTGTCATGCACACGTCCTAGGTAACCATTCTATTAGAAGAACTTGTTTTGTTTATTCTACTACCACATAACAAATTATATGTAGTGGTTGCTACATTAATCCGTCTAGACTAAAAATCGCTATGAAAGATCAAATCTTGTCATATACAACCTTTGAACATTGTTGTGAACTCTTTCCCAACATGTCGACTATTTCATAGATGTGAAACATCCATGTCTACTTCTTTATAGATCCAAACACAACTGCAAGGTCTTACACCTTTTTCGAGGGTCCTTCAAGTTCAAAACTTGATTTCTCGTGTATGGAACTATCACGGATTATATGGCTTCAAGCCATTTGACGGAGTCAGGGCCCATCATCGCTTCTTTGCATGTAGTAGGTTCATTATTCTCAAATAATGATTCAACCCTCAAATCTTGGTATTTGATTGTTCATCCGACCTACTTGTTTCAATAGAAACTTAGACCTCCGTGACCACAACCTTTGAGGCACGTGAGCCATGAGCATTGTTGCTGCCTCCGGAACACTTTTCGGTGCTGCGCAACTTTGCACATATAGCTAAGGTTCTTTTTAACCTTATCAAAGTTCTATTGTCCTCCCACTTAACTTTTCACGAAAAATTCCTTCTCAAAGAAACTTGACGTTCTAAGCGACAAACACTTTTGTCTCCGGTGTTTATGGAGGAATACTTAACATTTATACAAAGACAGGTTTATCCGACTTTGGTTGCAAACATCTTTCTTATGCATAGCATACCAATGTTTAAGAAAGGACTACTTGGTTTTATCCCAAACCATAACCTTATATGGTGTCATTTCAGCGGATTATGATGGAGCTCTTTTAGTGGAAAACGGTAGTCTCTAAAGCTTTTAATCTTTAAAATATAATAGCAGTTTTATGAATTATACCTTTGATCTTACCATGTCAAACAAGGTTCAATTACATATCTCGAACGCTCCATACTCTTATGGTGTTTCGGGAAATGCAAATCCACGGACCGATTCCTTAAATCTTAGGTATTATGCTAAACTTGTAACTTAAATATCTTCCTTTATGATCTTATCATAAACTATTTATATTCTTGTTACAATGATTTTGCACTTCATCTTGAAAATCTTTGAACTTTTCAAATATTTCACACTTCATCCTTATTAAGTAAATATTCACATATTCACTCAAATTTTCGAGAAAGCATATGAAGTTGAAATCCATCGCCTTGACTACACATAATGGAGTTCGTACAACAATATGCACAAGTTCCAATAAGCTAGTCATTCATTCCCTTTTGGCCTATGAACGAAGTTTTAATTATCTCTAGGAAAGTTTCACAAACGTCATTTGATCAAAAATCAAAAGACTCCAAAATTCCATCCACATGGAGTTTCTTCATGTTTTCTTTCCAATATAATTTAAACGGCGATGTCACTTCCTAAGTGATCTTTCAATCAATTTGTCTTTCGACAATTTTAGCACTAGTTTTATGGATGTGATTTATCCAACGAGATTTGTGAATCATCCATCTTTTATGGATTACGGCAATTATTTGACCAACACTATTCTTCTCATAATACGATAAAACAAATCTTGAAGGCAAGCTTTGATGTTTAACGAGCAACACAATAACCCTTTATTTGTTTTCGATGAACATCATCACATATTCTTTGCTAGTTACTTAGGCCATTGTAGTTCATGAATTGTGTTGTTTCGTATGACGATTCACACCAACAAATTCAGTATCAAATACTTAAGAACCACATTGTTTAATAAGCAAAGAATATAGCCATAACACGTATATCATCTATATACTTAAACTAAACAATTCTAGTCTTTTCTTTTCTGCCATATACTTATGAGATTCTCTTTCAGTATTTCCTTTTCTGTTTGAAAGAATCTATCAACATCAATAGTGGAGTCATACATATGACACATAATCCAAAGCGTGTATAATTAAATACAAATGTCTTTGGACTTGCACTTTGAAGTAGATCACCATCATCAAATGTTTGGTGTTCTTCCAAATTCCTTTCTTTAGTAATCTCTTGGTGTAGTAAACATTTTACCTACATCAAATATTCACCTTATCATGGAATCGTCCATGATCAAGCTACTTTTAGCTTATAACGATGAATTATGAGTATAATGTTGCTTTCCAAAACCTTTTGGAGGATTAGGACAACTAGTGTCTCCAACCTTTTGCAAATTCTCATCAAAATATGAGAACATGAACTTTGCCATATTATACTCTATCATGTTGTAACCAAAACTTTGTTTTAGATATCACAATATCTTCCACACATCATGGTTTCTGAAACAACTCTTTCAGATCCTAGATAACCTTGATATTAAGACAATCCTTTGAATATCAAGAATCATGGAGACAAACATGATACTTATATACTAACATTTGGAATTGTTACTCTTGATTTAATACTAATTATTAAACTTCATGGAGTAACCGGAACTTACTGAAAGTTTGCAATAGGACTTTTAAACTTTAGATTAACACTTCAAAACAATACGATACCAGTTCGTAAAGTAACTAACCAGAATTCTATAGTTCTATCATCTCAATTATAACTAAGCGCAAGGTGGTAAACGGATGCCAATGACTACAACAACTATGCAAATTCACTTTGATTTTAGTTTATGATAAATTGAGTTCTAATTAATAATTAAATTAATCTAGGTGAACTCCCACTCAAAACAATATCCCTCACATTGTTTTAGTGATCACACGAACCAAATCCACCACATCAAAACCGATCATCACGAGAGTTGATATAGCTTCAATGGCGAACAATCAACATGTTCATCATATCTACTATATGACTCATGCTCTACCTTTCGGTAATCCGTGTTCCTGAGGCCATGTCTGTACATGCTAGGCTCGTCAAGATCAAACCTTAGCTACCGCATAAGCAAATCTGGCTTGCTTACGTTGTATTCACCCGCGGAATCAAAGACACCCGATCATCACGTGGTGCTTCGAAGCAGCAAGCTTTGGCAACGGTGCATACTAAGGGTGAACACTTTAGAACTTGAAATTTATGTGCATGAGGGATCATCTTATAATGCTACCGCCGTCTACTAAGCAATACAAGATGCATAAAGGATTAACATCACATGCAATTCATAATGTGTGATATGATATGGCCTTTCTTCTTTGTGCTTCGATCTCCATCTTCAAGCATGAACATGATCTCCATCATCACCGCATAGCATCAAGGTCAATGACGCTTCTTCATGGTTGTCGTCCACCAGCTTCAACTATTACAACTATTTTGAATAGACACGCAGGTCTTAACAGAAATTAAAGACAACCATATGGCTCCTGCCGGTTGCCAACTTACAATAAGGAACATTGCATACATCAAATATAATCACAATCATGGCCATATCACATCACCTCACACCCCTGCAAAACAAAGTTAGACGCCTCTACTTTCTTTGCATATTTTACGTGGTTTGGGGCTTTCAATAAGTGTCGCTCTAACTTACGAACAAGAACCACAACATTGATACTAGCATTGTTGATCACCCGTTGTAAATTGGATCTTTACTATGCTAGGAGAAACAGGCACCCACAAAGCCACTTATGCAATACAAGTTGCATGTCAAGCGTGGAGCAAGTCTCATGAACGATGTCATGTAAGGTTAGCCCGGCCGCTTCATCCCAACATACCGCAAGATGCAAAGTACACAAAAAGCAATCTACAATAAAAGCATCAACGCCCACAATGACCATTGTGTTCTACTCGTCTGCAAGATCTACATATAGACACGGCTCGATACCATCGTAGGGGTTCGTAGCATGGAAAACAAAATTTTCTATCGCATACAAACAAACAAGCCAAGATCTATCTACTAGATTGTAGCAACGAGTCGATAGAGGAACTCACCTCAAGATTCCAGCGGTTAACGAGCAGATTCTCGTGGGTGATGTAGTCGCACTCTTTCCGATCTCAAGATCGCGAGACGATCCTTCCAGCGCCACGTTCCAGCAAGCGCTCCAGATCGGTCACACGTTAACTTTCGACGAAGACCTTCCTCTCCCTTGTTCCAAAGAAAATGAGGTTGTAGCACTCTCCTCGTGATTCCTAGCAACAACGGCGTGGTACTAAGTAGAGGGAGATCCCAGGCTTAAGCCGGTGCGAGTATGGTGGAGCTTATGAGAGGCTATTAGTGGTCTAGTAATTAGACACACCAATTAGAAGGCTCTAAACCAATTAGAAGGCTCTAAACCGCTAAATAGCTCTAAACCAAAGGGTTTAGGTCTAGGGTTTAGTTTAGAGGATAGGAACTTGTGTGTGCTAGGAGGGAGCCCTGCCTCCTTATATAGGTGGGAGGGCTGGCGGCCAAGGGAGGGTGGAGTCCCTCCCCAACTCGGCTTGGTGGTGGCCGGTTGGAGGAGGTCTCCTCCCAACTCGGCTTCCTCTTCCTCCTCTTTCCACTTTCCAAAACTTGCCGTTTGACTTTCAAACTAGCCGTTTGACTTTTTCAATTTAGGATTTAAATAAACCCTTTATTTTGGACAGCGAGAACACTTAGTACATGATGCAATCATTCCAATATGTAATGACACATTCATGTACCCTTCCCCTCGAGTCTGACATTCCGGGACCTTCTAGAATGTTCCCGATGAAAACACCTAACCATTCCCCAACTCGAAATGGGACTTTCCTTATATGAATCTTATTCTCCTGACCATTCCGGATCTCCTCGTGATATCCCGGATCCCATCCGAGACTCCGAACAACATTCGGTCTCTTTCTCATAATACCATAACTACTCAAACAACGTCGAATCCTTAAGTGTGTCTCCCTACGGTTCGTGAATTATGCGGACATGATCGAGACACTTCTCCGAACAATAACCAATAGAGGAATCTGGAAATTCATATGGCTCCCACATATTTCTACGATTACTTTGCGATCGAATGAACCACTTACATACGATACCAATTTCCCTTTGTCTCACGATATGTTACTTATCCGAGGTTATGATCGTCGGTATCTCTGCATACCTAGTTCAACCTTGTTACCGATAAGTACTCTTTTCTCGTTCCCGTGGTATGTGATCCCTTGTGAGCTAGTCACATGCTTGCAAGCTAATTGGATGACATTTCACCGAGAGGGCCCAGAGTATATCTATCCGTCATGTGGATGGACAAATCCCACTCTTGATCCATGTGTTTCAACCAATACTTTCCGAACACTCAATACCACCTTTATAGCCACCCTGTTACGGTGTGGTGTTTGATGACATCAAAGCATCCATCCAGTAAAGGTGATATGCATGATCTCATGGTCGAAGGAATTAGGTTACTATGTATCAGAAAGCATATAGCAATTGAACTATTGAAATGACTTGATCTTTATGCTACGCTTATCTATAGGAGTATGTCCACCATATCATTCTCCTAACGATATGATCTTGTTGTTGATAACATCTCAATGTTCATGATAGGGAAACCACAATCATCAATCAACCAACAAGCTAGTGAAGTATAGAGGCTATACTAGGGACTCTTATTTTAGTTTACAAATCACACAAGTATTAATGGTTTCCTTGTTAATACTATTATAGCATGAATGTAAACATTTATCATAAGTATGAAGATATGATAATAACCTACTTTATTATTGCCTCTTGGGCATATCTCCAACATAATGGTCGTTGTAATTCGCCCTGAAACCCTAGAACGGTGGAATTGCTCATGAAAACGGTCATAAAACACAAGAACGCCGAATTATTGGTCATCCCCTTAAACATGCATCGGGTCTAATGGTCCATGCAAATCCCCGTGGAGCACCAAAACAGTGTGGAATAACTCATGAAAATGACCCTAAAACGCGAAAACGATGAGTTTTTGGTCATAACTCTCAAACATGTATCGGGTCTTAGGATCATTGTAAATCCCCCAAGAGCGCCCAAACAGTGTGCAATAGCTCATGAAAACGGCCATAAAACGTGAAAAACGACGAGTTTTTGGTCATAACTCTCAAACATGTATCGGGTCTTAGGGTCGTTGTAAATCACCCTGGAACCCCAAAACTGTGGGCAATAACTCATGAAAACGGCCATAATATGCGAAATCGACAATTTTTTGGTTAAAATTGTCAAACATGTATCGGGTCTAATGGTCGTTGTAATTCACCCTGAAACCCTAGAACTGTGGAATAGCTCATGAAAACGGTCATAAAACACAAGAACGACGAATTGTTGGTCATCCCCTTAAACATGCATCGGGTCTAACGGTCCATGCAAATCCCCATGGAGCACCAAAACAGTGTGGAATAACTCATGAAAATGACCCTAAAAGGCGAAAACGATGAGTTTTTGCTCATAACTCTCAAACATGTATCGGGTCTTAGGATCATTGTAAATCCCCCAAGAGCGCCAAAACAGTGTGCAATAGCTCACGAAAACGGCCATAAAACGTGAAAAACGACGAGTTTTTGGTCATAACTCTCAAACATGTATCGGGTCTTAGGGTCGTTGTAAATCACCCTGGAACCCCAAAACTGTGGGCAATAACTCATGAAAACGGCCATAATATGCGAAATCGACAATTTTTTGGTTAAAATTGTCAAACATGTATCGGGTCTAATGGTCGTTGTAATTCGCCCTGAAACCCTAGAACTGTGGAATAGCTCATGAAAATGGTCATAAAACACAAGAACGACGAATTGTTGGTCATCCCCTTAAACATGCATCGGGTCTAACGGTCCATGCAAATCCAAGTGGAGCACCAAAACAATCTGGAATAACTCATGAATATGACCCTAAAACGCGAAAACGATGAGTTTTTTGTCATAACTCTCAAACATGTATCGGGTCTTAGGATCGTTGTAAATCCCCCAAGAGCGCCAAAACAGTGTGCAATAGCTCACGAAAACGGCCATAAAACGTGAAAAACGACGAGTTTTTGGTCATAACTCTCAAACATGTATCGGGTCTTAGGGTCGTTGTAAATCACCCTGGAACCCCAAAACTGTGGGAAATAACTCATGAAAACGGCCATAATATGCGGAATCGACAATTTTTTGGTTAAAATTGTTAGACATGGATCGGGTCTAATGGTCGCTGTAATTCGCCCTAAAACCCTAGAACTGTGGAATAGCTCATGAAAACGGTAATAAAACACAAGAACGACGAATTGTTGGTCATCCCCTTAAACATGCATCGGGTCTAATGGTCCATGAAAATCCCCGTGGAGCACCAAAACAGTGTGGAATAACTCATGAAAATGACCCTAAAACGCGAAAACGATGAGTTTTTGGTCATAACTCTCAAACATGTATCGGGTCTTAGGATCGTTGTAAATCCCCCAAGAGCGCCAAAACAGTGTGCAATAGCTCACTAAAACGGCCATAAAACGTGAAAAAGACGAGTTTTTGGTCATAACTCTCAGACGTATATCGGGTCTTAGGGTCATTATAAATCATCCTGGAACCCCAAAACTGTGGGCAATAACTCATGAAAACGGCCATAATATGCGAAATCGACAATTTTTTGGTTAAAATTGTCAAACATGTATCGGGTCTAATGGTCGTTGTAATTCGCCCTGAAACCCTAGAACTATGGAATAGCTCATGAAAATGGTCATAAAACACAAGAACGACGAATTGTCGGTCATCCCCTTAAACATGCATCGGGTCTAATGGTCCATGAAAAGCCCGTGGAGCACCAAAACAGTGTGGAATAACTGATGAAAATGACCATAAAACGCGAAAACGATGAGTTTTTGGTCATAACTCTCAAACATGTATCGGGTCTTAGGATCGTTGTAAATCCCCCAAGAGCGCCAAAACAGTGTGCAATAGCTCACGAAAACGGCCATAAAACGTGAAAAACGAAGAGTTTTTGGTCATAACTCTCAAACATGTATCGGGTCTTAGGGTCATTGTAAATCACCCTGGAACCCCAAAACTTTGGGCAATAACTCATGAAAACCGCCATAATATGCGGAATCGACAATTTTTTGGTTAAAATTGTCAAACATGTATCGGGTCTAATGGTCGTTGTAATTCGCCCTGAAACCCTAGAACTGTGGAATAGCTCATGAAAATGGTCATAAAACACAAGAACGACGAATTGTTGGTCATCCCCTTAAACATCCATCGGGTCTAATGGTCCATGAAAATCCCCGTGGAGCACCAAAACAGTGTGGAATAACTCATGAAAATGACCCTAAAACGCGAAAACGATGAGTTTTTGGTCATAACTCTCAAACATGTATCGGGTCTTAGGATCGTTGTAAATCCCCCAAGAGCGCCAAAACAGTGTGCAATAGCTCACGAAACGGCCATAAAACGTGAAAACGACGAGGTTTTGGTCATAACTCTCAAACATGTATCGGGTCTTAGGGTCATTGTAAATCACCCTGGAACCCCAAAACTGTGGGCAATAACTCATGAAAACGGCCATAATATGCGAAATCGACAATTTTTGGTTAAAATTGTCAAACATGTATCAGGTCTAATGGTCGTTGTAATTCGCCCTGAAACCCTAGAACTATGGAATAGCTCATGAAAATGGTCATAAAACACAAGAACGACGAATTGTTGGTCATCCCCTTAAACATGCATCGGGTCTAATGGTCCATGAAAATCCCCGTGGAGCACCAAAAAAAGTGTGGAATAACTCATAAAAATGACCCTAAAACGCGAAAACGATGAGTTTTTGGTCATAACTCTCAAACATGTATCGGGTCTTTGGATCGTTGTAAATCCCCAAGAGCGCCAAAACAGTGTGCAATAGCTCACGAAAACGGCCATAAAACGTGAAAACGACGAGTTTTTGGTCATAACTCTCAAACATGTATCGGGTCTTAGGGTCGTTGTAAATCACCCTGGAACCCCAAAACTTTGGGCAATAACTCATGAAAACGGCCATAATATGTGAAATCGACAATTTTTTGGTTAAAATTGTCAAACATGTATCGGGTCTAATGGTCGTTGTAATTCGCCCTGAAACCCTAGAACTGTGGAATAGCTCATGAAAATGGTCATAAAACACAAGAACGACGAATTGTTGGTCATCCCCTTAAACATGCATCGGGTCTAATGGTCCATGCAAATCCCCGTGGAGCACCAAAACAGTGTGGAATAACTCATGAAAATGACCCTAAAACGCGAAAACGATGAGTTTTGGTCATAACTCTCAAACATGTATCGGGTCTTAGGATCGTTGTAAATCCCCCAAGAGCGCCAAAACAGTGTGCAATAGCTCACGAAAACGGCCATAAAACGTGAAAAACGACGAGTTTTTGGTCATAACTCTCAAACATGTATCGGGTCTTAGGGTCATTGTAAATCACCCTGGAACCCCAAAACTGTGGGCAATAACTCATGAAAACGGCCATAATATGCGAAATCGACAATTTTTTGGTTAAAATTGTCAAACATGTATCGGGTCTAATGGTCGTTGTAATTCGCCCTGAAACCCTAGAACTATGGAATAGCTCATGAAAACGGTCATAAAACACAAGAACGACGAATTGTTGGTCATCCCCTTAAACATGCATCGGGTCTAATGGTCCATGAAAATCCCCGTGGAGCACCAAAACAGTGTGGAATAACTCATGAAAATGACCCTAAAACGCGAAAACGATGAGTTTTTGGTCATAACTCTCAAACATGTATCGGGTCTTAGGATCGTTGTAAATCCCCCAAGAGCGCCAAAACAGTGTGCAATAGCTCACGAAAACGGCCATAAAACGTGAAAACGACGAGGTTTTGGTCATAACTCTCAAACATGTATCGGGTCTTAGGGTCATTGTAAATCACCCTGGAACCCCAAAACTGTGGGCAATAACTCATGAAAACGGCCATAATATGCGAATCGACAATTTTTTGGTTAAAATTGTCAAACATGTATCGGGTCTAATGGTCGTTGTAATTCGCCCTGAAACCCTAGAACTGTGGAATAGCTCATGAAAATGGTCATAAAACACAAGAACGACGAATTGTTGGTCATCCCCTTAAACATGCATCGGGTCTAATGGTCCATGCAAATCCCCGTGGAGCACCAAAACAGTGTGGAATAACTGATGAAAATGACCCTAAAACGCGAAAACGATGAGTTTTGGTCATAACTCTCAAACATGTATCGGGTCTTAGGATCGTGGTAAATCCCCCAAGAGCGCCAAAACAGTGTGCAATAGCTCACGAAAACGGCCATAAAACGTGAAAAACGACGAGTTTTTGGTCATAACTCTCAAACATGTATCGGGTCTTAGGGTCATTGTAAATCACCCTGGAACCCCAAAACTGTGGGCAATAACTCATGAAAACGGCCATAATATGCGAAATCGACAATTTTTTGGTTAAAATTGTCAAACATGTATCGGGTCTAATGGTCGTTGTAATTTGCCCTGAAACCCTAGAACTGTGGAATAGCTCATGAAAACGGTCATAATACACAAGAACGACGAATTTTCAGTCACCCCATTAAACATGCATCGGGTCTAATGGTCCATGCAAATCCCCGTGGAGCACCAAAACAGTGTGGAATAACTCATGAAAATGACCCTAAAACGCGAAAACGATGAGTTTTTGGTCATAACTCTCAAACATGTATCGGGTCTTAGGATCGTTGTAAATCCCCCAAGAGCGCCAAAACAGTGTGCAATAGCTAAAACGTGAAAAACGACGAATTTTTGGTCATAACTCTCAAACATGTATCGGGTCTTAGGGTCATTGTAAATAATCCTGGAACCCCAAAACTTTGGGCAATAACTCATGAAAACGGCCATAATATGCGAAATCGACAACTTTTTGGTTAAAATTGTCAAACATGTATCGGGTCTAATGGTCGTTGTAATTCGCCCTGAAACCCTAGAACTGTGGAATAGCTCATGAAAATGGTCATAAAACACAAGAACGACGAATTGTTGGTCATCCCCTTAAACATGCATCGGGTCTAATGGTCCATGAAAATCCCCGTGGAGCACCAAAAGTGTGGAATAACTCATGAAAATGACCCTAAAACGCGAAAACGATGAGTTTTTGGTCATAACTCTCAAACATGTATCGGGTCTTAGGATCATTGTAAATCCCCCAAGAGCGCCAAAACAGTGTGCAATAGCTCACGAAAACGGCCAGAAAACGTGAAAAACGACGAGTTTTTGGTCATAACTCTCAAACATGTATCGGGTCTTAGGGTCGTTGTAAATCACCCTGGAACCCCAAAACTGTGGGCAATAACTCATGAAAACGGCCATAATATGCGAAATCGACAATTTTTTGGTTAAAATTGTCAAACATGTATCGGGTCTAATGGTCGTTGTAATTCGCCCTGAAACCCTAGAACTGTGGAATAGCTCATGAAAATGGTCATAAAACACAAGAACGACGAATTATTGGTCATCCCCTTAAACATGCATCGGGTCTAATGGTCCATGAAAATCCCCGTGGAGCACCAAAACAGTGTGGAATAACTCATGAAAATGACCCTAAAACGCGAAAACGATGAGTTTTTGGTCATAACTCTCAAACATGTATCGGGTCTTAGGATCGTTGTAAATCCCCCAAGAGCGCCAAAACAGTGTGCAATAGCTCATGAAAACGGCCATAAAACGTGAAAAACAACGAGTTTCTGGTCATAACTCTCAGACATATATCGGGTCTTAGGGTCGTTGTAAATCACCCTGGAACCCAAAAACTGTGGGCAATAACTCATGAAAACGGCCATAATATGCGAAATCGACAATTTTTTGGTTAAAATTGTCAAACATGTATCGGGTCTAATGGTCGTTGTAATTCGCCCTGAAACCCTAGAACTGTGGAATAGCTCATGAAAATGGTCATAAAACACAAGAACGACGAATTGTTGGGCATCCCCTTAAACATGCATCGGGTCTAATGGTCCATGCAAATCCCCGTGGAGCAACAAAATAGTGTGGAATAACTCATGAAAACGGCCATAAAACGTGAAAACGACGCGTTGTTTTTGGTCAGAACTCTCAAACATGTATCGGGTCTTAGGATCGTTGTAAATCCCCCAAGAGCGCCAAAACAGTGTGCAATAGCTCACGAAAACGGCCATAAAACGTGAAAACGACGAGTTTTTGGTTATAACTCTCAAACATGTATCGGGTCTTAGGGTCGTTGTAAATCACCCTGGAACCCCAAAACTTTGGGCAATAACTCATGAAAACGGCCATAATATGCGAAATCGACAATTTTTTGGTTAAAATTGTCAAACATGTATCGGGTCTAATGGTCGTTGTAATTCGCCCTGAAACCCTAGAACTGTGGAATAGCTCATGAAAATGGTCATAAAACACAAGAACGACGAATTGTCGGTCATCCCCTTAAACATGCATTGGGTCTAATGGTCCATGCAAATCCCCGTGGAGCACTAAAACAGTGTGGAATAACTAATGAAAATGACCCTAAAACGCGAAAACGATGAGTTTTTGGTCATCACTCTCAAACATGTATCGGGTCTTAGGATCGTTGTAAATCCGCCAAGAGCGCCAAAACAATGTGCAATAGCTCATGAAAACGGCCAAAAAACGTGAAAAACGATGAGTTTTTGGTCATAACTCTCAAACATGTATCGGGTCTTAGGGTCGTTGTAAATCACCCTGGAACCCCAAAACTTGTGGCAATAACTCATGAAAACGGCCATAATATGCGAAATCGACAATTTTTTTGTTAAAATTGTCAAACATGCATCGGGTCTAATGGTCGTTGTAATTCGCCCTGAAACCCTAGAACTGTGGAATAGCTCATGAAAATGGTCATAAAACACAAGAACGACGAATTGTTGGTCATCCCCTTAAACATGCATCGGGTCTAATGGTCCATGTAAATCCCCATGGAGCACCAAAACAGTGTGGAATAACTCATGAAAATGACCCTAAAACGCGAAAACGATGAGTTTTTGGTCATAACTCTCAAACATGTATCGGGTCTTAGGATCGTTATAAATCCTCCAAGAGCGCCAAAACAGTGTGCAATAGCTCACGAAAACGGCCATAAAACGTGAAAACGACGAGGTTTTGGTCATAACTCTCAAACATGTATCGGGTCTTAGGGTCATTGTAAATCACCCTGGAACCCCAAAACTGTGGGCAATAACTCATGAAAACGGCCATAATATGCGAAATCGACAATTTTTGGTTAAAATTGTCAAACATGTATCGGGTCTAATGGTCGTTGTAATTCGCCCTGAAACCCTAGAACTGTGGAATAGCTCATGAAAATGGTCATAAAACACAAGAACGACGAATTATTGGTCATCCCCTTAAACATGCATCGGGTCTAATGGTCCATGAAAATCCCCGTGGAGCACCAAAAAAGTGTGGAATAACTCATGAAAATGACCCCAAAACGCGAAAACGATGAGTTTTTGGTCATAACTCTCAAACATGTATCGGGTCTTAGGATCGTTGTAAATCCCCCAAGAGCGCCAAAACAGTGTGCAATAGCTCACGAAAACGGCCATAAAACGTGAAAAACGACGAGTTTTTGGTCATAACTCTCAAACATGTATCGGGTCTTAGGGTCGTTGTAAATCACCCTGGAACCCCAAAACTGTGGGCAATAACTCATGAAAACGGCCATAATATGCGAAATCGACAATTTTTTGGTTAAAATTGTCAAACATGTATCGGGTCTAATGGTCGTTGTAATTCGCCCTGAAACCCTAGAACTGTGGAATAGCTCATGAAAACGGTCATAAAACACAAGAACGACGAATTATTGGTCATCCCCTTAAACATGCATCGGGTCTAATGGTCCATGAAAATCCCCGTGGAGCACCAAAACAGTGTGGAATAACTCATGAAAATGACCCTAAAACGCGAAAACGATGAGTTTTGGTCATAACTCTCAAACATGTATCGGGTCTTAGGATCGTTGTAAATCCCCCAAGAGCGCCAAAACAGTGCAATAGCTCACGAAAACGGCCATAAACGTGAAAAACGACGAGTTTTTGGTCATAACTCTCAAACATGTATCGGGTCTTAGGGTCATTGTAAATCACCCTGGAACCCCAAAACTGTGGGCAATAACTCATGAAAACGGCCATAATATGCGAAATCGACAATTTTTGGTTAAAATTGTCAAACATGTATCGGGTCTAATGGTCGTTGTAATTCGCCCTTAAACCCTAGAACTGTGGAATAGCTCATGAAAATGGTCATAAAACACAAGAACGACGAATTATTGGTCATCCCCTTAAACATGCATCGGGTCTAATGGTCCATGAAAATCCCCGTGGAGCACCAAAACAGTGTGGAATAACTCATGAAAATGACCCTAAAACGCGAAAACGATGAGTTTTGGTCATAACTCTCAAACATGTATCGGGTCTTAGGATCGTTGTAAATCCCCCAAGAGCGCCAAAACAGTGTGCAATAGCTCACGAAAACGGCCATAAAACGTGAAAACGACGAGTTTTTGGTCATAACTCTCAAACATGTATCGGGTCTTAGGGTCGTTGTAAATCACCCTGGAACCCCAAAACTGTGGGCAATAACTCATGAAAACGGCCATAATATGCAAAATCGACAATTTTTTGGTTAAAATTGTCAAACATGTATCGGGTCTAATGGTCGTTGTAATTCGCCCTGAAACCCTAGAACTGTGGAATAGCTCATGAAAATGGTCATAAAACACAAGAACGACGAATTATTGGTCATCCCCTTAAACATGCATCGGGTCTAATGGTCCATGAAAATCCCCGTGGAGCACCAAAAAAGTGTGGAATAACTCATGAAAATGACCCTAAAACGCGAAAACGATGAGTTTTTGGTCATAACTCTCAAACATGTATCGGGTCTTAGGATCGTTGTAAATCCCCCAAGAGCGCCAAAACAGTGTGCAATAGCTCATGAAAACGGCCATAAAACGTGAAAAACGACGAGTTTTTGGTCATAACTCTCAAACATGTATCGGGTCTTAGGGTCGTTGTAAATCACCCTAGAACCCCAAAACTGTGGGCAATAACTCATGAAAACGGCCATAATATGCGAAATCGACAATTTTTTGGTTAAAATTGTCAAACATGTATCGGGTCTAATGGTCGTTGTAATTCGCCCTGAAACCCTAGAACTGTGGAATAGCTCATGAAAATGGTCATAAAACACAAGAACGACGAATTGTTGGTCATCCCCTTAAACATGCATCGGGTCTAATGGTCCATGCAAATCCCCGTGGAGCACCAAAACAGTGTGGAATAACTCATGAAAATGACCCTAAAACGTGAAACCGATGAGTTTTTGGTCATAACTCTCAAACATGTATCGGGTCTTAGGATCATTGTAAATCCCCCAAGAGCGCCAAAACAGTGTGCAATAGCTCACTAAAACGGCCATAAAACGTGAAAAACGACGAGTTTTTGGTCATAACTCTCAAACATGTATCGGGTCTTAGGGTCGTTGTAAATCACCCTAGAACCCCAAAACTATGGGCAATAACTCATGAAAACGGCCATAATATGCGAAATCGACAATTTTTTGGTTAAAATTGTCAAACATGTATCGGGTCTAATGGTCGTTGTAATTCGCCCTGAAACCCTAGAACTATGGAATAGCTCATGAAAATGGTCATAAAACACAAGAACGACGAATTGTTGGTCATCCCCTTAAACATGCATCGGGTCTAATGGTCCATGAAAATCCCCGTGGAGCACCAAAACAGTGTGGAATAACTGATGAAAATGACCCTAAAACGCGAAAACGATGAGTTTTTGGTCATAACTCTCAAACATGTATCGGGTCTTAGGATCGTTGTAAATCCCCCAAGAGCGCCAAAACAGTGTGCAATAGCTCACGAAAACGGCCATAAAACGTGAAAAACGACGAGTTTTTGGTCATAACTCTCAAACATGTATCGGGTCTTAGGGTCGTTGTAAATCACCTTGGAACCCCAAAACTGTGGGCAATAACTCATGAAAACGGCCATAATATGCAAAATCGACAATTTTTTGGTTAAAATTGTCAAACATGTATCGGGTCTAATGGTCGTTGTAATTCGCCCTGAAACCCTAGAACTGTGGAATAGCTCATGAAAATGGTCATAAAACACAAGAACGACGAATTGTCGGTCATCCCCTTAAACATGCATCGGGTCTAATGGTCCATGAAAATCCCCGTGGAGCACCAAAACAGTGTGGAATAACTCATGAAAATGACCCTAAAACGCGAAAACGATGAGTTTTTGGTCATAACTCTCAAACATGTATCGGGTCTTAGGATCGTTGTAAATCCCCCAAGAGCGCCAAAACAATGTGCAATAGCTCATGAAAACGGCCATAAAACGTGAAAAACGACGAGGTTTCGATCATAACTCTCAAACATGTATCGGGTCTTAGGGTCGTTGTAAATCACCCTAGAACCGCAAAACTGTGGGTAATAACTCATTAAAACAGCCATAATATGCGGAATCGACAATTTTTTGGTTAAAATTGTCAAACATGTATCGGGTCTAATGGTCGTTGTAATTCGCCCTGAAACCCTAGAACTGTGGAATAGCTCATGAAAACGGTCATAAAACACAAGAACGTGTTATTTTCGGTCAGCCCCTTAAACATGCATCGGGTCTAATGGTCCATGCAAATCCCCGTGGAGCACCAAAACAGTGTGGAATAACTGATGAAAATGACCCTAAAACGCGAAAACGATGAGTTTTGGTCATAACTCTCAAACATGTATCGGGTCTTAGGATCGTTGTAAATCCCCCAAGAATGCTAAAACAGGGTGCAATAGCTGACGAAAACGGCCATAAAACGTTAAAACGACGAGTTTTGGGTCATAACTCTCAAACATGTATGGGGTCTTAGGGTCGTTGTAAATCACCCTGGAACCCCAAAACTTTATGCAATAACTCATGAAAACGGCCATAATATGCGAAATCGACAATTTTTTGGTTAAAATTGTCAAACATGTATCGGGTCTAATGGTCGTTGTAATTCGCCCTGAAACCCTAGAACTGTGGAATAGCTCATGAAAATGGTCATAAAACACAAGAACGATTTAATTATTGGTCATCCCCTTAAACATGCATCGGGTCTAATGGTCCATGAAAATCCCCGTCGAGCACCAAAACAGTGTGGAATAACTGATGAAAATGACCCTAAAACGCGAAAACGATGAGTTTTGGTCATAACTCTCAAACATGTATCGGGTCTTAGGATCGTTGTAAATCCCCCAAGAGCGCCAAAACAATGTGCAATAGCTCATGAAAACGGCCATAAAACGTGAAAAACGACGAGTTTTTGGTCATAACTCTCAAACATGTATCGGGTCTTAGGGTCATTGTAAATCACCCTGGAACCCCAAAACTATGGGCAATAACTCATGAAAACGGCCATAATATGCGAAATCGACAATTTTTTGGTTAAAATTGTCAAACATGTATCGGGTCTAATGGTCGTTGTAATTCACCCTAAAACCCTAGAACTGTGGAATAGCTCATGAAAATGGTCATAAAACACAAGAACGATTTAATTATTGGTCATCCCTTAAACATGCATCGGGTCTAATGGTCCATGAAAATCCCCGTGGAGCACCAAAACAGTGTGGAATAACTCATGAAAATGACCCTAAAACGCGAAAACGATGAGTTTTTGGTCATAACTCTCAAACATGTATCGGGTCTTAGGGTCGTTGTAAATCACCCTGGAACCCCAAAACTTGTGGCAATAACTCATGAAAACGGCCATAATATGCGAAATCGACAATTTTTTGGTTAAAATTGTCAAACATGTATCGGGTCTAATGGTCGTTGTAATTCGCCCTGAAACCCTAGAACTGTGGAATAGCTCATGAAAATGGTCATAAAACACAAGAACGACGAATTATTGGTCATCCCCTTAAACATGCATCGGGTCTAATGGTCCATGAAAATCCCCGTGGAGCACCAAAACAGTGTGGAATAACTCATGAAAATGACCCTAAAACGCGAAAACGATGAGTTTTTGGTCATAACTCTCAAACATGTATCGGGTCTTAGGATCGTTGTAAATCCCCCAAGAGCGCCAAAACAGTGTGCAATAGCTCACGAAAACGGCCATAAAACGTGAAAAACGACGAGTTTTTGGTCATAACTCTCAAACATGTATCGGGTCTTAGGGTCGTTGTAAATCACCCTGGAACCCCAAAACTGTGTGCAATAACTCATGAAAACGGCCATAATATGCGAAATCGACAATTTTTTGGTTAAAATTGTCAAACATGTATCGGGTCTAATGGTCGTTGTAATTCGCCCTGAAACCCTAGAACTGTGGAATAGCTCATGAAAATGGTCATAAAACACAAGAACGACGAATTATTGGTCATCCCCTTAAACATGCATCGGGTCTAATGGTCCATGAAAATCCCGTGGAGCACCAAAACAGTGTGGAATAACTCATGAAAATGACCCTAAAACGCGAAAACGATGAGTTTTTGGTCATAACTCTCAAACATGTATCGGGTCTTAGGGTCGTTGTAAATCACCCTGGAACCCCAAAACTGTGGGCAATAACTCATGAAAACGGCCATAATATGCGAAATCGACAATTTTTTGGTTAAAATTGTCAAACATGTATCGGGTCTAATGGTCGTTGTAATTCGCCCTGAAACCCTAGAACTGTGGAATAGCTCATGAAAATGGTCATAAAACACAAGAACGACGAATTATTGGTCATCCCCTTAAACATGCATCGGGTCTAATGGTCCATGAAAATCCCCGTGGAGCACCAAAAAAGTGTGGAATAACTCATGAAAATGACCCTAAAACGCGAAAACGATGAGTTTTTGGTCATAACTCTCAAACATGTATCGGGTCTTTGGATCGTTGTAAATCCCCCAAGAGCGCCAAAACAGTGTGCAATAGCTCACGAAAACGGCCATAAAACGTGAAAAACGACGAGTTTTTGGTCATAACTCTCAAACATGTATCGGGTCTTAGGGTCATTGTAAATCACCCTGGAACCCCAAAACTGTGGGCAATAACTCATGAAAACGGCCATAATATGCAAAATCGACAATTTTTTTGTTAAAATTGTCAAACATGTATCGGGTCTAATGGTCGTTGTAATTCGCCCTGAAACCCTAGAACTGTGGAATAGCTCATGAAAACGGTCATAAAACATACGAACGACGAATTGTTGGTCATCCCCTTAAACATGCATCGGGTCTAATGGTCCATGCAAATCCCCATGGAGCACCAAAACAGTGTGGAATAACTCATGAAAATGAACCTATAACGCCAAAACGATGAGTTTTTTGTCATAACTCTCAAAGTTTTATCGGGTCTTAGGATTGTTCTAAATCCCCCAAGAGCGCCAAAACAATGTGCAATAGCTCACGAAAACGTCCATAAACCGTGAAAACGACGAGGTTTTGGTCATAACTCTCAAACATGTATCGGGTCTTAGGGTCGTTGTAAATCACCCTAGAACCCCCAAATGTGGGCAATAACTCATGAAAACGGCCATAATATGCGAAATCGACAATTTTTTGGTTAAAATTGTCAAACATGTATCGGGTTTAATGGTCATGGTAATTCGCCCTGAAACCCTAGAACTGTGGAATAGCTCATGAAAATGGTCATAAAACACAAGAACGACGAATTATTGGTCATCCCCTTAAACATGCATCGGGTCTAATGGTCCATGAAAATCCCCGTGGAGCACCAAAACAGTGTGGAATAACTCATGAAAATGACCCTAAAACGCGAAAACGATGAGTTTTGGTCATAACTCTCAAACATGTATCGGGTCTTAGGATCGTTGTAAATCCCCCAAGAGCGCCAAAACAGTGTGCAATAGCTCATGAAAACGGCCATAAAACGTGAAAAACGACGAGTTTTTGGTCATAACTCTCAAACATGTATCGGGTCTTAGGGTCGTTGTAAATCACCCTGGAACCCCAAAACTGTGGGCAATAACTCATGAAAACGGCCATAATATGCGAAATCGACAATTTTTTGGTTAAAATTGTCAAACATGTATCGGGTCTAATGGTCGTTGTAATTCACCCTGAAACCCTAGAACTGTGGAATAGCTCATGAAAATGGTCATAAAACACAAGAACGACGAATTATTGGTCATCCCCTTAAACATGCATCGGGTCTAATGGTCCATGAAAATCCCCGTGGAGCACCAAAAAAGTGTGGAATAACTCATGAAAATGACCCTAAAACGCGAAAACGATGAGTTTTTGGTCATAACTCTCAAACATGTATCGGGTCTTAGGATCGTTGTAAATCCCCCAAGAGCGCCAAAACAGTGTGCAATAGCTCACGAAAACGGCCATAAAACGTGAAAAATGACGAGTTTTTGGTCATAACTCTCAAACATGTATCGGGTCTTAGGGTCATTGTAAATCACCCTGGAACCCCAAAACTGTGGGCAATAACTCATGAAAACGGCCATAATATGTGAAATCGACAATTTTTTGGTTAAAATTGTCAAACATGTATCGGGTCTAATGGTCGTTGTAATTCGCCCTGAAACCCTAGAACTGTGGAATAGCTCATGAAAATGGTCATAAAACACAAGAACGACGAATTATTGGTCATCCCTTAAACATGCATCGGGTCTAATGGTCCTTGAAAATCCCCGTGGAGCACCAAAAGAGTGTGGAATAACTCATGAAAATGACCCTAAAACGCTAAAACGATGAGTTTTTGGTCATAACTCTCAAACATGTATCGGGTCTTAGGATCGTTGTAAATCCCCCAAGAGCGCCAAAACAGTGTGCAATAGCTCACTAAAACGGCCATAAAACGTGAAAAACGACGAGTTTTTGGTCATAACTCTCAAACATGTATCGGGTCTTAGGGTCATTGTAAATCACCCCGAACCCCAAAACTGTCGGCAATAACTCATGAAAACGGCCATAATATGCGAAATCGACAATTTTTTGGTTAAAATTGTCAAACATGTATCGGGTCTAATGGTCGTTGTAATTCGCCCTGAAACCCTAGAACTGTGGAATAGCTCATGAAAATGGTCATAAAACACAAGAACGACGAATTATTGGTCATCCCCTTAAACATGCATCGGGTCTAATGGTCCATGAAAATCCCTGTGGAGCACCAAAACAGTGTGGAATAACTCATGAAAATAACCCTAAAACGCGAAAACGATGAGTTTTTGGTCATAACTCTCAAACATGTATTGGGTCTTAGCATCGTTGTAAATCCCCCAAGAGCACCAAAACAGTGTGCAATAACTCACGAAAACAGCCATAAAACGTGAAAAACGACGAGTTTTTGTAATAACTCTCGAACAAGTATCAGGTCTTAGGGTCATTGTAAATCATCCTGGAACCCCAAAACTATGGGCAATAACTCATGAAAACGGCCATAATATGCGAAATCGAAAAAAATTTGGTTAAAATTGTCAAACATGTATCGGGTCTAATGGTCGTTGTAATTCGCCCTGAAACCCTAGAACTGTGGAATAGCTCATGAAAACGGTCATAAAACACAAGAACGACGAATTGTTGGTCATCCCCTTAAACATGCATCGGGTCTAATGGTCCATGCAAATCCCTGTGGAATAACTCATGAAAATGACCCTAAAACGCGAAAACGATGAGTTTTTGGTCATAACTCTCAAACATGTATCGGGCCTTGGGATCGTTGTAAATCCCCCAAGAGTGCAAAAACAGTGTGCAATAGCTCACGAAAACGGCCATAAAACGTGAAAAACGACGAGTTTTTGGTCATAACTCTCAAACATGTATCGGGTCTTAGGGTCATTGTAAATCACCCTGGAACCCCAAAACTGTGGGCAATAACTCATGAAAACGGCCATAATATGCGAAATCGACAATTTTTTGGTTAAAATTGTCAAACTTGTATCGGTTCTAATGGTCGTTGTAATTCGCCCTGAAACGCTAGAACTGTGGAATAGCTCATGAAAACAGTCATAAAACACAAGAACGACGAATTATTGGTCATCCCCTTAAACATGCATCGGGTCTAATGGTCCATGAAAATCCCCGTGGAGCACCAAAAAAGTGTGGAATAACTCATAAAAATGACCCTAAAACGCGAAAACGATGAGTTTTTGGTCATAACTCTCAAACATGTATCGGGTCTTAGGATCGTTGTAAATCCCCCAAGAGCGCCAAAACAGGGTGCAATAGCTCACGAAAACGGCCATAAAACGTGAAAAACGACGAGTTTTTGGTCATAACTCTCAAACATGTATCGGGTCTTAGGGTCATTGTAAATCACCCTGGAACCCCAAAACTGTGGGCAATAACTCATGAAAACGGCCATAATATGCGAAATCGACAATTTTTTGGTTAAAATTGTCAAACATGTATCGGGTCTAATGGTCGTTGTAATTCGCCCTGAAACCCTAGAACTGTGGAATAGCTCATGAAAATGGTCATAAAACACAAGAACGACGAATTATTGGTCATCCCCTTAAACATGCATCGGGTCTAATGGTCCATGAAAATCCTCGTGGAGCACCAAAAAAGTGTGGAATAACTCATGAAAATGACCCTAAAACGCGAAAACGATGAGTTTTGGTAATAACTCTCAAACATGTATCGGGTCTTTGGATCGTTGTAAATCCCCAAGAGCGCCAAAATAGTGTGCAATAGCTCACTAAAACGGCCATAAAACGTGAAAAACGACGAGTTTTTGGTCATAACTCTCAAACATGTATCGGGTCTTAGGGTCGTTGTAAATCACCCTAGAACCCCAAAACTGTGGGCAATAACTCATGAAAACGGCCATAATATGCGAAATCGACATTATTTGGTTAAAATTGTCAAACATGTATCGGGTCTAAGGGTCGTTGTAATTCGCCCTGAAACCCTAGAACTGTGGAATAGCTCATGAAAATGGTCATAAAACACAAGAACGACGAATTATTGGTCATCCCCTTAAACATGCATCGGGTCTAATGGTCCATGAAAATCCTCGTGGAGCACCAAAAAAGTGTGGAATAACTCATGAAAATGACCCTAAAACGCGAAAACGATGAGTTTTTGGTCATAACTCTCAAACATGTATCGGGTCTTTGGATCGTTGTAAATCCCCCAAGAGCGCCAAAACAGTGTGCAATACCTCACGAAAACGGCCATAAAACGTGAAAAACGACGAGTTTTTGGTCAGAACTCTCAAACATGTATCGGGTCTTAGGGTCATTGTAAATCACAAAGCGGCCATAATATGCGAAATCGACAATTTTTTGGTTAAAATTGTCAAACATGTATCGGTTCTAATGGTCGTTGTAATTCGCCCTGAAACCCTAGAACTGTGGAATAGCTCATGAAAATGGTCATAAAACACAAGAACGACGAATTATTGGTCATCCCCTTAAACATGCATCGGGTCTAATGGTCCATGAAAATCCCCGTGGAGCACCAAAAAAGTGTGGAATAACTCATGAAAATGACCCTAAAACGCGAAAACGATGAGTTTTTGGTCATAACTCTCAAACATGTATCGGGTCTTTGGATCGTTGTAAATCCCCCAAGAGCGCCAAAACAGTGTGCAATACCTCACGAAAACGGCCATAAAACGTGAAAAACGACGAGTTTTTGGTCAGAACTCTCAAACATGTATCGGGTCTTAGGGTCATTGTAAATCACCCTGGAACCCCAAAACTGTGGGCAATAACTCATGAAAACGGCCATAATATGTGAAATCGACAATTTTTTGGTTAAAATTGTCAAACATGTATCGGTTCTAATGGTCGTTGTAATTCGCCCTGAAACCCTAGAACTGTGGAATAGCTCATGAAAATGGTCATAAAACACAAGAACGACGAATTATTGGTCATCCCCTTAAACATGCATCGGGTCTAATGGTCCATGAAAATCCCCGTGGAGCAACAAAAAAAGTGTGGAATAACTCATAAAAATGACCCTAAAACGCGAAAACGATGAGTTTTTGGTCATAACTCTCAAACATGTATCGGGTCTTTGGATCGTTGTAAATCCCCCAAGAGCGCCAAAACGGTGTGCAATAGCTCACGAAAACGGCCATAAAACGTGAAAAACGACGAGTTTTTGGTCATAACTCTCAAACATGTATCGGGTCTTAGGGTCATTGTAAATCACCCTGGAACCCCAAAACTGTGGGCAATAACTCATGAAAACGGCCATAATATGCGAAATCGACAATTTTTTGGTTAAAATTGTCAAACATGTATCGGTTCTAATGGTCGTTGTAATTCGCCCTGAAACCCTAGAACTGTGGAATAGCTCATGAAAATGGTCATAAAACACAAGAACGACGAATTATTGGTCATCCCCTTAAACATGCATCGGGTCTAATGGTCCATGCAAATCCCAGTGGAGCACCAAAACAGTGTGGAATAACTCATGAAAATGATCCTAAAACGCGAAAATGATGAGTTTTTGGTCATAACTCTCAAACATGTATCGGGTCTTTGGATCGTTGTAAATCCCCCAAGAGCGCCAAAACAGTGTGCAATAGCTCACGAAAACGGCCATAAACGTGAAAAACGACGAGTTTTTGGTCATAACTCTCAAACATGTATCGGGTCTTAGGGTCATTGTAAATCACCCTAGAACCCCAAAACTGTGGGCAATAACTCATGAAAACGGCCATAATATGCGAAATCGACAATTTTTTGGTTAAAATTGTCAAACATGTATCGGGTCTAATGGTCGTTGTAATTACCTCAAACCTAGAACTGTGGAATAGCTCATGAAAATGGTCATAAAACACAAGAACGACGAATTATTGGTCATCCCCTTAAACATGCATCGGGTCTAATGGTCCATGAAAATCACCTTTGAGCAACAAAAAATTGTTCAATAACTCATGAAAATGAACCTAAAACGCGAAAACGATGAGTTTTTGGTCATAACTCTCAAACATGTATCGGGTCTTTGGATCGTTGTAAATCCCCCAAGAGCGCCAAAACAGTGTGCAATAGCTCACGAAAACGGCCATAAAACGTGAAAAACGACGAGTTTTTGGTCATAACTCTCAAACATGTATCGGGTCTTAGGGTCATTGTAAATCACCCTGGAACCCCAAAACTATGGGCAATAACTCATGAAAACGGCCATAATATGCGAAATCGACAATTTTTTGGTTAAAATTGTCAAACATGTATCGGGTCTAATGGTCGTTGTAATTCGCCCTGAAACCCTAGAACTGTGGAATAGCTCATGAAAATGGTCATAAAACACAAGAACGACGAATTATTGGTCATCCCCTTAAACATGCATCGGGTCTAATGGTCCATGAAAATCCCCGTGGAGCACCAAAAAAGTGTGGAATAACTCATGAAAATGACCCTAAAACGCGAAAACGATGAGTTTTTGGTCATAACTCTCAAACATGTATCGGGTCTTTGGATCGTTGTAAATCCCCCAAGAGCGCCAAAACAGTGTGCAATAGCTCACGAAAACGGCCATAAAACGTGAAAAACGACGAGTTTTTGGTCATAACTCTCAAACATGTATCGGGTCTTAGGGTCATTGTAAATCACCCTGGAACCCCAAAACTGTGGGCAATAACTCATGAAAACGGCCATAATATGCGAAATCGACAATTTTTTGGTTAAAATTGTCAAACATGTATCGGGTCTAATGGTCGTTGTAATTCGCCCTGAAACCCTAGAACTGTGGAATAGCTCATGAAAATGGTCATAAAACACAAGAACGACGAATTATTGGTCATCCCCTTAAACATGCATCGGGTCTAATGGTCCATGAAAATCCCCGTGGAGCACCAAAAAAGTGTGGAATAACTCATAAAAATGACCCTAAAACGCGAAAACGATGAGTTTTTGGTCATAACTCTCAAACATGTATCGGGTCTTTGGATCGTTGTAAATCCCCCAAGAGCGCCAAAACGGTGTGCAATAGCTCACGAAAACGGCCATAAAACATGAAAAACGACGAGTTTTTGGTCATAACTCTCAAACATGTATCGGGTCTTAGGGTCATTGTAAATCACCCTAGAACCCCAAAAACTATGGGAAATAACTCATGAAAACGGCCATAATATGCAAAACCGACATTTTATTGGTTAAAATTGTCAAACATGTATCGGGTCTAATGGTCGTTGTAATTCACCCTGAAACCCTAGAACAGTGGAATAGCTGATGAAAACGGTGATAAAACACCAGACCGACGAATTGTTGGCCATCCCCTTAAACATGCATCGGGTCTAACGGTCCATGCAAATCCACATGGAGCACCAAAACAGTGTGGAATAACTCATGAAAATGACCCTAAAAGGCAAAAACGATGAGTTTTTGGTCATAACTCTCAAACATGTATCGGGTCTTAGGATCGTTGTAAATCCCCCAAGAGCGCCAAAACAGTGTGCAATAGCTCACGAAAACGGCCATAAAACGTGAAAAACGACGAGGTCCTAGTCATAACTCTCAAACATGTATCGGGTCTTAGGATCGTTGTAAATCCCCCAAGAGCACCAAAACAGTGTGCAATAGCTCACGAAAACAGCCATAATATGCGAAATCGACATTTTTTCCTTAAAATTGTCAAACATGTATCGCGTCTAATGGTCGTTGTAATTCGCCCTGAAACCCTAGAACTGTGGAATAGCTCATGGAAATGGTCATAAAACACAAGAACGACGAATTATTGGTCATCTCGTTAAACATGCATCGTCTAATGGTCCATGAAAATCCCGTGAGCACCAAAAAGTGTGGAATAACTCATGAAAATGACCCTAAAACGCGAAAACGATGAGTTTTTGGTCATAACTCTCAAACATGTATCGGGTCTTTGGATCGTTGTAAATCCCCAAGAGCGCCAAAACCGGGTGCAATAGCTCACAAAAACAGCCATAAAACGTGAAAAACGACGAGGTTTTGGTCATAACTCTCAAACATGTATCGGGTCTTAGGGTCATTGTAAATCACCCTGGAACCCCAAAACTGTGGGCAATAACTCATGAAAACGGCCATAATATGCGAAATCGACAATTTTTTGGTTAAAATTGTCAAACATGTATCGGGTCTAATGGTCGTTGTAATTCGCCCTGAAACCCTAGAACTGTGGAATAGCTCATGAAAACGGTCATAAAACACAAGAACGACGAATTGTTGGTCATCCCCTTAAACATGCATCGGGTCTAATGGTCCATGAAAATGCCCGTGGAGCACCAAAAAGTGTGGAATAACTCATAAAAATGACCCTAAAACGCGAAAACGATGAGTTTTTGGTCATAACTCTCAAACATGTATCGGGTCTTTGGATCGTTGTAAATCCCCCAAGAGCGCCAAAACGGTGTGCAATACCTCACGAAAACGGCCATAAAACGTGAAAAACGACGAGTTTTTGGTCATAACTCTCAAACATGTATCGGGTCTTAGGGTCATTGTAAATCACCCTGGAACCCCAAAACTGTGGGCAATAACTCATGAAAACGGCCATAATATGCGAAATCGGCATTCTTTTGGTTAAAATTGTCAAACATGTATCGGGTCTAATGGTCGTTGTAATTCGCCCTGAAACCCTAGAACTGTGGAATAGCTCATGAAAATGGTCATAAAACACAAGAACGACGAATTATTGGTCATCCCCTTAAACATGCATCGGTTCTAATGGTCCCTGAAAATCCGTGAGCACCAAAAAGTGTGGAATATCTCAGGAAATGGAACCTAAAACGCGAAAACGATGAGTTTTTGGTCATAACTCTCAAACATGTATCGGGTCTTGATCGTTGTAAATCCCCAAGAGCGCCAAAACAGGTGCAATAGTTCACGAAAACGGCCATAAAACGTGAAAACAACGAGTTTTTGGTCAGAACTCTCAAACATGTATCGGGTCTTAGGGTCATTGTAAATCACCCTGGAACCCCAAAACTGTGGGCAATAACTCATGAAAACGGCCATAATATGCGAAATCGACAATTTTTTGGTTAAAATTGTCAAACATGTATCGGTTCTAATGGTCGTTGTAATTCGCCCTGAAACCCTAGAACTGTGGAATAGCTCATGAAAATGGTCATAAAACACAAGAACGACGAATTATTGGTCATCCCCTTAAACATGCATCGGGTCTAATGGTCCATGAAAATCCCCGTGGAGCACCAAAAAAGTGTGGAATAACTCATGAAAATGACCCTAAAACGCGAAAACGATGAGTTTTTGGTCATAACTCTCAAACATGTATCGGGTCTTTGGATCGTTGTAAATCCCCCAAGAGCGCCAAAACAGTGTGCAATACCTCACGAAAACGGCCATAAAACGTGAAAAACGACGAGTTTTTGGTCATAACTCTCAAACATGTATCGGGTCTTAGGGTCGTTGTAAATCACCCTGGAACCCCAAAACTGTGGGCAATAACTCATGAAAACGGCCATAATATGCGAAATCGACAATTTTTTGGTTAAAATTGTCAAACATGTATCGGGTCTAATGGTCGTTGTAATTCGCCCTGAAACCCTAGAACTGTGGAATAGCTCATGAAAATGGTCATAAAACACAAGAACGACGAATTATTGGTCATCCCCTTAAACATGCATCGGGTCTAATGGTCCATGAAAATCCCCGTGGAGCACCAAAAAAGTGTGGAATAACTCATGAAAATGACCCTAAAACGAGAAAACGATGAGTTTTTGGTCATAACTCTCAAACATGTATCGGGTCTTTGGATCGTTGTAAATCCCCCAAGAGCGCCAAAACAGTGTGCAATACCTCACGAAAACGGCCATAAAACGTGAAAACGACGAGTTTTTGGTCATAACTCTCAAACATGTATCGGGTCTTAGGGTCATTGTAAATCACCCTGGAACCCCAAAACTGTGGGCAATAACTCATGAAAACGGCCATAATATGCGAAATCGACAATTTTTTGGTTAAAATTGTCAAACATGTATCGGGTCTAATGGTCGTTGTAATTCGCCCTGAAACCCTAGAACTGGGTAATAGCTCGTGAAAACGGTCATAAAACACAAGAACGACGAATTGTTGGTCATCCCCTTAAACATGCGTCGGGTCTAATGGTCCATGCAAATCCCCGTGGAGCACCAAAACAGTGTGGAATAACTCATGAAAATGACCCTAAAACGATGAGTTTTTGGTCATAACTCTCAAACATTTATCGGGTATTAGGATCTTTTTAAATCCCCCAAGAGCGCCAAAACAGTGTGAAATAGCTCACTAAAACGGCCATAAAACGTGAAAAACGACGAGTTTTTGGTCATAACTCTCAAACATGTATCGGGTCTTAGGGTCATTGTAAATCACCTTGGAACCCCAAAACTGTGGGCAATAACTCATGAAAACGGCCATAATATGCGAAATCGACATTTTTTGGTTAAAATTGTCAAACATGTATCGGGTCTAATGGTCGTTGTAATTCGCCCTGAAACCCTAGAACTGGGGAATAGCTCATGAAAATGGTCATAAAACACAAGAACGATGAATTGTCGGTCATCCCCTTAAACATGCATCGGGTCTAATGGTCCATGAAAATCCCCGTTGAGCACCAAAACAGTGTGGAATAACTCATGAAAATGACCCTAAAACGCGAAAACGATGAGTTTTTGGTCATAACTCTCAAACATGTATCGGGTCTTGGGATCATTGTAAATCCCCCAAGAGCGCCAAAACAGTGTGCAATAGCTCACGAAAACGGACATAAAACGTGAAAAACGACGTTTTTTTTTAACTCAAACAAACATGTATCGGGTCTTAGGGTCATAAATCACCCCAACCCCAAAACTGTGGGCAATAACTCATGAAAACGGCCATAATATATAAATCGACAATTTTTGGTTAAAATTGTCAAACATGTATCGGGTCTAATGGTCGTTGTAATTCGCTCAAACCCTAGAACTGTGGAATAGCTCATGAAAACGGTAATAAAACACAAGAACGACGAATTATTGGTCATCCCTTAAACATGCATCGGGTCTAATGGTCCATGAAAATCCCCGTGAGCACCAAAAAGTGTGGAATAACTCATGAAAATGACCCTAAAACGCGAAAACGATGAGTTTTTGGTCATAACTCTCAAACATGTATCGGGTCTTGGATCGCTAAATCCCCAAGAGCGCCAAAACAGGTGCAATAGCTCACTAAAACGGCCATAAACGTGAAAACGACGAAGTTTTTGGTCATAACTCTCAAACATGTATCGGGTCTTAGGTCATTGTAAATCACCCTCGAACCCCAAAACTGTGGCAATAACTCATGAAAACGGCCATAATATGTAAATCGACAATTTTTGGTTAAAATTGTCAAACATGTATCGGGTCTAATGGTCGCTGTAATTCGCCTCAAACCCTTGAACTGTGGAAGAGCTCATGAAAATGGTCATAAAACACAAGAACGACGAATTATTGGTCATCCCTTAAACATGCATCGGGTCTAATGGTCCATGAAAATCCTCGTGAGCACCAAAAAGTGTGGAATAACTCATGAAAATGACCCTAAAACGCGAAAACGATGAGTTTTTGGTCATAACTCTCAAACATGTATTGGGTCTAGGATCGCTAAATCCCCAAGAGCGCCAAAACAAGGTGCAATAGCTCATAAAACGGCCATAAAACGCGAAAACGATGAGTTTTTGGTCATAACTCTCAAACATGTATCGGGTCTTAGGGTCGTTGTAAATCACCCTAGACCCCAAAACTGTGGGCAATAACTCATGAAAACGGCCATAATATGCGAAATCGACATTATTTGGTTAAAATTGTCAAACATGTATCGGGTCTAAGGGTCGTTGTAATTCGCCCTGAAACCCTAGAACTGTGGAATAGCTCATGAAAATGGTCATAAAACACAAGAACGACGAATTATTGGTCATCCCCTTAAACATGCATCGGGTCTAATGGTTCATGAAAATCCGCGTGGAGCACCAAAAAAGTGTGGAATAACTCATGAAAATGACCCTAAAACGCGAAAACGATGAGTTTTTGGTCATAACTCTCAAACATGTATCGGGTCTTTGGATCGTTGTAAATCCCCCAAGAGCGCCAAAACAGTGTGCAATACCTCACGAAAACGGCCATAAAACGTGAAAAACGACGAGTTTTTGGTCATAACTCTCAAACATGTATCGGGTCTTAGGATCATTGTAAATCACCCCGAACCCCAAAACTTGTGGGCAATAACTCATGAAAACGTCCATAATATGTGAAATGGACAATTTTTTTGTTAAAATTGTCAAACATGTATCGGGTCTAATGGTCGTTGTAATTCGCCCTGAAACCCTAGAACTGTGGAATAGCTCATGAAAATGGTCATAAAACACAAGAACGACGAATTATTGGTCATCCCCTTAAACATGCATCGGGTCTAATGGTCCATGAAAAACCCCGTGTAGCACAAAAATTGTGTGGAATAACTCATGAAAATGACCCTAAAACGCGAAAACGATGAGTTTTTGGTCATAACTCTCAAACATGTATCGGTCTTTGGATCGCTAAATCCCCAAGAGCGCCAAAACAAGGTGCAATAGCTCACTAAAACGGCCATAAACGTGAAAAACGACGAAGTTTTTGGTCATAACTCTCAAACATGTATCGGGTCTTAGGGTCATTGTAAATCACCCGAACCCCAAAACTGTGGCAATAACTCATGAAAACGGCCATAATATGTAAATCGACAATTTTTGGTTAAAATTGTCAAACATGTATCGGGTCTAATGGTCGTTGTAATTCGCCTCAAACCCTAGAACTGTGGAATAGCTCATGAAAATGGTCATAAAACACAAGAACGATTTAATTATTGGTCATCCCCTTAAACATGCATCGGGTCTAATGGTCCATGAAAATCCCCGTGAGTACCAAAAAGTGTGGAATAACTCATGAAAATGACCCTAAAACGCGAAAACGATGAGTTTTTGGTCATAACTCTCAAACATGTATCGGGTCTTGGATCGCTAAATCCCCCAAGAGCGCCAAAACGGTGTGCAATAGCTCACGAAAACGGCCATAAAACATGAAAAACGACGAGTTTTTGGTCAGAACTCTCAAACATGTATCGGGTCTTAGGGTCATTGTAAATCACCCTGGAACCCCAAAACTGTGGGCAATAACTCATGAAAACGGCCATAATATGCGAAATCGACAATTTTTTGGTTAAAATTGTCAAACATGTATCGGGTCTAATGGTCGTTGTAATTCGGCCTCAAACCCTAGAACTGTGGAATAGCTCATGAAAATGGTCATAAAACACAAGAACGACGAATTATTGGTCATCCCCTTAAACATGCATCGGGTCTAATGGTCCATGAAAATCCCCGTGGAGCACCAAAAAAGTGTGGAATAACTCATAAAAATGACCCTAAAACGCGAAAACGATGAGTTTTTGGTCATAACTCTCAAACATGTATCGGGTCTTTGGATCGTTGTAAATCCCCCAAGAGCGCCAAAACAGTGTGCAATAGCTCACGAAAACGGCCATAAAACGTGAACGACGAGTTTTTGGTCATAACTCTCAAACATGTATCGGGTCTTAGGGTCAGTAAATCACACCCCGAACCCCGAAACTGTGGGCCATAACTCATGAAAACGGCCATAATATGCGAAATCGACAATTTTTGGTTAAAATTGTCAAACATGTATCGGGTCTAATGGTCGTTGTAATTCGCCCTGAAACCCTAGAACTGTGGAATAGCTCATGAAAATGGTCATAAAACACAAGAACGACGAATTATTGGTCATCCCCTTAAACATGCATCGGGTCTAATGGTCCATGAACATCCTCGTGAGCACCAAAAAAGTGTGGAATAACTCATTAAAATGACCCTAAAACGCGAAAACGATGAGTTTTTGGTCATAACTCTCAAACATGTATCGGGTCTTTGGATCGCTAAATCCCCAAGAGCGCCAAACAAAGTGCAATACGTCACTAAAACGGCCATAAACAGTGAAAAACGACGAGTTTTTGGTCATAACTCTCAAACATGTATCGGGTCTTAGGTCATTGTAAATCACCCCGAACCCCAAAACTGTGGGCAATAACTCATGAAAACGCCATAATATGCGTAAATCGACAATTTTTGGTTAAAATTGTCAAACATGTATCGGTCTAATGGTCGTTGTAATTCGCCTCAAACCCTAGAACTGTGGAATAGCTCATGAAAATGGTCATAAAACACAAGAACGAATTAATTGGTCATCCCTTAAACATGCATCGGGTCTAATGGTCCATGAAAATCCTCGTGAGCACCAAAAAGTGTGGAATAACTCATGAAATTGACCCTAAAACGCGAAAACGATGAGTTTTTGGTCATAACTCTCAAACATGTATCGGGTCTTTGGATCAGTAAATCCCCAAGAGCGCCAAAACAAGGTGCAATAGCTCACTACAACGCCCATAAAACGTGAAAACGACGAGTTTTTGGTCATAACTCTCAAACATGTATCGGGTCTTAGGGTCATTGTAAATCACCCTGGAACCCCAAAATTGTGGGCAATAACTCATGAAAACGGCCATAATATGCGAAATCAACAATTTTTTGTATAAAATTGTCAAACATGTATCGGGTCTAATGGTCGTTGGAATTCGCCCTGAAACCCTAGAACTGTGGAATAGCTCATGAAAACGGTCATAAAACACAAGAACGACGAATTATTGGTCATCCCCTTAAACATGCATCGGGTCTAATGGTCCATGAAAATCCCCGTGGAGCACCAAAAAAGTGTGGAATAACTCATGAAAATGACCCTAAAACGCTAAAACGATGAGTTTTTGGTCATAACTCTCAAACATGTATCGGGTCTTTGGATCGTTGTAAATCCCCCAAGAGCGCCAAAACAGTGTGCAATAGCTCACGAAAACGGCCATAAAACGTGAAAAACGACGAGTTTTTGGTCATAACTCTCAAACATGTATCGGGTCTTAGGGTCGTTGTAAATCACCCTGTAACCCCAAAACTGTGGGCAATAACTCATGAAAACGGCCATAATATGCGAAATCGGCATTTTTTGGTTAAAATTGTCAAACATGTATCGGGTCTAATGGTCGTTGTAATTCGCCCTGAAACCCTAGAACTGTGGAATAGCTCATGAAAATGGTCATAAAACACAAGAACGATTTAATTATTGGTCATACACTTAAACATGCATCGGGTCTAATTGTAAATGAAAATCCCCTTGGAGCACCAAAAAAGTGTGTAATAACTCATTAAAATGACCCTAAAACGCTAAAACGATGAGTTTTTGGTCATAACTCTCAAACATGTATCGGGTCTTTGGATCGTTGTAAATCCCCAAGAGCGCCAAAAAAGTGTGCAATAGCTCACGAAAACGGCCATAAAACGTGAAAAACGACGAGTTTTTGGTCATAACTCTCAAACATGTATCGGGTCTTAGGGTCATTGTAAATCACCCTGGAACCCCAAAACTCTGGGCAATAACTCATGAAAACGGCCATAATATGCGAAATCGACAATTTTTTGGTTAAAATTGTCAAACATGTATCGGGTCTAATGGTCGTTGTAATTCGCCCTGAAACCCTAGAACTGTGGAATAGCTCATGAAAATGGTCATAAAACACAAGAACGACGAATTATTGGTCATCCCCTTAAACATGCATCGGGTCTAATGGTCCATGAAAATCCTCGTGGAGCACCAAAAAAGTGTGGAATAACTCATAAAAATGACCCTAAAACGCGAAAACGATGAGTTTTTGGTCATAACTCAAACATGTATCGGGTCTTCGGATCGTTGTAAATCCCCAAGAGCGCCAAAACAGTGTGCAATAGCTCACGAAAACGGCCATAAAACGTGAAAAACGACGAGTTTTTGGTCATAACTCTCAAACATGTATCGGGTCTTAGGGTCATTGTAAATCACCCTGGAACCCCAAAACTGTGGGCAATAACTCATGAAAAGGCCATAATATGTGAAATCGACAATTTTTTGGTTAAAATTGTCAAACATGTATCGGGTCTAATGGTCGTTGTAATTCGTGCTAAACCCTAGAACTGTGGAATAGCTCATGAAAATGGTCATAAAACACAAGAACGACGAATTATTGGTCATCCCTTTAAACATGCATCGGGTCTAATGGTCCATGAAAATCCGTGAGCACCAAAAAGTGTGGAATAACTCATGAAAATGACCCTAAAACGCGAAAACGATGAGTTTTTGGTCATAACTCTCAAACATGTATCGGGTCTTGGATCGCTAAATCCCCAAGAGCGCCAAAAAAGGTGCAATAGCTCACTAAAACGGCCATAAACGTGAAAACGACGAAGTTTTGGTCATAACTCTCAAACATGTATAGGGTCTTAGGGTCATTGTAAATCACCCTGGAACCCAAAAACTGTGGGCAATAACTCATGAAAACGACCATAATATGGTAAAACGCGAATTTTTGGTTAAAATTGTCAAACATGTATCGGGTCTAATGGTCGTTGTAATTCGCTCAAACCCTAGAACTGTGGAATAGCTCATGAAAATGGTCATAAAACACAAGAACGACGTAATTATTGGTCATCCCTTAAACATGCATCGGGTCTAATGGTCCATGAAAATCCCCGTGAGCACCAAAAAAGTGGAATAACTCATGAAAATGACCCTAAAACGCGAAAACGATGAGTTTTTGGTCATAACTCTCAAACATGTATCGGGCCTTAGGATCGTTGTAAATCCCCAAGAGCGCCAAAACAAAGGTGCAATAGCTCACTAAAACGGCCATAAACGTGAAAACGACGAAGTTTTTGGTCATAACTCTCAAACATGTATCGGGTCGTAGGGTCATTGTAAATCACCATGGGACCCCAAAACTGTGGGCAATAACTCATGAAAACGGCCATAATATGCGAAATCGACAATTTTTTGGTTAAAATTGTCAAACATGTATCGGGCCTAATGGTCGTTGTAATTCGCCCTAAAACCCTAGAACTATGGAATAGCTCATGAAAACGGTCATAAAACACAAGAACGACGAATTGTCGGTCACCCCGTTAAACATGCATCGGGTCTAATGGTCCATGAAAATCCCCGTCGAGCACCGAAACAGTGTGGAATAACTCATGAAAATGACCCTAAAACGCGAAAACGATGAGTTTTTGGTCATAACTCTCAAACATGTATCGGGCCTTGGATCGCTAAATCCCCTAAGAGCGCCAAAACAGTGTGCAATAGCTCACGAAAATAGCCATAAAACGTGAAAAATGACGAGTTTTTGGTCATAACTCTCAGACGTATATCGGGTCTTAGGGTCGTTGTAAATCACCCTGGAACCCCAAAATTGTGGGCAATAACTCATGAAAACGGCCATCATATGCGAAATCGCGAATTTTTTGGTTAAAATTGTCAAACATGTATCGCGCCTAATGGTCGTTGTAATTCGCCCTGAAACCCTAGAACTGTGGAATAGCTCATGAAAACGGTCATAAAACACAAGAACGATGAATTTTTGGTCATCCCCTTAAACATGCATCGGGTCTAATGGTCCATGAAAATCCCCGTGGAGCACCAAAAAAGTGTGGAATAACTCATAAAAATGACCCTAAAACGCGAAAACGATGAGTTTTTGGTCATAACTCTCAAACATGTATCGGGTCTTTGGATCGTTGTAAATCCCCCAAGAGCGCCAAAACGGTGTGCAATACCTCACGAAAACGGCCATAAAACATGAAAAACGACGAGTTTTTGGTCAGAACTCTCAAACATGTATCGGGTCTTAGGGTCATTGTAAATCACCCTGGAACCCCAAAACTGTGCGCAATAACTCATGAAAACGGCCATAATATGCGAAATCGACATTATTTGGTTAAAATTGTCAAACATGTATCGGGTCTAATGGTCGTTGTAATTCGCCCTGAAACCCTAGAACTGTGGAATAGCTCATGAAAATGGTCATAAAACACAAGAACGACGAATTATTGGTCATCCCCTTAAACATGCATCGGGTCTAATGGTCCATGAAAATCCCCGTGGAGCACCAAAAAAGTGTGGAATAACTCATGAAAATGACCCTAAAACGCGAAAACGATGAGTTTTTGGTCATAACTCTCAAACATGTATCGGGTCTTTGGATCGTTGTAAATCCCCCAAGAGCGCCAAAACAGTGTGCAATAGCTCACGAAAACGGCCAGAAAACGTGAAAAACGACGAGTTTTTGGTCATAACTCTCAAATAAGTATCGGGTCTTAGGGTCGTTGTAAATCACCCTAGACCCCAAAACTGTGGGCTATAACTCATGAAAACGGCCATAATATGCAAAATCGACAATTTTTTGGTTAAAATTGTCAAACATGTATCAGGTCTAATGGTCGTTGTAATTCGCCCTGAAACCCTAGAACTGTGGAATAGCTCATGAAAATGGTCATAAAACACAAGAACGACGAATTATTGGTCATCCCCTTAAACATGCATCGGGTCTAATGGTCCATGAAAATCCCTGTGGAGCACCAAAAAAGTGTGGAATAACTCATGAAAATGACCCTAAAACGCGAAAACGATGAGTTTTTGGTCATAACTCTCAAACATGTATCGGGTCTTTGGATCGTTGTAAATCCCCCAAGAGCGCCAAAACAGTGTGCAATAGCTCACGAAAACGGCCATAAAACGTGAAAAACGACGAGTTTTTGGTCATAACTCTCAAACATGTATCAGGTCTTAGGGTCATTGTAAATCACCCTGTAACCCCAAAACTGTGGGCAATAACTCATGAAAACGGCCATAATATGCAAAATCGACAATTTTTTGGTTAATTGTCAAACATGTATCGGGTCTAATGGTCATTGTAATTTGCCCTGAAACCCTAGAACTGTGGAATAGCTCATGAAAATGGTCATAAAACACAAGAACGACGAATTGTTGGTCATCCCCTTAAACATGCATCGGGTCTAACGGTCCATGCAAATCCCCGTGGAGCACCAAAACAGTGTGGAATAACTCATGAAAATGACCCTAAAAGGCGAAAACGATGAGTTTTTGCTCATAACTCTCAAACATGTATCGGGGCTGTAAATTCCCCAAGAGCGCCAAAACAGTGTGCAATAGCTCATGAAAACGGCCATAAAACGTGAAAAACGACGAGTTTTTGGTCATAACTCTCAAACATGTATCGGGTCTTAGGGTCGTTGTAAATCACCCCGGAACCCCAAAACTATAGGCAATAACTCATGAAAACGGCCATAATATGTAAATCGACAATTTTTTGGTTAAAATTGTCAAACATGTATCGGGTCTAATGGTCGTCGTAATTCGCCTCAAACCCTAGAACTGTGGAATAGCTCATGAAAACGGTCATAAAACACAAGAACGGCGAATTGTTGGTCATCCCCTTAAACATGCATCGGGTTGCAAATCCCCGTGGAGTACCAAAACCGTGTGGAATAACTCATGAAAATGACCCTAAAACGCGAAAACAATGAGTTTTTGGTCATAACTCTCAAACATGTATCAAGTCTTAGGATCACTGTAAATCCCCCAAGAGGGCCAAAACAGTGTGCAATAGCTCGCGAAAACGGCCATAAAACGTGAAAAACGACGAGCTTTTGGTCATAGCTCTCAAACATATATTTGGTCTTAGGGTCGTTGTAAATCACCTTGGAACCCCAAAACTGTGGGCAATAACTCATGAAAACGGCCATAATATGCGAAATCGACAATTTTTTGGTTAAAATTGCCAAACATGTATCGGGTCTAATGGTCGTGTAATTCACCCTGAAACCCTAGAACTGTGGAATAGCTCATGAAAACGGTCATAAACTACAAGAACGACGAATTGTTGGTCATCCCCTGAAACATGCATCGGGTCTAATGGTCCATGCAAATCCCCATGGAGCACCAAAACAGTGTGGAATAACTCATGAAAATGACCCTAAAACGCAAAAACGATGAGTTTTTGGTCATAACTCTCAAACATGTACCGGGTCTTAGGATCACTGTAAATCCCCCAAGAGCGCCAAAATAGTGTGCAATAGCTCACTAAAACGGCCATAAAACGTGAAAACGACGAGTTTTTGGTCATAACTCTCAAACATGTATCGGGTCTTAGGGTCGTTGTAAATCACCCCGAACCCCAAAACTGTGGCAATAACTCATGAAAACGGCCATAATATGTAAATCGACAATTTTTGGTTAAAATTGTCAAACATGTATCGGGTCTAATGGTCGCTGTAATTCGCCTCAAACCCTAGAACTGTGGAATAGCTCATGAAAATGGTCATAAAACACAAGAACGATTAATTATTGGTCATCCCTTAAACATGCATCGGGTCTAATGGTCCATGAAAATCCCGTGAGCACCAAAAAGTGTGGAATAACTCATGAAAATGACCCTAAAACGCGAAAACGATGAGTTTTTGGTCATAACTCTCAAACATGTATCGGGTCTTTGGATCCCCCAAGAGCGCCAAAACAAGGTGCAATAGCTCACGAAAACGGCCATAAAACGTGAAAAACGACGAAGTTTTTGGTCATAACTCTTCAAACATGTATCGGGTCTTAGGTCATTGTAAATCACCCCGAACCCCAAAACTGTGGGCAATAACTCATGAAAACCGCCATAATATACGAAATCGACAATTTTTTGGTTAAAATTGTCAAACATATATTGGGTCTAATGGTCGTTGTAATTCGCCCTGAAACCCTAGAACTGTGGAATAGCTCATGAAAATGGTCATAAAACACAAGAACGACGAATTATTGGTCATCTCCTTAAACATGCATCGGGTCTAATGGTCCATGAAAATCCTCGTGGAGCACCAAAAAAGTGTGGAATAACTCATAAAAATGACCCTAAAACGCGAAAACGATGAGTTTTTGGTCATAACTCTCAAACATGTATCGGGTCTTTGGATCGTTGTAAATCCCCCAAGAGCGCCAAAACAGTGTGCAATAGCTCACGAAAACGGCCATAAAACGTGAAAAACGATGAGTTGTTTTTTGTCATAACTCTCAAACATGTATCGGGTCTTAGGGTCATTGTAAATCACCCTAGAACCCCAAAACTGTGGGCAATAACTCATGAAAACGGCCATAATATGCGAAATCGGCATTCTTTTGGTTAAAATTGTCAAACATGTATCGGGTCTAATGGTCGTTGTAATTCGCCCTGAAACCCTAGAACTGTGGAATAGCTCATGAAAACGGTCATAATACACAAGAAAGACGAATTTTCGGTCACCCCATTAAACATGCATCGGGTCTAATGGTCCATGAAAATCCCCGTCGAGCACCAAAACAGTGTGGAATAACTCATGAAAATGACCCTAAAACGCGAAAACGATGAGTTTTTGGTCATAACTCTCAAACATGTATCGGGTCTTAGGATCGTTGTAAATCCCCAAGAGCGCCAAAACAGTGTGCAATAGCTCACGAAAACGGCCATAAAACGTGAAAAACGACGAGTTTTTGGTCATAACTCTCAAACATGTATCGGGTCTTAGGGTCATTGTAAATCACCCTAGAACCCCAAAACTGTGGGCAATAACTCATGAAAACGGCCATAATATGCGAAATCGACAATTTTTTGGTTAAAATTGTCAAACATGTATCGGGTCTAATGGTCGTTGTAATTCGCCCTGAAACCCTAGAACTGTGGAATAGCTCATGAAAATGGTCATAAAACACAAGAACGACGAATTATTGGTCATCCCCTTAAACATGCATCGGGTCTAATGGTCCATGAAAATCCCCGTGGAGCACCAAAAAAGTGTGGAATAACTCATGAAAATGACCCTAAAACGCGAAAACGATGAGTTTTTGGTCATAACTCTCAAACATGTATCGGGTCTTTGGATCGTTGTAAATCCCCCAAGAGCGCCAAAACAGTGTGCAATAGCTCACGAAAACGGCCATAAAACGTGAAAACGACGAGTTTTTGGTCATAACTCTCAAACATGTATCGGGTCTTAGGGTCATTGTAAATCACCCTGGAACCCCAAAACTGTGGGCAATAACTCATGAAAACGGCCATAATATGCGAAATCGACATTTTTTCTTAAAATTGTCAAACATGTATCGGGTCTAATGGTCGTTGTAATTCGACCTGAAACCCTAGAACTGTGGAATAGCTCATGAAAATGCTCATAAAACACAAGAACTACTAATTATTGGTCATCCCCTTAAACATGCATCGGGTCTAATGGTCCATGAAAATCCCCGTGGAGCACCAAAACAGTGTGGAATAACTCATGAAAATGACCCTAAAACGCGAAAATGATGAGTTTTTGGTCATAACTCTCAAACATGTATCGAGTCTTAGGATCATTGTAAATCCCCCAAGAACGCTAAATCTGGGTGCAATAGCTCACGAAAATAGCCATAAAACGTGAAAAACAACGAGTTTCTGGTCATAACTCTCAAACATGTGTCGGGTCTTAGGGTCGTTGCAAATCACCCTGGAACCCCAAAACTGTGGGCAATAACTCATGAAAACAGCCATAATATGCGAAATCGACAATTTTTTGGTTAAAATTGTCAAACATGTATCGGGTCTAATGGTCGTTGTAATTCGCCCTGAAACCCTAGAACTGTGGAATAGCTCATGAAAATGGTCATAAAACACAAGAACGACGAATTGTTGGTCATCCCCTTAAACATGCATCGGGTCTAATGGTCCATGCAAATCCCCGTGGAGCACCAAAACAGTGTGGAATAACTCATGAAAATGACCCTAAAACGCGAAAACCATGAGTTTTTGGTCAAAACTCTCAAACATGTATCGGTCTTAGGATCGTTGTAAATCCCCCAAGAGCGCCAAAACAGTGTGCAATAGCTCACGAAAACAGCCATAAAACGTTAAAAAGGACGAGTTTTGGTCATAACTCTCAAACATGTATCAGGTCTTAGGTCATTGTAAATCACCCTGGAACCCCAAAACTGTGGGCAATAACTCATGAAAACGGCCATAATATGCGAAATCGACAATTTTTTGGTTAAAATTGTCAAACATGTATCGGGTCTAATGGTCGCTAATTCGCCCTGAAACCCTAGAACTGTGGAATAGCTCATGAAAACGGTCATAAAACACAAGAACGACGAATTGTTGGTCACCCCCTTAAACATGCATCGGGTCTAATGCTCTATGCAAATCCCCGTGGAGCACCAAAACAGTGTGGAATAACTCATGAAAATGACCCCGTAACGCGAAAACGATGAGTTTTTGGTCATAACTCTCAAACATGTATCGGGTCTTAGGATCACTATAAATCCCCCAAGAGCGCCAAAACAGTGTGCAATAGCTCACGAAAACAACCATAAAACATGAAAAACGACGAGTTTTTGGTCATAACTCTCAAACATGTATCGGGTCTTAGGGTCGTTGTAAATCACCCTGGAACCCCCAAACTGTGGGCAATAACTCATGAAAACGGCCATAATATGTAAATCGACAATTTTTGGTTAAAATTGTCAAACATGTATCGGGTCTAATGGTCGCTAATTCACCCTGAAACGCTAGAACTGTGGAATAGCTCATGAAAATGGTCATAAAACACAAGAACGACGAATTATTGGTCATCCCCTTAAACATGCATCGGGTCTAATGGTCCATGAAAATCCCTCGTGAGCACCAAAAAGTGTGGAATAACTCATGAAAATGACCCTAAAACGCTAAAACGATGAGTTTTTGGTCATAACTCAAACATGTATCGGGTCTTGGATCGCTAAATCCCCAAGAGCGCCAAAACAAGGTGCAATAGCTCACTAAAACGGCCATAAACGTGAAAACGACGAAGTTTTTGGTCATAACTTCAAACATGTATCGGGTCTTAGGGTCATTGTAAATCACCCCGAACCCCAAAACTGTGGCAATAACTCATGAAAACGGCCATAAGAGGCGAAATCGACAATTTTTTGGTTAAAATTGTCAAACTTGTATCGGTTCTAATGGTCGTTGTAATTCGCCCTGAAACGCTAGAACTGTGGAATAGCTCATGAAAATGGTCATAAAACACAAGAACGACGAATTATTGGTCATCCCCTTAAACATGCATCGGGTCTAATGGTCCATGAAAATCCCCGTGAGCACCAAAACAGCGTGCAATAACTCATGAAAATGACCCTAAAACGCGAAAACGATGAGTTTTTGGTCATAACTCTCAAACATGTATCGGGTCTTTGGATCGTTGTAAATCCCCCAAGAGCGCCAAAACAATGTGCAATAGCTCACGAAAACGGCCATAAAACGTGAAAAACGTGTTTTTGGTCATAACTCAAAAACATGTATCGGGTCTTAGGGTCGTTGTAAATCACCCTGGAACCCAAAACGGTGGGCAATAACACATGAAAACGGCCATAATATGCGAAATCGACAATTTTTTGGTTAAAATTGTGAAACATGTATCGGGTCTAATGGTCGTTGTAATTCGCCCTGAAACCCTAGAACTGTGGAATAGCTCATGAAAATGGTCATAAAACACAAGAACGATGAATTATTGGTCATCCCCTTAAACATGCATCGGGTCTAATGGTCCATGAAAATCCCCGTGGAGCACCAAAAAAGTGTGGAATAACTCATAAAAATGACCCTAAAACGCGAAAACGATGAGTTTTTGGTCATAACTCTCAAACATGTATCAGGTCTTTGGATCGTTGTAAATCCCCCAAGAGCGCCAAAACAGTGTGCAATAGCTCACGAAAACGGCCATAAAACATGAAAAACGACGAGTTTTTGGTCATAACTCTCAAACATGTATCGGGTCTTAGGGTCATTGTAAATCACCCTGGAACCCCAAAACTCATGGCAATAACTCATGAAAACGGCCAAAATATGTAAATCGACAATTTTTGGTTAAAATTGTCAAACATGTATCGGGTCTAATGGTCGCTGTAATTCGCCTCAAACCCTAGAACTGTGGAATAGCTCATGAAAATGGTCATAAAACACAATAACGATTTAATTGTCGGTCACCCCATTAAACATGCATCGGGTCTAATGGTCCATGAAAATCCCCGTCGAGCACCAAAACAGTGTGGAATAACTCATGAAAATGACCCTAAAACGCGAAAACGATGAGTTTTTGGTCATAACTCTCAAACATGTATCGGGTCTTTGGATCGTTGTAAATCCCCCAAGAGCGCCAAAACAGTGTGCAATAGCTCACGAAAACGGCCATAAAACGTGAAAAACGACGAGTTTTTGGTCAGAACTCTCAAACATGTATCGGGTCTTAGGGTCATTGTAAATCACCCTGGAACCCCAAAACTGTGGGCAATAACTCATGAAAACGGCCATAATATGCGAAATCGACAATTTTTTGGTTAAAATTGTCAAACATGTATCGGTTCTAATGGTCGTTGTAATTCGCCCTGAAACCCTAGAACTGTGGAATAGCTCATGAAAACAGTCATAAAACACAAGAACGACGAATTATTGGTCATCTCCTTAAACATGCATCGGGTCTAATGGTCCATGAAAATCCTCGTGGAGCACCAAAAAAGTGTGGAATAACTCATAAAAATGACCCTAAAACGCGAAAACGATGAGTTTTTGGTCATAACTCTCAAACATGTATCGGGTCTTTGGATCGCTAAATCCCCAAGAGCGCCAAAACAGTGTGAAATAGATCACTAAAACGGCCATAAAACATGAAAAACGACGAGTTTTTGGTCATAACTCAAAACATGTATCAGGTCTTAGGGTCGTTGTAAATCACCCGAGAACCCCAAAACTGTGGGAAATAACTCATGAAAACGCCATAATATATGTAAATCGAAAATTTTTTGGTTAAAATTGTCAAACATGTATCGGGTCTAATGGTCGTTGTAATTCGCCCTAAAACCCTAGAAGTGTGGAATAGCTCATGAAAATGGTCATAAAACACCAGAACGATTTAATTATTGGTCATCCCCTTAAACATGCATCGGGTCTAATGGTCCATGAAAATCCACGTGGAGCACCAAAAATGTGTGGAATAACTCATGAAAATGACCCTAAAACGCGAAAACGATGAGTTTTTGGTCATAACTCTCAAACATGTATCGGTCTTAGGATCGTTGTAAATCAGCCAAGAGCGCCAAAACAAAGGTGCAATAGCTCACTAAAACGGCCATAAACGTGAAAACGACGAAGTTTTTGGTCATAACTCTCAAACATGTATCGGGTCTTAGGGTCATTGTAAATCACCCGAACCCCAAAACTGTGGGCAATAACTCATGAAAACGGCCATAATATGTAAATCGACAATTTTTGTTAAAATTGTCAAACATGTATCGGTCTAATGGTCGTTGTAATTCGCCTCAAACCCTAGAACTGTGGAATAGCTCATGAAAATGGTCATAAAACACAAGAACGACGAATTATTGGTCATCCCCTTAAACATGCATCGGGTCTAATGGTCCATGAAAATCCTCGTGGAGCACCAAAAAAGTGTGGAATAACTCATAAAAATGACCCTAAAACGCGAAAACGATGAGTTTTTGGTCATAACTCTCAAACATGTATCGGGTCTTTGGATCGTTTTAAATCCCCCAAGAGCGCCAAAACAGTGTGCAATAGCTCACGAAAACGGCCATAAAACGTGAAAAACGACGAGTTTTTGGTCATAACTCTCAAACATGTATCGGGTCTTAGGGTCGTTGTAAATCACCCTAGAACCCCAAAACTGTGGGCAATAACTCATGAAAACGGCCATAATATGCGAAATCGACAATTTTTTGGTTAAAATTGTCAAACATGTATCGGGTCTAATGGTCGTTGTAATTCGCCCTGAAACCCTAGAACTGTGGAATAGCTCATGAAAATGGTCATAAAACACAAGAACGATTTAATTATTGGTCATCCCTTAAACCTGCATCTGGTCTAATGGTCCATGAAAATCCTCGTGGAGCACCAAAAAAGTGTGGAATAACTCATGAAAATGACCCTAAAACGAGAAAACGATGAGTTTTTGGTCATAACTCTCAAACATGTATCGGGTCTTTGGATCGTGGTAAATCCCCCAAGAGCGCCAAAACAGTGTGCAATACCTCACGAAAACGGCCATAAAACGTGAAAAACGACGAGTTGTTTTTGGTCATAACTCTCAAACATGTATCGGGTCTTAGGGTCGTTGTAAATCATACTGGAACCCCAAAACTTCGAGCAATAACTCATGAAAACGGCCACAACCTGTGAAATAGATAATTTTTCGGTTAAAATTGTCAAACATGTATCGGGTCTAATGGTCGTTGTAATTCGCCCTGAAACCCTAGAACTGTGGAATAGCTCATGAAAACGGTCATAAAACAGAAGAACGACGAATTGTTGGTCATCCCCTTAAACATGCATCGGGTCTAATGGTCCATGAAAATCCCCGTGGAGCACCAAAAAAGTGTGGAATAACTCATAAAAATGACCCTAAAACGCGAAAACGATGAGTTTTTGGTCATAACTCTCAAACATGTATCGGGTCTTTGGATCGTTGTAAATCCCCCAAGAGCGCCAAAACAGTGTGCAATAGCTCACGAAAACGGCCATAAAACGTGAAAACGACGAGTTTTTTGTCATAACTCTCAAACATGTATCGGGTCTTAGGGTCATTGTAAATCACCCTGGATCCCCAAAACTTTGCGCAATAACTCATGAAAATGGCCATAATATGCGAAATCGACAATTTTTTGGTTAAAATTGTCAAACATGTATCGGTTCTAATGGTCGTTGTAATTCGCCCTGAAACCCTAGAACTGTGGAATAGCTCATGAAAACAGTCATAAAACACAAGAACGACGAATTATTGGTCATCCCCTTAAACATGCATCGGGTCTAATGGTCCATGAAAATCCCCGTGGAGCACCAAAAAAAGTGTGGAATAACTCATAAAAATGACCCTAAAACGCGAAAACGATGAGTTTTTGGTCATAACTCTCAAACATGTATCGGGTCTTAGGATCGTTGTAAATCCGCCAAGAGCGCCAAAACAGGGTGCAATAGCAAAATAAAATGGCCATAAAACGTGTAAAATGACGAGTTTTTGGTCATCACGCTCAAACATGTATCGGGTCTTATGGTCATTGTAAATCACCTTGGAACCCCAGAACTGTGGGGCAATAACTCATGAAAACGGCCATAATATACGAAATCGACAATTTTTTGGTTAAAATTGTCAAACATGTATCGGGTCTGATGGTCGTTGTAATTTGCCCTGAAACCCTAGAACTGTGGAATAGCTCATGAAAATGGTCATAAAACACAAGAACGACGAATTGTCGGTCATCCCCTTAAACATGCATCGGGTCTAATAGTCCATGAAAAGCCCCGTGGAGCACCAAAACGGTGTGGAATAACTGATGAAAATGACCCTAAAACGCGAAAACGATGAGTTTTTGGTCATAACTCTCAAACATGTATCGGGTCTTAGGACCGTTGTAAATCCCCCAAGAGCGCCAAAACAGTGTGCAATAGCTCACGAAAACGGCCATAAAACGTGAAAAACGACGAGTTTTTGGTCATCACTCTCAAACATGTCTCGGGTCTTAGGGTCATTGTAAATCACCCTGGAACCCCAGAACTGTGGGGCAATAACTCATGAAAAGGGCCATAATATGCGAAATCGACAATTTTTTGGTTAAAATTGTCAAACATGTATCGGGTTTAATGGTCGTTGTAATTCGCCCTGAAACCCTAGAACTGTGGAATAGCTCATGAAAATGGTCATAAAACACAAGAACGATTTAATTATTGGTCATCCCCTTAAACATGCATCGGGTCTAATGGTCCATGAAAATCCTCGTGGAGCACCAAAAAAGTGTGGAATAACTCATAAAAATGACCCTAAAACGCGAAAACGATGAGTTTTTGGTCATAACTCTCAAACATGTATCGGGTCTTTGGATCGCTAAATCCCCAAGAGCGCCAAAACAAGGTGCAATAGCTCACTAAAACGGCCATAAACGTGAAAACGACGAAGTTTTTGGACATAACTCTCAAACATGTATTGGGTCTTAGGGTCGTTGTACATCCCCCAAGAACCCCCAAACTGGGGGCAATAACTCATGAAAACGGCCATAATATGCGAAATCGACAATTTTTTGGTTAAAATTGTCAAACATGTATCGGTTCTAATGGTCGTTGTAATTCGCCCTGAAACGCTAGAACTGTGGAATAGCTCATGAAAATGGTCATAAAACACAAGAACGACGAATTATTGGTCATCTCCTTAAACATGCATCGGGTCTAATGGTCCATGAAAATCCTCGTGGAGCACCAAAAAAGTGTGGAATAACTCATAAAAATGACCCTAAAACGCGAAAACGATGAGTTTTTGGTCATAACTCTCAAACATGTATCGGGTCTTTGGATCGTTGTAAATCCCCCAAGAGCGCCAAAACAGTGTGCAATAGCTCACGAAAACGGCCATAAAACGTGAAAAACGACGAGTTTTTGGTCAGAACTCTCAAACATGTATCGGGTCTTAGGGTCATTGTAAATCACCCTGGAACCCCAAAACTGTGGGCAATAACTCATGAAAACGGCCATAATATGCGAAATCGACAATTTTTTGGTTAAAATTGTCAAACATGTATCGGGTCTAATGGTCGTTGTAATTCGCCCTGAAACCCTAGAACTGTGGAATAGCTCATGAAAACGGTCATAAAACACAAGAAAGACGAATTATTGGTCATCTCCTTAAACATGCATCGGGTCTAATGGTCCATGAAAATCCTCGTGGAGCACAAAAAAGTGTGGAATAACTCATGAAAATGACCCTAAAACGCGAAAACGATGAGTTTTTGGTCATAACTCTCAAACATGTATCGGGTCTTAGGATCGTTGCAAATCCCCCAAGAGCGCCAAAACAGTGTGCAGTAGCTCACGAAAATGGCCATAAAACGTGAAAACGACGAGTTTTTGGTCATAACACTCAAACATGTATCGGGTCTTAGGGTCATTGTAAATCACCCTGGAACCCCAAAACTGTGGGCAATAACTCATGAAAACGGCCATAATATGCGAAATCGACAATTTTTTGGTTAAAATTGTCAAACATGTATCGGTTCTAATGGTCGTTGTAATTCGCCCTGAAACCCTAGAACTGTGGAATAGCTCATGAAAATGGTCATAAAACACAAGAACGACGAATTATTGGTCATCCCCTTAAACATGCATCGGGTCTAATGGTCCATGAAAATCCTCGTGGAGCACCAAAAAAGTGTGGAATAACTCATAAAAATGACCCTAAAACGCGAAAACGATGAGTTTTTGGTCATAACTCTCAAACATGTATCGGGTCTTTGGATCGTTGTAAATCCCCCAAGAGCGCCAGAACAATGTGCAATACCTCACGAAAACGGCCATAAAACGTGAAAAACGACGAGTTTTTGGTCAGAACTCTCAAACATGTATCGGGTCTTAGGGTCATTGTAAATCACCCTGGAACCCCAAAACTGTGGGCAATAACTCATGAAAACGGCCATAATATGCGAAATCGACAATTTTTTGGTTAAAATTGTCAAACATGTATCGGTTCTAATGGTCGTTGTAATTCGTCCTGAAACCCTAGAACTGTGGAATAGCTCATGAAAATGGTCATAAAACACAAGAACGATTTAATTATTGGTCATACCCTTAAACATGCATCTGGTCTAATGGTCCATGAAAATCCCCATGGAGCACCAATGTGGAATAACTCATGAAAATGACCCTAAAACGCGAAAACGATGAGTTTTTGGTCATAACTCTCAAACATGTATCGGGTCTTGGATCGCTAAATCCCCAAGAGCGCCAAAACAAAGGTGCAATAGCTCACTTAAAACGGCCACAAAACCTCTAAAACGACAAGTTTTTGGTCAGAACTCTCAAACATGTATCGGGTCTTAGGGTCATTGTAAATCACCCCGAACCCCAAAACTGGGCAATAACTCAAGAAAACGGCCATAATATGTAAATCGACAATTTTTTGTATAAAATTGTCAAACATGTATCGGGTCTAATGGTCGTTGTAATTCGCCCTGAAACCCTAGAACTGTGGAATAGCTCATGAAAATGGTCATAAAACACAAGAACGACGAATTATTGGTCATCCCCTTAAACATGCATCGGGTCTAATGGTCCATGAAAATCCCCGTGGAGCACCAAAAAAGTGTGGAATAACTCATGAAAATGACCCTAAAACGCGAAAACGATGAGTTTTTGGTCATAACTCTCAAACATGTATCGGGTCTTTGGATCATTGTAAATTCCCCAAGAGAGCCAAAACAGTGTGGAATAGCCCACGAAAACAGCCATAAAACGTGAAAAACGACGAGTTTTTGGTCATAACACTCAAACATGTATCGGGTCTTAGGGTCATTGTAAATCACCCTGGAACCCCCAAACTGTGGGCAATAACTCATGAAAACGGCCATAATATGCGAAATCGACAATTTTTTGGTTAAAATTGTCAAACATGTATCGGTTCTAATGGTCGTTGTAATTCGCCCTGAAACCCTAGAACTGTGGAATAGCTCATGAAAACAGTCATAAAACACAAGAACGACGAATTATTGGTCATCTCCTTAAACATGCATCGGGTCTAATGGTCCATGAAAATCCTCGTGGAGCACCAAAAAAGTGTGGAATAACTCATAAAAATGACCCTAAAACGCGAAAACGATGAGTTTTTGGTCATAACTCTCAAACATGTATCAGGTCTTTGGATCGTTGTAAATCCCCCAAGAGCGCCAAAACGGTGTGCAATAGCTCACGAAAACGGCCATAAAACGTGAAAAACGACGAGTTTTTGGTCAGAACTCTCAAACATGTATCGGGTCTTAGGGTCATTGTAAATCACCCTGGAACCCCAAAACTGTGGGCAATAACTCATGAAAACGGCCATAATATGCGAAATCGACAATTTTTTGGTTAAAATTGTCAAACATGTATCGGTTCTAATGGTCGTTGTAATTCGCCCTGAAACCCTAGAACTGTGGAATAGCTCATGAAAATGGTCATAAAACACAAGAACGACGAATTATTGGTCATCTCCTTAAACATGCATCGGGTCTAATGGTCCATGAAAATCCTCGTGGAGCACCAAAAAAGTGTGGAATAACTCATGAAAATGACCCTAAAACGCGAAAACGATGAGTTTTTGGTCATAACTCTCAAACATGTATCGGGTCTTTGGATCGTTTTAAATCCCCCAAGAGCGCCAAAACAGTGTGCAATACCTCACGAAAACGGCCATAAAACGTGAAAAACGACGAGTTTTTGGTCATAACTCTCAGACATATATCGGGTCTTAGGGTCGTTGTAAATCACCCTGGAATCCAAAAACTGTGGGCAATAACTCATGAAAACGGCCATAATATGCGAAATCGACAAATTTTTGGCTAAAATTGTCAAACATGATCGTGTCTAATGGTCATTGTAATTCGCTCTGAAACCCTAGAACTGTGGAATAGCGCATGAAAACGGTCATAAAACACAAGAACGACGAATTGTTGGTCATCCTCTTAAACATGCATCGGGTCTAATGGTCCATCAAACTCCTCTTCCATCACCAAAAAAGTGTGGAATAACTCATGAAAATGACCCTAAAACGCGAAAACGATGAGTTTTTGGTCATAACTCTCAAACATGTATCGGGTCTTTGGATCGTTGTAAATCCCCCAAGAGCGCCAAAACGGTGTGCAATACCTCACGAAAACGGCCATAAAACATGAAAAATGACAAGTTTTTGGTCAGAACTCTCAAACATGTATCGGGTCTTAGGGTCATTGTAAATCACCCTGGAACCCCAAAACTGTGGGCAATAACTCATGAAAACGGCCATAATATGCGAAATCGACAATTTTTGGGTTAAAATTGTCAAACATGTATCGGGTCTAATGGTCGTTGTAATTCTCCCTAAAACCCTAGAACTGTGGAATAGCTCATGAAAACGGTCATAAAACACAAGAACGATTTAATTATTGGTCATCTCCTTAAACATGCATCGGGTCTAATGGTCCATGAAAATCCCCGTGGAGCACCAAAAAAGTGTGGAATAACTCATGAAAATGACCCTAAAACGAGAAAACGATGAGTTTTTGGTCATAACTCTCAAACATGTATCGGGTCTTTGGATCGCTAAATCCCAAGAGCGCCAAAACAAGGTGCAATAGCTCACTAAAACGGCCATAAACGTGAAAACGACGAAGTTTTTGGTCCTAACTCTCAAACATGTATCAGGTCTTAGGTCATTGTAAATCACCCTGGAACCCCAAAACTGTGGGCAATAACTCATGAAAACGGCCATAATATGCGAAATCGACAATTTTTTGGTTAAAATTGTCAAACATGTATCGGGTCTAATGGTCGTTGTAATTCGCCCTGAAACCCTAGAACTGTGGAATAGCTCATGAAAATGGTCATAAAACACAATAACTAGTAATTTTTGGTCATCCCCTTAAACATGCATCGGGTCTAATGGTCCATGAAAATCCCCGTGGAGCACCAAAAAAGTGTGGAATAACTCATGAAAATGACCCTAAAACGAGAAAACGATGAGTTTTTGGTCATAACTCTCAAACATGTATCGGGTCTTTGGATCGTTGTAAATCCCCCAAGAGCGCCAAAACAGTGTGCAATACCTCACGAAAACGGCCATAAAACGTGAAAAACGACGAGTTTTTGGTCATAACTCTCAAACATGTATCGGGTCTTAGGGTCATTGTAAATCACCCTGGAACCCCAAAACTGTGGGCAATAACTCATGAAAACAGCCATAATATGCGAAATCGACAATTTTTTGGTTAAAATTGTCAAACATGTATCGGGTCTAATGGTCGTTGTAATTCGCCCTGAAACCCTAGAACTGTGGAATAGCTCATGAAAATGGTCATAAAACACAAGAACGACGAATTATTGGTCATCCCCTTAAACATGCATCGGGTCTAATGGTCCATGAAAATCCTCGTGGAGCACCAAAAAAGTGTGGAATAACTCATAAAAATGACCCTAAAACGCGAAAACGATGAGTTTTTGGTCATAACTCTCAAACATGTATCGGGGCTGTAAATCCCCCAAGAGCGCCAAAACAGTGTGCAATAGCCCACGAAAACAGCCATAAAACGTGAAAAACGACGAGTTTTTGGTCATAACATTCAAACATGTATCGGGTCTTAGGGTCATTGTAAATCACCCTGGAACCCCAAAACTGTGGGCAATAACTCATGAAAACGGCCATAATATGCGAAATCGACAATTTTTTGGTTAAAATTGTCAAACATGTATCGGGTCTAATGGTCGTTGTAATTCGCCCTGAAACCCTAGAACTGTGGAATAGCTCATGAAAATGGTCATAAAACACAAGAACGATGAATTGTTGGTCATCCCCTTAAACATGCATTAGGTCTAATGGTCCATGAAAATCCCCGTGGAGCACCAAAAAAGTGTGGAATAACTCATGAAAATGACCCTAAAACGCGAAAACGATGAGTTTTTGGTCATAACTCTCAAACATGTATCGGGTCTTGGATCGCTAAATCCCCAAGAGCGCCAAAACAAGGTGCAATAGCTCACTAAAACGGCAATAAAACTTGAAAAACGACGAGTTTTTTGTCATAACTCTCAAACATGTATCGGGTCTTAGGGTCATTGTAAATCACCCTGGATCCCCAAAACTTTGGGCAATAACTCATGAAAATGGCCATAATATGCGAAATCGGCAATTTTTTTGGTAAATTGTCAAACATGTATCGGGTCTAATGGTCGTTGTAATTCGCCCTAAACCCCTAGAACTGTGGAATAGCTCATGAAAATGGTCATAAAACACAAGAACGACGAATTGTTGGTCATCCCCTTAAACATGCATCGGGTCTAATGGTCCATGAAAATCCTCGTGGAGCACCAAAAAAGTGTGGAATAACTCATAAAAATGACCCTAAAACGCGAAAACGATGAGTTTTTGGTCATAACTCTCAAACATGTATCGGGTCTTGGATCGCTAAATCCCCAAGAGCGCCAAAACAAGTGCAATAGCTCACGAAAACGGCCATAAACGTGAAAACGACGAAGTTTTTGGTCATAACTCTCAAACATGTATCGGGTCTTAGGGTCGTTGTAAATCATCCTGGATCCCCAAAACTGTGGGCAATAACTCATGAAAACCGCCATAATATGCGAAATCGACAATTTTTTGGTTAAAATTGTCAAACATGTATTGGGTCTAATGGTCGTTGTAATTCGCCCTGAAACCCTAGAACTGTGGAATAGCTCATGAAAATGGTCATAAAACACAAGAACATTGAATTGTCGGTCACCCCCTTAAACATGCATCGGGTCTAATGGTCCATGAAATCCCCGTGGAGCACCAAAACAGTGTGCTATAACTCATGAAAATGACCCTAAAATGCGAAAACGATGAGTTTTTGGTCATAACTCTCAAACATGTATCGGGTCTTGATCTGTAAATCCCCAAGAGCGCCAAAACAGTGTGCAGTAGCTCACCAAAACGGCAATAAAACGTGAAAAACGACGAGTTTTTGGTCATAACTCTCAAACAAGTATCGGGTCTTGGGGACGTTGTAAATCACCCTGGAACCCCAAAACTATGGGCAATAACTCATGAAAACAGCCATAATATGCAGAATAGACAATTTTTTGGTTAAAATTGTTAAACCTATATCGGGTCTAATGGGCGTTGTAATTCGCCCTGAAACCCTAGAGCTATGGAATAGCTCATGAAAACGGTCATAAAACACAAGAACGACGAATTGTTGGTCATGCCCTTAAACATGCATCGGGTCTAGCGGTCCATGAAAATCCTCGTGAGCACCAAAAAGTGTGGAATAACTCATGAAAATGACCCTAAAACCCTAAAACGATGTGTTTTTGGTCATAACTCTCAAACATGTATCGGTCTTTGGATCGCTGTAAATCCCCAAGAGCGCCAAAACAAGGTGCAATAGCTCACTAAAACGGAAATAAAACGTGAAAACGACGAAGTTTTTGGTCATAACTCTCAAACATGTATCGGGTCTTAGGGTCATTGTAAATCACCCGAACCCCAAAACTGGGCAATAACTCATGAAAACGGCCATAATATGTAAATCGACAATTTTTGGTTAAAATTGTCAGACATGGATCGGGTCTAATGGTCGCTGTAATTCGCCCAAACCCTAGAACTGTGGAATAGCTCATGAAAATGGTCATAAAACACAAGAACGACGAATTATTGGTCATCCCCTTAAACATGCATCGGCTCTAACGGTCCATGCAAATCCCCGTGGAGCACCAAAACAGTGTGGAATAACTGATGAAAATTACCCTAAAACGCGAAAACGATGAGTTTTTGGTCATAACTCTCAAGCATGTGTCGGGTCTTAGGATCGTTGTAAATCCCCCAAGAGCGCCAAAACAGTGTGCAATAGCTCACGAAAACGGCCATAAAACGTGAAAAACGACGAGGTTTTGGTCATATTTCTCAAACATGTATCGGGTCTTAGGGTCATTGTAAATCACCCTGGAACCCCAAAACTGTGGGCAATAACTCATGAAAACAGCCATAATATGGGAAATCGACAATTTTTTGTTTTAAATTGTCAAACATGTATCGGGTCCAATGGTCGTTGTAATTCGCCATGAAACCCTAGAACAGTGGAATAGCTCATGAAAACGGTCATAAAACACAAGAACGACGAATTGTTGGTCATCCCCTTAAACATGCATCGGGTTTAACGGTCCATGCAAATCCCCATGGAGCACCAAAACAGTGTGGAATAACTCATGAAAATGACCCTAAAACGCGAAAACGATGAGTTTTTGGTCATAACTCTCAAACATGTATCGCATCTTAGGATCGTTGTAAATCCCCCAAGAGCGCCAAAACAGTGTGCAATAGCTCACGAAAACGGCCATAAAACGTGAAAAACGACGAGGTTTTGGTCATAACTCTCAAACATGTATCAGGTCTTAGGGTCGTTGTAAATCACCCTGGAACCCCAAGACTGTGGGCAATAACTCATGAAAACGGCCATAATATGCGAAATCGACAATTTTTTGGTTAAAATTCTGAAACATGTATCGGGTCTAATGGTCGTTGTAATTCGCCCTGAAACCCTAGAACTGTGGAATAGCTCATGAAAACGGTCATAAAACACAAGAACGACGAATTGTTGGTCATCCCCTTAAACATGCATCGGGTCTAACGGTCCATGCAAATCCTCGTGGAGCACCAAATAGTGTGGAATAACTCATGAAAATGACCCTAAAACGTGAAACCGATGAGTTTTTGGTCATAACTCTCAAACAGGTATCAGGTCTTAGGATCATTGTAAATCCCCAAGAGCGCCAAAAAGGTGCAATAGCTCACTAAAACGGCCATAAACGTGAAAACGACGAAGTTTTTGGTCATAACTCAAACATGTATCGGGTCTTAGGGTCATTGTAAATCACCCCGAACCCCAAAACCTTGGGCAATAACTCATGAAAACGGCCATAATATGCGAAATCGACAATTTTTTGGTTAAAATTGTCAAACATGTATCGGTTCTAATGGTCGTTGTAATTCGCCCTGAAACCCTAGAACTGTGGAATAGCTCATGAAAACAGTCATAAAACACAAGAACGACGAATTATTGGTCATCTCCTTAAACATGCATCGGGTCTAATGGTCCATGAAAATCCTCGTGGAGCACCAAAAAAGTGTAGAATAACTCATAAAAATGACCCTAAAACGCGAAAACGATGAGTTTTTGGTCATAACTCTCAAACATGTATCGGGTCTTTGGATCGTTGTAAATCCCCCAAGAGCGCCAAAACGGTGTGCAATAGCTCACGAAAACGGCCATAAAACGTGAAAAACGACGAGTTTTTGGTCAGAACTCTCAAACATGTATCGGGTCTTAGGGTCATTGTAAATCACCCTGGAACCCCAAAACCGTGGGTAATAACTCATGAAAATGGCCATAATATGCGAAATCGACAATTTTTTGGTTAAAATTGTCAAACATGTATCGGGACTAATGGTCGTTGTAATTCACCCGGAAACCCTAGAACTGTGGAATAGCTTATGAAAACGGTAATAGAACACAAGAACGACGAATTGTTGGTCATCGCCTTAAACATGCATCTGGTGTAATGGCCGTTTGCATCCGATACATGTTTGAGAGTTATGACCAAAACTCGTCGTTTTTCACGTTTTGTGGCTGTTTTCGTGAGCTATTGCACACTGTTTTGGCGCTCTTGGGGGATTTACAACGATCCTAAGACCTGATACTTGTTTGAGACTTATGACCAAAAACTCATCGCTGCTTTAGGTCATTTTCATGAGTTATTCCAATACGCTTTGGTGCTCCACAGGGATTTGCATGGACCATTAGACCCGATGCATGTTTAAGGGGATGACCAACAATTCATCGTTCTAGTGTTTTATGACCGTTTTCATGAGCTATTCCACAGTTCTAGGGTTTCAAGGCGAATTACAACGACCATTAGACCCGATACATGTTTGACAATTTTAACCAAAAAATTGTCGATTTCAAATATTATGGCCGTTTTCATGAGTTATTGCCCACAATTTTGGGGTTCCAGGGTGATTTACAACGACCCTAAGACCCGATACATGTTTGAGAGTTATGACCAAAAACTCATCTTTTTCGCGTTTTAGGGTCATTTTCATGAGTTATTCCACACGGTTTTGGTGCTCCACAGGGATTTGCATGGACCATTACACCCGATGCATGTTTAAGGGGATGAATAACAATTCGCCGTTCTTGTGTTTTATGACCGTTTTCATGAGCTATTCCACAGTTCTAGGGTTTCAGGGTGAATTACAACGACCATTAGACCCGATACATGTTTGACAATTTTAACCAAAAAATTGTCGATTTCGCATATTATGGCCCTTTTCATGAGTTATCACATTTTGGGGTACCGGGGTGATTTACACCGACCCTAAGACCCGATACATGTTTGAGAGTTATGACCAAAAACTCATCGGTTTTGCGTTTTAGGGTCATTTTCATGAGTTATTCCACACTATTTTGGTGCTCCACGGGGATTTGCATGGACCATTAGACCCGATGCATGTTTCAGGGGATGACCAACAATTCGTCGTTCTTGTGTTTTATGACCGTTTTCATGAGCTATTCCCTAGTTCTAGGGTTTCAGGGTGAATTACAACGACCATTAGACCCGATACATGTTTGAGAGTTATGACGAAAACCTCATCGTTTTCGCCTTTTAGGGTCATTTTCATGATTTATTCCACACGGTTTTGGTGCTCCACGGGGATTCGCATGGACCATTGCACCCGATGCATGTTTAAGGGGATGGCCAATAATTCGCCGTTCTTGTGTTTTATGACCGTTTTCATGAGCTATTCCACAGTTCTAGGGTTTCAGGGCAAATTACAACGACCATTAGACCCGATACATGTTTGACAATTTTAACCAAAAATTGTCGATTTCGCATATTATGGCCATTTTCATGCGTTATTGCCCATAGTTTTGGGGTTCCAGGGCGATTTAAAACGACCCAAAGACCCGATACATGTTTGAGAGTTATGACCAAAAACTCGTCGTTTTTCACGTTTGATGGCCGTTTTCGTGAGCTATTGCACACTATTTTGGCGCTCTTGGGGATTTACAACGATCCTAAGACCCGATACATGTTTGAGAGTTATGACCAAAAACTCATCGGTTTCACGTTTTAGGGTCATTTTCATGAGTTATTCCACACTGTTTTGGTGCTCCACTGGGATTTGCATGGACCATTAGACCCGATGCATTTTAAGGGGATGACCAACAATTCATCGTTCTTTTGTTTTATGACCGTTTTCATGACCTATTCCACAGTTCTAGGGTTTCAAGGCGAATTACAACGACCATTAGACCCGATACATGTTTGGCAATTTTAACTAAAAAATTGTCGATTTCGCATATTATGGCCGTTTTCATGAGTTATTACCCACAGTTTTGGGGTTCCAGGTTGATTTACAACGACCATAAGACCCGATACATGTTTGAGAGTTATGACCAAAAACTCGTCGTTTTTCACGTTTGATGGCCGTTTTCGTGAGCTATTGCACACTATTTTGGCGCTCTTGGGGATTTACAACGATCCTAAGACCCGATACATGTTTGAGAGTTATGACGAAAACCTCATCGTTTTTGCCTTTTAGGGTCATTTTCATGATTTATTCCACACGGTTTTGGTGCTCCACGGGGATTTGCATGGACCATTGCACCCGATGCATGTTTAAGGGGATGGCCAATAATTCGCCGTTCTTGTGTTTTATGACCGTTTTCATGAGCTATTCCACAGTTCTAGGGTTTCAGGGCAAATTACAACGACCATTAGACCCGATACATGTTTGACAATTTTAACAAAAAATTGTCGATTTCGCATATTATGGCCATTTTCATGCGTTATTGCCCATAGTTTTGGGGTTCCAGGGCGATTTAAAACGACCCTAAGACCCGATACATCTTTGAGAGTTATGACCAAAAACTCGTCGTTTTTCACGTTTGATGGCTATTTTCATGAGTTATTACCCACAGTTTTGGGGTTCCAGGGTGATTTACAACGACCCTAAGACCCGATACATGTTTGAGAGTTATGACGAAAAACTCGTCGTTTTTCACGTTTGATGGCCGTTTTCGTGAGCTATTGCACACTATTTTGGCGCTCTTGGGGATTTACAACGATCCTAAGACCCGATACATGTTTGAGAGTTATGACCAAAAACTCATCGGTTTCACGTTTTAGGGTCATTTTCATGAGTTATTCCACACTGTTTTGGTGCTCCACTGGGATTTGCATGGACCATTAGACCCAATGCATGTTTAAGGGGATGACCAACAATTCATCGTTCTTGTGTTTTATGACCGTTTTCATGAGCTATTCCACAGTTCTAGGGTTTCAAGGCGAATTACAACGACCATTAGACCCGATACATGTTTGACAATTTTAACCAAAAATTGTCGATTTCGCATATTATGGCCATGTTCATGAGTTATTACCCAGCTTTGGGGTTCTGTGGTGATTTACAATTACCATATTACCCGATACATTTTTGAGTTTTATGACCAAAAACTCGCTGCTTTTCACGCTTGATGGCCGTTTGTGAGCTATTGCACTATTTTGGCTCTCTTGGGGGATTTACAACGATCCTCAGACCCGATACATGTTTAAGAGTTATGACCAAAAACTCATCGTTTCCCGTTTTAGGGTCATTTTCATGAGTTATTCCACACGGTTTTGGTGCTCCACGGGGATTTGCATGGACCATTACACCTGATGCATGTTTAAGGGGATGACCAACAATTCATCATTCTTGTGTTTTATGACCGTTTTCATGAGCTATTCCACAGTTCTAGGGTTTCAGGCAAATTACAACACCATTAGACCGGATATATGTTTGACAATTTTAACAAAAATTGTCGATTTCGTATATTATGGCCATTTTCATGCTATTGCCCATAGTTTTTTTGCTTCGAGTCATTTAAAAAATGACCCTAGACCATACATGTTGTTTGAGTGACCAAAAAAAAAGTTTTTTTTTCACGTTTGATGGCTGTTTTCATGAGTTATTACCCACAGTTTTGGGGTTCCAGGGTGATTTACAACGACCCTAAGACCCGATACATGTTTGAGAGTTATGACCAAAAACTCGTCGTTTTTCACGTTTGATGGCCGTTTTCGTGAGCAATTGCACACTATTTTGGTGCTCTTGGGGATTTGCAACGATCCTAAGACCCGATACATGTTTGAGAGTTATGACCAAAAACTCATCGGTTTCACGCTTTAGGGTCATTTTCATGAGTTATTCCACACTATTTTGGTGCTCCACGGGGATTTGCATGGACCATTAGACCTGATGCAGGTTTAAGGGGATGTCCAACAATTCATCGTTCTTGTGTTTTATGACCGTTTTCATGAGCTATTCCACAGTTCTAGGGTTTCAAGGCGAATTACAACGACCATTGGACCCCATACATGTTTGACAATTTTAACCAAAAAATTGTCGATTTCGCATATTATGGCCGTTTACATGAGTTATTACCCACAGTTTTGGGGTTACAGAGCGATTTACAATGACCCTAAGACCCGATACATGTTTGAGAGTTATGACCAAAAACTCATCGGTTTTACGTTTTAGGGTCATTTTCATGAGTTATTCCACACTATTTTGGTGCTTCACGGGGATTTGCATGGACCATTAGACCCGATGCATGTTTCAGGGGATGACCAACAATTCGTCGTTCTTGTGTTTTATGACCGTTTTCATGAGCTATTCCCTAGTTCTAGGGTTTCAGGGTGAATTACAACGACCATTAGACCCGATACATGTTTGAGAGTTATGACGAAAACCTCATCGTTTTCGCCTTTTAGGGTCATTTTCATGATTTATTCCACACGGTTTTGGTGCTCCACGGGGATTCGCATGGACCATTGCACCCGATGCATGTTTAAGGGGATGGCCAATAATTCGCCGTTCTTGTGTTTTATGACCGTTTTCATGAGCTATTCCACAGTTCTAGGGTTTCAGGGCAAATTACAACGACCATTAGACCCGATACATGTTTGACAATTTTAACCAAAAATTGTCGATTTCGCATATTATGGCCATTTTCATGAGTTATTGCCCATAGTTTTGGGGTTCCGAGGCATTTACAACGACCCAAAGACCCGATACATGTTTGAGAGTTATGACCAAAAACTCGCTTTTTCACGCTTGATGGCCGTTTTGTGAGCTATTGCACTATTTTGGCGCCTTTGGGGATTTACAACAATCCTAAGACCCGATACATGTTTGAGGGCTATGACCAAAAACTCATCGGTTTCACGTTTTAGGGTCATTTTCATGAGTTATTCCACACTGTTTTGGTGCTCCACTGGGATTTGCATGGACCATTAGACCCGATGCATTTTAAGGGGATGACCAACAATTCATCGTTCTTTTGTTTTATGACCGTTTTCATGACCTATTCCACAGTTCTAGGGTTTCAAGGCGAATTACAACGACCATTAGACCCAATACATGTTTGGCAATTTTAACTAAAAAATTGTCGATTTCGCATATTATGGCCATTTTCATGAGTTATTACCCACAGTTTTGGGGTTCCAGGGTGATTTACAACGACCATAAGACCCGATACATGTTTGAGAGTTATGACCAAAAACTCGTCGTTTTTCACGTTTGATGGCCGTTTTCGTGAGCTATTGCACACTATTTTGGCGCTCTTGGGGATTTACAACGATCCTAAGACCCGATACATGTTTGAGAGTTATGACGAAAACCTCATCGTTTTTGCCTTTTAGGGTCATTTTCATGATTTATTCCACACGGTTTTGGTGCTCCACGGGGATTTGCATGGACCATTGCACCCGATGCATGTTTAAGGGGATGGCCAATAATTCGCCGTTCTTGTGTTTTATGACCGTTTTCATGAGCTATTCCACAGTTCTAGGGTTTCAGGGCAAATTACAACGACCATTAGACCCGATACATGTTTGACAATTTTAACAAAAAATTGTCGATTTCGCATATTATGGCCATTTTCATGCGTTATTGTCCATAGTTTTGGGGTTCCAGGGCGATTTAAAACGACCCTAAGACCCGATACATCTTTGAGAGTTATGACCAAAAACTCGTCGTTTTTCACGTTTGATGGCTATTTTCATGAGTTATTACCCACAGTTTTGGGGTTCCAGGGTGATTTACAACGACCCTAAGACCCGATACATGTTTGAGAGTTATGACCAAAAACTCATCGGTTTTACGTTTTAGGGTCATTTTCATGAGTTATTCCACACTCTTTTGGTGCTCCATGGGGATTTGCATGGACCGTTAGACCCGATGCATGTTTAAGGGGACGACCAAAAATTCATCGTTCTTGTGTTTTATGACCGTTTTCATGAGCTATTCCACAGTTCTAGGGTTTCAGGGTGAATTACAACGACCATTAGACCCGATAAATGTTTGAGAGTTATGACAAAAACCTCATCGTTTTCGCGTTTTAGGGTCATTTTCATGAGTTATTCCACACGGTTTTGGTGCTCCACGATGGACCATTGCATGGACCCGATGCATGTTTAAGGGGATGGCCAATAATTCGGTGTTCTTGTGTTTTATGACCGTTTTCATGAGCTATTCCACAGTTCTAGGGTTTCAGGGCAAATTACAACGACCATTAGACCCGATACATGTTTGACAATTTTAACCAAAAATTGTCGATTTCGCATATTATGGCCATTTTCATGCGTTATTGCCCATAGTTTTGGGGTTCCAGGGCGATTTACAACGACCCTAAGACCCGATACATGTTTGAGAGTTATGACCAAAAACTCGTCGTTTTTCACGTTTTATGGCCGTTTTCGTGAGCTATTGCACACTATTTTGGCGCTCTTGGGGATTTACAACGATCCTAAGACCCGATACATGTTTGAGAGTTATGACCAAAAACTCATCGTTTTCGCGTTTTGGGGTCATTTTCATGAGTTATTCCACACGGTTTTGGTGCTCCACAGGGATTTGCATGGACCATTAGACCCGATGCATGTTTAAGGGGATGACCAACAATTCGTCGTTCTTGTGTTTTATGACCGTTTTCATGACCTATTCCACAGTTATAGGGTTTCAGGTTGAATTACAATGACCATTAGACCCGATACATGTTTGACAATTTTAACCAAAAAATTGCCGATTTCGCATATTATGGCCGTTTTCATGAGTTATTGCCCAAAGTTTTGGGGTTCCAGGATGATTTACAACGACCCTAAGACCCGATACATGTTTGAGCGTGATGACTAAAAACTCGCTGCTTTTCACGTTTTATGGCCGTTTTCGTGAGCTATTGCACACTATTTTGGCGCTCTTGGGGATTTACAACGATCCTAAGACCCGATACATGTTTGAGAGTTATGAGCAAAAACTCATCGTTTTCGCCTTTTAGGGTCATTTTCATGAGTTATTCCACACTGTTTTGGTGCTCCACGGGGATTTGCATGGACCATTGCACCCGATGCATGTTTAAGGGGATGGCCAATAATTCGCCGTTCTTGTGTTTTATGACCGTTTTCATGAGCTATTCCACAGTTCTAGGGTTTCAGGGCAAATTACAACGACCATTAGACCCGATACATGTTTGACAATTTTAACAAAAAATTGTCGATTTCGCATATTATGGCCATTTTCATGCGTTATTGTCCATAGTTTTGGGGTTCCAGGGCGATTTAAAACGACCCTAAGACCCGATACATCTTTGAGAGTTATGACCAAAAACTCGTCGTTTTTCACGTTTGATGGCTATTTTCATGAGTTATTACCCACAGTTTTGGGGTTCCAGGGTGATTTACAACGACCCTAAGACCCGATACATGTTTGAGAGTTATGACCAAAAACTCGTCGTTTTTCACGTTTGATGGCCGTTTTCGTGAGCTATTGCACACTATTTTGGCGCTCTTGGGGATTTACAACGATCCTAAGACCCGATACATGTTTGAGAGTTATGACCAAAAACTCATCGGTTTCACGTTTTAGGGTCATTTTCATGAGTTATTCCACACTGTTTTGGTGCTCCACTGGGATTTGCATGGACCATTAGACCCAATGCATGTTTAAGGGGATGACCAACAATTCATCGTTCTTGTGTTTTATGACCGTTTTCATGAGCTATTCCACAGTTCTAGGGTTTCAAGGCGAATTACAACGACCATTAGACCTGATACATGTTTGGCAATTTTAACCAAAAAATTGTCGATTTCGCATATTATGGCCATTTTCATGAGTTATTACCCACAGTTTTGGCGTTCCGGGGTGATTTACAACGACCATAAGACCCGATACATGTTTGAGAGTTATGACCAAAAATAGTGAGCTATTGCACACTATTTTGGCTCTCTTGGGGATTTACAACGATCCTAAGACCCGATACATTTTTGAGAGTTATGACGAAAACCTCATCGTTTTCGCCTTTTAGGGTCATTTTCATGATTTATTCCACACGGTTTTGGTGCTCCACGGGGATTTGCATGGACCATTGCACCCGATGCATGTTTAAGGGGATGGCCAATAATTCGCCGTTCTTGTGTTTTATGACCGTTTTCATGAGCTATTCCACAGTTCTAGGGTTTCAGGGCAAATTACAACGACCATTAGACCGGATACATGTTTGACAATTTTAACAAAAAATTGTTGATTTCGCATATTATGGCCATTTTCATGCGTTATTGCCCATAGTTTTGGGCTTCCAGGGCGATTTAAAATGACCCTAAGACCCGATACATGTTTGAGAGTTATGACCAAAAACAAGTTGTTTTTCACGTTTGATGGCTGTTTTCATGAGTTATTACCCACAGTTTTGGGGTTCCAGGGTGATTTACAACGACCCTAAGACCCGATACATGTTTGAGAGTTATGACCAAAAACTCATCTTTTTCGCGTTTGATGGCCGTTTTCGTGAGCTATTGCACACTATTTGGGCGCTCTTGGGGATTTACAACGATCCTAAGACCCGGTACATGTTTGAGAGTTATGACCAAAAACTCATCGGTTTCACGCTTTAGGGTCATTTTCATGAGTTATTCCACACTATTTTGGTGCTCCACGGGGATTTGCATGGACCATTAGACCTGATGCAGGTTTAAGGGGATGTCCAACAATTCATCGTTCTTGTGTTTTATGACCGTTTTCATGAGCTATTCCACAGTTCTAGGGTTTCAAGGCGAATTACAACGACCATTGGACCCCATACATGTTTGACAATTTTAACCAAAAAATTGTCGATTTCGCATATTATGGCCGTTTACATGAGTTATTACCCACAGTTTTGGGGTTACAGGGCGATTTACAATGACCCTAAGACCCGATACATGTTTGAGAGTTATGACCAAAAACTCGTCGTTTTTCACGTTTTATGGCCGTTTTCGTGAGCTATTGCACACTGTTTTGGCGCTCTTGGGGGATTTACAACGATCCTAAGACCTGATACCTGTTTGAGAGTTATGACCAAAAACTCATCGGTTTCACGTTTTAGGGTCATTTTCATGAGTTATTCCACACTATTTTGGTGCTCCACGGGGATTTGCATGGACCATTAGACCCGATGCATGTTTAAGGGGATGACCAACAATTCGTCGTTCTTGTGTTTTATAACCGTTTTCATGAGCTATTCCACAGTTCTAGGGTTTTAGGGTGAGTTACAACGACCATTAGACCCGATACATGTTTGAAAATTTTCACCAAAAAATTGTCTATTTCGCATATTATGGCCATTTTCATGCGTTATTGCCCATAGTTTTGGGGTTCGAGGGCGATTTAAAACGACCCTAAGACCCGATACATGTTTGAGAGTTATGACCAAAAACACGTCGTTTTTCATGTTTGATGGCTGTTTTCATGAGCTATTGCACACTATTTTGGCGCTCTTGGGGATTTACAGCGATCCTAAGACTCGATACAAGTTTGAGTGTTATGACCAAAAACTCATCGTTTTCGCGTTTTAGGGTCATTTTGATGAGTTATTCCACACTATTTTGGTGCTCCACGGGGATTTGCATGGACCATTAGATCTGATGCATGTTTAAGGGGATGACCAACAATTCATCGTTCTTATGTTTTATGTCCGTTTTCATGAGCTATTCCACAGTTCTAGAGTTTTAAGGCGAATTATAACGACCATTAGACCCGATACATGTTTGACAATTTTAACCAAAAAATTGTCGATTTCGCATATTATGGCAGTTTTCATGAGTTATTACCCACAGTTTTGGGGTTCCAGGGTGATTTACAACGACCCTAAGACCCGATACATGTTTGAGAGTTATGACAAAAAACTCGTCGTTTTTCACGTTTGATGTCCGTTTTCGTGAGCTATTGCACACTATTTTGGCGCTCTTGGGGATTTACAACGATCCTAAGACCCGATACATGTTTGAGAGTTATGACCAAAATCTCATCGTTTTCGCCTTTTAGGGTCATTTTCATGAGTTATTCCACACGGTTTTTGTGCTGCACGGGGATTTGCATGGACCATTGCACCCGATGCATGTTTAAGGGGATGACCGACAATTCGTCGTTCTTGTGTTTTATGACCGTTTTCATGAGCTATTCCACAGTTCTAGGGTTTCAGGGCGAATTACAACGACCATTAGACCAGATACATGTTTGACAATTTTAACCAAAAAATTGTCGATTTCGCATATTATGGCCGTTTTCATGAGTTATTGCCCACAGTTTTGGGGTTCCAGGGTGATTTACAACGACCCTAAGACCCGATACATGTTTGAGAGTTATGACCAAAAACTCGTCGTTTTTCACGTTTTATGGCCGTTTTCGTGAGCTATTGCACACTGTTTTGGCACTCTTGGGGAATTTACAACGATCCTAAGACCCGATACATGTTTGAGAGTTATGACCAAAAACTCATCATTTTCGCGTTTTAGGGCCATTTTCATGAGTTATTCCACACTGTTTTGGTGCTCCACGGGGATTTGCATGGACCATTAAACCTGATGCATGTTTAAGGGGATGACCGACAATTCGTCGTTCTTGTGTTTTATGACCGTTTTCATGAGCTATTCCACAGTTCTAGGGTTTCAGGGTGAATTACAACGACCATTTGACCCGATACATGTTTGACAATTTTAACCAATAAATTGTCGATTTCGCATATTATGGCCGTTTTCATGAGTTATTACCCACAATTTTGGGGTTCCAGGGTGATTTACAACGACCCTAAGACCCGATACATGTTTGAGAGTTATGACCAAAAACTCGTCGTTTTTCACGTTTTATGGCCGTTTTCGTGAGACATTGCACACTGTTTTGGCCCTCTTGGGGGATTTACAACGATCCTAAGACCCGATACATGTTTGAGAGTTATGACCAAAAACTCATCGGTTTCACGTTTCAGGGTCATTTTCATGAGTTATTCCACACTGTTTTGGTGCTCCACGGGGATTTGCATGGACCATTAGACCCGATGCATGTTTAAGGGGATGACCAACAATTCATCGTTCTTGTGTTTTATGACCCTTTTCATGAGCTATTCCACACTTCTAGGGTTTCAGGGCGAATTATAACGACCATTAGACCCGATACATGTTTGACAATTTTAACCAAAAAATTGTCGATTTCGCATATTATGGCCGTTTTCATGAGTTATTACCCACAGTTTTGGGGTTCCAGGGTGATTTACAACGACCCTAAGACCCGATACATGTTTGAGAGTTATGACCAAAAACTCGTCGTTTTTCACGTTTTATGTCCGTTTTCGTGAGCTATTGCACACTATTTTGGCACCATTGGCGGATTTACAACGATCCTAAGACCCGATACATGTTTGAGAGTTATGACCAAAATCTCATCGTTTTCGCCTTTTAGGGTCATTTTCATGAGTTATTCCACACGGTTTTTATGCTCCACGGGGATTTGCATGGACCATTGCACCCGATGCATGTTTAAGGGGATGGCCAATAATTCGCCGTTCTTGTGTTTTATGACCGTTTTCATGAGCTATTCCACAGTTCTAGGGTTTCAGGGCAAATTACAACGACCATTAGACCCGATACATGTTGGACAATTTTAACATAAAATTTACGATTTCGCATATTATGGCCATTTTCATGCGTTATTGCCCAAAATTTTGGGGTTCCACGGCGATTTAAAACGACCCTAAGACCCGATACATGTTTGAGAGTTATGACCTAAAACTCGTCGTTTTTCACATTTGATGGCCATTTTCGTGAGCTATTGCACACTATTTTGGCGCTCTTGGGGATTTACAACGATCCTAAGACCCGATACATGTTTTGGTGTTATGACCAAAAACTCATCATTTTCGCGTTTTGGGGTCATTTTCATGAGTTATTCCACACTGTTTTGGTGCTCCACGGGGATTTGCATGGACCATTAGACCCGATGCATGTTTAAGGGGATGACCAACAATTCATCGTTCTTGTGTTTTATGACCGTTTTCATGAGCTATTCCACAGTTCTAGGGTTTCAGGGTGAATTACAACGACCATTAGACCCGATACATGTTTGACAATTTTAACCAAAAAATTGTCGATTTCGCATATTATGGCCGTTTTCATGAGTTATTACCCACAGTTTTGGGGTTCCAGGGTGATTTACAATGACCCTAAGACCCGATACATGTTTGAGAGTTATGACCAAAAGCTCGTCGTTTTTCACGTTTTATGGCCGTTTTCATGAGCTATTGCACACTATTTTGGCACTCTTGGGGGATTTACAACGATCCTAAGACCCGATACATGTTTGAGAGTTATGACAAAAACCTCATCATTTTCGCGTTTTAGGGTCATTTTCATGAGTTATTACACAAAATTTTTGTGATCAACGGGGATTTGCATGGACCATTACACCCGATGAATGTTTAAGGGATGACCAACAATTCATCGTTTTGTGTTTTATGACCGCTTTCATGAGCTATTCCACGCTTCTAGGGTTTCAGGGCGAATTACAACGACCATTAGACCCGATACATGTTTGACAATGTTAACCAAAAAATTGACGATTTCGCATATTATGGCCGTTTTCATGAGTTATTGCCCACAGTTTTGGGGTTCCATGGTGATTTACAACGACCCTAAGACCCGATACATGTTTGAGAGTTATGACCAAAAACTCGTCGTTTTTCACGTTTTCTGGCCTTTTTGTGACCTATTGCACACTATTTTGTCGCTCTTGGGGGATTTACAATGATCCTAAGACCCGATACATGTTTGAGAGTTATGACCAAATACTCATCGGTTTCACGTTTCAGGGTCAATTTCATGAGTTATTCCACAATGTTTTGGTGATCCACGGGGATTTGCATGGAGCATTAGACCCGGTGCATGTTTAAGGGGATGACCAACAATTCGTCGTTCTTGTGTTTTATGACCGTTTTCATGAGCTATTCCCCAGTTCTAGGGTTTCAGGGCGAATTACAACGACCATTAGACCCAATACATGTTTGACAATTTTAACCAAAAAATTGTCGATTTCGATATTATGGCTGTTTTCATTAGTTATTACCCACGGCTTTTGGGTTCCAAGGTGATTTACAACGACCCTAAGACCCGATACTTGTTTGAGAGTTATGACCAAAAACTCGCTGCTTTTCACGCTTTTATGGCTTTTCATGAGCTATTGCACTTTGGCGCCCTTGGGGATTTACAACGATCCTAAGACCCGATACATGTTTGAGCGTTATGACCAAAACTCATCGCTTTCTGCTTTTAGGGTCATTTTCATGAGCTATTCCACACTATTTTGGTGCTCCATGGGGATTTGCATGGACCATTAGACCCGATGCATGTTTAAGGGGATGACCAACAATTCGTCGTTCTTGTGTTTTATGACCGTTTTCATGAGCTATTCCCCAGTTCTAGGGTTTCAGGGCGAATTACAACGACCATTAGACCCGATACATGTTTGACAATTTTAACCAAAAAATTGTCGATTTCGCATATTATGGCCGTTTTCATGAGTTATTGCCCACTGTTTTGGGGTTCCAGGGTGATTTACAATGACCCTAAGACCAAATACATGTTTGAGAGCTATGACCAAAATCTCGTCGTTTTTCACGTTTTATGGCCGTTTTCGTGAGCTATTGCACACTGTTTTAGCCCTCTTGGGGGATTTACAGTGATCCTAAGACTTGATACATGTTTGAGAGTTATGACCAAAAACTCATCGTTTTCGCGTTTTAGGGTCATTTTCATGAGTTATTCCACACGGTTTTGGTACTCCACGGGGATTTGCATGGACCATTGCACCCGATGCATGTTTAAGGGGATGACCAACAATTCGCCGTTCTTGTGTTTTATGACCATTTTCATGAGCTATTCCACTGTTCTAGGGTTTCAGGGTGAATTACAACGACCATTAGACCCGATACATGTTTGAGAGTTATGACCAAAAACTCGTCGTTTTTCACGTTTGATGGCCGTTTTCGTGAGCTATTGCACACTATTTGGGCGCTCTTGGGGATTTACAACGATCCTAAGACCCGGTACATGTTTGAGAGTTATGACCAAAAACTCATCGTTTTCGCGTTTTAGGGTCATTTTCATGAGTTATTCCACACTGTTTTGGTGCTCCACGGGGATTTGCATGGACCATTAGACCCGATGCATGTTTAAGGGGATGACCAACAATTCATCGTTCTAGTGTTTTATGACCGTTTTCATGAGCTATTCCACAGTTCTAGGGTTTCAAGGCGAATTACAACGACCATTAGACCCGATACATGTTTGACAATTTTAACCAAAAAATTGTCGATTTCGCATATTATGGCCGTTTTCATGAGTTATTGCCCACAATTTTGGGGTTCCAGGGTGATTTACAACGACCCTAAGACCCGATACATGTTTGAGAGTTATGACCAAAAACTCATCTTTTTCGCGTTTTAGGGTCATTTTCATGAGTTATTCCACACTGTTTTGGTGCTCCATGGGGATTTGCATGGACCATTAGACCCGATGCATGTTTCAGGGGATGACCAACAATTCGTCGTTCTTGTATTTTATGACCGTTTTCATGAGCTATTCCACAGTTCTAGGGTTTCAGGGTGAATTACAACGACCATTAGACCCGATACATGTTTGACAATTTTAACCAAAAAATTGTCGATTTCGCATATTATGGCCGTTTTCATGAGTTATTGCCCACTGTTTTGGGGTTCCAGGGTGATTTACAATGACCCTAAGACCAAATACATGTTTGAGAGCTATGACCAAAATCTCGTCGTTTTTCACGTTTTATGGCCGTTTTCGTGAGCTATTGCACACTGTTTTAGCCCTCTTGGGGGATTTACAGTGATCCTATGACTTGATACATGTTTGAGAGTTATGACCAAAAACTCATCGTTTTCGCGTTTTAGGGTCATTTTCATGAGTTATTCCACACGGTTTTGGTACTCCACGGGGATTTGCATGGACCATTGCACCCGATGCATGTTTAAGGGGATGACCAACAATTCGCCGTTCTTGTGTTTTATGACCATTTTCATGAGCTATTCCACTGTTCTAGGGTTTCAGGGTGAATTACAACGACCATTAGACCCGATACATGTTTGAGAGTTATGACCAAAAACTCGTCGTTTTTCACGTTTGATGGCCGTTTTCGTGAGCTATTGCACACTATTTGGGCGCTCTTGGGGATTTACAACGATCCTAAGACCCGGTACATGTTTGAGAGTTATGACCAAAAACTCATCGTTTTCGCGTTTTAGGGTCATTTTCATGAGTTATTCCACACTGTTTTGGTGCTCCACGGGGATTTGCATGGACCATTAGACCCGATGCATGTTTAAGGGGATGACCAACAATTCATCGTTCTATTGTTTTATGACCGTTTTCATGAGCTATTCCAAATGTTCTACGGTTTCAAGGCGAATTACAACGACCATTAGACCTGATACATGTTTGACAATTTTAACCAAAAAATTGTCGATTTCGCATATTATGGCCGTTTTCATGAGTTATTGCCCACAATTTTGGGGTTCCAGGGTGATTTACAACGACCCTAAGACCCGATACATGTTTGAGAGTTATGACCAAAAACTCATCTTTTTCGCGTTTTAGGGTCATTTTCATGAGTTATTCCACACGGTTTTGGTGCTCCACAGGGATTTGCATGGACCATTACACCCGATGCATGTTTAAGGGGATGACCAACAATTCACCGTTCTTATGTTTTATGACCGTTTTCATGAGCTATTCCACAATTCTAGGGTTTAGGGCGAATTATAACGACCATTAGACCCGATACATGTTTGACAATTTTAACCAAAAAATTGTCGATTTCGCATATTATGGCCGTTTTCATGAGCTATTCCACAGTTCTAGGTTTTTAGGGCGAATTACAACGACCATTAGACCCGATACATGTTTGAGAGTTATGACCAAAACTCGTCGTTTTTCACGTTTTGTGGCTGTTTTCGTGAGCTATTGCACACTATTTGGGCGCTCTTGGGGATTTACAACGATCCTAAGACCCGATACATGTTTGAGAGTTATGACCAAAAACTCATCTTTTTCGCGTTTTAGGGTCATTTTCATGAGTTATTCCACACTGTTTTGGTGCTCCACGGGGATTTGCATGGACCATTAGACCCGATGCATGTTTAAGGGGATGACCAACAATTCATCGTTCTAGTGTTTTATGACCGTTTTCATGAGCTATTCCACAGTTCTAGGGTTTCAAGGCTAATTACAACGACCATTAGACCCGATACATGTTTGACAATTTTAACCAAAAAATTGTCGATTTCGCATATTATGGCCGTTTTCATGAGTTATTGCCCACAATTTTGGGGTTCCAGGGTGATTTACAACGACCCTAAGACCCGATACATGTTTGAGAGTTATGACAAAAGACTCATCTTTTTCGCGTTTTAGGGTCATTTTCATGAGTTATTCCACACGGTTTTGGTGCTCCACAGGGATTTGCATGGACCATTACACCCGATGCATGTTTAAGGGGATGAATAACAATTCGCCGTTCTTGTGTTTTATGACCGTTTTCATGAGCTATTCCACAGTTCTAGGGTTTCATGGCGAATTACAACGACCATTAGACCCGATACATGTTTGACAATTTTAACCAAAAAATTGTCGATTTCGCATATTATGGCCCTTTTCATGAGTTATTGCCCACATTTTTGGGGTTCCAGGGTGATTTACAACGACCCTAAGACCCGATACATGTTTGAGAGTTATGACCAAAAACTCGTCGTTTTTCACGTTTTATGGCCGTTTTCGTGAGCTATTGCACACTGTTTTGGCGCTCTTAGGGGATTTACAATGATCCTAAGACCTGATACCTGTTTGAGAGTTATGACCAAAAACTCATCGGTTTCACGTTTTAGGGTCATTTTCATGAGTTATTCCACACTGTTTTGGTGCTCCACGGGGATTTGCATGGACCATTAGACCCGATGCATGTTTCAGGGGATGACCAACAATTCGTCGTTCTTGTATTTTATGACCGTTTTCATGAGCTATTCCCCAGTTCTAGGGTTTCAGGGTGAATTAGAACGACCATTAGACCCAATACATGTTTGACAATTTTAACCAAAAAATTGTCGATTTCGCATATTATGGCCCTTTTCATGAGTTATTGCCCACATTTTTGGGGTTCCAGGGTGATTTACAACGACCCTAAGACCAAATACATGTTTGAGAGTTATGAGAAAAAGCTCGTCGTTTTTCACGTTTTATGGCCGTTTTCGTGAGCTATTGCACACTGTTTTAGCCCTCTTGGGGGATTTACAGTGATCCTATGACTTGATACATGTTTGAGAGTTATGACCAAAAACTCATCGTTTTCGCGTTTTAGGGTCATTTTCATGAGTTATTCCACACGGTTTTGGTACTCCACGGGGATTTGCATGGACCATTGCACCCGATGCATGTTTAAGGGGATGACCAACAATTCTTGTGTTCTTGTGTTTTATGACCGTTTTCATGAGCTATTCCACTGTTCTAGGGTTTCAGGGTGAATTACAACGACCATTAGACCCGATACATGTTTGAGAGTTATGACCAAAAACTCGTCGTTTTTCACGTTTGATGGCTGTTTTCGTGAGCTATTGCACACTATTTGGGCGCTCTTGGGGATTTACAACGATCCTAAGACCCGGTACATGTTTGAGACTTATGACCAAAAACTCATCGTTTTCGTGTTTTAGGGTCATTTTCATGATTTATTCCACACTGTTTTGGTGCTCCACAGGGATTTGCATGGACCATTAGACCCGATGCATGTTTAAGGGGATGACCAACAATTCATCGTTCTAGTGTTTTATGACCGTTTTCATGAGCTATTCCACAGTTCTAGGGTTTCAAGGCGAATTACAACGACCATTAGACCCGATACATGTTTGACAATTTTAACCAAAAAATTGTCGATTTCGCATATTATGGCTGTTTTCATGAGTTATTTCCCACAGTTTTGGGGTTCCAGGGTGATTTACAACGACCCTAAGACCCGATACATGTTTGAGAGTTATGACCAAAAACTCATCTTTTTCGCGTTTTAGGGTCATTTTCATGAGTTATTCCACACGGTTTTGGTGCTCCACAGGGATTTGCATGGACCATTACACCCGATGCATGTTTAAGGGGATGAATAACAATTCGCCGTTCTTGTGTTTTATGACCGTTTTCATGAGCTATTCCACAGTTCTAGGGTTTCATGGCGAATTACAACGACCATTAGACCCGATACATGTTTGACAATTTTAACCAAAAAATTGTCGATTTCGCATATTATGGCCCTTTTCATGAGTTATTGCCCACATTTTTGGGGTTCCAGGGTGATTTACAACAACCCTAAGACCCGATACATGTTTGAGAGTTATGACCAAAAACTCGTCGCTTTCATGTTTTATGGCCGATTTCGTGAGCTATTGCACACTATTTTGGCGCCTTGGGGATTTACAATGATCCTAAGACCCGATACATGTTTGAGAGTTATGAGCAAGAACTCATCGCTTTTATGCGTTTTAGGGTCATTTTCATGAGTTATTCCACACTGTTTTGGTGCTCCATGGGGATTTGCATGGACCATTAGACCCGATGCATGTTTCAGGGGATGACCAACAATTCAGTTTCTTGTGTTTTATGACCGCTTTCATGAGCTATTCCACAGTTCTAGGGTTTCAGAGTGAATTACAACGACCATTAGACCCGATAAATGTTTGACAATTTTAACAAAAAATTTGTCTATTTCGCATATTATGGCCTTTTTCATGAGTTATTGCCCACAGTTTTGGGGTTCCATGGTGATTTACAACGACCCTAAGACCCGATACATGTTTGAGAGTTATGACCAAAACTCGCTGCTTTTTCACGCTTTATGGCCGCTGTGAGCTATTGCACACTATTTTGGCGCTCTTGGGGGATTTATAGTGATCCTAAGACCCGATACATGTTTGAGAGTTATGACCAAAAACTCATCGTTTTCGCGTTTTAGGGTCATTTTCATGAGTTATTCCACACTCTTTTGGTGCTCCACAGGGATTTGCATGGACCATTACACCCGATGCATGTTTAAGGGGATGACCAACAATTCGCCGTTCTTGTGTTTTATGACCGTTTTCATGAGCTATTCCACTGTTCTAGGGTTTCAGGGCGAATTACAACGACCATTAGACCCGATACATGTTTGAGAGTTATGACCAAAAACTCGTTGTTTTTCACGTTTGATGGCCGTTTTCGTGAGCTATTGCACACTATTTTGGCGCTCTTGGGGGATTTACAACGATCCTAAGACCCGATACATGTTTGAGAGTTATGACCAAAAACTCATCGTTTTCGCGTTTTAGGGTCATTTTCATGAGTTATTCCACACTGTTTTGGTGCTCCACGGGGATTTGCATGGACCATTAGACCCGATGCATGTTTAAGGGGATGACCAACAATTCATCGTTCTAGTGTTTTATGACCGTTTTCATGAGCTATTCCACAGTTCTAGGGTTTCAAGGCGAATTACAACGACCATTAGACCCGATACATGTTTGACAATTTTAACCAAAAAATTGTCGATTTCGCATATTATGGCCGTTTTCATGAGTTATTGCCCACAATTTTGGGGTTCCAGGGTGATTTACAACGACCCTAAGACCCGATACATGTTTGAGAGTTATGACCAAAAACTCATCTTTTTCGCGTTTTAGGGTCATTTTCATGAGTTATTCCACACGGTTTTGGTGCTCCACAGGGATTTGCATGGACCATTACACCCGATGCATGTTTAAGGGGATGAATAACAATTCGCCGTTCTTGTGTTTTATGACCGTTTTCATGAGCTATTCCACAGTTCTAGGGTTTCAGGGTGAATTACAACGACCATTAGACCCGATACATGTTTGACAATTTTAACCAAAAAATTGTCGATTTCGCATATTATGGCCCTTTTCATGAGTTATTGCCCACATTTTTGGGGTTCCAGGGTGATTTACAACAACCCTAAGACCCGATACATGTTTGAGAGTTATGACCAAAAACTCGTCGTTTTTCACGTTTTATGGCCGATTTCGTGAGCTATTGCACACTATTTTGGCGCTCTTGGGGGATTTATAGTGATCCTAAGACCCGATACATGTTTGAGAGTTATGACCAAAAACTCATCGGTTTCACGTTTTAGGGTCATTTTCATGAGTTATTCCACACTGTTTTGGTGCTCCACGGGGATTTGCATGGACCATTAGACCCGATGCATGTTTCAGGGGATGACCAACAATTCGTCGTTCTTGTATTTTATGACCGTTTTCATGAGCTATTCCCCAGTTCTAGGGTTTCAGGGTGAATTACAACGACCATTAGACCCGATACATGTTTGACAATTTTAACCAAAAAATTGTCGATTTCGCATATTATGGCCGTTTTCATGAGTTATTGCCCGCAGTTTTGGGGTTCCAGGGTGATTTACAACGACCCTAAGACCAAATACATGTTTGAGAGTTATGACCAAAAGCTCGTCGTTTTTCACGTTTTATGGCCGTTTTCGTGAGCTATTGCACACTGTTTTAGCCCTCTTGGGGGATTTACAGTGATCCTATGACTTGATACATGTTTGAGAGTTATGACCAAAAACTCATCGTTTTCGCGTTTTAGGGTCATTTTCATGAGTTATTCCACACGGTTTTGGTACTCCACGGGGATTTGCATGGACCATTGCACCCGATGCATGTTTAAGGGGATGACCAACAATTCTTGTGTTCTTGTGTTTTATGACCGTTTTCATGAGCTATTCCACTGTTCTAGGGTTTCAGGGTGAATTACAACGACCATTAGACCCGATACATGTTTGAGAGTTATGACCAAAAACTCGTCGTTTTTCACGTTTGATGGCCGTTTTCGTGAGCTATTGCACACTATTTGGGCGCTCTTGGGGATTTACAACGATCCTAAGACCCGGTACATGTTTGAGAGTTATGACCAAAAACTCATCGTTTTCGCGTTTTAGGGTCATTTTCATGAGTTATTCCACACTGTTTTGGTGCTCCACGGGGATTTGCATGGACCATTAGACCCGATGCATGTTTAAGGGGATGACCAACAATTCATCGTTCTAGTGTTTTATGACCGTTTTCATGAGCTATTCCACAGTTCTAGGGTTTCAAGGCGAATTACAACGACCATTAGACCCGATACATGTTTGACAATTTTAACCAAAAAATTGTCGATTTCGCATATTATGGCTGTTTTCATGAGTTATATTCAACAACTTTTGGGTTCCAGGGTGATTTACAACGACCCTAAGACCCGATACATGTTTGAGAGTTATGACCAAAAACTCATCGTTTTCGCGTTTTAGGGTCATTTTCATGAGTTATTCCACACGGTTTTGGTGCTCCACAGGGATTTGCATGGACCATTACACCCGATGCATGTTTAAGGGGATGAATAACAATTCGCCGTTCTTGTGTTTTATGACCGTTTTCATGAGCTATTCCACAGTTCTAGGGTTTCATGGCGAATTACAACGACCATTAGACCCGATACATGTTTGACAATTTTAACCAAAAAATTGTCGATTTCGCATATTATGGCCCTTTTCATGAGTTATTGCCCACATTTTTGGGGTTCCAGGGTGATTTACAACGACCCTAAGACCCGATACATGTTTGAGAGTTATGACCAAAAACTCGTCGTTTTTCACGTTTTATGGCCGTTTTCGTGAGCTATTGCACACTATTTTGGCGCTCTTGGGGGATTTACAGTGATCCTAAGACCCGATACATGTTTGAGAGTTATGACCAAAAATTCATCGTTTTTGCGTTTTAGGGTCATTTTCATGAGTTATTCCACACTGTTTTGGTGCTCCACAGGGATTTGCATGGACCATTACACCCGATGCATGTTTCAGGGGATGACCAACAATTCGTCGTTCTTGTATTTTATGACCGTTTTCATGAGCTATTCCCCAGTTCTAGGGTTTCAGGGCGAATTACAACGACCATTAGACCCGATACATGTTTGACAATTTTAACCAAAAAATTGTCGATTTCGCATATTATGGCCCTTTTCATGAGTTATTGCCCACATTTTTGGGGTTCCAGGGTGATTTACAACGACCCTAAGACCAAATACATGTTTGAGAGTTATGACCAAAAACTCGTCGTTTTTCACGTTTTATGGCCGTTTTCGTGAGCTATTGCACACTGTTTTAGCCCTCTTGGGGGATTTACAGTGATCCTATGACTTGATACATGTTTGAGAGTTATGACCAAAAACTCATCGTTTTTGCGTTTTAGGGTCATTTTCATGAGTTATTCCACACTGTTTTGGTGCTCCACGGGGATTTGCATGGACCATTAGACCCGATGCATGTTTCAGGGGATGACCAACAATTCGCCGTTCTTGTATTTTATGACCGTTTTCATGAGCTATTCCACTGTTCTAGGGTTTCAGGGCGAATTACAACGACCATTAGACCCGATACATGTTTGAGAGTTATGACCAAAAACTCGTCGTTTTTCACGTTTGATGGCCGTTTTCGTGAGCTATTGCACACTATTTGGGCGCTCTTGGGGATTTACAACGATCCTAAGACCCGGTACATGTTTGAGAGTTATGACCAAAAACTCATCGTTTTCGCGTTTTAGGGTCATTTTCATGAGTTATTCCACACTGTTTTGGTGCTCCACGGGGATTTGCATGGACCATTAGACCCGATGCATGTTTAAGGGGATGACCAACAATTCATCGTTCTATTGTTTTATGACCGTTTTCATGAGCTATTCCAAAAGTTCTAGGGTTTCAAGGCGAATTACAACGACCATTAGACCTGATACATGTTTGACAATTTTAACCAAAAAATTGTCGATTTCGCATATTATGGCCGTTTTCATGAGTTATTGCCCACAATTTTGGGGTTCCAGGGTGATTTACAACGACCCTAAGACCCGATACATGTTTGAGAGTTATGACCAAAAACTCATCTTTTTCGCGTTTTAGGGTCATTTTCATGAGTTATTCCACACGGTTTTGGTGCTCCACAGGGATTTGCATGGACCATTACACCCGATGCATGTTTAAGGGGATGAATAACAATTCGCCGTTCTTGTGTTTTATGACCGTTTTCATGAGCTATTCCACAGTTCTAGGGTTTCATGGCGAATTACAACGACCATTAGACCCGATACATGTTTGACAATTTTAACCAAAAAATTGTCGATTTCGCATATTATGGCCCTTTTCATGAGTTATTGCCCACATTTTTGGGGTTCCAGGGTGATTTACAACGACCCTAAGACCCGATACATGTTTGAGAGTTATGACCAAAAACTCGTCGTTTTTCACGTTTTATGGCCGTTTTCGTGAGCTATTGCACACTATTTTGGCGCTCTTGGGGGATTTACAGTGATCCTAAGACCCGATACATGTTTGAGAGTTATGACCAAAAATTCATCGTTTTTGCGTTTTAGGGTCATTTTCATGAGTTATTCCACACTGTTTTGGTGCTCCACGGGGATTTGCATGGACCATTAGACCCGATGCATGTTTCAGGGGATGACCAACAATTCGTCGTTCTTGTATTTTATGACCGTTTTCATGAGCTATTCCCTAGTTCTAGGGTTTCAGGGCGAATTACAACGACCATTAGACCCGATACATGTTTGACAATTTTAACCAAAAAATTGTCGATTTCGCATATTATGGCCGTTTTCATGAGTTATTGCCCACAGTTTTGGGGTTCCAGGGTGATTTACAACGACCCTAAGACCAAATACATGTTTGAGAGTTATGACCAAAAGCTCATCGTTTTTCACGTTTTATGGCCGTTTTTGTGAGCTATTGCACACTGTTTTGGCCCTCTTGGGGGATTTACGGTGATCCTAAGACTTGATACATGTTTGAGAGTTATGACCAAAAACTCATCGTTTTCGTGTTTTAGGGTCATTTTCATGAGTTATTCCACACGGTTTTGGTACTCCCCGAGGATTTGCATGGACCATTGCACCCGATGCATGTTTAAGGGGATGACCAACAATTCGCCGTTCTTGTGTTTTATGACCGTTTTCATGAGCTATTCCACTGTTCTAGGGTTTCAGGGTGAATTACAACGACCATTAGACCCGATACATGTTTGAGAGTTATGACCAAAAACTCGTCGTTTTTCACGTTTGATGGCTGTTTTCGTGAGCTATTGCACACTATTTGGGCGCTCTTGGGGATTTACAACGATCCTAAGACCCGATACATGTTTGAGAGTTATGACCAAAAACTCATCGATTTCGTGTTTTAGGGTCATTTTCATGAGTTATTCCACACTGTTTTGGTGCTCCACGGGGATTTGCATGGACCATTAGAACCGTTGCATGTTTAAGGGGATGACCAACAATTCATCGTTCTAGTGTTTTATGACCGTTTTCATGAGCTATTCCACAGTTCTAGGGTTTCAAGGCGAATTACAACGACCATTAGACCCGATACATGTTTGACAATTTTAACCAAAAAATTGTCGATTTCGCATATTATGGCCGTTTTCATGAGTTATTGCCCACAGTTTTGGGGTTCCAGGGTGATTTACAACGACCCTAAGACCCGATACATGTTTGAGAGTTATGACCGAAAACTATTACACACTGTTTTGGCGCACTTGGGGGATTTACAACGATCCTAAGACCCGATACATGTCTGAGAGCTATGACCAAAAACTCATCGTTTTCGTGTTTTAGGGTCATTTTCATGAGTTATTCCACACGGTTTTGGTGCTCCACAGGGATTTGCATGGACCATTACACCCGATGCATGTTTAAGGGGATGACCAACAATTCGCCGTTCTTGTGTTTTATGACCGTTTTCATGAGCTATTCCACGGTTCTAGGGTTTCAAGGAGAATTACAACGACCATTAGACCCGATACATGTTTGACAATTTTAACCAAAAAATTGTCGATTTCACATATTATAGCCGTTTTCATGAGTTATTGCCCACCGTTTTGGGGTTCCAGGGTGATTTACGACGACCCTAAGACCCGATACATGTTTGAGAGTTATGACCAAAACTCGCTGCTTTTTCACGCTTTATGGCTGTGAGCTATTGCACACTATTTTGGCGCCTTGGGGATTTACAACGATCCTAAGACCCGATACATGTTTGAGAGTTATGACCAAAACTCATCGCTTTCGTGTTTTAGGGTCATTTTCATGAGTTATTCCACACGGTTTTGGTTCTCCACGGGGATTTGCATGGACCATTGCACCCGATGCATGTTTAAGGGGATGACCAACAATTCGTTTTGTGTTTTATGACCGCTTTCATGAGCTATTCCACCGCTCTAGGGTTTCAGGTAATTACAACGACCATTAGACCGATACATGTTTGACAATTTTAACCAAAAATGTCGATTTCGATATTATGGCCGCTTTTCATGAGTTATCGCCCACGCTTTTGGGTTCCTAGGTGATTTACAACGACCCTAAGACCTGATACATGTTTGAGAGTTATGACCAAAAACTCGCTGCTTTTCACGCTTTATGGCCGCTGTGAGCTATTGCACAATCGCTTTACGCCTTGGGGATTTAAAACGATCCTAAGACACGATAAATGTTTGAGAGTTATGACCAAAACTCATCGCTTTTCGTGTATTAGGGTCATTTTCATGAGTTATTCCACACTTTTTGGTGTTCCACGGGATTTGTATGGACCATTGTAATTCGATGCATGTTTAAGGGGATGACCAACAATTCGTCGTTCTTGTGTTTTATGACCGTTTTCATGACCTATTCCACAGTTATAGGGTTTCAGGTTGAATTACAATGACCATTAGACCCGATACATGTTTGACAATTTTAACCAAAAAAATGCCGTTTTCGCATATTATGGCCGTTTTCATGAGTTATTGCCCAAAGTTTTGGGGTTCCAGGATGATTTACAACGACCCTAGTACCCGATACATGTTTGAGAGTTATGAGCAAAAACTCGTCGTTTTTCACGTTTTATGGCCGTTTTCGTGAGCTATTGCACACTGTTTTGGCGCTCTTGGGGGATTTACAATGATCCTAAGACCCGATACATGTTTGAGGGTTATGACCAAAAACTCATCGTTTTCGCGTTTTAGGGTCATTTTCATGAGTTATTCCACACTGTTTTGGTGTTCCACGGGGATTTGCATGGACCATTAGACCCGATGCATGTTTAAGGGGATGACCAATAATTCGGCGTTCTTGTGTTTTATGACCGTTTTCATGAGCTATTCCACCGTTCTAGGGTTTCAGGGCGAATTACAACGACCATTAGACCCGATACATGTTTGACAATTTTAACCAAAAAAATGCCGATTTCGCATATTATGGCCGTTTTCATGAGTTATTGCCCACAGTTTTGGGGTTACAGGGTGATTTACAACGACCCTAAGACCTGATACATGTTTGAGAGTTATGACCAAAAACTCGTCGTTTTTCACGTTTTATGGCTGCTGTGAGCTATTGCACACCTGCTTTGGCGCCTTTGGGGATTTACAATGATCCTAAGACCCGATACATGTTTGAGAGTTATGACCAAAAACGCATCGCTTTCGTGCTTTTAGGTCATTTTCATGAGTTATTCCACACCGCTTTGGTGTTCCACGGGATTTGTATGGACCATTAGACCCGATGCATGTTTAAGGGATGACCAACAATTCGCGTTTTGTGTTTTATGACCGCTTTCATGAGCTATTCCACCGCTCTAGGGTTTCGTAGGCTAATTACAATGACCATTAGACCCGATACATGTTTGACAATTTTAACCAAACGAATGCCGATTTCGCATATTATGGCCGTTATTCATGAGTTATCGCCCACAGCTTTGGGGTTAGTGGTGATTTACAACGACCCTAAGACCCGATACATGTTTGAGAGTTATGAGCAAAAACTCGCTGCTTTTTCACGTTTTATGGCCGCTGTGAGCTATTGCACACCGCTTTGGCGCCTTGGGGATTTACAACGATCCTAAGACCCGATACATGTTTGAGAGTTATGACCAAAACTCATCGCTTTCGTGTTTTAGGTCATTTTCATGAGTTATTCCACACTGCTTTTGGTGTTCCACGGGATTTGTATGGACCATTGTAATTCGATGCATGTTTAAGGGATGACCAATAATTCGCGTTCTTGTGTTTTATGACCGCTTTCATGAGCTATTCCACGCTCTAGGGTTTCGTGGTAATTACAACGACCATTGTAATTCGATACATGTTTGACAATTTTAACCAAAAATGCCGATTTCGTATATTATGGCCGCTTTTCATGAGTTATCGCCTACGCTTTTGGGGTTACAGGTGATTTACAACGACCCTAAGTCCCGATACATGTTTGAGAGTTATGACCAAAACTCGCTGCTTTTCATGTTTTATGGCCGCTGTGAGCTATTGCACACTCGCTTTGGCGCCTTTGGGGATTTACAACGATCCTAAGACCCGATACATGTTTGAGAGTTATGACCAAAACTCATCGCTTTCGTGTTTTAGGTCATTTTCATGAGTTATTCCACACTGCTTTTGGTGTTCCACGGGATTTGTATGGACCATTAGACCGATGCATGTTTAAGGGATGACCAACAATTCGCGTTTTGTGTTTTATGACCGCTTTTCATGAGCTATTCCACCGCTCTAGGGTTTCGTGTTGAATTACAACGACCATTAGACTCGATACATGTTTGACAATTTTAACCAAAAACTTGTCGATTTCGCATATTATGGCCGCTTTTCATGAGTTATTGCCCTACGCTTTGGGGTTACAGGTTGATTTACAACGACCCTAAGACCTGATACATGTTTGAGAGTTATGACCAAAAACTCGCTGCTTTTCACGCTTTTATGGCCGCTGCTGTGAGCTATTGCACACCGCTTTGGCGCCTTGGGGATTTACAACGATCCTAAGACCCGATACATGTTTGAGAGTTATGACCAAAACTCATCGCTTTCGCTGTTTTAGGGTCATTTTCATGAGTTATTCCACACCGCTTTGGTGTTCCACGGGATTTGTATGGACCATTAGACCCGATGCATGTTTAAGGGGATGACCAATAATTCGCGTTTTGTGTTTTATGACCGCTTTCATGAGCTATTCCACCGCTCTAGGGTTTCAGGGCTTAATTACAACGACCATTAGACCCGATACATGTTTGACAATTTTAACCAAAAGAATGCCGATTTCGCATATTATGGCCGCTTTTCATGAGTTATCGCCTACGCTTTTGGGGTTACAGGTGATTTACAACGACCCTAAGACCGATACATGTTTGAGAGTTATGACCAAAACTCGCTTTTTCACGCTTTTATGGCCGCTGTGAGCTATTGCACAATCGCTTTTGGCGCCTTTGGGGATTTACAACGATCCTAAGACCCGATACATGTTTGAGAGTTATGACCAAAACTCATCGCTTTCTGTTTTAGGGTCATTTTCATGAGTTATTCCACACTGCTTTGGTGTTCCACGGGATTTGTATGGACCATTAGACCCGATGCATGTTTAAGGGGATGACCAATAATTCGCGTTTTGTGTTTTATGACCGCTTTTCATGAGCTATTCCACCGCTCTAGGGTTTCGTGTTATTTACAACGACCATTAGACCCGATACATGTTTGACAATTTTAACCAAAAGAATGCCGATTTCGCATATTATGGCTGTTTTCATGAGTTATCGCCTACGCTTTGGGGTTACAGGTGATTTACAACGACCCTAAGACCTGATACATGTTTGAGAGTTATGACCAAAACTCGCTGCTTTTCATGTTTTCTGGCCGGGTCGGTGAGCTATTGCACACTGTTTTGGCGCTCTTGGGGGATTTACAACGATCCTAAGACCCGATACATGTTTGAGAGTTATGACCAAAAACTCATCGTTTTCGTGTTTTAGGGTCATTTTCATGAGTTATTCCACACTGTTTTGGTGTTCCACGGGGATTTGCATGGACCATTAGACCCGATGCATGTTTAAGGGGATGACCAATAATTCGGCGTTCTTGTGTTTTATGACCGTTTTCATGAGCTATTCCACCGTTCTAGGGTTTCAGGGCGAATTACAACGACCATTAGACCCGATACATGTTTGACAATTTTAACCAAAAAATGCCGATTTCGCATATTATGGCCGTTTTCATGAGTTATTGCCCACAGTTTTGGGGTTACAGGGTGATTTACAACGACCCTAAGACCTGATACATGTTTGAGAGTTATGACCAAAAACTCGCTGCTTTTCACGTTTTATGGCCGCTGTGAGCTATTGCACAATCGCTTTTGGCGCCTTTGGGGATTTACAACGATCCTAAGACCCGATACATGTTTGAGAGTTATGACCAAAACACATCGTTTTCGTCTTTTAGGGTCATTTTCATGAGTTATTCCACACTGTTTTGGTGTTCCACGGGGATTTGCATGGACCATTAGACCCGATGCATGTTTAAGGGGATGACCAACAATTCGTCGTTCTTGTGTTTTATGACCGTTTTCATGACCTATTCCACAGTTATAGGGTTTCAGGTTGAATTACAATGACCATTAGACCCGATACATGTTTGACAATTTTAACCAAAAAATTGCCGATTTTGCATATTATGGCCGTTTTCATGAGTTATTGCCCAAAGTTTTGGGGTTCCAGGATGATTTACAACGACCCTAAGACCCGATACATGTTTGAGAGTTATGACCAAAACTCGCTGCTTTTTCACGTTTTATGGCTGCTGTGAGCTATTGCACACTGCTTTGGCGCCTTTGGGGATTTACAATGATCCTAAGACCCGATACATGTTTGAGAGTTATGACCAAAAATCATGGGTTTCGTGTTTTAGGGTCATTTTCATGAGTTATTCCACATCGCTTTTGGTGTTCCACGGGATTTGTATGGACCATTGTACCGATGCATGTTTAAGGGATGACCAATAATTCGGCGTTTCTTGTGTTTTATGACCGCTTTCATGAGCTATTCCACCGCTCTAGGGTTTCGTGGCTTAATTAGAATGACCATTAGACCCGATACATGTTTGACAATTTTAACCAAATGAATGCCGATTTCGCATATTATGGCTTTTCATGAGTTATCGCCCACGCTTTGGGGTTACAGGTGATTTACAACGACCCTAAGACCCGATACATGTTTGAGAGTTATGACCAAAACTCGCTGCTTTTTCATGTTTTATGGCTGCTGTGAGCTATTGCACACCTGCTTTTACGCCTTTGGGGATTTTACAACGATCCTAAGACCCGATACATGTTTGAGAGTTATGACCAAAACTCATCGGTTTCGTGTTTTAGGGTCATTTTCATGAGTTATTCCACACTGCTTTGGTGTTCCACGGGATTTGTATGGACCATTGTAATTCGATGCATGTTTAAGGGATGACCAATAATTCGTTTTGTGTTTTATGACCGCTTTCATGAGCTATTCCACCGCTCTAGGGTTTCGTATGAATTACAACGACCATTGTACCGATACATGTTTGACAATTTTAACCAAAAACTTGTCGATTTCGCATATTATGGCTGCTTTCATGAGTTATTGCCCTACGCTTTTGGGGTTACAGGTGATTTACAACGACCCTAAGACCCGATACATGTTTGAGAGTTATGACCAAAACTCGCTGCTTTTCACGTTTTATGGCCGCTGTGAGCTATTGCACACTCGCTTTGGCGCCTTGGGGATTTACAACGATCCTAAGAACCGATACATGTTTGAGAGTTATGACCAAAAACTCATCGATTTCGTGTTTTAAGGTCATTTTCATGAGTTATTCCACACTGCTTTTGGTGTTCCACGGGATTTGTATGGACCATTGTAATTCGATGCATGTTTAAGGGGATGACCAATAATTCGGCGTTTTTGTGTTTTATGACCGTTTTCATGAGCTATTCCACCGTTCTAGGGTTTCAGGGCGAATTACAACGACCATTAGACCCGATACATGTTTGACAATTTTAACCAAAAAAATGCCGATTTCTGATATTATGGCCGCTTTCATGAGTTATCGCCTACGCTTTTGGGGTTACAGGGTGATTTACAACGACCCTAAGACCTGATACATGTTTGAGAGTTATGACCAAAACTCGCTGCTTTTCATGTTTTATGGCCGCTGTGAGCTATTGCACAATCGCTTTTGGCGCTTTGGGGATTTACAACGATCCTAAGACCCGATACATGTTTGAGAGTTATGACCAAAACTCATCGCTTTTGGTTTTAGGTCATTTTCATGAGTTATTCCACACTGTTTTGGTGTTCCACGGGGATTTGCATGGACCATTCGACCCGATGCATGTTTAAGGGGATGACCAGTAATTCGGTGTTCTTGTGTTTTATGACCGTTTTCATGAGCTATTCCACCGTTCTAGGGTTTCAGGGCGAATTACAACGACCATTAGACCCGATACATGTTTGACAATTTTAACCAAAAAAATGCCGATTTCGCATATTATGGCCGTTTTCATGAGTTATTGCCCACAGTTTTGGGGTTACAGGGTGATTTACAACGACCCTAAGACCTGATACATGTTTGAGAGTTATGACCAAAAACTCGTCGTTTTTCACGTTTTATGGCTGCTGTGAGCTATTGCACACTGCTTTTGGCGCCTTGGGGATTTACAACGATCCTAAGACCCGATACATGTTTGAGAGTTATGACCAAAACTCATCGCTTTTCGCTTTTAGGGTCATTTTCATGAGTTATTCCACACTGCTTTGGTGTTCCACGGGATTTGTATGGACCATTGTAATTCGATGCATGTTTAAGGGGATGACCAATAATTCGGCGTTCTTGTGTTTTATGACCGTTTTCATGAGCAATTCCACCGTTCTAGGGTTTCAGGGCGAATTACAACGACCATTAGACCCGATACATGTTTGACAATTTTAACCAAAAAAATGCCGTTTTCGCATATTATGGCCGTTTTCATGAGTTATTGCCCACAGTTTTGGGGTTACAGGGTGATTTACAACGACCCTAAGACCTGATACATGTTTGAGAGTTATGACCAAAAACTCGTCGTTTTTCATGTTTTATGGCCGTTTTCGTGAGCTATTGCACACTGTTTTGGCGCTCTTGGGGGATTTACAACGATCCTAAGACCCGATACATGTTTGAGAGTTATGACCAAAAACGCATCGTTTTCGTGTTTTAGGGTCATTTTCATGAGTTATTCCACACTGTTTTGGTGTTCCACGGGGATTTGCATGGACCATTAGACCCGATGCATGTTTAAGTGGATGACCAATAATTCGGCGTTCTTGTGTTTTATGACCGTTTTCATGAGCTATTCCACCGTTCTAGGGTTTCAGGTTGAATTACAATGACCATTAGACCCGATACATGTTTGACAATTTTAACCAAAAAATGCCGATTTCGCATATTATGGCCGTTTTCATGAGTTATTGCCTACGCTTTGGGGTTACAGGGTGATTTACAACGACCCTAAGACCTGATACATGTTTGAGAGTTATGACCAAAAACTCGTCGTTTTTCATGTTTTATGGCCGTTGCGTGAGCTATTGCACACTGTTTTGGCGCTCTTGGGGGATTTACAATGATCCTAAGACCCGATACATGTTTGAGGGTTATGACCAAAAACTCATCGTTTTCGCGTTTTAGGGTCATTTTCATGAGTTATTCCACACTGTTTTGGTGTTCCACGAGGATTTGCATGGACCATTAGACCCGATGCATGTTTAAGGGGATGACCAATAATTCGGCGTTCTTGTGTTTTATGACCGCTTTTCATGAGCTATTCCACCGCTCTAGGGTTTCAGTATGAATTACAACGACCATTAGACCCGATACATGTTTGACAATTTTAACCAAAAATGCCGATTTCGCATATTATGGCCGCTTTTCATGAGTTATCGCTACGCTTTTGGGGTTACAGGGTGATTTACAACGACCCTAAGACCTGATACATGTTTGAGAGTTATGACCAAAACTCGCTGCTTTTCACGCTTTTATGGCCGCTGTGAGCTATTGCACACTCGCTTTGGCGCCTTTGGGGATTTACAACGATCCTAAGACCCGATACATGTTTGAGAGTTATGACCAAAACTCATCGCTTTCGTGTTTTAGGGTCATTTTCATGAGTTATTCCACACTGCTTTTGGTGTTCCACGGGATTTGTATGGACCATTGTAATTCGATGCATGTTTAAGGGATGACCAATAATTCGCGTTTTGTGTTTTATGACCGCTTTTCATGAGCTATTCCACCGCTCTAGGGTTTCAGGCTTAATTACAACGACCATTGATTAGACCCGATACATGTTTGACAATTTTAACCAAAAATTTGCCGATTTCGCATATTATGGCCGTTTTCATGAGTTATTGCCCAAAGTTTTGGGGTTACAAGGTGATTTACAACGACCCTAAGACCTGATACATGTTTGAGAGTGATGACCAAAACTCGCTGCTTTTCATGTTTTATGGCCGCTGTGAGCTATTGCACACCGCTTTTGGCGCCTTGGGGATTTACAACGATCCTAAGACCCGATACATGTTTGAGAGTTAAGACCAAAAACTCATCGCTTTTCGTGTTTTAGGTCATTTTCATGAGTTATTCCACACTGTTTTGGTGTTCCACGGGGATTTGCATGGACCATTAGACCCGATGCATGTTTAAGGGGATGACCAATAATTCGGTGTTCTTGTGTTTTATGACCGTTTTCATGAGCTATTCCACCGCTCTAGGGTTTCGTGGCTTAATTACAACGACCATTAGACCCGATACATGTTTGACAATTTTAACCAAAAATGCCGATTTCGTGATATTATGGCCGCTTTTCATGAGTTATCGCCTACGCTTTTGGGGTTACAGGTGATTTACAACGACGCTAAGACCTGATACATGTTTGAGAGTTATGACCAAAACTCGCTGCTTTTCATGTTTTATGGCCGCTGTGAGCTATTGCACACTCTTTTGGCGCTCTTGGGGGATTTACAACGATCCTAAGACCCGATACATGTTTGAGAGTTATGACCAAAAACGCATCGTTTTCGTGTTTTAGGGTCATTTTCATGAGTTATTCCACACTGTTTTGGTGTTCCACGGGGATTTGCATGGACCATTAGACCCGATGCATGTTTAAGGGGATGACCAATAATTCGGCGTTTTTGTGTTTTATGACCGTTTTCATGAGCTATTCCACCGTTCTAGGGTTTCAGGGAGAATTACAACGACCATTAGACCCGATACATGTTTTACAATTTTAACCAAAAATGCCGATTTCGCATATTATGGCCGCTTTTCATGAGTTATCGCCTACGCTTTGGGGTTACAGGTGATTTCAAACGACCCTAAGACCCGATACATGTATGAGAGTTATGACCAAAAACTCGTCGTTTTTCATGTTTCATGGCCGTTTTCGTGAGCTATTGCACACTGTTTTGGCGCTCTTGGGGGATTTACAACGATCCTAAGACCCGATACATGTTTGAGGGTTATGACCAAAAACTCATCGTTTTCGCGTTTTAGGGTCATTTTCATGAGTTATTCCACACTGTTTTGGTGCTCCACGGGGATTTGCATGGACCATTAGACCCGATGCATGTTTAAGGGGATGACCAACAATTCGTCGTTCTTGTGTTTTATGACCGTTTTCATGACCTATTCCACAGTTATAGGGTTTCAGGTTGAATTACAATGACCATTAGACCCGATACATGTTTGACAATTTTAACCAAAAAAATGCCGTTTTCGCATATTATGGCCGTTTTCATGAGTTATTGCCCACAGTTTTGGGGTTACAGGGTGATTTACAACGACCCTAAGACCTGATACATGTTTGAGAGTTATGACCAAAAACTCGTTGTTTTTCATGTTTTATGGCTGTTTTCGTGAGCTATTGCACACTGTTTTGGCGCTCTTGGGGGATTTACAACGATCCTAAGACCCGATACATGTTTGAGAGTTATGACCAAAAACACATCGTTTTCGTGTTTTAGGGTCATTTTCATGAGTTATTCCACACTGTTTTGGTGTTCCACGGGGATTTGCATGGACCATTAGACCCGATGCATGTTTAAGTGGATGACCAATAATTCGGCGTTCTTGTGTTTTATGACCGTTTTCATGAGCAATTCCACCGTTCTAGGGTTTCAGGGCGAATTACAACGACCATTAGACCCGATACATGTTTGACAATTTTAACCAAAAAATGCCGTTTTCGCATATTATGGCCGTTTTCATGAGTTATTGCCCACAGTTTTGGGGTTACAGGGTGATTTACAACGACCCTAAGACCTGATACATGTTTGAGAGTTATGACCAAAAACTCGTCGTTTTTCATGTTTTATGGCCGTTTTCGTGAGCTATTGCACACTGTTTTGGCGCTCTTGGGGGATTTACAACGATCCTAAGACCCGATACATGTTTGAGAGTTATGACCAAAAATGCATCGTTTTCGTGTTTTAGGGTCATTTTCATGAGTTATTCCACACTGTTTTGGTGTTCCACGGGGATTTGCATGGACCATTAGACCCGATGCATGTTTAAGGGGATGACCAATAATTCGGCGTTCTTGTGTTTTATGACCGTTTTCATGAGCTATTCCACCGTTCTAGGGTTTCAGGGAGAATTACAACGACCATTAGACCCGATACATGTTTGACAATTTTAACCAAAAAATGCCGATTTCGCATATTATGGTCGTTTTCATGAGTTATTGCCCATAGTTTTGGGGTTACATGGTGATTTACAACGACCCTAAGACCTGATACATGTTTGAGAGTTATGAGCAAAAACTCGTCGTTTTTCACGTTTTATGGCCGTTTTCGTGAGCTATTGCACACCTGCTTTTGGCGCCTTGGGGATTCACAACGATCCTAAGACCCGATACATGTTTGAGAGTTATGACCAAAACTCATCGTTTTCGTGTTTTAGGGTCATTTTCATGAGTTATTCCACACTTTTTGGTGTTCCACGGGGATTTGCATGGACCATTAGACCCGATGCATGTTTAAGGGGATGACCAATAATTCGGCGTTCTTGTGTTTTATGACCGTTTTCATGAGCTATTCCACCGTTCTAGGGTTTCAGGGCGAATTACAACGACCATTAGACCCGATACATGTTTGACAATTTTAACCAAAAAATGCCGATTTCGCATATTATGGCCGTTTTCATGAGTTATTGCCTACGCTTTTGGGGTTAGAGGGTGATTTACAACGACCCTAAGACCTGATACATGTTTGAGAGTTATGACCAAAACTCGCTGCTTTTCATGTTTTATGGCTGCTGTGAGCTATTGCACACCGCTTTTGGCGCCTTGGGGATTTACAACGATCCTAAGACCCGATACATGTTTGAGAGTTATGACCAAAACTCATCGCTTTCGTGGTTTTAGGTCATTTTCATGAGTTATTCCACACCGCTTTGGTGTTCCACGGGATTTGTATGGACCATTGTAATTCGATGCATGTTTAAGGGATGACCAATAATTCGCGTTTTGTGTTTTATGACCGCTTTTCATGAGCTATTCCACCGCTCTAGGGTTTCGTATTAATTACAACGACCATTAGACCCGATACATGTTTGACAATTTTAACCAAAAAAATGCCGATTTCGCATATTATGGCCGTTTTCATGAGTTATTGCCCACAGTTTTGGGGTTACAGGGTGATTTACAACGACCCTAAGACCTGATACATGTTTGAGAGTTATGACCAAAAACTCGTCGTTTTTCATGTTTTATGGCCGTTTTCGTGAGCTATTGCACACTGTTTTGGCGCTCTTGGGGGATTTACAACGATCCTAAGACCCGATACATGTTTGAGAGTTATGACCAAAAACGCATCGTTTTCGTGTTTTAGGGTCATTTTCATGAGTTATTCCACACTGTTTTGGTGTTCCACGGGGATTTGCATGGACCATTAGACCCGATGCATGTTTAAGGGGATGACCAATAATTCGGCGTTCTTGTGTTTTATGACCGTTTTCATGAGCTATTCCACCGTTCTAGGGTTTCAGGGCGAATTACAACGACCATTAGACCCGATACATGTTTGACAATTTTAACCAAAAAAATGCCGATTTCGCATATTATGGCCGTTTTCATGAGTTATTGCCCACAGTTTTGGGGTTACAGGGTGATTTACAACGACCCTAAGACCCGATACATGTTTGAGAGTTATGACCAAAAACTCGTCGTTTTTCATGTTTTATGGCCGTTTTCGTGAGCTATTGCACACTGTTTTGGCGCTCTTGGGGGATTTACAACGATCCTAAGACCCGATACATGTTTGAGAGTTATGACCAAAAATGCATCGTTTTCGTGTTTTAGGGTCATTTTCATGAGTTATTCCACACTGTTTTGGTGTTCCACGGGGATTTGCATGGACCATTAGACCCGATGCATGTTTAAGGGGATGACCAATAATTCGGTGTTCTTGTGTTTTATGACCGTTTTCATGAGCTATTCCACCGTTCTAGGGTTTCAGGGCGAATTACAACGACCATTAGACCCGATACATGTTTGACAATTTTAACCAAAAAATGCCGATTTCGCATATTATGGCCGTTTTCATGAGTTATTGCCCACAGTTTTGGGGTTACAGGGTGATTTACAACGACCCTAAGACCTGATACATGTTTGAGAGTTATGACCAAAAACTCGTCGTTTTTCATGTTTTATGGCCGTTGCGTGAGCTATTGCACAATCGCTTTGGCGCCTTGGGGATTTACAACGATCCTAAGACCCGATACATGTTTGAGAGTTATGACCAAAAACTCATCGGTTTCGTGTTTTAGGTCATTTTCATGAGTTATTCCACATCGCTTTTGGTGTTCCACGGGATTTGTATGGACCATTGTATTCGATGCATGTTTAAGGGGATGACCAACAATTCGTCGTTCTTGTGTTTTATGACCGTTTTCATGAGCTATTCCACCGTTCTAGGGTTTCAGGGCGAATTACAACGACCATTAGACCCGATACATGTTTGACAATTTTAACCAAAAAAATGCCGTTTTCGCATATTATGGCCGTTTTCATGAGTTATTGCCCACAGTTTTGGGGTTACAGGGTGATTTACAACGACCCTAAGACCTGATACATGTTTGAGAGTTATGACCAAAAACTCGTCGTTTTTCATGTTTTATGGCCGTTTTCGTGAGCTATTGCACACTGTTTTGGCGCTCTTGGGGGATTTACAACGATCCTAAGACCCGATACATGTTTGAGAGTTATGACCAAAAACTCATCGATTTCGTGTTTTATGGTCATTTTCATGAGTTATTCCACATCGCTTTGGTGTTCCACGGGATTTGCATGGACCATTAGACCGATGCATGTTTAAGGGGATGACCAATAATTCGCGTTTTGTGTTTTATGACCGCTTTCATGAGCTATTCCACCGCTCTAGGGTTTCGTATGAATTACAACGACCATTAGACCCGATACATGTTTGACAATTTTAACCAAAAATGCCGATTTCGTGATATTATGGCCGCTTTTCATGAGTTATCGCCTACGCTTTTGGGGTTACAGGTGATTTACAACGACCCTAAGACCTCGATACATGTTTGAGAGTTATGACCAAAACTCGCTTTTTCATGTTTTATGGCTGCTGTGAGCTATTGCACACTGTTTTGGCGCTCTTTGGGGATTTACAACGATCCTAAGACCCGATACATGTTTGAGAGTTATGACCAAAAACTCATCGATTTCGGTTTTAGGTCATTTTCATGAGTTATTCCACATTGTTTTGGTGTTCCACGGGGATTTGCATGGACCATTAGACCCGATGCATGTTTAAGGGGATGACCAATAATTCGGCGTTCTTGTGTTTTATGACCGTTTTCATGAGCAATTCCACCGTTCTAGGGTTTCAGGGCGAATTACAACGACCATTAGACCCGATACATGTTTGACAATTTTAACCAAAAAATGCCGATTTCGCATATTATGGCCGTTTTCATGAGTTATTGCCCACAGTTTTGGGGTTACAGGGTGATTTACAACGACCCTAAGACCTGATACATGTTTGAGAGTTATGACCAAAAACTCGTCGTTTTTCACGTTTTATGGCCGTTTTCGTGAGCTATTGCACACTGTTTTGGCGCTCTTGGGGGATTTACAACGATCCTAAGACCCGATACATGTTTGAGAGTTATGACCAAAAACTCATCGATTTCGTGTTTTAGGGTCATTTTCATGAGTTATTCCACACTGTTTTGGTGCTCAACGGGGATTTGTATGGACCATTGTAATTCGATGCATGTTTAAGGGGATGACCAATAATTCGGCGTTCTTGTGTTTTATGACCGTTTTCATGAGCAATTCCACCGTTCTAGGGTTTCAGGGCGAATTACAACGACCATTAGACCCGATACATGTTTGACAATTTTAACCAAAAAAATGCCGTTTTCGCATATTATGGCCGTTTTCATGAGTTATTGCCTACAGTTTTGGGGTTACAGGTGATTTACAACGACCCTAAGACCTCGATACATGTTTGAGAGTTATGACCAAAAACTCGCTGCTTTTTCACGTTTTATGGCCGCTGTGAGCTATTGCACACTCTTTTGGCGCTCTTGGGGGATTTACAACGATCCTAAGACCCGATACATGTTTGAGAGTTATGACCAAAAACTCATCGATTTCGTGTTTTAGGGTCATTTTCATGAGTTATTCCACACTGTTTTGGTGTTCCACGGGGATTTGCATGGACCATTAGACCCGATGCATGTTTAAGTGGATGACCAATAATTCGGCGTTCTTGTGTTTTATGACCGTTTTCATGAGCAATTCCACCGTTCTAGGGTTTCAGGCTTAATTACAACGCACCATTAGACCCGATACATGTTTGACAATTTTAACCAAAAATGCCGATTTCGATATTATGGCTGCTTTTCATGAGTTATCGCCCACGCTTTTGGGGTTAGTGGTGATTTACAACGAGCCTAAGACCCGATACATGTTTGAGAGTTATGACCAAAACTCGCTGCTTTTCATGTTTTATGGCTGCTGTGAGCTATTGCACACTGCTTTTGGCGCCTTGGGGATTTACAACGATCCTAAGACCCGATACATGTTTGAGGGTTATGACCAAAAACGCATCGTTTTCGTGTTTTAGGTCATTTTCATGAGTTATTCCACACTGTTTTGGTGTTCCACGGGATTTGTATGGACCATTGTAATCGATGCATGTTTAAGGGATGACCAATAATTCGGCGTTTTGTGTTTTATGACCGCTTTCATGAGCTATTCCACCGCTCTAGGGTTTCGTGGCTTAATTACAACGACTATTAGACCCGATACATGTTTGACAATTTTAACCAAAAATGCCGATTTCGCATATTATGGCCGCTTTCATGAGTTATCGCCTACGCTTTGGGGTTACAGGTGATTTACAACGACCCTAAGACCTCGATACATGTTTGAGAGTTATGACCAAAACTCGCTGCTTTTCATGTTTTATGGCCGCTGTGAGCTATTGCACACCGCTTTGGCGCCTTGGGGATTTACAATGATCCTAAGACCCGATACATGTTTGAGAGTTATGACCAAAACTCATCGCTTTCTGTTTTAGGGTCATTTTCATGAGTTATTCCACACCGCTTTGGTGTTCCACGGGATTTGTATGGACCATTGTAATTCGATGCATGTTTAAGGGATGACCAATAATTCGTTCTTGTGTTTTATGACCGCTTTCATGAGCTATTCCACCGCTCTAGGGTTTCAGTATAATTACAACGACCATTAGACCCGATACATGTTTGACAATTTTAACCAAAAGAATGCCGATTTCGCATATTATGGCCGTTTTCATGAGTTATCGCCTACGCTTTTGGGGTTACAGGTGATTTACAACGACCCTAAGACCCGATACATGTTTGAGAGTTATGACCAAAACTCGCTGCTTTTCACGTTTTATGGCCATTTTCGTGAGCTATTGCACACTGTTTTGGCGCTCTTGGGGGATTTACAACGATCCTAAGACCGATACATGTTTGAGAGTTATGACCAAAATCTCATCGTTTTCCTGTTTTAGGGTCATTTTCATGAGTTATTCCACACTGTTTTGGTGCTCCACGGAGATTTGCATGGAGCATTAGACCCAATGCATGTTTAAGGGGATGACCAACAATTCATCGTTCTTGTGTTTTATGACCGTTTCCATGAATTATTCCATAGTTCTAGGGTTTCTGGGCGAATTAGAATGACCATTAGACCCGATACATGTTTGACAATTTTAACCAAACGAATGCCGATTTCGCATATTATGGTCGTTTTCATGAGTTATTGCCCACAGTTTTGGGGTTCCAGGGTGATTTACAACGACCCTAAGACCCGATACATGTTTGAGAGTTATGACCAAAAACTCGTTGCTTTTCATGTTTTATGGCCGCTGTGAGCTATTGCACACCGCTTTTGGCGCCTTGGGGAATTTACAACGATCCTAAGACCCGATACATGTTTGAGGGTTATGACCAAAAACTCATCGTTTTCGCGTATTAGGGTCATTTTCATGAGTTATTCCACACTGTTTTGGTGTTCCACGGGGATTTGCATGGACCATTAGACCCGATGCATGTTTAAGGGGATGACCAATAATTCGGCGTTCTTGTGTTTTATGACCGTTTTCATGAGCTATTCCACCGTTCTAGGGTTTCAGGGCGAATTACAACGACCATTAGACCCGATACATGTTTGACAATTTTAACCAAAAAAATGCCGATTTCGCATATTATGGCCGTTTTCATGAGTTATTGCCCACAGTTTTGGGGTTACAGGGTGATTTACAACGACCCTAAGACCTGATACATGTTTGAGAGTTATGACCAAAAACTCGTCGTTTTTCATGTTTTATGGCCGTTTTCGTGAGCTATTGCACACTGTTTTGGCGCTCTTGGGGGATTTACAACGATCCTAAGACCCGATACATGTTTGAGAGTTATGACCAAAAACGCATCGTTTTCGTGTTTTAGGGTCATTTTCATGAGTTATTCCACACTGTTTTGGTGTTCCACGGGGATTTGCATGGACCATTAGACCCGATGCATGTTTAAGGGGATGACCAGTAATTCGGTGTTCTTGTGTTTTATGACCGTTTTCATGAGCTATTCCACCGTTCTAGGGTTTCAGGGCGAATTACAACGACCATTAGACCCGATACATGTTTGACAATTTTAACCAAACGAATGCCGATTTCGCATATTATGGTCGTTTTCATGAGTTATTGCCCACGGTTTTGGGGTTCCAGGGTGATTTACAACGACCCTAAGACCCGATACATGTTTGAGAGTTATGACCAAAAACTCGCTGCTTTTTCACGCTTTATGGCCTGCTGAGCTATTGCACACCGCTTTTGGCGCCTTGGGGATTTACCACGATCCTAAGACCCGATACATGTTTGAGAGTTATGACCAAAACTCATCGTTTTCGTGTTTTAGGGTCATTTTCATGAGTTATTCCACACTGTTTTGGTGCTCCACGGGGATTTGCATGGACCATTAGACCCGATGCATGTTTAAGGGGATGACCAATAATTCGGCGTTCTTGTGTTTTATGACCGTTTTCATGAGCAATTCCACCGTTCTAGGGTTTCAGTATAATTACAACGCATTATTGTACCCGATACATGTTTGACAATTTTAACCAAACGAATGCCGATTTCGCATATTATGGTCGTTTTCATGAGTTATCGCCTACGCTTTGGGGTTCCAGGTGATTTACTACGACCCTAAGACCTGATACATGTTTCAGAGTTATGACCAAAACTCGCTTTTTCATGTTTTATGGCTGCTGTGAGCTATTGCACACTGCTTTTGGCGCCTTTGGGGATTTACAACGATCCTAAGACCCGATACATGTTTGAGAGTTATGACCAAAAACTCATCGGTTTCATGTTTTAGGTCATTTTCATGAGTTATTCCACAATCGCTTTGGTGTTCCACGGGATTTGTATGGACCATTAGATTCGATGCATGTTTAAGGGATGACCAATAATTCGCGTTTTGTGTTTTATGACCGCTTTCATGAGCTATTCCACCGCTCTAGGGTTTCGTGGCTAATTACAACGACCATTAGACCCGATACATGTTTGACAATTTTAACCAAAAGAATGCCGATTTCGCATATTATGGCCGTTTTCATGAGTTATCGCCTACGCTTTTGGGGTTACATGGTGATTTACAACGACCCTAAGACCTGATACATGTTTGAGAGTTCTGAGCAAAACTCGCTGCTTTTTCATGTTTTATGGCTGCTGTGAGCTATTGCACACCGCTTTTGGCGCTTTTGGGGGATTTACAACGATCCTAAGACCTGATACATGTTTGAGAGTTATGACCAAAACTCATCGCTTTCGCTTTTAGGGTCATTTTCATGAGTTATTCCACATCGCTTTGGTGTTCCACGGGATTTGCATGGACCATTGTACCCGATGCATGTTTAAGGGGATGACCAATAATTCGGCGTTCTTGTGTTTTATGACCGCTTTTCATGAGCTATTCCACCGCTCTAGGGTTTCAGGTATAATTACAACGACCACTATTAGACCCGATACATGTTTGACAATTTTAACCAAATGAATGCCGATTTCGCATATTATGGTCGTTTTCATGAGTTATTGCCCACGATTTTCGGGTTCCAGGGTGATTTACAACGACCCTAAGACCCGATACATGTTTGAGAGTTATGACCAAAAACTCGCTGCTTTTTCATGTTTTATGGCCGCTGTGAGCTATTGCACAATCGCTTTGGCGCCTTTGGGGATTTACAACGATCCTAAGACCCGATACATGTTTGAGAGTTATGACCAAAACTCATCGCTTTCGTGGTTTTAGGTCATTTTCATGAGTTATTCCACACTGCTTTGGTGTTCCACGGGATTTGTATGGACCATTAGACCGATGCATGTTTAAGGGATGACCAATAATTCGTGTTTGTGTTTTATGACCGCTTTCATGAGCTATTCCACCGCTCTAGGGTTTCGTAGGCTAATTACAACGACCATTAGACCCGATACATGTTTGACAATTTTAAGCAAAAATGCCGATTTCGTGATATTATGGCCGCTTTTCATGAGTTATCGCCCACGCTTTTGGGGTTACAGGTGATTTACAACGACCCTAAGACCTCGATACATGTTTGAGAGTTATGACCAAAACTCGCTGCTTTTTCATGTTTTATGGCCGCTGTGAGCTATTGCACACCGCTTTGGCGCCTTTGGGGATTTACAACGATCCTAAGACCCGATACATGTTTGAGAGTTATGACCAAAACTCATCGCTTTCGCTTTTAGGTCATTTTCATGAGTTATTCCACACTGCTTTTGGTGTTCCACGGGATTTGTATGGACCATTAGACCCGATGCATGTTTAAGGGGATGACCAATAATTGGCGTTTTGTGTTTTATGACCGCTTTCATGAGCTATTCCACCGCTCTAGGGTTTCGTGGCTTAATTACAACGACCATTGGACCCGGTACATGTTTGACAATTTTAACCAAAAATGCCGATTTCGCATATTATGGCCGCTTTTCATGAGTTATCGCCTACGCTTTTGGGGTTATGTGGTGATTTACAACGACCCTAAGACCTGATACATGTTTGAGAGTTATGACCAAAACTCGCTGCTTTTCATGTTTTATGGCTGCTGTGAGCTATTGCACACCTGCTTTACGCCTTTGGGGATTTACAACGATCCTAAGACCCGATACATGTTTGAGAGTTATGACCAAAACTCATCGCTTTCGTGTTTTAGGTCATTTTCATGAGTTATTCCACACTGCTTTGGTGTTCCACGGGATTTGTATGGACCATTGTACCCATGCATGTTTAAGGGATGACCAATAATTCGCGTTTTGTGTTTTATGACCGCTTTTCATGAGCTATTCCACCGCTCTAGGGTTTCGTGGCAATTACAACGCACCATTAGACCCGATACATGTTTGACAATTTTAACCAAAAATGCCGACTTTCGCATATTATGGCCGCTTTTCATGAGTTATCGCCTACGCTTTTGGGGTTACAGGTGATTTACAACGACCCTAAGACCTGATACATGTTTGAGAGTTATGACCAAAAACTCGCTGCTTTTCATGTTTTATGGCTGCTGTGAGCTATTGCACAATCGCTTTTGGCGCCTTTGGGGATTTACAACGATCCTAAGACCCGATACATGTTTGAGAGTTATGACCAAAACGATCGCTTTCGTGTTTTAGGTCATTTTCATGAGTTATTCCACACTGCTTTTGGTGTTCCACGGGATTTGTATGGACCATTAGACCCGATGCATGTTTAAGGGGATGACCAATAATTCGCGTTTTGTGTTTTATGACCGCTTTCATGAGCTATTCCACCGCTCTAGGGTTTCGTGGCTAATTACAACGACCATTAGACCCGATACATGTTTGACAATTTTAACCAAAAGAATGCCGATTTCGCATATTATGGCCCTTTTCATGAGTTATCGCCCTACGCTTTGGGGTTACAGGGTGATTTACAACGACCCTAAGACCTGATACATGTTTGAGAGTTATGACCAAAAACTCGTAGTTTTTCAAGTTATATGGCTGCTGTGAGCTATTGCACACCTGCTTTACGCCTTTGGGGATTTACAACGATCCTAAGACCCGATACATGTTTGAGAGTTATGACCAAAACTCATCGCTTTCGCTTTTAGGGTCATTTTCATGAGTTATTCCATCGCTTTGGTGTTCCACGGGATTTGTATGGACCATTAGACCCGATGCATGTTTAAGGGGATGACCAATAATTCGCGTTTTGTGTTTTATGACCGCTTTCATGAGCTATTCCACCGCTCTAGGGTTTCGTGTAATTACAATGACCATTAGACCCGATACATGTTTGACAATTTTAACCAAATGAATGCCGATTTCGCATATTATGGCCGCTTTTCATGAGTTATTGCCTACGCTTTTGGGGTTACAGGGTGATTTACAACGACCCTAAGACCTGATACATGTTTGAGAGTTATGACCAAAAACTCGTTGTTTTTCATGTTTTATGGCTGCTGTGAGCTATTGCACACTCGCTTTTGGCGCCTTTGGGGATTTACAACGATCCTAAGACCCGATACATGTTTGAGAGTTATGACCAAAACTCATCGCTGTGGTTTTAGGTCATTTTCATGAGTTATTCCACACACTGCTTTTGGTGTTCCACGGGATTTGTATGGACCATTGTAATTCCGATGCATGTTTAAGGGGATGACCAATAATTCCGCGTTTTGTGTTTTATGACCGCTTTCATGAGCTATTCCACTGCTCTAGGGTTTCAGGGACTATTACAACGACTATTAGACCCGATACATGTTTGACAATTTTAACCAAAAACTTGTCGATTTCGCATATTATGGCTGCTTTTCATGAGTTATCGCCCACGCTTTGGGGTTACAGGTGATTTACAACGACCCTAAGACCCAAAACATGTTTGAGAGTTATGAGCAAAACTCGCTGCTTTTTCACGTTTTATGGCCGCTGTGAGCTATTGCACACCGCTTTGGCGCCTTTGGGGATTTACAACGATCCTAAGACCCGATACATGTTTGAGAGTTATGACCAAAACTCATCGCTTTCGCTGCTTTTAGGGTCATTTTCATGAGTTATTCCACACGCTTTGGTGTTCCACGGGATTTGTATGGACCATTGTAATTCGATGCATGTTTAAGGGATGACCAATAATTCGGCGTTTTGTGTTTTATGACCGCTTCATGAGCTATTCCACCGCTCTAGGGTTTCAGGGATAATTACAACGACAATTAGACCCGATACATGTTTGACAATTTTAACCAAAAGAATGCCGATTTCGTGATATTATGGCCGCTTTCATGAGTTATCGCCTACGCTTTGGGGTTACAGGGTGATTTACAACGACCCTAAGACCTGATACATGTTTGAGAGTTATGACCAAAAACTCGCTGCTTTTTCATGTTTTATGGCTGCTGTGAGCTATTGCACAATCGCTTTTGGCGCTCTTGGGGGATTTACAACGATCCTAAGACCCGATACATGTTTGAGAGTTATGACCAAAAACGCATCGTTTTCGTGTTTTAGGGTCATTTTCATGAGTTATTCCACACTGTTTTGGTGTTCCACGGGGATTTGCATGGACCATTAGACCCGATGCATGTTTAAGTGGATGACCAATAATTCGGCGTTCTTGTGTTTTATGACAGTTTTCATGAGCTATTCCACCGTTCTAGGGTTTCGTGGCAATTACAACGACCATTAGACCCGACACATGATTGACAATTTTAACCAAAAAATGCCGATTTCGCTTATTATGGCCGTTTTGTTGAGTTTTTGCCCTTTGTTTTGGGGTTACAGGGTGATTTACAACGACCCTAAGACCTGATACATGTTTGAGAGTTATGACCAAAAACTCGTCGTTTTTCATGTTTTATGGCCGTTTTCGTGAGCTATTGCACACTGTTTTGGCGCTCTTGGGGGATTTACAACGATCCTAAGACCCGATACATGTTTGAGAGTTATGACCAAAAACGCATCGTTTTCGTGTTTTAGGGTCATTTTCATGAGTTATTCCACACTGTTTTGGTGTTCCACGGGGATTTGCATGGACCATTAGACCCGATGCATGTTTAAGGGGATGACCAATAATTCGGCGTTCTTGTGTTTTATGACCGTTTTCATGAGCTATTCCACCGTTCTAGGGTTTCAGGTTGAATTACAACGACCATTAGACCCGATACATGTTTGACAATTTTAACCAAAAAAATGCCGATTTCGCATATTATGGCCGTTTTCATGAGTTATTGCCCACAGTTTTGGGGTTACAGGGTGATTTACAACGACCCTAAGACCTGATACATGTTTGAGAGTTATGACCAAAAACTCGTCGTTTTTCATGTTTTATGGCCGTTTTCGTGAGCTATTGCACACTGTTTTGGCGCTCTTGGGGGATTTACAACGATCCTAAGACCCGATACATGTTTGAGAGTTATGACCAAAAACTCATCGTTTTCGTGTTTTAGGGTCATTTTCATGATTTATTCCACACTGTTTTGGTGTTCCACGGGGATTTGCATGGTCCATTAGACCCGATGCATGTTTAAGGGGATGACCAATAATTCGGCGTTTTTGTGTTTTATGACCGTTTTCATGAGCTATTCCACCGTTCTAGGGTTTTAGGGCGAATTACAACGACCATTATTGACCCGATACATGTTTGACAATTTTAACCAAAAATGCCGATTTCGTATATTATGGCCGCTTCATGAGTTATCGCCACAGCTTTGGGGTTACAGGTGATTTACAACAACCCTAAGACCTGATACATGTTTGAGAGTTAAGACCAAAACTCGCTGCTTTTTCATGTTTTATGGCCGCTGTGAGCTATTGCACACTGCTTTGGCGCCTTGGGGATTTACAACGATCCTAAGACCCGATACATGTTTGAGAGTTATGACCAAAACGATCGCTTTCGTGGTTTTAGGGTCATTTTCATGAGTTATTCCACACCGCTTTTGGTGTTCCACGGGATTTGTATGGACCATTGTAATTCGATGCATGTTTAAGGGGATGACCAATAATTCGTGTTTTGTGTTTTATGACCGCTTTTCATGAGCTATTCCACCGCTCTAGGGTTTCAGCTTAATTACAACGACCATTAGACCCGATACATGTTTGACAATTTTAACCAAAAATGCCGATTTCGATATTATGGCCGCTTTTCATGAGTTATCGCCTACGCTTTGGGGTTACAGGTGATTTACAACGACTCTAAGACCCGATACATGTTTGAGAGTTATGACCAAAAACTCGTTGTTTTTCATGTTTTATGGTTGTTTTCGTGAGCTATTTCACAATCGCTTTTGGCGCCTTTGGGGATTTACAACGATCCTAAGACCCGATACATGTTTGAGAGTTATGACCAAAACTCATCGCTTTCGTGTTTTAGGTCATTTTCATGAGTTATTCCACACTATTTTGGTGTTCCACGGGGATTTGAATGGACCATTAGACCCGATGCATGTTTAAGGGGATGACCAATAATTCGCGTTTTGTGTTTTATGACCGCTTTCATGAGCTATTCCACCGCTCTAGGGTTTCGTATGTAATTACAACGCACCATTAGACCCGATACATGTTTGACAATTTTAACCAAAAATGCCGATTTCGCATATTATGGCTTTTCATGAGTTATCGCCCACGCTTTGGGGTTACTGGTGATTTACAACGACCCTAAGACCTGATACATGTTTGAGAGTTATGACCAAAACTCGCTGCTTTTCATGTTTTATGGCTGCTTTTCGTGAGCTATTGCACACCGCTTTTGGCGCCTTGGGGATTTACAACGATCCTAAGACCCGATACATGTTTGAGAGTTATGACCAAAACTCATCGCTTTCGCTTTTAGGGTCATTTTCATGAGTTATTCCACACTGCTTTGGTGCTCCACGGGATTTGTATGGACCATTGTAACCCGATGCATGTTTAAGGGGATGACCAATAATTCGCGTTTTGTGTTTTATGACCGCTTTTCATGAGCTATTCCACCGCTCTAGGGTTTCGTGTAATTACAACGACCATTAGACCCGATACATGTTTGACAATTTTAACCAAACGAATGCCGATTTCGCATATTATGGTCGTTTTCATGAGTTATTGCCCACAGTTTTGGGGTTATAGGGTGATTTAAAAAGACACAAATACACGATACATGTTTTAGAGTTATGACCAAAACTCGCTGCTTTTCACGTTTTATGGCTGCTTTCGTGAGCTATTGCACACCGCTTTGGCGCCTTTGGGGATTTACAACGATCCTAAGACCCGATACATGTTTGAGAGTTATGACCAAAACTCATCGCTGCTGTTTTAGGGTCATTTTCATGAGTTATTCTATTCCACACTGCTTTGGTGTTCCACGGGATTTGCATGGACCATTGACCCGATGCATGTTTAAGGGATGACCAATAATTCGGCGTTTTGTGTTTTATGACCGCTTTTCATGAGCTATTCCACCGCTCTAGGGTTTCGGGGCAAATTACAATGACCATTAGACCCGATACATGTTTGACAATTTTAACCAAAAATTGCCGATTTCGATATTATGGCCGCTTTTCATGAGTTATCGCCCAGCTTTGGGGTTACAGGTGATTTACAACGAACCTAAGATCCGATACATGTTTGTGAGTTATGACCAAAAACTCGCTCTTTTCATGTTTTATGGCCGTTTCGTGAGCTATTGCACACTCGCTTTGGCGCCTTTGGGGATTTAGAACCATCCTAAGACCCGATACATGTTTGAGAGTTATGACCAAAAACTCATCGTTTTCGCGTTTTAGGGTCATTTTCATGAGTTATTCCACACTGTTTTGGTGCTCCACAGAATTTGCATGGACCATTGTAATTCGATGCATGTTTAAGGGGATGACCAACAATTCGTCGTTCTTGTGTTTTATGACCGTTCTCATGAGCTATTCCACAGTTCTAGGGTTTCAGGGCGAATTACAATGACCATTAGACCCGATACATGTTTGAGAATTTTAACCAAAAAATTGTCGATTTCGCATATTATGGCCGTTTTCATGAGTTATTGCCCACAGTTTTGAGGTTCCAGGGTGATTTACATAGACCCTAAGACCCGATACATGTTTGAGAGTTATGTCCAAAAACTCGTCGTTTGTCACGTTTTATAGCCGTTTTCGTGAGCTATTGCACACTGTGTTGGCGCTCTTGGGGGATTTACAACAATCCTAAGACCCGTACATGTTTGAGAGTTATGACCAAAAACTCATCGTTTTCGCATTTTGGGGTCATTTTCATGAGTTATTCCATACTGTTTTGGTGCTCCACGTGTTGGGTCCACAGCATAGAAAACAAAAAAAAATCCTACGGTGTGAACTACACGCCAAGATCTATCTACTAGGTACAAAGCAACGGGTGGACATACATCCAACGAGAACTTACCCTCATAGACAACGAGCTTTTTTAACAAGTAGGAACTCGTGGTTGATGTAGTCGTACACTTGCCAATCTCAAGATCGTGAGGAACTCCAGCAGGTCCGGCTCTAGCACGTCCATCAGATCCAGCTCCAGCAGCACCAAGTCCAGCACCGCAAAGCAGTGGTGCATCCGTGATCGCACACACATCCGGTACCCCTACAACCTCCGTCCCTCGCCTCCAAAGAAAGCGTGAAGCAAAGAACTCCTTTCCTGATAAAGCCACCGGGAACATGTATCTCGCTAATCCGAGACCATGGGGGAATAATAGTAGAGGGGAAGAGAGATCCTTCACAAGGAGGTGTGAGTGAGAAGTGAGGAGAGGGTGGCCTTTTATAGGAGGAGGGGGTGCCCTCCTTCATGGCCGGCGCATGGAGGAGGTGACCCTTCACCTCCTCCATTCATGTGGTGGTAACCCCTCCACATTAAAATGCCCCTTCACATTCTCTTTTAAAGTCTCCACTTTAAATGCATTAAATTTCTCCAAATTTAATGCTCTCTCATTTAATAAAACTCTTTTATTATTTTTATTCAGAATTTTTTTAATTACTTTAATTAACAAACATTCACATAAAACCCCCTACAACATTTCAATATTACATGCAGAACCAATTTCAGCAATTTCACCCGAAACAGTTTTGGTGTCTATTGAAATAATTCCGGCGCTTTCTTAAATCTTTATCTGAAACATATTTGCTCCAAATGGTGTCGGTATCCCTTAAGTGTGTCACCCTACGGTTCGCGAATAATGCAGACATGATCGAGACCCCTCTCCGATCAATAATCAATAGCGTGACTTGGAGATCCATACTGACTCCTACACATTCAACGATGACTTCTGTGATCATGAGAACCTTTAACGCTTGTAACTAAATCCCTTTGTCCCTCGATATATTACATGTCCGAGATTCGATCATCGGTATCTCCATACCTAGTTTGATCTCGTTACCGACATGCACTCTTTTCTCATTCCCGTGATATAACATTCTAGTGATCACATCACTTGCTTACAAGCTATCTTAATGTGATATCACCGAGAGGGCCCAGAGTATATCTATCCGTCATCGGCATGGACAAATCCCACTCTTGATCCATGAGCTTCAACATATCACCTTCGTAGCACTGAACCCACCTTTATAGTCACCCTGTTACGGTGTGACGTTTGATGTTATCAAGATACTCTTCCGGTGTTAGCAATTAACATGATCTCATGGTCTAAGGACTAAGATTACTTCGTATGATGTTATAGCAATATAAACATAATGACTTGATCGTAATGCTATACTTCGGATGAATGTTCATCACATCATTCCACCAATGGTGTGACCTTGTTATTAACAACATCCAATGTCCATGATCAGGAAACCTTGATCATCCTGTTAATCAACAAGCTAGTCTATAAGAGAGGCATAACTAGGAACCCTTTTTGTTCATTAAATACACATGTATTGATGTTTTTGATCAATACAATTCCAGCATGCAAAATAAACATTTATCATAAACATGGAATAAGATAATAACCATTTTATTATTGCCTCTCGGGCATATTCCCTTCAGTCTCCCACTTGCACTAGAGTCAATAATCTAGTTTGAAAAAACTTTGCGTATTGAACACCTATGGCTTTCTGGTGTTGCATATACGCGATTGCTAGTGGTTAACATAATCTCTAGATCTGACAGTTTCAGGTCTGTGTGTATTTGCATGTCTTTGCGTCTCTACGCATCACTCATTCTCAAATGAGATGGCATTGTATAAATTTGGTCCTTTGGTGAGACCTTTAGTTCGTTCGGCTCAAAATATGTTGATATTATTGTCACACAATATATCTCCATAGTATTAGCCCACTTTGAACCACACCTAGTTTGATAACGAACTACTTAACACAAATGCCCTGCTATGCTGCTACTATAGCAGTCATATACTTAGCCTTTTGTTGTAGTATCCGTCACAATATCTCAACTTTGGAACTCATCCAAATCCATCATGGAACATCTTTCCATTATATTGCGCCACCCATAGTCTAAATTGAGATAAATTTAATTTGTATCTTGTGACAAAACTAGTATCAATGTAACATTTTACAATGAACTGCCATTAACTATTTGTCACTTATACATGATATATTCTTAGTTCTTCCAAAGCTCATAAGAATATCTTTACTATTGTCCAATGATCATCTTATGAATCATTCTGGTATATGCTCATAACATTTAGAGCATAGGACATTCTGGATATATACATATCATGGTATAATCGATCAAAATTTTCATGTGATTTTACTCACCAAGTGTTGAAACACTTGAATCTTGATACAATCCTTTCCATGTAGCAAGAACCTTTCTTGTTGTTTCCATATTGAACCCTTTCAATATCTCATATTGAACCCTTTCAATATCTTATATATGTATGTCTGGCACAACCATATTAGCGCCTTAATCTATCCATATAGATATTGATGCCTAATATTCTGGGTTTGCCCAAGTCTTTCATCGAAATCTTATTTTAATGAAATCCTTAACTTGTGTCAATTCAAGATACATCATTTCCAATCAACAATATGTCCTCTACATAATGTATTAGAAATATGTCTCAGCGCTTCCACTTAATTTCTTGCAAATGCAAGCATCTTCATCATCTCCGATGAATTTAAACTCTTTTAATAGTTTCATCATGGTGAAGATTCCAACTCCGCTATGCTTACTTCAACTATTGAAGTTTACATGCCCTTTTAGCACCCTTTGAATTAACAAAACCCTTCTGACCATGTCATGTACACGTCCTAGGTTACCGTTCTATTAGAAGAACCTTGTTTTGTTTATTCAACTACCATATACCAAATTATATGTAGTGGTTGCTACATTAATCCATCAAGACTATATATCGCTATGAAAGATCAAATCTTGTCATAGTCAACTCCTTGAACATTGTCGTAAACTTCTTTCCGACATGTCGACTATTTCATAGATGTTAAACATCCATGTCTTATTTCTTTATAGATCCAAACACGGCCGATAGGCTTCACGCCTTTCTGGAGGGTCTTCCAAGTTCAGAAACTTGATTTCTCGTGTATGGATACTATCATGGATTCTATGACTTCTAGTCATTTTATGGAGTTAGGGCCCATCATCGCTTCTTTGCATGTAGTCGGTTCATCATTGTCAAAACAATAACGACTTGCTTATCAAATCTTACTATTTGATTCTTACCGACCCACACGGTTCTATAGGAACTCTAATCTCCGAGATCACACCTTTTGTAATCACGAGAGCCATGAGCATTGTGGCCGCCACCGGGACACTTTCCGGCGCTGCGCTACCTAGAACATATAGCTAAGGTTCAACAACCTTATAAAAGTTCTATTGTCCTCCCACTTAATTTTCATGAAAAATTCCTTCTCAAGAAACTTGACGTTCCAAGTAACAAACTCTTTTGTCCTCGGTGTTATGGAGAAATTCCCAACAAATTCTTCGGGATAACCTACAAAGACGTGCTTATCCGACTTTGGTTGTAAACATTTTACTTATGCATAGCATACCAAAATTTAAGAAAAGACAATTCGGGTTTTATCCCAAACCATAACTCATATGGTGTCATTTCAATGGATCACGATGGTGCTCTTTTCAGTGTAAAAGCGGTAGTCTCTAAAGCTTCAATCCTTAAAACATAATGGCAGTTTTATAAATGACACCCTTGATCTTACCATGTCAAACATGGTTTGATTTCATCTCTCGAATATGCCATACTCCTGTGGTTTATCGGGAAATCCAAATTCATGGAACAATTCCTCAAATCTTAGGTGTTTTGCTAAACCTGTAACTCAAATATCTTCCTTTATGATCAAATCATAAACTCTTTTATTTTCTTGTTACAATGATTTTCCACTTCATATTGAAAGTCTTTGAACAACTTTCAAATGTTCCATACTTCTTCCTTATTAAGTAAATATACAGATATATTCACTCAAATTTTTGAAGAAAGCATATGAAGCAAAAATATCCATCACATATGGCTACACATAATGGACTATGCACATCAGCATGCACAATTTCCAATAAGCTAGTCATCTGTTCCTCTCTGGCCTATGGCGGAGTTTCAATTATCTCGAGGAAAGTCTCACATGCGTCAATTGATCAAAATCAAAGACTCCAAAAATCCATCAACATGGAGTTTCTTCATGTTTTCTTTCCAATATAATTTAAATAGCGATGTCACTTCATAAGTGATCTTTCAATCATTTGTCTTGTGACATTTTAGCAATAGTGTTTATGGATGGGATTTCTCCCACTAGACTTGTAAAAGTTCATCCATCCTTTATGGAATACGGTAATTATTTGAACAACCAATGTTCTCGTAATACCGGAACAAAATAACAATTATTAAAACAAATCTTGAAGGCTAGGTTTGACGACAACAAAAAACACAATAACACTTTATTTGTTTTCGATGATCATCATCACTTATTCTCTTGCTAGTTACTTGTAGTTCATGAATTGCGTTGTACTGTATGACACTTCATACCAACCAATTCGGTATCCAATACCTAAGAACCACATTGTTTAATAAGCAAGGAATACAACCATAACATGTATATCTTCTATATACCCAAGTTGGACATCTCCGACCTTATATTTTCTGCCATTTTATAGATTCTCTTTCAGTAATTCCTTTTTCTTTTAAAAGAATCTATCAACATCAATTGTGGTGTCATCAACATGACACATGGTACAAAGCTTGTATATAGTCAAATACTAATACCTTTGGACTTGCACTTTGAAGTGGATCACCATCATAAAATGTTTGGTGTTCTTTCAAAAATCCATTCTTTAGTAATCTATTAGTGTAGTAAACATTTTAGTTACATCTTCTATTCATCCTTATCATGACAACTTTCATGATCAAGCTACTATAGCTTATAAGGAAGAATCACGAGTATAATATCAGTTCCCAAAACCTTTTTGGTAGATTCGGATGCCTAGCATCTCCATCCTTCACAAATTCTCATACACTATGAGAACATGTATTTTGCTAATTTATACTCTATCATAATGCAACCAAAAACATTGTTTCAGATATCACAATATCTTTCACACATGATGGTTTCTGAAACAATTTTCAGCTCCAATATAATCTTGATATTAAAACAACTTTTGAATATCAATAATCATGGAGGCAAACATGATACTTTAGATACTAACATTGGAATTCTTACTCTTGATTTAATACTACTCATTAAACTTCATGGAGTAAATAGAATTTGCTGAAAGTTTGCAATAGGACTTATAAACTTTAAATTGACATTCAAAACAATACGATACCAGTTCGTAAAGTAAATATCCAGAATTCTATAGTTCTATTATCTCAATTGAAACTAAGCATAAGGCAGTGAACAGATGCCAATGACTACAACAAATTATGCAAATTCACTTTGATTTATTTTATGACAAATTTAGTTCGACTAATCCAAATTAGAAATGAACTCCCACTCAAAAACGACATCCCTCGTGCCTTTTTGGTGATTACATGAACCAAATCCACTACACCAGGTCCGATCATCACGTGAGTCGGTGTAGCTTCAAAGGCGAGCATCAATATGGTCATCACATCAACTATATGACTCATGCTTAACCTTTCGGTCCGTGTTCCAAGGCTATGTCTGTACATGCTAGGCTCGCCAAGTAAGAACCTTAGTATTTGCGTGTGTAAAACTGTCTTACACCCGTTGCATGAAAACGTAGAGTTGAGAACACCCGATCATCACGTGATGTTTCGAAACACGATCCATAGAACGGTGCATACTTAAGGAAGAACACATTTTATCTTGATATTTAAATGAGGGATCATCTTACAATGCTACAGAAAGCGCCAAACTAGCAGTATAAGATGCTAACATCTAATGTGTAAAGTGAGATGATATGGTCCATGCATTTGATCTCTATCATTTGCATCATGGTATGATCTCTATCATTCCTTTGTGTGTAAGGCCAAGGTCTATGGAATTTACACGTTGAATGTGTTGTAAGAGTATCTATCATACATCTACTTACAACAATACCATATCAAGACACTAGCCCAGCAACGATCTAAACTAGACGCCTCTAATTTATCAATTGCAAGTTTTACGTGGCTTAGGGCTTTCGGAGATAGAATTGTTCTTACCTACGAACATGAACCACAACGAGGATAACTAAGTTATTAGCAACTCGTTGTAAATCAGATATTGACTATAGTAGGAGAGACAGACACCCGTCAGCCACTTATGCAAAACAAGTTGCATGTCAGTCGTGGAACCAGTCTCATGTATGATGACATGTAAGTTTGGTCCGGGCCGCTTCATCCCACTATGCCACCAATATCCAAAATACATGAAAGAAGCAATAACATGATCATCATCGCCCACATATAAACATATGTGTACTACTCGTGCAAAGCACCTACGCATAGACCTGGCTCTGATACCACTGTTGGATCCGCAGCATAGAAAACAAAAAAATTCCTACGGTGTGAACTACACGCCAAGATCTATCTACTAGGTACAAAGCAACGGGTGGACATACATCCAACAAGAACTTACCCTCATAGACAACGAGCTTTGTTAACGAGTAGGAACTCGTGGTTGATGTAGTCGTACACTTGCCGATCTCAAGATCGTGATGAAGTCCAGCTCCAGCACGTCCATCGGATTCAGCTCCAGCACCACCAAGTCCAGCACCGCAAAGCACCGGTGCATCCGTGATCGCACACACGTCCGGTACCCCTACAACCTCCGACCCTCGCTCCAGCAAAGGGCCAAGCAAGAACCTTTCCAGATAAAGCCACCGGAACATGTATCTCGCTAATCCGAGACCATGGGGAATAATACTAGAGGGGAGAGAGATCCTTCACAAGGAGGTGTGTGTGAGAAGTGAGGGGTGGCCTTTTATAGGAGGAGGGGTGCCCTCCTTCATGGCTTCGCATGGAGGGGGTGACCCTTCACCTCCTCCATTCATGTGGTGGTAACCCCTCCACATTAAAATGCCCCTTCACATTCTCTTTTAAAGTCTCCACTTTAAATGCATTAAATTTCTCCAAATTTAATGCTTTCTCATTTAATAAAACTCTTTTATTATTTTTATTCAGAATTTTGTTAATTACTGTAATTCATAAACATTCACATAAACCCCCTACACCATTTCAATATTACATGCAGAACCAATTTCAGCAATTTCACCCGAAACAGTTTTGGTGTCTATTGAAATAATTCCAGCGCTTTCTTAAATCTTTATCTGAAACATATTTGCTCCAAATGGTGTCGGTATCCCTTAAGTGTGTCACCCTACGGTTCGCGAATAATGCAGACATGATCGAGACCCCTCTCCGATCAATAATCAGTAGCGTGACTTGGAGATCCATACTGACTCCTACACATTCAACGATGACTTCTGTGATCGTGAGAACCTTTAACGCTTGTAACTAAATCCCTTTGTCCCTCGATATATTACATGTCCGAGATTCGATCATCGGTATCTCCATACCTAGTTTGATCTCGTTACCGACATGCACTCTTTTCTCGTTCCCGTGATATAACATTCTAGTGATCACATCACTTGCTTGTAAGCTATCTTAATGTGATATCACCGAGAGGACCCAGAGTATATCTATCCGTCATCGGCATGGACAAATCCCACTCTTGATCCATGAGCCTCAACATAACACCTTCGTAGCACTGAACCCACCTTTATAGTCACCTTGTTACGGTGTGACGTTTGATGTTATCAAGATACTCTTCCGGTGTTAGCAATTAACATGATCTCATGGTCTAAGGACTAAGATTACTTCGTATGATGTTATAGCAATATAAACATAATGACTTGATCGTAATGCTATACTTCGGATGAATGTTCATCACATCAATCTTGTTAATCAACAAGCTAGTCTATAAGAGAGGCATAACTAGGAACCCTTTTTGTTTATTAAACACACATGTATTGATGTTTCCGATCAATGCAATTCCAACATGCAAAATAAACATTTATCATAAACATGGACTAAGATAATAACCATTTTATTATTGCCTCTCGGGCATATTCCCTTCATCACGGGGATTTGCATGGACCATTAGACCCGATGCATGTTTAAGGGGATGACCAACAATTCATCGTTCTCGTGTTTTATGACCGTTTTCATTAGCTATTCCACAGTTCTAGGGTTTTAGGGCGAATTACAACGACCCTTAGACCCGATACATGTTTGACAATTTTAACCAAAAAATTGTCGATTTCACATATTATGGCCGTTTTCATAAGTTATTGCCCACAGTTTTGGGGTTCCAGGGTGATTTACAACGACCCTAAGACCCTATACATGTTTGAGAGTTATGACCAAAAACTCGTCGTTTTTCATGTTTTATGGCCGTTTTCGTGAGCTATTGCACACTGTTTTGGCGCTCTTGGGGGATTTACAGCGATCCTAAGACCCGATACATGTTTGAGAGTTATGACCAAAAACTCATCGTTTTCGCGTTTTACGGTCATTTTCATGACATATTCCACACGGTTTGGTGCTCCACGGGGATTTGCATGGACCATTAGACCCGATGCATGTTTAAGGGGATGACCAACAATTCGTCGTTCTTGTGTTTTATGACCGCTTTCATGAGCTATTCCACCATTCTAGGGTTTCAGGGCGAATTACAACGACCATTAGACTCGATACATGTTTGACAATTTTAACCAAAAGAATGCCGATATTGCATATTATGGCCGTTTTCATGAGTTATTGTCCACAGTTTTGGGGTTCCAGGGTGATTTACAACCACCCTAAGACCCGATACATGTTTGAGAGTTATGACCAAAAACTCGTCGTTTTTCACGTTTTATGGTTGTTTTCATGAGCTATTGCACACTGTTTTGGCGCTCTTGGGGGATTTACCAGGATCCTAAGACCGATGCATGTTTGAGAGTTATGACCAAAAACTCATCGTTTTCGCGTTTTAGGGTCATTTTCATGAGTTATTCCACACGGTTTGGTGCTCCACGGGGATTTGCATGGACAATTAGACCCGATGCATGTTTAAGGGGATGGCCAACAATTCGTCGTTCTTATGTTTTATGACCGTTTTCATGAGCTATTCCTCAGTTCTAGGGTTTCAGGGCGAATTACAACGACCATTAGACCCGATACATGTTTCAGAATTTTAACCAAAAAATTGTCGATTTCGCATATTATGGCCGTTTTCATGAGTTATTGCCCACAGTTTTGGGGTTCCAGGGTGATTTACAACGACCCTAAGACCCGATACATGTTTGAGAGTTATGACCAAAAACTCGTCGTTTTTCACGTTTTATGGCCGTTTTCGTGAGCTATTGCACACTGTTTTGGCGCTCTTGGGGGATTTACAACGATCCTAAGACCGATACATGTTTGAGAGTTATGACCAAAAACTCATCGTTTTCCCGTTTTAGGGTCATTTTCATGAGTTATTCCACACTGTTTTGGTGCTCCACGGGGATTTGCATGGACCATTAGACCCGATGCATGTTTAAGGGGATGACCAACAATTCGTCGTTCTTGTGTTTTATGACCGTTTTCATGAATTATTCCACAGTTCTAGGGTTTCAGGGCGAATTACAACGACCATTAGACCCGATACATGTTTGACAATTTTAACCAAAAGAATGCCGATTTCGCATATTATGGCCGTTTTCATGAGTTATTGCCCACAGTTTTGGGGTTCCAGGGTGATTTACAACGACCCTAAGACCCGATACATGTTTGAGAGTTATGACCAAAAACTCGTCGTTTTGCACGTTTTATGGCCGATTTCGTGAGCTATTGCACACTATTTTGGCGCTCTTGGGGGATTTATAGTGATCCTAAGACCGATACATGTTTGAGAGTTATGACCAAAAATTCATCGTTTTTGCGTTTTAGGGTCATTTTCATGAGTTATTCCACACTGTTTTGGTGCTCCACGGGGATTTGCATGGAGCATTAGACCCGATGCATGTTTAAGGGGATGACCAACAATTCGTCGTTCTTGTGTTTTATGACCGTTTTCATGAGCTATTCCACAGTTCTAGGGTTTCAGGGCGAATTACAACGACCATTAGACCCGATACATGTTTCAGAATTTTAACCAAAAAATTGTCGATTTCGCATATTATGGCCGTTTTCATGAGTTATTGCCCACAGTTTTGGGGTTCCAGGGTGATTTACAACGACCCTAAGACCCGATACATGTTTGAGAGTTATGACCAAAAACTCGTTGTTTTCACATTTTATGGCCGTTTTCGTGAGCTATTGCACCCTGTTTTGGCGCTCTTGGGGGATTTACAATGATCCTAAGACCGATACATGTTTGAGAGTTATGACCAAAAACTCATTGTTTTCGCGTTTTAGGGTCATTTTCATGAGTTATTCCACATTGTTTTGGTGCTCCACGGGGATTTGCATGGAGCATTAGACCTGATGCATGTTTAAGGGGATGACCAACAATTCGTCGTTCTTGTGTTTTATGACCGTTTTCATGAGTTATTCCACAGTTCTAGGGTTTCGGGGTGAATTACCATGACCATTAGACCCGATACATGTTTGACAATTTTAACAAAAAAATTGTCGATTTCGCATATTATGGCCGTTTTCATGAGTTATTGCCCATAGTTTTGGGGTTCCAGGATGATTTACAATGACCCTAAGACCTGATACATGTTTGAGAGTTATGACCAAAAACTCGTCGTTTTTCACGTTTTATGGCTGTTTTCGTGAGCTATTGCACACTGTTTTGGCGCTCTTGGGGGATTTACAACGATCCTAAGACCCGATACATGTTTGAGAGTTATGACAAAAACCTCATCGTTTTCGCGTTTTAGGGTCATTTTCATGAGTTATTCCACACTATTTTGGTGCTCCACGGGGATTTGCATGGACCGTTAGACCCGATGCATGTTTAAGGGGATGACCAACAATTCGTCGTTCTTGTGTTTTATGACCGTTTTCATGAGCTATTCCACAGTTCTAGGGTTTCAGGGCGAATTACAACGACCATTAGACCCGATACATGTTTGACAATTTTAACCAAAAAAAATTCGATTTCGCATATTATGGCCGTTTTCATGAGTTATTGCCCACAGTTTTGGGGTTCCAGGATGATTTACAACGACCCTAAGACCCGATACATGTTTGAGAGTTATGACCAAAAACTCGTCGTTTTTCACGTTTTATGGCCGTTTTCGTGAGCTATTGCACACTGTTTTGGCGCTCTTGGGGGATTTACAACGATCCTAAGACCCGATACATGTTTGAGAGTTATGACAAAAACCTCATCGTTTTCGCGTTTTAGGGTCATTTTCATGAGTTATTCCACACTGTTTTGGTGCTCCACGGGGATTTGCATGGACCGTTAGACCCGATGCATGTTTAAGGGGATGACCAACAATTCATCGTTCTTGTGTTTTATGACCGTTTTCATGAATTATTCCACAGTTCTAGGGTTTCAGGGCGAATTACAACGACCATTAGACCCGATACATGTTTGACAATTTTAACCAAAAGAATGCCGATTTCGCATATTATGGCCGTTTTCATGAGTTATTGCCCACAGTTTTGGGGTTCCAGGGTGATTTACAACGACCCTAAGACCCGATACATGTTTGAGAGTTATGACCAAAAACTCGTCGTTTTTCACGTTTTATGGCCGTTTTCGTGAGCTATTGCACACTGTTTTGGCGCTCTTGGGGGATTTACAACGATCCTAAGACCGATACATGTTTGAGAGTTATGACCAAAAACTCATCGTTTTCGCGTTTTAGGGTCATTTTCATGAGTTATTCCACACTGTTTTGGTGCTCCACGGGGATTTGCATGGAGCATTAGACCCGATGCATGTTTAAGGGGATGACCAACAATTCGTCGTTCTTGTGTTTTATGACCGTTTTCAGAAAGATTCATAAAAGAGTCTAATTCAATTTTATTAGGTTCAATTAAACCGCCATAAAGATATGCAATAAATACCATTCATAGACGTAATAAATTTTAAATCTGATATAAGATTTTACTAGTCCTTTATTAGAACGGTTTTTCCAAGTTATTATAAGAAAAGATTTTGACAATGGATAATATTTTACTAGAAATTCACAGACTATATTATCCCAAGTAGTAGTGGCTTTAGGTGGTAGAGATCTATACCATGAGAGAGTTATACTAGTCAAAGTCTGACTAAAAAGTTTAACCCTTACCTCATCAGCGGTATATCCCGTCAATAGAATAGTGCCATATATATCTTTAAAACATGCAATATGCTCATATGGATCAGGATCTTCTTCATCTCCAGTAAATTGCTTCTTATATAGAATACCAAGTAGTAGAGGATTTATTTCAAACCCTCTTGTCTTCTCATTGGAGTTATCTCTTTTATAAATATCATAGGGCTTCCCAAAACAGTTGAGTGGGTTAGTACTAGTCATATGCTCAAACTCCATCATGTTGGTAGAAACCTGTAACTCAAAAAAAATTTAGCAAGACAAAAATAAATAAGTAAAAACTAAAAGACCTACAACGGTTAGCTCCCCGGCAACGGTGCCATAAAATAGCTTGATGACTGCAAGTGCACAGATCGTTTATAGCTAGTTTTGAAATAAAGATATCGATCTCACAAGGAGCAGGAGTCTGAAGTCTAATAACTCTTGAAATAAATATTACGATAGAAATGCTAAATAAAGTTCTAACTGACAAGATAAAATACGAGTATTATGTACAAAGGTGTTTTGGAGTTTTAGGTATAAGAGCAATAATAAAGTAAAGTAAAATAACTGAATACAGAAAATAAGTATGGCGTATGTAAGAAAGATTGGAACTGCGGTAGGAAAAGTGTTCTCAGGGATATTGGCCTAGACCCAACAATACTTTCGTCGGTGCGTTGCGATGAGATGACCTGCAACAAACTCGTAGCCCGTCGATTACTTTCCGATGGAGGCTTCCGGTGAATTGCCTTCTCACCGAACACACACGTACGGAACGATCACTAGCAAATCTAATTAGCAATAGGAATCTCTACGTACATGCTAGTTCTTTCAGCCAAGCTAATTACGTATGTAGCTGATCACCAAGCCAACTAGTAGATCAATCTTGCTAGCTCGATATAGCACCTGGAAACGAGTCTGATTGCCACACGCGCGTGTCACCCGTGTCTTTTTCTTTTCTATATTTCTCAATCGCACACTGATTACAAGGGGTGTTACGTGTACATATATAGTAGCTTTGTTGTAGCTAGTCTAGTAGAACTAGGACTCGTAATTCTACCACTAATCGGCTACACAAACCTACTCGGATACATACGCCCGTACCGCACATGGTGCCGCTTCGGTGTCCATCGTGCTTATTCCTAACAATCACCCCCTAAGCACGACGTGCACTTCACCTCGACCACGATCCCAAATGCGCCAGCTGCTCCTTGCAGGTGTCATCCTCGGCATTGCTTTCGCTATGCCGGCCTTCATCAACGACATTGCTTTCGTCGTTCTTCGGGGCACCCATGTCACCGACTTTGCTTTTGTCAGCTTCTCCATGCCTTCACGCTGACAATCCTTTTTGTTCGCGCCCTTCTCCACGCCTTCACGCCGACAGTCCTTTTTGTCCGCTTCTTGAGACATTATACTTGGTTCGATGAAGTATTTTCTTATCGATACTTCGCATATTTGATCTGCTTCTTGCCGGTACTTTTGGATACAGTAGAATAAATATGTAGGAGCTAGCTCACGTTGGTTGACTAGCAAAGCTAGTTTCCTACCGTGACTAGCAATTCCGACTTCTACCTGCTCTTGACCAACACCGTCTTCTGGCTCGTCCGGAGTAGCAAGGCACAGGTTGCCTACCTGTAGCGATTCGAATTTTTCTTTTGAATCCCTTTCTAGCATGTTTCCTTCTAACTTCTCTATACCACGTGAAAGACCTCTTGATGGATCTGCACCCCCTATTGTTAGGTCTCCTCCATCTGTTTGGCCACCAGTCCACACTCTTGGATCGTCGCCTTCTGGCCTTGCTGGCTTGTTTGCTGGGCTTGCTTCAGCTCCCCCTCCTCCTCTAATTGTTGGGCAAACAAGTGCAGGTATCGATGCACATGCATCTGCGCGTCCTTCCAGTTCCGTATCTTCTGGCCACTGACTAGCCTTCTCTTCAAACCATTTGTCTTCTGGGAGAATCCCTAGTGCTTCTGGCCTAGTGTCCACGCCTGGAGCACCTCCTAGGGCTTCAACGTCTTCTGGGCCCGAACTTGTTGACAAGGATAAGCTTGATTGATCCATATTTTCTTCATACTCAAGATCTCACGTGACATGAAAAGTTGGATATCCCGGTTCATTGTAGCCCCAATTCCATGACTCGCCTTCCTCAAAGATTACGTCGCCCCTGACAACCACCTTATTGGTATAAGGATTGCACAAGCGGTATGTCTTTGAGCTTTCATAGCCTGTCATGATCATTAGAGTACTCCGATCCACCAAATTGCTTTTATGGTCGGACTCCGTCTTGACATGCGCCACACACCCAAAAGTGCGAAGATGATCAACCGAGGGTTTCTATCCGTACCATGCTTCGTACGGCGTTATACCAACTCTACTCTCAGTTGGCTCCATGTTCAGCAAATACACAGCCGTATTGACTACCTCACCCTAGAATTTTCCTGGCAAGCATTTACTCTTCATCATCCTCCGTGCCATGGTCAACACAGTTTGATGCAGCTCACCCTCCTGATCAATGTGTAGGGTTCTTATCTTCGCCTCCACCTTGAACTCTTCGGCTTCCTTGATATTATCGAATGCTTGTTGAGCTTGATCCTTACTTTTCAGCAACACAATCCACATGTATTTACTATGATCAGCCACCACAAGCATGAAGAACTTATTGCCGGACAGAGTTGCGGGTGAAATTGCAATGCATAGATCGCCATGAACAAGTTCTAAGGCTTCCCTTGCCTCAAATGTGGCTTCACATGGTAACGGGGCACTCCGTTCCTTGTGATCTACACATGGTAGATCGTGATCCACTTCTGCCACAATCTCCGTAGCCGGTGATGGACGATCCTCCTCATCCTTCAGCTCAGTTACTTCGAGCATCAGCATCATCGGTCCATCATCTCCTTCCTAGGCGATGAGAGCCCTCTCCTTTTCCTTTGGTGGTTTCTGGCAATCAACCTTGAAGTTACCGAGATCGCCGCAGTTATGACACCTTACTTTCTTTATGTCAAACTTCCTCCGCGGCGGGGCGTCATCTTCGTCCTCCTGCCCCACGATGTACTTTTTCGCTGGGCGTTGCTTCTCCTTATCGCTCGTGGAGCCTCCTTGTTTTTCTTTCGAAAGAGTCATCCACTGCTGCTTCGTGAGCATCAGGTGCTCAACCTGTTCTGGATCACCGAAGCTGATCCGAATTCTCTCGTCGTGTGCCTTGAATCTTCCGACGAGATCCTCAACTGTCAATGTATTCAGGTCAGGACATTGTTCGATCGATGTAACAATCTTCATGTAGCGCACCGGTGCCGCACGCAGGAACCTTCTGACGTTCTTGACATCATCCAATCTCTCGCCATATCCCCTGATTACGTTGACGAGGGTAATGAAACGGGCGGCAAACTGATCAACCGTCTCGCTCTCCTCCATCTTCAGATCTTCATAGCTTTTCGTCAAAGTTTGAAGATGCGCTTCCTTCACGCGGGCATGACCTTAGTGCAAGATCTTGATCGTCTCTCATGCATCCTTCGCCGATTTCTTTCCGACAAGGTGCTGCATCACGTCCTTCGGCACGATGGAATATAGCGACGTTAGCACCTGGCGATCCTTTCGGTACTTCGCGTCTCCCTTGACGTACTCGTCGCCTCCTGGATCGACGGCCTCCTAACCTCCTGAGCCTCCATGGCCACCTCCATGTTGAGTGCCCATAGCCCGTAGTCCTTGCGATCGAGGCGGTCTCTGTCACCGGTGCTGATGTCTAGATCTCGCCAAACTTCACCATCGCCATGACCTCCTAGTACTTTCAGCAGATCACGAACGATAACCTTGGCTCTGATACCAATTGTTAGCCCAGACCCAGCCGCCGAGTACTTTCCCGCGACTGTGATGGCGAAACTCCGGTGAACACACGCACGTATATGAAGCTAGAGCTAGATTACTTTCCTGGTTACAGCAACTCACACACGCACATACGGAAACAATATGATCGATACACGCACGTATCTTGCGTCCTCTTTTTTATTGCTTTGAACTCACGGTGGTCTGGTTACAAGCATCTAGGGTACATGTATATATAGCTGGACAACTACCAACTCTACCTATAGCTAGACATATTCGATTACAAACTCCTAGACTTATACGTACATGTAAACTACTTGGAACCCAGCACGGAACCAACTCTGAACCAGACAGCACACTTGCTTACTACTCGTATACGCGACACCGTCAGGGGCGGAGACAGGCGGGGCCAGCAGGGGCTAGACCATTCGCCCCCCTAACAATCTGCAGCGTATTACTAGTACAGTAATCAAAGTATTTGGCTTAAATAATCACCGTACTACTTAAAGTCCAGGGCTAGCTATGTCTATGCAGCAAAGCCCAGCAAACAGCCCAGCTCAGGCCATCCCGTACGATTCTTTTTCCTTAACTTCCTCTTTGTTTCCAAAGCCGAGAGCCCATATCTGGTCGTCTACTCGTCTCCTCCCCGTCAAATTCTTTTTCATTGCCTCAGATACATTGCTAGCCTCTGATCCACCGCTCGCAAACTACATCAATCGCCAGCTGCAGGGGCGGAGCCAAGAGGGGCTAGCAGGGGCTAGACCACCCCTAATCGACCCCCCCCCCCCCCCTCAACATTTGATAGTAGGTAGTGGTACAACAATATTAGTGTATGTGTGGTAATGGTCGGAGATTAGTCAATAATTATTCAGTTGTGGATTAATGAACTAAGAACCATTAGCCCATCTCTCGATCATGGCATTGTTTCCTAGATAAAAATAATGATCTTCTTGTTAGGAATTAGAGGATCGATCTATAGTGTATGTCACCTAATCGTTAGGAGTAGGAATTAGTCCAATATGTTATTACTGCCTCAGGCCTAGTCACACATGATGTCTATACTTAAGGTATGTTGTGCATTAGATTTACCAATTCAATTCATATTTGCCACTAGTTAATCTTTCTTTAGATCAATAGAAGTTGCATATAGGTTTGTACATTGCCATAGAGTAGGAAGACAAAAGCAAAGGAAGAACAAGGAGTGCAATTTTCTTTGAAGAATAAGTTATTCAAAAAATGAAAAGAAATTTAAAAAAACAATTACTCCCTCCGATCCAAATTAATTGACTCGGATTTGTCTAGATTCGCATGTATCTAGACATGTTTTAGTGCTGCATACATTCGAATCTAGGCAAATTCAAGTCAATTAATTTGGATCGGAGGGGGTATCACAATTGTCATATTTTGATATCAATGCTATTTGTTAAATATCCAAAATCGTGTTATAGTATCTTTTATGCCGTGCATTCCTGTAAATAAAAATTCTTCTATTCCATTTACTCTGGAAAAAAAATCTTCTATGTCTTTAAGTGGTTATTGTCTTCTTCGCCTCCCTATGGTCAAATCCTGGCTCCGCCCTTGGCCAACTGCTAGGAAACCACGACATGGACCCTCGTGAACACAGATGTCGTCGTTCGCTCTATTGAACTATGCCAGGTCAAGTGTTGCGCACCATCATAGCCAAGATATGGCGACCTGCCCAATTGTTCTGTACCTCGTCAAGCTCCCAATCTAAAGGTACGATTGTTGTACTATACAAATAACTAGTCACTTTTGATTTTGTGTATGTATGTACAACTATCAAGGCTAGAAGATGTGCTAACCGATCAACATTAACTGGCCGTTAGATGTGCTTGCAGAAAATTTAGCAATTTTCATCTACAATTTGTATGTCAACCTGATAATAAATTATGGGAAAACTCGCTGGAGGACACAGATATTTTTCGGCCTTTACCAAAACACACCGCCGGAACGTGACTTTGCCTAATACCATTACGAGCTCACTAAGACTATATATCTATAATGTGTCTACAAAGGTGAACTAGATAGTTAATTAAGAAAAAGCAATTCTTCAGTAACTTGTCTGGGAGTGACATTTTTTTTGCTCCCTCGGTGTCTCACCCCCCCTATACCTGAATCCTGGCTCCGCCCCTGGACGCCGTGCCAGTGCCGCAGCTCCGGAGTGCTTATTCCTAACACTCTCGTCATGCATCAGGTTCGTACATAAGCAAGCAAATAGACCAACTTGTTTCTGAACCACTTATGAACTAGTACATCATCATACCAGCAACGAATTTCTGCCATTAAAGAAGATTCCTATTCGTGGCAAGGTCGCAGACTTCTTAGATCTCATGGCAACAACGCTACAGCGATACCACCCCAACCTAGAACTAACACGCATACAAGATGACAGAGAAAAAGGAACAGAGGAAGAAGGACAGAGGAATAGCCATCTTTCCAGCGTCTGCATGCCTTCCAAGCTCGCCAATCACTGATCTCTTCGCCGTGAATCGACGAGGGACTCCATCGCCGCTAGTAACGGCTGCGGGGTCACGCTCTCTCCGTCTGCAGTCTCCCTAGCTCGCAAAGGACAGCTCCCCTGACACCGGTGGCGGCGTTACCGCAGACCTCTCTGCCATGGCAGCCTTTGCCTATTTCCCCTCCTCTCCCAATTATAAAACAGCTAGTTGTTATTTAGGAAAAGTGGAAAAAAAAAGCCATATATATATATATATATATATAGCTTATTAGTTAGGGCTTCCAAATTAATTAGTTATCCCGTTGCTGCTAATTTAGAAGGCTCAAGCGATAAGCTAGACAACTTATGAATAAGACTGGCTAATTTACTTATTACTACACGTCGATCGTCCTTCATTCCTTGCTGTGATGCAAACAAAGTGCTAGTCCCTGATGCATATGTCCAACTGATGATGAGTAGGTAGGTTTTCAGCAAACCAACGAGCTAGGAAGGAGGAATTGTATGCCCCTTTTATTTATTTATTTATGGTGGAGGAAGAGAATACAACTACATACATATACATACATAATATGTTGCTTTGCACCCACCCGCAACTTGTGTTGATTACAAACCTCACAAGGTTGATGGTGCTGCTCGCCTCGCCGCAGACCAATGTCGTACTTCGTTCCCGTGAGGCCGTGACTCCTCCCTCCCTCCCTCCTGGTAGAGATCAGCCTGAGCACACTTGAACCGATTTCTTCATCATCATTCAAAGCGTGCGTGCGTGTCGTCCCATCCCACCTGACTTGCAACACTTCGACAAAGCCAGCCTCCATCCTACCGCAAAGGCTCCTATTGTTCTTCAAACACTCGGGTGCTGCTGTCACCCAATCTCAGGAAAGCAGTTGGTTGATCAAGGACCTCAAAACACTGGCTTCGCAGCTTGCTTGCTTGTATTATTTGATGAAAACCATCATTCGGGGGGAGGGCTGCAGAGCATGCAAAAGTAACTCTATATGACTACACATATTCAATAATAATTTGCCTAATCTTTTATTAACGGTTTTCTACCCCAAGGCATCGCGAAATGCTCTGTCGTGCCAGGTTTCTTTCAGACAATTACTTGGATCTCACTCATACCTGGAAATGGTTGCATCACAACAGCCGCAGCCTTCGTTGTTTCTTCAGCCGTACAACGCAGATCGACCACCACCAACGATAGAGGCCCCCATGTTCGATTCCATGACACAACATCACACTTCCCCAACAGCTAGCTGCACAACAACACCCAACAGATCACTCACAAATTGTTTTAATAACTATCAACAAAAGCTTAAAGCCTCATACTGCACCAAACAAACCTTTTTGGTGGAATTGAACCATGCTGCAGGGCTACATTCACGTTTCAGTCTTCTCAAAGAACCATTCATTGCAACCTCAGGGTTCAACTGCTCAACATGCTCTTTTTCTTTCCCATTATTAGGCAGACACTTGCCATTACATGCGTCATCTTCATTCTCTGCATATACTAGTTAAAAGATTTGAGGGTTACTATAGGAGGTGCGAGGAGCCCAAGGAGAGGACCAAGGAATAAATATTGCTGATGGTCGTAGGATAAGGCGGCAATTAACCTGGTTTTGCATTTATAGTTCCACCACTTCCATCCAATCTTTTTGTTAGCAAGCTTGTCCCAGGAAATAACATCAAATTAACGTGACGGAGCTGTTTCTTCTCATCATCCTCAATAGGTCTGAAACCAAATCCCGACACCCATGTATTAACCAACTCTGGGATGGCAGAAAGGACCAACATCTCAACATGGAACGATTTCAGCATCTGGAAATGAAATGCACACCGTCAAATCAAGATAGACTAGCATTAAGACCCACTGGACAACACAAGTAATTTTTTTCAAGGAAGATCACATCCTAAAATTGCTAGTGTGGTTGAAATCCTGGTGAATCAACTTATTGTGCCACACGATAATGCGAATTCCATAATTTGCATCACAACTTGTATCTGATTTCAAAACTCTAGTATATATACCTTTTCAATGATATCCAACAGTCTCCGGCACATCCCTTTACGGCGATAATCCAAACAAGTAGCGATGAACGGCAGCTCGGCTGCTTTGGTCCCATGTAACCTGCACATGACAGTGAAGGGAAATTCCTTAAACATGGTACTGCAAATGAGGGACACAACCATCACAACATATGATTAGGTTTTTACCAATAAACTATTTTCATCTAGTGTAAATTCTGCCAAGTTCATGAGTTGACACTTAGAAAATAATTAGTTGTGTAAAAAAATAACCTATGTTCACAACTGCCCTGAACCAGATGGAATTCTAACAATAAAAGAGCATGAAGAGATCTTACAAATTCACTGAATTTCCCTGTGAGGTTTGCATGCTAGAAAAGTTGAAATTCCGTTGTGAAAAAATTGCTCTACCATATTAACAATATTCAGCCAATAAGAACAGATAAGAAACATGGATGTACAAATGTTCTTGGGAAAATGTTCCCAATTTCAACTCTAAACAGAAACATAGCCAAGGGCCAATTACGTGTTACTGCATAGTTTACAACACGGATGTACAAACTCCATAAAAACTGTGGATAACTGTTGGGTCTCTAGGCACTCAACCAATTGAAGGATCCATGTATGTTAGTAATTGACTGGATTATGTTGCCTACACAAGTGTGGTCGCTCTTAAATATAATTTATATAGAAACTATGACAGCAGCCAATTTCTAGTCACAAACATAATTCAGAAAGAAAATAATGCGTACAGCCTAGAGAAGGCTTGATCAACCAAGCATCTTACCTGATAGATGCTACGCACAGAATTTCATCACCTTTCTCCAGGATTACAGTGTAGAATCCCTCATAATCTAAGCGCGCGAAGTTCGATCTGGTGAAGTGTGTTCCACATTAGCAAGTGTCGAAATTGTTTGGTAAAATGCTAATAAGGCAAGTGCTAGAGCATGCTTTAGGAGAAATAATTGGTCCAAAAAATATATAACTAGAAATAGCTATTAGCACTGAAGCAGATACCCCTATGTGTGTATCCTAACACATACACAGTCCCATCAATGGATCTCAGGTCTTGGTTAATAATTTGTAGTTTGCTATTAGCATTAACCAAAATTCCTAAGACCCAAAAATGGCAGTTGCAAATATGGGCCAGGGTTTAGTACACAAATTTCCGCAATAATATGAAGAAGTCAACTGTATATATTAGTCTTTATTATCGCCCTTTACTGAAAATATATATATGTATATGAGTATTTCAAAGCACTGTCTGATATCTCCAACAGTCTTCCATTTTGAACTAGTTAATAGAGGAAATATAGTATTCAAAAGATTATGTTTGCCATGCATAAAAAAGACGAAGCAAATTTAGGAAATATGTGGTCACTAATGGTGCAAGGGGATAATGAGTAAAGTAAATAGAAAACTTACCCCTTATTGTACAAGACATGTGGTATCATGTCAACACCAGTCCTAGGATCCACCATACGAATGAAACATTCTTCCAATAAAGTAAGAGCCACCGCCAATTTTGTATTACATTCCGCCATATGGGTAATCATCCGAGCAGAATGTAGCCTCCGACCATCACTGCGGCACTTCAATATGCTCCATGAAAGCTCATTGTCAATAATATTCTCTATCCCAATGTGACTATGTAGTCCAACAAATATCTGTTAACAAGAAGTGCAGAGAAAAGCTTTCAGTTCGATCCTCGATCATACGGTTCAGACATTACGAGCATGGAAAAATAAGCAATGCAAGATGTACCAGTGTCAGTCAAAGAGTGCATTACAAATCTGAAGAATACAGGACAAGAAAATCAACCATAATTTCTGAAGGTGTATGATGAATCAAAAGAATTACACTACTGAGCATCTTGTAGACAAAGATAAAATCAAATATTACCTCCTTACAGTATCTCCCGCAAAACCATGTGTCGGATCCTTTACCACAGGGCAGCATCTTGTGCTTAATGCATGCGGCATGGTCTACCAGTGGAAACAAGAAAATATCAAGTTGAAGTTTAGGATAAACATTAGAAGATAAATTTACTCATTATGCATTATGATTTTAAAGATAAATACAAGAGTTTGAAGAACAGTATGCACCAATTAACTACTGCAACCCTACAATTTACTTTAAGTAAATGATACCAGAAGTAGTGCAAATGACAAGGCAGGTGAGGAGGGATCGTAATCATTACATGCATCTCCACACTGCAGACATTTCAAGATAACTGAGGACGGAACCTCCTTTTCACTAACTGGATTCCCACAATTCCGGCATGTGCATTTATGGCAGTACCAACTGCCTTCAGGAAGCTCCTGCAGATGTAAAAGGAAGAAAATAAATTATTAACAAAGCTTCATCAATATAAGTAGTCGATTCAAAGTTCCAACAAATAAATATTTTCTGGAACAAAACAGTGCAACAATAATGGATTGCAACATCTGTAACAGAAGCTTGGTACCTGGGCAGACAAGCAAGCTTCATGATATGTTGATGGGCAATTGTCGCAGCAAAGCAATTCACCACCATCTCCACAGAAACCACACGTATCGTCATTTTCGTCCATCGCCTCGACTTTCCTACCACATGCGTCACTTCTCCTGCTCATCAATTCAGCAGACCAAGCCTCTACCTGGCAGAGAGTATATGACTTGCCAGAATGCAAAAAGAGGCCTAATGAGGACTTGGGCATATGGCAACCAGCATGAGCCTTGAAGTCTGATACAGATAAGGTTTTTGAACAACATGTGCAAAGAATGCCTTCCCAGGTGACCTGCCCATCCTTAACAACTTCATCGCTCTTCAGATCCCGGTACTGAATGACATCTTTTACGGTCAGAAAGCCAGTTGCAATCAACCAGCAGAGAACACTTTTCCGTGCCAAACTTATTCTCTTCCCACCCAATAGGTTTGTCCCCCCTTTTCCAGACGTACCTCGCTTTTGGTTTTTAAGCTTTTTGTACTTTGCAACCGAAAAAAATGAGCTTGCAGCAAATTTGTGGTAGGAGGCGACATCCCTGTTTTTAACAATAGCTGCAATCAAAAGGTCATCATCGTTGATGCGCAACTCACGGGGCCTCTTCTTGGGTTGTTTATCACAACCATCAGGTTTCCTTTTAGTGGTGATTGTCTTGCAGATTTGTGACTCGTGAGATATATCGGTTTCCAGGAAAGCAGCACTAGACCCATGGGATAACTCAACAGGAACAGCACTGCAGTTTGAAACCTTATGTGAATCCTTCGGGGGAATTCTAAGAGATGATTCCTCCAACAGCAGCAAGTTCTTGTGACTCGACCCCCTTGCATTCGAATCGGGTGTTGATACTGTATGATTCGCATGTTTTTTAACAGCACCCTCGCCTCTTAACATACTCTGTTTGCTCTCTGAAGGCAACTTCTTGTGGACCATTTCTATAGGGACAGTTTCATTGGCACCTAACTCCGTTGCATTAGCATCAGGTTCAGAAACTGTATGCTCCGTAGGTTCTTTAACGTTGCTCTCGCCTCTTAACATACTCATCTGCTTGCTCTCTAAAGGTAACTTCTTGTGGACCATTCTTATGTGGACGGTTTCATTGGCACCCGGATCTGTAGGTTCTTTAACATGCTCCGTAGGTTCTGGTTCTGAGACTGCATGCTCCCTTACATTAGAATCTGGTTCTGAGACTGCATGCTTTGTAGGTTCTTTAACAGCACCCTCCCATCTACTCATTTTCTTGCTCTCTGAAGGAGAGTTCTTGTAGACCATTTCTATAGGGACGGTTTCACTGGCACTTGACTCCTTTGCATTAGAATCAGGTTTTGAGATTGCATGCACCATAGGTTCTTTAACAGTACCCTCGCCTCTTAGCATACTCATTTCCTTGCTCCCAAAAGGCCACAACATGCCAGGTTTGTTGCTTTGGATGTTTCCATTTAGCTTTGCTGATCTGGGTTCAGCTTTCAAATGCTTTTTCAATGTGCCAACAGCTGAAGAAATAGCATGTTTTTCCGAGAGGTTGACGTTTTGCGGATTAGAGAAGTCAAGAATCGCTACATTGCTCTGTTGGTTAAATGCATTTCCCATAGTATGCTGCATAAAGCTTTGATAATACAGCTCATCTAATCCATTTGCATCAATATCAGATATCATTCTGGGCTTCTTCCTTGCTTTTTTCACCGAATTATTGATGAGCGCTGCTCCGGAGCCAAGTTGCCGGGTCTCAGTGCTTCCATTAATATGATTCGCCTTTCGGTCACTTTCCCTGCTATTCTGACCCTGTGTGCGCCCATTTTTTAGGTTACTATCCCCGCTGAGGTCTCCTCCCAAATCATGAGAGCTCGGTACAGCCTGACTTGTGCTGCAGCTCTCAATTGCTTGCTTTCTGCAATCAGTCTCTGTGATCACAGGAGTAGACTGAACCTTGTGGATGGTTAGCAGATCGCTGGCTTTCTGTCTACCTTTACTTTGTGAGGAGGACATATTCTTGTTGTCATTGAGAACAAATGTTGAACTATCAACAGCTCTGATAGTTTTGCACTGTTGCAGAGCAGTAATTTTCCTACCGACGAACACAACAGCAATGAAAGGATCCAAAAGCTCCCAGCGTTGAAGGAGTGTAAGTGCATTCTGCTGGGTCACAAGTAGCTTCTGGATATACTCCATTGTATCTGTGAGGTCTTTCCAGAACAGATCGATATCTGACCACTCCATGGGATGTTTCCCCCGTTGTGAGCCCAGAGAAGCTTCATATAACTTTTTACCGCAGAACTTCCACGCCTGAGTTAGTGAGCTAAGGACGATTTCCCTGCCTGGTGCTGTGAAGTAGGACGACATCTTGGCCCTGTCATTCCTTTTCCGTGGCCTGATGGTCCAGCCAGCATCCGTGAAAAGGCAATGTGCATGAGCTTCCAACTGATCCGGGAGATCCCTGCTTGAGGTCTTCTTGAAAGCAGCAGCAACGGGTGGGACGGACTGTAGGCCGCTGCATTGAGGAACATCACCATCATCCAGCGAACTAATATTCGCGTCTGGCGTGCCCTTCTCACTGAAGTGCTCGGGGGGTTCAACAAACTGGGCAGAGCCAATACGGTCATGGGACAGGTGAGGTGGCGCTGCAGTATCATAGGCTGAGTCGTCTGTGAAGGGCGGGTATGCACCTCTTTCAGACAAGGCTGCCCCGTTACATGGATACAGCGCCTGGGCCATCTGTCCTTGATGATCATAGCTTAAGCAGGAGGCGTCGGTCGGGCCAAACGGCTGCTGATCATGTAGCCACTGGTACATAAAGGGATCGGTGAGAGAAGCGGTGGTCTGGAAGCGAGAGAAGTCCGCCAGTGCGTCGACGTAGGAGGGCATGGGATCCTCGACCCCGCTGGTGCTGGTGCTGCCACCGAACCCGACCGCGTCACACACCCCAGCGGCGCTGTCCTGAACCACTGCTTGCATGTGACTGTTTTCAACAGCCGCTGCGCCAAAGACTCGCTGCTGGTTATTACTAGCTGCACACGGAGGAGCCGCTGCACCTGGCCAGTATCCTAGGAAACCCTGCAGCACAGAATCGAGCTCGAGAGCCAACCCGTCGACCCCGTTTTGGTCACTGCTGCAACAATGCGTGTGCTGCTCCTGGACATCCCCCCCTTTGCCATCCACACGGTGGTCATAATCGGTCCTGTTATTTTGGCCGCTGCTGTGAAGATGTGCATGACCAACAAGACTGCCTGCTCTGGTGGCGTCCATCCAACCAGGCTGAAAGGCATTGGTGTGGAACCACCTCTGCTGCATGTGAGGCGCCTCAGCTGGAGGTTGTTGGTGAGGAGCAGCAGCAGCAAAGTGGGGTAGCAGGGACGTCTCGGCCACCTTGAAACGCGTCCCGCCTGCTGCAGGAGGCTCCGTGGAGGAGAAGACGTCCCTGAAGACCTGTAGCTCCGCGAGGGACCTGTCCAACTCGCTGCCATGGTCCTCGTGCATCCGGGCGGCAACCTCCTCCCCGAAGATGAAGCGCAGGGCGTCGTCCTCCCTGAACCCTAGCAGCGCCTCCTCCCCCTCCATGGCTGTGTGGCAGAGCAGCGGGCGGTCAGTCGGCGAACGAATCTGAGGCAGATCCGAGCGAGCGAGCGGATGGGTGGTACCTTGAGACCTGACGAGGCGAGGCGAGGCGAGGAGGGGTGGAGGCGGGTCCGGCGCAGGTGGCTGGCGGCGAATCGAGCGGAATGAGGCCGGGAGGAGAGGCGAATCGGCCCTGGCCTGCTGCTGGCGCGGGGAGACGAGACGAGATCCGGGGACCGCGGCTGTTGCTTGCGCCAAAGGTTCCACAGTCCCGGCGTGCTCGCGGGCGGGCGGGCGGGCGGCGGGGAGAGGAGGGCTCGCCGGAAGACCTCACCGCGGCGGCGTCTGGGGCGGCGGGGAGAGTGGCAGTCTCTCTCTCTCTCTCTCTCACTGCTCGAGTTTTTTTTTCCCTTGCAAGAGAAGAGAGTGGGATTTAAAAGTTTTTAAATGTTGTTGGATTCAAACATTTGGAGTTCCGACTTCCGAGACAGTTTGACTCCACTTTTGGCCTTTTGTCTGGAAATATTTTAAGATAACTATTAATTTAGCAACGTATAGGTTCATCAAAGTACATGATCAAACATGGTAAACTTTCACTTTGATAAAAGCTTATATGCAACATAAATTGGGAAGGAGTATAACTGGCATTTTTTGGACTGGGCCGAAAAAAGCCTGACACAAAAAACCCAGGCCTGAGTCCAGCTATCGGGCCTAAAATCCCGCCCCAGGGCCTTTCTTAAAATTGTGTTATCTTGGCCCGAGCTTACACCGGGCCACGGATCTACAACCCAGACCCGACCTGTGGGCCAAAAAGGCCCGACCAATTGGGATTTTTTCAGGTCAGGCCAGGTTTTTTTATGCCCAAGTATAGGAAGGAGGGAGTACATTGAAACCAAACTAGAAGGAAATGCGCGCTTCGCCGCGCTGCCTATAGTATATTTGGTAGAGTGTAGTAAGTGTGTTGTACTCACTGTTGATAACACATTTTGTTTATTTATGTTACCATAAATTAAATATATGAGCACATGTGGGGTTGAGTGTTTAATAATCTTCGCAGTGTCAAAAGCCTGATCGGGATTGACACGTTCTATTGCCAGAGGTTCTGTGGTTGCTGCATTTTTAGCTGTTCAAACTCAGTTGTCATCCCGAAAGATTCATAAATTTTATTAAACTCCCGATCACAATTGTCGGATCATGTGAAGATTCCCTTTACTGTTATGATTCCCTTCGGTGTTGGCATTTTCATAACTATATATGCATAATACGAGACTGCCATGAATCGTGCAAAAAGCCAGGCATCCCACGATCGCATGATATTGTGATGGGTAGTCCATGACTTCGAACTCGAGCTTTTCTCGCCTGAAATTTGCTTTGGATCCAAAAACAACATCAAGAAATATTTTACCTAAGGGAATTTCGGCTTTACCAGGCACTATGCCGTGGAAGGATGTTTTTGTTGGTGCTAGATTTACTAAAGAGTAGTTCATTGCTCTCAATGTTTTGGCGTAAATCAAATTTATGCTTCTTCCTGCATCCATGAAAAAATTTCTCATGTCGAATCCTCCTAATTGCGCTTCAACTATCAAGGACGAATGACCCGGTCGTGGTACTCGAAGTGGGTGATCAGCTCTGCTGAATGTGAATTCCTGTTCTAACCAGTGAAGATACTCGGGTGTGGCTAGCGGAGCCATCTCGTCCATGTTAACTTGTCTTATAATTAGCTTCTAGATCCTGGTGGACGGGCACCCTTTCTGAATCATTGACATTGATCCCTTTGACCTAGGGTATTCACTACCTTGATCTGTTGTGTTTTGCGGTTGTCCTGCTGGATGGTGTAACGGCAGTGGTGGTGCTCCGATGGCTAATGTTCTAGGCATAGTGTTGTATCCTCGGTTTGTTGTTTCGGTTTCCTTTGAAGGGAATATGCCCGAGAGACAATAATAAAGTGGTTATTATCTTATTCCTTGTTCATGATAAATGTTTATTTTGCATGCTATAATTGTATTGATTGAAAACATCAATACATGTGTGTTTAATAAACAAATAAAAAGTTCCTAGTTATGCCTCTCTTATAGACTAGCTCGTTGATTAACAAGATAATCAAGGCACTAGTGGAAAAAAGGGATTCCGTTCATTCTTTGAACCGAGCACGGTCCGATTTGTTACGGTAGGGACTAGTGCCGACACTAGTCCCGGTTAAATAGCGTGTCCAACAACTAATAAGCGAAGCGCTAGTCGAGCAGATTACGGGTCTCTAGTCTGGTCCAGTAACCGGCTGGGACAAGAGACCTCGAGCGAACTTTGCACTTCTGAGGGACAAGTAGTCCCGGCCCGTATCACGGCCCGGGACTAAAAGGTCCCCCTATATAATACAGCTTCGTACATGCCCTTTCCATGGCCATTTTCCCTCCCAAGCAATCGAGTTCATGCCCTTTTTTCTTAAGATTTGTCAAGATTTGGTTGCAACCCCTAAATCCAAGGTTTTAAAAGGTTAAGAACTTCATCCTTTCATCTCTTATTGTTACTTTAGCTCAATGCGATAGAAGTATAGATGGATTTGCATGCTCTAGAAGTAGAGGATTTTTAGATGTGTAATTTTAGGCAAATTTTGATTAGACACAAAGTTACAGAAAATTGAAATATGTAATTTTAGAGTTTCAGAGCTCAAAATGGAATGAGGATTTCACTACTAGAACAATAATTAAAAACTCCACATTTTTCATGGTAATTGTTTTCTCTAATTCAAAACTTGGTGCATGTAAATTTTTCAAAATTCAAATTTAATGCTCTAGAAGCTCACATTATAACTTGTATTGAATTGATCATTAATCTCTATTCATGATATTGTGTAATGGTTTTTGATATACCTTTACAATAATGCAAATGGTTCGGGAATGGATGTATGGTACTGACTGACGCTCTAGCAAGTTCATTAATGGCATGCATGAATTCATCCGTGTGGCTGATGCGAACAAGTGGTATGGTTTTGTATTCTGTACATGTAGTGGATGTAGGAATCAGAAGGATTACTCTGACTCAAAAACCCTCCACCGCCACCTATTAAAGTCCGGTTTCATGCCCAGTTATAATTGTTGGACCAAGCATGGAGAGAGAGGGGTTATAATGGAAGACAAAGAAGAAGAGGAGGAGGATGATGATAACTATCATGGTTTTCCTGAGTACGGTGATACTTCCATGGGGGAAGCTGAATGGGAGGCTAAAGAAGAGGCACATGATGATGAGCCCACTAATGATCTTGGTCAGACCACTGCCGATGCACGGAGAGACTGCGAAACTGAAAAAGAGAGGGAGAAGTTCAATCACATGTTAGAGGATCACAAAAAGTTGTTGTACCCAAATTGCGAAAATGGTCTGAAAAAGCTGGGTAGCACACTGGAATTGCTGCGATGGAAGGCAGAGTGTGGTATACCTGACTCCTCATTTGAAAAGTTGCTGAAAATGATGAAGAATATGCTTCCAAAGGATAACGTATTGCCCGCCAGTATGTACGAAGCAAAGAAGGTTGTCTGCCCTCTAGGTTTAGAAGTTCAGAAGATACATGCATGCCCTAATGACTGCATCCTCTACCGCGGTGAGGAGTACGATAATATGTCTGACACCCAGGCATGTAACCCTGGATCGCCTCATACCGAAGAACTTTCTTGGTGGTGCACACACAAGGGGAACACGGAACATTGGAATTAAATAGAGATTATCTTATTTGCTACCGTTGAGTATCTAAATATTAGCACACAATAAGATGTAAAAACTGGTATCAACATCATATGTATAATGTGATATAATATGGTCTTTCTTGCGTCTTGATCTCCATCGAGCGCTCTTGCATGATCTCCATCGTGCCCTTGGTTTGACGCTAAGTCCACGATGCCTCCACCAGGTCGTCCATCGGAATGATGACTATTACTATACTACTTAGTAACAGAAAAGTAAACTACTTTACCTTCGTATCGATCAATGCCATATCATAATCACATGCCCCCTGCAAAATAAAATTAGACGCCTCTACTTTATCTATTGCAATTTTTACGTGGTTGTTAGGGCTTTCGTACTAGAACCGTTTCTAAACTACGAACTTTCCAACCACAACATGGATCCGACAGTTGTCTCTATTACACCCTTTTCGAGGCCCTCTGTTGTAAATGCTATATCAACTATTGAATGAGAGACAGACACCCGCTAGCCACTTATACGGTACAAGCCGTATGTTGAGCGTGGAACCAGTCTCGCGTACGAATACCGTAAGGTCGGTCCGGGCAGCTTCATCAAACAATACCACGATATAAACAAGTACACGTTAGAGGGTAACAACTAAGGGATCAATGTCCGCACAATACTTGTGCGTACTGGCCGTACATCACTCCTACGCATAGATCGGCTCTGATACCACTGCTGTGGATCGGTGCAGAAAACAAAAAAATTCCTATGTTGGAACCCTAGAAACTGCATAGGATCTATCTATGTAGTAATGCAGTAACGACCAATGCGTATAGAATACATATCCTTGTAGATCGTATACGGTTAACGTTCCGCGGGGAACGTGATTGAAGTAGTCGTACTCGTAGCCGACCTCAAGGTCGCGAAGCTCCTCGCAGGTCACCCCTTGCTCCTTCTTCATCTTCATCGTGCAACAGCTCCGGCTCACGACATTTAAGCGCCCCAAGTGTTGCGCCTCGTGTCTTCGTACACATCCGGTGCACGATGAGACCTCTGGCTCCCCGATCCCACCAGGAGTGCGGAAGTTGATATCCGGCTAGGAATCCCTGCAGCGCAACGACATACTGCAGGTGTGCCTCGATCGCACAGCCCAGACTTGGGGCCATGGTCACAAGGCATAGAGAGAGAGAGAGGGAAGAAGGAAGTCAACCAAAGGACTTCTCCAAATATTGGTGTGTTTCATCCCACCCATGGGCACCCCTTTATATAGGGGGAGGGGGTGTGCCCTCCCCTTTGGGTTTCCCATGTGGGACTAAACTAGGGAGAGAGGGTGGGAGGCGCATGGGCCTCATGGGCCGCCGGCCAGGGGTGGGCCCCATCCCACGCACAGCCCTAGGCTGGCCGGGTGGGCCCCCTTAAGGCGCCTGGGCCTTGGCCCTTTGGCCCTTGGCCCTTCCCTCCTCCGGTTTTCCCTCATGGGCCCTATTTCCCTAGGAAGTTTGGCCCATTAGTGGAATAACCCTTCAAATTAGATTTTAATATTATATTTAATATTAGTTACACTAATTAATATGTAAATACATATTACAAAACCTGATTCAACCCGAAACACCTTTCAGTTCCCCTTTCTATATCTTTCGAACAACTTCAGAATTCCCATAATGATTCCGGTCCTTTATTCTTTCTCCGAACAGCTTCGGATTTCTCCACGGAATGATTCCGGCTTTCTCTTTCTCTACTATGATTCCGTCTTACGAATGATCGCTCTCATCGTACCTTTAAGTGTATCCTCTCACGGCTCGGGAATGCTCTAGACATGATCTGTATCAATGATCAACAGAGGGACCAGGGATGTCCATGTGTCCCCTATGCATTCCTGATGACAATGTTGTTTCCGTCTAAATGTAGCATCCTCTTCCTTTTGTTTCTCGATACAACTTGTCCGAGATCCGATCATTGGTATCCCATACCTTGTTCGATCTCGTTCACAACAAGTTCTGTTTTCTTGTTACCGTGATATTACATCCCCGTGACCTAGTCACATGTTGCAACATTTATAGATTTAATCTCACCAAGCCGGACGTATGTATCTTTACCCGTCATGTGGATGAACAAATTACGTTCTTGCAGTCACATGTCATCAACTGTTCCTTTGGAATATCCAACATACATCTTTATGGCCATCGTATTACTAGATGATGGTTGATATAGTCAAAGCAGCCTCGGGAAACAGTGAGTAATATAAGCTCACGGTCTAAGGAGAAGGAGTCTAGGTATAGCTATTGCAACAATGAACTATATGACTTGATCATGTTGCAATCCTTCGAGGAATGTCCAATCACATCATTCTCCAATGATATGATCTCGTTGTCAGTCGGCATAAATGCCCATGATCTTGAAACCCAGATCATCTTCGTGACCAACGAACTAGTATGAATAGAGGCTACTAGGGACTTGGTTGTTTCATACCACACCTGTACCAATGTTTCTACTTGGCACAGTTCTAGCACAATATGAAACTATTATAAACTAATTGAGATATGACAATAAAAACCTATTTATTATTTGCCTCTAGGGCATATCTCCTTCAAGACGACCACTGCTCGCCAAGCTTGGACCACCAATCGTTGAGAGGGGGATCTGCAGCAGTGGGATGCCCGCCCAACTCAAAATGATTGCCGCCTGCGCCTCCCTCATCCGTGTCCCGGGTGTACTTCATGTGTGGCGTTCTAGCTTCTGCTGATACTTCATGTCCCGGATCGAGCCGCAGGTCGCCGCCGCCAATCCGTAGCGCCATTCAGGGCCGCGGTCGAGGTCACCCGACCTCCCACCGCTGCCGACAAGCCATTACCATGGCGTGCGGCAGCAGCTGTGGGGGACCTGGGTCACCAAAATCACCGACCGCAACACCGGCTGCCGCCACTGGCTTGGAACCTTCCGATGGGCGCGGCAGGTGCACGACATCAAGAACGCCGTGCTCCATGGCAGCGATTGCGGACCTCTCAACTTCCCCTTAGGCCAGCCCAGCGAGGTCCCGGAGCTCTTCTCCCCTCCCAGCCACGGCCACACCTCGCGTATCGCTTGGGAGGACCGAGAGGCGCGGGAGCGGCTTGAGGCCGAAGCCTCCGGTGAGCAGTACATATTGTCTGAGCACGGGATCACTAGACTGAGCTTCAAGCTTAGAAGCTGTATCAACTGGTGTGGAGATAGACTTGCACTGTAACATACCGGTGCGGTCAAGGAGCTCCATAACATACTTCTCCTACCAAAGAAAGAGACAGTCCTTGTTGTGCTTGACGGAGATGCCCAAAACATAATGTAAATCACCCATGTCCGTCATGGTGAACTCAGAATGGAGTGAAGCAATCAAACTATGCAGCAGTGTCGAGGAAGACGCAGTCAAAATTATGTCATCCACATAGAGCAGGAGATAAGCCATATCGGAGCCACGGCGATAGACGAACAACGAGCAGTCAGTCTTGGCACTTAGAAACCCAAGAGATGCAATATAGGAGGCAAACCGCTGAAACCATGCCCGTGGAGCCTGCTTCAACCCATACAAGAATTTGTTCAGGCAGGACACCTTCTCAGGATAATTGGGATCAATGAAAGCTGAGGGTTGTCGAGCATAAACCGTCTCATCAAGTTTGCCATTGAGAAAAACATTCTTGACATCCAGATGATGAATAGGCCAATCACTAGAAAGAGCAAGTGACATAACTGTCCGTATCGTGGCGGGTTTAACAACCGGACTTAAAGTTTCATCAAAATCAATACCTTCACGTTGCGTGAATCCTCGCAAGACCCACCGTGCCTTGTACCGATCAAGAGAACCATCAAACTTTAACTTGTGACGAAAGATCCACTTGCATGTGACAATATTTGCATTGCGAGGTGGATCAACTAGGTCCCAAGTGTTGTTGGAGAGAAGAGCACTGTACTCATCAACCATCGCTGCATGCCAATTAGGATCCTTGAGCACTCCACGGTACGTCTTCGGGAGAGGAGATAACCCAAGTTTATTGAATACAAGTAGTATGGTACAATAATTTATAGGTACTAGTTTAATAGTTCCATAACATTAGAACTTTGCTTTTCTTGCTACTTGGACGAAAGTATGATTTTTAAAAGCAAGTACATAACCCGAAAATAAATTCGTCACTACTAGGAAGGAATGGTGAGGGCAGCGTGCAGATAGTCAACATGATGATCTTCACATGTTTTGATCCGATCTTCACATGTTTTGATCCCAGTGGATAGCTCATCACTGGCACCCCGTGCCGTTGGCACTACACTACAACGCTGAGCATGCTGTATATTTCTTTAGCGGTTTCATTATCCGGCAGCTCAATCCTAGTGTCCAGCAAATCCTTCATGCGCACATTACTCTTGTGTGTTCTCAAGTAGATGGATGAGAGCAAATCGCCTGGATGGGATCCGAGAAATAGCTCCAGCGCAATGACTCCGAAGCTATATACATCGCACTTCTCCGTCACATTATCAGTATATGCTAACTCTGAAATTAATTTCAAATAAAATTCATTACTATTGCTATAAACAGTTTAGAGTATCATAGTGTCCATAAGTTTAAACGCACATAAGGAATATATATAATAATTAGATATCTATGTCTAGAAAATAATAAGATAGTGTTTTACTTTATTTACCTGGAGCAAGATACCCTTTTGTCCCAGCAAGCCTTGTGATATTCAAGCCATTAACATTGAGAATTTTAGCCGTGCCAAAATCCAAGATGCAAGCTCTAAATTCCACATCAAGCAAAATGTTTTTACTTGTTATATCTCGGTGGACTATGGGAGGACAAACAATCATGGTGCATGTATGCCAAAGCATGAATCACGTCGAGCGCAATATTTACCCGCTTTTTCCAGTCCAATTCACTTGCACTTTGACTGTCCCTCAGTGTTTCTGCCAAGTTTCCTCTCTCCATATATTCATAGATAAGGAACCTTCCTTTGCTGGAGGAACAATACCCAAACAATTTTACGATATTCCGATGTCGAATATGTACCAATGCCTCGATCTCACGGTTGAATACAGACACATTGATGCAATTCTCATCTTCTACCAAGTGTATCTTCTTGACCGCAAACACCTCACATGTGGGAAGTCTGGCTTTGTACACAGACCCGTATCCCCCAGTTCCTATGCAATGCGTGTCACTAAAACCCTCTGTTGCTTCAACGATTTGGTTGAACACGCCTACCCCATCAAAGCTGCAAATAGAGAAGACATTTGCCTCTGTTGCTTTATCAGTGTTAATTTCCTTTGATTTCTTTCCTCCATGTTGGAACATCAATATCGCTACAACAAGACCAAGACATATCATAGCAGAAATAATGGCTCCTATAAGTGTTATGTATCCTTTCCTTTTCCCTCCACTCTTGGTTTCACTACTGCCAGGGGGCAATCCTTTCACTACACCACATAGCATCTTATTGTGCATGAACCAGTCGAGAGGAGCTTCTTGGAAGATCATACTCTCTGGGATTGGTCCTTCTAGTTCATTATAAGATACATCAAGCTTTCCATGTTCTTAAATGATGGTGGAATTGAGCCGTTCAACTCATTGTGTGAAAGATTGAAAGTATCTAGCAAAATCAGAGAACTAAAATGGCTTGGTATTTCCCCTAAAAATGAATTACAACTTAAATCCAACAATTCATGTAAATTAAACAACGCCCCTATCTAGGTAGGTATGATTTCCTTGAAGTTATTGTGACTCAAATTCAAGTAGCGAAGCTTGAAATAGTTCCCAACCAAACCATGTATCAAACCACTTAGGTTATTTGATGACAAATCTAGGATCTCTAGATTGGATAATGCTCCAATTTCATCTGGAATGGTTCCCTAAAGCAAATTGTCTGTGAAACTCAATTGGAACATTTCTTTTAGATTCTCCATTACACTTGGAAGCTCTCCTTCAAGCTTGTTTGATGAAAGGTCAAGTATCCCTAGCTGAGAAAGTTGAACCATACTTGTGGGTATTTTTCCTGTGGTATTATTGTTTGAGAGGCATAGCATGGTAAGTTTACGACATTCCCTCCAATGATACGATAATTGACCAAACAGTTTGTTGGAACTAATATCCATATACACAAGTTTTGGATGAAATCCCAACTCAGAGATATCTCTTTGGATTTGATTCCTTTCAAGACAAACTCTGACTAGGCTTCTACAGTTTACCAAACTTGATGGTAGTGGTCCACTTAAGTTGTTACCAAATGCAGTAAAATTTTGTAGCAAGCCTCCAGCACACAAAATGGGCGGCAAGGGACCATAGAGATTGTTCAAATGAAGTTGCAAAACTTCTAGATTCACCAGGTTACCTAGTTCTTGAGGAATATGACCAGAGAGTTGGTTACCCCCCTAGGTGCAAGAGAGTGAGATTAACCAAACTCCAGAAATTATCAGGAATGGATCCTATGAGTTTGTTCTCCTCAAGATCCAACTGTTGTAAATTCACTAGGTAACCTAGTTCTCGAGGAAGATATCCCGATAATTGATTATCATAATGTTACAACATAGTGAGCTTAGAAAAATTTCCAAAGGTATGGGGGATGGAACCCATGAGCTTGTTCTTCTAAAGTTCCAACTTTTCTAAATTCACCAGGTAACCTAGTTCTTGAGGAAGATATCCTGATAATTGATTATCATAAAGATACAAGGTAGTGAGAGTAGTCAAATTTCCAAGTGTACGGGGAATGGAACCGAAGAGTTGGTTTTCCTCAATCTCTAAACGTTCTAAATTCACTGGGTTACCCAGTTTTTCTGGGATGTGCCCGGAGAGTTGGTTACCCCCTAGGTACAAAAGAGTGAGATTAACCAAACTCTGAAATGTGTCAGGGATGGAACCTATGAGTTTGTTTTCGCCAAGAGACAACTGTGTCAAGTTCACCAGGTAACCTAGTTCTAGAGGAATATATCCAACTAACTGATTGTCGTAAAGGTACACGATAGTGAGCTTTGTAAGATTTCCTAAATTTCTTGGAATAGGGCCTATGAGGTTGTTTTGGGAAAGGTCTAACCTAACCAGCTTGGTTAGATAGGCTAGTTCATTGATGATGGGACCAGAGAAGTGATTGTTTGACAAGTCCAGTGTTGCAAGACTCTCTAGGTGTTTTATTTGCCATGGTATTTTGCCGGAAAGTTGATTTTCCTGGAGCATGAGGTGCCGCAGGTTTGGCAAGGATGATGCTAAAGCGGGTGGAAAGGAGCCCCTTATCTGATTGTGCGCGAGCTGGAAGCTGGTGAGGGTTTACAATGCCGTGAAGTTGAGGGTGTCGAGCTTCCCTCTCAGCCTCAGGCCCCGCAAGGAGATCCAGTGATAATTGTTAGCACAGCCCCTGTCGCCGAGTACTTTCCGACGACATCGACGAGGAAATTCCGACGAGACGACACGCACGTATCCGATAACTTCCGCCGAGATGCACGTGCTGCTAGCCGATCTATTCTTTTGATCTAACTAGTACACTCACGCACGCACACGCAAAACAACTTTGATTGCCAAAGGCTCTTGTTGAGCCTTGCTTTCTCTCTTGTATTGCTCAACTCCACGGTTGTTGTCTGGTACCAGATTACAAGGCCAGGTGTGTGTATATATATGCACTACTAGGACCTAATCAACTAGGAGTCGGTGTACTACTCCAAAACCTAGTCTAACACATATACGTAAACTACCTGGACACCTACACCTACTCGGACTGCAATTCCAATACGTGTAGGACACGTGATTATCTAACAATCACCCCCTAATCACGATGTGCTTCTTTACATCGACCTGGGTCCCAAATGCGCCAGCTGCTCCTCGCGGGCGTCATCCACGGCATTGCTTTCTCCGCTCCCTTCCTCAGCACCCATGTCACCGACTTTGCTTTTGTCGGCTTCTCCATGACTTCACGCCGACAGTTCTTTTTGTCCGCGCCCTTCTCCATGCCTTCACGCCGACTGTCCTTTTTATTCACGCCTTGAGACATTATACTTGGTTCAATGAAGTACTTTCTCATCGATGCCTCACATATTTGATCTATCGCTTGCCGGTGCTCTTGGATGTAATAGAACAAATAAGTAGGAGGTAGATCAAATTGGTTTTCTTCTAGCTTCTCTATACCACGTGAAAGGCCTTTTGATGGATCTGCACCCCCTATTGTTGGGTCTCCTCCATCTATCTGGCCACCAGTCCACACTCTTGGACCATCGCCTTACGGCCTTGCTGGGCTCACTTCAGCTCCCCCTCCTCCTCTAATTTTTGGGCAAACAAGTGCAGGTATCACTACGCATGCATCTGCGCACCCTACCAGTTCCGTATCTTCTGGCCACAGACTAGCCTTTTCTTCAAACTCTTTGTCTTCTGGGAGAATCCCTAGTGCTTCTGGCCTGGTGTCCACGCTTGGAGCTGCCCCTAGGCCTTCAATGTCTTCTGGGCCCGAACTTGCTGACAAGGAAAAGCTCGATTGATCCATATTTTCTTCATACTCAAGATCCCACGTGACGTGAAAAGTTGAATATTCCGGTTCGTTGTAGCCCCAATTCCATGACTTGCCTTCCTCAAAGATTACGTCTCCCTTGAAAACCACCTTATTGGTATAAGGATTGCACAAGCGGTATGTCTTTGAGCCTTCATAGCCTGTCATGATCATTGGAATACGTTGCTCCGCCAATTCCGCCTTTACATGCGCCACATATCCAAAAGTACGAAGATGATCAACCGAGGGCTTCCATCCGTACCATGCTTCGTACGGTGTTATACCAACTCCACTGTCAGTAGCTTCCATGTTCAGCAAATACACAGCCGTATTTGCCTCACCCAGAATTTTCCTGGCAAGCCTTTACTCTTCATCATGCTCCGTGCCATGGTCAACACAGTTTGATGCAGCTCACCCCCCTCATCAATGCGTAGGGCTCTTATCTTTGCCTCCACTTTGAACTCTTCGGCTTCCTTGATCTTCTCGAATGCTTGTTGAGCTTGATCCTTACTTTTCAGCAACACAATCCACATGTATTTACTATGATCATCCACCACAAGCATGAAGAACTTATTGCCAGACGGAGTTGCGGGTGAGATTCCAACGCATAGATCGCCATGAACAAGTTCGAGGCTTCACTTGCCTCAAGCGTGGCTTCACATGGGAGCAGGGCACTTTGTTCCTCATGATGCACACACGGTAGATCGTGATCCACTTGCGCCACAATCTCCGCAGCGGTGATGGAGGATCCTCCTCATCCTTCAACTCGGTTACTTGAGCATCATCGGTCCATCATCTCCTTCTGGCGATGAGCCCTCTCCTTTTCCTTTGGTGCTTTCCGCAATCAGCCTTGAAGTGACCGAGCTCGCCTGATTATGACACCTTACTTTCTTTATGTCAAACTTCCTCCGCGGGGTGTCATCTTCGTCCTCACCTGTGATGTACTTTTTCATTTGGCGTTGCTTCTCCTTGCTGCTCGTGGAGCCTCCTTGCTTTATTTTGAAAGAGTCATCCACTTTGCTTTGTGAGCATCGGTGCTCAACCTGTTACGGATCACCGAAGCTGATCCGGATTCTCTCATCGTGTGCCTTGAATCTTCCACGAGATCCTCAACGTCAATGTATTCAGGTCGAGACATTGTTCGATCGATGTAACGATCTGCATGTAGCGTCGGCGCCGCACGCAGAACCTTCGGCGTTCTTGATCTCATCAATTTCTCGCCATATCCACGATTGCGTTGACAAGGGTAACGAAAGGCGGCAAACTGATCAACCGTCTCGCTCTCCTCCATCTTCAGATCTTCATAGCTTTTTGTCAAAGTTTGAAGATGCGCTTCCTTCACGCGGGCATGACCTTGGTGCAAGATCTTGATCGTCTCCCATGCATCCTTCGCCGATTTCTTTCCGACGAGATGCTGCATCACGTCCTTTGGCATGACGGAGTAGAGCGCCGTTAACGCTTGGCGATCCTTCCGGTACTTCGCGCCTCCCTTGACGTACTCGTTGCCTCCTGGATCGACGGCCTCCCAAACCTCCTGAGCCTCCATGGCCACCTCCATGTTGAGTGCCCATAGCCCGTAGTCCTTGCGATCGAGGCGCGGATACAAAAGCCGCCCCCACCGTCTCTGTCACCGGTGCCGATGCCGAGCTCTCGCCAAACTTCACCATCGCCATGACCTCCTAGTACTTTCAGAAGATCACAGGCGACGACCTTGGCTCTGATACCAATTGTTAGCACAGCCCCTGTCGCCGAGTACTTTCCGACGACATCGACGAGGAAATTCCGACGAGACGACACGCACGTATCCGATAACTTCCGCCGAGATGCACGTGCTGCTAGCCGATCTATTCTTTTGATCTAACTAGTACACTCACGCACGCACACGCAAAACAACTTTGATTGCCAAAGGCTCTTGTTGAGCCTTGCTTTCTCTCTTGTATTGCTCAACTCCACGGTTGTTGTCTGGTACCAGATTACAAGGCCAGGTGTGTGTATATATATGCACTACTAGGACCTAATCAACTAGGAGTCGGTGTACTACTCCAAAACCTAGTCTAACACATATACGTATACTACCTGGACACCTACACCTACTCGGACTGCAATTCCAATACGTGTAGGACACGTGATTATCTAACAGAGTTGAAGGATGAGGAGGATCCTCCATCACCGGCTATGGAGATTGTGGCGCAAGTGGATCACGATCTACCGTGTGTGCATCATGAGGAACAAAGTGCCCCGTTCCCATGTGAAGCCACGTTTGAGGCAAGTGAAGCCTCGGAACTTGTTCATGGCGATCTATGCGTTGGAATCTCACCCGCAACTCCGTCTGGCAATAAGTTCTTCATGCTTGTGGTGGATGATCATAGTAAATACATGTGGATTGTGTTGCTGAAAAGTAAGGATCAAGCTCAACAAGCATTCGAGAAGATCAAGGAAGCCGAAGAGTTCAAGGTGGAGGCAAAGATAAGAGCCCTACGCATTGATGAGGGGGGTGAGCTGCATCAAACCGTGTTGACCATGACACGGAGCATGATGAAGAGTAAAGGCTTGCCAGGAAAATTCTGGGGTGAGGCAGTCAATACGGCTGTGTATTTGCTGAACATGGAATCTACTGAGAGTGGAGTTGGTATAACACCGTACGAAGCATGGTACGGATGGAAGCCCTCGGTTGATCATCTTCGTACTTTTGGATGTGTGGCGCATGTAAAGGCGGAATTGGCGGAGCAACGTATTCCGATGATCATGACAGGCTATGAAGGCTCAAAGACATACCGCTTGTGCAATCCTTATACCAATAAGGTGGTTTTCAAGGGAGACGTAATCTTTGAGGAAGGCAAGTCATGGAATTGGGGCTACAACGAACCGGAATATTCAACTTTTCACGTCACGTGGGATCTTGAGTATGAAGAAAATATGGATCAATCGAGCTTATCCTTGTCGACAAGTTCGGGCCTGAAGACATTGAAGGCCTAGGGGCAGCTCAAGCGTGGACACCAGGCCGAAGCACTAGGGATTCTCCCGAAGACAAAGAGTTTGAAGAAAAGGCTAGTCTGTGGCGGAAGATACGGAACTGGAAGGGTGTATCAGATTCATGCAGCGATACCTGCACTTGTTTGCCCAAAAATTAGAGGAGGAGGGGGAGCTGAAGTGAGCCCAGCAAACAGGCCAGCAAGGCCAGAAGGCGATGGTCCAAGAGTGTGGACTGGTGGCCAGATAGATGGAGGAGACCCAACAATAGGGGGTGCAGATCCATCAAAAGGCTTTTCACGTGGTATAGAGAAGCTAGAAGAAAACAAATTTGAGTTACCTCCTACTTATTTGTTCTATTGCATCCAAGAGCACCGGCAAGTAGTAGATCAAATATGCGAGGCATCGATGAGAAAGTACTTCATTAAACCAAGTATAATGTCTCAAGGCGCGAATAAAAAGGACAGTCGGCGTGAAGGCATGGAGAAGGGCGCGGACAAAAAGAACTGTCGGCGTGAAGCCATGGAGAAGCCGACAAAAGCAAAGTCGGTGACATGGGTGCTGAAGAAGGAAGCGGCAAAAGCAATGCCGTGGATGGCGCCCGCGAGGAGTAGCTGGCGTATTTGGGATCCAGGTCGAGATGAAGCGCACGTCGTGCTTAGGGGGTGATTGTTAGGAATAAGCACGTCTAAACCGGCCTTGACGCAGGCGGTGCGCTCTGTCGTATACAAGTAGTATACGAGTACATGTAGGTTTGTGTAGCACGGTTGATGTAGGAATTAGGTGTCCTAATCCTACTAGAATAGCTACACTAGGACTACTATATATACACGCCGATACCCCTGTAATCAACCAGAGCGATTGAGAAATAAATAAAGAAAAGATAAGACACGCGCGATACGCGCGTGTGGCAATCAACCTCGTTTCCACGTACGTGTACTAGGCAGAATCGATCTAGTCTAGAATCTACTACGTGTGTGTCCTTGCATAAATCAATCTTTGGATTGGGCTAGCTGTACGTGGTGCGTATATGCCAAAAGTACCGGCCAGGTGCACTACGAGCTGGTGATTTTCGCAAGGTGTCTTCGTCGGAAAGTACTCGACGGACTACGAGTTTGTTGCAGTTCATCTCATCGCAACGTCCCGACGAAAGTACTGTCGGGGTCTGGGCCAACAATAATCGGGACTTCATCTTGTTGATGCTTGCTGCAGCTAATTCCATGCCAGCTACATGGCCAGGGAGTGCTGCCTCCCCTTCCCCAGGACTGTAGTTGAGCTAGGTGGCTTTCTAGTGTGGCTTTCCAGGTAAGGAGTGCTCCTGCTTGTTCTTGCAGGGATAGCATGCCCATGGCCGCGGGAAGCCACGCTTGTAGTAGTAGTACTAGCAGAGCAAGCAAGATGAGCTTTGGTAGAAGGGGAGTCTCCGCTAGACCAGCCGATGCGCACATATTTCCGCCACAGCAAGCAAATCAGGAAGCTGCATGACGGTGCCGGAGTGAGCTCTGTGAAAAGGGCTACCAGCAGGAAGGCCTCCTCCAACGGTGACTCTGATTCCTCAGTCGGATCCACGACATCACGGAGGCGCAAGACCAGGAGGTTCCCAGACAAAAACCAGATCGCTCCGCTACCGGTTTCATCAAGCCTACTAGAGACAAGCATGGACAAGCTTAGGAGCCTTGCAGAGTGCTGCGGCTTCTACACGATCGATGTGGTTAATGAAGCCCTCAAGATTAATGATGCGCACAAGGCTGACGAGGGGACTAGTGGCAACCATGGTTGCTAGGGATCATGTAGTTCTGCATTGGTGTTACTTTCATAGGTTGCTAGTTTGCTTTACCCACCACCTGCACTTTACCTTTCCTCCAAAGCTAGCGATTCAGTCATGGATCTTAGGCTGGCATGTTTATTTGCTTTTCCACCACACTTTGTTATCTGTACCAACCTGTAAAACCGATCGCAAAAGTTGTTGGTTTAAAGCATATTTACCTTACTACTACTCCCTGTCTCTCCACTCTTGCTCTGAAACTGCGTTTTTTTCTCTCCTGGCGGGGTCACAAACCTTTTTAAATGAAGCTGATCTCTTGGAGTGTTAGGGGGCTAGGCGACGATGAGAAAAATGTGCTGGTTTTCAGAAATATTGATGAATCAAAGGCAAATTTTATACTACTGCAAGAAACCAAGCTGCAACACATTACAGTTTTCAAAGCAAGAAAATTCCTACCGGCCAGATACACAGGCTTGCAGTACGAGCCCTCGAAGGGTGCCTCAGCAGGAACCTTATTCGCATCGAACAAAAAAACCATGATGTCAGTGTGGTAATGCAAAACAAGTACTCACTGACAGTAAGAGTTTCATCCACTTCAGATAACGATGTTATGCTGATCACAAACATCTATGCTCCATGCGATGCGATAGAGTGGAACAATCTCTATGATGATATCAGACAACTCAAGCTAACAATCTCTGAACCATGGGTGGTTGCAGGAGACTTCAACATTTACAGATATGTGCAAGGAAAAAATAATGGAAACATCTCATGGGCTGAAATGGATGACTTCAACCAATGGATAGATGGGCTAGAACTGATGGAAATTGATATTTGCAACTCACAGTTTACATGGTCAAACAAAAGAAGAGAGCCAACCCTGGTCAGACTAGACAGAGTGCTCGTGAATGTGCAATGGAACCAGAAATTCATTAACTCTGAGTGCAGAGATTTAGGGAGACCGACGTCAGATCACAAGCCTCTGCTTTTGGATACAGGGTAGAGTACCGTGGCCACTAATCTGTTCAGATACGAACACTCTTGGCTGAAACACACCGACCTCATTCAGATCACCAAGCAAATCCTGTCTCGTGGGACAAGAGAAATGAGTATAATTTCAAAACTCAACTATAGGCTGCGGACAGTCAGAGCAGCAACAAGAGCATGGATCAAAGACAACAGGTCACAAAGAACAATCAAACAAAACATCACCCACGCAATCCAATACATAGATGCAGTCGAGGAGTGGAGGCCACTCACGGACTATGAATTTGCATTCAGAATTATTTGTATCCAAAAGAACAATGCAGCTTGCGTTCATGAAGCCCACAAATGGAAGAGAAGAGCAAAAATAAAATGGTGCAACCTGGGGGATGAGAACATGAGGTTCTTTCACACCATGGCCACATACAGATATAGGAAAAATAAAATCAAATTCCTAAACCATGGGGGTATTGACTGTTTTGAAGACAGTGACAAGCTACACATTGCAACAAAATTCTTCAGTAATTTGTTCAAGGAGGATAGGACCTGGGCACGAAATATCAACTTATGGCAACTATATGGTGAAGAAGAAGTTGCTGACCTACAGTCCCTGTCCGAGCTTTTCCAATGGCAGGATATCAAGAATGCAATTATGCAAGCTCCGCTGGACAAAAGCCCTGGCCCTGACGGTTTCACTAATGAATTCTACCGCCAATACCTATAGGATTTCAAAGCAGACTTTATGCAGCTGTTCACAACAATGCATGGCACAGGGGTTGATCTAGCCGGGGTTATTCTAGCACTGATCACACTGTTGCCGAAGGAGGCACCGCAAGGGATTAAGGACTACAAGCCGATCTCACTGCAACACTCACTGCCAAAGTTAATTGCAAAGGTTCTAGCCAACAGACTACAACCAAAGATAAAAGGTTTCGTGGACAACATGCAATCAAGATTCATAAAGAAAAGATCAATTATTGAGAACTTTGCGACATCAATTGAAATGGTGCAATGCTCAAACAAGACCAAAAAACCTGTCATGATTCTGAAGCTAGATTTCCAGCAGGCCTTTGACACAATTCATTGGGAAGCGGTAATTCATACAATGAGGGCCAGCGGATTCCCACTGAAATGGATTGGATGGGTCAAACAGATGTTGAGTACATCGCAAGCCCAAATGCTAATAAACGACCATTTGGGGAAGAAATTCAAGATTCAAAAGGGCGTCAGGCAGGGCGACCCAATACCGCCCTATCTATTTATCTTGGTGGCTGATATTCTACAGAAGATGATAAAAAAGGCATACAACTCAGGTTACCTGAGACACCCGCTACAGCAAGGAGCCCCGCTACCGGCCTTGCAATTCGCAGATTCTTGATGCCTTTGCTGCTTTCACAGGCTTACACATAAACTTTCAGAAAAGTACATTTGCCCCTATCCGTATGACACAAGAGTAAATCGAGGAGGTGGCCGCAGTGTTGGATTGCCCCGTTGCGCAGCTGCCATGCATATATCTTGGATTGCCGCTATCCACCACGAAAATCTCAAGGAAACTGCTACATCCCGTAATTGAGAGAGTGGGCAGACATTTACCTGGATGGATACCCAGGATAATGACGTCCAGAGGAAGGATACAAATGATCAACTCGGTGATGTCGGCGATTCCCAATTTCTTCATGGCCTGCATTGAATGGGATCAAGCAAGCATCGAAGCTGTCAACAAGTTCTGCAGGGCCTTCTTATAGAAAAACAAGCACGAGGTGCTGGGTGGGCGATGCTTGGTGGCCTGGGACGTGGTCACCATGCCTAAAAGGCAAGGAGGACTTGGCATCAGGAACCTCAGGCTACAAAACCAAGCCCTCATGGCGAACCTAGCGTCAAAACTCCTATCAGGATCGGATGGCCCCTGTTTCAGCTGGCTGGCTAGGTGGTACTTGCAGAACTCCATACCTCACACAGCAAGTCAGCAAGACATAGCTTCTTATACTCTTTTGCCACAGGTACACACTGCACAATTTAGTCTCAAATGACAGATGGAGAATGGGAACTGGGTCTGTTGGCACCGCTATCCGAAGAATACAAATTAATTTTGAAGAAGACATACCTAGTCAGTCGTTGATCGGAAGAAGAATTCACCATCACCAAATTAAGTTGTGCCGTGACGGCCCTGGTAACGTCCACAATAAATATCAACTAAGTAAAACATATATACTATTTAATCTGTAATAAAAATAAATAGTGTCCACATAAAATACATTCTGGAACGCACGCACGCGGTCTACAGGGCAAGTTTGACAGCTCCAAGTTTTCAAGTCTTTTGTACAAGAAATTTGACTGCTCCAAGTTTTCAAGTTTGGCACAAGTCGCGGTCCTAGTACACACTCTGCACGGCAATTGGTGCATAAGAGCTAGCATCTCGTCGTCGTCGTTGCCATCGTCAGTACAACACGATCAATATGTTCCGTAAAAAACCGTGTCCACATAAAACAGATTGTGGAAATCAGTCGACGATCATCAGCACCAAACTTCTCTTGTAAACGACCGCTCCAGTTTCTCAGCATATATATATATATATATATATATATATATATATATATGAAAAATACTTCTTACTCCCGAGTGTAACTACACCCATGTCTCGTATACTACCTTACAGAAGTATTTGTAATACTTTATCTATTTGAGTATGTTCATATACTATATCTAAGATACTTACAAGCAAGTGAGGTGAAAAAATTGCAAATGCACCCATAGTTTTTAGTATATATGTAAAATACCGTCATATTTGTACGTACAAAAGGAGTATGTGAAAAAAATTACATACTACCCAAAAAATATATACTATCAAATATTCTTATATACTTCATACTACCTATATATATAGTCTCCAGTATGATAGATACTGTCTAAATTACATGAAACACACGTGGGTGTAACTACACCCGGGTGTAGTATATATATATATATATATATATATATATATCGTTCTCTTGTAAACGACCGCTCCGTTGGACTACCACTTCAAATTCAGCGCTCCATCCATTTTAGCAAGTTGTTTTAACTTTTCAAAACATGCATGTTATATCTTGGAAAACATGCCTTGGTTAACATCTTTTTGTTAAACTTGCTACCGTGTCGTCTTGTGGCACGAGTTAAACTTTGAACCTATGCATTTTCCCATCGAGGCATACTTTATCATACTAGTTATGAAGAATCATATTTTTTGATAAATAGGATTTTCCCCATTGAAACGAGCAGCCGAAATGTGATGAAGGACATGCAGGAGGCCGGTGAAGAGGAGGAGGCGCACGCGATCATGGAGGTATAACTTAGTATTTTTTCCTGTTCAATTAAACCAAGCCATCTATTATGAAGAATCATATTTCCTGACAGATAGGATCTCCCTCATTGATCGGCTAAGAGCATCTCCACTAGAATTCCCACGAGGGCCTCTCAGGCCGTTTTTTACATCCGGACGTCAAAAATTCACCCAGTCGCATTCCCAAGTACCCACTTTTCGCTGGATTTGGCCCATTTTACATCGGGGGCTCCAGGCCGAACCCGGTGCGCCATGAATCGCCTGGGAACGCCGGATGAAGCGAAAAGATGGGTGGGCGACGATTGTCGGCGATACAAGGCCGAGCTCCTGCCTTTCTTATCCCACTTCCCGCCTTTCTTCTCCATTCCTTGACACAACTCCCGCCAGTCCCCCGAGCTCCCATCCGCCATGTCGCCGAAGGGATTCGTCATACCCCGCTCCACCGCCAGTGAATAAAAGGAGAAGCCGAGAAAGCCGATGCCGAAGCCAGAGGGATGGACAAAGGCAGAGTGAGCGAAGGATACACAACGGAAGAAGGTCGAAACGAGCAGCCGAAAGGTGAGGAAGGATAGGCAGGAGGACGACGAAGAGGAGGAGGCGGCGCAGGAGATCATGGAGGCAAAGTCGGCGTCCGAGCACGCCGCACGTGCGACCATCGCCATGCCGCCGCCTCTCGTCGCCGCGAAGTACGGCGTGCCTTGGGGGAGCCAGCCGAGCGTCGGATCTCCAGCCGGATTCTTGCCTATATGTCTGGCGATGTTACAAGAGAGCCATGCAAATCCGTGCCAACAGTTTTCGTCATCGCTTGAGTTCGACAGCGGGTTCAACCCAAATGTGCTCTTCCCCTGCCCTGAACCTCGCCCGCCAGCCTTCAACGTCGACATCAACATCCCCAACACCAGATCTTCCGTGTATACTGGGCCTACGCCGTCCATGCGCCGCGGTCCTCTTGCATTCACCAACAACAGTTCTTCAGCCTCCTAGTTCACCGAAATGGATGCCCGTAGCATGTTCGACAGAATGCACGGTGAATCCTTCATGGTGGATATGATTGCATCCGGGTCCGCCTCGGTCGGGGGCTCGTTCTTCACGCAAGAGCAATCCCTTGCCGACGCCGAGCATGACCTGGAATCGCAGGCTTTCTCCGACGCCCGCCGAAGATGTGGAGGAAGCCAAAGGGGACGCCGAGGCAATGGCCAAGAGCAAGGGGCAGAAGAAGAGGAAACAGAGGACGACTCCACCGCCCGAGTCCCGCATCAAGTGCACGCCCTTGAGGACATGTGCATCGCCGAAGCATGGAAGTCGGTGAGCATGGACCCCATCACCGGCGCAAACCAAAACTCGGAGAACTACTGGAGGCGTGTCAAGCTAGTGTTCGATGATCGCAACCTATTGGACCCGGTGTACAACAAAGTCCACATGGAACACAGAGAGAAGGCCGTGAAGAATCATTGGGGAATCGTGCAACAAGCGTGCAGCAAGTGACACGACATTCTCGAAGAAATCGAGAATCGTCCCATCAGCGCCGCAAGCATGGACAACAAGCTGCCCCATGCACTCAGCATGTACCGCGACGACACAAAGACCAAGTTCAAGTTCCACCATGTGCTCAAAAAGATCGATAAGTGCCAGAAATGGCTAGACACTCGTGTGGCACTCGCCAAGGACAAGGACGGCGTGTACAACCCCGAGGAGGCAACCCCTGCTGCCACCTAAGGAAGGGCAGAGCTCAGCAAGAAGAAAGCCAAGCTGTTGAAGGCTACGGGACCGCTAGCCGAATGGCTTCACGCATCAATATAGAAGTGTATCGCCGACTCAAAGTCCCACACCGAGAAGAGGGAGGAGAAGGCCGAAGAGAGGTGGACTCAACTGCTGCAGAACCAAGACAAGAAGCTCAACCTTCTCAAGGCCAAATTCGCCGTGAAGAAGAGGAATACAGACCTGCAATTTCTTACGGGTGGCGAAGACACCACGGTGATGAGATCCCAGGTCAAGGCCTGGTACATGGCTCGCCATAACGCCATACTCGACGAGGACATTCCCTCTGCCACACCGAGCTCTGCGCCAACCGTCTCCACTACCACGCCGTCTCCGAGCTCTGCCTCCACCTCCTCAAACCCTTCTACGAGCCCTACCGTAGCTGACCCGGAGGAGGAGCCCATCCCTGTCGACGAATGACCGCCGGATTTCATCATGTTGTTTTGTAAATAATCTGATCGTGAAACTCTCTATTGGGAATTTTTCCATCGTAACACCTTTTGGGTGAGATGTGGCCCGCAGGAACCAAAAATTCAAACATTTAGGCCTGGAAACACCGAACGAGTGGAGATGCGGTCATTGCTTTCATTCTTGGTTTAAATAACCCCGAGCGTTGTCCTGATTAATTCGTACTACTAAATTGCACTTCCTTGACGCGGATGGATACCCATACCAACTCTCGTTTAGAGCAAGTTCAATAGTAAAGCCTGCTGCTGGCTATAAGGCATCGCCATAGCCAACACATACAATAGTTAGCTATAAGTTAGTACTACTTTATTTGATTAAGCCTCACCTTAGACTCACACAAAGTGCCTAAGAGCACGTGCTGTAGCTAGCTCTGGTATGAGAGCCCACTAACCTTCTCTGTCCTCCACCTCACCTCAAATATATTATTGAAAGCCTTATAGCCTGTTTACATAAGCTTATTGTACTTGCTCTTAATAGTAGAATTATTGAGAATAAGAAAACATTAGTGCATAGGATCATAAAATGGTAAGAATTTATTAATTGATCATAAAATGGTGATTATGGCATGCTTCCGTATAGTCTGGCATTAATACAATATCAGACTATTGTACTAGGCATGAAATCAATTCACTCCAAATATTTGCTTGCACATCAAATCTCCACGATTTGGTTTTCCCCTATATAAACACAAGCGCATCCAAAGAAAAAAAAATACTACGGTGACATATAACAGCAATATTAGAAGAAAACAGTAGGCAACTACCACCCATGTCTCCTATCCCGGGATCAAGACATTTCTGCCAGGCACAACACAACATGTGGAGATTCAGGTGAGGAAGCTCAACAAAATCGAAACATAAAGATGGCTCTCCAGTTGATGTGGTCACCGGGGTGAACTCGTATATAATAGTGAGTTATTTTCATCTATGATTTGTGTAATGATGAATGTGACGCTTCTTGTCCGTATTCTCTTTATCGACACTTTACTCCATAAACCTGTGGTCATGTTTATTGATCTCAGTTTTCGCTTGGAGATAAGCGAAGTCTAAGCTTTGGGGGAGTTGATACGTCTATTTTGCATCACTATTCTATATCATAATTCACTATTATTCATTGATATATTTTATATTAAGAGATGGTACTTATGTTATTTCATCTATTTTTGCATGATTGATGATTTTTGGAGGATGAACCACCGGAGTCAGGATTCTGATGGAAAAAGCACTGTTCGGATGCAAAATTCGCGAAGATAAGAAAATCCTAAAAAATATACGGAAAATCCTATTTTTCCAGAAGACGAAGGAGGCCAGAAGGAGGAGCGGAGATGGGCCACAGGGGGCCCACACCCCTGGTGGCGCGGGTCCCCCTGGCCGTGCCACCAGGTGGTGTGGCCACCCTAGCCCACTCCCAGCATTGCCTTTTGGCGTATATAATCCCCTCGAAACCCTAAGACTCGGGGAGCGACTGTAGGGGTTCGTAGCATGGAAAACAAAAATTTTCTATCGCATACAAACAAACAAGCCAAGATCTATCTACTAGATTGCAGCAACGAGTCGATGGAATAACTCACCCTCGAAGATTCCAAAGTGTTTAACGAGCAGATTCTCGTGGGTGATGTAGTATACTCTTTCCGATCTCAAGATCGCGTGAGCGATCCTTCCAGCGCCACGTTTCAGCAGTGCTCCATGATCGGTCACCGTTCGGTACTCGACGAAGACCTTCCTCTCCCTTGTTCCAGCAAGAAATGGGAGGTTGTAGCACTCTCCTCGCGATTCGGTGACAACGGCGTGGTGCAGGAGGTAGAGGAAATCCCATGAGGCTTCGCCTTAAGCCGGTGCGAGTATGGTGGAGCTTATGAGAGAAGCTATTAGTGGTCTAGTAATTAGACACACCAATTAGAAGGCTCTAAACCAATTAGAAGGCTCTAAACCGAAATAGCTCTAAACCGGGGTTTAGGTCTAGGGTTTAGTTTAGAGGATAGGAACTAGTGTGTGTTAGGGGAGGCCCTGCCCTCCTTATATAGTGGGAGGGCGGCGGCCAAGGGAGGAGTCCCTCCCAAGTCGGCCTTGGGAGGCGCATGCCAAGGGACTCCTCCCCCAAGTCGGTTCCTCTCCTCCTCTTTCCACTTTCCAAAACTTGCCGTTTGACTTTCAAACTAGCCGTTTGACTTTTCAATTTAGGATTTAAATAAACCCTTTATTTTGGACAGCAAAGACACCTAGTACATGATGCAATCATTCCAATATGTAATGACACATTCATGTACCCTTCCCCCTCCGGTGTGGCGGACATTCCGGGACCTTCTAGAATGTTCCGATGAAAACCTAACCATTCCCCAACTCCAAAACGGGACTTTCCTTATATGAATCTTATTCTCCGGACCATTCCGGATCACCTCATGATATCCCGGATCCCATCCGAGACTCCGAACAACATTCGGTCTCTTTCTCATAATACCATAACTACTCAAAACAACGTCGAATCCTTAAGTGTGTCTCCCTACGGTTCGTGAATTATGCGGACATGATCGAGACACTTCTCCGAACAATAACCAATAGAGGAATCTGGAAATTCATATGGCTCCCACATATTTCTACGATTACTTTGCGATCGAATGAACCACTTACATACGATACCAATTTCCCTTTGTCTCACGATATGTTACTTACCCGAGGTTATGATCGTCGGTATCTCTGCATACCTAGTTCATCCTCGTTACTGATAAGTACTCTTTTCTCGTTCCCGTGATATGTGATCCCTTGTGACCAAGTCACATGCTTGCAAGCTAATTGGATGACATTTCACCGAGAGGGCCCAGAGAATATCTATCCGTCATGTGGATGGACAAATCCACTCTTGATCCATGTGTTTCAACCAATACTTTCCGAACACTCAATGCCACCTTTATAGCCACCTGTTACGGTGTGGTGTTTGATGACATCAAAGCATCCATCCGGTAAAGGTGATATGCATGATCTCATGGTCGAAGGAATTAGGTTACTATGTATCAGAAAGCATATAGCAATTGAACTATTGAAATGACTTGATCTTTATGCTACGCTTGTCTATAGGAGTATGTCCACCATATCATTCTCCTAACGATATGATCTTGTTGTTGATAACATCTCAATGTTCATGATAGGAAACCACAATCATCAATCAACCAACAAGCTAGTGAAGTATAGAGGCTATACTAGGGACTTCAATTTAAGTTTACAAATCACACAAGTATTAATGTTTCCTTGTTAATACTATTATAGCATGAATGTAAACATTTATCATAAACACAAAGATATATAATAATAACTACATTTATTATTGCCTCTAGGGCATATCTCCAACAGTCTCCCACTTGCACTAGAGTCATCTAATCTAGATTACATGGTAATATACCGAACACCCATGGCAGTTTGGTGTTGGTCATGTTTTGCCCTCGGGAGAGGTTTAGTCAACGGATCTGCCACATTCAGATCTGTGTACTTTGCAAATCTTTATATCCCCATCCTGGATAAGTTCACGAATAGCGTGGAGACGCAGCTTGATATGCTTCAGCTTCTTGTGTGACCTTGGTTCTTGCGCATTGGCTATGGCGCCCATGTTATCACAGTAGATAGACATTGGGTCCAGCGCACTAGGAACCACACCCAGCTCTGTAATGAACTCTTTCATCCATATCGCTTCTTGTGAAGCCTCCGAAGCAGCCATGTATTCCGATTCAGTTGAAGATCTCGCCACAACGCTTTGCTTTGCACTCCTCCAGCTAACTGCTGCACTATTCAAAATAAATACGTATCCAGATTGTGATTTAGAATCATCCGGATCGGTGTTCCAACTAGCATCGGTGTAACCATTAACAACGAGCTGTTCATCACCTCCATAAGAAAGAACCATATCCTTAGTTCTTCTCAAGTACTTAAGGATGTTTTGATCATTGTCCAATGATCCACTCTGGATCACTTTGATATCTGCTAGTTAAACTAACGGCATATGCAATGTCGGGTCTAGTACATAGCATGGCATACATTAGAGATCCTATGGCTGATGCATAGGAGTCTTACTCATCCTTTCTCTATCTTACGCGATGTCGGACTTTGAGTTGTACTCAAGGTCGTATTGGGCAACATGGGCAAGAACCCTTTCTTGCTATCTTCCATTCAAACCTCTTTAGAACTTTGTCCAAATATGTACTCTGTGACAATGATATTTGGCGTTTCGATCTATCTCTATAAATCTTTATGCCTAATATGTAAGTTGCTTCGCCAAGATCCTTCATTGAAAAACTATTATTCAAATATTCCTTGACACTATTAAGAAGGTCTACATCATTCCCAATCAACAATATGTCATCCACATACAGTATTAAGAATGCTACAGAGCTCCCACTCACTTTCTTGTAAATACAAGCTTCTCCATAAGTTTGTATAAAACCAAAACTTTTGATTACCTTATCAAAACGTTGATTCCAACTTCGGGATGCTTGCTTCAATCCATAGATGGACCGTTGAAGCTTGCATACCTTGTTAGCATCTTTAGGATCGACAAAACCTTTGGGTTGCATCATATACAACTCTTCATCAATGTCTCCATTGAGGAATGCTGTTTTGACATCCATCTGCCATATCTCAAAATCATAATATGCAGCGATTGCTAACATAATCCTCACAGATTTTAGCTTCGCTACTGGTGAGAAAGTCTCATCGTAGTCAACTCCTTGAATTTGTCGAAACCCTTTTGCGACAAGTCGAGCTTTATAGACAGTAACATTACCATCAACATCTGTTTTCTTCTTGAAAATCCATTTGTTCTCGACAGCCTTTCGGCCATCTGGTAAGTCCACCAAAGTCCATACTTGGTTTTCGTACATGGATCCAATCTCGGATTTCATGGCTTTTTGCCATTTATTGGAATCTGGGCTCACCATCGCTTCCTCATATGTCTCGGGGTCATCGGTGTTGTCCACCACCATGACATTCATAACGGAATCATACCAATGCAGGTGGTACGAGTTCTCGTTGACCTCCGAGGCTCTGTAGTAACCTCAACCGTTTCATGATCACCATCATTAGCTTCCTCTCTTATTGGTGCAGGCACCAGAACTTCTTCCGGTCTTTGCGCTACTCGCAATTTTGAGAGAAGGTTCGACAACCTCGTCGAGTTCTACTTTCCTTCCAGTCACTTCTTTCGAGAGAAATTCCTTCTCTAGAAAGGATCCATTCTTGGCAACGAAGATTTTGCCTTCGGATCTATGATAGAAGGTATACCCAATAGTTTCCTTCGGGTATCCTATGAAGACGCATTTTTCCGCTTTGGGTTCAAGCTTGTCCGGCTGTAACTTCTTTACATAGGCTTCGCATCCCCAAACTTTAAGGAACGACAATTTAGGTTTTTTCCCAAACCATAATTCATATGGTGTCATTTCAACGGATTTAGACGGTGCCCTATTTAAAGTGAATGCGGCTGTTTCTAATGCATAACCCCAAAATGATAGCGGTAAATCTGTAAGTGACATCATAGAACGAACCATATCTAAGAGAGTTCGATTCGACGTTCGAGACACACCATTACTGTTGTGGTGTTCCGGCGGTGTCAAGCTGAAAGAATTCCACATTTCTTCAAATGTTCGCCAAACTCGTAACTTAGATATTCACCTCCACGATCAGAACGTAGAAATTTAATCTTCTTGTTACGTTGATTCTCTACCTCACTTTGAAACTCTTTAAACTTCTCGAAAGTTTTGGACTTATGTTTCATGAAATAGATATACCCATATCTACTCAAGTCATCCGTGAAGGTAAGAACATAACGATAACCACTGCGCGATGCTACACTCATTGGACCACACACATCGGTATGTATGATTTCCAATAAGTCTGTAGCTCGCTCCATTATACCAGAAAATGGAGTCTTTAGTCATTTTACCCATCAGACATGCCTCGCATCTTTCAAGTGATTCAAAATCAAGTGATTCAAGGAGTCCATCGGAATGGAGTTTCTTCATACGCTTCACTCCAATGTGACCAAGACGACAGTGTCACATATAGGTCGAGTTATCGCTTGATTTCAATCGTTTAGCTTCAATGTTATTAATATGTGTATTTCTACTATCGAGATTCAACAAGAATAGACCATCTATCAAAGGTGCATGTGCATAAAACATATTACTCATATAAATTGAACAACCATTATTCTCGGATTTAAACAAGTAACCGTCTCGCAATAAACAAGATCCCGATATAATGTTCATGCTCAACGCAGGCACCAAATAACAATTATTTAAGTATAAAACTAATCCCGATGGTAGATGAAGAGGTAGCGTGCCGATCGCGATCACATCAACCTTTGATCCGTTTCCTCGCGCATCGTCACCTCGTTCTTCACTAGCTTCCGTTTATTCGCAGCTCTGTTTGAGTTACAAATATGAGCAACCGAACCGATCAAATACCCGCACTACTACGAGTACTAGTGAGATACACATCAATAACATGTATATCAGATATACCTTTCTTCTTGATGTTGCCGTTCTTCAAATCCGCCAAGTACTTTGGGCAATTCCGCTTCCAGTGACCTTCTCCCTTGCAGTAAAAGCACTCAGTTTCAGGCTTAGGTCCAGCCTTGGTCTTCTTCGTCGGCGTGGTAACTTTCTTACCACCCTTCTTGAAGTGTCCCTTCTGCTTAGACTTGCCTTTCTTGAATTTGGTGGTCTTATTGACCATCAACACTTGGTGCTCTTTCTTGATCTCCACTTCTGCAGATTTTAACATAGCAAACAGTTACGCAACTCTTTGTTCATGTTACGCATGTTGTAGTTCATCACAAAGTTCTTGTAACTTGGTGGTAGTGATTGGAGGATGCGGTAAACCCCCAAAGTATTAGGAATCACTATACCCAAGCTTTGAAGTTTATTTGCGTGCCCAGACATCTTAAGCACATGCTCACTGACGGAGCTGCCCTCTTCCATCTTGCAGTTAAAGAACTTTTTAGAAGCTTCATAACTTTCAATTGCCGCATGAGTCTCAAAATTAATTTGAGATCCTCGACAATATCATATGGGTCGACTCTTCAAACCTTTTACGAAGCTCGATTCTAAACCATACAAGATAGCACACTGAACTATAGATCTTGATTCTTAGAGCAAGGTAAACATTCTTTACTTCATCGGTAGCATCATGCAGTGGGTCACCAGCGGTGCATCCAGACATAGGTCAAATTACCAGCTGTGAGGACAATCCTCAAATTGCGGAACCAATCCATGATTGCTTCCATTGTTTTCAACTTTTCTTTCTCTAGGAACGCATTAAAATTGATGGTAGGGGCTGCCAGTGATCTACAACATATTTGCAATAGTTTAGACTAAGTTTATGACAAATTGAGTTCAAATTAATTAATGAAATTAAACTAGGTGAACTCCACTCAAAACAACATCCCTCACATTGTTTTAGTGATCACACGAACCAAATCCACTACATCAACACCGATCATCACGAGAGTTGATATAGTTTCAATGGCGAACAATCATCATGTTCATCATATCTACTATCTGATTCATGCTTTACCTTTCGCGATCCGTGTTCACGAGGCCATGTCTACATGCTAGGCTCGTCAAGATCAAACCTTAGCTACCGCATAAGCAAATCTGGCTTGCTTACGTTGTATTCACCCGGAATCAAAGACACCCGATCATCACGTGGTGCTTGAGCAGCAAGCTTTGCAGCAGTGCATACTAAGGGTGAACACTTTAGAACTTGAAATTTATGTGCATGAGGGATCATCTTATAATGCTACCGTAGCCTACTAAGCAATACAAGATGCATAAAGGATTAACATCACATGCAATTCATAATATGTGATATGATATGGCCTTTCTTCTTTATGCTTCCGATCTCCATCTTCAAGCACGAACATGATCTCCATCATCACGGCATAGCATCAAGGTCAATGATGCTTCTTCATGGTTGTCGTCCAGCTTCAACTATTACAACTATTTTGAATAGACACGCAGGTCTTATGAAATTAAAGACAACCATATGGCTCCGCGGTTGCCAACTTACAATAAGGAACATTGCATACATCAAATATAATCACAATCATGGCCATATCACATCATCACACCCACAAAACAAAGTTAGACGCTTCTACTTTCTTTGCATATTTTACGTGGTTTGGGGCTTTCAATAAGTGTCGTTCTAACTTACGAACAAGAACCACAACATTGATACTAGCATTGTTGATTACCGTTGTAAATTGGATCTTTACTATGCTAGGAGAAAGCAGCACCCATAAAGCCACTTATGCAATCTGAGTTGCATGTCAAGCGTGGAGCAAGTCTCATGAACGATGTCATGTAAGGTTAGCCGGGCGCTTCATCCCAACATACCGCAAGATGCAAAGTACAAAAAGCAATCTACAATAAAAGCATCAACGCCCACAATGACCATTGTGTTCTACTCGTCACAGATCTACATATAGACACGGCTCGATACCCTGCGGGGGTTCGTAGCATGGAAAACAAAAATTTCTATCATACAAACAAACAAGCCAAGATCTATCTACTAGATTGCAACAACGAGTCGATGGAATAACTCACCCTCGAAGATTCCAAAGCGTTTAACGAGAGCAGATTCTCGTGGGTGATGTAGTCGTACTCTTTCCGATCTCAAGATCGTGTAGACGATCCTTCAGCGCCACGTTCAGCGGTGCTCCTTGATCGGTCACACGTTAGTACTCGCGAAGACCTTCCTCTCCCTTGTTCCAAAGAGGCGGAGGTTGTAGCACTCTCCTCATGATTCCGGCACTGGCATGGTACAGGAGGTAGAGGGAAATCCCATGAGGCTTCGCCTTAAGCCGGTGCGGTATGGTGGAGCTTATGAGAGAGGCTATTAGTGGTCTAGTAATTAGACACACCAATTAGAAGGCTCTAAACCAATTAGAAGGCTCTAAACCGAAATAGCTCTAAAGGGTTTAGGTCTAGGGTTTAGTTTAGAGGATAGGAACTAGTGTGTGTTAGGAGGGGCCCTGCCCTCCCTTTATAGGTGGGAGGGCGGCCAAGGGAGAGTCCCTCCCCAAGTCGGCCTTGGGAGGCCTTGGCCAAGGGACTCCTCCCCAAGTCGGTTTCCTCTTCACCTCCTCTTTCCACGTTCCAAAACTTGCCGTTTGACTTTCAAACTAGCCGTTTGACATTTCAATTTAGGATTTAAATAAACCCTTTATTTTGGACAGCAAGACACCTAGTACATGATGCAATCATTCCATATGTAATGACACATTCATGTACCCTTCCCCCTCCGGTCTTGGGACATTCCGGACCTTCTAGAATGTTCCGATGAAAACACGGAACCATTCCCCAACTCCAAAGCAGGACTTTCCTTATATGAATCTTATTCTCCGGACCATTCCGGATCACCTCGTGATATCCGGATCCCATCCGAGACTCGAACAACATTCGGTCTCTTTCTCATAATACCATAACTACTCAAAACAACGTCGAATCCTTAAGTGTGTCTCACGGTTCGTGAATTATGCGGACATGATCGAGACACTTCTCCGAACAATAACCAATAGAGGAATCTGGAAATTCATATGGCTCCCACATATTTCTCGATTACTTTGCGATCGAATGAACCACTTACATACGATACCAATTTCCCTTTGTCTCACGATATGTTACTTACCCGAGGTTATGATCGTCGGTATCTACGCATACCTAGTTCATCCTCGTTCTTGATAAGTACTCTTTTCTCGTTCCGTGATATGTGATCCCTTGTGACCAAGTCACATGCTTGCAAGCTAATTGGATGACATTTCACCGAGAGGGCCAGAGAATATCTATCCGTCATGTGGATGGACAAATCCCACTCTTGATCCATGTGTTTCAACCAATACTTTCCGAACACTCAATGCCACCTTTATAGCCACCCTGTTACGGTGTGGTGTTTGATGACATCAAAGCATCCATCCAGTAAAGGTGATATGCATGATCTCATGGTCGAAGGAATTAGGTTACTATGTATCAGAAAGCATATAGCAATTGAACTATTGAAATGACTTGATCTTTATGCTACGCTTGTCTATAGGAGTATGTCCACCATATCATTCTCCTAACGATATGATCTTGTTGTTGATAACATCTCAATGTTCATGATAGGGAAACCACAATCATCAATCAACCAACAAGCTAGTGAAGTATAGAGGCTATACTAGGGACTTCAATTTAAGTTTACAAATCACACAAGTATTAATGTTTCCTTGTTAATACTATTATAGCATGAATGTAAACATTTATCATAAACACAAAGATATATAATAATAACTACATTTATTATTGCCTCTAGGGCATATCTCCAACAGCGACCACAGAAAGATTCCGCCACCTCTGCGAGGCAGAAAACTATAGAGAGAGAAAGAGCTCTCCGACAGGCAGAAATCTGCCGGAAAATTCCTTCCCAGAGACGGGAGATCGTCGCCATCAACACCATCATCAAGATAGACTTCATCGGGATCATCATCATCATATCCACCCTCATCTCCACCAGCACCATCATCACCACTCCATACCGCTGTAACAATTGGGTTGAATCTTGCATAGTTCTTAGGGGAAACTTTCCCGGTGTTGATTACTTGTTGTAGTTGATGCTATTGAGTGGAACCATTGAATTATTGTTATGTTCATATTGTTACTTATCATTATTTCATCTCTGATCTTGATCCATATGATGTCTCGTGAGTAGTTCGTTTAGTTCTTGAGAACATGGGAGAAGTCATGTTGTTAGTAGTGGAATTGTGTTGAGAAAGATTCAATGGTTTGATAATTAAGTTGTCGTGTTATTCTTCTAGTGGTGTCATGTGAACGTAGACTACATGATACTTCACCTTTATGGGCCTAGAGAAATGCATTGTGTATTTGGCTACTGATCGTAGGGGTTGCCGGAGTGACAGAAACCTAAACCCCCGTTAGGAAATCTTTGCATAAGAGAGTGTAGGATCTCAGAGTTTAAGGCTGTGGTTAGGTTTTTATCTTAATTACTTTCTTGTAGTTGTGGATGCTTGCAAGAGGTATAATCACAAGTATGTATTAGTCCTAGGAAAGTCAGTACATTAGCACAGGTTCACCCACACAAGACTTATCCAACCAGATAAGATTAATCAACTATATAAAGCGAAAGCACTTGACAATATTTCTATGTGTCCTCGAGAATGTTTGGTTATCTTAAGTAATACAACCGGTTTGTCCTTTGCCAAAGAAAGGATTGGACCCCTTGCTGCAATTATTATTATTGTCTTTTATTTACTCGCACTTTATTTATCTGCATTATCAAAAACCCCTAAAAATCCGTTTGCTAAGTATTTACAGAGAATTCCTGATCCAAGCCACTCGTCAACACCTTCTGCTCCTTGTTGGGTTCGACACTCTTACTTATCAAAAATACTGTGATACACCCCCTATACTTGTGGGTCATCAGACGTGTATACATTGTGCATGTTCGGAAAGGTGGAAGAACAATCATAGTAAGTTCCATGTGATTTATGTAACTATTTTCTGGTCTTATATTATAAAGATCAATGAACTGCTGCACCTCGATACTGTGAAACGAAACCCTAGATTCCTTCTCCGCCGCCTGTTTTAGGTCCACCAAGGATGCTCCGACTTCAAGCCACAACACCACCACTGGCTTGTGGGCCGGCTTTGTCTGCTCACCCTTCCTGCCGCTGATGCATCAGGTACTTGTTAATTACCTTTTTTATTCTTGAAAACTATGAGGCAACATTCCCACAGAAAGTTCTTAATTGCCTCATCTCCTCGTAAATGTTTGATTTACCCATTTTGCTTCTATGCATAGATGCGATCTGACACCAAGTGAGTGAAACCACGCTTCTCCCTTCTACCGTGCATCTAATGGAACTTTCCAGCTCGGTTTGCTATGGCAGCCGACGTGTATGTTTTTAATAAATTTTGCATTGAGAAATTTTGAGTTGTGCGGGGAAGTGAGGATTCAGGATGTGCCACCCCTTTTGTTTACATCGTTTTGAACTTTTCATCGGCTGGGACACACTGCTCCATCGTCCTCATCAGATCGTCTCTTCCACTATCTACTCTTTGTTTTGTCTACTAATTTATCAGACATGAGGATGTTGCTAATTTGTGAACATTATTTATTGCCATTTTATTCTAATTTTCATTTCTCTGTTACCTGATTATTTAATTGAATGTTAATTCAATGCTATAATAGATGCCATATTTTTTGTGCAATATTAGATGATGCACCCTTCAACAGTTACACGTTCTAGAATCTCTGAAAAAAGGTAAACCAATCAATATGGAGATGACAACGTTATAGCAAAAGCATGCCTCTAAGTTGGTTCAGGTATGTCACCAATGTAGAGATCTATTAACTAAAGTGATATCTACTCTTTTAGCTATTCTCTCGGACTTCTCTATTTTTTCTGGTCTTATTAGCTTTATTACTCCAACCAAGGAAGCAATATTACTTCCTGGTACAACTAGATACACTGCTGTCAACCGGCGTGTCAATGCTATACCTTCTTGTCATTGGGTAAATGGTTTGTTTGTTATCCAGGATAGACTGAAGATTGTGGAAAGAGATGACTTGTCATATGAGTTCCTTCTTTGTAAAATTGTACCAGATACGAAAAAATAACTACCACTAGACCAAGGGTACGGTGGAATGGGATATCAATTTATTCTAGACACATGCCTTTTTTGTCCAAGATAATCTATTTCACTTTGTCTACTTTGCAATGATTAGTTCTAATTTTGCATAATATGGAAATAAGGAGATTTGTAACAGGAGATAATATTAATTTTTTAGAAGAAAGTACTAACGAACTATCATTGCTACTGTCCTTCTCTAAGGAACCGGTAGGATTTGGATAGGTTCAAACATGAAAGAAGACAAGATGTGATGTGTATTTGATCACATGTAAAAATTGCCCCTGCAATAGGTCTACCAGTTGGGAAAGAAAGTAAAGCAAGTCCACTAATCCAATTATCATTTTAGGAATCAAAATTCTCCCCAATACGGTATTACTCTGAAATTGGATGTAGGAAGTCATCGGGCTGCCCCTCCGCCACCACCGTGGTCAAAGTTGGAGATGCACTCATTAATTAAAGACGGATAGTAATTCAGCTAGGTAAGTTAGGAGCTCTCTGGTTATGGTTCTTTATCTTGGCTCATTCTTTTTCATTAAACTATATGTAGTTGGCATGTGAACATTGTGTTTGATTAAATGCATCGGTGGCATCAATGTTTTTTTCCACAATCATAACTTATTTCGCAACATTATTAGCTTTAGATTGTAGTATTCAAGACGGTGATCTTTTCCATTATTAGATGCATGTGTTATCTTTTCCACTATGATAAATCTCAGACTTGTGTTATTTGTACTATACTCTAGCTGCATATTGAAAAATGATCTGTTATCAATACCTGCAGGGGTGAGATATTGCATCATTTGGGATTCTTTGCTAAAACATTAACTCATGGAGGATGCTGGAGAATCACTAACAACATCTTTACTACAGAAGTGTATTTATCATGTGAAGTAATTGTTCAATTGTGCTTACAATTGGTTATTATGTACTTACGGAGATTACTCATAGAGTTTTGTGGGATAAATAATCAGATCATTTGATTCGCTACCAGATTTGTCCATGAATATGAAGAGTATACTACCCAATCTATGGCTTGCATATTATAGTTTATGTCAAGAATATTTTCCTTAGATGTAAATTATAGTTGGTCATTGTGCAATACAGAAACTGTTGAGATTTGAAATGGAATTTGTTGCCTCAGTCAGTGATTTCATTTGCTATTTCTGTATATTGATCTTTTTGTGTTTTCCTTTTTTTTGTTGCCTGGCGATGTTTCAGTTAACAGAATAATAGGAATCTATATGCACACAACCAGTCAAGTTGGAAAGTTGGATCGTATTTAAGATGGAAACGGTGGCACCAAAACTCGCCCTTTCTTTAAGATCTAAAAATTGTGGCACTGTCGCACCATGCCTCTAGAGTAAGTTTCCATCCACCGTGTCGAGGATACAATGAACAAAATTCATACATTCTTCACCTAGGAGTAATATGTTGATTCTAATAGCATACCCAACCGTAAGTTTATTTTTTCATTTTGACTAATAGAGAATGTTTATGCGATGCAGATATCATGAAGTACAAATGCTCAATCGGGTTAGCTAAGTCTAAATATTTTTAACCGTGGCAACGCACGGGTATTCAACTCGTTTGTGTAGGTGGTGTAGTTGGTTATCACATTAGTCTCACACACTAAAGGTCCCCAGTTTGAACCTATGCTTAGACATTCTTCCTTTTTGTGTTTCGTAATTATTTTATTTGGTGCACGTGTGCGGTGTGTTATAACCGTATGCGAAGGACTTTCATAGCACTTACATTTTTCTTAGAAAAAACTTGTGCAACGGAGTGCCTTATTGCACACGGTTTAACCACGAACGATTGATCACCCCCATCGCCAACCTCTACATAATGCCACATCGATAAATCGTTTTGGATGAGTCATTCTAAACGTTGGATATTATGTTTTGTAGTAGCTGTTCATAGTTAAACCGTTTTCTCTATGACACCAATAATGATCGCGTAAGGATATAATATCACAAGTCTGCTATGATTACTTTTTTTTGCGAAAAGTCTACTATGATTACATTCATGTTTGTCGAAGTATGTTTAGCAAAGTAAGCATGAATGCATGTTATATCGTGGCTGGATCGATCAGCTATTTTTTAATTGTTAATATTCTTTCTTCATATATACATTTGCTATATATAGGTCATCACAAAAGGAAATTTCTGAAGAAAAAAGAAAGGGAAATGGATGTCAATCTTTTACATGTAAATGCATAGCTACTGAATAGAAATGCTGGGAAGATCAATTAAATAATCGTGTGACAATATATCCTAAAGTAGGGAAAATTCACCCGAAGCCCATCACCTTGGGCGCGAACCTCAAGAAGCGGGTGAGTGAATTGGGTAAGAACTTCCGGGCGAACAGGAAGCAGATAGTGGTGTTTCTCCCGTTGTACTCGCATGTTGTTCCGTCCCTGAGCCGACGCAGGAAGTCGACCGTGACATACATCCTCGCGAACCGCGATGGGTGCGGCCCACCACGGGACCAATCGACCCAGGTGATGCTCCGGTTGGCAGCCACCGCCGGGTACAGGATATGGAGAAATGTTGGCAAGTAGTGCTCCTCGGCGTGGCAGCGCTGGCAGAACCGTCTGAAAACCGGGAAGTAGACACCATCACCAACGACGTTGGTGGCAAGGGCCCGGTCTAGGTCGAACCACTGGGAGCCTTTGCGCCATTGCCAGGCGAGCACGGTGGGGGCCATGTCACGCTTGTACCTCCCGCGCCCAGTATTGCCGAGCTCGTCAATGAACTCCACGTAGACCTTGGTGGAGTTGATGAGATAGGAGTAGACGGTGGGGAAGTCGAAGAGTGGCACGTGCGTCTCAGACAGGAGGAGGAAGCGGGCGTTGGAGTGGTCGAGCAGTGCGTGCGCCAGGAGACGCCGCTCGGCTTCCACCATGTTGAAGTCAGCCCATGATACCTCCTGATTGTGTCATAGGAAAAGTAATTTAATATAATGTAATAACTTGTACTGTAATTAACCTTGTGTCAATCGTAGCATGCATGATATATAATATTGAAATATAACTAGCATGCATCACAAAATCGTAGAAGAAAACCGATGTGGTCGCATTTTACCTTGACTTGTGTCTTGAGTAGAAAAGTAATGAAAACACGATGTGACATACAGTATTTTTTTTTTGCGGGGTACACGATGTGACATATATACCCAATTAAAAAGACGAAATTACCTCATATAATACGGACGGTGTGAATATTACCTCATATAATACTGAAGTTTTCTAAGTTATAGACCAAAAGAAAGTTATATAAAAATCAAAGGAATAATATAAAGCAGAATCAATGACGTTATACCTTGCTTGGAATTTGTCGGCCGTAGAAGACGGAGTCTGGGCCGTAGAAGACGGAGGCGTTGAAGGCCGGGTGGCTGTGCACGTAGACGGAGTAATAGAGCCGGCGGTGGCCTTGGAAGAACTTGTCCCACAGCGGCGCCATGGGCAGCTCCCACTTGGCCAGGAACAGAAACGCCACCTTCGGGGCGCCCACCACCGCCCTCGGCGCCGCCGCCGCCAGCGACAAGAGCTCCTCCTCGTCGTCGTCGTCGTCGTCGAGTACGATCACAGGCCCAGCTGCTGCTCCTGCACCGGTGCTAATGCCGTAGTCGGACACCGGCGGCGGGGGCGCACGTACCTGCAGGTTCACCACGGCTGACGGGAGGAAGAAGAGCCAAGACGTTATGAGGGAGAGCGTGGCCATGATGCCGAGGGCCAAGAGGAGGAGACGGATGGTGGCCATGCCTGCCGCTACTTCTGCTTCTTGTTTAAGTTGAACGTCGTCCATAATAAATACTACCAAATTTATTATTCAGTTCAAATTTATAGTGTCCACATAAAATACATTCTGGAACGCGGTCATCAGGGCAAATAATGGTCTTTTGTAGTACTTTAGTAGTTGATTCATACACCAAATTTGACCATTTGTAAACTGCTCTAAGTTTTCATGTTCCTGAAAAAAACTGTGTCCACATAAAACAAATTGTGGAAATTAGCACCAAACTTGTCTTGGAAACGACAGCTCCAGTTTGTCAGCATCCTAGAGAATATTCACCGTTAATCTACCGCTTGTACAGAGAAAACTGGGGTGTGTTTGGTAGCCCGGGTGCCCTTTCTCACCTCATACATGCTCAGTGTAGCTATGTGGAGAACATACAAGTATGTTTTTATTGTTGTGTTTGGTAGGTCGTGTGAGGTGGGATCTGCTCTGTTGAGATTGTGTTTGTTGTCTCGTATCACATGAGCTAGGCCAGAAAATCATTAAACAGCAATCAGGTCCCTGGATAAAAAGATAAAAAAAGCAATCGAGTCCCTATGAGGTCGTCGGCGCCGTTGCTGGCAAGAGGAGCCGCCGCCGGCTGCCGGCGGGATGCTTCCCCGCCGCCACTATGCCACGCCTCTCCATCCCCACCGCCAGGAGGTCGAGCTCCGCCTTGCTGCCGCCGCCAGGAGGCCGCGCGCCCGCGCCTCTGCAGGGAGACGAGCTCCGATTCAAGGGGCTGGGACGCTGGAGCTAGATGGGGCCGCCCCCACGCGCCACCGCCGCCACTCGCTGCTCCGTGGCCGAAGCCAGGAGGTCGCGGTCGAGCCCCCCCCCACACCGGGCCGAAGCCAGGAGGTCACGGTCGAGGTCCTCTTCAACGGGCCGCTGCGAGTTCATGGCGCCGCGTGCTCTGCCGTGAGGCCATGGCGGGCGACATGAGGTGGAGCTTGGGGCGCTGGGTGGCGGCGCGACGAGGCAGAGGATGGATGGCTAGGTGGCGAGCTGGAGAGAGCTTGGGGGAGGGGGCCGACGGCGAGCTGGGCAGTTGGACAGGGGAGAGATGAGGGTTGCGGGGGGAAATGGAGAGCTGGAGACGTGGGGTGCGCTGACCCCTGCGGGACTCGCGGGATTTCTCGGGCGAACTCAGCCAGGCTGGCTCGATTGAGCCAGCGATCGGGCAGGGCTGAGGGCCTCTTTTCGTATCATGTGGGCATAGCTCAACTGAGCAGACCCGACCTAACAAACAACAAATGGTCGGTTGGGATGAGAATTTCTGAGTCCAACCGAGCTACCAAACACACCCTGAGAGGCGCTTAGGAGGCGGCGGTTAAACCCATCTAGGTTGCGGACCTAGTACAAGTTTTGTACTCTAACTGATTCGTAAAAGAAATTTGACTACTCGAAATTTGACTGCCAAACTTCTTTAGCCGAGTCCTTTTTGTTGGCTAACACTACATAAATTATGAATATTGAACGCAAATAAAATTATAAACATAAAAAATGTTTGAATTCATACAACTAGTATAAAAGAGGCACATCATTCTAGTATAAAGAAGTCAAACAAAAATAATTTAAGTCTAAAAAATAAATTTAACCACTAGACAAAAAAAAATCTGATATAAAGGATATAGAGAAACCAATAGGGAGCACCTCACTGGGATCGAGCAAACTGTAGATCCTTTTAATATCGATATTCTGGGTGTTCCTGTCCTCCATCTACTATACTAGGGTACAACCACCTTTTGGTGACAAACCCCTAAGGCCTGGTTTGGAATGTCGTGTTTTAACCAAAACCGCCGAATTACACGGATTTCTCCTGCTTAACATCTTCACAAATAAAAACGATCGAACTAAAAAACAACAACCCAAACGAGGCCTAAGAAATCAACTCACCTATCTTGCGTGTCATAGTCCCTGACGCCGCAACGTGTTGAGCAGACGTATCTAGTGGCAATGAGGAGGTTAACGTGACAATGGCTCCTCCCATTGTACGAGTCACCATATCAATAATTCCGAGACCATGCCCAACAACTTAGAGATAATTATGAACCACCAACAAAACCGAATAATTTAGCATGTTTTGATACATTAAATTGCTAATTTATTTTTTAGTGGTCAAGATGGCACAACCTGTTGTCGGGTCGCTTGGACCATAGTTTAGTAGTCGACGGATGACTCCATGGCGAAGGCTTTCCCAATGGAATCTTTGCTTTCTTTCTCATAGTTTGTTAGATTTATATGAGCCGCGCCTCATATAGGCAGCTCATGTAGTCTAATAAATCCTGAAATCCCAAGGTTCATTTACTATGGCAGCTTAGGAGCTGTTTGGGTGACAAAATTTATCCCATATTGCTAGTTGGGAGAGAGTTGGACCAGCTTATAAGGTGAGCTGTTTCACTCCTACTAAGTGATAAGTGAGAAGAGAAGGAGTCCACTCGCACTCCTCCTCATCCGCCGCCCGCCTCGCCTCGTCCGCACGCGCGTTTCGTGAATCGAGTTCGAGTTAGAATTATTTTTTTTGAAAAATAAATTTTTGCTTGGTGCACCAGCTGTTGGGTACGTGTCAATATTCATGTGCATGTTTGACGCGTGTCCCTGTCTTTCACCGCGTGGCGACTCGGTCGGCTCACCTCCCAGGCTATAGAGCGAGAGACAGACAGATCTAGATGAATCCTGTTCTTTCTCAGTCTCTCTCGCCTTGTTCTTTTTGCTGCGCTGCTCTCTAGGCTTCCCCATCCCGGTGGCTGCATGCACTGCTATCCGGGAGAGCAGGCCTCCGGAACCCCGTCCGTTGAGATCCTGCACCGGGAGATGGGCGATAAGGTTTTTGGGGAGCGTCTCGGCGCGACTGCCCCTCTCCATTCTTGTGTTTTTCTTCAGCAACCGACGACCTCACTAGCACCATGGGCAACAATGACAAAGACCAAGGTGCTGCTGCGGTGATGACCTTCCCGATCAACCTGTACGTGCTATTCCTCTCTGTGTATGCACTAGTTTTCTTGCTAGATTTTCAGATCTACTAGATGTGGTTGTTTGGCTGCATGTGTTTAGATCTGCTAGTGCTTACATAATATTGTTTTCGGTAATTAATCTCATGAGAAAATTTCCTAATATTCCAACAATCCAAAAACCTTATTTATTTAGGCAATTTTTGTCATCTGTCTTTGATGCTTCGCTGAAACCGAGTCCTTTTACGGGTGCTAATTTAAGAGATGGCAAGGGAAAACCCTCTTGTGGCTGACTGCAATGGGCATAAAAAAAATTGCAGATGGCACTCCCAGAGATCTGCTTACTCTCAAGGAAGAGAGAGCGTTCAGGGAGGCCTCTGTACTTTTTGTGGGCTCTGTACTCAGTGTGCTTCGAGACAAGTTGGTTGATGCATATTTGCATATGCGTGATGCCAAGGAACGGTAGGATGCGCTGGACACTAAGTTCGGTGCTACCGATGCCGTTGGTAAACTGTATGCTATGGAGCATTTCAATGACTACAAGATGGTTGAAAACCGATCTGTAGTAGAACAGGCTCATGAGCTACAGATCATGGAAAAGAAACTCGAACTCCTCAAGTGTGTGCTTCCGGACAAATTTGTCACGGGATGCATTGTCGCTAAGCTTCCCTCTTCGTGGAGGAACTTTGCCACTTCTTTGAAACATCAGAGGCATGAGCTCTTTGTTGAGTATCTCATTGGCTCTATGGATGTTGAAGAGAAGGCGAGGGCAAAATACAAACACACTAGTGGAACCGAGGGACATTTTGCTGCCAATATGGTATAGAAAAATACCCACAAGTCCAAGGGAAATAACAAAGTCTGCCAGACTACCAACTTCAAGAAGAAGAAGGGGCAGAATAAGGAAAAGAAATAACCTTGCTGGGTGTGTGTGGCGAGATTGGCCATTAGGCTCATCGTTGTCCACAGAAGAAAGGCAAGAAGGGCCAGGCTGGACAGAGTTCTAAATCTATCAACATGGTCATTAGCAATACTAATGCAGGAAATTTAGGTTCTTGGTACGGTAATTTTTACCTACTAGTCTTTGAGTATTTCAACCCACAGAATAGTGGGTTGATACGGATGCCAATGTTCATGTGTGTACTGGCATTTACATGTTCACCTCTTATCGGGCTTGAGATTCCTCAGTCATGATGGGGAATGGGTTACATGCTACTGTTCTTAGTGATGGCACGGTAGATCTAAAGTTCACTTTAGGCAAGATCGTGCAATTGACGAACGTGCAGCATGTCCCTTCTATCAAGAAGAATCTCGTGTTAGAAATATGGCCTAGAGACAAATAATAATAATGATTATTATCATATTTCATAAAGTTTATGGTTAAGTTTTATATCATGCTATAACTGTATTGAGAGGAAACATCAATACACGTGTGATATATAAACAACCAGGGGTTCCCGGTGAAACTATATTCACTAGTTCATTGGTCAACAGAGGATCAAGGTTTCTTGATCATGTGGCATTTATGCCAGTAGGAAATGGAGTTAACTCATTCTGAGAATGAGATGATGAACCAATACCCAACCTAAACATCGTGATCCGATCATGTCATGAAGTTCAAGTTACGATGATTAGAAATGGATCCTCGTAGACTATTCCTTAGACCATGAGGCTATATCAATCACTGTCTCCCGAGAGTGCTTAGATAGCATCAAGCGTCACTTGGTAATACAGTGATTATAAAGGTGTGTTCAGGTACTCGGAGGAATCGTAGAGGCAATATATGCCAAGAGCGGGATTTGTCCGTCCACGTGATGGAAAGATACTCAAGGGCCTAGTCGAAGAAGTTATATCCAATAGCTGCACAACGTATGATTTGATCACAGGGATATCACTTGTCGGAATGAGTCAAGTAGCATTGTTCGGTAACAAGATTGAACACGACATGGTGATTTCATTGATCAGATATTGGGCAATGCAAGTATCGAGAGACAAAGGGAATAAGACACGACTGTCCTGGTTCAAACAACAAAAGATCTTCGTGGAATGCACAGGGGTCACATGGCCATCCAGGTCCCTCTACCGATCATTGGTCCAGGAGTGTCCCGACCATGTCTAGAGTGTTCCCGAACCGTGGGGTATCACGCTGAAGGGCTTGGTGATGCTTATAGAGTGTTTATAGGATCGGTAGAATCGCCGAAGAAGAGAAGAGAGAAAACTAGAAGGGTTTGGGTAAGTCCGGAGGATGTCCGGAGTGGAGGTGGAAGGTGTTCCATACCCACAGAGATTGAATAATATGTGAATGAATGTTAAATATTGATTTAATCATTTATTCATAATTATTTAATAAAAGAGAAAATCAATTAAATGGTCAAAAGGCTTAATGGGCCAATTCCGGAGGGAGAAGGGCCCATGAGGGAAAGGCAAGTGGGGAGAAGGGTCAAGGGGGTGGCCAGCTGGGCCAACCCCCCCCCTGCACGGGGCCCACTAGGGCCGGCCGGTGGCTTCCCCCTCTCCCTCTCCTTTAGTCCCACCACGGGAATTTGAGGGAGGTAGTACCTCCCCTCTCCCTATATTCAATAAAAGGTTTCCTCCTTTTGGGGAGACCTCCAATTGTTACTCTCTCTCTATCTCTCTATTTCTCTCTCTCTCTCTCCCATGACCGTGGTCCCAAGTTCGGACTGCGTGAATGAGAGACATCTTCACCGTGGAGCGCCGTCGCGCTGCGGGATTCGGATTCAGGAGCTCTACTTCCGCAACTGTTGCTGGATCAGGGAAGCAGGAGTCATCGTCAGGCACCGGACGTGTGTAACTCCCCGCGAGGTGTCACACTTGAGGCACTCAAGTCGTTGGAGCCACAGGAGCGCAAGGACTTCATCACGACCTTGAGGTCAGCTGCGGCTCGTCTACATCAACCACGCTCTCCTGAGTGTTGACAATGCTTTTCGGTCTTCAAGGGTAAGTTCATGAAAAGCCCCTCCCGTTACTGCATTACTAATAGATAGGTCCTGACAACATCAGGGGTTTAGGGGCGTAGGGTAAATTTTTATTGTTTTCATACGCGGAACCCCTATAGTGCTATCCGAGCTAGATCTATGCGTAGTAATGCTAGTACGGGTAGAACTCACAAGATGTATCATGTGGGCGTTGATCTTTTAGTTGTTACCCTCCCAAGTGTATTTGTGTATACCGCAGTAATGCTTGATGAAGCGCCCCCAACCGACTTTACGCGTTCATTCGCGAGACTGGTCCACGCTTGACATATGGCCTGTACCGTATAAAGTGGATTAGGGGGGTGTCTGTCTCTCTCGCATTAGTTGGTATTCCATTTGCAACAGAAGGCCATGAAAGGGGTATAGTATAGAAAACAACTTGATCAGCGTTGTGGTGAAAGTTCATCGGTAAGAACGGTTCTTGTGCGAAAGCCCCTTCAGCCACGTAAAACATGCAAAGATAATTTAGAGGCGTCTCACTTTGATTTGCAGGGGCGTTGCTTTGTGATATGGTTGTGGCAAAGGTAAAGTGATTACCTTGTGTTACTAAGTAGTAGTAGATAGTCATGAAGGTGGCGGACTACCACGCCGGAAAGACACTGGTACCCTAGTGTCTACGGCGCCGGAACCCTGGCGCCAGAATCCGGTGACGACGGACGGAGATCACGACGTGAAGGAGCATATCACATCGCATTTACATTCAATGTTATTGTTTGTATATATTATTGTGTGCTAGTATTAGATACTCGATGGTAGCCTAATAAGATGATCCTTTTTAAAAATTACCAATGATTGTGTTCCCCCTTAGTGTGCACCACTAAGAAAGTTCTTCGGTATGAGGCAGGCCGTGATGAGCGGGTGTCAGACATATCTACGTTCGCATATAGTGGGTGTAAGCCATGTTGCATAGCGAATACACTAAGGTTGAGTTGGCAAGCCTAGCATGTTACAAAGACATGTCCTCAGAACATGGATGATCGAAAGACCGAGCACGAGTCGCATGAATGATGTGACTGATGTTCAGCGTCCACCCTAGAACCCACATTGATGGCCGCGATGATCGGGGGAGATGTGGGGAAAAGGGGTTGTGTTATCACTAGAACCCTTTAGGGGATAGGTTTTTCTAAGTGTAGTTATTATTAACTCATTTAGTTATAAACTTAGTCTAAATTCCTTTTTGCAATTATAAATGTAGAAAAAGGTTCTCCCGGATGCTACCTTTCCTATTGACGATTGGTTAGAAGGAGAGAAGCTCAGGCTAGACGGATCAAACTTCTCTATATGGGTTGCACGCCTCCAAGTTCTCCTTAGCGAGAATAACGTGGTCAACTATATACTCAACGAGATAGATTTGGATCAGCCCAGTGACCTAGAGACCCCAGAGCAGCGGGAAGACCGCTATTACCGTCATGAGATGGCCTCCTTAATTTCAGTTACAATGCGTTTTGGAATGGTGGATGAGCTGTGGCCTGTCTTGGGTAATATCGACCCTCATACGGTAATGCTACAGCTTAGGACACATTTCATGGAACAAGCACGCATATGGGAGCATGAGCTGATGGGAGATTTCCTCTCCATTAAGATGGAGGAGGACTCTTCACTCGATGACCACTTAGAACGCATACATGATGTGTACATGAGGCCAACATACATCCTGGACAGCTGGATGACGAGCTCTTTTGCAAATGGCATTGTGCTGCGGTCGCTGCCATCAAGCTACTGAACACATGTCAGGACTTGCATCATAAGAGGCGATGCAGAAACACAATATTTCCACAGGTTCATTTCACATCTCAGGAATGTGGAGATTGAACCCATTGCCAAAGAGGTCATCAATGACAAAGGTATATATTTGATATACAATTTTATAAATGTTATAATCTTGCAAATACATTTACAGTGTTAAGTATATTTGATACTTGTTCTGTTTTGCTGAAAATAGGTCCTTTTGCATAGAGGTGCTTGCTGGAGAGGAGGTGACGTTGCGTGGTGATGGCGATCATGATTATGATGGCCAACAACACTCTCCCTCAACATTTATCACTTAGTTCATGTTTTAGGATGATTATTGTAATCAAAAGATTGTGAACCTCTTTAGTGTGTCTCACACTTTGTGAGACGGTTATTCATATGAGCTTGCAACACACATTTTTTCCACTTTTATGAATGATCTCTATTCGTGTACATATCTTATTTGATTATGTGTGGATTATCCTAGTTTTGAAACTAATTGATAATACATGACCATTTGTAAAATATTGAAATGCCTTAAAATTACCCAACATAATGATATATTCATTAATGAATGAAATCATTGTTTAAATTCAAAGTTATTGTGTGAAAGACACTTGTTTTCTTATCACATATGAATCTTGCCTAAGTTCAGCAAAATAACTTGAACACCATGTATTACACGAATACAAAGTGTTTTAATGAATTTATAAAAATAAATACATATTCAATGTATTGTGTTTTGACAAAATAGTAATTATCATTATATGATTGTTTAAATGTGTAAAGAAGATTACCAAAGGAAACATAAGTATGAGAATATTTGATATGATCAAAGTGTTTCATCAACAAAGGGTATTAAAGTTAAATGAGAATCTAATTACTACGATTTGATCAATAGTACTGAAATTTGAATTTATAAGAATGGCATAAAAAGAGAATTGTGGAATGCAAAGAGTTTTGAAACGTAAAAAAGCAAAGCATCAGAATGTGATATTAGATATCAAAGGGGGTAAATAGAAGGCGCCAAATAAATCGTTGTAGTATAGATGTAGAGACCATTAGTTAGAAATAGTTAGCACTCAATAGTGAACCATGTGAATTCGTTAAGGTGGCTCGATATATAGTATGGATCGTCGTAAAGGTTTTGAGGTTATTCGATATAACCAAAACAATAGCTAATAAGTCCTTGTAGAGTATTCATTGGAAACTTTGAATACGAAATCCATAGCGGAAAGCAAAAGGAAACCAAACTTGTATTGCTTGGATTTTGGTGCATTCTCGAGAAAGTTCACATTCAGTGATATTTTTCGATTATGGAGCAAATGGAAGATAGTGTGAAACACGACGAGGATTCAAAACCCTGCATCAGAGTGTTGAGAAGCGCAATGGAAAGTGTTCCTGAATGATTCTCTTCACAAAGGAAAGAATCAATGATAATGGTCACTGTGTTTTCCCCACTGGTGTTTTCACTACATGAAGTAGGATTCAAAATGCATCCCATATCTTGTATGGAAACATTTATGAATCATTTGTCATGATTACTAGAATATGACATACCTACGAACTACTAAGGAAATAATGGTAAACTAGAATTATGAGAAATCCTAGAAGCAAAATTCCATTGATATTAGAAAGCAATTTGTTGCTGAATCTTACAAGTAAAGGAGTTACTTGGATTTTCCCAAATGACTACAAAGCCATAGTGGAAAACGGGGTGAATGACAAAAGCACAATTTGTCAAGTATTGGACGAATTCAAACGAATTTGATTCAAGTGTGCTGAATGTCTAGTGGATTTAAAACTAGTAAAAGTACTAATATCTCATAGTAAATATCCAAGTTTGATATTTGATCAAAGGATTTTGAAGTTGTTCAAAATAGTGAGTGGATATGCAATTTGCATGAAATTGAGTGGGAGCTATAAAAGTCTTCCTAAAACAATATGTGAATGACATATTTTTGAGTGGGAGCAATATAAGTCTCAAATTCAAATATGTAGGATCATAGTTTGAGTAAGAGTGGTGACTCATACCCAAATATGTTTGGAACATATTTTGAGTGGGAGCTTAAAGGAGTGATTTTTAAGTGTGTATACGACACATTAAGAATAAAAGCGCAAGTACCAATAAATAATGATTTATAAGGAGTATAAGTTGATAATAAGTGTATTATGATATTATGTAGTATTCCTTAAAGGATTCTGAAAAGGGTTTCAGAATAGACGTTAATTAAGGAACTGGTCCTTAATAACTCAAGATAGGAATAGTATTAAGTTTAACATCAATGATTGAAAGAAAGAAAAGGATGATCATCATCCACTATGTTGAGACATAGGTTCTATCTTAGAAAACCATGATAATAACTTAACATAATATATGATCCAATAAGGAACGTTTGAAAAGTGATTAAGTTTGAATCATGGAACGTTGAGCTAAGTTTGTCCGCAGTGTCTAATAGAGAACTATAGACATGTTTTCCAAATCCATAAAGGATGACATATCTTAAACCATAAACGGTTATGTTATAAGGGAATATATTGGAAACTCCTGTAATACCGACTAAAGTCAAGTAGGAAGCGAGGCGAACAAAACATTGAAAGTTGCACAGAGTTCACTCGTGTTTCGATGATTACATTTATAATAATAGATAAGGTTGCCATCTAAAGTGTTGTATACTGTTATGGCGGGGCTAGTTTGCTTTTAACATAGAATGATGTGTCCCAGGGAACAGTGCCCATGAGAGAGCCCTCGAGGTTGATCTAAAGTCACTGTAGGCTCCTAAAATTCGGCCTCGTTCTGCTGCCATAGTGACGATGCATACACAAAGATGTTATCATGTGATGATAAAGTATTAATGTTAATCAAGGTGCCATTAGTAAGTTGCAAAGGATTTGGGACTATAAAGTACATGCCCAACACTAAACCTCCTCCATGAGCAAGCATGTTCAGGGTGCCAGGATATATGGTGCCAATGTTGGAGAACAAATGCAGCTAGTTTATTTGTACTCTAGTGAAGTGGGAGACTGTTGGAAATATGTCCTAAAGACAAATGATAATAATGATTATTATCATATTTCATAAAGTTTATGATTAAGTTTTATATCATGCTATAACTGTATTAAGAGGAAACATCAATACACATGTGATATATAAACAACAAGGGGTTCCTGGTGAAAATCTAGTCACTAGTTCATTGGTCAACAGATGATCAAGGTTTCCTGATCATGTGACATTTATGCCAGTTGGAAATGGAGTCAACTCATTCTGAGAATGAGATGACGAACCAATACCCAACCTAAACATCATGAACCGATCATGTCACGAAGTTCAAGTTACAATGATTAGAAATGGATCCTCGTAGACTATTGAGGCTATATCAATCACTGTCTCCCGAGAGTTCTTAGATAGCATCAAGCGTCACTTGGTAATACAGTGATTATAAAGGTGTGTTCAGGTACTCAGAGGAACCTTAGAGGCAATATATGCCAAGAGCGGGATTTTTCCGTCCACGTGATGGAAAGATGCTCAAGGGTCCACTCAGAGAAGATATATCCAACAGCTGCGTAGCATGTGATTTGATCACAGGGATATCACTTGTCGGAACGAGTCAAGTAGCATTGTTTGGTAACGAGATTGAACACGACATGGTGATGTCATTGATCAGATCTCGGGCAATGCAAGTATTGAGAGACAAAGGGAATAAGACACGACTGTCCTGGTTCAAACGACGAAGGATCTTTGTGGAATGCACAGGGGTCACATGGCCATCCAGGTCCCTTTGTCGATCATTGGTCTGGGAGTGTCCCGACCATGTCTGGAGTGTTCCCGAACCGTGGGGTATCACACTTAAGGGCTTGATGATGCTTAGAGAGTGTTTATAGGATCGGTAGAATCGCCGAGGAAGAGAAGGGAGAAAACTGGAAGGGTTTGGGTAAGTCCGGAGGATGTCTAGAGTGGAGGTGGAAGGTGTTCGATAGCCATGGAGATTGAATAATATGTGAATGAATTTTAAATATTGATTTAATCATTTATTCATAATTATTTAATAAAAGAGAAAATCAATTAAAATTAAATGGTCAATAGGCTTAATGGGCCAATTCCGGAGGGAGAAGGGCCCATGAGGGAAAGGCAAGAGGGGAGAAGGGGCAAGGGGGTGGCCGTCTGGGCCAAGCCCCCCCTCCCGCGCGAGGCCCACTAGGGCCAGCCGGTGTCTGCCCCCCTCTCCCTCTCCTTTAGTCCCACCCCGGGGCTTTGAGGGAGGTAGTACCTCCCCTCCTATATATAGTGGGGGTACTTGGCCAGATAAATACACACAATATTCAATAAAAGGTTTCCTCTCTTTTGGGGAGACCTCCAATTGATATTCTCTCTCTCTCCCATGACCGTGGTCCCAAGTTCGGACTTCGCGAATGAGAGACATCTTCACCGCGGAGCGCCGTCGCGCTGTAGGATTCGGATTCAGGAGCTCTACTTCCACAACTACTACTAGATCGAGGAAGCGAGAGTCATCGTCAGGCACCGGACGTGTGTAACTCCCCGTGAGGTGTCACACTTGAGGCACTCAAGTCGTTGGAGCCACAGGAGCGCAAGGACTTCATCACGACCTTGAGGTCGGCTTCGGCTCGTCTACGTCAACCATGCTCTCCTGAGCATTGACAACGCTTTTCGGTCTTCAAGGGTAAGTTCTCGAAAAGCCCCTCCCTTTACTGCATTACTAATAGATAGCTCCTGGCAACATCAGGGGTTCAGGGGCGTAGGGTAAATTTTTATTGTTTTCATACGCGGATCCCCTACATCTCGTTAGTGGTTCACGTCTTCTGAAAGATGGGTTTAAGTTGGTATTCGAGTCCAATAAAGTTGTACTATCTAAGTATGGAACCTTTGTTGGAAAAGGCTATGAATGCGGAGGCATGTTCCATTTTTCATTGGTAGACTTCTGTGATGATGTAGTGAACTATGTTTGCACTACTAGTAATGAGACTAATGTTTGGCATTCACGAATTTGTCATATTAATTTCGGTTGTATGTCGCGTCCTGCTGGTATGAGTTTAATTCCGAAATTCACTATTGTCAAAGGCTCTAAGTTTCATGCTTGTGTGCAAGCAAAGCAGCCTCGCAAGCCTCACAAGTCTGCAGAGGAGAGAAACTTGGAACCTCTAGAGCTCATACATTCAGATCTATGTGAGATGAATGGCGTGTTTACAATTAGTGGAAAGAAGTATTTCATGACTTTGATTAATGATTCTACTAGGTACTGTTATGTATATCTCTTGAAAACTAAAGATGAGGCTTTAGATTTCTTTAAGATCTATAAGGCAGAAGTTGAAAATGAAATTGAGAGAAATATCAAAAGAATTCGGTCTGATCGTGGTGGAGAGTACTTTTCTAATGAGTTCAATTTATTCTGTTCGGAACACGGTATTATACATGAGAGGACATGTCCCAATTCCCCTCAATCCAATGGGATTGCTGAGAGGAAAAATCAGACTCTAATAGATTTGGTTAACGCCATGTTAGACACTGCCGATTTATCCAAGGAATGGTGGGGGAAGGCTATATTGACTTCATGTCATGTCCTAAACCGTGTTCCAACTATGAATAAAGAGATTACTCCATTTGAATATTGGGAAAAGAAAAGGTTGACACTCTCCTACTTACGCACTTGGGGTTGTTTGGCAAAGGTCAACGTGCCAATCAACAAGAAGCATAAGCTTTGACCGAAAACAGTGGATTGTGTCTTTCTTGGCTATGCTTCTCACAATATTGCTTATAGATTTCTTGTGGTGAAATCTGAAGTGGGTGACATGACTGTCGGTACGATTTTTGAATCAAGAGATGCTACATTCTTTGAGGATATATTTCCTATGAGAGATATGCCTAGCATATCTAATATGGAATATGATCCAGTTTCTGAACCTGAAACTCCCATGAAGATTGATGAACAATCAGATGATGAGATTTCAGATTTGGATGACAATGAAGCTCCCACAAGGAGTAAGAGACAAAGGATCGCAAGATCTTGTGGTAATGATTTCATTGTGTACCTAGTGGATGTCACTCCCACTACTATTTCAGAAGCTTTTGCATCTCTGAATGCAGACTACTAGAAAGAAGCGGTTCAAAGCGAGATGGATTCCATCTTGGCTAATGGAACGTGGGAGATATCTGAACATCCTTATGGGTGTAAACCCGTAGGATGTAAATGGGTATTTAAAAAGAAGCTTAGGATTGATGGTACTATTGAAAAGTAAAAAACTCGGCTTGTGGCTAAAGGCTATACCCAAAAAGAAGGAGAAGATTTCTTTGATACTTACTCACCTATGGCTAGATTGACGACAATTCGAGTACTACTATCACTGGCTGCCTCTCATGGTCTTCTCGTTCATCAAATGGACATTAAGACAGCTTCCCTAAATGGAGAGTTGGATGAGGAAATTTACATGGAACAGCCTGATGGATTTGTAGTAGAAGGTCAAGAAAGAAAGGTGTGTAAATTGAAGAAATCTTTGTATGGCCTCAAACAAGCTCCCAAGCAATGGCATGAGAAGTTTGAAAGAACTTTGACATCTGTGGACTTTGTTGTAAATGAAGCCGACAAATGTGTGTACTACCGCCATGGTGGGGGCGAGGGAGTTGTCCTATGTCTCTATGTTGATGACATATTAATTTTGGGGATAAGTCTCAAAGTGATTAATGAGGTCAAAACCTTCTTATCTCAATGTTTTGAGATGAAGGATCTTGGAGAAGCTGATGTTATCCTAAACATCAAGCTACCGAGAGATGAGAATAATGGGATTACACTTGTGCAATCACATTATGTGGAGAAGGTGTTAAGTAGATTTGGATATGATTATTGCAAATCCTCTTCTACACCTTATGATCCTAGTGTTTTGCTTCAAAAGAATGAAAAGGCAGCTAGAGATCAATTTAGATACTCTGAGATTATTGGCTCGCTTATGTATTTAGCTTGCGCTACGAGGCCTGACATCTCGTTTGCTATGAGCAAATTAGCCGGTTTGTGGCCAACCCGGGAGATGATCATTGGCATGCTCTTGAGAGGGTAATGTGCTATCTAAAGGTAACTGTGAGCTATGGAATTCATTATACTGGGTATCCAAGAGTACTTGAAGGGTATAGTGATTCAAATTGGATATCAAATGCTGATGAGATAAAGGCCACAAGTGGATATATATTCACTCTTGGTGGTGGCGTTGTTTCATGAAAGTCTTGCAAGCAGACCATCTTAACAAGGTCAACTATGGAAGTAGACCTCACATCATTAGATACTGCGACCGTCGAAGCAGAATGTCTTCGCGAACTCTTAACAAATTTTCCTATGGTTGAAAAACCAATACCGGCAATCCTTATGAACTGTGACAACCAAACCGTGATTGTCAAAGTGAACAGTTCTAAGGACAATATGAAGAGTTGATGACATCTCAAGAGAAGACTGAAGTTTGTTAGAAAGCTGAGAAACTCCGGAGTTATAGCATTGGATTATGTCCAAACTGCTAAGAATCTGGCAGATCCTTTTACGAAAGGACTATCAAGAAATTTGATAGAAAATGCATCGAGGGAGATGGGTTTGAGACCCACGTGAGTTGTCAAGGGGGTAACCCAACCTATGTGATCGGAGATCCCATGAATTAGGACCTGGGAAAACAAATCGAAACAACTGAGTTGAGAGAAACCATTAAAACTCCCACTTCGCTGAAGATGCAATTCTCTCATGGTATACTGTTCGGAAGGTTGATTATATCTTAATGTGTTCTGACTGTCTCCTTAGGAGCAGACGCTGTCCTATAGAGCGATCTTGAAAGAACACACCTATATGAGCTACACTACTGGTCACAGTGTATGAGATTTGGGTGAATCTCTAGGAAGCTCATGAAAGACCAAGGAGTATGACTTATAAGCTCCACCCGAGGGGTAGCCTATGGCAGCCAAGTACCGGTAACGACATTGAGTGAAACTTGTTGCGCAAGACTGGCAATTCAAGGCATAGTCCATTGTTCAGTTGTAGTAAGCGTATCTCTTTGTCTAGGTGGAAGTTCAATTTAACAGTTTCCACTGAACTGCAGGTATATTAAACAGTGATAGGAACTAATGAGCCACATGATGTGCCTCTGAGATCTGGAGGGGTTTGTTAGATTTATATGGGTTGTGGCCCATGTAGACAACCCAGTCTAATAAATCCTGAAATCTCAAGGCCCATCTACTATGGTAGCTTGGGAGCTGTGTGGGAGATAAAGTTTAGTCCCACATTGCTAGTTGGGAGAAAGTTGGACCATCTTATAAGGTGAACTATTTCACTCCCACTAAGTGAGTGAGAAGAGAAGGAGTCCACGCGCACTCCTCCTCCTCCTCCGCCGCGCGCCTCGCCTCGCCCGCACGCGCGTCACGTCGCATTTTGTGAATCGAGTTCGAGTTAGAAACTCGTTTTGTGGAAGAATAAATTTTTGCTTGGTGTACCAGCTGTTGGGTACGTGTCAATATTCGTGTGCATGTTTGGCGTGTGTCCCTGTCTTCCACCGCGTGGCGACTAGGTCGGCTCACCTCCCAGGCTATAGAGCGAGAGACATACATATCTAGATGAATCCTATTCTTTCTCAGTCTCTCTTTCCTTGTTCCTTTTGTTGCACTTCTCTCTAGGCTTTCCCATCCCGGTGGCTGCGTGCACTGCTGTCTGGGAGATCAGGCCTCCGAAACCCTGTCCGTTGTGATCCTGCACCGGAAGACGGACGATAAGATTTTTAGGGAGCGTCTCGGCGCGACTGCTCGTCTCCGTTCATGTGTTCTTCTTCAGCAACCGACGACCTTATCAACACCATGGGCGACAACGATAAAGACCAAGGTGCTGCTACGGTGATGACCTTCCCGGTCAACCTGTACGTGTTATTTCTCTCTGTGTATACACTAGTTCTTGCTAGATTTTTAGATTTACTAGATGTGGTTGTTTGGCTGCATGTGTTTAGATCTGCTAGTGCTAACATAATATTGTTTTCGATAATTAATCTCATAGGAAAATTGTCTAATATTCCAACATAGTTCGCACATGACTTCAAGTATTGATGATATTGGATTTAGTTTTGCAATTATTTGTAAATGATATTGAGTCTTGTACCAATGACGTTATCCTTTTTTGACGAGCTGCTAACATACAAAGTCTATAAGGGTTTCCTTATGTCACTATCTTTGGATAGTGAAGTAGAGAGGATGCGTTTTCAGGGATAAATCTTTCTTCCATCAATGTGATGGCGGCGTGGTGAAGTAGGGCGGTCATATGATTTGATCGACGAGATGTGACATCTAGCCGTTGTGAATGCAGGTGGTCGAGGTTGCTCCTTAGTTAGCCTCCACATACACACATGCGTGGAACATGCATGCATCCTCATGGTCCCACACATGCACACGTCTAGAGCTACTTCGCTGATTCATCCGTGAGTCCACATGGTGAAGTTGTGTATTTCCATGATGATGATGGTTGGTTCAGTGATGCATTGATAAGCTGCAACCAGCAACGTAATGGTCACAGCTGACCAACGTGATAGACCCGTTCTGATATACAACTCCTCAAGTCAGATTGATTTTTTTTAAAGAGTATATGTTAATATCACGAAGATTCCAATTACTCCCAGCCTCTATAACAACGCATTGCACTAGCGGCACTACGCATGCACACAGCCAAAAAAATAAAGAATAATTAAAAAAAGAAAAGTCCCACTACAGTGATCCATTTTTTGAAACAACAACACTACCACCACCAAGACAACATCATAAGTACAAGACGCCTCCAAAAAGGGAACAGTGCACACACACCATCATCGCCCGAACATAGATCTTAGGTTTTCACCCTGAAGAAAGTACTTACTCTCAAAACAATACCTTCAACAAGGGCATTGCCAGGCACAAGCCAATTAAGGCTAGACCCTGGGTTTTTACCCTAAAAGGTAGGACTATGAACTTCTCTGTGCAGTCACCCCCTCTTATATGCCACTTCTCCAAGTCACGAGTCACCAAGCCAATTCCTCATCACCACCCAGACTGGAGCCACCATTGTCAGTCCTTGGATCTCGGTCCCCATGACATTTTCCATTAGCGCCATGGAACGAGAACATGTCCCAAGATATTAACATCCAACAGAGCTTCGAAGCGCTCCCTCTGAAGCCAAACGGTCATAGTAAAACATGGGTGCACACGGCCAAATCCCACCCGACCAACAATCTCTCGGCATGAACGCACCCGACCAACAATCCAGAAATGACACTTCAACAAGATCAATGGAGACAAACATCGGGCGGATTTTCGTCTTGGCATAAGAGGATCCCTAGGACCTCCTACTTTATTCAATCCGAGCTAGCAGCCCCCACGCCACCAGCCGGAGGTCCAGGAGAAGAAGCTCCATCTTGGCACAGAGGCAATCCGCTAGAACCTAGCACACAGCTGCCTCCGTCAGGTCCAGACCGGGGCCATGCCTGTTGCAGCCGCCGCCCGCCATTGCTGCCGCACGTCTGCGCCATCAAGGAGAACCTCGCCGAACCGCATCCATCGCCACGACCACAACAACTCCTCCTCCACCAGCCTCAAAACCGCGCCGCCAGGAAGACGATGGGCCTAGGCCCACGACATGTCGTCGCCACCAGCATCTAACAGAACGGAAGCAACCGCCACCGCGTGTCCGAGAGAGCCACCTCGACCACCGCCCACGATCTTCTCCGTTGGAGCCACCCCTTCAAAGGAGTCGCCACATCCTCCCCTGCCCCAGTACCTTAGCCACCCCTTCCAGTGGCCGCGCCAGCAGGCCCATTCGTCATGGTTATGGGCCAGTCGAATGGTTCTTCTGAGCATACTCCGATTGGTATATCCTCATTAGTAGTCCCCGAGTGTGTCAGGGGTTCGGTGTAGGTGTCAACTTGGCAGTCGGAGTAATCAAATCCGAGTGGACGCCCATTTGAATCAGTGACGAACTCCTCCAATGAAGGGAGAAGCCATAGTATGTTCTCAGTCATAGCTAGGTGGGTCGGCGGGTATTCGAGTTTCCTCGCCCAAGCGATTGGAATGGACGAGTGAAGTAAGCCAGTCGAGTGATCAATTTGATCGAAGTTAGACCGTCAGCACGGTCAAACTGACCGATTGATAATTTCCAACGGTAACTTTAGCGGAATTACCGCGAAGCAACCACTAATCTGGGACGTTTCACTAGCTCACCTTGTAAAAGGAAGGAATGGAGAAATGTTGTACGGATATTTCCCCGCACTCCTCCATTCCTTTTTCTTCTTCCCGAGCCGCCTTCGATCCAGATTTCTAGATCAAATGAACTCTTATCCAATGGCACCTCCCAAAGATCTCTGGAGGAAATCCAAGTGCACCGCAGCCGTGCTGTGGTAATTCCAAGATGCCGGAATCCTCATGGAGGGGAACTAGAAAATCCCCGCGGCCAGCGAAACTGAGCCGAAGCCACGAGCGGGGGAGTTCATCTGCTTCCTCAGCCACCTGGAGCGAGGTCTAGGGTTTCCCACCTCGATATTCTTCCAGCGCTTTTGTGCCTACTATCAGATCAAGCCCTCCAATCTAGGTCCTCATAGTATTGAACAACTCACAATCTTTGTTGCATTCTGCGAGTGCTATTTGGGCTTCCGGCCATACATTCCCCTCTAGCTGGAGCATTTCATGGGCGCGTCAGTCGCGAGGGGAAGGATGTCCCCACATTCCAGGTGAAGCCCAGTGCCGAGTTTCTGAAGCTGATGCTGCCTAAGAAGGTAGCGAATAAGTGGAAGAAATTTTGGTTCTATGTCAAGGAATCTACCCCCGCTAGCGAGGTGGCGATCCCAGGATACACCATGAAATGAAGCGAGACACGGAGGTTGTCGGCGAAGGATTTTCTCGAGGAGAAGAAGATGGCCGTGACCGAGATGTGCTCTCAGATCATGAAACTAGAGAGTGAAGGGTTGGAAACAATCAACCTTTACAATTGTTGGCTCGGGCGGCGACTCGTTCCACTCGCGACCCAAGCCAACTGGATGTAAGAGTACACCGGGAAATCGAACCCGACAAAGTAATTCCACGTGGTGTGGACCGCGGAAGATTACGCCGCAGCCCTGAAGAAGATTACATATGCGAAGTTCACCGATTTATCGGAGGGACTTCGCCCATACAAGGCTGGAACACGATCGGCCCCCACAATAAGTCTCCTTCATTTCCATTCGCCTTTCTTATTTCCTTTTCTGAGTCAAATTATTGACCCATGTGCACTGGTTAGTGTCTCAGATCTTCCAGGTCCTGGAAAACTAGCTTCCTCCTCTTGACGAGGGGATCCCTGAGGAGCTCCTAGATGAGGACAAAGGGGATGCCTCCGACAGCAAGGAGAAGAGAAGCGCGGAGGAACAAGAGCCCGCCTCCGTGCCTTAGAAGACTTGTGGCCAAAAGCGCCGCAAGGTAGAGGCCAGTCGTAGCCTCGAGGAGTCCAACAGCAATCTAGAGATCGTTGGCGAACAAATCTCCAACCGAGTGCCCACCCTGACCAAGCTTGCCCCGAATACGAAACCATCAGGCGAACATGGCAACAAAGCTAGCAGCGACGCTTGAGTTGGAAGAGGGGCTGGAACAGGCGATGGTAGAGCTAGAGGTGGCGAAGGGGTTTGAGGCCCCGACAGTGACGAAAGGGTCGGAGCCCCGTTAGCACCGAACGCGTCGGCGAAGAAGCCCGTGGCACCATTCAAACCATGACATCAAGGAAGCCTCCTCGAAACAGGATTGACGCGCTCACTCGGCCCCGAGCTGGAGAAACCCGCGCATGTCAGCACTGGGTTGTGAGTCCTCCCGGTCGCCAAGTGAGTATTTCCTGTTGTTTAGTCGCGTTTGTGTTGTGCCAGTCTGAATTTCTGAGTCGCTTATTGTTTGAGATTCATAGGAGCCAAGTGAAGAAGATCAAACGGGCGATCGTGCCGAAGATCCATTTGAGCCACACCAAAGAGGAATAAGATGCCTCCAAGAAGATGAAGGGCGCCTCTAGCAAGGAGCCTGACCTTGGCGGTAAAAAGCAGAAGAAGGTCGACCTCGGCCAAGTAGGCTAGAAGACGGCCAAGGGAGACGCAGGCGACATCGTCATGCGTTAAGAGGGCACCGAGGCCCAGGAAGATGATGTGGCGAGGAAGATGCTACCGCAACCAAAGACGCGGTAGCAGCGCCACCTGCGGTGGTGATCAAGGCTGCAACGTTCCTGCGATTCCTCACGAAGGGGTCCTGCGTGGCTTCCTAGAAACAGTCGCTGGTGGTGGCGGAGGTCATCAATGGAAGCATCGGTTGATGGCGCAAGGAACCAGTGGAATAGCGTACCCGCTGCGGTCTGTGGGAGCGATCGAGCTCCACTGCTTGCTCGGAAAGGCGCTCTAGGTATGTCTAGTCCCCGAGGGTCGAGTCGGTGAATAGCAGCTGAGTAGAGTCTTGCAAATTTGCAATTCGCCGGTCCCCGAGGGACGTGTAGCTAAATAGCAGCAAGTTAAGTCTTGTATATGGTGTTAATACTGTTCTTGAATTGCAACATGATTCTGACGACCACGGGTGGGGCTGGAGCGGCTCTAGGTGGTGACCTAGGCTACCAACCATCTTCAAGCTGGTGCGGGTATGAAAATTTTCAGTTGTTCCTTAGCGACTTTTGCATTTTAATTCGGCATTGAATTGACTATCTTGTCTTGTGTGCAGGCAATACTGCCACCGTGCTGGACTAAGCCCGTGAAGGCTATTTGCTAGCTTCCGATCTTGAGGCCACGCAGGCGACTGTCACCATGGTGGAGGAGAATGCCAAGGTCGCGTTGTCGAAGGCGGAGAAAGCCAAGTACGCGTTGGTGGAAGCGAAGAAGGAATGCAAAGCCTCCAACTCCATTATTGTGGAGTTGTAGTCAAAGTTCTCTGACCTAGAGAAGTTTTTGGTGGAGAACTACTGGTGCCTCCTTGGTGAGTATCTTTTCTTAGTTTACAGTTATTGGCCAAGTCCACGAGCATTTGAGTCCCCGAGCGACCGTTCCGAGTGGATCAAGTGTGCTGACACTTTGAAGATATCATAGGTCTGAGGGATCTAGCGATGCATCGGTGGGGCCAAGGACTGCATCAAAGCGGTGCTTGAGGGTTCCACAACATTGTCGATGTGCGTTCGGGCTATTCTTCAGGATATTTCTCCCACCGAGGTGATCGACGAGGGCTTCACTGGGGTGTGGAGGTACCTGGAGGAGGTGCCCACCGTCTTCGGGTGGATGATGCGCTCCGCGTTTCGTCACGAGGCAACTGCTGTGCTGAGCCTTGGGCTCACATATTTCCCTGAGGACTACGAGCTAGACGGTGTGACGAGCGGATTCCCTCCCACAACTGGAGTAGTCCAGATCACCGACGTGCTGACGCTAAATGCAAAGCCCGCCCTTATACGGATCATGTCTTGGCGATGAGCGACCTCCTCCCCTACTATGAGAGTCGGGTCATTCCTATAGACAAGAAGCTGGAGCACCACGACTTGTCGTCGGAACGTTAATTCGAATCGGCAGTCATGCAGTCGCTGATGAACTTCCTCATCAACCGCTAGAAGCCCTCTGTCGAGACCAGAGGCGTAGAGCGATCTTCTTCCTCGCATGGGGCAAAGTAGTTGGGTGCACAATGTTGTAACGACTAATGTAATCGTCCGGTTCGGCCAGGACTAATGCACTGTATGCAAGTATTTTGGGAGTTAGTCGTAATTCAAGTGGTTTGCTTTATTTTCTAGTCGACTCATATTGACTCGTGGAGTCGGTCGTTATTGGTATATGGCGTGTTGCGTTTACGCAATTAAGGTTACTATGCGAGTCCCCGAGCGTATTTGATTTTAGGATTCGGTCGCATGCGCGTGGTAAGCAGGGACGCTATATTTGGAAGTTGTTCGGGTAGCTTAGGTCAACTTGCCGTGGCTTGTGGAGCCAGTCACGGGGCAACCCCAAGGGATACTCTGTACTTGGTGTTTTCCCTAGGCGCGTGCGTGTTCGTGTTGGTGAGTCCCCGGACGTGGTACTTAACCATTCGTGTCGTATGCCCATGGTAGGGAAGGACATGATGCGCTGTTTAACATGTCTCTCCCTGGCTCAGAGAGCCATTCACTTGGAGACTCCAAGGTGCGCTCTCATAATTGGTGTTTTCCCAAGGCGCGTGTAGGTTCATTTTTCACGAGTCCCCGAGCGTGTTACTTAACCATTCGAGTCACTTCGTCCAAGGATAGGGAGGATGGAGTGCTGTGGGAAGAATGGCCATTCGTCTTGGCTCAGAGATCTAGTCGAGCGAGGAGACTCCCATGGTGGCTCCCAGTTTGGCGTTTCTCGTGGATGGTGCAAGGCCCAAGTGAGCCCCCTGCCCGTGTACTGCACTACTTGGGCATACCGAGTCGCACTACCAAGGGTTGATGACCAGTGTTAGCTTATTTGCTATGTTATATGAGTGTGAGTGGAACAAGAGATGGAGAGTAGACACAATTTGTGGAGACAATATTCTTTATTCATCATGGGTACATGAGTGTACAAGTTTTAGTTCTATGTATAGAACTTTGGTAGTAGGTTCAAGTTCCATGGTCGCTTGTCGTCGCCCGGACGTCGACTAGGTAGTAGGCATAGTTTCCAAGGACTCATCCTATGGCGAATGGCCCCTCCCATGGGGGAGAGAGTTTATTCATGCCCTTCTTGTCCTGGATGAGTCGTAGGACGAGGTCGCCTCCTGGAAGGTGCAAGTCCAGATTCGGCGGCTATGATAGCGACGCAGACCTTGCTGGTAGATGGCGGTGCGGGAGCGATCCAGGTCACGTGCTTCGTTGAGCAAGTTGATTCCGTTTTGACGGTTGACTTCATTGTCTCACTCCGCGTAGTTGACGACTCAGGGTGAGTTGGGATCGAGATTGGTTGGAATGACCGCTGCGGCGCCATACACCATGAAGAAGGGGAGAACCCTGTCGATCGGTTGACGGAGGTGCGCATGCCCCATAGTATTCTTCAACCCAATAGTCTAACGTACGCTCGAGGGGGACCTGTAGTCACGGCCTGAGGCCATGGAGGACGCTTTGGTTGGCTCGCTTAGCTTGGCCGTTCGACTCGAGATGGGCGATTGAGGCGAGGTCAATCCGGATCCCGTATTCTTGGCATAACTCAGTCATGGCACACTTAGCGAATTTCATGCTGTTGTCGTTGATGATGTTGTGCGGGTAGCCGCACCAGTAGATGAGTTCGCGTAGGAACTAAGTGGTAGTCTTGCCATCACACTTTTGTATGGTCTTCGCCTCGACCCACTTCGTGAACTTGTCGACTGCGACTAGGAGGTGGATGAATCCCAAAGCTACAATTTTGAATCTACCCACCATGTCGATGCCCCGGACGGCGAATGAGCATGAAATGTGGATAGTCTTGAGAGCTGACACAGGGATGTGTGTCTGTTTGATGTATTTCTGGCACCCGACGCAGCGCTGGACGATGTCGGTGTCGTCAGCATGGGCGGTGAGCCAGTAGAAACTGTGGTGTATGGCCTTGGCGACTAGCGACCTTGCACTTGCGTGGTGCCGCAGTCCCTAGCGTGGATGTCCTGCAGAATCTTCTGACTTTCTTCTGGCAAGACGCAACATGGGTACACGCCTGTGATGCTCCTTTTGTGGATCTCACCATTGATTACGAAGGACTTGCAATGGTGCATGATCATCCATGCTTCAGTATCGTCCTTGGGTAAGGTTTCGTGCTCAAGGTAAGCGATATAGGGCTCCTTCCAGTCGCTTGACTCTGTGATCATCGCGATTAGAGCATAGTTAGGTTGTAGTGGGATCCCGATGTTGATCTCCTTTGGGGGAGAGACTGATGGCTTGTCTATGATGTCAATAAAGACGCCATGTGGTGGTTCTTGGCGAGCCTACTCGATGCATGAGAGGAAGTCGGCTTCTTCATTCTTTCTTTGATCGATCCATTCGACAAAGTAGCCAGCAAAGTAGCCGCCTAGTTGGTCCACTTCTTGGCGGTATACCATCATGTTAGGGGCGACGGCGTCGCAAGTTCCAGTGACTTGGCTAGCGACGAGGTCAGAATCGCCGTAGAACTTGAAGTGATTGATGTTCATCTCCTTGGCGACTCGCATGCCTTGGAGGAGGGCCTCGTACTCGACCATCTTGTTGGTGCAGGGCGTGAAGTTTATCTGTAGCACGTAGCGGAGCTTGTCGCCTTTGAGGGGAGGTGAGGATGATTCTTGCCCCCGCACCGTCCGCATTCTTGGACCCATCGAAGTGGAGGGACTAGTAGTGAAGGTAGGGCAGCGTCTTAGGTTGCGGCGCCTCTTCCCTGTCGGCGAGAGAGTCGACTAGGGACTGTGACTTGATGGCCTTACACGGCTCATACCTGATGTTGTGGACATCGATTTTGACAGCCCACTTGGCGACTCGCCCTATCGTGTCGCAGTTGTGGATGCTATATTGTAGTGGGGAGGAGCATAAAACCGTGATAGGATGCTCCTAGAAGTAGTGAGGGAGTCGTTGTTGGGCTCAGAAGACCGTGTAGACCAGTTTCTGGTACTGTGGGTAGCGTTGCTTCGAGTCGGTGAGGACCTCCCTGAGGTAGTACAATGGACGTTGTGTGAGGCGCTCCTTGCCTTATTTGGGCCACTCGACGACCATTATGGTGCGGATGACTCGATTAGAGGCCACAACCTACACGAGCATTTGCTCCTTGTTGAGGGGCACGACAAGCACCAGTGCCACGAGTAACACTTCTTCTAGCGCGGTTAGGGCGCTGTCAGCCTCGCTGTCCCACTCGAGTGTGGGGCTCTTGCGCATCAGGTGGTGGAGATGCATTGCCTTTTCACCGAGCCGGGGGATGAAGCGACGGAGAGCCGCAACTTGCCCCACCCGGTTCTGGACATCCCGCAGGCATTCAGGTTTTCTGAGTCATGCGATGGTGTTGATCTTGGAAGGGTTTTCTTAGATTCCTCCCTTGGATACTACTTACCCTAGCAGCTGGCCGGTGGGCACGTCGAACATGCACTTCTCCGGATTGAGCTTGATATTGTACTTTCGTGGATTCGTGAAAGTTTCGGCCAGGTTGGCGAGTAGGTCGCTCTGGCGAGTCGACTTCACCACCATGTCGTCGATGTAGACGTGGATGTGGTGGCCAATTTGGCATGCTAGGCACTCCTGCATGCACTACTGGTAGGTCGCCCCGGTGTTCTTGAGGCCGAACGTCATTGCGGTGTAGTAGAAGGCTCCAAACAGTGTGATGAAGGCTGTTTTCTCCTCGTCCTCGATGACCATGTTTATCTGATTGTAGCCAGACTACCCGTCGAGGAAGCGTAGCGACTCAGACCACGCAGTCGAGTCGATGATTGGTCGTGGGAGTACGAATTCCTCCTTCGGGAAGGCACTATTGAGGTTGGTGTAGTCGATACACATCCTCCGGGTGTTGTTCTTCTTCAGTACTAGGACTGGTTATCCAACCAGTTGGAGTACTTGATGGGCCAGATGGACCCTGACATGGGTATGCCCAATAGGCACTCGACTACAGCCTACCTGGTGTGGCTCGACGGAAGGCCCACTCGACGAATTGCCAAGGTCCTTGACGCATATGACGGTTCGAGTGGTATGAAGCCCATATGGATACGGACTCCCAAACGTACAAGACAAGGAAAGCTTAAGACTAGAGTTCTAATCTAACTTGTAACCAACTCGTATTGGTACCTGAGACCTAGCCTCCCCATATATAAAGGCTAGGAGGGTCCAACGAGAAGCCAACCTCTCTATCACGACTCCTACAATAGATCACCACAATAGATCTAGACATCGCGACTCCCCCAAATAGATAGATCTATGATCTCTCACATTGACACATACGCCAGATCTAATCTGTGCGACACCGCCATCGGCAACCTTGTAATCCTTCGGATCATCATCAATCAAGAGCAGACAAGCAGGAGTAGGGTCCTCTACGAGGCCTGAACCTGGGTAAACCTTGCATCCCTGTGTGCTTTTTTGCTAGCCGTACCGAGATTTTCAGCGCTCCTCAATTCCTGAACCTAAGTCCATAACAATGGGCATTGATGAGTTAAACCCTCGTCAATTGGCGCCGTCTGTGGGAACTGGGAGTGCTGATGTTGCGATCTCGACGGCCCAATCACTTGCGATCTACGACTCGGCGATTTCGGGGGAGCGGATCTACTTCAACTCCCTCGACAACTCGCGTTCATCCGCTTCATTGCGGTCATCTTCATTAACTCGTGGCGGCCGATTTGATCTTCAACCGCACGAGCTCAGGGGCTCTACGATAAATCAAAGCTATCCAAACGCGGGGCACCAACTGACTCAAGTTGGACTTATACGGACTCAGGTCTCGAGTTGAATCAAAGAAGCTGACAGAAGCAGGGACAAGAACTATACACGGAAAAAAGCCTGAGTCAACTCCTACTACTGCGCGCACGCGTCACATAGTCCATGAAGATCGATTCCTATAAAAAGAGGCATTCGCGATGGTGTATTGACATAAAATAAAGTCAAGTTTCGGCGATCTAGTCTCAGGCAATTGTATTCTGGATCAAAGGAGCAAAAGGCGTGCGTACATGGCTCTGATGGTCCCAAGAAAAAAAACAACCAGGAGAGCTACGGGTGGAAACTGTACTGCTACATCGCGTGTTAAAAAAAAAGAAATATGCCCAAACCGATTCGATTGGCAGCCACGCTTGGAGTGCTACCTCACGTCCTCACATGGATAGAAAAAAGGGATCGATCAAGCTGCTAGCTACAGCTAGTTCATACACGTATCACTTCAATACATCATTATAGTACATCGGCGAGTCATCGGACTACATGGACAATTCTAAATATGCTCCGACTTCGTCGTGGCCACCAACGACTTCCTCCACGGAATCGACTCTGTCCGGTTAAACGCCACGCGACTCGTCGCTCCGCCAACTCCATCCTCTATATCAGTACTACACCCGGAGGTTGCGCCAACCCCGCTGTGCGACCCGCCGCGGTTTTCGGTTGCACCAACTCTGCCGTGTGACTCGCCACGGTCTTCGACTCCGATGAACCGCTATGGCCTTCGACTGCGGCGATCCACTAAAATCTTTGGTTGCGACAACATGCTACCGCCATCGGCTTCGGCAACCCACTGCTGCGTCGACTCCGGTCTGCCGCATCGGCTCTCGAACGCCGCCTCGACAACATCGAATCTACACTCGGGGGCTCCGTCGACTCCGCCGCGAGGCCCGTTACCATCTTCGGCTACGGTGACTCACTACGATCTCCGACTCCGCCCATCTACTGAGTCTTCGACTCCATCACGCGACTCGCTACGGTCTTCAGCTGCGGTCTTCGGGTGAGGTGACCCGATACGGTCTTCGACTGCTGTGGCCCATTACAGTCTTCATATACGGCAATTCGTCATCACCACACGACTCCGATCTGCCGCGTTGACTACGTCCGCCGCATGACTCGCTGCCACGTCAACTCTAGTCTTCGACTCTAGTGATTCGCTATGATATTCGACTCGGGGGCTCCCTCCGCTTTGGCGACCTGCCGTGGTCTTCAGCTTCAAACGACCGGCTGCGGTATTCATATCGGGTGACTCGGGGGCTCCCTCGACTCCTGCGACCACGAGCCGCTACAATCTTCGACTCCCGCGACCCGCCGATCGCATCGGATCTTGCGACTTGTTCATCACGGCAACTATCAATAAAGCTAAGTTTCTCTTTACTTAGAGATGATTTCTTTCTTACTTTAAATCGCACTCGAAACACTCGGGGGCTGCGCCCTCTTCGAGTAACCTAATGTGCCATCGACTCCACGCACTCGAGCACCTCATACGCGATAGCCCGAGTAGCTGATTTTGCCTGACCGTCGAATCCTTGAACTTCGAGTGTCTCGGCAAGGTACTGAGACTAAGGGTAATCAGGCTAACGAAAAGGCCTAGCATACCGTGCAAAAGTGTCGACTCGATTGGCACCAGAATTTTACTTTACAAGCCAACAGGCAAATATTCTTTACAAGATACAAATACTTCACAATTCTTCATCTTTTATGCAACTTATAAGGATGTCGACTGCGTCGAGCAATTCTATCGGGTCCTCCAACAGGAGTCGACAAAACAACTAGCTACGCTATACACTCAAGACCCGAGTCGAGTCCCTCCTTGGATGGTTGCATCGCTTGATGCTACAAAGACGCGGTGCTAGCGATACACCCGACAGAAGCGACTTCGTCCACTCCATCTGCATCGTCGACTCACCCGGCTAATCGCCGCATGAATTTGACTACATCATCGACTCTTGGCTCCTTATGCGTGAGACACTGACTCGATGCACTTCCGGATCAGTGGTTTCTCCTCGCATGATTTTCGACTGCATCTACAAGATACAATACTCGAGTCTCTGCCCGAGTCTACGACTCCGCCAGACACTCGGGGGCTACTCCAAACTGAAGCACTGGACGCGCATATACAATATCCTCGAATGACACACTCTGAATCCTCACTCGAATCTACGATTCGACTAAGGACTCGGGGGCTACTCCCATAGGGAGCGTTGGCCGCGCACCCGAAGAAATTTGTGAAGATATCCAAGCATTATGAAAACCCTTCACTCGAATCTACGATTCGATTGTGGGCTTCGGGTTACTCCCATAGGGAGCGCTGAAAGCATATTCGACTGAAACAAGCAAAAGACGACAGCAGTCGCAAAATACTTATAGTCCCCACTCGAGTCTACGACTCGAATAGGCACTCGGGGGCTACTCCCATAGGGAGCGCTGGCCACGCACCCTATGATTATTTTTGCTTGTACATCGTACTGTGTGTCGATAACATCCACACTCGAATGTTATGGCGACTCCGCCACGTATTTCCCCTACAAAGAGATTACGTCTCCTGGGCCACCCGAATCATCTCCGCGATGACAAAATTCGGATGCCGCGCTTACAGCGTGAAGATAAGACCTGAATAAGGCCTAACAACGCATCTGCTGCGCTCTACTAGAAATAATCCGTACCTACAGGTACGATGAATAAGCCTTGACGGACGCGTCGAGTGCTCACATTTACACACTGGAATTCGACTCATGTAAGACCTCCGCGGCCTGAGTCGAATTACGCCAGCAATTTCCGGATTCGAGTCCGGGGACTCGAGTTTGAGTAGGTGGCGTTGTTTTTGCCCTAGAGCAATTAACTGGTCCCGATTCATCGAGCGCACCTGGCACGTTTACCATCATCCCTATGAGCTACTATAAATTCGACTGACCCGATGAACATCCGGGTGAAGTGCTTCGCACTCGACACAATTGTCGACTCCGACATCCTAATGCAAAGATCAAGACTTCTGAGTCTCCATACGAATCTACGATTCACATGGACACTCGGGGGCTACTGACATGGGTATGCCCAATAGGCACTCGACTACAGCCTACCTGGTGCGGCTCGACGGAAGGCCCACTCGACGAATTGCCAAGGTCCTTGACGCATATGACGGTTCGAGTGGTATGAAGCCCATATGGACATGGACTCCCAAACGTACAAGACAAGGAAAGCTTAAGACTAGAGTTCTAATCTAACTTATAACCAACTCGTATTGGTACCTGAGACCTAGCCTCCCCATATATAAAGGCTAGGAGGGTCCAACGAGAAGCCAACCTCTCTCAACCTCTCTATCACGGCTCCTACAATAGATTGCCACAATAGATCTAGACATCGCGACTCCCCCAAATAGATAGATCTATGATCTCTCACATCGACACATACGCCAGATCTAATCTGTGCGACACCGCCATCGGCAACCTTGTAATCCTTCGGATCATCATCAATCAAGAGCAGACAAGCAGGAGTAGGGTCCTCTACGAGGCCTGAACCTGGGTAAACCTTGCATCCATGTGTGCTTGTTTGCTAGCCGTACCGAGATTTCCAGCGCTCCTTAATTCCTGAACCTAAGTCCATAACAATGGGCATTGATGAGTTAAACCCTCGTCAGACCCTTTTGCGAGTAGCCACTACACCTCTTCGTCGATTGCGCGGAGACACTCTTCATTGAAGGGCTGCAATGGTTGCTTGACGGCCGCGCCTTGGCGTCGGTGTTAAGTTTGTGCTCAACGAGTTCCCTCGGGACACCAGACATGTCATATGGCTTCCATGTGAAGATATCGTGATTCTCATGGAGAAACTCGATGAGCGTGCTTTCCTATTCAGGGCTCATATTGGTGCCCATGGTGACCTTCTGGCTCAAGTCGCCTAGAACGAGCACGACGGTGCGGGTGTGCGTGGAGGCCTCGAAATCTGATGGCGTGGAGCTTGCCGAGGCAGGCTTCTTCAAGATGGTCAGGTCTTCCTTGTCAATGCCACTCGTGTATTTTGCATGTTCATCGGCATGGTTCATCTCTTCGGCGATGACAACATCGGCAAGCTCGGAGCCGTTGTCCTCGCACTCCACGGCCATATCGGGGTCGCTGTGGATGGTGATGATGCCACGCGGGCCCGCGAGTTTTATCATGTTGTAGGTGTAGTGGGGGCTGCCATGAATTTGGCGAACACGCCCCAACACGCTGTGATACGTTCTACGGAAGTTCACCAACTCGAAGACGATTCACTCGGTGCGTAAGTTGGCGGGTGTGCCGAAGGTTACTGCCAGCCTCACCTTGCCGATTGGGTACGCCTTCCAACTCGGGATGATGTCGTGGAAGGTGCAAAGGGTCAATTCGACCATCGACCGCGGGAGCTGCAGCTGCCTGAAGGTGTCCAGGTACATGATGTTGATGGACCCTGTCCATCAGGGTCTTGGGGAGCCACTTTGGGCTTGACAACCAGGGTGACTCGCCCTGGGTATTCCATCCTTGGTGCGTGATCCTCGCGACTCCAGGAGATGCTTTGCTCTGACCAATTAAGCTAGCACGGGATGTCCACTTGTTGCACCGCATTGACGGAGATTGTGCGGGCAAGTGATACGTCCATTTTGCATCACTATTCTATGTCTTAATTCACTATTATTCATTGATATACTTATGTTATTTCATCTATTTTTGCATGGATGATGACTTTTGGAGCATGGACCGCTGCAGTCAGGATTCTGATGGAAAAGGTGCTGTTTGGAGGCAAAATTCGCGAAGATCAGAAAATCCGGGAAAATATATGGAAAATCCTATTTTTCCAGAAGACTAAGGATGCCAGAAGATGGAGTGGAGGTGGGCCACAAGGGGCCCACACCACCCCATGGCGCGGGCAGGCCTAGGTCGCGCCTGGAGGTGGTGTGGCCGCCCTGGCCCACTCCAGTCTCTCCCCTCTAGCGTATATCATCCTCCTGAAACCCTAAGACTCGAGGGGCGACCACAAAAATATTCCGCCGCCTCTGCGGGGCGGAAAACACCGAGAGAGAGATCTCTCCGTGAGCAGATTGCACGGGAATTCCTTCCCGGAGAGGGGAGATCGTCGCCATCAACACCACCATCAAGCTGGACTTCATCGGGATCATCATCATCATCATCACCATCATCACCATCAACACCCTCATCACCATCTCCATATTGCTGTAACAATTGTGTTGAATCTTGCTATAGTTCATAGGGGAAACTTTCCCGGTGTTAATTACTCTTTGTAGTTGATGCTATTGAGTGAACCATTGAATTATTGTTTATGTTCAGATTGTTATACATCATTATTCCATCTCTGATCATGATCCATATGATGTCTTGTGAGTAGTTCGTTTTGTTCTTGAGGACATGGGAGAAGTCTTGTTGTTAGTAGTGGAGTTGTGTTGAGAAAGATTCAATAGATTGTTATTTAAGTTGTGGTGCACTTCTTCTAGTGGTGTCATGTGAACGGTGACTACATGACACTTCACCTATATGGGCCTAGGGGAATGCATTGTGTATTTGGCTACTAATCGTAGGGGTTGCCGGAGTGACAGAAACCTGAACCCCCGTTAGGAAACCATTGCACAAGGGATGTAAGGGTCTTAGAGTTTAAAGCTGTGGTTAGGTTTCTACCTTAATTACTTTCTTGTACTTACAGATGTTTGCAAGGGCTATAATCACAAGTATGTATTAGTCTTGGATGGGGCGGTACTTTAGCAAGCTAGAGAAGATTAATCAGCTATATGAAGCGAAAGCACTTGACAGTCTTCCCATGTGTCCTGGAGAACGTTTGGTCATCTATAGAAATACAACCGGCTTGTCCTTTGCTGCATAAAGGATTGGGCACTTGCTGCATTTATTCCTATTGTATTTTATTTACTCATACTTTGTTTACTTGCTTTATTGAAAACCCCAAAAAATCCGTTTGCTAAGTATTTGCAGAGAATTCCTGATCCATACCACTAGCCAGCACCTTCTGCTCCTCGTTGGGTTCGACACTCTTACTTATCGAAAATACTGTGATACACCTCCTATACTTGTGGGTCATCAGCAATCACCTTCTTCTGGCGCTTCGTGCCAAGTCTGGTTAATGTGTGCAGTGATGACTCTGTGTATGGCGCCTAGAAAAGTTCTGGTGCGTGGTTGATGTAGAGCTCGTTGGGAACCCCAAGAGGAAGGTATGATGAGCACAACAGCAAGTTTCCCTCAGTTATGAAACCAAGGTTTAATCGAACCAGTAGGAGCAAGGAAACACCCCAAAGGTGTTACTAGCCGAGCTTTGGAAGGGCGCACTACCGGTGCTAGTAGCAACGTGGAGACCTGCACAACACAACCACCGAACTTTGTCCCCAACTTGCGATGAGATTGTCAATATCACCGTGTTTTGCTGAAAACAAAGGATTAAATGTATCGTATGGAAAGAAGTAAAAGTTTGCAGAAAGTAAACACAAAGAAGTAAATAGTTTATAGATTATATGTAAAGAAAAGGACCGGGATCCATAGTTCACTAGAGGTGGCTCTCCTTAGATAGATAACATGTTGGGTGAACAAATTATAGCGGGGCAATTGACAAACATCGAGAAAGCAATACATGCATATACTAATCATCTTGACAGCTTTGAGACTTGATTGGGCATTACAACATTATACATAGATCGCCATCCAACTGCATCTATGACTAATAATCCACCTTCAGGTTATCATCCGAACCCCCTCCAGTATTAAGTTGCAAGCAACAGATTATTGCTTTACGAACTGCGTGTAAAGGAAACAATACGATTGTTCTATGAACAAAGGATTGTTGTTTTCTCCCTAGTAGCAACAGCACATCTAGTACCTTAGAGATTTTTGTCACTTCCCCAGATTACCAGAGGCATGAACCCACTATCGAGCATAAATACTAACTCTTAGACTTGCTAGCATCTACTTGGCCAAGATAGCTACTAACAACGGAAAGCATGCAAGATCACAAATAACAAAGACATGATAGAATCAATAATCAATCTGAAATAGCATCTCAATATCCATCGGATCCCCGCAAACACAACATGCAGAATTACAAATAGATGATCTTGATCATGAACGGAGCTCACAAGATCTAGACATGAAAGCACAAAGGAGGAGAACCATCCATCTAGCTACTACATGGATCCGTAGTCCAAGGATGAACTGCTCACGCATCACACCGGAGGCTTGCATGGTGATGAAGAAGGCCTCGTGGTGAATTCCCTCTCCCGTGGTGCGGGAAGAGCTTCAGTCCTTCCCGATCTAGGTATGGAGATGACGGCGGCTACAGACTCTTTCGTGGATTTTTGATTGGGCACTTAGGGTTTTCGTCCCGAGGGCATCTTATAGGCGGAAGGAGAGGCCGAGGGTGCTGCTGGCCTCACCACCGGCGCGGGCCAGGGCCGCAGCCAGGTAGTGTGGTGGCCCCCTAGCCCCTCTCCGTCTCGTACTCTGGCATCTGATGACTTCTAGAGAAATAGGCACTTTGGCTTTTGTCCCTTCCAATTCCGAGAATATTCATTTTCTGACTTTCCTGGAACCAAAAACAGCAGAAAATAGGCAGCTGGCACTATGGCTCTTGTTAATAGGTTAGTCCAAGAAATCATATGAAAAGTACTCCAAAATGTGGACAAAACACAAGAAAGTGGATAAAACCAAGCATGGAACATCAAAAATTATAGATACATTTGCAATGTATCAACATCTCCAAGCTTAACTCCTGCTTGTTCTCGAGTAGATAAGTGATAAAAAGAAAGAATAATTTTTGAGGTGACATGCACCATCAAAGACTTGATCAAAGTATTTGTAAAACATTCAAAGCTGGGATCATAGTACTTCAATCATAACATGAAAGACAAAGTTCTAGCAATAAGACAAAGAAACTATGATGCAACATGAAAAGGCACAAACAAAAGATTCATGAATAACAATGCTTTGCAAGACGTTTGTTTGTTTCACATAAAGAAAACATAGCATAAAAGTATTCAACTTGTCCCTCAATAGAGTAGCAAATATAAATGCATAGGACACCTTCAAAGTTTATAAGAGTGACTAGATACAATAGTTTAAAACTAGCAATAACAAGTCATGCATCAATCAACTAGTCTTGGGACAATGCACATAGAACTAAGAATGGCAACTATGCTCTCAAAGTAGGTGCATAAAGGTAGAATATGGAGACTCAATATAGTGGTGGAAGAAAGGCCTTTTTATAAAAGGAAGTAGGGATTCAAGTCTCATAAAGAGCTTCCAAAAATTATGGTACTTATAGCTTTCATCTCTCATTGCCCCTATCATAAGCATCTTGAAGTGATTAAGGTTAAAGTGAAAAAACTATGGTGTACATGCTTGACGAAGTATAAGTCACAAATCTCATGTCCCTTGTATATGAGGGCCGCTCTCATGCTACTCAAGTTTAGTCACCGATAAGTTCTTGTCATTGTAAAGCTCATTATGGTTACGCTGCAGGTTTCCACCATGCCAGCATGGATTAGACCAGCGGCCCAGGCGTTTCTCTAACACATATACATAACTCCATGGACTTACGAGCTCCCCTTTCATTTCACAATTTACATCCATATACAAAAGAGCATGATATCAACTAGGTACAAGTACCAAGTGCAATGTTGAAAGCGTTCCCCATGAAAGCCTGGTTCTGCTAATTCCCAACAAATAAGTGCAAGCATATACAGCATAGAAGACACAATGGTTCAAGTTTATTAAGGGCAAGAAAAGTAAAGTGTGCCATCAAGTTTGTGAGAGCTTTAATCACTAGTTTTCTCATAACAAGTTTAATTTGGAAGGTAAACAAAAGCATGAATATACTTGGAATAGAATAAGCTAGTAGGTATGTATGGTGGACTCTTTTGGAATAACTTGGTTTAGGGAGTTGGATGCATGAGTGGAACTCATACTTTGTTGTGGAAGCTAGCAAAAGACTAGGAGCGACAAACTAAGAGAGCAATAATAGCCATAATCATGCAGAGCGACAAAACATCATTGACCAAAGCATAAAGTGATACTACAAGTTGAAAACTAAAGGATCATAAAGGCTATGGTGACTTGAGATAGTGATAACATGGTGTGAGCATGCGCCAAGTCAACCCAAATAAAGTATCAAAGGAGAATACCACTATACTATGCTTTAATATGCTAAAACAACGCATGATTCATCCAAGGCACATTAAGAAATCTCAATTGTTTATAACAAGTCATGCTACATCAAAGAATACTAAGCATAAAGCCAAAACAATATCAAGCATGGCATGACAAAGCATAGGCTACAGTCAAAAACGAGCTCTTTTTACCACATAAGCATGAACTTTCCTACTCTTTTCCAAACCAAACCAAACCAAACCAAACTATTTGCAAACCAATGTATGAAAGAGGGGGTCCAACCAATTTATTCAGAAAACTAAGCAAACAAAAGCAAACGAAAAACCAAAACGAAAAAGAAGACACTCCAAGAAAAACACAACTGTGCATGAAACGATAAAAATGAAGCGTTTGGAAGAAACCTGGGATTTTTATTGATGAAGAAGGGGATGCCTGGGGCATCCCCAAGCTTTGACGCTTGTACTTCTTGGATATTTCTTGGGGTGACATGCGTGGCATACCCAAGCTTGAGCTTTAGTCCATCCTTCATCTCATTACTCATTCCTTCCATACACCTGAAATTTTTCCTTCATACAAAACTTCACACAATCTTTATTAGCAACATTACTGCACTCAAGATAAATAAGTATTAAGGTTCAGTTCTAACACCAAATAAACTTCCATTAGAACACTAGCTACTGTAGCACTTCCCTCAAAAACCTCAATTCCCCAAAAGAACTCAAAAAGGAACCAACAAGAAGCAAATGCAGAAAATGGCAGAAATCTGTCGAAACAGACCAGCAGGTAAAGAAGAATTTTTTCGAAGACCTTCTGTTGATCAGATAAAAAAGTGTTGAACTAACGAAAGTTATATAACAACCTGGGGCATAAGCACAAAAATTCACGCCTCAAAAATACGTTCAGATATTTTACACGAATTTTTACGGTGAAGCACAGAAATCTGTTTCAGGACAGCAACTTTCCCAATCATTACTTCTCTCTCATTAGAGGTTACTCTTGGCACAAAAAGCAAATAAAAAGGATAAGGAGAGGTTATTATAGAGGTAATAACTTCCAAGACTTATCTAAAACTTTTGGGTTATCTCCCAATAAGTACTTTTCTTTAACGCCTTTAAGTTAGGCATAAGAAGCAAGAAAAAGAATCAAGTGTTCTCAAATGAAGAAGCATTAAAACCAAATTTCTTGCCCTTACCTCTCTTACTTTTATTCTTAACCTTGGGGAAAATATGATTGTTTTGTGGAGAAGAAAGGTGCATGGTCCCCTTTCCCACATCTATTATTGCTCCAAGGAGTTCTAATAGGGACCTTCCAAGTGTAATTTGTCCTTTTCCTGCACATTCAATAACAAGATAATCAGTAGAAATCATTTTCCCAAGGATCTTTGTAAACACTCCTTGAGCTATTCTAAGAGGTAATATGGTAGCATTATTAGCAAGAGATATTTATTTTCCTCCTTCAGTATGCCCCCAAGTATTCAGAGATTCATAAATATCCTTGGGCATAAGACAAAATTCAGACATGACATCACAGCGGGCTTGTAAAGTTTCAGTGTTTATCTCAATCTTTACTGTAGGGAGCCACTTTGATGGTTCAGAATTTATTGGAACATAATTTGGATGCTCCCTAAGCGTATTATAGCAATCTTTTAAGCTAGTAGTGCTAGTCTCAAGAGCGTTCAACCTAGCAAATATTTTTGCGAAAGAAATATCAGTTTGGCTAGGCAAGTTGTAACTGAGGATCAATTTCTTTATAGCATTAATAGCATCATCCTCATTACATTGGAGGAAATCTCCTCCCACGACAGCATCTAAAGCATATCTATAGCAAAGAGCAATCGCAAGGTAAAAACTGCTAAGGAACAAGCTTTGAGTCATTTTAGGCTCAGTTTTTTCATGTAGATCAGAGATTCTAGACCAAGCTTCCTTAAAACTTTCCTCAATTCCTTGTTTAAAAGTGAAAATCATATCCTTGGGTGACATAGTGACTGGAGCAAGGCTAGACATAGTGGCAACTTAAGAAAGGAACTAATTTTTTGTGTGTTTTCAAATAAGAAAGCAAACTAGTAAAACTAATTTTTTGGTGTTTTTGAAAAAGAAACAAGCAAACAAAGCAAAAAGAAACTAAGCAAAACAAAAATAACAAAGTAAAGAGATTGGTTATGAGGGACTCTCCTTGTGAAGATGTCCTTGACTCCCCGGCAACGGCGCCAGAAAAATGCTTGATGGCTCTATGTATGGCGCCCAGAAAAGTGCTGGTGCGTGGTTGATGTAGAGCTTGTTGGGAACCCCAAGAGGAAGGTATGATGAGCACAGCATCAAGTTTTCCTCAGTTATGAAACCAAGGTTTAATCGAACCAGTAGGAGCAAGGAAACACCCCAAAGGTGTTACTAGCTGAGCTTTGGCAGGGCGCACTACCGGTGCTAGTAGCAACATGGAGACCTGCACAACACAACCACAGAACTTTGTCCCCAACTTGCGATGAGGTTGTCAATCTCACCGTGTTTTGCTGAAAACAAAGGATTAAACATATCGAATGGAAAGAAGTAAAAGTTTGCAGAAAGTAAACACAAAGAAGTAAACAGTTTATAGATTGTATGTAAAGAAAAGGACCAGGATCCATAGTTCACTAGAGGTGGCTCTCTTTAGATAGATAACATGCCGGGTGAACAAATTACAGCGGGGCAATTGACAAACATCGAGACAGCAATACATGCATATACTAATCATCTTGACTCCTTTGAGACTTGATTGGGCATTAAAATATTATACATAGACCACCATCCAACTGCATCTATGACTAATAATCCACCTTCAGGTTATCATCCGAACCCCCTCCAGTATTAAGTTACAAGCAACAGATTATTGCTTTACGAACTACGTGTAAACTAAACAATACGATTGTTCTATGAACAAAGGATTGTTGTTTTCTCCCTAGTAGCAACAGCACATCTAGTACCTTAGAGATTTTTGTCACTTCCCCAGATTACCAGAGGCATGAACCCACTATCGAGCATAAATACTAACTCTTGGAGTTACTAGCATCTGCTTGGCCAAGATAGCTACTAACAACGGAAAGCATGCAAGATCACAAATAACAAAGACATGATAGAATCATTAATCAATCTAAAATAGCATCTCAATATCCATCGGATCCCCGCAAACACAACATGCAGAATTACAAATAGATGATCTTGATCATGAATGGAGCTCACAAGATCTAGACATGAAAGAACAAAGGAGGAGAACCAGCCATCGAGCTACTACATGGATCCGTAGTCCAAGGATGAACTACTCATGCATCACACCGGAGGCTTGCATGGTGATGAAGAAGGCCTCCAGGGTGAATTCCCCTCTCCGGCAGGGTGCCGGGAAGAGCTTCAGATCCCTCCCACTCTAGGGATGGAGATGACGGTGGCTACAGACTCATTCGTGGATTTTTGATCGGGCACTTAGGGTTTTTGTCCCGAGGGCATCTTATAGGCGGAAGGGGAGGCCGAGGGGGTGCCAGGGCTGGCCTCACCACCCCCTGGCACGGGCCAGGCTAGGTCGCACGGCCAGGTGGTGTGGTTGCCCCCTGGCCCCTCTCCGTCTCGTACTCTGGCATCTGATGACTTCCGGAAAAATAGGCACTTTGGCTTTTGTCCCGTCCAATTCCGAGAATATTCATTTTCTGACTTTCCTGGAACCAAAAACAGCAGAAAAGAGGCAGCTGGCACTGTGGCTCTTGTTAATATGTTAGTCCAAGAAATCATATGAAAAGTACTCCAAAGTGTGGACAAAACACAAGAAAGTGGATAAAACCAAGCATGGAACATCAAAAATTATAGATACATTTGCAATATATCATGCAGCGAGCTGACCGTGATGCCAAATGCGTCGTTTAGAGTTAAAGATCAAAATAAGCAAACACTCATTTGAAATACAAAGGAACATCAAAAGATTCATGGAAACAACACCATAAGTGTTATGGTACGTTCGAGTTTCTAGAGATTTCGACAAGTCGAAATCGTGGCGAATAAACAAGTCTTTGTAGAGCATTCTTAGGAAGCTATGAATGCATCATCCACAAGGGCAAAACCAGCTGTTGTCCTAAGTTGATGTGTCTTGATGAAGCTATAGGTGGAATAAAGTAAAATATCAGAACAAGGTATTTGACCTTACCTCCTAATTGTTGAGTGGCGCAGAAGAATTTCTTTCGTGAATCCAGACTCTACATATAGAGGATAAACCAATGATAATGATCATACAGTTTCAATGAATACTTTTACTAAAGAAAGTAGGATTCAACTATATATTCTATAAGTTTGTGGAATTATATTATTGATTCACTTGTCATGTTTTGAACAAGACATACCTACAAATTACAAAGAAGCGTGATGGTCCTGAGTGCGAGAAATGACTAGGAGTCATAAAATCCTATATTGAGTTACATTTAAGATTGTAAAGTAACATGTTACTTGATCTTATTAAAGTAAAGAAGTTTACTGATATTTCTGAATGACTGCAAAGTCATAAGAAGGAAATGAAACTTAATGAGTGACAAAAAGCTCGATTTTTCACAAGTTTGGACAAATTCAAGGAGTTGACTAGAACAGTAGTGATGCTTAAGTCTTTTGGATTTACACTAGAAATATGTATGGATATTGAAGTCTCGTAATTGGAATTCTCAAATTGATGATGATCAAAGAATTTTGGAATGTCCAAGATTATCGAGAGGACCTAGATTTGAGTGGGAGCAAATCAGCTTGGCTAATTCATAATATGTAGCTGACATATTTTGAGTCGGAGCTAAATGAAATCCCTGGATCTCAAACATGAATTTCATATTTGAGTGGGAGCTAAGTGAAATAACTGGATCTCAAACACGAATGGCATATTTGAGTGGGAGCGTGAAATCATTCTGGGATATGTGGACGACATATCTGAATGATGTGATTGGTGTTAATAATATTTAAGTTAGATAAATAAGGACGAAGTTGAAGTTATTAAACAATAAGATCTATCGAGATAGATTGGTGAGTTTAATAAACACTGAATGTCGAATGCTTCCTGGACTAGATTCTGAAAGATGTTCAAAATGTCCTAAGCAAGATTCTGAAGTAGTTCAGAATGGAACAAGGTGAGAAAGTAGTTCTTACTATATGAAGCATTGAGTTAGTATTGCAACTATGGTTGAAAGAAAGAGATGCATTGCATCTCCTATGCCTCAGTCATAGGTTCTTCCATATAACCATATTGTATACTCGACATAATGTGACCCGAGGTTCTGGTTGGAAGGACAAAGACTTAACTATAAGAGCATGTCTTTAAGTGATTCCTGAGTTGATCACTGAACCAGAATTAAGTTTGTACTTAAATGGCAAGAAGCAAATGTAAGTGGCATAGTTGCATTTCATGCACTAGGATCTACATAGATATAGAAGTATAAAGGCTCCATCTGATGTGATGTATAATGTTATGGCGGGGCAAGTTCGCTTTTAACGTAGAATAATGTGTCCCAGGGCCAAGTGCCCATGAGAAAGCCCTTGAGGTTGATCTAAAGTCACTGTAAGCTCCTGGAATCCGGCCTCGTTCTGTTGCCATGACTACAGTATATACACAAAGGATAGCAAAGTGTGTTTCGAAGTTTAGGTGACAACAGTGAAAACGACCGTCATTATAAACACTAGAAACAAAGTCTCACTTTGTTGCCAAACAAATACTTCGACCCATTATATGATAATGGTGTGAATGTCAAAATTAGGAAGACATTAACGATTTGCAAAAGACATAATGATCTGGTAAAACAGAACATGGACATGATGTTTCCCATGAGCATGCATGATCTGTAAACACATATGGTATATGCTTTATATGAGTAAAATGCGAGCTAGATTATTTATACTCTAGTGCAAGTGGGAGACTGAAGGATATATTCCCTAGAGGCAAATAATAAATAGGTTTTTATTGTCATATCTCAATTAGTTTATAATAGTTTCATATTGTGCTATAACTGTGCCAAGTAGAAACATTGGTACAGGTGTGGTATGAAACAACCAAGTCCCTAGTAGCCTCTATTCATACTAGTTCGTTGGTCATGAGGATGATCTGGGTTTCAAGACCATGGGCATTTATGCCAATTGACAACGGGGTCATATCATTGGAGAATGATGTGATGGACATTCCTCGAAGGATTGCAACACGATCAAGTCATATAGTTCATTGTTGCAACAACTATACTTAGACTCCTTTTCCTTAGACCGTGAGCTCATATTACTCACTGTTTCCCGAGGCTGCTTTGACTACATCAACCGTTATCTGGTAATACGGTGGCCATAAAGGTGTACGTTGGGTATTCCAAAGGAACAGTTGATGACATGTGACTGCAAGACTGGGATTTTTTCACCTACATGACGCGTAAAGATACATACGGCCGGCTTGGTGAGATTACATCCATAAATGTTGCAACATGTGACTCGGTCACGGGGGTGTAATATCACGGTAACAAGAAAACAGAACTTGTTGTGAACGAGATTGAACAAGGTATGTGATACCAATGATCGGATCTCGGACAAGTCTTATCAAGAAACAAAAGGAATTGGATGCTACATTTAGCGGTTCAAACGACATTGTCATCAGGAATGCATAGGGGTCACATGGACATCCCTGGTCCCTCTGTTGATCATTGATATAGATCATGTCTAGAGCATTCCTGATCCATGAGAGGATACGCTTAAGGGTACGATGAGAGCGATCATTCGTAAGACAGGATCATAGTAGAGAAAGATAAAGATGGAATCGTTCCACGGAGAAATCCGAAGCTGTTCGGAGAAGGAATAAAGGACCAGAATCATTCCGAGAAAGATCCGAAGTTATTCGGAGGAAATCGAAAGGGAACCGAAAGGTGTTTCGGGTCAAGACGGATTTTGTAATATGTATTTACATATTAATTAATGTAATTAATATTAAATATAATATTAAAAATCTAATTTGAAGGGGTATTCCACTAATGGGCCAAACTTCCTAGGGAAAAAATGCCCATAAGGGAAAACCGAAGGAGGAAAGGGCCAATGGCCAAAGGGCCAAGGCCTAGGCGCCTCAAGGGGGCCCACCCGGCCAGCCTAGGGTTGTGCGAGGGGTGGGGCGCACCCCTGGCCGGCCGGCCCATGGTGCCCTAAGGTTCCATGCGCCTCCCCCCTCTCCCTTGAATAGTCCCACATGGGAAACCCAAAGGGGAGGGCACACCCCCTCCCCCTATATAAAGGGGTGCCCATGGGTGGGATTGAACACACCAATATTTGGAGAAGTCCCTTGGTTGACTTCCTCCTTCCCTCTCTCTCTAGCCCTTGTGACCATGGCCCCAAGTTTGGGTTGTGCGAACAAGGCACACCTGCAGTACGCCGTTGCACTGCAGAGATTCCTAGCCGGATATCAACTTCCGCACTCCCGACGGGATCGGGAAGCCGGAGGTCTCATCATGCACCGGATGTGTACGAAGACACGAGGCGCAACACTTGGGGCGCTTAAATGTCGTGAGCCGGAGCTGCTGCACGATGAAGAAGGAGCAAGGGGTGACCTGCGAGGAGCTTCCCGACCTTGAGGTCGACTACGAGTACGACTACTTCAACCACGTTCCTCGCGGAACGTTAAACCGCGTACGGTCTACAAGGATATGTATTCTCTACACATTGGCCGTTACCGCATTACTACATAGATAGATCCTAGGCAGTTTTGGGGGTTCCAGCGTAGGAAATTTTTTGTTTTCTGTTGCGGATCTCCTTCATCGGGGTCTTGGGGAGCCAGTAGTCAGCCACTTTGGGATTGACGACCAGGGTGACACGCCCTGGGTATTTCATCCTGGGCGCGTGATTCTCGCGACTCCAGGTGATGCTTTGCTCTGATCAATTAAGCCAGCACAGGATGCCCACTTGTTGCGCCACATTGATAGTCCCTGGATGCAGCGTTCCAGGTCCTCGATGGTGGTGGCGCGTGTGTAGGAGCCCTCGAAGTGTTCGATGAAGGCTTCCCGCACCTCCTCCTAGGAGTCATGTTGTTCTTGAGGAGGGTGTTGATCCACTGGCGAGTCGCCCCCTCCATCATCAGGGGGAGGTAGGGGGTGGCTAGTAGATCCATGTGACCGGCAATCCCTATCTCCATGAGGTACGTGTGGATCCACACTATCGGATCGAGTGTGTGATCATACTTGTCCATCTCCTTTGGCCCCTTGAAGGTGGAGGGGTACCTTTCGCCTTGGATCATTGGTCCGAAGCCCTTAGGCTCGGGCTGGCGGTCACTGCGGTTGGAGATGGCCCTGGGTATTCCATCCTAGGTGCGTGATCCTCGCGACTCCAGGTGATGCTTTGCTCTGACCAATTAAGCCAGCACGGGATGTCCACTTGTTGCACCGCATTGACGGAGACTGTGCGAGCAAGCACCTTCTTCTCGTGCTTCGTGTCAAGTCCGGTCAATGTGTGCAGCGAGCCGACCGCGTTGCCAAACGCGTCGTTATTGCCGTTATCTCTTGGCGGGTCGTTGTTGGGGCCCTTCCTGGCTCGCCTTGCCTTCTCGATTTGTTTGAGAGAGTGGCATTCGGCGGTAGTGTGGGTGGCGGTCTTCCCTTCCCCGTTGTAATAGACACAGGGTTGGTTGAGGAATGCCGTGGGGTCAAATTTCGGCCTTGCGGCGTTGTTGTTTCGGTAGCCGCGTCCATCGCGACGGAAGTTCTTAGGGTCGCGCTGCCCGTAGTTGGCGTTAGCGACGAAGTCGGTCCTGCTATCGCCGCGGTGTTTCCCGGTGTGGCGGGTTGCTGTAGCGCAGCTCGCGGTGTCTGCGGTTGTCGTGGCCGCTCATGCAGCGTCTTCCACCCGACTCATCGTCCGAGTCCTGATTGGCGACGATGTGCGTTCGACTATGTTTTTAATTTGTCAGGTAGTAGTGCTGACAAGAAATAATGGTGATCAAAATAATTAGTGATGAAAAGGTGCAAAACAGAAGCACCATGACATTTTGGGTCGAGTGAGTTTGGCCAGTGTTCCACGTACGCCAACGATTGCATGCAATGTGCAATGGCTGTAAGGAATTGAAAAAGAAATATACTAGCGATTCAGATCACCTAGCCAGCTAGTTTGAAACGTACGTATCTTTGACCTTTGGACATACGATAAAGATAAAGCTTGCTCGTTAAAAACCACGGTGGCGGCGCTTGCCAATGATGTTCATAGTCGATCTATAATAATATTTCATCTCGGCTCTACGCAATTCTATTTCACCGTCGATAAACAACCAGAAGGATGTCAGCCAAACAGTGTCATTTTACTTGTAAATAAAATTACATAGGCTAGTAATCACACCAAAGATCGTTTCCGGCGAGTAATCGAAACGATCCAAGAAATCCGCCAGGCGCCAAAGAAAAGCATGCCCACCCGCCAGGCGCAAGTCGATCAGCAAGTTGTTGCTCAACGAATCAAGCTAAGTATCTGTAGGTGTTGGCCGTCTCCAGGTCACGTTCCAAGTATTCCCTGCTGATAAGATCCTCAATCCTCCTCTTGATAATTTTCATGTCAGGCTGGAGCAAAGACAATTAAACATTTGTTAAAGACGTACTATAGTACGCATCACACACAACTGCGCAATGCATTATGTTCAAAAGCTAAATTTGCTAAAGATGCATGTTTGTATCCAAGAACCTTGAACATGCGGCTGAGCTGCTCAACGCATTCTCCTACGAGCTGCTGATGGCCCATGACCTTCCGACTCTTCATAATGCGCACAATGCATGCATCGATTGAGAACCTCCTGTCCTTGTTGACATCATCGATGACCTTTTTCTTCTCGTCAGCTGGAGGAAGCGGTACCTGCAAACAATACATTGATGTGGGAAAATCCAAATGGACCATAGCAACGGGAAGAAACTAACCGTGGAAACTGAAATTTAGAAATGAACCTTTATCCTCCGCATTTTGTCAGTGAATTTATGGTTGAACTGAAACATGTCACTTGGAGAAACTGTTCGGTTACTTGGCACTTTGTCAAGAATCTTGTACTTGGCACACGAGACTGAATGGAGCAGGCGCACAGCATCGTCGTCAGGAAGGTTTAGTTGAGTCACAATCTCAGAGTAACTTAGTCCATCAGCTTCGTTGAATAGCAGCAAAAGTGCAGCCTGGCCAAAACAAAGGAGGTAAGGAATATGTTCGAATGAAGTAGCTACGAGAAGTTCTACATCCTCAAGACTATACCTGATATGTAGTGACAATCAGCTCGATAGGTTTTGTGCCAAACTTTGCAATCATGTTGCAACTTCCCATGGAATAGATCCAATTAAGCTTTCTGTGTTTCTGGTTTTCATTATAATAGTTCTTGAAAACCTCCACACATTTAATCTGAAACCATGCAAGTAAAGTTAGACTGATCGGATAAATGGATAGCATCGCAATATTCCAGTTAGCACAAAGTATCACATCACAATGCATCTTGGGATGTCTGAATATATACAAGCCCACATGCACCAAGCAGACTCTGGCTAGCACCAATTATCTATTAAATCAGGTTGGTTGCATAATTTGGAACATGTCATTCCAATCATAATTTTTTTTTACTTATCAAATCAGGTTAGTTATGCATAGTATCTCATTCCAATCATAAAATTATTTACTTATCAAATAAGGTTAATTATGCATAGTATCTCATTCCAATAGGTTCTTGGCAAGTAACCTGAATTATATCATTATCAAGTTCAACTGTGGTACTCAATTAATAACTCTACTAGGTAGCAAAAAGGGTGTACATACCATTTCCGAAGGAAGATTTATATTAAAGGTTTTGTAACTTGGCCAGTATCCTGTTGTCAGAATGGTAACACTCAAATCCACCCCTGGAATTGATGCTGGATACTTTTGCGCTTCAAAGTTTGTCTGATGGTCTCTTGCAGTCGTCATATCAAGGAGCATTCCCTCCATCTTTGAAGTAAACTGTCCTCCAAAGTACTGCTTTAGCTTCGAAAGAAGGGTTCTCTCATGATCGTTATTCACACTCTTATCAAAGAGCAATCTCTTTCCAAGCTTCTTCCTGCAACACATTTTTTTCGCGGTAGATTTTGACTCTTCAGAAACATATTAAATATTTATTGTAGCACTCCACCCAATAGAAAATTACTAACCTGTGAAACTCAACAAAGAGATCTTTATCGCTGATGTATGTGAGAATGTTCACAACCTGGGGAGAGTTGAGTTTCAGAACTAAGCAAAACAAATTGGAAATTTGTAGGTAACAGAATCACAGCGACCGTACCTTATCAAGGGTCTCTTCTACAGCTTCATCACTTAGCTTTTCACTTCCACCTTTCCGTAAGATGTTATCACAGAATGCTGCGAGTGATTCAGCACTACCGCAACCAGCAACATCTTTGTTACAGAAAAGTTCAAACGCCTCCTTAAGAGCCTGAGCAAAGATACAGAGTGGCAAACACATTAGCGCTGGTTTAGGCACTGCAATTAAGTTGAGATAATTGTATGATAATAGAAATATTGAACTACCTAACCTTGTGAAATGCCGTGTGGTTTTGGAAACAGCTGGTGATATATGTTAGATGTTTGTCGTGGAGCTCAATGGCTTTCCGGACAAAATCCTAAAAATCAGCAATAAAACATTAGGAATATAAATAAACAACAAAAAAGCAGCAGAAGCTAGTTAGAACCCAAGTTATATAAAACACTGACCTGCTCCATCGAACACACTACTTCCTTCCTCTCATTCTGTACATACGCAGTAAAAAAATTCTAAATTGGTTAGTAAAATGTTCTGCATCATGTGACTTCTCACTAGAGTGGTTCTATTTAAAAAGGACAACTTGTGTACGATGAACATTGGAAAATGGCATATGAGATGACAATTTAATAGTAAATCTAGCTAAAAGGAGACTATTTCGATATCACACCTTGGGAAAAAAATACTCACCACATTAAGATTTATTATGGAATGATATTTAATAATCTAATAAATATGGTAAGAATAATTCATACCAATAATTAATACTTCCTCTGTCCCTAATTAGATGTCTCAGAATTTGGGACGGACAAAGTAATACTTAATAATCTAGTAATCTAAATGATACTTGGAACATGAAATTTACTTAATATATTATTCAACTGGGATGCATTAAGAGCTCTCACACTCATCCTCGGGACAAACGCAAAGTCTAGAGTAATTACAAAGTCGAGAGTAATTATAGCACAATCATTGTACACTTATTCACATATAACTGGTTTAAAATAATTAATTAACAATTACTCAAGGAAGAACATGAAAATATGCAGATAGGATACAGAACAAGGAGGGGGGGGGGGACAGAGATGATTCACCTTTCTACTATTGGCAACATCAGTTGCATGTTTTAACAGGGACATGCCCTCTTGAGTAACATGCTACATAGAAGGAAGCATCTTAATCAGATAGCACTATTTTAAGGGTGCATTTAAGCATATCATGATGTATTGATTCAATACCTCCTTAAATATTTGTGATACTTGAGACAGCCCATCCTCCATCTTAGAAAAGAGCCTATAGATCCTTGACAGATCCTCAGTCTACATAAAAATAAGATGGGCAGCAAATTTGAGTAAATCATACACGTTTGAAGCATGGAAGGCATATATTAGTTTCCGATCAAACCTTTCCATCTAAAAGAAGCACTCTGCATCCAGAATTCTCCTTGTTGAGAATTTGTTCGGCACGCCTACTTATGAGCTCTAACATAGTATCCTGTAACCAATTGGGTTAAAAGGATAAACTTCAGTTGCAAAAAAAAAAAAAAAAAAAAAATCTGTAATGACTAACCAACACACAGTAAACAACAATAGAATAAGAAAATAACTGATAGAAACCTCCAGCAACTTTGACTCAGTCGAAGAATGCAAGTAATGTGTCACTCGGTCTTTCTCTTTTTGTAAGCATTCCTCAGCCTATGTAACAAAGAACCAATCAGATGGTATCCTTAATTCCGCTTGTAGTATATTATAGAATATATCAAGTGACGTGGAAACCTTGAACATGTATTCAGGACAAGAGTCCTCGAGCATCCAGGTTTGTGCCTTCTTAGAATAGTAATCTGCGGTAGCCTTGCAAAACTCTTGTTCAAAATCAAGCTCGTAAACACCCAAACTACCGCGTCCAATCTCGACATAGATGCCAAGTACATCCTTGACAAGGGGACGGTCAATAAGCTGGCCATCCCTCTCATGATTAACCTGATAAAGGCAAAAATGATTGTGATTTCCTCTAGATATATAAAGTGCAGCAGAAGGGAAGGAAATAGCAAAGCGCAGGGCCTTACCATGTCAATAATAATAGTTGCCAGTGTTGTTTTAAGCTCATTGAAAACCTATAATACATGTTGGAATGAGGTCGTCAGCAGCAGCAGCAGAGAGACTTAGAGAAAAGATATGTATTATTATTCAAGGAACACAATTAAGACTTGCCAGATTATGAAAGCAACTCATGCCGACTTCTCTGAGCGGCAGAAGTAACTTGCGTGAAACATAGTAGCGGTCGAGGTAGTGGAAGAACCTACTAAGCCACCTGACCATCACCTTGTGGTTGTTCCACCTGTCGACCAATTCCCTGAGTAGAAACTCACCGTGTTTCTGCTTCAACGAGGGTAAAACCTATATATTTCATCGATGAGAGCAGGATTCACAAGTAAAAATATGTGGCAAAATCTAAAGCAAATCGAAATTAATTAAGAAGCGCAGTGCACGTACGATAGATTTGATGTAATCTTCCAGGGTCTTGTTGTAGCGGTCGTAGAGCTGCTTTGAGTAGTCGTGCGGCGGTTTCTGCGTGCACATGTTGAATATGGCACTAGAACGATGCAATAAGATGAGATGAGATGAGATCAGATCGGCAACCAAATAAATCCCCAAGAAGAAAAAAGATACTCCGTATATAGAAACTAGTACGTACGTGTATAGATGGATGTACTCCTCGGAGCTGAAGCTTTGACCGTCTACGCCGTGGAGGATGCGCTTGAGCCTGGAGACGCCGGCGTCCATGTCCCGCCACCCAATCTCGAGCTCTATCGGCATCTGGTCCATGCCGCCACCGCCGCCGGTCGCCGGATACAAGCGAGGGTGGGAGGGGAGAGGGCCGGGAGAGGGTTTAGGGGTTTGGGCGATCTCGACGATTCGTTTTCTCCTAACCCTTGTATTGTATTGTATTGTATTGTATTGTATTGTACTGTACGAGACGGACGGGTTGGAACGGGGCCTTACTCCAAAGTCTGTTTCTCCTAACCCTTGCACGTCGGAGTAAATATAGAATCCAACACAACAGACCAGACCCAGTCGGTTACGTACTCCAAAGTCGGTTTCGTCTCCAGAGCAGGTTTCGGCTCTCCTAGAGGATTCACCTCGTCGTCCACGTCCTTCGTGTCGACCATCAAGATTGCCAAGTCTCCCCTCCTCTTCTTTGCTGTCACGTGGGCCTAGATAAGGCCGATCTTGATGTTCTGTCGCTCGATGACCGACACCCACCTTCCAGCCTCATGGCCGCGTACGTGTAAATAGATAAATCCTCACGGTCTTTTTTCTACATATAATCTTGGCTTTAATGATGTTATACTCCCTTCCCTCCGATTTCTTGATATAGTTTTTTCAGGAAAAAACAAAAATATAAGGTCCATTTCCATCATGGCCGCGTGCGCCGGCCATGCATGTCAGGATGGACGAGTATAGCTTTTAGATCATCGACGCCACGTCCCTCAAGGCCTTGGACTTCTTGTGGCCAACGGGTCGACCCTCCGAGCCCGCCGATGGCGCCGATCCAGGGTCGTAGGCGATGGCCTTGGCCTTGGTGAGAGAGCGGTCCGCGTATCTACCCACTTGTCGCACGTCTCGATCCGTGCAAACACGTGGATGAACTTGAACTTGTTGTCGCGGTTGTCCTCTCGGTAGGCGACAATCATGGTGCCGCATCTACGAACAATACCAACAATGGGACACAATTTCAAATGGGAGGAGTGGGCGGCGATGGGGTGAAAGGGCATTTCTCTCTCTAATTGTGTTTTGATGATTGTTGTCAACACAAAGATTTTCTAACTGTGTGCTAAGTTGATTTCAGTTAAACATGGTGAAAATCTCAAGACGGTATTTGTTTCCTCAAAGAGATGAAAAGATCACTGAAGTGTAGCCATAGGGCCCCTTAGTTTTTTTTCTAGTTTATTAGGGATACCGGACTATTAAGAGGGTTACTCGATGGAAGGTGTGTGGGTTTCCTGGTCTTTTCACAACCCAAAATATTTCTCCACAGCCTCCCTATTGTTGCAGCAGTGCAATCCTACCAAGGAATTGCTCCTGGTGTCCTAAGGCTAGAGACTCCGGGGTTCAACCCCGGACACTCCGGGGTTCGCACCTAGGAGTCTCTGTAGAGCGTCTCCGTCTTGGTCTCCAGCCTAGTTTAACAGAAGCATTCCCCAGCAAGCCGGAGACTCCTGGGTTCGCACCCCAGAGACTCTAAGCCAGGTAATACGGAGACTGGACCGGAGACTCCGGCATAAGTGGTCTCCAATGACTACTTCTTGGGAGCATCTATATACCCGTCTTCTACCTCCAGCCAGGTAGACGACTTCCAGTCTCTCTCCACCATTGCTGATAAGCCCTAAATCACCTAGATCTCCTTCTCTAGCCAGTAAAACTTGATGCCCTTTGGGGAATCAAGGAAGTGGGCCTAGGTCTACACTTTCACCAAAGGGATTTGTAATCCCCCCACTTTCCATTGAGTTTCTTGTTAATATTGGGTTGAGAAACCCTAGCCAGAAGAACAAGTCATCGCCAAGCTCATCCTTGTGTGTAAGATCTTGTGGTCGAGGTGGGAGCCTCCAATTCAGTTTTGGAGAAGTTCCCCAAGGTGTTGTAAAGGTTTCGGTCGCCTCCTGTAAGGCCACCGTATAGTGGATCATGTGCTTGCCTTGCGGTGGGTGCGCGGGAGAATAGGGTGAGGCCTTTTGTGGCGGTCGTATTATTATCGCCCAACCATCCAACGGAGACGTACTTCCCCTCAAAAGGAGGGAACTTCAGGAAAACATCTCCGCATCCTCTCTCGGAGATTTCTATCCTTTACCCCTTATTATTGTTGTTGCATGCTTGCTTGCCATATAGGTTCTCTCACCTAGTTACATATCTAGAGAACTTACTTTGTGTCAAGCCTTAATTTGAAAAGAAGCTAAACATTGAGTAGTGCCTATTCACCCCCCTAGTCGCTTATACCAATCTCTCAATTGGTATCAAAGAAAGGTTCTCTTGCTTTGGATTAACCGCCTAAGAGAAGTATGAGCGATGGGAATTAGCGTGAAACCACTCTCGATAACTCCCCCATCTCCAAGAAAGAGCTTCTTGAATTGATGGATACATTCCGATAAGAGATGAGGGCCATGTTTGAGTTATATCTTGGTAAAAATGAAGCTGTTGCTGCCAACACCGTTAATAGTGGTACCAAACCGGCGGACGATCCCCTCAAGGTATCTTCCACCGGTGAGGGTAGCAACAAGGATAAAGGTAACCCTATGGGAAGCATGCCACCACCACCTAGCTACAATGCCACACCCATTCTTACACCTCATATTAACCATCACGGTCCACCTCCTAAGTTTGATGAATCAAATTTCGCCAATTGGCAATATCTTATGCGCTATCACTTGATGAAAGTTCTAGTGTTCATGACGAGGGGTTAACTCGTCAATGCCCATTGTTGATAGACTTGGCTTACAGGAAGTGGGGAGCGCTGGAGGCATCGATCGGCTAGCAAAGAAGCACATAGTGTCAGAGATTTGCCCATTAAGGAAACTAGGGTCCAATGATCCCTTGGTCCGAGAGGGGGATGAACACGCGGTTCCAAGGAAACTCGGCGATAGCTATGGTGGCAGAGCAAGCACACAATAGAGAGGTAACACGGGTTTTTCTACCCATGTTTGGGACCCTTGTGAGGAGGTCAAGCCCCTACTCCTGCTTTGTTGTATTGCTCATGTGCTTCGCGAGGGTACAATGGAGGGTGAAAGTCTAGGGTTTTAGATCTCAAGGATTGATCCCCTCTAAGGTAGGAGAAGGGCTCCTTATAAAGGGCGGCGTCGGGCCACTTCCCCTGGTTCATGGGCAGGAAGGGTCACCACAATGCCGCTCCGTGAGGTCCTGGTCTACCATAATGCTTTTTGGTGGACTAAGTTTTGGGCGCCGAGATCTTCTCCGTCCACCTATAAAGCGGCCTCCCTTTAGCGTCACTTTTATTCATTCGGCGCTGCTCGCTTTCCTCCTTGCACCAAAGTAGCCAAGGATGGATCTACTCCCACTGAGTCAGGACCTTGTCGGCCTCACTTTCGACCAAGGCTCTGACTCTACAACCGCATCGCGTGGCCATCCAATGCCACCATTGTTCTTGTCGTCTTCCTGCGATGGGCGCTTCCGCACCCCTCCCGAAGAGTTGTAGATCCAGGTCATCTTGTTTGGAACATCCGCGGCGGATGTCCCCTTTGGAAGCCCTCGGGAGGGTCTGGCGAGACACCCCTCAGGAGGGAAGCGTCCTTTCCCTCGTGAGGGGTGCCAAGATGGTCGTATAAGCTAGCCGTGGACGGATCGGGGGTAGCCCCTGTACCAGGTATCCGACAGTAGTCCCCGGGCGTTCGGCCCGCGTGCCCCGCCCATGGTGAAGGGTCGAACGGCCATTCTAACAGTTGGCGTTGTGCGGGACGCGTGCCGCTCCAGTTCCCGAGACACCTTCTCGGAAGGTGCGCACCTGTCCGGGCCCAATCTCAGATTATAAGTAAGGAATAACCCTTTCACGCTGAGATCTACTCTTCTCTGCCTGCTTGAACTGCTTGATGTGCCACCCAGAGGTAGGAGCCTAGGAGCTTCCCAAGATGCAGGCGACGATCCCGGATACTCCCCTAGATGGAGCGCTCCCTGAGCCGACCTCTGCGCGAGGGCTCGCCGCTATGGTTATCCTAAAAGTTCGCCTCAGCCCCAGCCCCCTACCCGGCGTGCGTCATCCCCCTACCTAGCACACCAAATGTCGGAGATTTGTCATGTGAAGGAAACTAGGGTCCAGCGATCCCTTGGTTCAAGAGGGGATGAACACACGGTTCCAAGGAAACTCGGTGATGGTTGCGGTGGCGGAGCAAGCACACAACAGAGAGGTAACATAGGTTTTTTTACCCAGGTTTGGGACCCTCGTGCGGAGGTAAAGCCCCTACTCCTGCTTTTGTTGTATTGCTCACGTGCTTCGCGAGGGTACAATGGAGGGTGAAAGTCTAGAGTTTTAGATCTCAAGGATCGATCCCATCTAAGGTAGGAGAAGGAATCCTTATGAAGGGCGGCGTCGGGCCTCTTCCCCCGGTTCATGGGCGGGAAGGGTCACCACAATGCCGCTCCATGAGGTCCTAGTCTACCAGACTGCTTTTTGGTGGACTAAGTCTTGGGCGCCGGGAGCTTCTCCATCCACCCATAAAGCGTCCTACCTTTAGCGTCACTTGTCTTCATCCGGCGCTGCTCGCTTTCCTCCTTGCACCAAAGTAGCCAACGATGGACCTGCTCCCGCTGAGGCCATCCATCCGGCCAGTTAGGACCTTGTTGGCCTCGCTTTTGACCAAGATCCTGACTCTACGACCGCACCGTAGGGCATCCAATGCCACCATTTTTCTTGTTGTCTTCCTGCGATGGGCGCTTCTGCACCCCTTCCGAAGAGTTGTAGATCCAGGTCGTCTTGTTGGGAACATCTGGGGCGGATTTCCCCTCTGAAAGCCCTCGGGAGAGTCTGGTGAGACACCGCTTGGGAGGGAAGCATCCTTTCCCTCGCGAGGGGTGCCAGGATCTGGTCGTATAAGATAGTTGTGGACGGATCGGGGTACCCTATGTACCAGGTATCCGACACATAGGGGACACATGGTTTACCGAGGTTCAGGCCCTCGGAAGGGACCCTTCTCCTGCTTGTCTGCTCTTTGTTAATGGAGGAAATAGAAGGTTTATAGGGGGTGCACAGATGAGATCTGGTGAGGTGTATGCTAGGGTTGTGAATATCCTTCTCGTTGTCCCCACCTGTCCTTTATATTACGAGGCTACTCAGGATACAAGGCCGAGTCAGTTATAGATTAGGGTTTCACCCTTTTGAATATCTATCTATTACTTGCTGTATCCTTCAAGGAGCCGCTTTCCTCCGGACTTGGGCCACCCAAATCCTTTTGGGGCTTCAATTGTCTCACAGGTTCCTCGCGGGATGCACCGTATAGGCTAAACCTGGGTACATGTAGGGTATACCCATGTCAGTAGCCCCCGAGTGTCTAGCTTAATCGTAGATTCGGGTGGAGACTATAAAATATTCAAGTACTCAGGAGCCATCCGAAAGTGCTTTCGGGTTTCATGTTTTACGTCAAAGGGATTGTCGATATGCGTGCCTGATACATCTGACGGATCGGGGTCAGTTAACTGCCTTAGGGGAAAACAACGCTATCTACTCGAACTCGAGTCTCCGGAGTTGAATTCGGAAATTGCTAGCGTAATTCGACTCATGCCATGAAGGCCTTACAAAGTCGAAATCCGGTGTTTAATGTGTGCACTCGATGCGTCCGTCAAGGCTTTTTCATCGTGTATGTAGGCATAGTTTATTTCTGGTAGAGCGCAGGAGGTGCATTGCTAGGCCTTTTACAGGTCTTATCTCCATGTTGTAAAAGCAGGATTCAAAGGTTTAGTCACCACGAAGGTGATTCGGGTGGCCCAGGAGATGTTGTCTCATTGTAGAGTGTTTTTAGCGAATATGAGGCAGAGTCGCTGATGCTTCGAATGCGGGCGTGGTCAATGCACTTTTCATGATTAATTAATTTTTGTTTTTCATAGGGTTCGCGCCCATCGCTCCCTATGGGAGTAGCTGAAGTGTTCCGTAGAAGAAAACAAAAATTTCCTACGATGAAACTCTAATACGCCCAAAATCTATCTATGTAGTAATGCAGTAATGACCGGAGCGTATAGAATACATAACTTTGTAGATCGTATGTGGTTAACGTTCCGAGGGGAATGTGGTTAATGTAGTCGTACTCGGAGCCGACCTCATGGTCGTTGTTAACACCAGGATTTTTAATCCCAGATGCCTGTTATGCCATACCTCGCAATCCCAGGATTACCATTTTTGCGAGACATAACAGATTGGATATCACTATCATCCCATCAACAGTCAAAGTGCCACATTTTTATCATTGACCAGTTGTAAATAGTGAAAAATCATAAGATTATCCCTTAGCACTAACATAGCTATGAAAAACATCAATTTGGGCCTCATACTAACAAAGCACACATAAATCAATGAGATAATCGAACATATAGCAAGAATCATGCACAACAAATGTGTTTGTACAGAACACGCAAATGTGTTTGTACAGAACACGTGCTATATGCACATTATCCCATGGGCAGAGATGGTGCCACCCTTTAATCATTGGACAAATGCATGTGAAGAGAATACAATGACCTACATCAATATATAATGCGGTCTCCATAGTAAGATAGCACACACAAGTCAATGAGATGAATCTGTATCTACCAAGGAGATGTAGAGCCATAGTGGTTGTACAAAGACACTAGGTAGATGGAGATCATCCCATCAACCTGCTAAGTGCCACATATTACTCATTGACCAGTTGTAAACAGATAATATCCTAATATTATCCATCAACACTAACATATAGCTATGAGAAAACATCAATTTGGTGGGCCTCATACTAACAAAGCACATATAAATCAATGAGATAATCAAGCATATAGCTAGAAGCATGCACAACAAATGTGTTTGTATAGTACACGTGCTATATGCACATTATCCCATGGACACAGATAGTGCCACCCTTTAATTATTGGCCAAGTGCATGTGAAGAGAATACAATGACCTACATCAATATATAATGTGGGCTCCATAGTAAGATAGCACACACAAGTCAATGGGATGAATATGTATCTACCAAGGAGATGTAGAGCCATAGTGTGGTTGTATAAAGACACTAAGTAGATGGAATCATCCCATCAACAAGCTAAGTGCCACATATTAGTCATTGGCCAGTTGTAAACAGTTAATATCCTAAGATTATCCATCAACACTAACATATAGCTATAAAAAACAACAATTTGGGGCATTAATTTGGTGACTACTTCAAGATCATCCAATGACATAGACAGCAATGCCGCCGCTCTGCCCTAGAACGAGGCGGTGACACTGAGGCCAAGATCCATCGCTGGTGACCTAGATGGAGCACTGACACGGTGAACCTAAAACAAGGAGGTGACGTGGTGAGGGGAAGTAGGTCGAGGAGCACTTACGTTGTAGTCATCGTTGCTAGGCAGGTGAGGGTGGTTGGTCATCGTCGGGAAGGGGTGGGGAGGTGATTTGGCCGTCGCAGGGGAGGGGAGGGGATTTGGTCATCGCCGAGAAGGGTACGAGAGGGGAGGGGATTTGTCCGTCACCGGTGAGGGGAGGGGAGGGGATTTGTCCGTCACCAGGGAGGGTCGGGGAGGGGATTCGGCCGTCGCCATAGAGGGTTTTCCTAGCACTAGGAGGTGAGTGGATTTGGGCGAGTGTGGAAGGGACCCATAATACCCAACGATAGGTGGGGCCCATGCTGGAGCTGACGAGTGGCCCCATAACAAACAACTTAAAAGGTACTGACAATATATAGAGGTACTAGTTAAATAGGTTTAATCACAACCACCGCATACTAGTAGTACTTAATTACATAGCCCAAACGATATACTATAACAGTACACCCATTACATAAACAGGAGGCACCAATAATCAACAGGCAAGAGGCGGCAGCAATAGTCAACAGGCAACAGGAGGCAGCAGAGGCAACACGAGGCGGCAGCAGGAGGCAGTTGAGGCAACATGAGCTAGCAGTTAGGGCCACAAAGCAATGTGACCAAGGTTGTCATACTTGCTCAGGTAAACCATGAAGGCATCGTGCTTGGCCTTCATATGATTCGCATGCCGTTGTCCTCCATGGTTAATGCCCCAACATGCTGCATGACGTTGTTCAGGTCTTCCGCAATCCTTACGCAGAAGGGGCATATGTACTTGTTTGCACCTCGGCGGAAGGGGAACCTCCCATTCCTCATCTGCTTTAGGATGTGGTGGCTTTTTGCGTGCCTGGACCACATACTTTCACCGACATCGCTATCTGCTTCCTGTGAATTAGCAAGTAGAGAGAATAAGTCAGTGAATGAAAAAAATTACTCTCCCAAGATCATGAGATCAAACTAGGAAAATATTGTGTCGAGAGATTAATTTTAGCATGTGCGCACGAGTTGATCCAGCTTTTGAACAAACTAGTCCATCAAACATATATCTGTTTTGCATACATATATGATAAAACAAGTGCTATATAAAATTATAATGTTCTTCCAAATAATTTGAAAGAATCTATACAAGTTTCAGTATATAAAGATACATCCAAATTTTAACAAAACTGAGAAATCCTTTTTAGGATAGATGGAGTAGTTCTTTCCATTTATCTTATTAGTAAATTGGCAAAACAAAAACAAGTTATGACTAGCTAGTTTTATTCAGTTTGAACATGGTATAAATAGGAATTTGTTTTCTCCTAAATATATACTTAGTGTATTATGAATTTAACAATTTGTTTACCTAAATAAATAATAGAGGTGGACTACACAGAGAAATTTAATTTATCAGCATTATTTTAATGCATCTATTCATATAAATACACAACTTACTATAACAGAGATTGGATAAAATATGCATGATCTAGTATTTAACATATACACTCCACTTAAGTTAAAATTATACTGTTTTCTTTCAAATAATTTGAATGAATATCTATACAGGTTTTAGTATATATAAAGATACATCCAAATTTTAATAAGAAATATGAGACATCCTTTATTTAGGACATATAGAGTAATTATTTCCACTCATCTTATCAGTAAATTGGAAAAACAAAAGGAATTTATGACTAGAACATGGTACAAATAGGAATTTGCTTTCTCCTAAATACACTCAGTTAATTAGGAATTTAACAATTTGTTTCCCTAAATATAACAGAGATGGACATTTATCTGCATTTTAATGCATCTGTACATATGATTTGTTTCCCTAAATATAACAAAGATGGACATTAAATTTGAGTTAATGTAATCAGGAGCTCGTATGATTACTATATATATGTGTGAGTTTTATCATACAAATCAAACTATACATTGGACAGCATGAACACAACCTAGATAAGAGATCTGAACTCCATATGAAATTATATCGGTAGAAAATATCGATCAAGACGACCAACAAAATATGAGCATATATAGAACTACTAGGCGCCTAGAAATACTAGGGGCAGATCAAATCAAACTAGAAAATGTGCGACTGGAATGACTAGGTGAAGATCAAAACGACCAACAAAAGATGAGCATAGAATTACTAGGCGGAGAACAAATTAATTAATCAAACTCTACAAGATCAGAAAACCTTACAAATTAAAATATGAACAGTAAAATCTGAAAGCTCCATTCACAGTTCAGATCTAATTACCTCCGGTTCTCCGTCGCTTGGTTCTTGCTCGAACGCGAACGGATCTGTAGGTTCTTCATCTTCGCTGTCATTGAAGTAATCATAGTCCGCCTTGTTATCTGCAACCGCCATCGGATCTGCAACCGCTTCCTCTTTGACCTTGTTATCTACTTCCTTCTAGACGATGGCATTGGTGTCCTCGGCGATGATGACCTTGGCTTCCTCGGCAACCACCGGTCTTGATCTCTTCATCTTCACGAGAAAACGATCTCGTACTTATTGCTAGGGTTTCCTTCTGTTCTTTGGAGTGCAGGGAAGAGTGGGATGGAGTGTGGAGAAATGACTAGGAGACGATGGGGAGACCGTGTGGCTGATGTCTTTTAAATGACTGGGAGACGATGGGGCAGTTGGGCGGTGGGAGCGCATGCGGGGTGGGAAACATGTACATCGCGCGTGTCAATGCAAAACACACGAGTGGGAATGCAAAACACACGTATACACAGCTCGATTTATTTTGCAGTTAATCATTTTTAGGCATGTCAATGGAAAATGCAAAACCCACACTCGATTTAATTTCTTCTAAATTTTTCAGTAAATCATTGTTACTCTAGATACTCCATGCATGCATGCAAGCAGATCAAAAAGCTTTCCAACGTGTTTTTGGTCTTTGTAAACCATGGTTTGACACATGGATCCCCTAGAGTCATTTGCACACATTGATATCCACTAGTCATTGATCCACATGACCACATTGCATTGTTCTTTTTCGAAAACCACATTAATATATATATATCTACACATGACCACGCATTTTTTGTCTCTATGACCACGATGGTTTGCCACTTGGATCCCCCTAGTCATTTCACATTGCATATGTGTTCTTTTCCAAAACCACATTGATCTACACATGACCACACACACTCGAGTGAATTCTGTGATAGATGCAAACTTCTGTCACACTGGTGTGTGTTTTTGGTCTCTCTATGACCATGATGGTTTCACACATATATAGTTGGTATATCTGTACTGTGCCTGCTAAGTGTTTGATTAAATGGCCGCTTGAAATAAACATTTGAATTTTCAAACTCTTTTTGGTGGGTGTGTTGGTCATATGCTTGAGTCTCTCTGGTTGCAAGGATTGGTCAAGTGGAGAAACTTTGTGTGGTTTTTGAAAAATGGCTATCTTGATGTCTATGATGGATTCAATTTTCAAATGTCCTCTAAAAGAATTTGAATTTGTTTCTGTAAGTTTTGCAAGTTCCCTTGTGTTCATTTTTACTTGGTCTAGCAAGGTAAGAAAAGAAATAGAATTGTTTCTGTTTGAAATTATTTATTAGAGATGCCCAAAGTGGGCTAGGTGTTATTTCTCAACATATATAACAATCAAACATGGCATAACAATCAAAGCAATATCAAACATCATTAATAAAGACACATGCATTTATAACTATTTCTCAACATATATAACTATCAAACATGGCATAAAAAGCATTCATACATCATTAATAAAGACACATGCATTTATATAGTGTTTAATAGTAAAAGCTTGTGTTAACCCTAATTTTGGGTGATTGGAAATTGATATTCTCATTATAATATTTTTGTGATGTTACAAACCTTCCTAATAAATAATTTCAAACAGAAACAATCAAACATGTCTATGATGAATTCTCATTATAATATTTTTGTGATGTTATTTCTCAACATATATAACAATCAAACATGCCCAAAGTTCTATTTGATAGGATACTTCTCCTCAGCGACTTAAAATCTTGAAGGGTCCGATATATCTAGGTGCAAGCTTCCCTTTGAGTTGAAAACGCTGCATTCCTTTCAAGGGTGATACTTTGAGATACACAAAGTCTCCGATATTGAAGGTCAGGTCTCGACGTCTTTTGTCAGCGTAACTCTTCTGTCTAGATTGAGCGGTCTTGAGGTGTTCACGGATCTTGTGAACCTTCTCTTCGGCTTCTCGTAGGATGTCTGGTCTAAATATCTCACTCTCTCCTACTTGCGACCAATTCAAGGGGGTACAACACTTCCTTCCATACAAAAACTCAAATGGGCCATTTGCAAACTGGCCTAATAACTGTTGTTGTATGAGAATTCTGCAAAAGGAAGACAGTCTTCCCATTTAGATCCATCTTCTAACACACATGCTCTCAGCACATCTTCTAGTATCTGGTTTACTCTTTCCGTCTGTCTGTCGGTCTGTGGGTGATAAGCTGTGTTGAAGTTCAGTTTGGTTCCTAATCCTTCTTGGACTTTCTTCCAAAACTTTGAGGTAAACTGGGTTCCTCGATCTGACACAATTGCCTTGGGGGTTCCATGCAGACTGACTATTCTAGCAATATACAACTCGGCTAGCTTTGAGCTTTGATAAGTGGTCTTGATGGGTATGAAATGAGCTACTTTGGATAGTATATCTACTATGACCCAAGTAGAATCATTTCCTCTACTAGATGTAGGCAAACCAGTGATGAAATCCATTCCAACTGAATCCCATTTCCATTCTAGAATTTGCAATGGCTGCAATAGTCCTGCGGGTCGCTGGTGTTCCGCTTTGACTCTCTGACAGATATCACACTTGGCGATATAACTTCCGACTTCTCTCTTCATTTTGTGCCACCAAAATTGCTCCTTCAAATCCTGATACATCTTTGTTCCTCTCGGATGAATAAAATAAAGAGTATCATGGGCTTCTTGCAAAGTGACTTGCTACAACTCTGAATCTACTGGCACACAGATGCGTCCCTTATACCACATAACTCCTTCTTCATCTTCCATGAATCCGGGTACCTTCCCTATACCGATATGATGCTTAATTCCATCAATACTGGCATTTCCTTTCTGAGCTTCCTTTATCTGACTGATCAAAGTGGGTTGAAGTTCGATACTGGCTAGAAATCCTTCGCTAACTAGATCCATTCTAAAATTCTCCAACTCCTCATGCAAACTTGGCTGATCTTCCTTAATCATGGTGTTTAATCTACATGGCAGTCTACTAAGAGCATCTGCTACCACATTTTCCTTGCCGGGGTGGTAGTGAATGTCAAGGTCATAATCGTTGATTAACTCTATCCATCTTTGTTGTATCATATTCAGCTCCTTCTAGGTGAAAATATACTTCAAACTCTTGTGGTCTGAATAAATCTCACAGCGGTTACCCATGAGGTAATGATGCCATGTCTTCAAGGCTAAAACTACGACTACCAATTCTAAGTCATGGGTGGGATAATTCTGCTCATGTTGCTTCAGTTGTCTGGACAAATATGATATTAGTTTGCCTTCCTGCATCAATACACATCCAAGACCAATCTTTGATGCATCACAAAATACATCAAAAGGCTTTTTGATATCTGGCATGATCAAAATTGGGACTGAAATCGATCTCCTCTTGAGCTCTTGAAAACTTGCTTCACATTTGTTCGTCCATTCAAACTTCTTGTCTTTCTTCAACAGCTGAGTCATCGGCCTTGCGATGCTTGAAATTCCTTCAACGAACTTGCGGCAATATCCAGCTAATCCAAGAAATGCGCGGACTTTGGTTTGAGTGGTTGGGGCTTTCCATTCTTCAACATCCTTAATCTTGGCGGGATCGATAGCAACTCCTCTTGCCGACAAGATATGGCCTAGGAATCCTACTTCCTTTAACCAGAACTCACATTTGCTAAACTTGGCATACAACTGATGCTCTCTAAGGGTTTCAAGGATGGTTCTTATGTGCTACTCATGATCTTCTTCCGACTTGGAGTAGATCAGAATGTCATCGATAAAAACAATGACAAACTTATCCAAGAAGTTCATAAAAAGCTTATTCATGAGATTCATGAAATAAGCGGGGGCATTGGTCAATCCAAATGACATGACATTATACCCATACAATCCATATCTGGTAGTGAAAGCAGTCTTTGGGATATCCGTTGCACGGATCTTTAGTTGATGATAACTAGTTCTAAGATCAATCTTAGAAAACACTCTGGCACCAGTCAGCTGGTCAAACAGATCTTCTATCTTTAGCAGTGGGTACTTGTTCTTGATGGTGATGTCATTCAGCTTCCGGTAATCTGTACACAAACGGTTGGCACCATCTTTCTTATCCACAAACAAAATAGGTGATCTCCACTGCGATGCACTTGGTTGTATCAGACCTTTCCCCAATATGTCATCAAGTTGCTTCTTGAGCTCCACTAATTTAGCTGGGTTCATACTATAGGGTCTCTGAGCTATGGGTCCAGTTCTAGGAACTAGTTCAATGATAAACTCGATATCCCGATCTGGGGGCATACCGGGTAATTCATCTAGGAACACATCGGTGTATTCACAGACTACTCTGACTTGGTCTAGGGTTGATTGGACTAAACTCTTGTTGCACTTGAATTTACGGGGCAGCGTCTCAGACACATGCTCTACTGATACTCCGGTGCTACTGGTCATGGTTATGGTTTTCTTGGCACAGTTTATTAATCCTTGATGTTTCGACATCCAATCCATTCCTAGTACTACTTCCAAACCTTTTGTTCCAAGTACTATTAAATTGGCATAAAAATCTATTCCATGTATTCTGATAGGTACGGCCTTGCAAATTTTTCTATCTTTGGTAGCTGACCTAGGTATTTGAACTATCATAACATGCTTCAAATTTGTGGGTTGAATCTTACTAGTGCATGCAAATTCTTCTGTAACAAACGAGTGCTATGCTCTAGAATCAAACAACCGTCTTGTAAGTACCGAGTTAACAGAAAACATACCCATCACAACATCTGACGCTTCCTAGGCTTCTTCCGCATTCATGTGGAACAGTCGGCTGGTACGGTTGTGCGGGTTGCCTGGGGAAAACCTCTTTCCAGGCTGGACACGACGTTGCTGCTGGGAAGGTGCAGTGACATTGGGTGCTGCAGCAAGCTTCTTGGGGCACTCATTGGAGTAGTGACCCATGATTCCACATTCAAAGCAGGTTATCATTGACTTGTCCTTCCCGGAAATAGGCACAACATTGCTTCTAGTCCTTGGGGCAGTATTGTTGTTGTTGTTGTTATTGTTGGTAGTGGTGGACCTTGGTGGTGCACGGTTGATGTTATGGGGGTTACCAGTGTTGTTGTTGTGGCCTCTTGGCCTCGGGTTTCCTCCGCCACGATTGGAAAAGTTTGGACGGGACATAGGTGGCATGTTGTTTCTTGGTGCAAATCCTGCAGACGAGCTGGGCGGTACTTCGGGGTATGGTGTGGTCCAGGCTAGTGCATCATACCACGCTTGCGGTTCTCACTAGCTTGATTGATCTTTCCTTCCATATGGATAGCAGAATCCACTAGAGCTTCTAGGTCGTCAAATGGAATGTTGACTAACACTGTCTACATCTCATCATGCAGGCCATTCGGGAATCTTTCCTTCTTCTTTGCTTCGGTGTTGATCTCATCAGGGGCATACCTAGCCAGAGACATAAATCTGTCACGGTATTCCACCACAGTCATTCTTCCTTGCTTCAACTCCCTGCATTCATCCCTCATCCTCTTGATCAAACCTGAGGGCACATGGGTCCTGCTGAACTTAATGTTGAACTCATCCCAAGTCATCATTTGTCCTCCGTTCATCGTACGAATGCTATTCCACCATGATCTTGCATAACCTGCTAGATAGTGGGTGGCAAACAGTAGTTTCTCCGCAGCATCTACTCCTGCAACAACTAAGTTGTTCTCCATTTTCTGTAGCCAGTCATCAGCATCTAAGGGCTCTTCAATTTGCTAAACATAGGAAGGTTGGTTTTTTGAAAGTTCTTGAGCTTAGATCCATGGTGATCCTGATTTCCATGGCATTGGTTTTTCTGGTCCATCTAGGCTATCCGCTGAAGAGTGGCGAGATTGGCTTGACGCTCGGCTCTACCAGCTTCTCGATCTGATACTAGCATTTGCAAAATCTGAACCATCAGATCCTGGGACGAGTTGCTACCACTGGGGTTGCCGCGAGTCATCTGAAGATTGAGATAGATCATAAGATAAGAGGGAAATTTCTATGGCTTATGGGTATGGTTTAAAAGCTTTAAACTTTGAGTATGTCTAAGGTTTGAAAACCACAACTCTTGTTCATTCATTCCAAACAACACATACAAACCACACATTCCAAGCAACTACCAAGGAGATGGTTTTAAGAACCATTCTGTCATGATACGATACATCAGGACTGGATACAAAATCACACCTATGACAGTGCACTAGTGCTACTACTCATCACCAGAACTGGTGGGCTCTTCGTCATCTAGGAAATCGGCATCCTCCTCGTCAGTGTGGAACTCCATGTTGATGTCCTCTAGATAGTCATCATCGTCACTGAGGTAAGAAGTGATATCCCCACGAAGATCTTCACCTTCATCTTCCTTCTCCTCGAGCAATCTCCTAGTCATGGCTGGTTTCCTCAAGGGTTGCCACCTTCTGGCGGAGGCGAGCGATGATGCGGTCCTTCTTGTCACGCTGGCGACCAAGTGACTTGCGCTCTTTAGCTAGGAGGGCAAGGGTCTGGTTCTTTTCTATTGCAACAATGTGCTTCTGGTTGGCATAGGCACGGGCGTTGTCCAACTCCTTCTGGGTCTCGTGTAGCATGAAGTCGAGGTGAGCCACATGATGCTTTAGCTCCGGATGTCCTGGCATGGCCAAGGGTTGTCCCATGGAGTCACATCTTGCATAGTGAGCGAAGCGAGTTCCATTGATCTGGTTGATGTTCTGCGCACACAGATGGGCAAGTGCCTCCTGCATGGCTCTAGCTAGCCCATCCAGCCAGTTGTTCTCCCTCAAGCTGAATTCTATCTTCTCCAAGGTGGGTGGCTCCATCTTGCCTCTCAGATCGGCAACGATCAACCACTGCAGTTCTCCTCCTGGCTGGTCATTGATCTGTGCTCCAAAGAACTCCGGGTGCGGGCGTCCAAGAAACTCCGCGAGCTGACCCAAGTCCCTCTCGAAGATGAGTTCCTCTCTGTTTCCAATCTGGTAGAACTTGTTGTACTTGACTTCCATCTATAAGCAATTAGGATGAGTAAGTTAGTAAGGTGATCAAGTATGTCAAATTTTAGGTAGGATTGCAAAAACTTTGAGGAACATATGACTCTCTTTTGGAAATAATCTCAAGGATAAGAGTGAGAATAGGTTTTCATAAATACTCACTTTCTTTGTTTTGAAACTAAGTTTTTCAGACGTCCATTCGAACTAGGGTCTCCTATGGTCAGGATGGCTCTGATACCAACTTGTAAACACCCGGATTTTTAAGTCCAGATTCATGTTATGACGTACATCGCAATCCCAGGATTACCATTTTTGCGAGACATAACAGAATTGGTAGCATAGTACATCATACATTACAAACCATAATAGTCTTACAAATAGTTGATCACATGATCAAGTCTTAATACACATCAAAGCAGTGGAAAATAGCATAGTAGAGGCTCCATCTTCATTGTCACAGGCAATGCTGACGATGGGAGACGATCCTAGTTATCGTAAACATCCTGCTGTCCGTCCTCCGGATAGTCCTCTTCATAGTCTGGCCACGGGAATAGTCAGGGACAAAGACATGAGTACTTTTAAAGTACTCGCAAACTATCACTAATGTAAGTAAGACAAATCTAGTAGGAATCCTAAGCTCTAAGCTTGTTTACAATAAGCCAGTTTTATTTCAGAAGTACTTAGTAGTAAAGACCTATTTTAGTTATCTAGATTACTCAAGTGGGAACCTAGTTTCATGTCCACAACCCTCTTGTGGTCAATTCAAAGTCATCTTTCAAGTCACAAGTCATTTTGAAAACATTTGACAACGGAACAGTATGGCCATCCAACTGTCCATGACCATGGACGCGGCTATTCGAATAGTTTGACACTCTACAGAGGTGGTACACTTTCACCACAACATTGGATACATCCGTTAGGGGTAACCCTGAATCATCATACTTGGTATGCATATAATCAATCCTAACCTTTCAATTACACACCCTAGTATAGGCACCTCCCCTATGAGTTTGGCCTCCCAGCCATGGCCATCCGCCATCCCGGGAACTGCATAGGTGGACATTCATATTCACGAGGTAGCCTCAGCTCAACCTCATTCCGTGAGGGAACCCATACTAAGACACATAAACTTCCAGTTAAGCCCTACCCAACTCAGGTATTGTGGTTGTATGGTAAAGTTGGAATGGTATCGCATCCGAACCCAACCATCAGTTTTTTATCAAAGTCAGGGCACATGCGTCATTCACTATTATCTTCAACTCATTGTGTTTCATAACACATGTCAAAACATTTCAATAGCATGTTCATCATCCCAAGGTTTTCATAATCATTTTCTCCCAGTCTTCCCATCTAAAGTGATCAATATTAGTTTAGCACTAGCAACTATCAATGAGGGTATCACTATTGAAGGGTACTAACCAAGTGTAACTACCTAAGTCTAGCTCTATGCTCCTGATAGCATCTTTCCTATTCTTCCACTAATCACCAATTAATTAACTATTTGAGCAACTTTGATAAAAAGAAGAAAAGAAAAGTTGTTACAAGTAAAACTTGGGATTGGTATAATCATGGTTGCATCACAATAGCAAGCATATGTATCTTGCAAATGACTAGTTTGCATAGTGGGGCTTGCATAGTTTAGCTTGCGTTGGTTGGTGCAGTTGTCGAAGTTCTCATGTTCTTCGTCGTAGAAGTCTCCCTCCTCGTAGCCCAGGTTGGTACTAGCGTCTATAAATAAATACGAGGTACACAATCACCAAACAATACTTATCTACTTCTATTTAGCACACAAAGGTTCACACTAGATGATCTAGCATCATCTCAATCACCACATGAATTAATGACATAGTCTTAATTATCTTATTTTAGAAAATGCAATTTCTACTCATTGAAAAATACTTAAGATTTAATATTCTCCACTTAAAATATGGAATCATGTTACGATGCCATCACGACATATTCTAATACTTGGGAATGTAATTTAAAGTGGTTGGCATATATTACAACTTTGAATATTACTATTTAACATAATTAAAATGACTAGAAAGTGACTATATAGCATTTTTTTAATACTAGCCCATGACTACTGCATGTAAAACTAAATATTTTTACATATTCATATATAGCATGGAAAATGTGATTTTTGAGAATTGGAATCAACTCAAAAATATTTATGTTTGATTTTAGAAAAATGTTTGAAGTTGTAAACGTCTATGCCTTGTTATTTTTACTCTGGGTGATCTATAACTTCAAATTGTTTGAATCCAATGGGAGTGTTTAGATAATTTCAATATCTTTCTAAAAAATTGGAGTCACCCAATTTGGTTTAGTAAATCTTCCTGAATTTAATTTTGAAGTCACTGACATAATAGGGTTTTGGAATAAAAGGAAAATCTACATTTGAATTCGTGGGCAATGCGCGGGAACGATATTGGGCTGGCCAACTACGCGGCACGCGTGTAGTGGGCTACACCGGTGTTGTGCCCACTGATCAGTGGATATTCTAATGCGAAGCGGTATCAGCTAATCTGGGCCGTACAATTAGAATATGATCAACAACTCAGCGTCGTCGTCTCTGTCGCACAGCGCGCAGGGGATTTTAACCCTATCTCTATGGCGGGGGTCGCCGGAGGCTTACCAGGGCTCCAGCTAGGTCCGCCGAGGTGGCCGAACGAGCTAGGAGATGACGGTGGTTCGAATCGTGGTCACGGCAGCTCCTGGGGCGAGTCCTGGTGATGACTCCTTTCCACCACAGCAGCGGCGGGCTCCAGTGAAATTCCGGTGATGCAGTGCTCGCCTTGCTCCAGGGATGGGTTAGAGGGATAGCTGGGTGAGAGGTGAGTCGAGTGGTGTGCATTTTGAGGCAGGGGAGGGGTCTATTTATACCCCAGCGAGAGGAGCATTGCAGCATGGCTCGGGCTCGTCGGCGACATTGCTACATGGCGCTATCGGCATGGCTGAGGGCGTAGGTCGACGCGGTGCTCTGCGGCGATCGTCATGCGCATAGTGGCATGGTGAGGCGCGGTCTTAATCGGACGGTAGACGTCCATGCTCGCTATGTACCGCGCGCGTTTCGTGGCGATGTCGGTCACGCGGCATCGCGCAACAAAATGGTGTCGAGGTGGGAGGTCACGGTATCACGTCAGGGTATTAATTAATGGAGAGAGCAGCGGCGGCGCGGATTGCTCGGCGCTCGGCCTGGTGTGCTCGGCATGGCGGATAGATTAAACGGGTGAGGCTGCGCTAGCATCTCCACTGACTGTCGTTGAGCGAGGCGTATGATGGCGAGTGCAGTGAGGTCAGGGCTATCTCCTAGACATCGTGGGTGAGGGCGGCGAGGCTTGCGGCGTCGTGTCCATGTCTGGCCGGCGGGGCACGCTCGGGTACAGGCTGGCACTAGTCCAATTGGTGAGTAAGAGAGGCTCCACTTCATGGACTAGTAATGGGGGTTATCATGGGCTAGTAGTGGAGTTGTGTCGAATACAAAGATGATCACTAGATTGATCACAACAATGTATAGTTGGTATATCTGTACTGTGTCTGCTAAGTGTTTGATTAAATGGCCGCATGAAATAAACATTTGAATTTTCAAATTCTTTTTGGTGGGTGTGTTGGTCATATGCTTGAGTGTCTCTGGTTGGAAGGATTGGTCAAGTGGAGAAACTTTGTGTGGTTTTTGAAAAATGGCTATCTTGATGTCTATGATGGATTCAAATTTGAAATGTCCTCTAAAAGAATTTGAATTTGTTTCTGTAAGATTTGCAAGTTCCCTTGTGGTCATTTTTACTTGGTCTAGCAAGGTGAGAAAAGAAATATAATTGTTTCTATTTGAAATCATTTACTAGAGATGCCCAAAGTGGGCTAGGTGTTAACTTTGGCAAAAATGACCATTAGGTCATATGCTTCACCATTTGATTTTCTTTTGATTTTATTTGGTTTGGATTTGACCTAGATGATATTGCTTAGATACTTAAGCTATTTCTCAACATATATAACAAACAAACATGGCATAACAAGCATTCATACATCATTAATAAACACACATGAATTTATATAGTGTTTAATAGTAAGAGCTTTTGTTAACCCTAATTTTGGGTGATTGGAAATTGATATGCTCATTATAATATTTTTAAGATGTTACAAACATCGGCCTCGATCCAAGTACATCAAGACGAAGCAGGTCTGACCTTGAAGCAGAACTTTTGGCTGAGAGAGCAGGGAGTGACAAACTATGATGTACCATAGAGGAATTGCTGAGAGCGAAAAAAGCTGTCGGGGCAGAGAGGCTGTAGTATGCTAAAGACATGAGAGAAATGTAGAAGAAGCAAGAAGAGATGCAGGATAAACAAAACCATATGAACGACTTACTTCAGCAAGTGTTGTCTCGGATGACTCAGCAGAAGCAGCAGCAGCAGCAGCAACAATAGCTTCAGCTGTCGCAAGGTAAGTGAACTCGTGGTTGACACTTGTGAGTTCTTGGGATAGGAAAGTTAACTGGTGTGTGGAAACTTGTGAGTCTTTTGGGAAGGGAAACGTGTGAGGCTTTTGGCTCATAAACTGTTGTGGAAAGTTTTTGGCTGTGGAAGCTTGTGAGGATTTTGGCTCAGAAACTGTTGTGGAAATTTATGTGAAAACTTGTCCTGAAATTCATTGTCAAATTTTGTTATTTGATGCATGTGGTGTGAAATGTGTCAAACGATTAGGGATAGTAGAAATTTATGTGCACAAATGGCCCCCTGATCTCATGGTGACGCCAGCCCGCATCCACGATGAAAATGAAATCGTCTCAGTTGTTCTTGACGAAATATTTCCGTCACCGGTAAACACTGACTTGGCCACCTTTCATTCGTCGTCGGCCAATGATGACATCATCACACAGAATTTGTCGTCGGTAGGTGATGCGTGTCCCATTTTCGTTTGTCAACGTGGCATTCTATGGCTTGCCCACGTGGCCTCGTCCGATTGGCGCAAGCTTGGCCGTGCCAACCGTCCATGTGTCAGCATGGCCTCAAAAGGTGGCGATGAACAAAATTCGTCACGGTGCATGTGACATCATAAACAGGATGTATGGCGTCATAAACAGGTTGGATGACGTCACGGATATGGAGACAATGGAATCATGTCGTGATTGAAAAAAGTCAGGAACTCGATGATGTTGTAGACGGCGAACATGACGCCAACAAACGTCGCTGACAGCCACCCGCGGTGTCGTCTGCCACATGGCCTCAGTCGTGTCGAAATAAAAACTTCATGAACGTTCGGGCCTAGGATGGGCTGGTCCAGTTCACCGCGAGGAAAATACAGGAATGTCGCGATCGGGCGTGACATTTTCAAATATAAAAACATCGCGGAATGAATTATGATGTGAGGTTCGTGACCTATTTTTTCGTCACAGAATTCGTCACGGATGGCCATCTACAACATTTTGGCCCTCATCCACGACGATATCAGATCGTCATGAACCGCCCAGATTCTTGTAGTGTATGTTGACCACATATCTCAGAATGATTTCACCCTCCTACTCAAATATGGCATCCATATATGAGATCCAGGGATTTTGCTTAGCTCCCACTCAAAATATGTCTGCTATATATTATGATTCAGCCAAGCTACTTAGCTCCACTCATAATATGTCTCGTACATATTAAGATTTGGCCAAGCTAATTTTCTCCCACTCAAATGCAGGTCCTCTCGATAATTTTGGACATTCCAAAACTCTTTGATCACCATCAATTTGTGAATTCCAATTATGAGACTTCAATATCCATATATTGCTAGTATAAATCCAATAGACTCAAGCATCGCTATAGTTGTAGTCAACTCCTTGCATTTGTCCATACTTTGTGACAAATCAAGTTTTATGTCATTCATCAAGTTTCATTTCCTTCTTATGAATTTGCAGTCATTCAGAAATATCAAGTAAACTTCTTTACTTAATAAGATCAAGTAACATATTACTTTGCAATCCTAAATGTAGCTTAATACAGGATTTATTGACTCCTAGTCATTTCTCGCACTTAGGTCCATCACATTTCTTTGTTGTTCGTAGGTAAGTCTTGTTCAAACAACATGACAAGTGAATCAATAATATAATTATGTAAACTTGCAGAATATATAGTTGAATCCTATTTTCTTTAGTAAAAGTATTTTTCTGAAACTTTATGATCATTATCATTAGTTTCTCCTCTACTTGTAGAATTCGGTTTCATAGAACAAATTCCGCTGCGCCACTCAACTATTCAGAGGTAATGTCAAATACCTTGTTTTGATATTTTACTTTCTTCCACTTGTATCTTCATTAAGACACGTCAACTTTGGACAACAGCAGGTTTTCCCCTTGTGGAACATGTATTCATAGTTGCTTAAGAATACGCTTCAAAGACTTTTTTATTCGCCACGATTTCGACTTTATTGAAATCTCCAGAAACTCGAACGTGCCATAACTCTTATGGTGTTGTTTCCACGAATCTTTAGATATTCCTTTGTATTTCAAATGAGTGTTTTCTTATTTTGATCTCTAACTCTGCGCCAACGTGGCGAGAGCTCAGGGCTCCGCGCCGGGCTCAACAGAAAGTTGGACATTGTTTCATCAAGGAGGGTTTCGCCCACACGTTGGGCCGATCATAGCTTTCTCACTACGGCAGGGTTGAGGGCGGACTTCGACCTCATGTGTGATAAGGCCAGGCTAACACTACTCGGCTACGCAATCCACAATACCTACACCGAGCTCACCCATGAGTTCCTCGCCTCTTTCTACGATGACCATAAGGAGAAAGGTAATGCGTGCACGGTAAGCTTCACCATAAACCAGTAGCCATATGAAATAACTTTCGAACAATTCTGTGATGCTTTTGGCCTCCCTCACGGTTCGGAGTCAACTTTACAAATTTATATAGCATCTCAAGTGGACAAACTTGGGAGGTTATTTCTGTTAACGGTGGCAGGGACTTCTACCAGAAGAAGATGTCCACGATTCAGAACCCAACAATTCGCTACTACGCCTTGTTCCTCGCCAATACACTGTTGGGAAGAGGAGATATCGGTTCCATGGCTAACGCAGACATGGCCATGATCACCAAGGCACTCTTCCCCAATGCACCGCAAAGCCCCAATCCTGCGGCTCAACTACTCCAGCACCTTTGCCACTAGAGCAACAAAACAAAAGGTGACATTCGCATTGGTAGATTGGTAACCCACCTTGCCCAAGCATTGAATATTACATTACCTGTTATGCAACCTATTGATAGCTCCAAACTTATGGACATCAAGTATTTAACTGTTGTGGCTTCCTCGGTGTTTACCGAGCTAACAAGAGGCTCAAAGCATATCAGTTTGGTTATCTTGGTGATGCACAGGGTAAGCAGGTTCCGTTTCCCTATCCACAAGCCTTCTCGATTGTGGAGAAGGACACATGGATCCTCACCAAGGATCAAGTGGTGGACATCATGGCTGAATTCCAGCCTAATCAATAGGAAGATGAAGAAGGAGGGAAGTAGGATGAGGATGAGAAGGAGCAGGAATACAACCCTGCTTGGGAGGGACAGCAGCAGCAGGGGGATCCTGGGAGCCATGGCCCAATCAGCAGCAGCAGGAGTTCAACTACGTCCCCTATCAAGAGTTCCAGCATGTCAACCATCACGTTGGGGAGATTGACCACACACTACAAGGAGTGAATCAGGTGCCTTAACTCACAACTTTAGTCACTTCATGACCCACTTCCCCGACTACTACCGGTAAGACGTCGCAGCTTTGAGCAATGACAATAACTAAGCCTAGCAACAACCTAAGCTTGGGGGAGGTTTGAAAACCTCCAAACCTTGCATTCATATTTTCATTTCTTCTTTTGATTTATTTTACTTCTTCAAAATTGCATGTTTACTTTCAGTTTGTATTCCTAAACCAAAAAAACACAAAAAAAATTAGTTGTAACCTTTATTGCAAATTTGTTTATTTATTTTTCTCGGAGATTGCTCAATTTCAGGTGCTTGGAAATAGGGAAATGTAGAGGGGTTTTGACTGAAGTACGGGAACAAAGCAAGCAAGAGGAGGTATCACATTCCTTTCATCACCTTTTCTGCAACTTTCAATTGAGCCTACACTTGTTCACTCGCTTGCACTTGAGTCACTCCCCACTTAGCTTGTTATCTTATAAATTATATTCCTTTGCCAAGTGTCTCCTTTTTAGCTTTGAAATAATGAGCAATGAACTTGGTTCAAAATATTTCCAACATTTTTACAACAAGAAAAAGCATCCAAAATATCGCTTGAGTCCATGTTTAGCCCAAAGGATTTGATTTTAGATCTACTCAACCCCATTTGAGCATAATGTAGATAGACTCGATAGAACTCTTTAATGAAATTGTCTGATAAAATGGATGCTTCGAAGTAGTAGAGATTATGCCACTTCTTTTTCTAATAATTATTGTAAGATATTGCTTTATGTGTGTCATTACAACACTGTCGTACTCCATGGGGAACTATTAACTCCGCTGGCCAGCGAACAATCTAAATGTGGGAAACCACTTGATTTCGACTATTGAGTTATGTAAGAGTTTGTAGTAGCAATGCTATGACGGGTAAAATTTTAGTCTCCTCGTGGTTTCACATTCCAAGTGAAGTTGTGGTACTCCTCTGACCTACTATTGCTCAACAGTTATCTATTGGCATGGTCATGAGTCCGCCACACAGTCCCAATTAACATATTAAAAATAGTGGCATGATTTCTATATGTAAGGGCTGAAGTTTTTGAAAAACAAGGAAAGGAAAAAGGTGCTTTGAGAGCCTGGAAATTTTGACATGGGTATAGATGAGTTGTTCTTAAATGGAATGTTTTTTGTGCCAACTTGAGTACTCTTAATTTATTAAAGAAACAAGAGCAAAGAGTTTTCATCTCTCAACAAAGAGAGACACCAAAAGAATTTGTTTCACTTTCCTAGCTAAACTTTTGACACTTGCTTGGGCATATGATTTATTTGCTAGCAAGATATACGTGGTTAGGAAGTGGACTTAGTGAAATCTTGTGAATACTTGTATGATCATGTTTAAGATTGCAGGAATTGTGAAGTAAAGAATTGACACCAATTTGAGCTTGTAAGTTATTTTATTTCAGTCTAGAATCTCCGCTATTCTTCCTTATTTTCTTGTCACTCGAGGGCGAGCAACGTCTAAGCTTGGGGGATTTGATAGTTGTGAGATTCAACATATTTTTGATGGTTTTTATTGATGGTTTTCCTCTGGATTTGATCGTTTTCTAGCTTTACCTAACGCTAAGACTTTGGTAGCAAAGAAAACTTGGTTTTTAATGTGTGTTTCAGGTTCTGAACATCAACAGAACCTTTTAACATGGGAAAGGCAATATTCAGGCGAAAACAAGAAAGTCTCTTTTTGGAAGCAATCAAGGGAGGAAAATGGAAGCTTTTACAAGCAACTATACGGTAGCAACATTTTTCCTGCCGTATAGCTGCCGCCGCCTCCGTCTTGTCAAAAGGGACAACTTTCATAAAGAGCTCGGGGGACGAAAATAGAACACATTAGCTGCCATCCCATCCAGTGAGGAGAAAGAAGATATCCAGAGAAGGAGGAGAAGACGTTCTTCATCTCGCTCCACGATCTTCGACCTCCTAGCCAACACACCCCCATAGCCTTGCAAGACTGGTTTGAGATTGTTTCTTCCGATCTTCAATTATGTTCGATTACTTTTCTATTCTTATTGTTGATCTCCACGGTAATATCGAGAAGAAGTCCCTTTATTTAATTATATCGATGATGCTTTCTTCTCTCATGTGTGAGTAAGTTCCTTGGGCGTGGGAGACGTAAGGGATTGGTGAGATGTGAAGTTCCTCCATATATTTTCCATTAGTTTATGATTGATTTTAATTACTATATTATGTGTTCTTGACTATCTGTGGGATGTCTAATGCTTGTTGTCCAATTAAGGGCCCAGACAACATAATGCTTTGTTCTACATGGATAGGATCTTGCTCGCTAGCAGACTGGCGACCCCCAGTGACACGGGGATATCAATGGGAAACTAGTTGACTCGAGGAACCACTGTGCTTAGTGCATTAGTCCGATCCAAGGAGCTTAATTGCTAAGAAACCTGAAGGATCTTAATCGTCTAGTGTCTGACCATGGTTTTGGTAATAGACTAATAGAATTATTGAAGTAGGGATGAAATCTACCAAGAGGAGTTCTGGCTAATTATGGGTTGCTCGCCTACACATATACTTATAAGATTATAATTGTTACACTTATCATTCGTCCACCTGGCACAGTCACTATCACCATGAACTGTATCTCCCGCGCCTTTTTTGTCATCTGCAGAAAACCATAAACAATCGAATTGTTCTTTACTTTTATGCTTTTTATTCCTGAAGTTTACATTTTAGTTTTATTTAAATACATTTACTTTAATCCAAATTGCATTCTTATTTCTACACTTGCAGTCAATTCACTCGAAGACCTGTGACAACTCTGGGTGTGACATAGACTTCATTCTAAACAGTTACCTTTGAGCTCCCTGTGGGATCGACATCTATACTTTGAAACTAGCTACAAATCATCTATGCACTTGTAGACATCAATCGCCACTAGCCAAGTATCTCACCTCAACACTTTATCATTATATGCGATCTTGGGTACCTACAAGTCCACAGATCAAGGCGAGAGACGAAGACACAAAAGATACAAATGACGAATCAAAACAAAACACAATTCTCCCATGATCTAGATGCACATAATTGCTACAAGGTTTCTCTCCAACCCGCAGCATGTGAGGACTACTGACTCATAACAAATATATCGAAGATATAAAACATCATGCAAATACTTAGATTGAAATCAAATATTCTTACAATGGTCGCCAAATCACAAGGATATCTAAAACTACAAAGCAATGGCTATGCCTAGAGGAGGGATGTATGGTGGATGTGATGAACAATGGTCTGGATATACTTTGGTGGTGTTGTGATGCAACCTGAGAATAGCGGCTCTCTGGTCGACGGCTGGAGACTTAAAATATATAGGCATATTCACGAAAGTTGTAGGGTTTGACGAGACGGAGACGTCGCCACCTGGTACACAAAGGGCGGTATGCATGACCGCCGCCTACCAAAGGGTCGTTAAGCATTTGGTAGGCTTCTCCAATTACTTGGACGTGTGTACTTCCTCAAAATCCTTCATTATGACTCCTTATTCCGCCTTAAAAGCAGTGATTTCCTGCACAACATAAATCAAAGAAAGTTGAGAGTTTATTTGGCAATTGCTTGACCAAAAACAACGTTTAAATGCAGTGGAACATGGCAAAAATCGGAGGCATCACAAAGTGTACCGTAACTATTGGTGCGGGCCTTGGCAATAAATAGGAAAACGAGCTCGTCAGCTTCCTCTGTGAGAATTGGGATATCTTTGTTTTGCCCACATGGGATCTGCAAGGTGTGCCGAGGGAGTTGGCTAAGCACTCTTTGCATGTTAGACCCGGTGCAAAGACGGTGAAGCAACCTATCCACCACTTCTCCCAAGATAAGAGAAAAGTCATTTGTGATAAGATAGCTCAGCTCCTTGTAGCCGGGTTTATTATGGAAGTACTTTACCCGGATTAGCTATCTAATCCGGTGCTGGTAGAAAAGAAAAAATATTATTCGAATGTGGCAGTGATGTGGCGTATGTGTATTGATTACATGAACCTGAATAAGGCTTGTCCAAAAGATCCATTTCTCCTGCCGAGGATAGACTAGGTGATAGATTCAACCGCTAGGTGTGAGCTCTTATCATTCGTAGATGCATATTTTGGTTTCCACCAGATACCCTTAAACCCAGATGATCAAATAAAGATTGCTTTTATTACCCCGTATGGGGCCTATTGCTATCGCACAATGCCATTTGGCTTACGTAATGCAGGGGAAACGTATCAGAGGTGCATGCAAAAATGTTTACATGATCAAATTGGCAAAAATGTCCAAGTATATGTTGATGATGTGGTGATAAAAACCAAGGAAAGTAAAACACTCACTACAACAGATGTGATATTTATTGACAAAATGGCTTGTTGACAAAGTTGTGAACCATCATATATTATCTTAATCCTTGACGGTTTGGTTATGGCATCAAGGATTAAGCATAATGCACGACGTTTTATTATTTTGTCATTGTTATATAGTCATGGATTACTCTTCCGGGTGCTTTGTCGATGTTGGTGACAAAATTTTATCGTGGTGCATTTAAATTGTCACTGAAAATCGCGCGGGACCAAGTTGTTAGTAAGAGAAAATAGTTTATCAAAAAGAAGAAGCAAATAAATTAAATGTAAAATATTGTCTCGCGCGGGGTTTGAGCTCGCGACCATGAGTTTATTACTGCTGCTGCAGCTACGGTAGATGTAATGTTTTTGTGATGTAAAGTTGTTGAATAGTTTTAGGGTGGTTTAGTGCGTATTTGCTGAGCCGCATCTGTGTTGTACCGGCGGGCCACTGTGCGCCACCGTGCGTGTGAGAACCGTGTAGTACCATCGGCATGCCCGTGGTGCACTGTGCGAGCGGTTTTTTAAGAACGAGCAGTTTTTTTGAGAGAACTGTGGGAGCAGTTGCGCGTGCATACGATGCAGAACCGTACACGTGTGAACCGCGGGGCACAAAACATCGGCGGGTCGCCATATGCCCATCCCTCTCTCTCTGTGTCGTTCCATCATTCACTCTGTCACGCCACCGATTCCAGCTCCCCTTCCCCACTCCTCTCTCTCTCTCTCTCTGCCAAATAGGAAAAACCCTCTCCGCTTCCGCTCCCCTTTGCATTCTGGCAATGGAGCAACCATCTGACGCCGTTGCCGCCGCAAATTCGAAGGCCGCAACGCTGGCCTTAGCCGCGCAGGAGGCGTCCATAGCCGCGACGGAAGCGCACAAAGCCGTAGTGGCTGCTATTGCAGCCGCAGCGGAGGCCAAAGACAAAGCGGACGCCCTCGCCGAAGGACGACCCGTTGGTCCCTCCTCTGCTCCAGCTGCTACGAGCAGATACATGTACGATTATGGCAAGGAGCCGCACGAGATCGACGAGGACCTCGAGCTCATTGCCATCCCCCTGCCGCCGGCCTTCGATGAGAACATCATCGACGAGCAGGAGGAGGTAAGTTCCATGTAATACATGTTTAGGATTGATACCTAGAGTTTTCAATTAGCGTTAGGTGCCTTGGGTTTTCAATTAGCGTCAGATTCGTTTTATATCTACTATGACTACTCTGTAATTAATGGATATGTTGTTATTGTTAGCTAGTGTTCGATTTTAGACAGATTCGATTAATATTTGTGGAACTATGTGTTGACACGCTTAATATGGTGTACGTCATTTGTATAACCATCATAGTCTTCCCACGAACGACTCATGGTACTTGTACTCACTATAACCGAAAACAATCTCATTGTGAATAATATCGCAATTCTGCTCTATGGATAGTTGTTTCCATAATTGAGGATTAATGCTAGCTTATTGGCCGACGGAATTGGATTTTCTGTTTGATCCCCTGATTACTTCCTGTTGTTGCTAGTCGTCTGAGTGTTATTTGTTGCTTGCTTTATTAGGCATTAAATTTTAGCTGCAGTTTCTACATATTTGCTTCACATGTGTATTTTGCTTTTTTATGTTGTACGTTATTTTTTTAACCATCTTAGTTTTCCCATGAACGACACCTGGTACTTGTACTCCCTATAACCGAAACAATATCATTGATAATTATATCACAGTTCTGCTCTATCGATTGTTGTTTTTAAGGATGCAAATGGGTATCCTCTACAGTACCCTCTACCCTCCTTAGTACAAAAAAATGAACTACATTTTCACAAATCATCACTTTTTTAGAAAACTAGTTCATTTGTTTGATCTAGACTGAAATAAAGGGTACCCTAAAGGTTCCAAACTTGCATCTCTAGTAGTTTTTCATATCTGTCGATTAATGCTATCTTATTGTCCGAGGGAATTGGATTATCTGCTTAAACCCATGATTACTATCTGTTGTTGCTAGTTATCTGAGTGTTATCTCTGTTGCTTCCTGTGTTAGGAATTAATTTTGTTTTGTAGTTTCTACATATTTGCTTCACGTGTGTATTTTGCATGTTTCAGGAGGCTACTGATGATGTTGACAGTGACGTCGAATCCAGCCACAAGAAGACCAGGGACACTCTGAAGAACTTGAGGGCGGGAATGTTCGATGCCTCTGGAGTGAACCCTTGACTCGTGCCATCAATCGCTGCCCCTTCTGCAAAAGGAGCATCAACATGGACTTCCAAAGCATCCTCCAACATGCCGAAGGCTGTGGATCCGGCCATGTGAAGGTCGGTGAAACTGTCAATGTCCATGACTTTCGTGCCAACCACCACGCCTATGGCATCTTCCTCAGGGAGAAATTGAACCGAGCTATCGAGGTCGGTCGTGTGCCTGCTCCCGTGCCCAGGCCTCCGAAGGTTCAGGGTATGGGCAGCAAGAAGCAAAGGAAGCGGGACCAGGAGGAGTAGGCAGCGGTGGCAAGGAGGCACTGAATTATTGATGTTCTAGTTGTTTGTGTGCTGCTGCTACTTTAAGCAGCATGTTTTGTTGAACTATGTTTTATAGGCTGTTGAGCAACGTTTATGTTGAACACTATCGTACCTAGTATCTAATCCGATCCTTGGAATATTATTTGCCTGTCATGTTTCTAGATTGTAGATGTTTAATTATGTCTACACTTGTTTTTGTACATGCTGGTGGGTGGTGGAATTTCGTATTTGGGTAAAGGTACGGTGAAGGGAAATAGTTAATCAATTGAGATATAGAAGCTGGAGTAGATTTCCTACTAGATTGCGCAAAAAGGAATGAATGAGGTGAGCCAGACAGAAATAGAGACACAAAGTGGTGCATCGATTTGTTTCCAGAAGGAGACAAACAGAGAGTATAGAAGCTAGTGTAGATATCCTACCAGAATCGACAAAAAGGAATGAATGAGGTGAGCCAGGCAGCGCTAGAAACAGAAAGTGGTGCATGGATTTGTTTCCAAAAGGAGACACAGAGAGAGAGTATAGAAGCTGGTATAGTTTTCCTACTAGATTGGGCAAAGAGGAATGAATGAGGTGAGCCAAGCAGAGAAAGAGACAGAAAGTGATGTATGGATTTGTTTCTAGAAGCAGACAGACAGAGAGAATGTTCTCTGATTTGTTGCTCTTCTTTCCATTTTTCTTATAGTTTTTATTTACAAATTTTTATCGTCGCTTACTAAATTTTCCCATTTTTCATGCAAAGTATTTGCCACACAGTAATCAAATTAGAAGGTTTCAATAGTTTTTGAGAATTTCTCCTTTTTCTATGAATTTCACAAGGTTTGGTCAAACCGGGGTTGACCATAGTCTTTCGAGAGATTGCGAAAGCATCTGAAAGGTACAAGTGTTGTTATGTGGTCCCAATGTGATGTACAACCACTCAAGCATGCAAATTGAAGGTCTCAAATTGTTGTTTTGCTACTTGCTTCACAAAATGGTTCCATGTTTTTGAGTTTGAGGGTTAAATTTTTGAATTTTTCAGACCAAAACGGCTAGATACAATGCTAGCATCACTAGACACATGATGATACACCCTTGTGCCAAATTTGAGTCCATTTGAAGATTGGTAGATGAAAACTTGGTACACAAGTGGCTCTTTCTAGTAGTCGGACATGATCGTCAACCAAACTACACCAAATTTGAGAGTGGACTACCAGGGGGACATTTTTTCAAATTTTCCCATTTTTCATGCAAAGTATTTGCCACACAGTGATCAAATTCGAAGGTTTAAATAGATTTTGAGAATTTCTCATTTTTCTATGAATTTTAAATGGTTTGGACAAACCGGGGTTGACTAGAGTCTTTCGAGAGATTGCGAAAGCATCTGAAAGGTACAAGTGATGTTCTGTGGTCCCAATGTGATCTACAACCACTCAAGAATGCAAATTGAACATCTCAAATTGTAGTTCTGGTACTTGCTTCACAAATGGTTCCATGTTTTTGAGTTTGAGGGTTAAATTTTTGAATTTTTTAAACCAAAATGGCTAGATACAATGCTAGCATCACAAGCCACATGGTGATACACCCTTGTGCCAAATTTGAGTCCATTTGAAGATTGGTAGATGAAAACATGGTACACAAGTGGCTCTTTCTAGTATAGTCGGACATGATCATTGACCAAACTACACCACATTTGAGAGTGGACTGCAAGGGGGACATTTTTCAAATTTTCCCATTTTTCATGCAAAGTATTTGCCACACAGTGATCAAATTCGAAGGTTTCAATAAACTTTGAGAAATTCTCATTTTTCTATGAATTTCATAAGGTTTGGTCAAACCGGGGTTGACTAGAGTCTTTCGAGAGATTGCGAAAGCATCTGAAAGGTACAAGTGCTGATATGTGATCCCAATGTGATGTACAACCACTCAAGCATGCAAATTGAAGGCCTCAAATTGTAGTTTTGGTACTTGTTTCACAAATGGTTCCATGTTTTTGTGTTTGAGGGTTAAATTTTTGAATTTTTCAAACCAAAATGGCCAGATACAATGCTAGCATCACTAGCGACATGGTGATACACCCTTGTTCCAAATTTGAGTCCATTTAACTTGCATCAATAGATCAAAACATGGCTTATAAATCTGTAACTTAAACAATATGAATATTTCACTTTTCTTAGATATGATTTAGGGACGGGTAATGTATGCATCATTCAGGTCTAATAATAGGACTTTGTAATGTAATATTAATTTTCAGCTTGCTAGTACTTCATTTCGTTTATTTATACCAAATTTTAAATAAATGTTTTCCCTCTAACATCAAAATTAACAACTAAACAGAACCTCCCTCCAAAATTTTCGACACATTTTCGTTCCCTCCTTTTTCCGCCTCACCCTACTGCCAAAATTTAAACCCCCCTGCAACATTAGAGTGGCGCATGAATCCCTTCCACGATTTGCGTCTCATCTTAACTCCCAAAACCCATCCCCCTCTGGCGCCTCATCCTTCTCCTCCCCCGGATCCGATCTCGTCCACGGAGGATCGGAACTCATCGCCGCATCTGATCGGCGATCTCCTTGGCCTACGCCATGATCGGGACTCCTCGTAGCAGTAAGGCACGCGAACCATTAACGTCTACACCGAAGAATAAGCCTAACGTTAGATGATCGTCAGGTGATCATTCAATCCCCCGATCCTTCTCATATGCAGTAGATCTGCTATAACCATTCATTACAAAGTCGTTAAACATCTTGTTTCCGTCATTCTAGTTATAATATTAGCGATCTACTCCCTACATTGTATGCCCCTGGGTTGGTTATTTTAGAAATAAAAATTGTCGGGACTTTGTAGTTCATGATGTAATCTACTGTTGAGCTATAATACAATTTTGATCATCCTTTGTTAGGAACCAAAAAAACCAACTAATGCAAATGAGGCAAACAAGTACAAAAATTTGGAAAAAAATAAAGCTCGTATGATGGAAATTTTGAAAGAAGCGCAAGCCGCCAGAGGTTTGCCTATAGAAAATATAGAAGAGGTAGCACATAAATTCGTGTACAGCGGCATCTGCAAAGTGACAGACGCCACCAAAAAAGGTAAACAAAAGGATGCAAACCAGACACAACCAGACCCTACATATGAACCCAGTGCAGAAGAAATGGACATAGCTAATGACGAGCCGACTTCAGATGACGAGGTCCATAACTACGGTAACCCTCAAACAAAGGTTATCATATCTAGCTATGTAACTACATAATAGATATTTATATTGTCTACCTATATACCTAAATAATATGCATCTCCATTTTTCAGGGTAATTTTGAAATGGACAGAAATAATGTATTTACCAAGAGAGTGTGCACTAATGTTATACAGAGTAGTATGCACCAACTATGCTACAAGCTTAAGAAGGATAATTGGGACAAGATTAAAGATATGAGCCCCCAAGAAGCATATAACATGAAGCCAGCAAATGTAGTAGAGAGAAGTTGAAAAGATCTTGTGGACATATGATTCTATGCCCACTATCAGGTACTAACATTTACACTTACAAATACTCAGCACATAAAACTCTGCTGCACAAAAAACTCACAAGTTCATACTCAACTTTAGGAAATGTGTGTGAAGAATCATGTAAACAGAGAAGCTGCGAAGAAGAACCATACAACTGGATCGAGATGCTTCATTGCACACTATGAAGCATTTGTATGTTTTTAAGTTCATATATGAAACAATTGTTCTACCAAACTCAGTATAAATTTTCCAAACTCATGTCCGTAATTCCAATTTTCTGTAGAACTCGGAGAACTTGGAGGAGGTGACATGTCCAATTGAATTCTATAGACTTACACACACTAACAAGGAAGGCATCATAACTACGGAAGCCAAAGATGCTTATGTAAGACATTTTTAATACTGCTAATATTTTGTAATGAATAAGCTTTCTACTTTAATATTTCTTATGATTTCATTTGAACTTATTTGCAGGATTCAATGATGACCATGAAAAATATACCATACATAGAAGATGAGATTGAAAAAACAGAATTGCAGATTATTGAAGAAGTCTTGAAGGAGAAGAGTACAACGAGCTCAAGCACATGCACGTTCCTCTCAAATTTGGGAGTTGGATCAATCTCAAGGAAGATCTCTATGTCCATAGAACGCATCCGAGAACTAGAAAACAAGCTTGATGAACAGGAGGAACAATCACTCCTCGCAGCTGAAAGGTACAAACAAGAGATGCATGAAAGGATGGAAGCCCAGGATAAAAGATTTGAAGAAATGAAAAAGAAACAAGAAGAGGACCATCCAGCTCTAGTGAAGGCACAAGAAGATAAAAACAGAGCAAATGAAAAGAAGCAGCAAGAATTAGAAGCCACACTTAGTTTCATCTTAAGGACATCACATCAGCAAGGACAGGGCAACAACTCAACAACACCTCCATCCTGATGAAATTGTTCATCAATGTGATTTACTTAGTTGTATCTTCATGTTTAAACTATTGCACAAAATTTTATCGCCGCTATTTTATATGTTGGTTCTAAATTTTATTTGTCTGCATGATTTTTTTTTCATTTTCTGCATAATTATTAACGTGACAAAATTACTGACACTGTCATCAACACGTGGACCCACGTGTCAGAACTATCTCAGTCCCACATGTTCAAAGCGTCTTGGTCCCACCTCTCTGAACCCTATGGGTCCCACCTATCAGAACCCTCTTCGTCCCACCTGTCAGAACCCTATGGGTCCCACCTGTCCGAGCCGTCTTGGACCCGCTGTTGGTCCACCTATAAGAACCACTCGGTCCCACTGGTCATAATGCCATGTCAGTAAATTGCACTAAATTAACAAAATGCCACGTCTGTAATGATGACCTGTCATACACTCCCTTCTAATTTATGATGACAAACTTTTCATATGTATCATGACAAATATTTCAGTCACCGATTGCACACGATTGTTGACAAAACTAACATCATCAACTAATATAAGATATACAATGACAAAAAATGCAAACCTTGGTTATGGATTTTTTATGACGTGACTTTTATGACAAAATTACTGACAGCCCATTTTTGTCAGCAGCATATATTCATTGACAAAATATGGATATTAAGTGACAAAAGGGGTCTGTCAAAAAATACCATTTCTGTTGTAGTGACTCCTAGATGATATGCGGCAAACATTTGCGACCCTAAGGAGGTTCCAAATGAAACTTATACCGAAAAAATGTACTTTTGGTGTCCCGGCTGGAAAATTACTCGACTTCCTTATGTCCAGCCGAGGTACCGACGCTAATCCCGCTAAGATCTGACCTATTAAGCGGATGGAGCTGCCGAAGTGTCTTAATGATGTTCAGAAGTTCATTAATTGCCGGGCATCTTTAAGTTGATCTGTATGTTGGCTGGGAGAAAAGACATTGCCTTTCTATCAGCTAATGAAAAAATCGGATAAGTTCATATGGACACCGCAGGTAGATAGTGTGTTTCATGAACTAAAAAAGATGTTAGCCTCTGCACCTATGTTAGCCTCGCCACTATCCAAAGAGCCGATGTTGCTCTATATAGCAGCGATCAACCAAGTCGTAAGTGTCGTGGTAGTGGTGGAGCGTGATGAGGAAGGTAAGTTAGTGCAGAGGCTATGTGACACCCCCCGGGATTAGGGCTAGACAAATCCCAGACCTCTGTCTTATATAAGCCTAACCTAAATCTCAGAAGCATACATAGGAAGAATCGGTAACATTACAGTGACCCTACGACATAAAAATTATTATAGCCAACTCATAATCGAGCGAAGAACAAAATATTACAAGTAGAATTCACTGACAAGAAACATCAAATAATAGAAGGCAGATTATGCTATTAAGTATAGCAAACTTAACAAATGGCCTAAGAGGCATGCAGCATAATAATGACGTCCCAATCCATAGATTCCAGGCTGCCGATCGGGAATCCCAAACTACTCATCAATGTCGATGCCGTAATGAACTCATCTTCTATGGTAACACTTACCTGATGCAAAAGTATCAACAAAGCAAGGCTGAGTACAGGGTGTACTCTGCAAGACTTATGGTTGGTGTGGTTATTTTGCATAAAGCTAACTTTCTTTGTGAAAGAGGTAGGACAATATCGACTAATGGAACCTTTTAAAAGGGGATAAGAGAGCAATATATCTATCTTTGATAATCTTTGATATCCACGAGATCTGTATCAACTGAACCTACCAACTAGGATCGTCCCCTCGATCCCTAAGGAAGCATCCTTAAGCACACCTCACTTCTCTTGTCAATTTTTACGATTAGGTTATAGTTCTCTATGATCTTTGAATCTGTTCCCAAGTCGTCCATAACCATGGACATGGCTTTTCGAAAAGATTATTACCCTGCAGGGGCGCACAACTTTACCCACACGTACTAACCTTCTATTAATGCCACTAGTAGTAGCCCTCTTCCTTGGAAGTGAAGGAAATATGCCCTGAGAGGCAATAATAAAGTTGTTATTATGTATTCCTTGTATATGATAGATGTTTATTTTGCATTCTATAATTGTATTGATAGGAAACGTCAATACATGTGTGTTTAATAAACAAAAAGGGTTCCTAGTTATGCCTCTCTTCTAGACTAGCTCGTTGATTAACAAGATGATCAAGGTTTCCTCATCATGGACATTGGATGTTGTTAATAACGAGGTCAAAGCATTTGTGAAATGATGTCATGAACATTCATCCGAAGTATAGCATTACGATCAAAGTCATTATGTTTACATTGCTATAACATCATTGCTCGTAGACTATCACGGTGTTCTTCCATGTACGGAGTGATTTTGTCCATTTGCTTCATCACAACAAAGTGTGCCTGATTATATTTAGTGTGAGTCGGCCTGAACTTGATCTTTCCGCTCATTCCGACACTAGTAAGCTTCCCCACATGGACAGACCTAGGCACCCCTACGGTTACATAGGATCCATTCCATCGACCCCTGCTGCTAATGTTCACACATTACCTCGGGATGGCTGGTACTACAAATCTGGTCTTCAAGCTCGTGGTTGCTGTCGTAATTAAATTATGACAACGCATGACTTCCCCTACCACTAGCTATGGCAGATGTTCTTCAATGGAACCAAATAGGTCATGACAATAGTACTCCTTGTGAGTCTTGTATCTATACTCGTGACTCTGCCACACCTTACCTTCTTTGCATGGGTTCTTAGAAGATTGATAAACTATATATGCATCCACATCTCAGGATTCCATCATGAGCATGTTCTTCTTCCCCTTGTTGTTTCTGACCTTTGTTGGTAGCCAAGCAGTAAATGTGCATTGATGTCTTCATATGCAAGATACTCTTGTGTTCCATCAAGACAAACCATTTTGAGATGTCAGAAGAAACAAACTCTAGTACCTCGTCACATCTAAGACCAGGTCAAAGTGTTCTAATCTGCAGATCAAGAGGCGTTGATTAGCCTATCTATTCTACCTTAAAGTATCACACCCTTCTATACTAAGAGGTTGTGTTAAGTTTCATGACCCTCTTAACAAAGTGATGTTTTCACACATTTTTACCCACCCTTCCTCCGAGCTTTCGCGTTCATGAATGATGTGTGTGCGTAATAATGTGGCTATCTGAGATTCTTAGCACTTCCCCTTGCTTTGAACTACAAGGACATTTATGTCATTCTTAGCATGATGGTTGGCCATATCACTAAGCAAAGGATGATTGTGCTACCAAGTCCGTTATTCTAGTACACTCTCTCTGGTCAAAGAGTTAGGCCCATGCCGATGCTCTAAGACTATGATTTCTTGCCTTGTAAAGCAAGTTTCCTCTCAAACTAAGTGACATATCAGTGGTTTGTGATATTCTAGACATCTTTCTAGAAGTATCGCCATGTTGCCACATGACCGCGATGTCAAGTTCTTAAGCGAGCAAGTTCTCTGAACTGCTCCTTTCTCCAAGAATCCGTACTAAATACCCCTAAACTAGTTAGTAGAGCTTAAACAACAACTTGGAGAGTTGTAAATACAAAAGTTCTATCTTATTTAGTTCATCTTAAAGGGATGTCTAGTTTTCTTCATGCTGAAGAAAGATAGTATTTCCTTCATGGATGTATTATCTTTACCCCGCCTTTGATTTGATTTGGGTTATCATCAAATCAATCTCAGTTCCAAGGACTATCCTGGTGGTGCATCTATATGTGATGGTTCACCTAGGTACATCTTCATGTTCTTTGGACTGACCAATACTTTTGCCTTGTCCACAACATATGAGTCCATCTTCCTGGAGTATTTTGATAAGTTTGTTGTTGAGCCCATCGACAATATCCTTATTGATACCTTTGATCCAAATTCACAGGTGTAGTATAATAGCTTTTTCCCTAGAAGACCTAGGTTTAATCGAACCTCAAAAAGCAATGCTAAAAAGTAATAAAAAAGGACACGTCTATAAGACTTTGTTTGTTCGTTTACCTTAGTTGACCGAACCAATCTAGTTTACTTTATAATGGGTTTGAATCAATGAATGGAGATAGGCCAGGGTTGAAGATCCACCAGCAGCTGCACATCAATTGGGATAAAAGATAATAATTGTCATGTATAATGTTTGAATGGAGACAATCTCTTATGGGCAACACATCCTAATATTCTAGAGCCCCTGTGATGCAGCGGGCATAGAAATACACTTTTAATCCAACCGAGTGCACACCGAAGCCACGGGTTACAAACGATTATTAAGTGTAAAACATAGATCAAAGCTTTAGGTGGTGATGTTGTTGTTGATCCCGAATGGGGCACTAAGCAAAGACCATACTACCCTTTCTGTCACTGAGGTTCCCATGAGATCGCCGCTAGCCAAGTATGTCACCTCAAGCCTTTATCAATCTATGGGATCTTGGGTACCTACAAGTCCACAGATTGAGACAAGAGACGAAGAAACAAAAGATACAAATCTCAATTGCAAACAACATACAATACTCCCATGATTTAGATGCACATAATCACTATGACATTTCTCCCCAACCCGTAGCCCGTGAGGACTACTCACTCATAACAAATAGATAGGAGATAGAAAACATTATACAAATACTTAGATTGAAATCAAATATTCTTACAATGGTCGCCAAATCACAAGGAGATCTAAAGTACAAAGCAATGGCTATGGCTAGTGGATGGATGGATGGTGGAAGTGATGAACAATAGATGAACAAGGGATGAATAATGGTGTGGATCTCCTTTGGTGGTGTTGTGATGTAATCTGAGAATGGCGGCTCTCTGGCCGGCGGCTAGAGCCTCGAAATATATAGGCGTATTCACGAAAGTTGTAGGGTTTGACGAGACGAAGCCATCGCCAACTGGTACGGGCGGACCGCGCACGTACCAATGTTCATTAAGCGTACTGACGCCCTATAACTGCTTCCCAATTACTTGGTCGTGTGTACTTCCTCAAAATCCTTCATTATGACTCCTTATTTCGCATTAAAGGTCATGTTCCTACACAACATAAATTAAAGAGACGTTTTGCATATCTTTGCCATTATTAGTCATTAGTGGAAAGTACTGAGAGTTTCTTTGGAAATTTCTTGACAAAAACAATGTTTAAATGAAGTGGAAGATGGCAAAAATCGGAGCCATCACTTATCCTCTCCATGCTGGAATAGATTCATAAGGAACATTTGGCATGAATGTTGGAAAACTTTTAAGAACCATCTTCGAGTCATTTCGAAGTATGTGTTATGGATGTTAGAAGTGACCTTCTCCGATTCACATGCAATTTTCGAAAGATGTCGTCGTGGAATTCGAGTAGAGTTATCCATGATCCCTTAAGGACATATGTGTGTTTAGTTGCAAGTGCTTGATGTATGAGCAGTTGTCCTCCAACAATATTATTAATACATGGGTCTAGCAACCTAGCTTAGTCTTTTAGAGCTTGACACTGTAGTCCATGTCTTGAGAATCTAGTGACTTTACCTTTGTGGTAAATGTTGCAAGCTTTCTATTCAGACATGTTGAGTTTGAAGTATCATTCCACCAAACCAAATCTAAATCTCAAGAAGATATGATGGTTGGTGTTCCTCAAGGTTTTTACATAGGTCTCTTTGTAAACCTGGCAAGATTGATGTAATGGTTGATACAATTAGTCGAAAGGCCTATTGTCATATTCTCTTGAATCAACAATAATAACCACTCTTCAAGAGGCATCTTCTATAATTTTATTATAGGAGGTGTGCTTAAGATCTTCTCTGTATCCGAAGTCCGACCTTTACTTGATGTCTACTTCCTCAAACATCAAGGAGAATATCTAAAGTAGTGTTGCTAAATGTCTCTCGGTCGATCCTCCAAACTCTTTATATTGGCAAGCATCTCGTTGTGCCAAGTAATTGAAGGCTGAGAATGAAGTTTCCTTTTCCTCGTGTCATTAGGAAACTTCTTACATATTCATCTGGTGGTGTAAAGTGATATCACGATCTTTGGCAAATATTTTGATAGACCTGGATGAATAAAGAGTTTCATTCATTTCTCGGCCATGTTCAAAGAGTGATTGTGATTTTAGTAATCAGAAGTTTCTTTTGCTACATATGTTCCTTGCGACTCCTACGAGTCCTATCCACAAAATACCTTTCTGTCTTAACCTTTTGTTGAACGAAGAGTGATCCTTCTATATCAAAAGTACTACAACAACTTGGTTATCCATATCTCTGTCCCTAGAAGCTCTACTTAAGCCTTCTAGTAGTGACATGGGTATACCCTACAGGTACTCGAGCTTGGTATATACGGCCTGAATACGTAGAGGCCCACGGTGTCGCCAAGGCCCAAATGAAGAATTCGAGTAGCCTACGGACTCTCGATTGCTTGAAGAACAAGAAGAAACTAAAGATATAAAGTTCAAAGGGGAAAACCCTAACTTGTAACCGACTCGACCTACTACCCGAGACCTAGCCTATCTATATAAAGGCTAGGAGGGGGCGGCGAGGAAGACACACGCAACCCTAGTTTCCACAACCCTCACCAGATTGCATCTGTGCACCATTGTAATCCTTGATTCCTTGATAATTCCATGAGTGGACAAGCAGGAGTAGGGACCTCTACGAGGCCTGAACCTGGGTAAATCTTCGAGTCCCCTATGTGCTTGTTTGCTAGCCGATAGATGTCTCCAGCGCTCCCTCCTTCTCCAAAACCCAAGTCCATAACAATGGGCATTGATGAGTTAAACCCTCGTTAATTGGCGCCTTCTATGGGAATTGGGAGTGCTGATGTTGTGGCTTCTTCGGCCCCATCAACCGCGATCTACAACTCCGCAACAGCGGAGATTCGCCAGCTCTTCGGCGCGTTCGACTTCACCGTCCACACGCCGGCCACTTACCCGGCTTTCGAGTCTGTGGGCGATGGAATCATCCTGGCGATCGGGAGCCTCCGCTTCCAAGTTGGTCAGATGGGCACGCTTCGCATGCCTGACCAGCCGACGGTACCATCAATTGCTCCAGCATCGTGGTTCCCTCCACCGATCGGCACCCTCAGTGAGCTCAACGCCCCGACAACAGTCGAGAATACGGTCAGCGACAGCAGTCGTGAATTCGATCTGAGCGATCTGGCAACTGAAGACGGAGCCTACGGTTTCGGATCTGAAAGTTGCGGGAGAAGCAGCTTCCCCAACCACTTCATGTGCGCCGTCATCAACGCAGGCGATACCTCCGCCAATCGAGACAACACGGGCAACGGCGGCCACGGAGCTGACCCGCCAAACGGTGGCATACCCAACGGCGGACCACCGCCAAATGGCGGACCATCGCCAAACGGCACCTCCGCCAACAACGGGGGAGCAGTCGAGCCTCCAACCATAATAAACGAGCAGACTGGCGAATGCGTCGTGATCAGGCTCAATGAACTCGAGTGGGCTCGCTGCCGCGAGGCCCTACGAGGTAACCCTCTACCCTTTGGCTCCCCGCAAGAGCTGCTAATGGGCTATCATTGGCTCCTGCAGGAAGAATTTAAGCGTCAAGTGCAAACAATCGCGCAACTCGAGGCGCATAAAAAGGCGGCAGGTGAGTCGAGTCTTCGACGTGCTGGGCTCTCCTCCCACGGAGGATCCTCCTCAAAGGGTAACGAGCACGTCGCAAACAAGAGGCGATACCGGATGGCCCATCTCACCAAGCAAGAACGCATAGAAGCTGTAAAGGTCCTTGACTTCAGCTCTATGACAGTCGACACACGGGCAACGTGGTCCCGAAGATGCCGCAAGCTGCAGTGACGGCAGCCACCATGTATCTCCTGAACAACCAGCCGCCAGCTGGAGATCCCCGAGCCGCCATGCACCGATCCACGATCGTAGGCTTGGGACTAGTCGAGGCCGCCCTCAATAAAGAGCCATAACCAGAGCTGAAGAAAGGCAAGGCTCTGGCAAAACACTACTCCTTGCCCTCATCTAGCGATGACAGTCACGATCTGTCTCGACGTCGCCGCTCACGGCGACACGACCACGACTATGATGCACGCGATGACCTCACATAGCGCAAGATTGACAAATCTAGGGCGCGACGTGCCTGGTTGACTGACTCAGAACACGAAGATGTGGAGCTCTGTGGCGCTAGATGTTTCAGCAGAGCCATCAGGCAAAAGCGAATGCCCAAGGGGTTTAAGCTCCCATCAGAGAACCCGAAGTTTGACGGCCTGCAGGACCCGAAAATCTGGTTGGAAGACCACATCTCCTCTGTCAGGCTCCATGGCAGGAGTCGAAGCACGACCATGTAATGCCTGCAGCTACAGCTGCAAGGCGCCGCCCGAGCCTCGCTCAACAACCTCCCACGCGGATCCATTCGCAGTTGGGAAGAGCTGGTATACAGCTTCATGCGCAACTTCAAGGGCACATACAAACGGCCAGCATCAATCAAAGAGCTGAGATGCTGCTAGCAAAGATCGGGCGAATCGCTACGCTCCAACATCCAGAGGTGGTCCATCATCAAGAATTCTGCAGAGAACATCTCGGAGGATCGCGTGATTGACGCATTCAATGGCGGCGTACGCCGCATAGAGCTCAGGAGGAGCTGGGCTGCTCAAAGCCCACAACCATCGACCACCTGATGGAAATCGCGAATCGCTGGGCAGATGGAGAAGATTCGGTGAAAAATCGTGTTCACTCCGACGACGAGGCAGAACTCGAGCGCAGACGCGACCGCCGAAGCAAACGCCACATGCGCATCTGCGATGACCGTGACGACGTCAACATGGTCGCAGCCGGCTACACCGACAGATGTGACAACAACCACAACAGCGGCTACCGCAGCAATGGATATCGCGACTCCGAAAAGACCACGCAAGTGTGGCAGCGCCGCAATCGTGATGAGGCACCCACAACATCCATTGAAGATAAACTGTCTGGGCCATGCACTGTGCACTTCTACATCGACAAGCATGATGGAAAGAAGAAGTCCAGCCACCTCCTCAAGGACTGCCGCGAGTTCCTGAAACTACATGAGGGACTAGTTCGGATGAATCGCAACGCAGTCGAAAGGGGCTACGGAGCTGCTCCAGGCGCCGTGGCACATGGCGCTCCGCCACCACCACCTGGACTACCCCCAAATGCAGTTGTGCCAGACCAGCACCAGGGAGGCGAACCATACCCACGGGCCATGGGTACCATGATGATCCAAAAGGGACGCCCCTCGAATAGGGTACAAAAGGCCATCACTCGCCAAGTCAACTTGGCCACAAACTCGCCACCATCTACCACTGAGTACCTTAGCGGAAGCGAGTCCTGTATCACCTTCGACAAGCGCGACCATCTGCCTCAAGTACCTCGTCCAGGCCATTGTCCCCTCGTACTCGAGGCGCAAATCGGAGGCTTCGACATGAGTCGCGTCTTTATGGATGGCGGAAGCGGCATCAACCTTATATTCGCGAGTACCTTGCGAGCAATGAGGATCCCTCTGACTTGCTTAGAGGCCTCAGACACAACATTCCACGGCATCGTCCCAGGCAAGGGCGTGTATCCCCTTGGCAAAATCAACCTCGACGTCATCTTCGGCACGCCAAAAAACTTTCGGCGCGAGCGCATCGACTTCAAGGTCGTCGACTGGCCCTCGCAGTACCACTGCATTCTCGGACGTGTCACGTTCGCTAGGTTCATGGCAGTACCACACTACGCCTATCTACAGATGAAGATGCCAGGCCCTAATGGTGTCATCACAGTCAACGGGAGCTTCGAGAGGTCCGATAGATGCGACAGGGAATTCAACAGAATCTCCCAGTCCTTCAGCATGCAGGAAGAACTCGCGAGACTAAAGGAGTCGACAGACAACAGTCTGCCTCCCCTGAGCCGGCCAAGTTCACCCAACCTATCTTTCGACTCAACGGTGCACACAAAGAAAGTTCAAGTCCACCCATCGGATCCCGCCAAGACGGCCCTCATCGCCAACAACTTGAGTCCCGCATAGGAACTCGCGCTCATCGAATTCCTCCGTGAGCACTGGGAAATCTTCGCCTAGTGTCCAGCGGACATGCCAGGAGTTCCACGCACTCAATGTCAACCCAGACGTGAGGCCAGTCAAGCAAACAATTCGGCGATTGTCTGAACCAAGGGCAAAGGCAGTTGGAATGGAGATCAACAGACTCCTCGATGCCAAATTTATACGCGAGATCAAGGAAAGCACTTGGCTCGCCAACACGGTGCTACTACCAAAAAAGAACACGGATATCCTGCGGATGTGCGTGGACTTCACCTCTTTGAATAAGCACTGCCCAAAGGACCACTTCCCGCTACCGCAAATCGACTAGATCATCGACTCCACCGCGGGATGCGAGCGCCTCTGTTTCCTCGATGCCTACTCAGGCTATAATCAGATTCGAATGAAGGAGGAAGACCAAGAAAAAACAGCGTTTACAACGCCTTTTGGTATGTTCTGCTACAACACAATGCCCTTCGGGCTAAAGAACGCAGGGGCCACCTACCAGCGGTGTGATACGTTGCTAACGTATCCATAATTTTTGATGTTCCATGCTTGGTTTTATCTACTTTCTTGTGTTTTGTTCCAACTTTGGTGTACTTTTCATATGATTTCTTGGACTAACCTATTAACAAGATGCCACAGTGCCACTGCTTTCTTTTCGCTGTTTTTGGTTCCAGGAAGTCAGAAAATGAATATTCTCGGAATTGGACGGGACAAAAGCCAAAGTTGCTATTTTCCCTGAAGACTCACGGAGCCAGAAGGAGAGTCGGAGAGGGGCCACAGGGTGGCCACACCCCCCTTGGCGCGGGCCAGCCTAGGCCGCGCTAGGGCATGGTGTGGGCCCCCTGGCCGGCCACCGACCTTGCCTCCTTCGCCTATAAGAGCCTCCCGATACCAAAACCCTAAATCGTCAAGCCTCCAGCCACGAAAAGTTCCACAGCGCCGCCGTCACCGAAGGGGAGATTCGGGGGACAGAAAGTCTCTGTTCTAGCACCCTGCCGGGACGGGGAAGTGCCCCCGGTGCCATCTCCATCGATCTCCACTGCCATCTCCATCACCATTGTTGATTCCCATGATGAGGAGGGAGTAGTTCTCTCTCGAGGCTAAGGGTTCTACTGGTAGCTATGTGTTCATCTCTCTCTCTATGCATGTTCTTATTAAGATCATGAGCTTGTAATCTATAGATCTACCTTGCTACTCAAGTGCTTTAATAGATCTCTGCTCTCCCCATGTGTGTGAAAGTGACAGCGTGCACACCATGGTGGCACTTAGGCTAGAGATTACAAATACTTGTTATGAGTTATATTTGGAGTTGGATGTCTTTATGAAATTGTGGTGTTTGTTGGACTCATCTAGTGCTCAAGGTGACAGTGTGGGGTTTTCTAGATGGGAAAGACTTACTTTGAGGTGTGTTGTTATAGCCCTACCATCGATTAGAATATTCAACCGGAGAGTAGTTAAGAGTAGTATCATGAATAGAATATATTTATATGAGAGTGTTCACTAGTGAAAGTATGATCCCTAGGCCTTGTTTCTAAGCATTGATACGCCATTTGCAATTAGATTTGTTACATGTTTGCTTGCTTCCATCTTTATTTTAGTTTTACTTTAGTCTTTTCCACGCCATCAAGCTATTTTCTATCACCGTTACCACTTATAATTATCCATACCACTTGTATTTCACTATCTCTTCGCCGAACTAGTGCACCTATACACCTGACAAGTGTATTGGGTGTGTTGGGGACACAAGAGACTTCTTGTATCTTGATTGCGGGGTTGCTTGAGAGGGGATACCTTTGACCACTTCCTTCCTGAGTTCGATAAACCTTGGGTGATCCACTTAAGGGAAAACTTGTTGCTGTTCTACAAACCTCTGCACTTGGAGGCCCAGCAACTGTCTACAAGAATAGAAGTGCGTAGACATCACGGTGCATGCAGGCTTGCCTCAAGAATCAACTCAGTCACAACATTCAAGTCTATGTCGACGACATAGTAATCAAGACCAAAGAGGAAGCCTCACTAATCAACGATTTGCGCGAAACCTTCACCAACCTCGATCGCTACCGGATCAAGCTCAATCCGGACAAGTGCGCCTTCGGCGTACCATCTGGGAAACTACTCGGGTATCTTATCTCCGCGAGAGGAATCAAGGTGAACCCGAAGAAAATAAAAGCCATTTTGGCCATGGAGAAGCCGAAAAACATAAGGGGCGTCCAACAGCTGGCTGGGCGAATCGCGGCTCTCAGTCGATTTATCAGTCGGATGGGTGAAAAGGCACTGCCCTTCTACCAACTCCTCCGCAAAGCTGACAAGTTCGAGTGGACCAATGAGGCGTAAGTAGCATTCAAAGACCTCAAGTGCCTACTATCCACCTCGCCAGTACTGGTGACCCCACGAGAAAGGGAACCGTTGTTGTTATACATCTCCGCCACCAACCAGGTGGCCAGCACAGTGCTCGTAGTCAAACGAGCCGAGGAAAACAAGGTCCACGGGGTACAGCGCCCAATCTACTACCTCAGCGAGGTACTTACGCCAACAAAACAGCGGTACCGCACTACTAGAAATTGGTGTACGGTGTCTTCATGACGGCCCGACGACTACGCCACTACTTCCAAGAACACCCAATCGTGGTAGTCAATGACGCCCCGCTTGGGCACATCCTCAACAATCCCGATGCCACCGGACGAGTCGCACTTTGGGGAATCGAACTGTCTCCACGAGACATCACATATGAAAAACGCGACACAATCAAGTCACAAGTTCTCCCTGACTTCCTCGTGCACTGGATGGAGAACCAGCTCCCCAAAAAACCAGATATGTCCTACCTCTGGACAATGCACTTTGAAGGATCCAAGCAGAAGGACGGAGCTGGTGCAGGTGTCATACTGACATCGCCCCAGGGAGACAAGCTGAAATATATCCTAGGAATGCAGTTCACGTCCTCCAACAACGAAGCTGAATACGAGGCCTTGCTACACGGGATGAGGATGGCAAAAGCCTGCGGCACCAAAAGTCTCATAATATATGGCGACTCCAAGCTAGTCGTCAACCAGACAATGCACGAATGTGACGCACTGAACGACAACATGATCGCCTACCGCGACCTCTACGACACACTCGAAGGGGATTTCGACGGCTGCGAGCTGCAGCACATAGGTCGCGAAAGCAATGAAGAGGCAGACACACTCGCCAACATAGGCTCTACCTGCGCCCCATACCACCTGGGGTATTTCTCGAGCGCATCTGCGAACGCTCCATCAAGCCAAAGGCCGTAGAGAAGAAAACAAGCGCAGAAACGGACTCGGGGGCTACACCGTCCAATGAGCCAATGGCACTCGACGACTTGGAGCTGGATACATGACTCGAAGGACCAATGAGCGTCATGACGATCGAGCCATCCTGGACTCAACCGTACATCACGTACCTTCTCAGCAAGAGGCTACCGGACAATCTGACTGACGCACGGCACATGCGCGGCGATCCAAGGCATTTGCTGTTATCAACGGCGAACTATACAAGCGCAGCATCACAGGAATACTCCAACAATGCGTCTCCACGGCCGATGCAAGAGCTGTCCTCCTCGACATCCATGAGGGGACCTACGGGTACCACGCCGGCAGTCGCACCCTCGTTGCCAAAGCTCTACGAGCTAGATTCTACGGCCATGCGCGACGACAAGGATATCATCCAGAAATGCAACGCGTGCCAGCGATTCGCGGACAAGCTGCACGCACCTAGCATAGAACTCCGGCCAATTCCATTGGCCTGGCCCTTCGCGCAATGGGGACTCGACATGGTCGGCAAGCTCCCAAGGTCCTCACGAGGAGGCTACATCTACCTCTTGGTCGCAATCGACAAATTCACCAAGTGGATAAAGGCCATGCTAGTGACCAATCAATCAGGGCACAGCGCAGTCAAGTTCTTCGAGTCCATCGTCTACCGATTCGGAGTGCCACACAACATCATCACCGGCAATGGGACGAACTTCACATCCAAGGAGTTCCAAGAATTCTGTGAGAATCTAGGAATCAACGTCAGCTATGCCTCGGTGGCACATCCACAGACCAACGGTTAGGTCGAAAAAGCTAATGGGCTCGTCTACGGCGGCATCAAGAAGAGACTCCTCCAGCCACTCGAGTAGGCCGCGGGTTGCTGGCCAGACGAACTACAATCAGTACTCTGGAGCTTACGCACAACTCCAAACAGTGCTACAGGGTACACCCCGTTCTTCATGGTGCACGGGTCAAGCGGCACTACCGGCACGATACAAAGCACCAAGCGCGTGGTAACAAATGACGAGCAAGTCAACTCACTTGAAGACTCCGTCGACCTCCTCGACGAGGCAAGGGAAATCACCGCAGAGAGATCAACGATCTACCAGCAGAACCTGCGCAACTACCACAGTAGAAGGCTACGCCCTAGATCCTTCGTCGAAGGCGACCTGGTTCTGTGACTAAAGCAGCAAGGGCATCTCAAGCTCGAGTCCCCCTGGGAGGGACCATACGTGATTACAGAAGTAATCCCAGGTGGCGCCTATCGCCTCCAAGATTTAGAGACAGGAGTCGCATACTCTAACCCCTGGAACGTTGCGCAGCTGCGATGCTTCTACCCTTAGTCGCTTTTACTTTTACATTACAAATAAGGCTACTCAGCCAAGGCTACTTAGCCACACATTGTACTTCGTACTACCCCGGAAATAAATAAAGCTAAGTGCCCCGAAACTCTGTGTTCTTCTTTAAATTTTTCGCAAATTATTCACCCAGGGGCTGCGCCACCCTATACACATCTGTTCTACGAACTAAAACGTAATATCCTGAGTAGCTGGCACACCAATCGAAACCCTTGACAAACATCAACCCAGTTGCAACGCACCTGACAGGTTGACAAGGGACTGAGATAAATACATAGCCAGACTAACGAAAAGGAGTCGCACAGTGCAACACACTCACAAAACATACACGCTAACAAGCTCTTTTATACATCATCGACAATCAATTATACACAGCATATATACGAACTTTACAACATTGGTACAATTATGTGCAGGATACAAACTAAACTACTATTGCAACAAGAGAACGTTGGTTTGCTCCTCGAAGAAGTCGATGATCTCCTCTGTTGGGCGATCCACCGCCTGATAGTGCGACACCATATTCCAAGCAGAACCCGCTGGCGGCGCAGGTGGTCCAGCTGCAATTGCTGCAACATCTACATCAGGCCTATATAGTCGCACCAGTGACAGAGCAGCCTTGGCACCAGCCACTAATTGTTGCCGTACACACTCGCGGACCGCACTCAAGTCATGAAATTTAGCAAGAAGGGCCAGCAGGCTCGATGGAATGACGTCCAACGGGAACATCGTCCGGTAAATATTCCTCAAGCATGACTGCGACTTCTTCAAAAAATGAAGCACTCGTGACGCACGATCCTGCAGGGTCGCCAACGCGATTGCGCGATCATGATCTACCTGTACCCACTACGAAGCTGCTCTTGGGTCAGGTCATTCATGCGAATGGCAATTCGATCCTTCTCATCCTGCGGATGGCGCGCGCTGACAACTATACAAAGCAAAAGCGGAAGTATGAGGATAGCAAACCATCACGAGTGACTACAAGGAAAAGATAAGAGTAAGAAAGCTAACATTTAAATTGGTCGCCCAGCTGCCTCACCTCCCCCAACAGATATTGTTCTCGGGAGGTGGCCTTCTCTGCCTTCGATTTCCATACATCTGCATTACCGCGGAGTACGGGCAATTCACGCTCCAACTGCTTCACGCGATCACGGAGTCACGAGAGCAGAGACAGCTCATCCACCCTTGAGCGCGGCGGTGTCAAAGTGTCATCAAGAGGCGGCGAATCCTGAGGTTCCCTCAACGGTTCACTTGATGTGCCCTATCACAAGTCAAGCAAGAAGCAATAAGAAGACTAAAGCGATGCATAGACAAAAGATTCGAGTGCATTTACGATTAGCAAAAGTATCAGCAGACACACTCGCCAAAAGGCATATTTTTCGACAGAAGACATAAGCTATCTGACTATTACAAGACTACTGAGGAGAAACTGGTTTCTTCGACTTGGACTTTGGCTTTGGGGGGCTCATCGAGTCCGTGGCGGTATCAGATGCCACTGATTTTCCGCCGGCCCCTGATGCCGCAGCCTTCGCCGCCTTCTTGGCTCGCTGCATCTCCTCAGAGTACTTTGCCACTGTGTTGATCAGTTGTGGCCCATACTTGCCGCAAGCAGTCGCGAAAGGGGCAAAGACTACCTGCTGGCCGTCCGCGCTGACAGGCATTGCCCTGGAGACTGCTGCAGGATCAACTTCGACTCCATGGGCTTGCACCATTGCGAGTGACATTGACGCACCAGCCACACGGAGCGAGTTCTTGAAGCTCGCAGGAACGCCTCCGGCAAGAGATTCCACCAGCTCATCCAGATTTTCGATCAATTCAGCCTTGGGTGTCATCTCCTCTCGAAGACGACTGAGCATGCCTTTAGCCTTGGCGAGCGTACCCTGCATGGCAGCGCTACGGTCTTCGTCTGCCGAGACAGCACCCGCCAATGCGTCATCACGGCGGAGCGCCTGTGCGTCAAAGCTTAGACCGCTGACATCTACACAAGAATCAAGCATTAGCACAATGTCAGCAGCAAATAGCAACATCGAAGGCAATCGACAAAGAGGCAGTTGGTGAAATTGCAGACCAGCAAATACCCGAGAGAGCCTTAGCAATCGAAAAAAGTTGTTCTTCAAACATCTTCTCCCTAGCCGCGATGGAGGCGCGTAGATCCTCTTCGCGCTTTTGCGACTCGTCACGTGCTGCGATTGCCTCATCGCGACTCTTCACAGCCGCGGCGAGCGTCTTTTCCATGGTGGCTGCGTTGCGAAGAAGGGCATTATGTTCATCTAAAAAACAAAACAAAAGGGATAGACTATCAGTTGACTACATAACACAGCGGAAGAAGAAGTAAAAGACACTTACTTTCCACCACGCGATAGCGCGTATCCAGCATTGCATGCTGGCGACCCATCGTAAGGACCTGCTCCGCCAAGTGAGTGGCTTCCTTCACAAGGAGCTGTTGAAAAAGGAAAACAATAGAGGATCAGCAGATGACATAGATAAAATCGACTGCAACATCAGAAGAAGAGATACTGCACTTACATGATCCTCTAGTGACTCCGAAGTTGATTGGTGTGCAGTCATCCGGGCAACCATCCGATGCTCCCCATCGTGTGGAGAGCTTGATGAATTATGCCCAGAGTGGGCCGCCAATGGAGGGGAAGGAGCACGCTCAACCTCTTTCTTGGCCCTGGAGGTCGTGACTCTAGATTCTTTCAAAAATTGTACGTCGTCAAAAGATGACGACGCTTGTTGGCTGCAAAACAAAACCAATGTCAAGAAAAGGCAACTCCAAAGAAGAACCAAAAAGGAAGACTCGAATACTTACCAATCAAACTTATCAAAGTCGAAGGTTTGATCCCCCGACTCTGACGACGATTCCTTAGGCAGCCGCATCTTCTTGCGAGAGGATGGCGCCATGGCACTCACAGGAACGGTAGGGATCGGCGACTCTGCACCAACACATGCACTTTCCGAAGTCAAAGGGGACGACGCATCTGAATCCTCACTACGCGAACGCTTGCGAGTATCCGGACTACTCGACTCGAGGGCTTCCTCCTCCACATCAGATGGGACGGTCGACTCCGACTCGTCCTCTTCCAAGGCTTCACGAGGGATAACCTCCTCAGGAAGAGGGGGCATACAGGGTGACACTGCCTAATCCTGCATACAGAAAACAATTTAGCACAAAGTCAAGAAACAGCAAAGAAGCAATCGACAAACAAAGCTACTACGTAGCACAACTGTACCTCAGGAGGAGGGTTAGCAGCATCGAACGGAGGAATGACTGGTTCACTGGGGAGCACATCCTTGACGGTGTACTTGGTAACCAGTCGCACCCTTTTGTCTACCTCACTCGCGGACATGCCATCGGCAGACACGCGATTGACATCGTCCGCGCCAGCCCACTAGAACATGAGGTGGACTCTGGCCTGTAGGGGCTGGATGCGACGGCGTAGCCATGTGCGAATGAGGGCGCAACCTCCTTCCTCTTTGCCCATGCGACTCTCGAGGTCGCAGACGCGCTCGTATAGCACATCTGTCTCCGCGGACTCGCCGGGCATAATTACGTTCTTCCAGGAACGCCTCCTCTTGCATGGCGTCGCGGGGTCGAAGGGCGCGAGTCCGTAGTGGTCCCCGTCGGCCTTCTGGTCACGGACGTAGAACCACTTGTCCCTCCACGCTTGGACGGACATCATCAGCTTGATGTCGAAGTACGTGGCGGAGGGATCGATGTGGATACCGCAGCCGCCTACATCGTAGACTACGGAACCAGACGCTGATTGGCGCTTCAACTTGAAGAGACGCTTGAAGAGGCCGAAGTGTGGCTCGATGCCGAGCCAGCACTCGCAAAGGGTAATGTAGCAAGCTACCTGGAGGATGGAGTTTGGAGACAACTGATGGAGCCGGAGCCCGTAAAAGCAGAGAAGACCCCTGAAGAAAGGATGCAGGGGCAACGAAAGACCGCGGATGATGAACGCTAGGAACATCACCCGAAAGCCGGCAGGATGAGAGGGGATTACCTCGCTACTAGGGACACGTGCGTCCGCGACTGCGGAAGACAAAACTCCGTCCTGGCGCAGAAGACGAAGCTCTGAGGACTTGATCACAGATGCACGTCATGCACCATTTGTGACGCGAGTGCCCGTGCCCTTCTTCTTTCCGCCGGCGGCGGTGCTGGTGCCCGTAGCGGCGGAGCCGCCCTTCTTCTTCATAGCAGCCACGACAGCAGTGGAATCGGCCGCAGCACCTCCCTTTTTCTTCCCCATTCCGCGGCGGTGATGTGACCGGAGGAAGTAGCTGGGAAATACGCGGAGCTGGTCCAGCACCGCGAAGGAAAAGAGCGCAAAGAAGCAGAGGAGCAGCGGCAATGGCGACGGAGGCAAAGGCAGAGAAGAAGTAGATGTGAAATTTACCATCGCCGCATCGCTACTTAACCCCCTGGAAGATGCAATCCAACGGCTAAGAAAAACCCAATCAGACGCGTGGCATTCATCGCGCTCGACACGTGGAGGATCTGAAGCATGAACCGTCCCCCACTACTCCCATTACGTGCGGAAATCGAGGAGACGCAGGTAAAATAAAGATTACGCACGCCCGGTCAAATCAGAGTCAGGAAATGGGACCCACCGCTCGTCACGTCCCGTCAAACTCGCTCACGCGGGCAACTGAGGTCATGGAGTCGTCAGCACTGACGTCATCCAACATTTTGCAGCAGAAGATTTCGACTACTTTAGTCCTTGCTTGAGTCTTCGACTCCACCAAGCACCCGAGGGCTACTCCCATAGGGAGCGCTGGTTGCGCACCCTACGATTTTTTTTCTTCTTTTTGCAGGAACATGGACAATCAAAGCAAACCCAATCACTCGAAACACGGTTCGACTATGGACATGGGTTACTCCCATAGGGAGCGCCGGAAGCAAATTCGACTGAAACAAGCAAACAAAAGATGACAGCAGTCGCAAAAGTTCTTTAGTCCTTGCCTGAGTCTTCGACTCAACCAGGCACTCGGGGGCTACTCCCATAGGGAGCGCTGGTCACGCACCCTATGATTATTTGTACAAAGTACTGTGTGTTGATAACATCCACACTCGAAGCTTACGGTGACACCGCCTCATGATTTTTCCCTACAAAGAGACTGCGTCTCCTGGGTCACCCGAATCGTCTCTGTGATGACAAAAATTCGGATGCCGCACTTACAGCGTGAAGATAAGACCTGAACAAGGCCTGACAACGCATTTGCTGCGCACTACCAGAAATATAACCGTGCCTACAGGCACGATGAATATGCCTTGACGGATGCGTCGAGTGCTCACACCCATACACTGGAATTCGACTCCTGTAAGACCTCTGTGGCTTGAGTCGAATTACACCAGCACTTTTCCGGATTCGAGTCCGAGGACTCGAGTTTGAGTAGATGGCGTTGTTTTACCCTAAGGTTGTTAACTGATACCGATACATCGGTTAAATCAGGCACGCACATCAACAATCCCTATGACACAAACAGAACAGTCAAAAAACATACTCAGTCATGCACTCGAAAGGATTCATAAAGTCTCCAGTCGAATCTGCGATTCCACTGGACACTCGGGGGCTACTGACATGGGTATACCCTACAGGTACTCGAGCTTGGTATATACGGCCTGAATACATAGAGGCCCACGGTGTCACCAAGGCCCAAATGAAGAATTCGAGTAGCCTACGGACTCTCAATTGCTTGAAGAACAAGAAGAAACTAAAGATAGAAAGTTCAAAGGGGAAAACCCTAACTTGTAACTGACTCAACCTGCTACCCGAGACCTAGCCTATCTATATAAAGGCTTGGAGGGGGTGGCGAGGAAGACACACGCAACCCTAGTTTCCATAACCCTCGCCAGATTGCATCTGCGCACCATTATAATCCTTGATAATTCCACGAGCAGACAAGCAGGAGTAGGGACCTCTACGAGGCCTGAACCTAGGTAAATCTTCGAGTCTCCTGTGTGCTTGTTTGCTAGCCGATAGATGTCTCCATCGCTCCCTCCTTCTCCAAAACCCAAGTCCATAACAATGGGTATTGATGAGTTAAACCCTCGTCAAGTAGAGTTTCATCTTCGAATTATGTGGTTATGCTATTTTTGTTGTAATCTTTCCTTTTCAGGAGCTTAAACTCTTCTGAAACTCCATGATCTGAATCCTTATGAAGACCAACTATCTAGCAACTTGAAACCTTCACCTCTTGTTTCTTCTGTTACCTTGACGTGTTTCATGATCATCACCTCAGACTTGTTTTAAAACACTCCTTTCATGAGTTGACCATGATATACTCTGTGTGTGTTTAGTGTTTCCCTCTTATCATTAGAGTGACCTTGTTTCCTTCTCGCTCTTCCTACCTTTGGAATCTCGGGTCGAGATTCACGTAAGGGGATAGAGCTATAACACCCCTAATCTTATTAAATGTTAATTAGGGTTTACCTGTGCATTCATGAGCATATTCCTTTAAAATGCATGCAAAGAAAAAATTGATGAAAAACCCTAACCCTTCCCTCTTTAAAAATCAATTCAGATGGTTTTGAAAATATTTGAAAAACAAAAAACACATGGAGCCCAAATGGACTAATAGGTCCCACAGTATTTTCCATAGTTTCATAAACCTCTGGTATTTTTGAAGTATTCAAAACAAAAAAAATATTTTAAATTACAAAGAGAAAAGAAGAAAAACTAATTGGAAAAAAGATTTTAGTAATAAAAACAGAACCAACAGAGGCAGACCAGCCAGCCCAGCTCCCTCCCATGCTACCTTCCACCTTTGCGTGCCCTACAGTAGCCCGCCTCACTTGCTTCGCTGCAGCCTAGCAGCAGCCCATGTGTGGTCCAATCTAGCCCGCACCGTTTCAGTCTAGAGCATCATCGTCGTCCACCTCCCGCCTCGTCCGATGCAGCTGTGTGTTGTCTCCCTGCCGGTCGCCGTGCGCCAAGATGACCTTCGCCGTCACGGCGCCCGCAGGACGGGGATAAGGAGCCTACCCTTATGTCCCTATCTCTCCCCTGGCCTCTTTCCCCCTCGCGCGCATTGTCTTCCTCTCTCTCTCTCTCTCTCTCTACGGGCCAAAACCCTAATCGCTGCAGAGCTCGCCCAGCGCTGCCATACCTCGCCGTCTCCGGCCTCCCCTCGCCCATCCTAGCACACCACCGGAATCGCCGAGGTTTGCTCCTTCTTTTGCCCCTAATTGTGTGAGCCGGTGTGCTCACAAGTGCCCTAATCAAGCCACCTTCCCCGCCTCCAACGCTGCTTGTCGTCGCCATTGACATCAATCCTGTCCTCCTCCGACCTCACTGAGGCTCCCAACGCTTCAAGGGTAAGCCACTGGTCCCCTGGACCGCTCCTTCCCCTCCCTCTCGCTCTGCTTCGGCCTCGCATCGAGCACCACCGCTCGCTGCCGCAAATGCGCATCGCCGGAGTTCCTCCGGTGACCAATAGGTCAAGGTGCCGCCCATTTCTAGTTCCTCGTGCTTGTCCGCTTCTAGCGCGCTTGGTTCTGTAGCCCCGCGCGCTCCCCTCCGTTGTCTCCGGTGAACACCCGACGGTGGCCATCAAGATGACATCACCGTGACGTCACGATGGCATGGCGTCGACCAAGCTCCGCCACGGTGGCAACTGACATGGCCCCGGGCGCAGTAGTCAGTGACACTGACTAGCTTAGGCTCGGGTGAGAAAAGTAATAGATGCTCGCGCTAATGTCAGCCCTACTTAACGCTTACGCAATAAACCTTTTAAATTGTTTTAAATAATTCCAGAGATTGAATAAATCTTATAAAATTCATATCTAATTATTTATAAGTCGGGAAAATATATACTATATGAAAATGTTCAGAAAAATGAGATCTACACAATAGACTCATAATCATGCATTGATCAACAACTTTCAATACATGTTTAATTAGAAGAACAATTGAACCCCGTAGGTGATTCTGGGGTCTCTCCTGTATTAGGGTTTGCACCCCTCGGACACCTCTTAAATTGCCAAGCATGCTATATGGTTTCATTCCAATACTATTTAACTTTTCATATCATCATCCTTGTTTGAGCATTGCGTCGATGCCATGTGGTGATTGTTGTTTCCCTTTCTTTCTGGTGTTTGGTTCTTCCCAATAGAACACGATATCAAGATCAACACCATCGAAGACCGATGAACGATACTTAACCAACTATAATCAATGTGGGTATCAACATGCAAAGGAAAGCATAGCCCCACACATAAAAGAATCCCATGTTTTCAAAGTATTTCAATTCTAGCCATGATGCATACGATTCTACTGTGGTCTTTTATCGATAGATAGAGTATCCTATCTGTTGCATTACTCCCTTTAATCTTATATTACCTGATCCACTAGTCCTAGCATAACTAGTTTTGGCTTGTGTGCACTACTAAAGCTATTATCTGTGTCTTGCTTAGCCATGCTTAGCTGGTAGTGCTAGTCCATTCTGATGATGTATCAGATGCAGAGAATCTAGTATGGCAGGAGAATGAGGTATACTGATAAGGTGAGATCAGTGGTAAAGGTTAAACATGCTAAGGCTTGTATGGGAGGCCAAAGTGGGATGTGGTTTTTATAGTTCCATGCTCGCCACCACTAGGACCCAAGTTCTAGTCTCTTGAACCAAGACGAGCGTACAGCCACATGGGGCCTAGAAAACCCATGAGTAACTAACTTAGCTAGTAGATTTCATGAGTCACATAGTTTGGGTGTTCCATTCGATATATGCATATTTGGTTGTCCTCGAAGACCGTGAAGGAGGTGCATCATAACAGGTTAGTAAGCGTGGCCGTGGTTGCTTGAGGCGGTTCCTCTGGTAAACCAACCTCGCCTCACATCTCTAGGGACCGGCTTCGGGATTTTACCCGTTACGGCGGAACCATCCTTAGGGCGTGACTCATGGTCTCGGCAAAAGCAAGGTAAAAGCCGTGTCCAATCGGCCTCTATCGGCCTTCCAAGGAAGAAGACTAATCTTAAGTGACATTAAGAGAAGGTTGGTACGTGTGGGTATAGTTGTACACCCCTGCAGGGTATTAAGCTTTTCGAAAAGCCGTGTCCACGGTTATGGATGACTTGGGAACGGGCGTGAAGATCATAGATAACATTAACCTAATCGTAAAACCTGGAGGTTTCAACGTGTGCCTAAGGATGCTTCCTCACGGGTACCAGGGGGTGATCCTAGTTGACAGGTGATGAGGATTACTTGGTGGATATAAAAATTATTATGATCGATACTTTGGAGATGTCGCTCTCTTATCCCTTTTTAAAAAATTCTGATTAGACGAGCTTCTTTTCCTTCCTGTTTTACAAACAAAGATGGCTTTATGCAAAATAACTCCACCAGCCATAAGTCTTGAAGAGTACACCCTTTACTCACCTTTGCTTTGTTGATACTTTTTTAGTAGAGTAAGTGTTCTCAAAGATGAAGAGTTCCTTATAGCATCAACATCAACGAGTAGTTTGGGGTCCCCGGTCGGCAGCCTAGAATATGGATTGGGACATCATCGTTATGCTTCAGGCCTCTTAGGCCATTTGTTAAGTTTGTTATACTTAATAGCATAATTTGCCTTCCGTTGTTTAATGTTTGTGGTTAGTGACCTTTGCTTGTAATATTTTGGTTCTTGCTCAGTAATGAGCTTGTTGTAACCTTTTGTGTCGTAAGGTCACGGTTGTGTTACCGATTCTTCATTGGATATCCTCGAGCTTTAGGTTATGTCAAGCTAAGGTCTGGGAATTGTTTAACCCGAATCCCGAGGGTGTCACAGGGTTTCACTGAATTTGGAAAGTTGTGTTTAGACTTTAGATATAAGGAGAAGTAGACAACAACAAATTCTAGAAAAAACAAGTGCGAAAAGGGGAGTAATGCAAGAGCTAGGTGGCAAGCACCGAGATGGGCGAGAACATATATCCATCCATCCAAATGGCACAACTAGTCGCCAAATTTGTAATCACGTGGGCTACCGCTAGATCTTGCTATGCCGTGAGACATGCTAGAAGGTAGAGGCCATCGAAAGTGACCATCACTGATCCGGAGCAGGCGATGACATGAGGTAACCAAGAAGGATGGACTTGTCTCCTTCCTATGATTTGAAACACCAAGAGGGACGAATCTGTCTCCTCTCTCTACGTGGTGAGAAGGGGGGGGGCATCGATGACCGGAGGAGACAAATGAGACACTGGCTAGGAGGGAGATTGTTTTAAAAATCTAAACACAATGGATACACATTTACAAAAAAAGCCCCCAAAACTCTAAACAAGGACAAGAAGGGCGATAAAAGCAAAATCGGAATAAGCAAAGGTCCTAGTATCTAGAAGCCCGCTCTTCCTCCTCCAGTACTCCTCTTCTTCCCCTACCCTACAGGCTACAGCTGCTCCGGCTGCTCTGTACTTGGTCTGCTCTGGTTGGACGATCGTTTCCGCTCGCCGCCGCCGATTTATTCCGTCCCCGCTCCCCACCCCTCCTCCGGCCGCCGCCCACCTCGTCCTCCCACCGCCACCCAACGCCGGCCCCGCCCACCGTCGATGGCGATGGCGACGGCGCTGTGGCAGCCGCAGGCGGAGGGGCTGCGCGAGATCTGCGCGCTGCTCGAAGCGCACATCTCCCCCAACTCCGACAAGGCCCGCATCTGGCAGCAGCTCCAGCACTACGCCCAGTTCCCCGACTTCAACAACTACCTCGTCTTCCTCCTCGCCCGCGGAGAGGTTCTGCTTACCACCCTTCCCTCTCATCTCTCGTTCCCCTCGCTCTAGGGTTAGATTGGCCAGAAATCCCACTATTTTCCCTGCTACGGTTCTTGGGCCTCGATCTTGCTGTCTTTGGCTGCTACTAGGATAGAGCTCAGATTGGCCCCGTATGGAATGCCAATATCACCTGGCGTTTTTGTTCATTGCCTGTTCGGTTCCAATTCCAACCAGTGCGGCGATGATAGTTTTTCTTAATAAAATCTGAACAAAGGTGCTGGTTGTTAATTTGAACAACGTTTGTTTATTCCACCCGAAGCCGCCTTCCCTTAATTTTAACAGATGTGCTGGTGGTTCTAGTAGGGTTTAGGTTTTGCAAGTTTGCTCCAGGGAAAGTTTTTAAATTAGCTGATACTGAGCTTCTCGTGTGTTACTTTTTGTGTCAATGCCGCCCACCTGCCAGTGCAGCCACTTCATGGCGAAATGCTTTCTCATCTGCACACTTATAAAACTTGTGGGTGAACATACTTGTATGGCTATTTTTTCCCACTTAGTTGGGTAAGCCATTATTTGGAACCAAAACTATCCTTTATGCTTTATTAAGGAATTCGACGGAATGCCCTTGTCTTGTGATTGGAATGTGGTATCATGTGGTAATTCTGATTTGAAGTATATATCTTGCAGAAAATAATAACACATTCAAGATGATCTTCCATGTACTTTCCCCTTCTGCAAGTTACACATGTTATGCTATTGCTGAATTTTATTGTAGACCAGTCAGCAATTCATGGCATCTAGATGGCATAAGAAATTCAGAATCGCCTGTTAAGTTTTAAAAAATCTAGGTTTTATTTTCTTTCTTATTAGTAGTTCCATCTCATATAGATTTTGCTGTGTGAAGTCGGTAGATTCTCATCCTAGTTCTGCTGTAAATTTTGGTCCTGAATTCCTGACATGCTATGACTGTTAATCCAGCTACTCCCTCCGTCTCAAAATAAATGTCGAAAATTTGTCTAAATTTGGATGTATCTAGACACTATTTAGTACTAGATACATCCTAATTTAGAAAAAATTGAGACATCTATTTTGAGACAGAGGGAGTACTATATATGGTCTCTGCTGATATCTGGGTAACTCTCGTGCCTATGCCAGGGAAAGTCTTTTGAAGTAAGGCAAGCTGCTGGTCTTCTATTGAAAAACAATCTGCGAGCAGCTTTCATTTCTATGCCTCCCGCATCTCAGCAATACATCAAAACAGAGCTGCTGCCATGTATAGGGGCAACTAATAAGGCAATTAGATCCACGGTTGGAACAGTTGTCAGCGTACTTTTCCAAATTGTTCGAGTCGCTGGATGGATTGAGTTGTTTCAGGCTCTACATCAATGTTTGGACAGCAATGATCTGGATCATATGGAAGGTGCTATGGATTCTATCTACAAGGTACTGTGCATCACTCCAATATTTGAGCTCAATTCTAATCAGTATATAGAGAACTACCACTTGTAGCTATATAGCGTGAGTGAAGTTAGAAAATGTGTAGGTTCTTTGCGCACCTGCTTGCTTTTACATGTATATCAGTGTATGAAGTGAATCTGTAAATTTTGGTCCACCCTTCCTTAAACAGTGTACATCTATAAAAAAGAATGGATTCTGTTCAAAACAAATGCTCTTTGTTTTTTAGTTTCTGTAATCAACGAGGTGCGTGTGTCACCATCTATGGAAGTTCCACTAGCAATGTCTGCTGTGAATGTTTTAAACTTTTAAAATGAATCGTATGTTTTAACTTTGTGAACACAACCGGTGTGCTCAGAAGCTTCCTTCTGCTTTTGATGTCAGATATGTGAAGATGTTCCTGAAGAGCTTGATGTTGATGTTCCTGGTTTGTCCGAAAGACCAATCAATGTATTCATGCCACGAATCCTGCAGGTTTGTGTTCCATGCACAGTCATCCTGGTTGCACCTTCACTTGCACATCCTGTGAATGGTGATTTGTTTTTATTCGGTCAGGGAAACAGCTGTATGTATGTTTCAACCAAGCACACCTCTAGTGCTTCGACATTCTAGTTTAACATGTCTACAGGGTTTGGCTCTAACACAGTCAATTTAAATATTTTTTTCAGTTTTTCCAGTCCCCACATGCAAGTCTTAGGAAACTAGCGCTGGGCTGTATCAACCAGTTTATTGTGGTGATGCCATCGGTACGAGTCCCTCCCTCCCTGTCCATCTTATCTAACTTTTTCTCTTCACTAACCATTTTGATTTGTCTGCAGGCACTTTATGTGTCCATGGATCAGTACCTGCAGGGCCTATTCAGCCTTGTGAAGGATCCTTCAGCAGATGTCCGGAAACTGGTATTTCACTTTAATAAATACAATTGAAGATACGCAGTTGCACTACTTTGTAATCTTGTATGTATAAAGAGTTCAAATGTTCTAAATGCAATTATTCCATGACTTAGAAGATTCCACTTATGCTGTAGAGACCTGTTATGTGGCTGACTAATCCGTATGTGCTAATAATAATGAGGGTGCATAGTTGCTGCTCTGCATAGTTTTAGTTGTTCAATTGTATACCTTATCTTTATAACGCTCCCTGTTTCTTTGATAGGTTTGCTCGGCCTGGGTTCAGCTCATTGAAGTGCGGCCTTCTATTTTGGAGGTAATGTATTGTGTTTGTTGATGCGCAATTTGATTTCAGTTGCTGTCCCAACTTAGTATATAGCCAGATAACTCGGTTGCTTGTGCTCAAATGTTGGCTCGATCTGACATTTAATAGTAAAACTGCAGCCACATTTGAAAAATGTCACTGAATTGATCCTCCAAGCAAATAAAGATTCAGACGATGAAGTTGCTCTGGAAGCTTGTGAATTCTGGTACGCATTCTGTCGACATAGTAAATTCAACATGTCAATTTCAACCTTACCACTATCATATATTTACATCTGATTTCAGCTCCTTGTACAACCTTTTGTCTACTGTCATTTCTAACTATTCTCACATTTATTAGTTTGACATCCTACAAATTCAAATAAACTACCATCGACTGATGAGTGATGACATTGCTAACTGATCTTGTTGAATGATCTGTTAGAGGACTAACTATAATTCAACCTTTCAGGTCGGCATACTGTGATGTTAGCATGCCTCCTGAAGGACTGCGGGAGTTCTTGCCACGCTTAATACCAGTATATAATTTATCTTGTCTAAATTAATGCCTATTAATCCTGGGCCTGGTTACAATTTTGACATGTTCCTTTTGTATTTATTTCATAGACTTTGGTGTCTAACATGGTCTATACTGACGATGATGAATCACTTGCTGATGCTGAGGTGTGGTAAATTTCTTTGTATCCTGCATGTTTTAGCTGCTATTCATTGTGTGATAGTGGCATGCTCTGATGAGTATTATATGTTTTCAGGAAGACGAATCCTTTCCAGACAGGGATCAGGTTGGTCATTTTTCTTTTCAGTGTTAGCGGCTAGATTGGATCGTTGTCTTTATCCATGTGTAATCATATATTATTTTGGATTACGTTTGTGTTTTAATTTAGTGTAAGGCTGTGTATGGATTGAACATAGTCCTGTAATGGTGAAATATATAAGGCATATAAGTTACTTTTGGTAGTATATTTACCAATAACATTTTAAGAACAATGCAATGCTTGTTTAGCAAGCATGTTGTAATTTTTGCCTTGCAATAAGATTATAGTAACAGTCTTAAAAGAAACGGAGAATGGCTGTATGTTTACAGTTACAGTAAGGGTCCCCCTTTTATTGCTTGAATTAAGATCTAGATGATTGTGTGACAGGATCTGAAGCCCCGTTTTCATGCCTCTCGATTACATGGATCTGAAACTGGAGAAGATGACGTGAGTTTAGAAACTTTATCTTTTTATAAGAAGTGGAATGACTTTTTGCCCACTTAGTAAATTAAAGCTGTGAAACTGACTGGCAATATGGACAGGATGATGATGATGATGATGCTGTAAATATTTGGAATTTGCGGAAATGTAGTGCTGCTGGGTTGGATGTCCTTTCAAATGTTTTTGGGGACGACATTCTTCCTACTTTAATGCCTTTGATTGAGGTAACTGGGAAGACTCCATAATCCCCCCCCCCCCCCCCACCCCCCTGGTATTATTGGCTTATTGGCCCCATATGTGTTCAAGGACATTGTTACAGTTGGTGCTTGGTAAACTATTTATTGCTGCACTTGTAACTAACCTTGAATCTGTTGGATAAATATAAATAAAATATTGTAATTTTGCAGCAAAATTTGGCTCGGACAGATGATGATGCCTGGAAGGAGCGGGAAGCTGCTGTTTTATCTATTGGTGCCATAGCAGAGGGATGCATTACTGGATTATATCCACACCTTCCACAGGTAATTTTAGTAACTGAATGGACACAATTTCAGTCTCCTTGGTTATGGTAGAAATGACTAAGCCTCAGTAAGAATACACGCCATGTGTCAAATCATATTGAGGCAATCATCTTGGTTGATGATCTTTCTGAAATTAGTTTTCAGAAGCATTTCAATTAACCTGAGTATTTGCTTCTCTCATGAACCATCTATAACATATCCTTGAAATTTCTTCTCAGTACGTGTTAACATTTGAAAAGTAATGAGAGAACAACACTCTGTTGATGCCATCATTAGTTACATACATGATAAAAGATCAAAATTTTCAGTTGCATCAATAGTTACCTGCAGAATAAATCTTACATTTTTGAGGATATATGAATCTGTGAAATTTTGGACTGATGTAACTTGTGAGTTGTAGTTATAGTATTATTTTTCCTATATTCCACTATCTACCTATATTTGTTCTGAGTTTTTCTTTTTAATTGCAGATTGTTACCTTCCTGATCCCTCTTCTTGATGATAAGTTTCCTCTTATACGAAGTATTACTTGTTGGACCCTCTCACGATATAGCAAGTTCATTGTTCAGGTAACAGAAGAACAGTATCTGTTGATGCTACCTCATCTGCCTGGAAGAATCCCTTTCCTTCCAACACTTTATAATTTTCTATCTAAGAGTAGCATTCAGTACAATTAGAACGTGTAGTGTTTGGTTGTAGTAATAATTTATGTTATGTATGTTGTGTGGTTAAGTATATGATGGCCGACTAATCGTAATGCATACCCAGTGGCATGTTTTAGTGATGTACTTCTAATTTTTCTGGGGTCTTCAGATAATGTTTTACAGATAACTCTTAACTTCTTATGGCACTGTTATCTTTTGCTGGTGCAGAGCATGGGCCATCCAAATGGTCGCGAACAATTCGACAAGATCCTCATTGGTTTGCTTAGAAGGATATTGGATACTAACAAAAGAGTGCAGGAGGCTGCTTGTTCTGCATTTGCGACACTTGAAGAGGTTATTCACCTATTTTGTAATTGTTTTCCTACTACGAGATCTTTGTCTATAATTAGTACATGGTTTCTGTTTTCCAGGAGGCCGCAGAAGAACTAGTACCACGACTGGAAATTATTTTGCAGCACCTCATGTGTGCATATGGAAAATACCAGGTTAGTCAGGTTTTGAACATTCATAGTTTGCACTCAATTAACAGGGCATCATGTCAGTTTTTTCTTAGTTCTAATATTATGTTTTGCTTCTGAGAAGAGGCGAAACCTTAGGATACTCTATGACGCTCTTGGTACTCTTGCTGATGCTGTTGGAGCAGAGCTAAATCAGGTTCAACATTTGCTAAATTCCTCTCTTGCTTTTTTTAATACTGAATATTGTATTTGATGGTTTCTTTGTTCAGTTTTTCAACGTGTTAGTTCCTTATAAAGATTGCTAATTCCTTTTAAGATTCACGCAGGCAAAATATCTCGATATATTTATGCCGCCATTAATCGCGAAATGGCAACAACTTCCCAACTCCGACAAAGATCTATTTCCTCTGCTTGAATGCTTTACATCTGTTGCACAGGTACTGTTTTTTTCATCTGTCAAAGACAATTTTGTAGTTTTGGAGTCTGAACTTGCTTTACCTTAGAATCAAAGGTCTGTGGTACCCATGTTAGAATACTTATTTTGTTATCTGAGTTATGAACTTCGCATGGTATATAAAATCATGTGAATTTGAATTTTCATTTGGTTTATGCCCATGACCTTATTTCTTACAGGCACTGGGACCAGGATTTTCTCAGTTTGCCGAGCCAGTATTTCTGAGATGCATCAGTCTTATCCAATGCCAGCAGTTGGCAAAGGTCCGTGCAATTTTTTGTTTCGTACTGTATGGCTAGCGTTAACTTAAGTATCCGCTTTGATTTGTACGTCAAGTCTAACCACACAGTTCCATCTTCCCATGCTCCAGTTGCTATGACAAGCGAGTCTTTTGTCTTAATTGAGACCTTCACTGTGTGATGTTTAACACTAAATGATTAACATGTTCTCTTTTTTACTTATGGAAAAGAAATTAAGATATCAAGTTAAATCATTCCAACTTATACTTTTCTTGTTGTAGTACAAACTAGTGGAAACCAAATACATGATTCATCATTAGTATAGAAGGTTCTTTATGAAGTTACTCCTTATCAGCTACACGTTTGGTTAATAGTTTCATTCGTAAGTTTGGTCAAGTCTAAGCATAGTTTTGTTTCTTCTCATGCTGTAGCATGGTTTCTGGTACTCTGATCTGTTAAGTACCCTGGATTATGTCAACTAAAAAATTAATCTGTTCGGTACTTTGACACCAATGTTTACTGGATTATGATGTAGTGCTTAATTACATCAGAGATTGAGGGGTCTCTCCTTTCTACATGCAGGTTGATCCTAATGCAGCGGGTGCCTTATATGATAAGGAATTCATTGTCTGTTCATTGGACCTGTTGTCGGGACTTACAGAAGGACTTGGTGCCGGTATTGAAAGCCTGGTAAATTCAACTCTTTTGTCAATGATATTCCTCTTCCCTTCCCCCAAGCTCTCAACGTTGACCACCTCAGTAATTTTAGTGCTTGCTTGTGTTGGCAATTTATGGTGAAAGCAAAGTTTATTAAGACCAAGTAGTACTGGTTCTTCATAATATGCACTTGTGACTTGTAAGGTTCATATACCCCTCACACAGTACAGATGAGGGGTTTCTAGTTCGGCAGTTATATAAACGGCAACCATTTATATTAATCTGATGATAAACTTGAGAGCTTTACAAGACTACTATTAATTCTGGATGTCTTCACATTTTTGATTAGATACTGATTTATAGTTTTATTATTATATCATGAACACTTTCATGTTTGGTAAGCCATCTTTGTTTTTGGTTTAGGTTGCACAAAGCAATTTGAGAGATCTACTTCTGCAATGCTGCATGGACGAAGCAGCTGATATTCGACAAAGTGCTTTGGCCCTTCTTGGGGACATTTCTAGGGTTAGTTCCAAAGCTGCTAAATTGGTATTTGTAATTGGCATGGCAATTTTGAGCCTATAGTACATTTTCATATTTAGGTCTGCCCTATACATCTGCATCCACGACTTCAAGAATTCCTTACTGTTGCAGCAAAGCAATTGGTAAGTGTGTGTATGTATTCTTTGTGGTCCAGTATTATGTTTTGTCCATTTGTTGCTTACATTATTTTTTGATCTAGACCCCGCAATCTGTGAAGGATGCTGTGTCAGTTGCTAACAATGCTTGTTGGGCCATTGGAGAATTAGCAATCAAGGTTCATGCCACTTTAGCTATACTAAGGCTCATTAGCACTGTAACCTTTTTTTTTGCATGTCTGACTTACTAAATCTTTCCAGATCGGCAAAGAAATTTCACCTGTGGTGATGAGTGTCATTTTGTGCTTGGTTCCTATTCTAGCAACCCCAGAGGTGATTGCTTTTTTTTCACCATGTTCTCTAGTCGAGTGAGCGTTTCAGCTAAGTTTCTTGTGTGTTGTGCCATTAACAGATCTTGAATAAGTCGCTTACAGAAAATAGCGCAATCACCCTTGGGAGGCTTTCATGGGTCTGTCCAGACATTGTGGCCCCTTATATGGAACATTTCATGCAAGCGTGGTGCAATGCCTTGTGCATGTGAGCATTCCTTTTTTTCTGGAGCTTTTATGTTTATACTTTATAGCCAAACGGAATTGCTTCATGTACGACTGAACTTGTACGACTTTCCTACGATGAGAAGATGGGCTGCAAGGATGCCTCAGTGGTGTGCAATCAACGGGCCTGATTGTGCATCGTACGTGGATCGGACATTTTCTGTCGTACGTGAAGCACTGCTCATAGCCAAAGTATTAAGGAAGATTTTTTGTTTGTACTTTTCTCGACAACATATGGGATGTGGTGCATGTTTTTTCTTACTGCTTTCTTGCAAGCTTCTCAGAGTCAATGATCTCTCTTGTGCAGGATAAGAGATGATTTTGAGAAAGAGGATGCGTTCCGTGGTCTATGTGCAATGGTACACCCGCAGCTCTTTATGCTCGCCGTTACATTCTTCATAGCTGTGAATGATCACTTACAACAAAAACTCTGTGTGCACAACTAGGTGGCAGCGAACCCAACTGGGGCCGTGAGCTCACTATCTTACGTATGTCAGGCCTGCGCAAGTTGGAATGTATGATGCTGTTTCTGCTAGATCTGTACCCTACAGTAGTATCGCATATGAGCAGCTCACTTGATTTTTTGGATTTGTGTTCAGGAGATAAAGAGTGAAGGTTTACACAATGAAGTGTCCCAGATTTTGAACGGCTACAAGCAGGTAAAAGGCATTTTCATTGTTTTTTGTACTTATGGGTTTTGTATTGTATTCTATATGCAAGAAACTGACAGAAACTATTACTCCTAGATGCTTGGAAGTCCCGGTTGGGAACAGTGCATGTCCACTCTGGAACCAGCAGTTGTGCAAAGATTAGCTAGATATGGGGTCTGACGAAGCCAAGAGACCCTGTGTTACTGTTCTCACCATACAAGAACCGGAGGCGAACCACAGAAACAGAGGTGTTACTGTTGGGGCATGAGATTGGGCACAGTCGGTCGGGTCGGGTCGGGTGTCCAGCGTGTGTAGCAGATTGTGTGATTTTCTATATGATGTGGTTGATTCTGCGTTGTATGCTCTGGTTACATACTACTCCACACAGAAACAGGGCTGCTCAAAGCATGGTGCAAATGCGTTGAGCGGCAAGAATCACGACGAGGAGGAGGAGAAGTTTGTTTTCATCAAGTCGGAAAAGGCGGTCAGCGCCGTGTTGGTGCGTGCCTTGTAGGTTATAGGGGATTCTGGGTCGGGTCAATTTGTTTTGGCAGGTTTTCAGTGGGCTTGGTTTTGTTGTCACTTGATCCACTGGCACCTCCAGCGGCCACATACAATGAAACGAGTTTTGTAGGGTGTGTTCTATGTGAGAAGAAGGTTAGGTCTAGGATTTGTTTTGTATGTGAGAAGAAGGTTAGGTCTATGATTTGTTTTGTATGCTTGATAGGGCGTCCTTGTATTGATTCATTCCTCGCAATAAAGGAAAAAAAGGAAGTTGGACAATCTGAGGCTTCTCAGTCGATCCATCGGAGATGTTAGGATTTCTATATTCTACTTCTAGACAATTTACATTGAAATGAACTTTGAATTGTGACAATATTCCTTGGGGTAACAATATGTGTTGGACAATGTTCTTCCTCGAGGCCACACCCAACCTCAAGGACCTAAGCATCACGACGGGTCACAAGCAGGGTTGCCATAACAAAATGGACGTTGAGTGGAAGCCATCCGTGTCCAATTTTGAGCACAAGAACTTAGCCAAGCTAACAGTTGTCTCTGCACGACAACCCCAACACGTTTGAGGCAGTGCTTCAGTAGCCGATCGAGACAAATATGTTAGACGGGTTTATCACCAAATCATGTTTGGATGTCCATTTTTGTTTCGGCGTTCTACGGGATGATGGGAACATTGGGGCCACTACCGCAAAACACGCCTTTGCCATGTCCTCCCGTCTTTGCCGTGATCTATGGGAACCTGGGGTTTCTGGTCTAGTTCTTCTAAGTACCAAAAAGTTGGTCCTGCATGATCTATGGGGTTACTTAATGTTATTTTGTAGTACTCCACTTCGTTCGAGATAATTAATATTTTTTTGAGAACATGTCCGAGCCAAAAGCAATGATATAACACACTTCTTTTCCCATTAAACTATTTCAGAGTCATAAAGGCTGATTTTATGGATATGGGAAATACATGATTTCCGATCCTAGCGGAAAACTAGGGAACATAATTAGTCACGTGATAGTGTGTAAAGATCTCACCCAATAAGGTGGAGAATCCCTGTGATTGCAGTGCTTGTCCCTGGATCGAACTGCTAGCACCCATAGTTTAAGATGAATTACACAGATACAAAGGTCATTATAACATCACATATCCAGGAATATACACTATAAGAATCTGGACGGTACATGACGATCTGATTTTATCATGGATGAGGGACAAAACGTCATACATGGCCATCCGCGAGGAATCTGCGACGAAAAAAGTTCATGAACCTCAGGTCATAATTGGATCCATGACGTTTTCTCTTTATGAAAACATCATGGCCGTCCATGATGTTCCTGCAATTTCGTCGCGGCCAACTGGACTGGCCCAGCCCATACCCGATCATGCGTGCCATTTTTTTATCACGGTCTACGCCACGTTGTAGACGGCACTGCAAGCAGCCGTTAGCGACGTCCGCTGATGTTATGCTAGACGTCTACAACGTCATCAACATCAAGACATTTTTTCCGTCACGGCTAGATTCCGTTAGCGTCGTTTGCTGACGTCATCCATTCCGTTGCTTACGTCATCCACCCCGTTCCTGACGTCACGCGTGCCATGATGAATTCCGTTTTCTTCATGGCAAGAAGCTGGCCTGCTTATGCATGGCTGACCATCAGGGCGACACCCGGACCAATAGGACGAACAAACATGGTCCATCGTGAGCGCGATGCGTGGACCAATTAGAACTGGACACGTATCTCCGACACACGGTAGACTCTTTTCGTTAGGGGAGAAGAGATGAAGTTTCTGTTTGGTCAAGGACGTTGACGAGTGAAAGCGCGCAACGTGGGCGTCTATTTATGACCGTAATATTTTTGTCGAGTTCGTTCCTAACACACGGCAAAGGACCTCTTTGATGTGTATACGTTCAAAGACACTCGGCAAACTCTAACGCCGTCAGTTGTGCCGTCGGCCGTGGGCAGGCAAGACGTGTGGCACGGCGCTTTGCGGGATTTCCAATTTTTACCGAGTGTTTTTTTGGGATTTTACCATTATGTCCGTTTTTTCCGAGTGTTTTTCCGTAGGACACTCGGCAAAGGGGCAACAAATAACCTCTTTGCCTGGTGTGTTAGCTGCTTGCGTATCCGGATTCTAAACACTCGGCAAAAAAGAAAGACACCTAGTAGAATCTCGATTTCCCGTAGTGTTGATTGGATGAATCAGTTTGGATGATTCTGAATTTCCTTTTATTTGCTGACCGTTATCTTCATATCATCCTGTTAGAAGTGTCATCATGCAGACTGAGCCTACGTCTGCTCAGTCTAACTAACAAGCTGCCAAATGCAGCTGTCTGCATCACATCCACCTACAGACATATGAATGGGTACCGCAAAGTCCAACCATATATGAATATATCATACGATCCACAGAGCTACTCCCTCCGTCTTAGATTAGATGTCGCAAGTCATTTTCCTCCCACAGTTTAATTTTTTCTTTTTTTGCGAAAACTCCCAAATTTGAGCAAAGCCTTTCAAATTTGACCAAATCAAATTTGACAGAGCTAGCCCAAGATGCGGTCGGCTCCTTAACCTCGTATACTAGTAAATATAAGACTTTTTAGGAAACTAAAACAGTTTGCTAAAAAGACGTGATAGGACGACGAGCTCTCTAAGAAGATCCTAAATTGTCAGCGGGATCTAGCATAGAAGGCGTCGTCTTACCAGAACAAACATGAATAATACCTATGTTATTGGTCGCGTGTGCAACGAGGTGCCGGCAATGCGTTGTCATCGTCATCGTCAGCAACAGCAACAGCGAGCCTGTAAGGAATTTGGTACTACAAGTATATATATATATATATATATATTCGAGAGTTGAGAGCGAGCAGGGAAGAAGAAAGAGAGATTGTGACAATGGCAGACGCCGAGGCCCCTTTGCTTGATTGCGCCGACGACACGGGGCGGCCTCTCGTCGGCGTCTCCGACTTGTGGGGCCGCCCCGTCTGCCGAAGCACCTCGGGAGGCTGGCGCTCGGCCCTCTTCGTCATCGGTATATATGGTTCCTCAGTTTGCACTTGTGCCTGCGTATATCTCATCCTCTGCTAATACACATACCATATGGCGCCTGGCATGTAGTGATGGAGGTCTCCGGCAGCTTCGCCCTCTTGGGAGTTTCAGCGAACCTAATCACCTACCTCACCGGACCGCTCGGCCACTCCAACGCCGCCGCGGCTGCCGCAGTAAACGCGTGGTCGGGCACAGCCAGCTTGATGCCGTTGCTGGGCGCCTTCCTCGCCGATTCTTTCCTAGGGCGCTACCGCTCCATCATCCTCGCCTACACCCTCTATGTCCTGGTAATTAACATAATCTCCCACATCCCAGCTCTCGTCTCCCTCAGTTCACTAACATTTTGATCATTTCCATCACTCGACCATAGAGACGTACTAGGTAAGATGTCGTTTTCCATAAGTCCTAGTTGCAATTTGGACTATGTTTTCGCAAGATTATTATCTTAGCATGTCTACATCCAGATGTGTGGAGTAGCAGAGCGTGAACGGGCGGGTGAAACATGACACTTTAGTAGACGGTAATATTCTGGAATTAAATATGGTTTCCTATGTAGTATCCAAAACATGGCAAAATTATAAAGACGAGTTTTAACTGCCTAAGAAAATTTATTAATGATCAGGTTGTTACGAATTTAGTTTTTTTTAACTTATTGTAGGGTTACTCAAACTCTAATAAATGTTCCAATGATTAATTGTAGGGTCGTGCAAAATGCTACTAAGTGTTTTCCGGGTTTCTGAACAACCAAAAACTATGAGACAGAATAATTCTGGAATTAATCTTGACATGTCAGAGGAGGCTGGGGTAATAATTATCTCAATTCTTGCAATAATGGTCCATCTTGTTACAAATTGAATTATTCAGATTTAGTAGTGTAGAGTTTTTACAAAGTTTCACACATGTGCATATGTAGGGTTATGGCATGATTACTCTAGCGTCCACTCTCCTGGAACAGCCCTCCTCGTCGCTCGCCGACGGCATCGACTACACTGTTGAACCTTCATCGCTACAGGTGGCCTTCTTCTATGCATCGCTCTACCTCCTCGCAATCGCGCAAGGCGTGGATAAGCCCTGCGGCCTCGCCTTCGCTGCTGACCAATTCGACCCTGGTCACCCCAAGGAACGGGCGTCCCGTAGCTCCATCTTCAACTGGTGGTTCTTCTCAACGACGGCTGGCGTATGTGCTTCCTTCATTGTTGTCAGCTACATTCAGGAGAACGTCGGGTGGGGAGTTGGATACGGCTTGCTCTGCATCATCATGTTGTGTACTTTCCTCGTCTTCCTCATGGGCACCCCCACCTACCGCATGTACGCGCGCACCCCTGGCGCCGAGAGCCCCTTCGCACGCGTCGCGCACAGCCTCGCCGCGCTGGCCAGGAGCTCGGGCTTCACCAAGAGACACCACATGATGCATGACAAGGAAGAAGATGTCGCGGCAAAATCCGAGGAGGCGCGCAGAGTGCTGCGGCTAGTGCCAATCTGGGCGGCGTGCCTGGCGTACGGCGTGGTATGCGCGCAGGTCATGACGCTCTTCAACAAGCAGGGACGCACCATGGAACGCCGCGTCTTCAGCGGCGGCTTCTTGGAGTTCCCACCGGCGGCCTTACAGACGCTCGGAGCAGGCTGTGTCCTCATCTTCGTGCCCATCTACGACCATGTACTTGTCCCAGCGCTGCAGGGCACGACAGGGAACCCGTCAGGACTGACGATGCTGCAACGTATGGGCACAGGCATGGCCGTTTCCCTAGCAGCAGTGTCGTTAGCGGCTTTGGTGGAGGCCCGCCGGCTACAAGTCGCACGCGATCATGGTCTGGTGGATGACCCCAGTGCGACGGTGCTGATGAGCTGCGCGTGGTTGGTGCCACAGTACATGATGATGGGGGTGGCGGACGTCTTCGCCGTGGTGGGCATGCAGGAGTTTTTCTATGACAGATGCCCAATGAGCTGCGCAGCATGGGGCTCGCATTATACCTTAGCATCGCCGGTATCGGCGGGTTCATCAGTAGTGCCCTCATCTCCTTTATTGACCGTGTCACGAGTAGCGGCGGCAGCGACAGCTGGTTCGCGGATAACCTCAATCGCGCTCACCTCGACTACTTCTACTGGCTACTCGCTGGCATCAGCGCCCGCCGAGCTTGTGCTCTACCTCGGGTTGGCTAGATCCTACGTCTACAATAGCCGCAAGAGGATTACATGAGCTTTTGTGAATGATCACTCAAGGCCACGACTCATGACACATAATTGTTACATCTTCAGCCTTTTCTGTTTAGAAAAGGGGAACATACCTGTTGGAAAAGGTCATGTATACGTGTCATATACGGATACCTATCCATGTTATATTTGTAATCATGTATGTTGGTCGGATATATATGTAAAAAAACTGATAATTTTATATGGAGCCTTGTTGCTGTGTATGGTGCTGCCAAGTATGTGTCTACTATTGATGAAATCGAAGCACTAGCAGAATCTCGTTTGCTGACTACGCATGAGATTGAGCTTAAGAGACAATAGAATGAAGAGCTAGCATGACTTCTGCATGAGGAGGAACTCAAATGATATAAACGGTTCCAAAGCACAATTCATTTTGCATAGGGATTTGAATACAAAATACTTTCATAGTATTGCCAATGGCAGACACAAGAAGAAACTTATTTATTCCTTAACTCAAGATGAGAGAATGATTGAGGGACATGAGCAGTTGAAGTCTTACATTACAAAATACTATAAATGCTTATTTTGGGCACCAGAAGAAGCTAACTTCACCTTGGATGAGTCCCAAACAGCTGACATACCCTAGGTTTCAGATGAGGAAAATAACCTATTGACTGCTCCCTATACCGAGGAGGAGGTTAAAAAGGTTGTTTTCCAAATGGAACACAACAAGGCCCCTGGTCCTGATGGCTTCCTAGCTGAGTTTTACCAAACCTTTCGGGACGTGATCAAAGCAGATCTTCCTGAGATGTTTAGCGCTTTGCATTCTAGACAACTAGATTTGTTTAGGCTTAATTTTGGTGAAGTTATTTTACTATATAAGGTTAATAAAGCAGAACAGATCCAACAATATAGACTGATTTGCCTTATTAATGTTAGTTTCAATATTTTCACCAAAGTCTCTACTATCAGGCTAAATTCAGTGGCCGATCATGTAGTTCATCCATCTCAAACTGCTTTCATGCAAGATCGCAACATACTTGATGGTGTGTTTATCTTGCATGAAACACTACACAAACTACATTGGAAGAAGTTGAACATTCTAAAAATTGATTTTGAGAAAGCCTATGACAAAGTCAAGTGGCCTTTCCCGCAGAAGACTGTTAGAATGAAAGGCGTTTCAGCTGTGGGGCGTACTCTAATCCATAATTTTGTGTCGGGAGGCAGTGTGGCCATTAAAGTTAATGATGATGTTGGCAAATAGTTCCAGACAAAAAAGGGCTAAGGCAGAGGATCCCTTATTACCAATGTTATTTAATATAGTGACTGGTATGTTAGCTATCATGATTGATCAAGCAAAGTCTGATGGAAAAATTGAAGGTGTGATTCTCCATCTAGTAGATGGTGGATTATCTATCTTACAATACACCGATGATACAATTCTGTTTATGGAACACTATCTCAAAAAGACAAAAAATCCGAAACTGATACTTCCAGCTTTTGAACAACTTTTGGTATTGAAAATTAACTTCCATAAAACTGAATTTTTTTTGGGTGAATCTAAGAGTGCAGCTAGTTTATATGCTGAGCTCTTTGGCTGTAGTTAGGGCATATTTCCATTTTGGTATTTGCGTATTCCTGTTCACTATCGAAGGCTTACAAATGCTGAACGGAAGATCACTGAGGATAAACTACAATTAAGATTGAGTAATTGGAAATGTAAATTGCTCTCTCTAGGGAGAATATTGGTGCTCATTAATTCGGTACTAAGTAATATGGTACTGTATATGATATCATTTTTCCAACTTTCAAAAGGAGTATTACGAAGGTTGCATTATTTCCGATCAATATTCTTTTGGCAGAGAGACTATGAGAAAAAGAAATATCAGCTAGCTAAATGGAGTGTGCTTTGTCGACCCAAAGAAAGAGGTGGGTTGGAAATTCATGATCCTAAGATCAAGAATATAGCTCTACTCGGTAAATGTCTCTTCAAGTTATTTATTGAAGATGGGCTCTGGCAAACTCTTCTAAAGAGAAAATACATTGGTTCAAAAGCATTGTTCCAAGTGTTTTGGAAACCTGGTGACTCTCACTTTTGGGACGGTTTGATGGCAATGAATAAAAAATTATTCTGCTTCATAACATTTTCTATTAAGACGGTTCTCAGATACGTTTTCAGGACTATAAGTTGTTAGGTACTGCTACACTTCGTGAACAATATCCTGTGTTGTATTCCATTGTCCGTTATAAGAACGAAACGATTACCACTGTGTTGGAATCGTTCCCTCCAATGTGACTTTCAGAAGAGATTTTTTTGGAACCAGACTTGACTCCTCGCTCTCGCTCACCTCCAAAGACATCTGCAGCAAACACGCATTCCGTCAAGAAGGTGGTGGCTAGGTCGATTCGGCCGGCAACGGCGAGGGGACCGAACCTTAACGCGTCGTGGTGGATGAGGTCGATTCCGACGATTTCGGCAGCGGTGTCACGCACAGCAGAATGCGTGGTGGCCGGATCTGTTTGCCTGCGTGCAGAGCACCGGGGAGGAAGGCGACAAGGATGGGGCAGCGGCGGGCGGATGGTGGTGGCGACGGGCGGAAGGGGGAGAGGGAGAGGAAATATTAGTGCGCCAACCTCCACAGTGAGAATAGTGTTCACGCTCGGGTCGGTCGTGTGGCCCTGGAATGTACAACTCGATCGGCAGTATTCTCCGTCGCCCGCAAAAAAATTTAAGGGCCGACGGTACGGTTTTTACGGTTACCACTAGAGCGCCACTATTTAACATAAACCAAAAAATGGCGGTTAATTTACAGTTTGCGCGACTTTACAGGCTTCGTTAGAGCTGTTCTTAGGCTGGTCATAACGAAGAGTAACTAGACTAGAAACATGCTTAAGTTACTAGTCTAAGTTACTATCTCCATAGTGGGAAGTGTCCTATGTGTGGTAACATCAGTGTTTGGCTTGAGATTGGACACCCCGGACATGTCTTACTGGCGTCCACAGGGAATTATGTACCTTGTTGTTGGTTTTAGATTGCATGGGAAGTCGGGTCGGCGACACCGCAGTGCCCAGCGATTCCACCCACCATATTGAGCAATGTATATATAGCTAGAAGATTCGCCTTTCTAAATTGAAAAGCTTTGGCATTTGTTTTCCTATTAAGTACTATTAGTTTGAAATATCGTGTTCTCTGTGTCATCTTTGGATTGTCTATGTGTGCTAGAGCCCCTTTGTCTCTTCTCTTATTAATGTTGGGATCTTATTATTATGTTTGCATTGCTATGTGCCCTTCTTTGTTCATTTAATTTGGCTATGCATATATTATGTGGTTACATGCAGATGCAATATACAACACCGATGAACACTTGCCAATAATTTTAGATAGCAAATACGCTTTTGAGGCTTGATATTCCATCTAACTTTTTTGACAACAATTCATGGTTCAGGATCAAAATCAAGGAGTTCAAACGATAACAAGTCACATGGTGTTTGACTTGAGATTGAACACCCCTGACATGTCTTACTGGCACCGCAGGGAATTCTGTACCTCGTGACGTGTTTTCAGATGCTGCAGTTCCCCACGATTCCCTCAACTATCCATAGCTACAAGATTCATCTATCTAGTCTAGATATAAAGCTGTGGCATTTGTTTTCCTATTAGTACCAATATTAGTTTGAAATATCGTCGCAAGTTTCTGAAAGGTTTTCATGGAGAATTTCTCGAAGCTATTCCCCTAATTTTTTGAGGCGATCGTTGATTTTTTTGTGTCTGTTATAGTATTATTAGTTTCTGAAATCACGTAAGCACTAAATGGAATCTCTTTCCTTGAAATTCTGAGGACTGAAATGCCTAGTACATGCATCTGCGCCCCAAAAGTAAGTTCGAAGAACAATATTGAAACATCCCTGGAATGCTAACTTATTGCGTTGTTTTTATACTTACTTGATGCTTGACTACAAAAACTGCATCAGAGGAATAAATGAATAAAACTAGCCCTTTCTTCGCAATCATCTACAATTAGAGAACGGTTGCCGGGTTGGCAAGCATTGCACTAGAAGGAAAGGTTCAATATTTGTTGCCCGATTACTTTTTAGACGGAAGGCTCGAGCAGATCACGGATTTAAATTAATAAAGCCAACATCGGCCAACAGAATCCAGATAGTATTACAACCCAACACACAGACCACTGAAACGACAGCAAGGCTACAAGAGCACACAATGTTGACTCAATAACAGTATACATAGAGCAGTCCCCAAACTCTCTAGCCTAAAAAGGAAGGAAGAAAGACCAGAGCACAGCGAAGCTCTACTCTAATCCCCGATGGTGGCGTGAAGAGCTTTGATCTTCCCAATCACCAGCACAATCTCCTCTCTATCTTTCTTCTTAGGTACAATCTTCCAAACCTGCATATAAGATGACATTTTGAATAGTCCGTCCGCAAGTTGGGAGGGGAAGCAACCCTCAATAGTGCATTCTAATATTCCAAAGGGACCAGCAAAGCGCCACACAACTAATCCACATGATCCTCTTGGCTTTCCCTGCTGATCTCTTGATCAGTCGGTACACCTCCACGAAAATGTGATTCGTGTCCTCGGGTTCTCCTTATAAGGCACAATTGCCATTGGATGGACCACTCCGCATTTTGATGTTGTCACTGGACGGGAGTCTTTTTCTGATAAGTTGTCAAAGGAATACCCTATTTTTAGGGGAATTGAGATTTTCCATATCTCGTCAAAGTGTTTCGCTATCGATCCATGGAAAAGTTTCTGGTAGAGTGATTTCACCGAGAACTTGCCAGAAGCCTTCCGTCCAATGACAACATCAAAAGACGAAGATTACTCAAAACAAGACTCTCGACCCGATGGTCCAGTACCATGTATTGTTCTAAAAAGTACCTTTCTTCGTATTAAACTACATAGTCGCATACTGGCTGTCAGATAAGATAGGTGGAGAAGAACGGGTTCTCTAGCTGGTCGAGCTCCAAAAGGGTCTTCAACAACCAGTGCTTCACCTGGCCGTTGCTCGATGCCATGCCGAAACTAGCACCTTCTCAGACAAAGGCTGCTGTAGACTAGCTAATTCATCATTCATGTGGATAGTTGTGCATCATGTTATAAAAGAGTAGACCACGGTATTGTATTAGAGTAGATCAAGAATTGCTATATTTGGTAGTTTAGGATTCCGCGAAGACGTATAATTTGGTAAGCTTAACCCACATAGTATTAATTACGGAAGGGTATTGAACGATCACCGTCGTCCTTATGTTTAAGTTTGCCTGAGTCTTATACGAGTTTGGAGGAAGAGGTTGTACTGGATAAATAAAATGAAGAAAATTTCAAACAACCAAAATTGTTTCGAGATGGAGAGCAACACGGTCGAGCCTCCCGTACAACATATGGATAACACACAAGTTTTTTTCAGTCTGCTTTTTACAATATAGTTTTTCACACTTGTGTCAGACACAGTTAATAAGGCTAAACGATATCACCTTGAATTGAACCTGCCCAACGACATTCCAACATCTAATCTTTGAATTGAACCCGTCCAAAATCTAACCTTTGAATTGAACCCGTCCAGTGACTAGTATTAGTTGCCATCTATCCAGAACACTACAGTCATCACCCTGCAACATAGACCCCTAGAAGACTCACAGAAAATCGACCAGTAGACCATACAACATGTATTTGCCGCGGCCGACCCATAGCAGGATTTTGCCGCTGGCTGGGAAATGAGTCCGCAACAGGATTTTGCTGCCGGCGAGGAATGACTCACGGCAAATTGAATCTATGGGGCAAGCCTGGCAGTGAAAAGCTCATGGCAAAGCATTAATTTGTCCACACTCGTCAAAACAACTGATTTGACGGTCAGAATTGCCATATCGATTTGTTGTGAGTTTGCGCAAGGCAAATGCTATGCCGTGAGTATTTTTTTGCTTTGATGTGGGTCTGTGGCCCATGGCAATCTGCCCCGATCCTCGCAGTGCATATATGGATTATATTTAGCATTCAAGACTGCAAAATGTCGACCAATTTATTGAAAGTAATTCAAATTTGAATTGAAAGTGTGTGATAGCTTGGTCCTAAAAATCCCCCAAAATAAAAAAGTACATTAGTAGTCATTATAATGATGAGACACTCACAGTTTTAGTATACTCAAATCTGTCCGGTTAATAATCATACCGATCATCTTGACTCAGATTAAAATAAAATGAAGAAAAATGTTGAAACAATGCAAATCCTTTCGAGATGGTAGAGCAACACAGTCGAGCCTCGCGTACTTTATATGGATGACATATATAAGTTTTTTCCAGTCTGCTTTTTTACATTATGTTTTTTCGCACTTGTGTCAGACACAGTTAATTAGGCTAAACGATATCGCCTTGCAGCTGAAACTACTCGTTTTGACTTTGCCACAATCTGACATCTGCACAAAGGACAGGTAGTTTTTTCATTCATCCACGGATCGATGCAGTCCTTGTGAAACAAGTGGTGGCATGTCGAAACCTCGCCGCACATCTCGCCGTCCACCATCCCCTCGTGGCAGATCGTGCAATGCAGCTCCACGGGCTCGTGCCTCCTCTCCGCCAAGTACATGAAGTAGTCAAGCTTTGCCTTTGCTGGAAAATTAGTGATGAGGGGCACAGGCGGTGCCATGGAGCTCCGCCTCATCATCTCGGCCCTTTGTTCTTCTGCGGCCTTAGCGCGTTCTCTCGCTAACCATGTAAGTAACTGACTTGTATCATCATGCACTGCTGACGAGGCTAGTAGCCTCCGTGTGAACCCTAGCCATGCCCTTTTAATCCAGCTGGGACGGTCGAATGTTTGGACGGCATGGACATCACATAGGATGGACAAAGAATGATCATCCCCAACGTACCTCTCGAGATCTTCCACCTTCATGTCTATCATAGGGTTCTCCAAATGAGGTTTGAATACGTGAGTGCGGGTGAGTGTGCCGCCGCCGCCGTCACGGTGTGGCAGTGGAGTGAAGCGGACAATGGCGGCGGTAGGTGGCATGAGGTCGCCGCAGATGAAGCTGAGCTTCAAATGGACTATGTTCTGATCTCCGTTGGGATATAAGTAGATGCGCCATCTGTGTCCGCATTTCGAAAAGCGGCCGGACTTGATCAGACAGTGAGATTGGAGCATCTCGGTCAATATGTGGCCATCGACCTTGAACGTGCAGGACCAGGTTGTTATTGTGGTGGCGAGGGCCGAGGAAGTGTTGTGTTGGGTGCTCAGCATGGTGGCGAGGGCCGAGGAAGTGTGTTGGGTGTTTTCGTACGTGTGGTGCGGTGACTCGAGTGTATTCCAACAAAACTCGGTCAGACTCCTTATATAAGTCGGAACTGACAAAAAACTCGAGCCAGACTCCAACTCGGACTCTACGTCCTACTCCATATAAATGGAAACAAACATAAACCGATCCATATACAGATCGATCCGTATAGTGCTTGCCATATAACAGGGGCGTAGCTCGATCTATTCATGGGTATGCAATGAATCTATCTACTAATTTACCTTGTCATACGTTCGTAGTTTCACAGATTTTCCGTCTGTCCCTCTTTTACTATTTTGCCCCTAGCAGTTCTAAGATATTACAAGGGATGCCACCGCTTATTGAGAAACTGCACGATTCGTTCTTCTCGGCCGGCTGAGCGGTGACCCGATCCCTTTTCAACGCGACCGGTGCGTAGCCACAAACATTTGAAGATCACCGAGAACTCCACGAGATGGTGGCAGGGTCCGGGGATGCAAGGAATCAGAAGGTCTCGGTACAGCGCCGACGGGGCTGGGTGGCGCCGCTGGTGTTTTTCTATTTCTCGGCCGCCGCCCAAGGCCTCCTCCACACAAGCGCAGCCGCGCCCTCGGTCTTCTCCACCGCGCGAACGCCGTTGTCCCCATCGGCCGACCTCCACCGCATGAGAGTCTCTGCCCCTGTACTAGCCTCGCTGCGCCGTGCTGGCCGACCAGAGGGTCGCCGTCTCACTTTTCTCCCCAAGCGCTTGCCCACACTGCAAAGATCGACTGGTGGCCGCTTGCGTGCGTGCGTGCTTCCGCCATGCTGCTCAGCGACAGATCGTGGAGAAGTGTTTACTGCTGGTGGCCAGACTCATGCCGCCGCTGGCGGCACATGCCGGTGGCCCTAAACCTGCTCAAGACCAGCTGTGAGAGTCCCACAAAGGTATACATGCCATGGGCGTTCATGGACTTCAAAGCGCAGAGCTCATTGCTGATTGCAGACTTGTAGTTTAGTTGCGCATGGGCGTGGAGACAGTGTGGTGCTCCTCTTAATCTTTTGGGAGGCTTCAATTTGTGTGCTTTCTTGCTCCAGATCAGTTCCTCTTGAAGAATTTATTAGACATGTTTGATGTCTGAATTACCCGTGAAGATGGCCAGTGCAGAGTAGAGATGAGTGTGCTACTGTAACTTAACCTGCACATGGAGAGGGGATTTCTCTGTCCTCCACTTTTCTGCTCATCTTACAACTCTAGGTGGTATCTGTCGATGTGGTGCTGATGCCGATACATAGTGGAGTTGGAAACCTGTAATGATTCGCCAAAGCATGTGTGATCAATGCTATTTTCAGAACCACGTTAACTCAAGCAGTAAAGTAGGAGTACGTGGTTTTCATTTCTGTTGATACAAACCCAAACGCGACGACTCTTGGAGCTACAACAGTGTGTGCAGGAGTATAAAAATCACCAAAACGCACTGACAAACTGGTGATCGGTATGGTTAATTACAAGACTGTTTGATTCTTGAGCCATCAACAACATCACCACCAAGACGTTTGGCGGTGGCCCCGTCATCTACGTCGGCTGGGCTTCTGGAGGCCCCTCTTTCGGGGACTGTGACGCCGACGTTGGCAGAGATGTCCATGCCGGTGGTGGAGCTGGCTGTGGGGGGTACTGCGTCTACCACGCAGGTACCTGCAGCTGGTGCTATAGCTGGCGCTCAAAAGAAGAAGGCATCGATGTTCCCGGTGCTTCGCAGGAGTGGAAGGCATACGGTGGGCCACGGTGGTGCTTCCGCGACGGACATGGATACCTTGGAGAAAGCCATGCGCAGGAAGGCTGAAGTGAACCTGGACTCTGGTGGTAATTTCGCATCTTCCAAATCTTTTATTTCTTTTCCATCTACTAGTATTTCTTCTAAGCTAAACTCTGTTGGTATTAGTCTCGGTAAAAATGCTAGTGATATTTCAATTTCTGCTAAGGTCATGAAGCGGATGGAATTTGACCGGCTAACGGTTGTTCCAAAAGTTTCGACCTCTTATATTCCCTCTTACTCGGATGATGAGGATGCAGACCATTCTACGGATGGTCATCTCCTATCTCATCTAGTAGGTGAAGTTCTGGAAGTTGGTATGGATGAGGACAGTTTGAGTTCATTATATGAGCTTACTGCTTCTGGTTGTAAATCGACTTCTGAGAAAAAATATAATAAATCTCGTAAACGAGATCTTGCTCCTAAATCTATCATTGTTTTCCAATGAATGGCATGTTTTTGAATAGCAGAGGTCTTCGAGACTTGGCTAAACATTTACACATTGCACTTTGTTCTAGGGAATACAATTTAGATTTTGTGTCTATCTCCGAAATAGGTAGACGGGAATTCTCACAGAGTATGCTAGACCACCTATCGGGTGGGTTAGACTTTGTGTGGCATTCTCATCCACCTAGGGAACGGTCAGGGGGTATTTTACTAGACGTGCGGGCGGATACCATGGACATATTAGCAGTTTCGGAAGGGGAGTTCCATATAAAACTTCATATCCGGAACAAGGCTGATAGTTTCAAATGGAGTCTGGTCGCAGTGTATGGGGCTGCCCAAGAGGCCTTTAAGGCTGACTTTCTTCGTGAATTGGTGAACTTAGCAAAAGACAATCCATACCCTATTCTGGTAGGGGGTGATTTTAATTTGCTTAGATTCCCACATGAGAAGAGGCCGTTTTGACGATCATTGGCCTTTCCTTTTTAACGCTGTCATAGACAATTTGGATTTAAAGGAAGTGTCAATGATTGGAAGACAGTTTACTTGGGCCAATTCTTTAGCGGAACCTACATACGAAAAACTGGATCGTGTACTCATGGACTCTGATTGGGAAGATCATTTCCATCTAGTCACGGTACGCGCTCTCGAACGTATTGAGGCTCTGTCCGATCATGCTTCCATTCTGCTTACCACGGGGTTACCATCTTCTCGCTCGGCTCGCCCGTTCAAATTCGAACTGGGATGGCTAACACGAGATGGTTTCCAGGATATGGTGAAAGCGATGTGGAAAAGACCGATTGAGGGTGATACTCCAGTCCAGAGGTGGAACAATAAAGTGCGTATGACACGTAAACACCTTGTGGGTTGGGCGAGACACACAACCGGTATACTCAAAAAAGAAAAAATGAGGCTTTCTGCTATTATTGATGACCTTGAAGCCCGAGCAGAAACACGGTTGCTAACTCCGCCGAAAATTGAGCTCAAAAGCCAATCGAATGCGGAGATTGCCCGGTTACTGAGGGAAGAGGAACTCAAATGGTACCAATGTTCTAAATCGCAGTTTATCTTGCAAGGGGATTCGAATACTAGATACTTCCATAGTGTAGCCAATGGCAGACACAAGAAGAAACGTATTCATTCCTTAATGCATGACGACGAACGGATTGAAGGACATGACCAGTTGAAATCTTATATTACAAGTTACTATAAGGCTCTTTTTGGGGAACCGGATGAAGGTTCTTTCACTATGGAAGAATCTCAAATAACCGATGTGCCCCAGGTCTCCGATGAGGAAAATAACTATCTGACCTCTACTTATTCTGAGGAAGAGGTCAAATTAGCTGTTTTTCAAATGGAACATAATAAGGCACCTGGTCCTGATAGATTCCCAGCATAGTTCTACCAAACCTTCTGGGATGTCATTAAAACAGATCTCCTCGCTATGTTCGATGCTTTGCATCTAGGACAACTTGAGCTGTTTCGTTTGAATTTTGGTGAAATTATCTTATTATCTAAGGTTAATGAAGCAGAACGGATACAACAATATAGACCGATCTGTCTTCTTAATGTTAGTTTTATGATTTTTACCAAAGTCGCTACTATTAGGCTAAATTCGGTGGCTGATCATGTCGTTAGACCTTCGCAAACTGCTTTTATGCAAGGTCGTAACATTCTTAATGGCGTAGTAACTTTGCATGAAACTGTTCATGAACTTCATAGGAAGAAACTGAACGGGGTCATTCTTAAAATTGATTTTGAGAAAGCCTACGATAATGTCAAATGGTCTTTCCTTCAGCAAGTTCTTAGAATGAAAGGCTTCTCCGCTGAATGGCGTGCTTTAATCAATAGCTTTGTTGTCGGAGGTAGTGTTGCCATCAAAGTCAATGATGATATTGGTAGCTACTTCCAGACAAAAAGGGGATAAGACAAGGAGATCCATTATCGCCAATGCTATTCAATATAGTGGCTGGTATGCTATCCATCTTGATTGAACGCGCCAAATTAGAGGGCCACATCGAAGGTGTGATTCCTCATCTAGTGGATGGTGGTTTATCTATACTTCAATATGCGGATGATACAATTCTCTTTATGGAACATGACCTCGAGAAGGCAAAAAATCTGAAACTTATACTTTCAGCTTTTGAGCAACTATCGGGATTAAAGATTAATTTCTACAAGAGTGAATTGTTTTGTTTCGGTGAGGCTCAAGGAGCGACTAGTCTTTATACTGAACTGTTCGGTTGTAGTCACGGTGTTTTTCCGATCAAATATTTGGGCATACCGGTACATTACTGTAGGCTTACAAATGCTGAATGGAAAATTGTCGAAGAAAGACTACAACTGCGCTTGAGCAGTTGGAAAGGTAAATTATTATCCATAGAAGGAAGATTGATACTCATAAATTCAGTATTCAGTAACATGGTATTTTATATGTTATCTTTCTTTCAACTACCGAAAGGAATCTTGAAAAGATTAGATTACTTCAGATCAAGATTCTTTTGGCAAGGAGATAATGAGAAAAAGAAATATAGATTGGCTAAATGGAGTGTGCTATGTCGTCCCAAAGAACATGGTGGGCTTGGTATTCATGATTTAGAAATCAAGAATATAGCCCTCCTTAGTAAATGGCTCTTCAAGTTATTAACTGAAGAAGGGATATGTCAAACTCTTATTAAGAGAAAATATGTTGGATCAAAAGCTTTGTCCCAAATGGTTTGGAAACCGGGAGACTCTCACTTTTGGGCTGGCCTGATGGCGACAAAGAAACAATTTCTTCGTTATGGCATATTTTCTATTAATAATGGGTCTCAGATAGGTTTTGGGAGGATAAATGGCTTGGTCATGCTACCCTTTGAGAACAATATCCTGCGTTGTATTCCATTGTTCGTTATAAGGGGGAGACGATTGCTACTATATTGGAATCTTTTCCACCCAATATAACGTTCAGAAGGGATTTAACTGGTGTTAGACTTGACTCTTGGATCATGCTGCTACATAGATTGGCGCATGTCCAGTTGACAGATGAGCCACATGAATTCCGGTGGAACCTAACTAAGAATGGTTCTTTCTCGGTTAGCTCTTTATACAATGCTTTAACTCAGCCAGTAATACAAGTTTTAGATAATAGGATGATATGGAAGATGAAGATACCTCTTAAAAACAAGATTTTTGCTTGGTATCTTCGTCGTGGAATTATCCTTACAAAAGACAACCTTATTAAGCGCAATTGGCATGGGAATCCGAATTGTGTGTTTTGTCTCCACAATGAGACAATCAAACACCTTTTTTTTCCAATATAATTTTACACGGTCTATATGGTCAGTCACCCAAGCAGCTTCTGGCTTGTCCCCACCACGTAGTATTGCCAATATTTTTGGGAATTGGTTACATGGTATAGATAACAAGTTTAAGACACTTCTTCGGATTGGAGCGATGGCATTAATTTGGTCGCTATGGCTATGTAGGAATGATAAGGTTTTCAATGATGTTAACTGTTCCCATCTGCAGGTTATTTACAGGTTCACGCATACCCTTCGGGATTGGTCGGTGCTACATCGTGTGGAACTGCGAGACCTTTTTTTGGAGGTGTGTACGAGGCTGGAGGATACAGCACGAGACCTATTTACTAGACATGGATGGCAACATAATCTTCGGATCGGTCCGCCTCCAGCTCCTTTGGCGTAGTTGCATTTAAACATGGTTTTTTGTAACGCACTATCGAGTTTTTTCTTTTCGTTGGACTCGTTTGGACACTTTTTTGGCTGTGTGCATCCTAGATATGCAAAGGCCGGTGTAATACTTAAACTTTTAAGTAATAAAGTGCCCCTTATCGAAAAAAAATCACCACCAAAACACCTACAAACTGGTGATCGGTATGGTTAATTACAAGACGTTTGATTCTTGAGTCCTGTCCGGCGCTAACAGGTCATCCATCAGAGGGATGCATTGGTGTGGATGGCCAGCTTTAATTTCGTTGTTGAACTCCAAACGAGACAACCAAACGAGGAAGGGTAGGGCATAAATTAAGCTGGCCGGAATCAGATGAGCAGATCAATCATCTAAAGAGCGAGATACTCCATCAAGGCGTTTCGTCCTACCGACCACGCCAAAGCCGAATGAATGCCGATGGTGTGCTAGATTTAAAATTTCATACATTTGAGCATTATTTGCGAAAATGATTAAAAAATATTATTTTAAAAAATAGCTTAATATTGACACACATAGAAAAATATAAGGCTCAACCTCACGAGGTTAATAATCGAATTTTAGGGGCATACTTGTTGTAGATCGGCCAGGTGTAATGTTATAGAAAAGAAATATATACATGTCACATCTTTTACATAGCCGTTAAAATATTGATGGAAAGATATTTATGTCAGCATATCCTTTATGTCACAGAATTTTGCAGTGGGAAGGGTAACCGTGGCAACGCACGGGCATTCAGCTAGTACCCAATAATTTTAGGCATTCGGCCGGAATCTTATCTAAGCTTATATATCCATGTATATATATATATATTTGTGTTCTTTTTTACGTGTTAAACTCGTAAAATTCGAAAAAACTCGCTGTCCCGAGCTCAAGGGTTGCAACCTGGGCCAAAATACTCTACTTGGGCTTTCACCGGACGTCTTTTTTCCTTTAGTCGGGCTGGCACTGATCTTGCCAGCGATCAGAGCATCGAATCGACACCCCGACCGACCTCATCACCTCTTGTCAGCCGCCGCCAGCTATCCTGCTCGCATGGCGCACCGCCGAGGTCGATTGGAATTAGGAATGGCGGCGCATCCAACTCCCGGAAGGATCTGTAACGGCGCTGCCTTAATTCACAAGTAGACACCAGGCTACAACAGCAGACCAACAGGTGAGTTCAACCACGGTAAGAAGTGCTTCGGTTGTAATTTGTGTTTTAAATTTCCCCAATTGAGATTTTCCTTAATTATTATTTTTAGTAAAAAATCATTAATATTTTGATATAATTTAATTATTGGAGAAGTTGTCACTATTATAAACAATTTGTAGTTCTGAAGCTACATATAACTAGTACCTTCCAGACATGACCGCCATCAGCTGGCATACTACTTAGTTCCAAAACGCAAATATATATGGCAAGTTATTTGTTTCCAAAGTATATATGGCCTGTTAACTGTTCATGCACCACGAGTACATACGCTACGGGAAAATTACGGCCGCATGATTCAGGATATACGGCAGTGAAAATATTCCCTCCATTTATTTTTTATAATGCTCGAAAATGGCCTGCCTGAATTATTCAACAAGCTGAAATGCGTGAAAATTGCCAAATATTTTTTGCACAATCTTTGCCGTGTCCTTGCACGGCAAAAGACGGCTTTGTCGTGCACCATGCACAAAAGCACACGGCAAAGCCCTGTTTTTTTTCCATTTTTTCTCCCACTTTTTTACCACCATTTTCTTTTAGCACATATTTTATCTCAAATATCACCAATATTGCATTTATGGATACTTTAATTATGTGTTTTGTACATCCCAATATAATTACATGATTTGGCCACATGCAAGTTTTGGTGGGATTCCGGTGCTCCGGCGGCTGTTTTCCAGTGAAACCCTAGTCTTTGAATTTCTTACCTAAGGGATGTGTCTTGCTAACTTGCATTGGATATCTGGAGAAACATCATATTGTGAGTCTAAAAATGACTTTTTGCAAAAAAGAATAAGCATTAGATCATGTACCTGTAGTTCTAACCAGACCCACTTCCTATCAATTCAGCAGACATTTGTCTTTTTCACCAAGGGCGGAAGGAAAGGTTTGAGATATTCCGGTTGGGAAATTGTTCATATAAGGTGATCTAGTATTTTTAAAAATAAGGTGATGGCATTTTTAATTAGCCAGTTGGTGGTTGCTTCACAAAACCCCTCGTTTTTTGTGCTCGGAAAATAGAAAATGGTTTTTTGGTTCGAGAAAAAGGAGAAATTCCGCCTGCAACATTTTTCGCCATCCCATGATGCACATGCATGCATAATATGGACACATTATCACAAACAGTTTATGACAAACATTATCACAAACAGTTTATGACAATATGGACACATTATCACAATATGGATATATTATCACAAACGTTTTTCGCCATCCCATGATGTACATGCATGCACAATATGCATGCATCCCCTAGTTCTGCTCTTTTTGTTTTTGGGCTACTTTGTGCTGCTGCCAAGCATTTGTATTGTGTGGTTTCTATATTTATATAGCGGGACAAAAACCTATTTCAAGAGAGTATTAAATTCATGCAAAAAAGTTTATGAGCTTACATGATTATTTCAAGGTAAGCAGATTCTATATAAAATTATTTTGGATGGTGTATTTGTCCAAAATTTTCTTCTGGTTGACATAGTTTCAGTGTGAAGACCCCTTTATGGACATTATTATTTCTACCGTCGTGGAGCGAGACACCACGGCGTCACGAGAATGATTAAAGCAAGAATCACGAGAGTCTAACTTCAGCTTACCAGGTGAGACTGTAAGCTAGCTGGTCCGACACGGTTTCCGTATCCGATTCCGATTCCAAACTGGCTGTTGATTGCGCATCCATTTCAATACACAATATAGAGCATACACCCATACAAACTTATTATTTAACCCGTTGTATATTGTAATACACACTTGACAGTGCGGAAACCTGTCTTTGCCACACGGGTATCAGCGCTCCTGTTTTTCTTAACATTGAAACTTGTAGTTGTAGGTCTCCAGAAATTCTAAAAATAAATATATAAAAATAACTAGATACATACATCTAGAATGTACGACAGAAATTTCGTTTAAAAATATGTTATATTTTCAGCTACACAAAAAGTCAAATTTCTAAGAAACACATACGTATTTCAAGTCTTATTTACTGTCACTGAAATTTTGCACCAATATATGGATTATGTACATGTATTCCCGAGATTTTTTACAATATTTTTTGAAACTCAAATGTATTAATTTTCGTTTTTTTTCAAAACAAAGGGAAAACTGTTTCTCATGTGCACCAAATATACTCTCCTTGACAAGATGCAAAAGCAAAGGTTCAATTGTTCTCTAGAAGATTCAATTCATACGGTGACCAACTAATATAGGCAATACCTCTAGTTAAGATATGTGTTATGTCATAAAATTTACATATACACATAGTATAGTTTACGCAATAATAGGACGCTGAACCTTTGTTGATAAATAAAATTAAACTTGGTCCAACGCGCTTTATTTGAATACAAATGTGTAATTTTGCAATATTGCTACGGGGTTACCTATGTTAAATAAATAATTAAATTCATGTTTAATTGGTAACACTCTGGCATGTATATTTTCAAAAAGTCTTAAAATTTAGTATAAATGTTAACTAATCATTTATGACAATCATAGAATAATAAACTAGAGAAACATGTGTTTAATATAATAAAAAGCTCATAAGTTCAACACAATCACTAATCTGGAACAAGTTGTTCATCGTATCGATAGAAAAATCGCAGAATAGCCATGGCTTGATGTCCGTGGTATCACATAACATGCTCGGGAGAAAGAAAAGTAAACCTTGGACACTCCTAAATAGAGAAGGAGGAAAAGAAGGCCGCCATAGTAAATGTTGTAGCACAATCAACTCGACTTCATCACATAACGGCTATAGAGGCACTCCCATATATTGATATCGAGGAGCTTCTCGAAGATGTACCGAGGTAGTGTATCTTCTTATGAAACTTTTTTGAATTAATCCTATTTTTGTTACAAATTTGTGATTATTATTTTTTACTATAGTACATATATATGTCTATGCATAATGATGATGTTATTTTGTTTATATCCATCCAAAATTTGAAGATGCAGTGGTTACAAATCTCTCTACTTCGAAAGCAAGAAATGATCCAAACTAGCAATTATATATGAAAGGATGGAGTTGCTAACCTTTTAGAACACTTGGATAGATGGGCGCCACCAAATATTGATAAATCAAGTTAAAAATGGGGATGAACTCGAGATCAGGAAGGAGTGTGGACAAATCTGCATTATATAATTAAGTATATCAAAAAGCATTACACAACATCATAAATAGAGATATGACCAAATTAATACAAGTTCTCACATTAAAACTGTTACAATCGCGACAAGAAGATAACGAAGAACGAAAACGAAAAGCACAGCAAGGAGACACAGATTTAACGTGGAAAACCTCTCCAACAAAGAGAGGAAAAAACCACGGGCGCCAGCCAGCGAAACTTCACTATATCGAGGAGTGTTTACAAACGCCGGGGATTTCACAGATGCAACTCTCCCAACCGGCGGCTTACAAGGGGTTTATATATCGGTGAAAACCTAGGTCTTCAACGATCCGTACCGTACGGGCCTCGCTCCACTCGTCAGAAGTTGGCCTATACTTTGTAGAATTTGGATCAACATATAACAAACTCCACCTTGAGACAAATTCCTCCTTGTAGCATCAACATCAACCATCTCCCTGAACAAACAAAGCAAATACTTTCGGCGCCAATAGCCACTTGGGCTAATCAGTTAAACCAACTAAGTTCGAGCAAAGCTCAAACTTAGCAACAGGAACAGGTTTAGTCATCATATCAGCAGGATTATCATGAGTGCTGATCTTGCATACCTTTAATTTACCTTGAGCAACAATGTCTCTAACAAAATGGTACTTGACATCAATGTGCTTAGTTCTCTCATGGAACATCTGATCTTTTGTAAGGTATATGGCACTTTGACTGTCACAAAACAAAGTAATGCAAGAATCATCTCCACAAAGCTCAGCAAACAAACCTTTCAACCAAACAGATTCTTTGCAAGCTTCAGCAATAGCCATGTATTCAGCTTCAGTAGTAGATTGTGCAACAACAGCCTGCAATGTAGCCTTCCAGCTAACAGCACAACCTCCAACATTAAACACATAACCTGTGAGGGATCTTCTCTTATCCAAATCGGCAGCAAAATCTGAATCCACATAGCCAACGAGTCCCTCACCGGTCCTGCCAAACTTCAAACAAGCATTGGAAGTGCCAAGAAGGTACCTGAAAACCCATTGAACAGCCTTCCAATGTTCTTTACCAGGATTAGCCATGTATCTACTTATCAAACTCATAGCATATGATAAATCAGGACGAGAACAAACCATGGCATACATCAAAGAACCAACAGCACTAGAATATGGCACCTTTGACATGTACTCAAACTCTTCATCGTAGTAGGACATTGAGAAACCGACAATTTAAAGTGAGGAGCAATAGGAGTACTAACTGAGTTGGCACCATCCATATTAAAACGATGAAGAACTTTCTTAATGTAACTTTGACTAAGAAATAACAAACCAGATTTTCTATCTCGTGTAATCTCCATACCTAAGATCTTCTTAGCAGCACCAAGATCCTTCATCTCAAACTCACTACTTAGGTGTGCCTTCAAAGTAGTGATTTCTTTCATGCCCTTGGCAGCAATTAACATATCATCAACATATAGCAGCAAGTATATAGGTGACCCATCAACAAACTTGATATAAACACAACTATCATATTTAGACCTCTCAAAACCATGTGAGATCATAAATGAATCAAACCTTTTATACCACTGTCTTAGATTGCTTTAAGCCATAAAGAGACTTCTTTAATTTGCACACAAAATCCTCTTTACTGTGCACTATGAACCCTTCTGGTTGGTCCATGTATATTTCCTCATCAAGCTCTCCATGCAGAAAAGCAGTCTTGACATCTAACTGCTCAAGCTCAAGATCACGCATAGCCACAATACTAAAGAAAGTACGAATGGAACTATGCTTCACAACTGGAGAGAACACATCATTGTAATCAATACCTGGAATCTGGCTGAACCCTTTTGCTACTAACCTTGCCTTGTACCTTGAAGGCTCTTTGGGAGATAGACCTTCCTTTTTCTTGAAGATCCACTTGCAGCGGACCGCCTTCTTTTGTTTAGGCAAGCGCACAACATCCCATGTGCCATTTTTCAAGCGATTGCATCTCTTCTTGCATAGCAGATGCCCACTTCTCATGATCAACGGATGCAATGGCTTCATTATATGTAGCAGGTTCAGAATCGTTCTCCACCTGTTCAGCACAACTCAAAGCATAATGTACAAGATTACACTCTTCAATTAAACGACGAGGTGGAACTATGTTACGTCTCGGTCTATCAGCAGCAATAGATTCCTGTGGCTGCTGCAAAACAGTAGGTGAGTGCTGAACAACATCATCATCAATATTTTCCTCATGAGTATCATCAACAACAGCATTATTATCAACAGTTTTGTGCAGGTGCTCCACCTGCACACGAACTCCCTCCTCTCCAATAGCAACAGGAGAGGGATCTGATGGCAAGCTGTCATGATACATAACGGATTCATTGAAAACAACGTTCCTACTCAACAAAATCCTTTTTGTTTCAGGGTTCCATAGTTTATATGCCTTAACTCCTGAACCATAACCAAGGAATATGCACTTGACAGCTCTAGGCTCTAACTTTCCATTATCAACATGAGCATAAGCAGTGCAACCAAAAACTCTCAACTGTGAATAATCAGCAGGTGAACCTGACCATACCTCAATAGGAGTTTTCTTCTCAAGTGGAATAGAAGGTGACCTGTTGATGAGGTAACACGCTGTGTTGGCTGCTTCAGCCCAGAAACGCCTATGCATACCTGCATTAGACAACATACAACGAGCCCTCGAGATGATGGTTCTGTTCATGCGTTCTGCCACGCCATTCTGCTGAGGAGTATATGGGATGGTGTGATGCCTGATCATGCCATCGTTACTGCAAAACTCCTCAAACTCATTAGAACAGAATTCCATACCATTGTCAGTACGTAGTACCTTTACCTTCTTCTCAGTCTGTTTTTCAACCATAACTTTCCACTTCTTAAAAGCATCAAAAACATCAGATTTATGCTTCAGAAAATAGGGCCACACCTTTCTTGAGTAATCATCAATAATAGTAAGCATATAATTAGCACCACCAATAGAAGTCTTACGGGACGGACCCCATACATCAGCATGCACATAATCTAATATGCCTTTGGTGGTATGAACGGAAGCATTGAATTTAACTCTTTTATGCTTACCAAAGATGCAGTGCTCACAGAACTCAAACTTACTCAAGTTGCAACCATCAATCAGCTCTCTCTTGACCAACTCTGCCATGCCTTGTTCGCTCATATGCCCAAGACGCATATGCCATAGATGTGTTTTACCACAATCATCAGAATCATTAGAAGTAACAGCAGCAATACCAGGCAAAGTGCTACCTCTAAGAACATATAATTTAGCAGAATTCATATCACCTATCATGTGAATAAGAGAACCTTTTGATACCTTCAGAACTCGATGCCCACCGGCATACTTGTATCCATCAACGTCCATGGTACTCAGGGAGATCAAATTTCTGGCCATGCTTGGTATGTGCTTCACCTCACTCAACGTGCGTGTCACGCCATCATGTGTCCTAATCTTAACAGATCCAACACCAACGATATGGCATGGGTTGTCATTCCCCACACGCACAAAATCTCCAGTCTGCACAGACTCATATGAACTGAACCAATCTTTGTTACAGCAAATATGAAACGAACATGCAGTATCAAGTATCCATTCATCATCACGATAAGCACAAGCAGCAAAAACAGCTAAGCATTCACCATCAGAACTATCAGAAACAACAGCAGCCTTACCATTGCCTTGATCCTTATCTTTTGGTTGGTAAGTACCGTTCCTTTTCTCCTTATTCTGCAGCTTCCAGCAATCATCAATAACATGATTAGATTTCTTACAATACCTGCAGAACTTGTCCTTTCCTTGGACTTCGAACGACCTCTGCCGTCTTTGCTCTTATCTCGGTTGCCATGGTTGTTAAATCTCTGCTCGGTCCTGCCACGAACCTGCAGAGCTTCAGCCTTGGAGGACGCCCCATCTGCCTGCACCATAGATTTCATCTTTTCCCTCTGTTTGAGGGCATCTTGCACTTCATCAAGGGTTATCTTCTCACGGCTCAACAACATTGTATCACGAAAGTGTGTATAAGAACTAGGCAGCGAGCATAAGAGTAATAGGGCTAGATCCTCATCATCATATTTTACTTCCATAGATTGCAAATCAGAAATAATCTCTAAAAAGAGATAAGTGATTCATTACCGATCCACCTTCCTGCAATCTATGCGAGAACAACTTCATCTTCACATGCATCTTACTGGTTAGATCCTTTGACATGCAGATCGTTTCCAGTTTTTCCCATAGGGCAGCAGCAGATTTCTTCTCCAGTACTTCCTGCAAAATATTATTGGACAGATGAAGTTGAATCAAAGACAAAGCCTTACGGTCCTTCCGCTTCTCTTCAGCGGACCAGGTCTTAGCATCCTTTTCACCGAATCCATCCAGCGCTTCATCCAGATCAGAAGTTTGGGCGAGAATCGCCCGCATCTTCACCTGCCACAAGGAGAATCTTGTGGTGTAGTCCAGCTGTGGTAGATCGAACTTCAATGACGACATGTCGCAAACCCTAGATTAGAACCTGGGGCTCTGATACCACTTGTTACAATCGCGACAAGAAGATAACGAAGAACGAAAACGAAAAACACAGCAAGGAGACACAGATTTAACGTGGAAAACCTCTCCAACAAAGAGAGGAAAAAACCACGGGCGCCAGCCAGCGAAACTTCACTATATCGAGGAGTGTTTACAAACGCCGGGGATTTCACAGATGCAACTCTCCCAACCGGCGGCTTACAAGGGGTTTATATATCGGTGAAAACCTAGGTCTTCAACGATCCGTACCGTACGGGCCTCGCTCCACTCGTCAGAAGTTGGCCTATACTTTGTAGAATTTGGATCAACATATAACAAAAACCAATAGTAAATTAGTGACCAAATATTTTTAGTGCAAAAATTACTTCCAAACTAAAACCCACAAATCCCTCTACTTATAGAGCATGAAGATTCTTAGAATGGGGATGAGCCTTGCTAACTTGCATTAGATCTCTGATGAAATAGCATATTGTGAACCTAAAAATGATTTTTGCAAAAAATCATGAGCATCAGATCATGTACCTGTAGTTTAAACCGGACCCACTTCCTACTGATTTGGCAGACATTTGCCTTTTCACCAGGGATGGACGGAAAGGTTTGAGATCCCCCTGTTGGGAAATTGTCCATGTAAGGTGGTCGTATTTTTTGAACAATGAGGTGGTAGCATTTTTAATTAGCCATTTGGTGGTTGCTTCACAAAACCCCTCGTTTTTGTGCTTGGAAAATGAAAAATGACTTTTTTTTATAGTTTCTCTAGTCCAAAATGTATTCCCTCTGCCCCAAATTAAAATTGTTGTTCCAAAATGAAGATTACCCGGGTCTATGCATCAAAAAGATGCACACAACCTTTATTTATTTATTATACAACAACACCTTACAAAGATCAGCCTCAAGCCACCTCACTAACGAAATATGCGGCACATCTACAACCATGATGAAAGAGATGGCCATGCCGGAGCCATGCACCCCTATGTCACACCTACGCACATCATCATAAACTAGAGGCCTCAACAAACCGTCCAGCGGACCACAAACCGGTCCGGCTGACCCTCAACGCGCACCATCACACGAGCTACAAAAGTCACTGCTGGGATCATCTTCCTCCGACCCATCTTCAGGACAAGGATCAAAGAATTAACCTTGTCAGGCCTGCCACAGACACCGCCACAATGGTAGACAATACTGTTGACGAGGGTAGTAGCCACCGTGTGAACCCTAGCCACACCCTTTTAATCCAGTTGGGACGGTCGAATGTTTGGATGGCATGGACATCACATAGGATGGACAAAGAATGATTAGCCGTTGGCATGGACGTCACATAGGATGGACAAAGAATGATCAGCCGTACCTCTCGATATCTTCCACCTTCATGTCTATCACATGGTTATCCAAATGATGTTTGAAGACGTGAGTGCGGCTGAGAGTCTCGCCGTCGTCGCCATATGGCAGTGCAGTCAAGCGGTCAATGGCGGCGATAGGTGGCATGAGGTTGCCGCAGATGAACTGAGCTTCAAATGGGCCATGTCCCGTTCTGATCCGCTGGGGTACAAGTAGATGCACCATCTGTGCCTGACTCTATTGTCCGGTGCTATTGTCCGGTGATATTCTAGCATCTCACGCAATTTGTGGACGTTGGCCTTAAACGTGCAGGACTAAGTTGTTATTGTGTAATTTTTGGGTAATGACGCCCCATGCCACCGCCGCCGAGACTGATATTCAAGGGTTTTCACTCGGAGCCCTACCGCAAAGAAGGTAGCCGCAACGGTGCCCCTATGCGGTAACGATACCCGTGGTGGCATCGCCGCCGTTAGTGCCGAGCCACTGAAAAACCTCCGTGTCGCTTCCTGTCTTCTGCCATGCTCGATGTCCCTGTGATAGGCCTCCGACACACGATCTGGGAGCTCGCGAAGCCAAAACACTGCCAACACCAAAGTCCCACAACATTCGCTCCTTGCCATCCACATGACAGTAGCTCCAACCTATCCTTCGCAGCTCGCTCGATGACCTCACGTTGTGTTCGCAGTCACCATTGTCGCTGCATCACCGTACGCCTCCCACCGCTCGGAGCTTCTGCATCCGTCATCGCAACACAGCTGTGCCAACTTGCAATGACGGGGCCAAGAGCTAGCAGCGGCGGTGCACCTTGCTAAGGCGGAGAGAAGCCATGGCAACGTGGTGGTGTTGTGGAAGAAGAACAATGGGAGAAGGGCGCTCGCCGCACATGGTGGGAGATGATGTGCTACGAGGTGGGGATCTTTTCCTTCTCGATAGCCTGTAATGCCACCAAGCGTTTATTGGCTACATCATCGTTGTTTTTCATTATGAGATTGTGGCAGTCTTTAGCCAATAAAACATTCTGACGAGCAAACCTCGAGGCGGCCAAATTCACGTATATGGGCAGGACGGCCTCCTGTATGTTGACTAACTCGAAGGGAGTAACTTTGGTAGCTCCATGCCTTGAGATTCTATGAGTTTACAACACTCATATAAGACTTTAAATAACTTATATAGTAGAATAACAAGGAGGTGACATGAATAATACTTTAAGTGTACATCTAATATTATTTGGGCAATAAACAACAAGCACATGTTACATCTGGTCTAAACATATTAGTCATCAGCACACATATATGCTAATACAATGCAATGTGCAGAAACATGGTTGGATCCCTATAAAAAATAATAGCCAGTAGACAATTTAATTACCCATATCAACTTATGATTTTCTAGATAATAGGTACTACCGGAGATGTAAAAGATTTCTGAGGGCTGGGTTCACTTAAAGAATGCTTGACACCAACGTTAGTACCAACTATGGAGTATGTAAATGAGGGTTGATTAGTATAACCAAATTCTGGATGGTGTGTGCCGGCCATTGGATGGTTAAATTTGTTGTTTCTTCATACAAAGAGACATTTCAATCATATATTGAAGCTAGACTCACCACAAGTCTTTCTTTTTCATGCGGTGATGATAGCAGCAATCACACCGGATTATTGTATATAACCACGAACAACACGCAGACTAGAGATATATATGCAGAACTATATTGAGTTAAACAATATTTCCTTCAGGTTATATTTATAGGTTAGTCTGTTGGATTAATTGCAGTTATATTGAGTTAAACAATATTTCCTTCAGGAATGTTTCATGATTATATTTATTTATTAGAAACATATTCATACATTTAGATATAAATTGAAAGCCAAAGCTACACCTTCAAAAATGTATTGATGTGTAAAATAATATGTATTTTTGCAATTTAGTGGGTAAATATGAGAAAATAAAATTTTAGTAATATAACGGTAAATGCATAAAGTTTTGAAACTTTTGATACAATAAAGATGATGCCTTCCATTTAACGGCGGGGCAGCTATATAGCGGACAATTCTATTACAGCGTATTTTAAAAAACAGAGCACATATCAGTTAAATCTATGCCTCAAACAAGAATCGAGCTACAACTCATTGATCTATTCAACACAAACAAGTATTCAACCATTTACGTCACAAGTTTTATTGAATCAGATTAAACATAAATTCAAAAATAGAAAAAAGAGTAAAGAATAGAAACTCAGAAAGGAGAAGTTTATCAGCTAAATTAGAGTCTAATTTAGTGCTAAATCAGGCTATAGCGGCTATTCTTGGTTTATAGCACAGCTATAGCCAGCTATTTAAAACTTTGTTTAATATTTGCCATCAAGAGGTGTGATAAGGACGGTGCAAGGCCTCAGCCACAATTTCTTGAGTAAATTAAGATTTGGAACGGCGCCATGCGCATAGTACGATAGGGCATAAGATTGTTTCCCTTTATTGATTTAGGTTTCGGAATCAAATATATTTGAAATTTTTGCAAATCCAGACAAGTACGGAGAATCAATGCTCTGACAGACAATTAAGGACAAACACATATGTATCTCACAAAGAAACTTCCCCCCTCCCGCTAGGGCGACGGGTCCTCCCCCAACTCCAGCCGCCTCCTCCCCTCCTCCACCCCTCTCCCTCCGTCAATGTTGCTGGCATAGGTCGTCGGGCGAAGCCCGGGCGGCGCCGGCGGTGGCGGACTTCCACTCCCCGCGCTATGGAAGGTGGGACGGGGGCCCTGACTCCAAGGAGATGTTGCGGGGCTCGGAAGCCACTGGTCGGACGCGTCCGGGTAGACCTGCCAGTGGTGCAGAGCTTCTCTGCAGGCGCCTCGACGATAACATTGATGCTGTAATGGCTATTGGAACATTCAGTTGAAAATCAGTTCCTAATGGATTGCAGGAACTGATTGTGTTTCATAAGTCGCCATAATTTTGTAGTACTAGTTAAACAAACTCATCTCCTGCGCTATTGCTACTTATATATAATATACTTTTATTTTTCAATTATGCTCATCTTTGGCGTTGTCATGGCAGGCCATGTCATTCCCATGGTTGAAGTTTTTATCTCCGTATTTCCACAAACAGGGCAAGTATTGTCTAACTCAAGGATTCTTCACCTTGTATTCATATTCCTAGCTAAATTATCATTAGCTAAATTATGACATGGGCGTTCCATATTCCGTTGCGAATGTCATCTACTCTCTGTCTCTCCACTAGCTAGTCTTGCTTCAGGCAACTCTGAGTTGTGTCTTAGCTCAGAATCATTATAGCGGTGGGCAGGCATATACAACGGGGACTGAAAACGGAGCCTGAATAAACCAGCACGAAAGCCAAATTGACCAAACCAAAAAATTTAGTTTAAAATTCGGTTGTCAGTTATTAAAAAGCCGAAATTTTATCGCCAGCTTTCCTCCCAAGGAGGCCTATCCCAAAGCCCTGATTTCCTGGCGGCCCTTGCATTGGTGGCAGGCCTAGAAAACGACAACGGCGAGACACTGCTCAAACCTAGATCTGAGGCACAGGGGAATCAGGACATTGCCTTCTTCCAGTGTTACCGGCACGCTGGGGTGGTTCCTCCTCTAGTCCGATATCTGTTTAGCCATACTGGAGGTGTACAAACTCCTTCTTTGGTAGTTCCATCCCCAGTCAGTGCTAGTGATGTCAATTTTTGCCCTATTTGCGAGTACTTTCCAGGCATGCATCCTTGAGTCACTAGTGGAGAACGGACCGTAAGGGGCCTTAGTCCTGGTTCTGGAACCGGGACTCGAGAGGCGGGACTAAAGGCTCACCCACTAGTTCTGGTTCTGGTTCAGGGTGAAAACTAAGGGTCTGACCTTAATTAGTTGTGCCTGACATAGTCTTGTTGAAGATATTGTTTTGAGAGCGAGAACTTTGTTCGTGGTGAAAACCTAAGATTTATGATCGGGTAATAACGGTGTTTGTGCATAGTTACCTTCTTCGAGGCGTCGCTTTTGGAGAAACTGAACTTCTGGTGTTGTCTTGATAGTGGTAGTACTGCTGTTTCAACGAATGAATGCATTCGTAAGGCCGCTAGGCCAATGCGTTGTTGTAGAGGCTAGGTGTAATTGGTATCTTGTGATATTAATATATGCTCCTTTCAAAAAAAAATGTATCGGTGTGGTTGCCATAAGCCTATTTTGAGGTGTGATAAGTACGGTGCAAGACCTCGGCCACAATTTCATGAAGAAATTAAGATTTTGAACGGCACCGCAAGACCTCGGCCACAATTTCATGAAGAAATTAAGATTTTGAACGGCACCATACGTAGCACGGTAGGACGATAAGATTGTTTCCCTCTATTGACTTAGGTTTCAAAATCAAATATATTTGAAAATTTGGCAAATCTAGTCATTCCTACATAGCCAAAGCGATCAAATTATGGCAAGCGCTCCCATCTTAAACACAGTCCCATATTTATCAAGTATCCCATATAACCAGTTGCCAAAGACATTGGCAACCGATCGAGGGGGCGATAAACCCGAGGCCATTTGGATGATTGACCATATAGAGCGAGCAATTGCATTGGAAGAATAGATGTTAATTGTCTCGTCCCGATGACAAAAAATACATTGAGTACTTCCGTGCCAATTCCTCTTAGCAAAATTGTCTCTTGTGAGAATTACCCCTTTACGAAGATACCATGCAAATATTTTTGTTTTAAGGGGTATTTTCATCTTCCAAATTTTACTATTATTATCGACTGGAATATCAGGTTGAATCAAAGCTCTGTACATCGAATCCACAGAAAATTTACCACTCTAGTAAATTCCATTTAAACTCGTCCACCCCCTCCGACAACTGTACCGTGGTTAATCGAACTAAAAGATTATTCCACGATAGTAGTCTAGGGCCGATTAGACTTCTTCTGAAAGTCACATTAGGAGTATTATTTTCCATTACCATGGAAATTATGTCTCCTTTGTGTCTAACGATCGAGTAAAGAACTGGATATTGTTCTCGAAGAGTAGTTTGGCCAAGCCATTTATCCTCCCAGAAACGAATCTGTGAACCATCCCTAATATTAAAAGTACCAAAATGAAAGAAGTGTTTTTTGGAAGCCATTAGCCCCGCCCAAAAATGTGAATCTCCCGGTTTCCAAACCATCTGAGACACCGCTTTGGATCCAACATAGTTCCTCCACAACATGGTTTGCCATACACCCTCTTCAGTAAGTAGTTTAAATAACCATTTACTTAATAGTGCGGTATTTTTGACTTGCATATCATGTATGCCCAGTCCACCATACTCTTTAGGTCGGCAAACCACATTTCATTTGGCCAGTCGATATTTATTTTTTTCACTATCCCCTTGCCAAAAGAATCTTGATCGGAAATAGTCCACTTTCTTCAAGACCCCTTTCGGCAACAGGAAGAACGAAATCATATACAGTACCATATTGGTGAGTACTGAATTTATGAGAACTAGTCTTCCACCAAGGGATAGTAACTTGCCTTTCCAGCTATTTAAACGCTTCTGTAGTCTTTCCTCAATGAGTTTCCATTCTGCAATCGTGAGACGCCGATAATGGATCGGTATTCCCAGATAGTTTATAGGAAACAGCACTAGACCACAGCCGAAGAGATCAGCATATAGTTGGGCGTCGTTAATGGCGTCGCCAAAACAATACAATTCACTTTTATGGAAGTTAATTTTTAATCCAGAGAGTTGCTCAAATACTGATAGAATTAACTTCAGATTCCCAGCTTTCTCTAGATCATGTTCCATAAATAAAATTGTATCATCTGCATATTGAAGAATAGATAGACCTCCATCAACCAGATGGGGGACTAAACCTTCAACTTGGCCATCAGCCTTGGCTCTCTTAATGAGGATTGCCAACATATCAGCCACTATGTTAAATAGTATAGGCGATAGAGGATCTCCTTGTCTTAGTCGTTTTTTTGTTTGGAAATATTTGCCAGTGTTGCCATTGACATCTATAGCAACACTACCTCCAGACACAAAAAACTGAATAAGAGCACACCACTCCTTCGAAAAACCTTTCATTCAGAGTGTTTGCTGGAGAAAAGACCAATTAACCTTGTCATAAGCCTTTTCAAAGTCAATCTTGAACAATACCCCATTTAATTTCTTGGAGTGTAGTTTATGGATTGTTTCATGCAGGATTACTACACCGTCTATGATGTTTCTTCATTGTATAAAAGAAGTTTGAGATGGGCGTACAACATGATCAGCAACAGAATTTAATCTAATCGTAGCAACTTTTGTGAAGATTTTAAAGCTAACTTTAAGAAGGCAGATATGACGATACTGCTGTATTCGTTCCGCATTATTAACCTTAGGTAATAAAATAATGTTGCAAAATTAAGACTAAAAATGTCTAACTGACCAGCATGTAAGAACTCAAAAAGGCGCATTAGATCCCCCTTAATGACTTGCCAGAATTTTTGGTAGAATTCCGCTGAAAAGCCATCGGGTCCTGGCGCCTTATTATGTTCCATTTGGAAAACTGCTCTCTTGACCTCCTCCTCCGTAAAGGGGGCGGTTAGAAAGTTGTTCTCCTCAACAGAAACCTTAGGAATATCAATTGTTTGGGACTCATCCAACAAGAACGAATTCTCATGTGATGCCCCAAACAGAGACTTGTAGTAAGCAGTAATATAGGATTTCAGTTGCTCCTGACCCTCAATGGTACCTTCATCCTGAACAAGAGAGTGAATAAATTTCTTTTTATGCTTGCCGTTGGCAACAACATGAAAGTATCTTGTATTCGCGTCTCCTTCAAGAATAAACTTTGCTTTAGAGCATTGATACCATTTGAGTTCCTTCTCACGGAGTAGTTTTGCTATGTCTGCATTCGATTGTGTTTTAATCACAATCTCTTGTGTAGTCAAGAGCCTTACTTCCGCAGCAGCTTCTAAATCATTAATAATAGATGTAAGACGTAATTTCTCTTTTTTTAGGATTCCAGCAGTGTGTCTAGCCCAACCACGAAGGTACTTGCACAAGGCGCGCATTTTAGTATTTCATCGTTGTATCGGCGTCTGACCACTAACAGTTTTCTCCCAAATAGTCTTAACTAACTCATAGAAACCATCACGATCCAACCATCCAAGTTCAAATTTGAAACTGTGTTTGGTCTTTCGTAATGGTGTTCCAACAGAGAGTAGTAAAGGAGCATAATCAGACAGAGCCTCAATACGCTCTAAAGCGCGAACTGTTACCATAGAGAATTTATCTTCCCATTCAGTATCCATAAGCACTCTATCCAGCTTTTCATATGTAGGCTCTGGAAGACTATTAGCCCAGGTATATTGCCGTCCTAACATCGTAACCTCTCTCAAGTTCAAACTGTCAATGACAGCATTAAACATGAAAGGCCAATGTTCATCGAATCGACCCCGACTTTTCTCATGAGGGAATCGTAGCAAGTTAAAGTCCCCCCTATTGAGTCAACCGAAAATTTACGACTCTCTAGTAATTTCTATTTGAACTCGTCCACCCCCTCCGACAGCTGTATCATGGATAATCATAATAAAAGATTGTTCCATGATACTAGTCTAGGCCCGATGAGGCTTCTCCTAAATGACACATTAGGGGGGTTAGGTTCCAAAGCAGTGGAAAGTGTATCCCCCTTGTGTCAAACAATTGAGTAAAGAGCGGGATATTGTTCACGAAGGGAAGTTTGGCAAAGCCATTTATCTTCCTAAAATCTAATCCGCGATCCTTCCTTAATATCAAACACACCAAACTGAAAGAAGTGCTTTTTGGACGCCATAAGATGTTATATGGAGTTTTTAAGTTCCCACATTTGGATGATGTTCAAATGATTTCCATGCACTTTGACCTTGCATATGCATCCCATTTGCTATGTTTGAGTTGTGCTAACAGAGTTGTGAACAAGATGGACATGCCACAAATGACATGCTTCCCTATTACGCACGAAAATATGTTGCTTGGTATTTGTTGTGTGAAGGTGCAATTGCTTCCGCATCAACCTCTATGGACCATAAGTTCACAATACGAACCGTAGAGTGTTACCTATGGCTTCCCTTCAACGAGCTATCTCTACACCATAAGGTGACTTCCTTCTACTTGAGGACTCATGCTATAATCTTCATGAATTGGCTATTCTTTGAGTGTTGCTTCGCTTTTGTTGTGAGCTTTGTAGGTTTCATGAAAAGTGAAGGAACATTAAAGTGTTGTCAAATCAATCTTCTCGAGGACGACTATATAGAGAACCCTAGGATCAAAAAAGTATCTCTACCGCTTCTATTTTGTGGTGAGAATGAAGGCTCGAGGATGACTCTTTTTGACGTACAGTTTGCATCCATGCTGTTTTTTACCTGTTTCACGAATGTTTTTTAACTGTTTCACCATGTCCTGACTAAATGTTCTATTTTCTCAGGAGACCAATTAATCGAAGTGATCTAGAACCAGCCGACAGAGATAGAATCAAAGAACTCTGAGTTCCTGTTAGAGGAGATCATGTCCCTCGAGATGGAGCGAAAAGACTTTCTTCAATCTCTTACTCCTACCGTCTCTCACTGGGAGCAGATAGTATAGGGAAGAGAAGGAAAATCTTCTTAAACAACATCTTTGTGGATAAAGGAGAACATGGCCTCCAGATAGCAACCCAAATCATCACAAGAACTTCCAGACTACTTGGATTGTATCGTTGAAGATGTGGAGGACCTGGGCCACCGGATGCTATCCATGGCATATTTCCTCGACCAGTCCGGCACCCTGATTTCCTCGTCTTACAGGACAAACGAGCTAGTCAGCACGGCGTCCAGATTGAGGCGCCTCACGGAGGAATTCTACAACCATACCAAGAATGATATGGATAAGCAGAAGAAGGAACAACATCGGCATGAGCAGGAGCAGGATGGGCATGACTTCTTGTTTCTCTGCCGCAATTAATTGCAATTTCCTGACAATTACAAGAACGAGTTGGTGTTACATTCCACTAAAGATCATTTATTATAATGGACGGGGCGTAAATCAGGTTCGTACCAATATCACCCTTCAGGTACAATATCCGGAACTATATAACATTGTTTGTGCCAAGAACTATATAATCACCACGGGAATGGGAAAATCTCCAACGAATGTGGCATTCAGGCGTGTTTTATTTCCTCCTAGGCTTGTGGCATGAAATGCTCTTTTAGGGCGGTTGACAACACTTCAACTGTCGCAAGGGACTGATGAATTTCACTAGAATCTACACGAGGATGGTAGACTCTCGGTTGATTCTATGTATAGTGCGCTAGTTCATTCAGAGGTGTTAATCGATAATTACAACATATATGGAACATGAAGGTGCCACTTAATATTAACCAAGCAAGGATGCAATCCTTACTAGTGATAACCTAGCTAAGCGTAACCGGCAAGGGAGTGTAAAGTGTAGATTTTTTCAACACGATGAGAAAATTAACCACGTATTCTTCCAATGTAAGTTCGCTTCTTTTATATGGTTTGTCATCCAAGTGAATTCTAACTTGTACCCGCCATTTAGTGTTGCAAATATATTTGGCAACTGGTGACGTGAGAAATATATATATTTCTCATTGGGATGGGAAGGCTTGCATTAATATGGCCGCTTTTGTCTATGTAGAAATGATATGGTTTTAAAGGTAAAAATATTAATCCTCTGCAGGTTATCTACCGGTGTTCCGGTATGCTCCGTGCATGGTCGTCGCTACAGCGCATGGAGAACAAAGAAATGTTTGCGGAGGTCTGTACATGGTTGGCGCCCGTGGTAAGGGATATTTTTATACCATATGGATGGCATCATAGTCTATGAGATCTTCATGTACTTTGTAGCCTACCTTTTTCTTTTTATTTTCTGGACTTCTTAGAAGATCTGTGCATTCTAGTTATTTGGAAATAGGCGCTTTATTACTCATAAGCAATGTTTACACCCGGCCTCTGCATATCTAGGATGCACACAGCCGATTATCCATACAACGAGTACCAAAATAAAATACGAGCATTACAATCCATATAATTAAAAAAAACAACATGCAACTATGATAGTTCAATTGGCAGATCACGCTGCCATCCATGTCGGGAGAAAATATCCCTCGCCGTGTCCTCCACGCGTACACTCCTCCATAAACAAGTCGCGGAACTCCATACGCTGGAGCATAGTGTATGATCGGAGGATAGCCATTGCGCGATAGATCACCTGCAAGGAAGAAGAAACTATGTTATTAAAAATCTTGTTATTTCCATATAGCCAAAACGACCAAATAATAGCAAGCACTCCCACCTTAAATAAAGTCCCATATTTATCCTGAATCCCATGTAACCAGTTGCCAAAAACATTGGCAACCGACCGTGGAGGAGATAAACCAGAAGCTACTTGGATGACTGACCATATAGCACGAGCAAATTTATATTGAAAGAATAAGTGTCGTATTGTCTCATTGTGATGACAAAATACACATTGTGTACTTCCATGTCAATTCCTCTTAGCAAGATTGTCTTTAGTAAGAATGACACCTTTACGGAGCTACCAAGCGAATATATTCGTCTTATAGGGCAATTTCATTTTCCAAATTTTACTATTATTATCGACAGGAATATCAGGTTGGATCAAAGCTCTATACATTGAGTCAACAGAAAATTTACCACTCTCTAGTAATTTCTATTTGAACTCGTCCACCTCCTCCGACAGCTGTATCATGGATAATCGTAATAAAAGATTGTTCCATAATACTAGTCTAGGCCCAATGAGGCTTCTTCTAAATGACACATTAGGGGGGTTAGGTTCCAAAGCAGTGGAAAGTGTATCCCCCTTGTGTCAAACAATTGAGTAAAGAGCGGGATATTGTTCACGAAGGGAAGTTTGGCAAAGCCATTTATCTTCCTAAAATCTAATCCGCGATCCTTCCTTAATATCAAACACACCAAACTAAAAGAAGTGCTTTTTGGACGCCATAATTCTCGCCCAAAAGTGTGAATCTCTGGGTTTCCAAACCACTTGAGACACCGTCTTAGAGCCTACATACTTCGTCCAAAGAATGGTTTGCCAGACACCATCTTCAGTCAGTAGTTTGAAAAACTATATACCCGGAAGTGCGGTGTTTTTGACTTGCAAATCATGTATGCCCATCCTAATTATACGAGGTACATTAAGGATGCTAAGTTATGAGTTTCATAGAAGTAGCCTTTATCCAAAAAAAGAGTATTCAAGCTCTTAATTTGTGCAATATTCAATTTCGAAATGTCAAGCAACCTTTATAAACGGCATGTACATTAAGGATGGGGTTAGGTTACTGCATGAGGCTCGCAGGAAAAACAGCGAGGAGCCTGTGGTTTTGAATGTGCATTTCTAGAAATCATACAATAAGATAGGTTGGTGTTATCAGTTCAAATGCATCACACAAAAACTTCTTGCTCCATCTTGAACTTGTCGGCGCCACCAACAAGAGTTTGTGGCTCACATCGTTTCGGATCCATCCGGAGAACAATACGTCACCTCCCTCTCCGCGTGAAGCTCCCACGTATTGTCGTCCTCGATTTCGCGGAGGGCAGCGGTTTCCAGTGCAAGATTATGATTATGTCGGTGTCGTGAGGAGCAGTGGGCGCCAACCCGATGACGGCGAGTGGGATTGTTTTTGTTGGATTGTGCGACGAGTCGTTCCATTGAAGAAGCCATCGCTTTTGGAGAAACTTTTCCGTAGGCATGGTGTTGTCAATAACGGTGGTTGATGTGTTGTTGCGTTCATAGATTTTTTTTTCTTTTTTTCTTCCTTCTGTTGTGTGCATCCTTGATATTTTGACCAGCTCTTAATATGGTGATGGTGCATATATTAACTGAAACTAACTTATCGAAAAAAGAAAAACTAGTCGAAGTTATATCAATACGAATCATGAACAGACGCAGAAGAAAGAGCCAAAAAAGAGCCAAAGTGTCAATTAACCATCATAGAGAAATAGACAATTAGCCACCGTTGTGTCCATTTGATGGTATGGTTTCAAGACGCTGGATGTGATGCCACTTAGCGGGAACATTTGAGTCGTCGTCGTGGTGGTCTCGGCAGCCCGTGCCGTGCACCTACCTTCTCAACTGCAGCGTCATCCTTACAGTACTGTACACACACGACTTTGGTGCAAAAGTAAATGTCTTGATATAACGGATCAGGACTTTGCGCTGGCAGCTAGCGATTTACAAACTATGCACTATATATATATATTTTTTTCTTTTGGAAATTGTCGCTTTAGTACTTAGTAACGGTACACCCGGCCTCTGCATAACAAGATGCACACAACCGACAACTATCCGCTGTTACACAAAAAATAAACCAACTTGGCGAGAAGTTCATAGTCGTCTAATTAAAAAAATAAACGCCTAGGAAGTTGAAAGTTCAATCCTCATATTACGCAGCCATCCATATCGGGAAAAAATATCCCTCGACGTATCCTCCAAGCGTGTACAACCCTTCGTAAATAGGCCTCGAATTGTGGAGAGGACAGCAAATGGCGAGTAGCCATCCTCCCGATAGATTGCCTGCAAATACGATAATATTTTACCATTAAAAACCTTGTCATTTCTACATAGTCATAGCGATCAAACAATGACAAGCGCTTACACCCTAAACCGAGTTATATCAGCAGTCCAATGTAACCAATTACCAAATACATTGCTAACAGAACGGGGAGGAGATAACCCAGACACTGCTTGGATCATTGCCATGAGGCCAGACCAAAAATCTGAATCTCCAGGCTTCCATAGCACTTGAGACACGGCTTTTGAGATAACATATTTCCTCCGAAGAATGGTTTGCCACACACCATCCTATTTGAGTATCTTAAAAAGCCATTTACCTAGAGGAGCGGTGCTCTTTGTGTGTAGGTAATGAATACCAAGACCACATTAGTCTTTTGGATGGTAATCCACACTCCATTTGGCTAGTCGATATTTTTTTTCTCACAATCTCCATACCAAATAAAAGAATCTTAAACGGAAACAATCCAATCTTTTCGCTGAATAAGAAAAGGCAGATGTGTTCATTAAACCTACCTCTAGTTTTCTCATGAGGGAACCTTGGCCGATAGAAATCACCGCCTATCAGAATGGGATACGGATTATCCTTTTTTTCGTTTTTACCAACTAACGCAGAAAAGCAGCCTTAGAGCATTCTTGAGCAGCATGATAAACGGCGACAAGAGACCGCCTGAAATTATCGACTTTGTTACGGATATAGAATTTAATATAAAAATCTCCAACCGAACTAGGTAAAACATCCATAGCCCCGGCCTGCACTATATAAATGTTGCAACATGTGACTAGGTCACGGGGATGTAATATTACGATAACAAGAAAACATAACTTGTTGTGAACGAGATTGAACAAGGTATAGGATACCATTGATCGGATCCAGTAGTGGAAAACGGGCCTCCAGTCCCGGCCTGTAAGGGGCTTTAGTCCCGGTCCTGGTAACCGGGACTGGAGGGGCGGGACTAAAGGCCCACCCACTAGTCCCGGCCCTCTTACCAGCCGAGACCAATGGGCATCCACGTGGCTGTCTTTGTGGGCGCTGGGTGCCCCCATTAGTCCTGGTTCGTATTACGAACCGGGACAAATGGTTCTCTGCCGCGGCAGAATTTTAGGCACTTTCTCTGCCGCGATAGAGAATTCAATTTGTATCCTTTTTTTTCATTTCAAAATAGTTTTCTACGCTACCACATACCATACATGTTCGTGCATACATAAGATAACTTCTCTTAAGATCGAGCATACACATGGAGATCACAATTATCGGGACTAGAGCCCGTCTATTCAATTACACGGTCGGGGATCATCGGCGCCTATTCACACTAAATTCTCCGGCGTCATCTATCATCTCGTTCATCAAGAATCCTGCCAGTTCTTCAGCAATTGCTACTACGTGTTGCTGTGGTAGGAGCTGATCCCGCATTTTCTCGAACTATATAAGAAAAGGAGATCAATATGAATATCAATCATGATAACAAAAAGTGACGGTAATAAAAATAATGTTATGAATGTATTGCTTACATCGACTCTATAATCATTCAGCTCACTAGTAACGTGCAAATGAACTTGCAAACGTAGAATCCACATAGATTCCTCTTCGGTGGCTGCCTCGCGCACTTTACGAGAATAGAATTCAATCAAAATAATAATCCAACATCACAATTGTATTGAAACTAGAAGTAAAGAGATGCGCGTACTACTTACCGATACCGGCTTAAACGTCAGCTTCTCACTAAAGTCACCCGTAACCGCACTCTTGAACTGGTTCCAAACCCTACCCGGTAAAGAAAATGAATGAGTTATTTATTACGTGATATCTCAGGAAATTAACGAAAGAGACCGATGTAGCGCGAAAATTACCTCTGGAGCATGTCCTGCATGTCCCTAAACATTTCCAGGGGTCCCTTATCAAGTTGAATGTCCATGAGAATCCAGTAGAAACTGTACACGTTTATATATACATCAGTAACTCATCAATTACACTTAACATCGAGTAAGCAAAAGAGAATGTGTACAATAGAGTAATACCCTCACGCGAAATTGTAAGGAAACAATATGTGGTCACAGAAATTTTGCTCCGTTAGAAACCTTAGAAGGTTTTGCTGCGTGTCCTCGGGTTTATCCTTTAGCGTCTGACAATGTATTTTATCTGGGTCAATGAACCCAACACTAAAGATTGACCTTCTTTTACATTCCATGATCTTCATTCTGCATAATAATAGAGTACAAAAGGATATAATTAGGATAATTACATGCAATGAACTGAACAACTGAAAAAATGAACAACTTATATATAGACAATGAATTCAACAACTTACAGACAATATCAACTCATGAGACTTTTGTCGAGGGCGTCGAAAATGTATAACTAGAAGAGTTCTAGAAACTCAACATGGACCTCTTCTGCTCGGAAGTAGTAGTCATGTGGGACTTTCGCCACGATCATTATTCTCTCCTGCTTTACGACTTTCAAGTACCATTTATGTAAACTCCGCATTTGTGTTGGCAGTTGTTGGAACTGCTCAAAGCTAACCAGAGGCTTCCCTGGGACATATGTAGGGACTACCTGAGCCTTGGATAACTTGTCGTCCTGGGAACCTAGCAATTCCTCAACAGTCACATTCATAGAGGCGGCAAGCTTCGCAGCTTCTTCCATATTCTGCTGGGGAAATATCATGGGATACCACCTTGAGGGGTGGGGTCGATTTTTTGGCCTGTTCCCCGAGCTGGGGGACGTCCTTTCTTTTCCCGGTTGCACTTTGACTTGATGATTTGCTCCCGCTTGCACTTCTACTTGATTTGCTATTCTTCACTTCCTTCTGAAGTGTGCGTCGATAGTCATCTAGCTTATGGTGCAAGTCATATTGCGATTTTGTGTTCAGAAAAGAAAGTGCATACGCTTTTTGCTTCTCGGTGTATACCGGGGCGGGCTCGGGTTTCTTCTTTTGAAGCTGCGCAACACATTCGGCCTTTACGATCATGTCGGTTTCCTCGTCAGTACGATCGTAAGGTCTGATAGGAAGATTCTTATGAGGTACTCTTGGGAGGGGCGACATTTATCGTTTTGGGCTCCTGCGTCGTTTAGTACTAATCGGAGGCTGCGGCGGAGATCGGGCTGTGGTGGTCGTAGTCATGGGGTGGGCTTCTTGGAGGTGATGGAGGTGAAGGTGACATGCGACCACTCGGAGGCGGTGTTGGCTTTGGCGTCCAGCCTGGAAGCTTGATGTTGTTCTTGTCCCATAGAATGATACCACCCAGTACTTCTCCGAGTGTCCTCTCACCTTCAGGTCCAGGGATGTCAAGCTCCATTGAGTCCCACCCCATTGCGATTTCATCCACAACAACTTTAGCATAGCCAGCTGGAATCTCACGGCCATGCCAGCGTGCGCCAGGTGGACAAGGTAAAGCACATCCGACCGGCACCTTGATGGATAGGTTCTTCACCTTCTGATGGAGCTCACAAGATGCCTGCTCCTTGATTCCATCCACGGGGTAGCCGGGACCGCCATCTACCATACGTGCATCGTCAGAAGGGACCTCCAATTCAGCCACGCTGCTTCTCCGCTGAGATTGGACGACGGTAATATCGAGTACATGATCTTGTAGGCGCGCTGCTCCTCGAAGTTCGCCAATCTGTTGCTGATGCATTCGAAGTGTTCCTAGCAACTCGGTGAACCTGTCTCCCTCCTCCTCCTGCCGTCGCCTCTTTGCTCTCTCTCGGCTCCTATAAGTATCTCTGTCTTTGGGAAACCCCATCTCCCACGTATAACTAGGGCCAAGGCCTCGTACACGTTCTCCGCGTTCGTCATTCCCGAGGACCTTTGTCAGCAAGTCTTTCTCTCTACCGGGATGGAACTTTGTTGTCCCTGCTTTAATCTCCTTCACCACTTCCTGCCATGTATCCCGGGGTATCCTAATCCCGTCACTGCAAATAAGGTCCCCTGTACTTTCGTCATACTCACTCCCATGCCCAAGGAACCAATTCCTTGCCCTTATATTCCATTCTTCGCGTATTGGTTCTGGAGTGATCCCTTTGGCAAGCATCTCATTCTCTTTAGCATCCCACTTTGACATGGCAGCCGCATAGCCCCCTGGCCCCAGGTGATGGTGATATTTCTTCATCGCGGCATTTTTCTTGTTTTTTCCGACATTTCCATAGAAGGTTGTGACTCCTTGTACTTCACAAATACATCCCAGTTAGCCTGCTGCTTCGTTAGATAGCATTCAAATTTAGGAGTATTCTTCATCTTCTGATACTTTTGCCATAATGCTTTCTTCCAGTTCTTGAATACTTCGGCCATCTTCGTAAGAGTCCACTGCTTGACTTTCTTCCTCAATGCAGCTGTGTCGGCATCATCCTCACATTCTGGCAGGGTGAAATGTGTCATGAGGTCATTCCAAAGACCCTCTTTGCACCTGTCGGCGACATACTCACCCTCTTTCGCCCCTTTGGTCTTATTACACTCTCGAACGATGATCGGGATGCGATCCCTAACCATAAGTCCGCATTGTTGTTTAAATACAGTTTTAGCCTTTTCGGGTTCCAACGGTTCACCCCGTGGTGATACCCGCGTAATTGTATAACGCGTAGATGCGTCCAACTTTTTGGCTGGGCCTCGTTTGGAATATTCTTTGCTCGATGTGGAGGCCTAAGAGAAGAAACATTTGTCAATTTTTATATATATACAACTCAGTTAATGCATCTACTGATCACCAGACTTCATATATATACCTCGCCGTCGACTTCTCCACCACCGGAGCCGTCGGCTTCTCCTTGATCATTTCGGTCGACTTCCTCTCCCTCACCGGAGGGGTTCAGATAAATCGACGGAGATTCGGGTGGATCAACATGGGGGGTGTCGTTGATCATATCCTCGAGAATTTCTTCCTGTGCTAGGTCTCTCTGGATTGGATCCATAGTTTTCTACAAAATGCACACAATAACATTTTTCATTCAATATTGCTGCATAAAATAATACTAAACAATAATATGAACACGTAATTTGCTACAATAATACTAAACAATAGCCAAATTCTAGTGATGCCCTAACCCTAACCCTAAGTCCGGGGGCTCGCAAGCACTACCACATTAACCCTAAGTCCGGGGGCCCGCGAGCACTACAACCCTAACCCTAAGTCCGGGGACCCGCGAGCACTACCACGCTAACCCTAAGTCCGGGGGCCCGCGAGCACTACCACATTAACCCCAAGTCCGGGGGCCCGCGAGCACTACCACCCTAACCCTAAGTCCGGGGGCCCGCAAGCACTACCACATTAACCCTAAGTCCGGGCGTCCGCGAGCACTACCACCCTAACCCTAAGTTCGGGGGCCCGCGAGCACTACCACCCTAACCCTAAGTCCGGGGGCCCACGAGCACTATCACCCTAACCCTAAGTCCGGTGGCCCGCGAGCACTACCACCCTAACCCTAAGTCCGGGGGCCCGCGAGCACTACCACATTAACCCTACGTCCGGGGGCCCGCGAGCACTACCACCCTAACCCTAAGTCCGGGGGCCCGCGAGCACTACCACATTAACCCTAAGTTCGGGGGCGCGCGAGCACTACCACCCTAACCCTAAGTCCGGTGGCCCGCGAGCACCACCACCCTAACCCTAAGTCTGGCTGCCCGCGAGCACTACCACCCTAACGCTAAGTTCGGGGGCCCGCGAGCACTACCACCCTAACCCTAAGTCCGGGGGCCCGCGAGCACTACCACCCTAACCATAAGTCCGGGGCCCACAAGCACTACCACATTAACCCTAAGTCCGGGGCCCGTGAGCACTACCACCCTAACCCTAAGTCCGGTGGCCCGCGAGCATCACCACCCTAACCCTAAGTCCGGCTGCCCGCGAGCACTACCACCCTAATTCCTATATACAAATATTTCCTATATACAAATAATTCCTATATACAAATATTTTCTATATACAAAAAATTTCTATATACAAGTATTTCCTATATACAAATATTTCTATATACAAATATTTCCTATATACAAAATATTTCCTATATACAAATATTTCCTATATATAAAAATATATTTCCTATATACAAATAATTCTTATATACAAATATTTCTATATACAAAAAAATTCTATATACAAATATTTCCTATACACAAAATATTTCCTATATACAAATATTTCATATATACAAATATTTCTATATATAAAAATAAATTTCCTATATACAAATAAATTTCCTATATACCAGCGAGGGGAGGGGCGAGGCCGGGGCTGTGGCGGAGCTCGTGGCGACGTGGGTGGCCGCGGCGGCGTGGGGAGGTATGGTGGCCGGGGCGGTCAGCCGGGGAGGCGCGATGCGGGGAGGGGTCAGCCGAGGAGGCGCGACGCGGGGAGGAGCTCGCGGCGGCGAGGGGAGGCGCGACGCGGGGAGGTCAGCCGGGGAGGCGCGGCCGAGGACGACGCCAGAGATTTGGCAGCCTGGCGGCATAACGCAGCTCCTCGCGATGTGTTTCCTCGGTAGATGGATTCGACCGGGGAAGAAGCGACGCATTAAATACCCCCCACCCTTTAGTCCCGGTGCGTGGCATAAACCGGGACTAAAGGGGGGGTCTTTAGTCCCGGTTCCATCCACGCACCGGGACTAAAGGCTTTGGGCGCCTTTTCGCCTGCAGAGCCTTTAGTCGCGGATGGTGTTCTAGGCCGGGACTAAAGGCCCAAATTTGCGCGCGCTGGGCCTAAGTTGGCGCCTGTTTTTTCAAATATTACAATTTGTAGCTATTAGATTTTTTAAACATTTGAATTATACAATTTTTGCATACTTATGATTTTGTGAAAATTTTCAACATGAAAAGTTTTTGAATTTAAATAACTAATCCAAATCTATTTTCTGTTTTATAAAATAATTATTCTAACTAGTGAAACTAATAACCATTTTGCCATTTCCAATTTAAAAATGCATTAACTATTACTCCCTCCGTCCTAAGGCTTAAGGCATATATTTTTTTTGAAAAGTCAAGCTACGGAAAGTTTGACCAAACTTTTTGAAAAACTATCAAGAACTATGAAATTATATAGATACCACGTGAAAATATATTTCATGATTTATCCAAGGGTATATATTTTATATTGTAAATCTTAATATTTTTTTCTAAAAACTTGGTCAAACTTTACATAGTTTGACTTTAAAAAAAATTTATATGCCTTAAGCCTTGGGACGGAGGTAGTATATTTTGCATATTTTTGAATCTCACTAAAATTTTAACATAAAAGTACTTGAATTTGAATAAGAGATTCAAATCCATTTTCTATTTTATAAAATAATTATTCTAACTAGTCAAACTATTAACCATTTTGCCATTTTCATGTGATTCCGACGCTCCGGTGGTCTTCCTCCGGCGAAACCCTAGATCGGGGCCCCGGATCTTCTACCCCTATAGCTTTCTCTGTACGAGGGTAGCCCCTTTAGGATTTAGGGTTTAGGGTTTAGGGTTTAGGCTTCCCTCCTCTGACTTCCCGTCATTTCTCACTATATATATGTAGGCTTGGTCGTTGCCATAGCACATCTAGACTCATATCTGCCCCCTCCCTCCACTCTATCCCATGGCTTCCACCATACCTCTAACCCCAGGGAGGCGGAGATGGAGTCTTTCACGGGCTAGCGGGAAAATATTTTCCGAGGCGGAACTTCCGAAGATGCCATAGGGCGTGTGCACCAAGGGCATCTTCGAGAAGTTCCGCCATGGTAGATTTCCCAACCCTTTCCTCCATCCATGGGGATGAAACTCTCCATCCATGTTGGCTTGTTGAGTTGCTTGCCATGGTGTATCGATGCTCCTTTTATAGGCACGGCGCCGCTTCTACTTTGTCTTCTTCCTCCGACAGGGTGTCGTGCGCTACATGCTTTATCTCATCGAGCAGTGCGTCCACCCACGCGTCCTTATCCTACCGACAGCTTTAGTCCCGGTTTGAGCCCCTACCCGGTACTAAAGGTTACCCACGCGTCCTTATCCCACAGCGTTTTGTTAGATACACAAAAACCACCTTTAGTCCCGGTTGCACCCACCAGCCGGTACTAAAGGTTAGCCACCCCCCAGATAAGGCCCTCCCAGATAAGCCTCCCCCAGATAAGGCCCCCCATCTTTTGTCCTGGTTTGAGCCCCCACCCGGGATGAAAGTTTCCCGCGCCACTGCGTTCCCGCGCTTTCCACCGGTTCCTACCTCTGTATTCCCGCCATTTTTTTAGTATATATATGTACGCTTGGCCTCCATTTACATATCACATCTAGACTCATCATTCTCTTCCCATGGCTTCCATCGTATCTCTAACCACCCGGGAGGCGGAGGTGCTTTGCGCCTCGAACTACCCCTGCCCACCGGGCTACCGCGTCCCCACCGGCTGGATGCTGAGCGCCGGAGGCGTGCCGGTCCCTCCTGTCCCTCTAGGTGTGGAGCGCCGGATGGCCATCACGAACCACTACTACCTCGAGCTCACACCAGAGCAGCGGAGGAATCCCAACTGGCATCCCGACTATTTCCTGACTTGGGAAGCCTTCTTCATCAATCGGCGTGAGAGGGCATTTGCCAGGCACGAGGAGGACGGCCCACCTCCTTCGAACTTCAACGAGGCCGGCCATCGGCTGTGGTGGCGCGGACGGCCTCTCCAGAGTGTCATGGACTACAACACGACCGACAATAACCCCCGCCTGCGGTACCCTCAAATCCAGCCCACGCGTGCCCAACCTTCAAGGTTCGACTACGGCGACCCCGACGACGACAGCGACGATGGCGCCGGCGACTACGACGACTACAGTGGCGCGTATTACAGGGCTAGGCAGGGGCATGACTAAATCACTCCAACATTAGGCATGTTTCTTAATTTTAGTTGTGCTATGTATCTTATTTTTCAGTTGTGCTATGTATCCTTAGTGTTTGTGGGTTCCTTTATGTCTCAAATAAAAGGTTTAATACATTACATAGATTTATGTCTCAAATAAAAGGTCTAATATATTATTACACATCACCAACATCTAGTGTTGTGGTTTTCTTCTGCACCGTAGCCATGGAGAATCTTCATCATTTAACAGGATGCTTGGGTCAGTTTTCACTTTGAAGGGCGGAATTTCATGAAACTTATTGTAATCTTCTGACATGTCTGTCTTGTCATCCACTCCCATGATGTTTCTTTTCCCTGAAAGAACTATGTGGCGCTTTGGCTCATCGTATTCTGTACTCTTTTGCTTATCTTTCCTTTTTCTCGGTTTGGTAGACATGTCCTTCACATAGAAAACCTGAGCCACATCGTTGGCTAGGACGAATGGTTCATCCATGTATGCAAGATTGTTGAGATCCACCGTTGTCATGCCGTACTTTTGGTCTACATGTACCCCGCCTCCTGTCAGCTTGACCCATTTGCACCGAAACAAAGGGACCTTAAAAGTAGGTCCATAGTCAAGTTCCCATATCTCCTCTATGTACCCATAATATGTGTCCTTCTGCCCATTGTCATATGTTGCATCAAAGCGGACACCACTGTTTTGGTTGGTGCTCTTTTTTATCTTGGGCGATCGTGTAAAATGTATTCCCATTTATCTTGTACCCTTGGAAAGTACATATAGTCGAAGATGGTAACCTGGCCAACGAGTACAACTCATCTCCAACAGTGGTGTTATTCATGAGATGTGTCTACAACCAATTGCCAAAATTCTTCTCGTGTTCCCCTTTAATCAAGGTTTCAGGATTCCCCGGCTTTTCAGAGCGTAGAATATTCTTGTGTTTCTCGATATACGGAGCCACCACGGTGGAATTGTGCAGAACTGTGTAGTGTGCTTGAGTGAAAGAATGCCCGTCCCTACATACCATTGATTTCCTTCCTAGTGTGCCTTTTCCAGTCATCCTCCCCTCATACCGAGATTCAGGAACACCAATCGACTTAAGGTCAGGAAGAAAGTCAACACAAAACTCAATGACCTCCTCTGTTCCATAGCCCTTGGAGATGCTTCCTTCTGTCCTAGCACGGTTATGAACATATTTCTTTAAGACTCCCATGAACCTCTCGAAGGGGAACATATTGTGTAGAAACACAGGACCGAGAATTCTAATCTCTTCGACTAGGTGAACTAGGAGGTGCGTCATAATATTGAAGAAGGATGGCGAGAACAACAACTCGAAGCTGACCAGACATTGGATCACATCAATCTATAACCCTGATAGACTTTATCGATCGATTACCTTCTGAGAAATTGCATTGAGGAATGCACATACCTTCACAATGGCTAGTCAAACATTTTCTGGTAGAATTCCCCTCAATGCAACCGAAAGCAATTGCGTCATAAGCACATGGTAGTCATGAGACTTTAGGTTTTGAATTTTTTTCTCTTTCATATTTACTATTTCCTTTATATTCGACGAGAAGCCATACGGGACCTTGATACTGAAAAGGACTTCAAAAAAGATTTCCTTCTCTTCTTTGGTAAGAGCGTAGCTGGCAAGCCCTTGAAACTGCCCTGGATGCTTGCCGTCTCATCCTTTATGATGTTGCTGGTCCTCCCGTGCTGCCGGGGTATCTTTTGACTTCCCATACAAGCCCAGGAAGCCTAGATATTCACGCAAAGATTCTTCGTCAGGTGCATCACGTCGATTGCAGAGCGGACCTCATGCACTTTCCAATAGGGTAGCTCCCAAAATATAGATTTCTTCGTCCACATGGGTGCGTGTCCGGTAATGGGGTCTTTCGGAACAGGTTGTCCTCCAGGACCCTTTCCAAAGATTACATCCAAATCCTTGACCATACCAAATACATCAGCACCACTACGGGGGACAGGCTTCGTCCGGGTTTCTTCCTTGCCATTGAAATGCTTACCTTTCTTCTTTAAGGGATGACTAGGCGGAAGAAAACGACGATTGTACGGGTACATATTCTTTCTACATTTATCCAGATATATACTTTCAGTCTCATCTAAACAGTGCGTGCATGCATTGTATCATTTGTTCGTTTGTCCTGAAATGTTACTAAGAGCAGGCCAATCATTGATGGTTACGAACAGCAACGCTTGTAGGTCAAATTCCTGCTGTTTGTGCTCATCCCACATACGTACACATGGTTTGGCCCACAACTGTAGAAGTTCATCAACTAATGGCCTTAGGTACACATCAATGTCGTTGCCGGGTTGCTTCGGGCCTTGGATGAGCACTGACATCATAATGAACTTCCGCTTCATGCACAACCAAGGAGGAAGGTTGTAGATACATAGAGTCACGGGCCAGGTGCTGTGACTGCAGTTCTGCTCCCCAAAAGGATTCATGCCATCGGTACTTAGACCAAACCATAAGTTTTTTGCATCACCAGCAAAGTCTGGGAAGTCTCTCTTGATTTTTCTCCACTGCCGACCATCAGCAGGGTGCCTCAACATCCCATCTTTATTACGGTCTTCCATGTGCCATCGCAACAACTTGGCATGCTCTTTATTTCTGAACAAACGTTTCAACCGTGGTATTATAGGAGTATACCACATCACCTTGGCAGGAACCCTCTTCCTGGGTGGCTCGCCCTCAACATCACCAGGGTCATCTTTTCTAATCTTATACCGCAATGCAGTGCATACCGGACATTTATCCATATTATCGTACTTGTTAGCACGGTAGAGGATGCAGTCATTAGGGCATGCATGTATCTTCTGCACGTCTAATCCTAGAGGGCAGACAAGTTTCTTTGCTTCGTACGTACTGGAGGGCAATTGGTTATTTCTTAGAAGCAGCATCTTCATTATTACCAGCAACTTTTCAAATCCCGAGTCAGTCATACCGGTCTCTGCCTTCCACTTCAACAATTCTAGTGTGCTACCCAGCTTCTTCTGGCCATCTTCACAAGTTGGATACAGCAATGTGTTGTGGTCCTGTAACATCTGCTCGAACTGCAACCTCTCCTTTTCTGTGTCGCAGTCTCGCCTTGCATCACTAATGACCCGACAAAAATCATCAACGGGCTCATCTGGTTCCCGTTCTTCACCCCTTCTTCTTCATTATCTTCAACTGCGGTATCATCGTTTTTAGGGAAAATAGATCGATAGTTGTCATCATCGTTCTCTTCTTTATCACCGTCTTCCATCATAACCCCTCTTTCTCCGTGCTTGGTCCAAACATTATAGCCGGACATGAAACCGGACCGAAGCAGGTGGCTCTGAACGACTCTTGAGGAAGTGTGAGCCTGCTCATTCCGACATTCAACACATGGACAGCACATAAAACCATCCCGACGCTTGTTCGCCTCGACCACAAGGCGAAAAGAACGCATGCCTTCTCTGTAAGCGTCAGAGCGTCGGTCACCGTACATGCATGGGTGGCTCATCTGCATCATACAACCATGCATATATATCAAATGCAATCACGATGCTTAAATTAGTATCGCGCGGTCAAAATGATAAAATAGTTGCTAACCTTTTAGGACACTTCAAAACAAAGAGGAGAAACCTTAAGTGTCGCTCTGGAACCTCATATCATATTTTGTCTTGTGTGAACTCAAGTGGCATCGCTCTAACTGGCATTTCACCGAACACCTCTAGTGCATATGAAGAAAAAAAGTTAGCACAAAGTTATACCCACCTCTCACATAGGAAAAAAATAGGAGAGAGTGGAGGGCTAGGTGCATATATATAGGGCCCGATCATTAGGTCCAAACCGGGACTAAAGGTTCTGCCAGGAGCACGCGCGCCAGCCCAGACCCATTTGTCCCGGTTTGTATCTCAAACCGGGACTAATGGTTCCTTACGAACCGGGACAAAGTACCTCGGCCTCCTCGGGCCGTCTGGTTCGTACCATTAGTCCCGGCCCAGCCACGGCCGGGACTAGTGGCCCGAACCAAAGGCCCATTTTCTACTAGTGATCTCGGACAAGTTGTATCGAGAAACAAAAGGAAGAGGATGCTACATTTAGACGGTTCAAACGACATTGTCATCAGGAATGCATAGGGGTCACATGGATATCCTTGGTCCCTCTGTTGATCATTGATACCGATCATGTCTAGAGCATTCCCGAGCCGTGACAGGATACACTTAAGGGTACGATGAGAGCGATCGTTCGTAAGACGAAATCATAGTAGAGAAAGAGAGAAAACCGGAATCATTCCGCGGAGAGATCCGAAGTTGTTCGGAGAAAGAATAAAGGAAAAGTCCAGAAAAGTGTTTTCGGATAAATAGGAATTTAAATATATATTTATTATATGTTAATTGTGAATTAATATATTATAAATAATATTTCGATTAAGATTTATAAAGGCAACTTTTATATTAGGCTAAATCTCGGAGGGAAATAGCCTAGAATAAAAACTGAGGAAAAATAAAAGGAAAAAGAAAAGGAAACAGCCACGTGGGCGACGGATATTATCCGCCGCAGAGGACGGACACCAGCTGGCCGCAGCCGCTGCCAGTCCAGCTCGACCCGGCCCATGAGGAGCTCGCGGGGAGCCAGCCGGCGAGCTGTGCCGCTGGGCGCTGGCTCCACCCAGGCGGGTGAGGCTGGTCCGCCTGGTTGCTACCCCCCTTCTTGGTCAGCCTCTTGAGCTGGGCAGCGGTGGCGCCACCACCGGTGGCGACTCTTTTCTTCTTCTTAATTAATAATTTGGCTGGCCCAGCCAAATTGCTCCCTCTCCTTTTGCCCTTTTTCCCTTTGTTTTAGTCCCACATGGGGCATCTAATGGAGAGGGTACGCCCCCTCCGCCTATATAAAGGAGTGCCCATGGGTGGGATTAAAAAACACCAAAAAATACACAACTGGAGAAGTCCTTTGGTTGACTTTCTCCTCCTCCCTCTCTCTCTATACCTCGTGACCATGGGAATATATTGCTTAATTTGGAACTTAGCAAAAAGGTCAAACTTCATCGATTAATACCCACGCCTGAGGAATATCCTCGTAAAAGGTGATCTTCTATTCTTGATACAACAACCATTAGGAGATAATTTGATGACTTCGAAATGTTTGTGTTTTCTCCATAATCATCCAATAAGCCATTCTCCATTCAATGGAGAGTTAGGCTACATTTTGTATTCTATAGAATAAGGCACATAGAGTATGAGCCGTTGGATGGGTTTTCCTCCATCATGGATGAAAAGAGAATGTCTGGAAAAACACTTAGCGATCTTGCATTAGAGTTGAGAACTCTTGGAAGGGCTTGATTGCAACGGAGGTCATGGATGAAAAGGTATATGTAAGATATACAAATTATGTGGTTCTTGCAAAACTCGTTGCAGTTTGCAAAGTATTTGATACTTGTCCTGTTTTGTGAAAGCAGGAGGATCTGCTTGAGAATTGCTGGTTTTGAGGCAATGTGACTTGATGACGGCAAGCAAAACAGTTGATGGCCGACATCACTTCTTCCCTCAAATTTTATCATTTGGATTAGTGGACTTGAATATAATTTGTAATCCTAGTTTATGTGTCTTGCTTTTGGCGAGACGATTATTCATATGAACAAGTTACAAACCAGTTTGTACTATTCTTATGAACAATACCTTATGGTCACATTATGATTATAAATAAGTTATTCTCATCACTATGTTAATGATAATGGTTTAAACATTTATAAAGGATTAGAATGCTAAAAGATATCCGAAGTTTAATAATGATATGGCACTACAGTTTAAGTCATTTTGGTTATTGCAGGTTCTTTATGAAAGATCGGGGTCCTAGATGCTTAATCTAGAGACTTTGCAAAACCATGCCTCTTGGGCAGAATGACTAAAACTCCGCATTTTGGTAAAACGGTGATATGCGAAGAAATGTTGAATCTTATACATAGTGATGTATCACATTTTCAACAAGTAGTGGAAATCATTTATTGTGGACTTAAGTGAATAAGTTTATTTACTTAATGGAACATGAAGTTTCAAATGATTTGAATTGTTCAAATGAGTTCATAACTAAATGGGATATTGAATTAACTGAATTAACAAGTCTCTTCGATTTGATCGACATGACTAAGGTATTCAAGTTAAGTTTAGCATAAAAAGAACTTGTGAATGATGTTTCACAAATTATGATAATTGGATGAATTCAAACTTTGTTGAAATATCCAAACATCATAATCATTTTGTATTAGATACATATTATCTCTTATCAGGGTTGTAGTTATCGTTTAGATCTAAAGATCGAAATAAGCAAACACTCATTTGGAATACAAAGGAATATCTAAAAGATTCGTGGAAACAACACCATAATTGTTATGACACGTTTGAGTTTCTGGAGATTTCGACAAGTCAAAATCGTGGCAAATAAACAAGTCTTTGTAGAGCATTCTTAGGAAGCTATGAATGCATCTTCCACAAAGGGGCAAACTTGATGTTGTCCTAAGTTGATGTGTCTTGATGAAGATACAGGTGGAAGAAAGTAAAAGATCAAAACAAGGTATTCGACCTTGCCTCCGAATTGTTGAGTGGCGCAGCGGAATTTGTTTCGTGAATCCAAACTCTACAAATAGAGGAGAAACCAATGATGATGATCATAAAGTTTCAGTGAATACTTTTACTAAAGAAAGTAGGATTCAACTATATATTCTACAATTTTGTGGAATTATATCATTGATTCACTTGTCATGTTTTGAACAAGACATACCTACGAAATACAAAGAAGCATGATGGACCTGAGTGTGAAAAATGAATGGTCATTGAAATCTCGTTAGTGGAAATCTCAATTTGATTATGATCAAGGAATTTTTGGAATATCCAAGATTATCAAGAGGACCTGGATTTGAGTGGGAGCAAATCAGCTTGGCTAATTCATAATATGTAACTGACATATTCTGACTGGGAGCTAAGTGAAATCCCTAGATCTCAAATATGAATGTCATATTTGAGTGGGAGCGTGAAATCATTCTGGATATGTGGATGACATATGTGAATGATGTGATTGGTGTTTAAGTTAGGGTGAAGTTGAAGTTATTAAACAATAAGATCTATCAAGATAGATTTGTGAGTTTAATAAACACTGAATGTCGAATGCTTCCTGGACTTGATTTTGAAAGATGTTCAGAATGTCCTAAACAAGATTCTGGAGTAGATCAGAATGGAACAAGGTGAGAAAGTAGTTCTCACTGTATGAAGCATTGAGTTAGTATTGTAACGATGGTTGAAAGAAAGAGATGCGTTGCATCTCCTGTGCCTCAGTCATAGGTTCTTCCATATAACCATGTTGTATACTCGACATAAAGTGACCCGAGGTTCTGGTTGGTAGGACAACGTCTTAACTATAAGAGCATGTATTTAAGTGATTCCTGAGTTGATCACTGAAGCAGAATTAATTTTGTACTTAAATGGCAAGAAGCAATGTAAGTGGCATAGTTGGATTTCATGCACTAGGATCTACATAGATATAGAAGTATAAAAGCTTTATCTGATGTGATGTATAATGTTATGGCAGGGCTAGTTCGCTTTTAATGTAGAATGATGTGTCCTAGGGCCCAGTGCCCATGAGAAAGCCCTCGAGGTTGATCTAACGTCACCGTAAGCTCCTGGAATCCGGCCTCGTTCTGCTGCCATGACTATAGTATATACACAAAGGATAGCAAAGTGTGTTTCGAAGTTTAGATGACAACAGTGAAAACGACCATCATCATAAACACTAGAAACTAAAGTCTCGCTTTGTTGCCAAACAAATACTTCGACCCATTATAAGATAATGGAGTGAATGTAAAAATTAGTAAGACATTAACGATTTGCAAAAGACATAATGATCTGGTAAAACAGAACATGGACATGACGTTTCCCATGAGCATGCATGATCTATAAACGCATATGGCATATGGTTTATATGAGTAAATGCGAGCTAGTTTATTTGTACTCTAGTGCAAGTGGGAGACTGAAGTAGATATGCCCTAGAGGCAAATAGTAAATAGGTTTTTATTGTCATATCTCAATTAGTTTATAATAGTTTCATATTGTGTTATAACTGTGCCAAGTAGAAACATTGGTACAGGTGTGGTATGAAACAACCAAGTCCCTAGTAGCCTCTATTCATACTAGTTCGTTGGTCACGAAGATGATCTGGGTTTCAAGATCATGGGCATTTATGCCGACTGACAACGAGATCATATCATTGGGGAATGATGTGGTTGGACATTCCTCGAAGGATTGCAACACGATCAAGTCATAGAGTTCATTGTTGCAACAACTATACCTAGACTCCTTCTCCTTAGTCCGTGAGCTCATATTACTCACTGTTTTCCTAGGCTGCTTAGACTGCATCAACCGTCATCTGGTAACGCGGTGGCCATAAAGGTGTACGTTGGGTATTCCGAAGGAACAGTAGATGACATGTGACTGCAAGACCGGGATTTGTTCACCCACATGACGGGTAGAGATACATATGGCCGACTTGGTGAGATTACATCTATAAATGTTGCAACATGTGACTAGGTCACGGGGATGTAATATCACGGTAACAAGAAAACATAACTTGTTGTGAACGAGATTGAACAAGGTATAGGATACCATTGATCGGATCTCGGACAAGTTGTATCGAGAAACAAAAGGAAGAGGATGCTACATTTAGTCGGTTCAAACGACATTGTCATAAGGAATGCATAGGGGTCACATGGATATCCCTGGTCCCTCTATTGATCATTGATACATATCATGTCTAGAGCATTCCCGAGCCATGAGAGGATACACTTAAGGGTACGATGAGAGCAATCATTCGTAAGACGGAATCATAGTAGAGAAAGAGAGAAAGCCGGAATCGTTCCGCGGAGAGATCCGAAGTTGTTTGGAGAAAGAATAAAGGAAAAATCTGGAAAAGTGTTTTCGAATAAATGGGAATTTAAATATATATTTATTATATGTTAATTGTGAATTAATATATTATAAATAATATTTAGATTAAGATTTATAAAGGCAACTTTTATATTAGGCTAAATCCCGGAGGGAAATAGACTAGAATAAAAACTGCAGAAAAATAAAAGGAAAAAGAAAAGGAAACAGCCACGTGGGCGGCGGATATTATTCGCCGCACAGGGCGGACACCAGCTGGCCGCAGCCGCTGCCAGGCCAGCTCGACCCGGCCCATGAGGAGCTCGCGGGGAGCCAGCCGGCGGGCTGCGCCGCTGGGCCGCTGGCGGGGTAAACGGCCCACCCGGGCAGGCGGGGTCCAGGCAAGCGGGCCGCTGGCCGCTGCCGGCCCACCCGAGCAGGACTGAGGGCGGGTGGCCGCTGGCGCCACGGGCCGCGGGGGCGAGGCCGGCCCGCCTGGCTGCTGCCCCCCTTCCTGGCCGCTGCTACTGAGCTGGGCCGCTGTGGGCGTCGCCGGCCCACCCGCTTTTGCCCTTTTTCCCTTTGTTTTAGTCCCACATGGGGCACCTAATGGAGAGCATACGCCCCCCTCCGCCTATATAAAGGGGTGCCCATGGGTGGGATTAAAAAACACCAAAAAATACACAACTGGAGAAGTCCTTTGGTTGACTTTCTCCTCCTTCCTCTCTCTCTATACCTCGTGACCATGGCCCCATGTCTGGGCTGTGTGATCGAGGCACACCTGCAGTATGCCGTTGCGCTGCAGAGATTCCTAGCCGGATATCAACTTCCGCACTCCCGGCGGGATCGGGGAGCCGGAGGTCTCATCGTGCATCGGATGTGTACGAAGACACGAGGCGCAACACTTGGGGCGCTTAAATGTCGTGAGCCGGAGCTGTTGCACGATGAGGATGATGAAGATCAAGAAGGAGCAAGGGTGACCTGCGAGGAGCTTCGCGACCTTGAGGTCGGCTTCGAGTATGACTACATCAATACGGTCTACAAGGGTATGTATTCTCTACGCTCTGGCTGTTACCGCATTACTACATAGATAGATCCTAGGAAGTTTCTGGGGTTTCATCGTAGGGAAATTTTTGTTTTCCGCATCGATCCCCTACACCTAGACCTCCGACGCTCCTCCTCTCCTCCGCACCACAACCCGACGGTCACCTTCTCCCCTCGCTCTTGACCTCCCACGGATCCACGGCGCCGCCAACCAATCCTCCTCAAACTCTTTGTATCTCGACCCCGAGATAACACCGTGCAAAAACCTTAGCAACGCCCCTACATGTCAACATTGATGATGAACGATCCCTGCGTCTCGCGGTGGCTGACCCCGCTCGTCTGCTTCCTAGTCAGCCCATTCCGGCTCCAGCGCTCATCTGGAAGATGGGTAGTCGGTTCCTTCAGATATGTCGCTGTCGTGATGCTGAGGTCGACCTTCTACTTCCACTGCTCTCCTACGATGGACACAACGTCCTGCTGCTGACCGAGCCCCTACGCCACCGGATCCAGCCTCCACATACCTCCCAGAGCGCCTTCAAAGACTCTGCCGCTGCAGGAAATCGGTCTCGCACTCGACGCCGAGACGCTCTTAGCCAGTTCCCCTAGATTCTCCCTTTTGGCTCTTATTTTTCCTACAACCTTCTTAGGGCATGTCTGAGTCCATGCGTAGATACCAGTGATGGTGTTCAAGCACATGTTGTCCTACCAGCTCCAGGATGAACGAGACATCAATCCCAACACACTACTAATACCTTCGATCCGGATTACAAATGTAGTATAGCTCTTTTTACCTAGTAGACCTAGGTTTATCGAATCCTCGGGAAGCAAAAGCGTAGTGAAGTTACTTTAACGGACCTTCGGGAGTTTTAGAATCCCTTTTGTGTTTTTACCGGACCAAGAGTTTGCGTCTTTTTGTCGTTGTCAATGATGGAGAGAGAGAGGGCCTAGAGCGTTCGGTTTCACCTGTAGCTGTGCAAAACATCTGACGGGAATAAAAGATAAATATAAAGTATGCATGTAATTGTTAGAGCAAGATAGATTATATGTGGGCAGTGCTTCCATAATTGCTATTGCCCCCGCAACCGCTTATAGAAATAACCTACTAGTCTCATCCATAGAAGAAAGATACCTAATGATATGCATAGTGACGTCACCATTAATTCCAAATAAATCCCTCACATACAGCCGTACTACCACTTCTGCCACTTGGGTTTCCAACCTGCAGATTAGTCAATACTCATACTCCCTATAACTGGCTCAATCCTCGGGGTCTTGGGTACCTGAGAAGTCCTTAGATTGAGGCAAGATAGGATACAATAATCATCATGTCATACAAACTAATACATGATCCCATCTATAATAAATAACATGCACAAAAGCTACATGGCTAGGCCGAAGCCCTTATCCCAAGAAGAATTACTCACACATAGAGATGAGATCAACAATCACAAACATTATAATGGAAATCATGAGATTGATAGCAAATAGTCTTGCAATATCGCCAATCGAAGATGAGATCTACTATTACAAGTGGTGGAATATGACTATGATGGTGGAGAAGGGTTTGGAGATCTGGAGGCGGTTGATGATCTGGGGCAGGGACTTGAGGACATACTGACTCTGGTAGGGCTTGGCTCTTTTCTCGTCGTCCGAGGCTTCTTTATATCGGGGTCCCTTCACAAAAGTTGTTCTGTTTGACCTAGCGGTGGCGGCGCCAGCTATATGACCGAAATTTTATTTTGGTAGTATAGTTGGTCGTTAAAGCGTTTTCCTTCGCTTCACGACTCCTGGTTTCTTCTGGTTGTCGGAAATCTCGTATCTTTGACTTTAATATAGTGATTTCCATCTTCAAATGTCATCTGTGCAAGGAAAAATAGCAAGAAAGGATTGCATACCCTTTTAATTATTAGGCATTAGTGGCAGGGTTTAATTATTAGGCATTAGTGGCAGGGTTTAGAGAGATATTTCATAAAAAATAGGAATAATATCCAGTTTAAATATGAATAATATCCAGTTTAAATGTAGATGGCTATATTTAAGAGCTATCAACTACACCACAGCACTAGATTCCCTACCAAGATCTGTCGGGAAAAGTCAGTTTACCCAATATATTGTTGGTCGGAAATACTCCAATCAAACCGTGGGTCGGTAAAAGCTATGCATGCCAACAGAATGTCGGTTGGAAATACTGTGAACGTTTGGCATCACGTTGTCGGTCGGCAGTTCGGCTACTCCTGACTGACTATTGGTCGGAAAATATTACCGATCGACCGCTGGTTGTTTGGCTCGATGAAATTCCGCGGAGTATGAAGAGGAGTATAACTCCAAAGCTGCAGAGGAAGGAGAAGCCATGAATGAAGGATCCGAGGAAAACTCTCCCAAAATGCAGGATGACATGGATATCAGAGATAATCCCGAGGTCCAGAAGTCCGAAAGTACCGATCAGAGCTTGACTCCGGGAAGCGGAACCAAAGCCGTCTTTGCTACCGACGCTGCCAAGAAGGCAAAGAAGAAGAACAAGACCCCGACAAAAGATCCTCCGGCAGAGGAGGTGATTGCCGAGGAATATGAGGAAGACTCGGATGGAGCATTGATCCGAGAAGAGCCCAAAGAAGAATCGGTGGATGGACACGTCATCACCAAAGTTTCGCATAAACTCATCGATGATGCATTGACCACACCTATTCCTACAGCTGTAGAACTTACTACTGAAGAGCTGGACGAAAGGGCTTAGGCCCTAGAAGAGCGTCACCAAGTACTCCTCGATGAAGCTAAAAACCTTGAGGAAGAAAAGAAACACATGGCAACTACGGAGAAGTACAACTCTAGGCAACATCAGAAGACCAGGAAACGTCATACTCATGATAACGAATTCCCGCAGATTCATAAAGTCCTCTTTGGAGGACACCATGGGATGCCTCGACGCGAAAGTAATGGGGATTGGGTGTATGCAACACCAGTGCAAAACACCATTGCGGCTCGAGAAATCCTATCTGCTAATCCAGGCCCAGAGGAGATCTGATTGGGCATTAAACTCCACGGTGGCTCTCTTTCTCTATCGCCGCCGCCGCCGCCGCTGCCCAGCCGGAGGATGATGAGGAAGCCATTCTTCCAGAACGCCGGTGACCTTAGATGGTAGGAGCTGGAGGTGTTTTTGCTGGAGGTAGTGATGCGCTAGGTTCGTGGGAGGCGTAGAGGAGAAGGAAACGACGCTGGATTTGGTGAAGAAGATTGGGGGAGAAATCCACACCACTTATATCCATCAGACACGTCAAGATTCGTGTAAATGCTACAGTAAACATGCCACGCGTCGTGGAAAGGACGGGGAAACCTCCGCGCGATGATTACACCACCTCGATCTCTACACACGCATTGAAATGGCGCCTCGGTTCCACGAAAGGCGGACCCACCAACAGTCGTGCTGACAGGAAATGTCTGTAAGTGACGTAACTTGATCATGGCTGGTGTCAGGCTATGTCAGAGACCAAGTTCCTGCTTAGTTTGAATTTCGAGCTGGAAATCTGAATAAATGTACTGATAGGTCCGACTTATTTTTAATAACCGGATCGTATCTTTTGTTTTAAAGTTTCAGGAACCCTTCAAGATTCTGCAAGCCGAAGATCAAGGAAGATGATGATGAATCCGACTTTGGATCTTGGAGGCTTCCAGGGGCTGCTGTTGGGGATATACTTTCCGGATATCCTCACAGTTCCTCACTGACCAGGGTGGCCCACTTCGGGTTAGAGCTTTGCTTCACGGCGCCCATCGGGAGAAGAGACGGAGTCCAGTCCGGCTACGGGAAGGCCCAGAAGACTTACCGATATAGGCCCATAGTGTTACTAGTAGTTCAAGATGTACTCTGTAACCGACTCTTAGTTGTAGCCGGATAGATATCTCCTGTAAACCCTAGGCCGGATATCTATATAAGCCGTCCTAGGGAGAGCCTTTAGGGAACCTACCTTCACAATAGTCTACAATCTCAACTCGCACAGGCGAAACCCTTGTAACCCATATTCTGGCTCTGCCGTATTACTGGATTGCTAGCAGGAGTAGGATCCGTCCAAAGCCAGCGGATTCGAACCTGGGTAAACTTGTGATGCTCACCGTCCCGGAACACCGTACATCTCACACCCCTCTCTTCCGCATGCCTCGAGGACCCCCTCATGGCGTACTTGTCATCAATCCGACAACATGTATGATGTGTGTAGGTACCCGCACGATCATGTCAACCTCGGTTGAGCACGAGTTGACAAAAAGAGCTCTAGAGAGCATCCCCAAGTGAGTTCAAGATCGAACCCAACTCTAATACCTTTTGCGTGCTTTGCATCTTTCATGCTGACAAATTGCCCTTTCCTATGGTTAGCTTGCAAGCATGTTAATGGTATTCTTCCAGCTTGTGACAATCATGTTTCGTTGCGATTGGATTTTGATGCTTTGTGTGTTGCAACAAAAATGTTGAACAATTTCTCTTTCTGAAGTTTTGTGTGCAACCATAATGCAATTATCATCATGTATTGTCATGAGAGCTTCCAAGTATCTCGTATTATTGTTGCAACAAACATAAGGACCAATTTCTGTTTCATACGGTTTGTTTGCAAACATGTTGATTTTTCTTCCGCTTGTGATACTGATACATCTATGATTTTTGATTTGGATGATTTGTGTGTGGCATCCAATATATCGAACAATTTCTCTTTCCAATGGTTGGTTTGCACATATAGTGATGCTGGTTTGGATATTCCTGTTCATGTGTTTTTGCCGAATTCTCCTAGATTTGCATGAAAGATGTTTTTCAATACTTAGTAGGAAAATGCTTATCCACAGGGGTCACATCAGTGGCGCACCTCTAAAGGGTGCCCCACGAACATTTAGTCGTGGCGCACGCGGGGAATAATGCGCCACTGACCTGCACTTATCTGTGGTGCACGCTCAGAACGGTGCAACACCCATATGTGGACCCCTGCGCTGGTGGGCGATCCCGTCCATGGGCGGCATATCCGTGGCCCACGGGATACGTGTGCGCCACATATAACAGCGACATCAGTGGTGCACGGATTTTTGAAACTTATCAGTGGCGCACCTTATAGGTGTGCACCACTCACGTAGAATATCAGTGGCGCACCAGATAGGGGTGTGCCACAGCTAATTTTAAAAAAATCTGCCTTCACCCCCCATCGCTTTTTTTTGCAAATAATTATAAAAAATGAAAAATACTTCAGAAAATAAAATCCTTTCATATACAGGTAGGTTATATGGTTTATTTTGTAGGAAAATTAAGAAATATGAATTTCAGCATTTTTTGCAAAAAAGGTCATGGCACAGTGAAACGGCCATAACTTTTGCATACGACTTCGAAAAAATATATAATATATCAAAACAATGAGCACGGAATTTTCTATCCACTCGCAAAAAGTTATTGGCACCGTTTACCGATTTTTTAGATTCTAAAAATTCTAAAAGTGTAAAAATTTATTTCAAAAATAAAAATCGTTCCTGCAAAAACAAATTTGAGGCAACTTATTTGTGGCGCACCACAATAAGGTGCACCACGGATAAGTTTGGCGGGATTCGAATTTGAATCACCACCCCGCCCACCTACCACTTCTCCTTATCTTCTCCTCGACCTCCCCATTTCCCTCCCATTCTCCTCCTCCCTTGAATCCTCTCCTTCTCCTCTCTTCTTCCTCTTCCTCTTCCTCCTCCTCCTTCTCTAATCCTCCTCTCTTCTTCCTCTTCCACCTCCTCCTTCCTCCTCCTCCGAATCTTCTCCTTTCCTCTCCTCTCCTCTCCTCCTCCTACTCCGAATCCTCTCCTCTCCTCCTACTCTGAATCCTCTCCTCTCCTCTTCTTCTCTGCTTTATTTTCTTCTCCTCTCCTCCTCCTCCTCCTCCTCCTCCTCTCCTCCTCCTCCTCCTCCTATAGCCGCATCAGCCTCGTCCGTCCTCGAGCTCCCCCCGGCGACGTGGTGCGACTTAACGATGATGAGACGACGGGGCGGCAGATCTAGATTCACTTTGTTTTAAAAAAATGAAAATTTTATGAGTGGCGCGCCATGCCCTCATGCGCCACGGATAATTTTGAGATATCCCGCCTCTTTTTCAAATTTTGAAATCGATATCACTGGTGCACCATATCCCGGTGCGCCCTGGATAAGTGGCTTATCCGTGGCGCACGCCTAGTTGCGCCACGAATACAAATTATAAGTGGCGTATTATTAGTGGCGCACCGGGCGTGCGCCACTGAACCCTTTTTCGAAGCGCCACTGATAGGCCTTTTTCCACTAGTGTTAGTCAATTGTTTTAAGCGCCACACTAAGATGTTATATGGAGTTTTTGAGTTCCCACATTTGGATGATGTTCAAATGCTTTCCATGCACTTTGACCTTGCATATGCATCCCATTTGCTATGTTTGAGTTGTGCTAACAGAGTTGTGAACAAGATGGACATGCCACAAATGACATGCTTCCCTATTACGCACGAAAATATGTTTCTTGGTATTTGTTGTGTGAAGGTGCAATTGCTTCCGCATCAACCTCTATGGACCATAAGTTCACAATACGAACCGTAGAGTGTTACCTATGGCTTCCCTTCAACGAGCTATCTCTACACCATAAGGTGACTTCCTTCTACTTGAGGACTCATGCTATAATCTTCATGAATTGGCTATTCTTTGAGTGTTGCTTCGTTTTTGTTGTGAGCTTTGTAGGTTTCATGAAAAGTGAAGGAACATTGAAGTGTTGTCAAATCAATCTTCTCGAGGACGACTATATAGAGAACCCTAGGATCAAAAAAGTATCTCTACCGCTTCTATTTTGTGATGAGAATGAAGGCTCGAGGATGACTCTTTTTGACGTACGGTTTGCATCCGTGCTGTTTTTTACCTGTTTCACGAATGTTTTTTAACTGTTTCACCATGTCCTGACTAAATGTTCTATTTTCTCAGGAGACCAATTAATCGAAGTGATCTAGAACCAGCCGACAGAGATAGAATCAAAGAACTCTGAGTTCCTGTTAGAGGAGATCATGTCCCTCGAGATGGAGCGAAAAGACTTTCTTCAATCTCTTACTCCTACCGTCTCTCACTGGGAGCAGATAGTAAGGGAAGAGAAGGAAAATCTTCTTAAACAACATCTTTGTGGATAAAGGAGAACATGGCCTCCAGATAGCAACCCAAATCATCACAAGAACTTCCAGACTACTTGGATTGTATCGTTGAAGATGTGGAGGACCTGGGCCACCGGATGCTATCCATGGCATATTTCCTCGACCAGTCCGGCACCCTGATTTCCTTGTCTTACAGGACAAACGAGCTAGTCAGCACGGCGTCCAGATTGAGGCGCCTCACGGAGGAATTCTACAACCATACCAAGAATGATATGGATAAGCAGAAGAAGGAACAACATCGGCATGAGCAGGAGCAGGATGGGCATGACTTCTTGTTTCTCTGCCGCAATTAATTGCAATTTCCTGACAATTACAAGAACGAGTTGGTGTTACATTCCACTAAGGATCATTTATTATAATGGACGGGGCGGAAATCAGGTTTGTACCAATATCACCCTTCAGGAACAATATCCGGAACTATATAACATTGTTCGTACCAAGAACTATATAATCACCACGGGAATGGGAAAATCTCCAACGAATGTGGCATTCAGGCGTGTTTTATTTCCTCCTAGGCTTGTGGCATGGAATGCTCTTTTAGGGCGGTTGACAACACTTCAACTGTCGCAAGGGACTGATGAATTTCACTAGAATCTACACGAGGATGGTAAACTCTCGGTTGATTCTATGTATAGTGCGCTAGTTCATTCAGAGGTGTTAATCGATAATTACAACATATATGGAACATGAAGGTGCCACTTAATATTAACCAAGCAAGGATGCAATCCTTACTAGTGATAACCTAGCTAAGCGTAACCGGCAAGGGAGTGTAAAGTGTAGATTTTTTCAACACGATGAGAAAATTAACCACGTATTCTTCCAATGTAAGTTCGCTTCTTTTATATGGTTTGTCATCCAAGTGAATTCTAACTTGTACCTGCCATTTAGTGTTACAAATATATTTGGCAACTGATGACGTGTTCTCATTGGGATGGGAAGGCTTGCATTAATATGGCCGCTTTTGTCTATATAGAAATGATATGGTTTTAAAGGTAAAAATATTAATCCTCTGCAGGTTATCTACCGGTGTTCCGGTATGCTCCGTGCATGGTTGTCGCTATAGCGCATGGAGAACAAAGAAATGTTTGCGGAGGTCTGTACATGGTTGGCGCCCGTGGTAAGGGATATTTTTATACCATATGGATGGCATCATAGTCTATGAGATCTTCATGTACTTTGTAGCCTACCTTTTTCTTTTTATTTTCTGGACTTCTTAGAAGATCTGTGCATTCTAGTTATTTGGAAATGGGCGCTTTATTACTCATAAGCAATGTTTACACCCGGCCTCTGCATATCTAGGATGCACACAGCCGATTATCCATACAACGAGTACCAAAATAAAATACCAGCATTACAATCCATATAATTAAAAAAAACAACATGCAACTAAGATAGTTCAATCCACAGATCACGCTGCCATCCATGTCGGGAGAAAATATCCCTCGCCGTGTCCTCCACACGTACACCCCTCCATAAACAAGTCGCGGAACTCCATACGCTGGAGCATAGTCTATGATCGGAGGATAGCCATTGCGCGATAGATCACCTGCAAGGAAGAAGAAACTATGTTATTAAAAATCTTGTTATTTCTATATAGCCAAAACGACCAAATAATAGCAAGCACTCCCACCTTAAATAAAGTCCCATATTTATCCTGAATCCCATGTAACCAGTTGCCAAAAACATTGGCGACCGACCGTGGAGGAGATAAACCAGAAGCTACTTGGATGACTGACCATATAGTACGAGTAAATTTACATTGAAAGAATAAGTGTCGTATTGTCTCATTGTGATTACAAAATACATATTGTGTACTTCCATGTCAATTCCTCTTAGCAAGATTGTCTTTAGTAAGAATTACACCTTTACGGAGCTACCAAGCGAATATATTCGTCTTAAGGGGCAATTTCATTTTCCAAATTTTACTATTATTATCGACAGGAATATCAGGTTGGATCAAAGCTCTATACATTGAGTCAACAGAAAATTTACCACTCTCTAGTAATTTCTATTTGAACTCGTCCACCTCCTCCGACAGCTGTATCATGGATAATCATAATAAAAGATTGTTCCATGATACTAGTCTAGGCCCAATGAGGCTTCTTCTAAATGACACATTAGGGGGAGTTAGGTTCCAAAGCAGTGGAAAGTGTATCCCCCTTGTGTCAAACAATTGAGTAAAGAGCGGGATATTGTTCACGAAGGGAAGTTTGGCAAAGCCATTTATCTTCCTAAAATCTAATCCGCGATCCTTCCTTAATATCAAACACACCAAACTGAAAGAAGTGCTTTTTGGACGCCATAAGTCTCGCCCAAAAGTGTGAATCTCTGGGTTTCCAAACCACTTGAGACACCGTCTTAGAGCCTACATACTTCGTCCAAAGAATGGTTTGCCAGACACCATCTTCAGTCAGTAGTTTGAAAAACTATATACCCGGAAGTGCGGTGTTTTTGACTTGCAAATCATGTATGCCCATCCTAATTATACGAGGTACATTAAGGATGCTAAGTTATGAGTTTCATAGAAGTAGCTTTTATCCAAAAAAAGAGTATTCAAGCTCTTAATTTGTGCAATATTCAATTTCGAAATGTCAAGCAACCTTTATAAACGGCATGTACATTAAGGATGGGGTTAGGTTACTGCATGAGGCTCGCAGGAAAAACAGCGAGGAGCCTGTGGTTTTGAATGTGCATTTCTAGAAATCATACAATAAGATAGGTTGGTGTTATCAGTTCAAATGCATCACACAAAAACTTCTTGCTCCATCTTGAACTTGTCGGCGCCACCAACAAGAGTTTGTGGCTCACATCGTTTCGGATCCATCCGGAGAACAATACGTCACCTCCCTCTCCGCGTGAAGCTCCCACGTATTGTCGTCCTCGATTTCGCGGAGGGCAGCGGTTTCCAGTGCAAGATTATGATTATGTCGGTGTCGTGAGGAGCAGTGGGCGCCAACCCGATGACGGTGAGTGGGATTGTTTTTGTTGGATTGTGCGACGAGTCGTTCCATTGAAGAAGCCATCGCTTTTGGAGAAACTTTTCCGTAGGCATGGTGTTGTCAATAACGGTGGTTGATGTGTTGTTGCGTTCATAGATTTTTTTTTCTTTTTTTCTTCCTTCTGTTGTGTGCATCCTTGATATTTTGACCAGCTCTTAATATGGTGATGGTGCATATATTAACTGAAACTAACTTATCGAAAAAAGAAAAACTAGTCGAAGTTATATCAATACGAATCATGAACAGACGCAGAAGAAAGAGCCAAAAAAGAGCCAAAGTGTCAATTAACCATCATAGAGAAATAGACAATTAGCCACCGTTGTGTCCATTTGATGGTATGGTTTCAAGACGCTGGATGTGATGCCACTTAGCGGGAACATTTGAGTCGTCGTCGTGGTGGTCTCGGCAGCCCGTGCCGTGCACCTACCTTCTCAACTGCAGCGTCATCCTTACAGTACTGTACACACACGACTTTGGTGCAAAAGTAAATGTCTTGATATAACGGATCAGGACTTTGCGCTGGCAGCTAGCGATTTACAAACTATGCACTATATATATATATATATATATAATTTTTTTTTTTCTTTTGGAAATTGTCGCTTTAGTACTTAGTAACGGTACACCCGGCCTCTGCATAACAAGATGCACACAACCGACAACTATCCGCTGTTACACAAAAAATAAACCAACTTGGCGAGAAGTTCATAGTCGTCTAATTAAAAAAATAAACGCCTAGGAAGTTGAAAGTTCAATCCTCATATTACGCAGCCATCCATATCGGAAAAAAATATCCCTCGACGTATCCTCCAAGCGTGTACAACCCTTCGTAAATAGGCCTCGAATTGTGGAGAGGACAGCAAATGGCGAGTAGCCATCCTCCCGATAGATTGCCTGCAAATACGATAATATTTTACCATTAAAAACATTGTCATTTCTACATAGTCATAGCGATCAAACAATGACAAGCGCTTACACCCTAAACCGAGTTATATCAGCAGTCCAATGTAACCAATTACCAAATACATTGCTAACAGAACGGGGAGGAGATAACCCAGACACTGCTTGGATCATTGCCATGAGGCCAGACCAAAAATCTGAATCTCCAGGCTTCCATAGCACTTGAGACACGGCTTTTGAGATAACATATTTCCTCCGAAGAATGGTTTGCCACACACCATCCTATTTGAGTATCTTAAAAAGCCATTTACCTAGAGGAGCGGTGCTCTTTGTGTGTAGGTCATGAATACCAAGACCACATTAGTCTTTTGGATGGTAATCCACACTCGATTTGGCTAGTCGATATTTTTTTTCTCACAATCTCCATACCAAATAAAAGAATCTTAAACGGAAACAATCCAATCTTTTCGCTGAATAAGAAAAGGCAGATGTGTTCATTAAACCTACCTCTAGTTTTCTCATGAGGGAACCTTGGCCGATAGAAATCACCGCCTATCAGAATGGGATACGGATTATCCTTTTTTCGTTTTTACCAACTAACGCAGAAAAGCAGCCTTAGAGCATTCTTGAGCAGCATGATAAACGGCGACAAGAGACCGCCTGAAATTATCGACTTTGTTACGGATATAGAATTTAATATAAAAATCTCCAACCAAACTAGGTAAAACATCCATAGCCCCGGCCTGCACTATATATACATACGTCCATACATACATACCAGACGGCCATCCTCTCCCATTGCACTCTGGCAAGATATACCGAATTGCCAAAGCAGTAAGGAACAGTTCGGCCATGGCGCTTCATGTGCTCACGTCGGCTCCGTCCAAGCCCATCGCCTTCGAGCAATCAGCTTCGCTGGCTCCGGTAAGGCATAGCACGCTGTTACGCCTCGACTCAGTCCCGGCATCTTCTTGCCCCTCCCAATTATATATTATGCTCCGCACTCCAGTTGCGGCAGCCAGGACAAGCACCATAGGTGCATTCTCAAATTATCTTGTTCGGAGATGAGCGTTGTAGTACATGCATGCAGTCAAGTTCAAATATATAGCTTCTTACCTCCGACATATACACATACTTGGATACATGTGTACTAACTACTACGTACATAGTATAGTACATACAAAAGCAGGAAAAAGTCATGGCGGCAGGAGACGAGCTCACGGTTCTGGGGACATGGCGGAGCCCATTCGCTCTTCGAGTTAGGCTGGCACTGAACATGAAGGGCCTGGACTACGAGTACATGGAGGAGGACATCGACAACAAGAGCCAACTACTCCTAGAGTCCAACCCGGTGACCAGGAAGTTGCCAGTTCTCATCCACAACGGCGTCCCGATCTGTGAGTCTCTCGCCATCCTGGAGTACATCGACGAGATATTTCGTGCCACTGGCCCGTCCCTCCTTCCGGCAAACCCCTACGAACGTGCCATGGCACGGTTCTGGGCCACATACATCGACAACAAGGTACCTAATTTGTTGCTCTCTCCATATAGAACGTATGTATGTATGTATGTATGTATGTATGTATGTATGTATGTATGTATGTATGTATGTACGTTGTACACATATATAGTAGCTACCAGAAGGTGTATATACATAGCATTGGAAAATGTCAATGACTATCGAGCTTCCTCACTGGTAATTGCAGCTAGTTGCCCCATGGCTGAAGATGTTCCGGGCCAACACAGGCAGGGAAAAGGCCGAAGCAATGACAGATACAGTAGAGGCGGTGGAGACCCTGGAGAGGGTGCTCTCCAAGGGAAAATTAAGGAAGCCCTTCTTCGGTGGTGACGACGCAGGGTACGTCGATGTCGTGCTGGCCGGCATGATTGCATGGATGCACGCAACAAAGGCACTTTGTGGTTTTGAACTCTTGGACGCTAACAGAACCCCGCGTCTGCTGGAGTGGACGGAGCGCCTTGCAGGGTTGGACGCTGCCAGGAAGATTATGCCGGACGTGGGCAAGCTGGTTGAGTTCAAACGTGCCAAAATGATGAACCAAAACTACTTAATCCGTCCTAAGATGTAAGGTGCGGTTGACATTTTCTTTGTCAACAACGCGCAACTTTATTAGCAATATTACTTACCATATGTGTATAAACTAGTATAAGAGCATCTCTTCGCAGATTCATTATGTGTATGAACTAGCATAAGAGCATCTCTTCGCATATCCATTATGTGTATGAACTAGTATAAGAGCATCTCCCCCATATCCATTGTGTGTATGAACAAGTATAAGAGCATCTCTTCGCAGATCCATTATGTGTATGAACTAGTATAAGACCATCTCTTTGTAGATCCATTATGTGTATGAACTAGTATAAGAGCATCTCTCCCAGATCCATTATGTGTATGAACTAGTATAAGAGCATCTGTTCGCAGATCCATTATGTGTATGAACTAGTATAAGAGCATCTCTCCCAGATCCATTATGTGTATGAACTAGTATAAGAGCATCTATTCGTAGATCCATTATGTGTATGAACTAGTATAAGAGCATCTCTCCCAGATCCATTATGTGTATGAACTAGTATAAGAGCATCTCTCCCAGATCCATTATGTGTATGAACTAGTATAAGAGCATCTGTTCGCAGATCCATTATGTGTATGAACTAGTATAAGAGCATCTCCCCCATATCCATTGTGTGTATGAACTAGTATAAGAGCATCTCTTAGCAGATCCATTATGTGTATGAACTAGTATAAGACCATCTCTCCCAGATCCATTATGTGTATGAACTAGTATAAGAGCATCTCTTTGTAGATCCATTATGTGTATGAACTAGTATAAGAGCATCTCTCCCAGATCCATTATGTGTATGAACTAGTATAAGAGCATCTGTTTGCCAATCCATTATGTGTATGAACTAGTATAAGAGCATCTGTTCGCCGATCCATTATGTGTATGAACTAGTATAAGAGCATCTCCCCCATATCCATTGTGTGTATGAACTAGTATAAGAGCATCTCTTCGCAGATCCATTATGTGTATGAACTAGTATAAGACCATCTCTCCCAGATCCATTATGTGTATGAACTAGTATAAGAGCATCTCTTCGTAGATCCATTATGTGTATGAACTAGTATAAGAGCATCTCTCCCAGATCCATTATGTGTATGAACTAGTATAAGAGCATCTCTTCGCAGATCCATTATGTGTATGAACTAGTATAAGAGCATCTCCCCCATATCCATTGTGTGTATGAACTAGTATAAGAGCATCTCTTCGCAGATCCATTATGTGTATGAACTAGTATAAGACCATATCTCCCAGATCCATTATGTGTATGAACTAGTATAAGAGCATCTCTTCGTAGATCCATTATGTGTATGAACTAGTATAAGAGCATCTCTCCCCGATCCATTATGTGTATGAACTAGTATAAGAGCATCTCTTCGCAGATCCATTATGATGGGTTCGTAGCATGGAAAACAAAAAAATTCTACCGCAAGAACGAACAAAACCCAGATCTAGTCTAGATAAAAGCCAAGATCTAATCTACTAGACATGAGCAACGAGATAGATCGGCACTAACCCTCGTAGAGCCGAAAGCGTTAACGAGATTAGATCTCATGGATGATGTAGTCGATCACTTGCCGATCTCAAGATCGTGTGGACGATCCTTCCGGCGCCGCGTTCCGGCAGCGCTTCTGCAGACGGTCACACGTGCGGAGTCGAAGCAGACCTTCCTCTCCCCGTTCCAGCGAGCAGCAGAGGTAGTAGATCTTCTCCACGGAATCCCAGCAGCACGACGGCGTGGTGGTGGTGGTGGAGATGAGAATTCTGCAGGGCTTCGCCTATGCCTGTGCAGAAGAAAGGTGGAGCAGAGAGGCGGCGGAGATTAGGAGTTGTAAGAGCCAGGGCAAGAGGGGACGCCTCCTCCCTTCTATTTAAAGGAGGGAGGCGCGCCTGGGGAGGGGGAGTCCTAGTAGGACTCCCCTCCTTGGGTCAAGGGAAGGGGAGGAATCCTCCTCCCCCACGAATCCGTGTCTAGCCCCACTTGGACTCCCTTGATCCTTTCTTGGTTTTCAAGTAAACTTCAAGAAATCCTCTAGAACCTTCCAGAACATTTCGAAACCTTCTAGAATCTCCATACAAACACTCTGGAACATTTCCTAACTTAGAAAATTATTCCCAATATATGAATCTTATTCTCCGGACCATTCCGGATCTCCTGGTGATGTCCCGGATCCATTCCGAGACTCCGAACAACATTCGGTCTCCAACGCAAATTCCATATATACTTAAAACAACTTCGAACCTTAAGTGTGTCACCCTATGGTTCGTCAATATGCAGACATGATGAAGACACCTCTCCCATCAATAACCATCAGCGGGATCTGGAGATCCATAACGGCTCCCACATACTCAACGATTACTTCATGATCGATTGAACCAATTAACATACGAAACCAATTCCCTTTGTCTCGCGATATTCTACTTATCCGAGGTTTGATCGTCGGTATCTTCATACCTAGTTCTTCCTCGTTACTGATAAGTACTCTTTACTCGTTCCATGTTATGTCATCCCTTGTGACCCAGTCACATGCTTTCAAGCTATCTAGATGACATTCCACCGAGAGGGCCCAGAGTATATCTATCCGTCATATGGATGGACAAATCCCAATCTTGGTCTATGCGCTTCAACACATACTTTCAGAATACCCAATGACACCTTTATAACCGCCCAGTTACGAAGCGGCGTTTGATGTCATCAAAGTACCCATCCGGTGATGGTGATTAACATAACCTCATGGTCGAAGGATTAGGTTACTATGTATTTCAAAGCTTACAGCAATACGAACTTAATGACTTGATCTTATGCTATGCTTACTATGGGTGTGTGTCCATCACATCATTCTCCTAATGATATAACCTTGTTATTAATGACATCCAATGTCCATGATCAGGCAACCATGATCATCTATTAATCAACAAGCTAGTTTAACAAGAGGCTTACTAGGGACTCTTTTATGTTTACAAAACACATAAGTATTAATGTTTCCGGTTAATACAATTATAGCATGGGATGTAAACATTTATCATAAACATAAAGATATAATAATAGCCACTTTATTATTGCCTCTTGGGCATATCTCCAACACATTATGTGTATGAACAAGTATAAGAGCATCTCTCACAGATCCATTTTGTGTATGAACTAGTATAAGAGCATCTCTCGCAGATCCATTATATATCTATCCCTTAAAAGTCGTCTAAGGGAAGCCGAAAACCTGTGTATGGTTACCCACAAAACAAAAAAGGTATGCAGCGTCAAATGTGACATTCCAGACTAGAAACCCAAAATTCATAACATAGAATCTTTGTTTAAAAGCCCTTCGAAGGGATATATCAACTTCACACAACCATGCGTGACACTGCCCAAGACACAACACATACTGCAGTGCCAAACCCCAATTTTTGTCTAGGTCAGGCCATATCAAACCCTACACACCCCGTCGCGCAGACGCGACTCCTCTCTCACCCACCCGCATGGGCCGCCTATGCTCACATACGATCTCCTCCTTCCCTAGAGCGACATACCCGGCCACCCTAGACCTCCGATGCTCCTCCTCTCCTCCGCACCACAACCGGACGGTCACCTTCTCCCCTCGCTCTCGTCCTCCCACGGATCCACGACGCCACCAACCAATCCTCCTCGAACTCCTCTTTGTATCTCGACCCCGAGATAACACCGTGCAAAAACCCTAGCAACGCCCCTACATGTCAACATTGATGAAGAACGATCCCTGCGTCTCGCGGTGGCTGGCCCCTCTCGTCTGCTTCCTGGTCAGCCCATTCCGGATCCAACGCTCATCTGGAAGAAGGGCAGTCGGTTCCTCCAGATGTGTCGCTGTCGCGATGCTAAGGTCGACCTTCTACTGCCACTGCTCTCCTACGATGGACACAATGTCCCGTTGCTGACCGAGCCCCTACGCCACCGGATCTGGCCTCTACATAGCTGCCAGAGCGCCTTCCAAGACTCTGTCGCTACAGGAAATCGGTCTCGCACTCGACGTCGAGACGCTCTTAGCCAGTTCCCCCAGATTCTCCCTTTTGGCTCTTATTTTTCCTACAACCTTCTTAGGGTATGTCTAAGTCCATGCGTAGATACCAGTGATGGTGTTCAAGCACATGTTGTCCCACCAGCTCCAGGATGAACGAGACATCAATCCCAACACACTACAGATACCTTCGATCCGGATTACAAATGTAGTATAGCTCTTTTTACCTAGTAGATCTAGGTTTATCGAATCCTCGGGAAGCAGAAGCATAGTGAAGTTACTTTAACAGACATTCGGGAGTTTTAGAATTCCTTTTGTGTTTTTACCGGACCAAGAGCTTGCGTCTTTTTGTCGTTGTCAATGATGGAGAGAGAGGGCCTAGAGCGTTCGATTTCACCTGTATCTGTGCAAAACATCTGACGGGAATAAAAGATAAAGATAAAGTATGCATGTAATTGTTAGAGCAAGATAGATTATATATGGGCAGTGCTTCCATAATTGTTATTGACCCCGCAACCGCTTATAGCAATAACCTACTAGCTCATCCATAGAAGAAATTTAACTAATGATATGCATAGTGACGTTACCGTTAATCCCAAATAAATCCCTCACATACAGCCGTACTACGCCTTCTGTCACTTGGGTTCCCAACCTGCAGATTAGTCATTACTCATACTCCCTATAACTGGCTCAATCCTCGGGGTCTTGGGTACCTGACAAGTCCTTAGATTGAGGCAAGATAGGATACAATAATCATCATGTCATACAAACTAATACATGATCCCATCTATAATAAATAACATGCACAAAAGCTACATGGCTAGGCTGAAGCCCTTATCCCAACGAGAATTACTCACACAGAGAGATGAGATCAAAAATCACAAACATTATAATGGAAATCATGAGATTGATAGCAAATAGTCTTACAATATCGCCAATCGAAGATGAGATCTACTATTACAAGTGGTGGAATATGAATATGATGGTGGAGATGGGTTTGGAGATCTGGGGGCGGCTGATGATCTGGGTCAGGGATTTGAGGACAGATTGACTCTGGTAGGGCTTGGCTCTTTTCTCGTCGTCCGAGACTTCTTTATACAGGAGTCCATTCACCAAAGTTGTTCTGTTTGACCTAGCGGTGGCGGCGTCAACTATATGACCGAAATTTTATTTCGGTAGTATAGTTGGTCGCTAAAGCGTTTTCCTCTGCTTCACAACTCCTGGTTTTTTCTGGTTGTTGGAAATCTTGTATCTTTGACTTTAATACAGTGATTTCCATCTTCAAACGTCATCTGCGCGAGGAAAAATAGCAAGAAAGGATTGCATACCCTTTTAATTATTAGGCATTAGTGGCAGGGTTTAGAGAGATATTTCATAAAAGATATGAATAATATCCAGTTTAAATGTGAACGTAGATAGCTATATTTATGAGCTATCAACTACACCACAACACTAGATTCCCTACCAAGATCTGTCGGGAAAAGTCAGTTTACCCAACATATTGTTGGTCGAAAATACTCCAATCAAACCGTTGGTCGGTAAAAGCTATGCACGCCAACAAAATGTTGGTCGGAATTACTGTGAACATTTGGCATCACGTTGTCAGTCGGCAGTTCGGCTACTCCTGACCGACTATTGGTCGGAAAATATTACCGATCGACCGTTGGCTCAATGAAATTCTGCAGCGCAGCCTCCGCCTTTTCCCGCCTAGGCGACAGAAAAAGGCGCGTGGCCACCAAAATTAGCGCGGGGCTGAAAATTCACCATTGGGTTATCTTTTGTCCAATCAGAAGTATTAATATTAGTTTCAGTTCATATCATTTCAGTTCTTATTTCTTATTTTTCTACTTTGCTATGGAGGAATAAATTGTCCCATTGGGTTACGTGTTGTCCATCAATCTCCTTTGCAGATAAGCTTATAATGGATTCTGTGTGTTCCAGAGAAGGAGTAGTTAGTGGAGTGCAGTTGAATTCCTAGGAGTGGCAAGAGGTGCGAATCAAGCAATTTATGCACTACAAGCTTTGCTTTTTTTTCTACTTGCACATGTGGTAGTTAGAAATCAGTTTTTGTGTACATGAACATTTGTCGATTCAAGTAAATCTCATTTAGTTTTAAATCTGGCATTGATAATCATTTCAAATAGATGGATATAGGAAAACTTCACATAGGGACACATGATACCTTATTGAGCACCAGACACATGGTTGTTACTTAATATATCATACTATATCTTATTGTGATGTGTCATACTTCCTTTGCTACTTGACATTTTGTGGCTAATTTCATCAACAAAAATTATCTTTTGATAAGTTTGTAGGAATGACATGCATGCAGATCTAGAAGCAGGTGATTCACATTAAGATGTTCTTTTTGTAACGGATGAAATTATGTCATTGGAGATGCACCCATCAGATTCCATTTTGTAAAGTCGGATGTAGGTTATGTCTTTGAGTGGTTCAGAACGGAGAAAATTATGTCATTAGAGATGCGCCTATCAGATATCATTTTGTAAAGTTGGATGTAGGTTCTATCTTTGGTAAGAAATCAAATGTATAGTGCACTTTACTACCTTTAGTTTCTGAGGAATCTTGGTGGTCATGGTGTTGGAAACAAAATTTGAATGTGTGACGACAATATTGTTTGGTTCATGTTCTCTTCTGGCTGTAATATTTTTGAGAATACGATTGATGCTAACTTTAGTGGATTGAAATCGGCATATAGCTTACTAATATTGAAATAAGTAAGTTGGAAAGGACGTTTGATTGGGCAACTAATGGTTGGTCGGTAAAAGTCACAATGTCAGACTGTTGGTCCGAAAAACAATTTGCTTTGCCTACAAACTGTTCGTCGGTAAAATGTACTTTGTCAGATTGTCGGTCAGGAAAACAATGTCGGTCGCGAATAAATTGTTGGTCGGCAGAAAATTTGTTGGTCGGGAAACAGCCACGAGGACTGTCACACAGTTGGTCGGCAAATAAAGGTTGGTTGGGAAAGGCCTTTGCCGACCAGACTTACGGTGACTGACAAGGTCGGTCGGAAAAACTAATTCCCGACCAACTTTGTGTCGGAAAAATCGGCTTTCCCGACCAACTAGTATGTTGGGGATATTTTGCTATGGTGTAGTGACATCTTTGGGGGACAAGGTCTTAGCATGAAACGTGCTCATGGGCCTCCTCGACCACACCTCTCTTTCTCTCTAACGATTTTCCCCTCGTCTCCTGCAAGAACACCATCCTTCGTGCTATGCCTCTGCAAGTGTTTTATTTTCGGAACCCCATTCTGCGAGAACAATAGGATCGCGTCTCACCCGAAGGCATGCCAGAAGCAATCAGCAGAAGGCCGCTCTAGTCGGCGCGGGATCTTGCACCTGGGATGGACTCCTTCCGGAAAACCGGGAACCAGTCCACCTGAAGGCGAGCGGCCTAGCGCCTTCCCCAACACTATTCGTCGTAGACAACGGGTTGAGTTTATTGCATCATTCTGTATGTTTATCGAAAAGTATTGGATGAACCAAAATGGCTAGGATGTATTTTGAAAAATGTGTATATTACATATGAATATTGCACCTCGTGTATAGATTTTATCAAATTGAACCATCGGCCATGGAACCTCGATGTGTTGGGTCTGCTAGTTGAACGTATTTGTTTCTATTTTCTGCAATTCTGTGTCATTTGGTATGCATAATAACTTCTAATAGAACATGAAGGTGCGCATTGCCACGCCGGTCAACTCTGATGGAATGGCAAAAAAACTATACAAGTATGTTGTAAAATTAGGACAACATGAATAATTGAGAGCCTTTTTGAAAAACGAATAATAGACAGAACAAGAGCGGTTCAAATTGTGCTTTTTTTTTTTTTGACTCGAAGACCACTGATTTTTTATCCAACATACATTGGATAGTGACCTTAACCTAAACATGTTGTATATTCAAGGTAGGCCAACTTATCTGCTACGCGAGGAGCTAGCTTTTGTTGGATGAGTCTTGAAAGTAGGCCCAATTCATCGTAATCATGTGCTTACAAACAATTTTGGGTCCAACAAATAAAAACACAATAGGAGGACATTCTTTAACGAGCAATGAGAAATGCATGACGCAAAAATTTAACAAACATTTTTTGTTAGGCTCCGAGGGCCGGGATTCTACGACGACCGCCAAATGTCGGGACCCTCTCGATATCTCAAACACTACAAGAAAACGCCGAGGCCCCGAGGGCTGGGATTCTACGCCGATGGCCAAACGTCGGGGCTCTCGGCACAAAAATGTCTTCGACGTAGCCTAGCTGGGCCGATGGCGGCCCTCGGCGTAAGTTTGGTTGTCGGCGTAGCCAAAGATAGGCTGTCAACCCACATAATGCCCTCGGTGTAGCTAGGCCCACGATACGACACGCTGGACGGTGTTAGGCAGACAACCTACACCGACGGCAATTTTTTTCTTTTTTGATTTTCAATTTAATTTAGCCATGAAATTTTACTCTAGGCTATGCCGACGGCATTGTTGTCGGCACAATGTTTTTTTAATTTAGTTTAGCCATATATTTTTACTCATTTATTTATTAATATCAATAATTTCAATGTGGTTATATTTTTTTCACCAATGTAGGCATTGGTGCCCTGCGAGTTGTCTCCACCCACAAAAAATGACGTCGTGATTCTCGTCATTGAAAATGGGTCCCAGAGAGCCCGGTGTGACCATCTTCACATCAATGCTATAACACTTACCAGAGTCTAAACATGTGGGTGGAAATGTCCCGCTGCAGGTATACCGGGAGCTAGAATGTGGCCAAGGGTCCCAAACTTCATTTTCTATATATCTATGGTCTAACCAAAGCTAAACCAATGAAAAAGTACATTGTTGGACCTTGTGAGGAGAAAGCTACAAAGATTGATCGTCGGGTACCACATACAGGTATTTTGGTGGAGAAAGACCGCCAGGGCACCGAAATCCCACAAGAGCTTGCATGTGGACATATGATACGTGTCAAAGTGTGTTGGAAGGTCCACAGATGTAATGTATAGCTCCCCGGTGTGACCTTCTTCACATCCATGCTATTATACTTACTAGAGTCCTAGATGTGTAGGTGGAAATGTCCCGATGCGGGTATACCGGGGGGCTAGAATGTGGCAAAGGGACCCAACTTTGGTTTACATGTAGAAATGGCCTAGCCAAAGCTAAACCAACAAAAAGTATAGTGTTGTACATGCGGAGAAAGCTAGGGGGTAGACTTCCCGGGCCCACAGATAGGCGTTTCCGCTGGAGAAAGACCTCCAGAGCCATAGACTGGTTTTTGATGGAAAAAAATCTCTGTGTGGACCTAGGATATGTATGCAAGTGTGGTGGACTGACCATAGATGGGAGACATGGCTCCCAGATGTGACCTTCTGCACATCCATACTATAACACTTAGGAGAGTCCTGGACGTCTAGGTGGAAATGTCTCGACGGGGGCTAGAATGTGGCAAAGGATCCCAACCTTGGTTTTACATGTAGATATAGCCTAACCAAAACTAAACCAACAAAAAAAGTACATTGTTGAAAACTCGTGTGGAGAAAACTAGTGGGTAGACATCCCAGGCCCACAAATAGGTGTTTCTGCTCAAGAAAGACCTCTGGAGCCACATACCGGGGTTTTCGCTGGACAAAACCCTGCGTGTTGACCTAGGATATATGTTCAAGTGTGGTGGACGACCCATAGATGGATGACATGGCTCCCCGGTGTGCCCTTCTTCACATCCATGCTATAACACTTAGCAGGGTCTTGGATGTGTAGGTGGAAATATCTCGCTTTGAGCAAACACGCGCAGAGGGAGTCTAGATCAATGATCAAACGCCAGCCCTGCTTAGCCAAATAAGCCTGATTGAATCTTTCAAATTCTCTAAAACCAAGACTCCCGTGGCTCTTGGCTTGACACATCCCTTCCCATCGAATCCAGTGCACTTTACGTTGGCCATCTGAATACCCCACCAAAAATCTGAAGATACGGTGCTTAGCTTTTTACACTGTTTCGGGGAGAAGAGGAAACAACTCATCGGGTACGTCGTCACAGCCTGCAAAACAGACTTAACTAACACTCCGATCCCCTTGCCTCCTCGGACATAACTTGTACCTTCCAACCTTTGACCTTACCCCACGATCGTTGGGTAATATATTTAAAACATCCATTCTTTGAAGGACCCACTACCGTAGGCAGTCCTAACTAGCGCTCAGACAGATCTTCACAAGAAATCCCCACCGAGTCCCTTTAAGTTGGTATTCAAGACATCCGAACATCCTGGGCCAAAATATAGAGAGGATTTCTATAGATTAACCCTGTCGTCGGAGCTAGTCTCATAGTCTTGCAAAACTCTTCGCAAAGTTTGCATGTTGTCTGGTGAGGCCTCCAAGAAAACCATGCTATCATCTGCGAACAGGAAATGGGTAATGTGCACCCCCCAGAACCAAATTTCACCCCTCTTAGTAGATTGTTCCTATGAATTTCCTTCAGAAGAGCCGAAAACCCTCCACACAAAACAGGAATAGATATGGCGAGATCGGATCTCCTTGCTGGAGGCCTGGCGAAGGGATAAACGCCTCTGAGTAATCTCCATTTACCTTGACCGAGAAGAGAACAGTTGTGATACATCTCATAACCATCTGAACCCAAGGATCAACAAAGCCCAACTTGCATAACATATTGTCTAGAAAAATCCACTCCACCCGATCATATGCTTTCATCATATCTTGCTTCACAGCACACAACAGTGTCTTCCTCTTCCTAGTTATGATGGCATGTGTGCCTTCATAGGCAATGAGGATGTTATATGTGATCAACCGTCCTGACACAAATGCACTTTGCTCCTCTGAGATAAGAATGGGAAGGATCATTTTCAGCCGATTAGCCAAAACTTTGGACGCCATCTTGTACAACAAGTTGCACAGGCTAATCGGTCAGAACTGGGTGAGGGATTCTAGGGGGTTTTACCTTAGAGATAAGGACTAAAGCCATGTCATTAAAATCCACAGGGCAGTCGTTTCCCACCAAGAAATCACTCACTGCAGTACACACAATGTGTCTTAAAATACCCTAGTTGCGTTGATAGAAAAACGCGGGCAAGCCATCCGGCCAAGGTGGATGTTGATCGCCGTAACGCAGATTCCGCTAGAGACGATTGGGATGCTTGGGCACATGATAAATCTAACCTTTGTACGGAGAACACAGGAAGCTCGTTTGAGCAAGCATGTGCACCCACAACACTTTCTTGGCCTTGAGCCTCACCACCGGAACAACAGACTGGTCATGACGGTTCAAGATCAACATGCTTGAGTCTCACGTGCCGATCAAGTCAGGCCACTTCCTGGCTGGCCATCCGATGTGATATCTGTTTTTTTTCCGAAATGGGGAGTGGAGCTCCGGCCTCTGCATCAAGCGATGCACACAACATTTATTTATTATTAGAACCACATTGTTTGGCAAAATCCATTACAAAGATCATACAAAACCAGAACTACCAAAACAAAACACCGAGAAAAAAGATAACCGTATCGCCACAGCTCCCCAACGATATCTATCAAACACCTATCTACCTGTTTTAACCCCGTCCCATGGTCACTGACACTGTTGCCACTCGCCAAGAGTAGCTGGAGTGCCTCGGCGCGGCGGCTCGAACTCAAGCATAAGGATCCCGAGAACCGCATAGCATATCCATGGAACGACGCCCACGCACACGCTTCGGATGTTGCCACCTCCAATATCTTCCGCCAACCCGTCGTCGGCATGTAGATCGATGTGCAGACTCTGGCCACACCAGCCACCGACACCACCACAGTGCCAAGCAGCACCCCCCCACGCGGTAGCTGCTCCATTCCCTCCTGCCGCTTCCGTCCAACGCTAATCCACAGACGATGCTCCCAGTAGAGAACGCGCTACCGACACCGTGGCACCACCATCGCCCGACCCGAAAGTCTTAGGGTTTCCCCCGGAGTAGCACACGTGAGGTGGACACAAGGTGCACAACGATGCCTTCATCAAGGTAACGGCGTAGTAGCTCCGCCATCGCCTGCCAATGGCTCGGTTTTCACCGGCACCTAGGTCTCCCCGCGTCGCTGCTGGGACTGGAAGACAGATTGCGAGATCTGCCAATCCAGCCGCGGGCCGTCCACCTTCGATGGAGAAGATAACCACCTCCACCAAACCCAGAGCCTCCGCCCCGGGCGTCCTCATGATGCAAAGTAGGCCACAGAAGACCTCCGGACGACACCGGCCGTCATCGAGGAGGCGAAGACGACACTATCCATGAAACCTAGATTTCGCCACCATCTGCCGCCCTGCCGCCTAGGGACCGGTGCTACCAGAGCTCACCGGACGCCGCCCACCCGCCATCACTGCTGGAGATCCGCTGGAGCATCGCGGCTGTTGCCTGGATCTCGAGCCGCCGCTGCCATTGAAGTGACGCGCGCGAGGGCTGGGGCCGCGCCGCCGCTGCGCCGCTGGAGCCTTGTCCGGCCACGGATCGGGCGGCGGCAGAGAGGAGGGGGCGTGCGGGAAGGGGTGGTTGGCCGGGGGCGGGGTGGCGACCCGGTGCACTGGCGGCTCCGCATGGGGTCGGGACGAGGAGGGGTGGACTTTTTATCAGGTTTATTCATCACGGGCCGTCCAAACAATCGACCGTCCCAACATGATTAAAACACCGTGTCTAGGGTTCACACAGAGGCTACTACCTACATCATCGGTGCATGATGATACCCATCGGTTACTTGCATGGTTAGCGGAAGAATGCGTGGAACAAATTGCCGAGATGATGGGGTGGTGCTCCATGCCAGTGCCACTGCCCGCACCAATCATCCCTTCTATACCAGCAGAGGCAAAGCTTGTGTACTTCAGGTACTCGACAGAGAGGGGTTAGAAGCCTGAGGAACTGCTGTGCACAATATGCCTTGTAGTGTTAGTGGATGGCGCGTACTGTGGCCAGGTTTTGACATGCCAGCACTTGTTCCACAATGACTGCATTCATCAGTGGATGAAGGAAAAAACTACCAGCCCATTGTGCAAACGTCATATTGTGGGAAAGTTAGAACAAGTAGATGACAAGTAACGTAATGCATATCCCAAATCTCCAAAAAATAAATTGACCTGGATGGAGGTTTCGACTAGACCCATGGAGCGGCCGATGCAACGCTGGCATGAGGCAAGATTCAGACTCAAAAGAAGAGGTTTTCCATCTCTCGTCTTTGTAGGAGTATTAAGTCCATGACAGGATGTGCTTCTGAGCGGATAATACGTGAATCTATCTATGTTTCTGTTTTTTACGGATTGCTACAACTATGATGTCTAAATGAAGCTTCGTAATCTAACTATATATCTAATTAAATCCGTTCTATATCGAATCTTGTATATATGTATTTTTGCTATCTGAACACATTTTTTATAATTAAAGATCCATTTTATTTGCTTTATGACTACAAACCCGTTAAACAACAAGTCTATGACCTCATGAATGGTAAAATTTACGTAAATTTTCCTTACAAATATGAATAACTATATAAGGTTGTATAATAATGCTAATAAATCAAGGGGCACATCAGTATATGAGCATGTGGGGTGAATAAAAAATTCACCATAAAAGAGATAAATACTAGAACTATACCAAGTCTTATTGTGTATACTATGGATACCAAACTATAACATTATATGTTTTGCAATAAAAAATCAAACTACATTCTACTAGTTTGAGTGTTGGTGTATGCCCAAACGTATCAAATATATCAATAATTAGTTAATCACTAAGTAATTCGTAAAAAAATGCGGGTGTAATAGAATATGCAATTGATCTTACTAAACAATTCTATTAGATAGGGTAAACAAACTAGCAATTTCAATAGCCAATATGCATATATTTGAGATCATAACTTAGGGCGATCAATTCACGAATTAGGCATACCGTGTGGCGGTGGCAGGTCATAGATGATAGTTCCCAGAAGCATGGGTGTTGCGCTTTGTGCCTTCACTAATCAGTAATCACGGACAGGACGGCACCTGAATAAAAAATCCCAATACCGACGGCGGCGCTACAACGGAGGTGAAGAAGGGAGAAATAAGTCGACTAGATCGTCAAGGGAAACCGAGTAGAGAAGAATTTTATATGTGTCTCATGGATCAGTTGCTCGATATGTGGTTTTGTCCATGCTTCAATAGGTATGTACCATACCTTGATGGCTAATGTTTTGGGCTTGGCATATGAAACTTGAGCAATCAGCAATTTGCACACATTGGTGGTAGGCTAATGGACAGAGTATTACAACAAACCAGTTGAGCATCAAAATTATTGCTAGCCCCCGCTGCATATCCTTGAGGGGGACCAAACCATAGGGGGGGCCTGGCCACCCCTCGCCCCTCCGTGGATTCGCCTCTATTCATGGATATTCCCTGGTGCTGGTGGTCGCTGGCGTCGGAACGGAGTCGGGGACGGCCGGAGCAAGAAAGGCAGGCCAGATGTGGAGCGTATGTCGGTCTCGAGAAATTGCTCTCTTGTGGCAGCATGATGGAATATCGAGACTCCGCCATGTTTGCGATCTAAATTCATTGGCAAGTGTTCACCGGCGTTGTATCTTGCGCATCTGCATGTAACCAGCTAATAGTATATGCCTAGCCAAATTAAATGAACAAAAACAGACACATAGCATTGCCAACATAAATAAGAGAAGATACAAAGGGACTAGTATAGCACACGTAGACAATCCAAAAACGATACTTATTTCAAACCAATAGTATTACTAAATAGGAAAACAAATGCCAAAGCTTTCAATCTGGATAGCTGAAACTTTTAGCTATGGATACATTGCTCGGTATTGGTGGTGGAACCGCAGGGCACTGCATGGTGGCCAACCTGACTGCCCTTGCAGTCTAGAAACGACGACGATGTGCAACTTTCCCCGTGGTACGAGTAAGACATGCCCTTGGTGTGCAGCCTCAAGTCAAACACCGATGCCTCTTGCCCCATCTCCGCAGGCACGCCGGTCACTCTAGCCACCATGGGTAGTTCCGCGACATTGCGTGGCCTGGCGAACCGCCTCTCGGCGCCATCAGTGACGGCGACCTTGGCGCCACGGTAGAATACCTCCAAGTACATGCCGGCGTAGATGCAGGCCTTAAAGCCGTTGCTCTGTGAGGCGACGACGAGGGTGAGGTTGAACGCCGGACCCGCTGTTGGGTCTAGGACCGAGTACGGTTCTATGCGGACGGAGTATTGCGGGTCAACGGGCAAGTAATACACAACCAGCACAAGGATGCATGCAGTGATGAAGGCCAAGCCGATCCAAAAATATTTTTGTCGAGCCTTGCTGGTATGGTTGTCCTCTATCATCCCATCCGCAGGTGGAGTCTCGATGTCCATCCCAGTCATCGGCTGTGCAGCCATCGATCCTGCATGTCATGAACGAAATCAAGCACCCAGTGGAGTGCAATCAATTTGAAGAAATAGACATCCAATCCGTCAACGCGATGAAGGAGATGGATGGGTTACCTCAAGGCAGCAGCAGCAGCTTGGGGATGAAGAAAGAAACCACCTTGATAGATCGATAGATGTTTGTTTATTGGCCGGCTTTTATTGGTGCCCGGCTGTTTCTTTCCTTTTTTCCCCCTTTGAATAAAATGGAAACCCCACGATTTACATGGGCAATACTTTTCCAATAAACTATTGGAAAAATGGAAAGCATTGCACGCCACGGCTGGAAATCTTTTTTCCAAAATTCCTTCACGGGACGTGATCGAAGTGATGAAAAGGATCAATTTCCTTCATGCGGTGGACCACTTTTTTTTGGAGGCGCTCGATCAATCGGCCTCTCCTTTCACTAAAAGAATAAGTCAAGGCGCCAACAGGCAGATCCTATGCCGATTGCTATTTGTCGGGGCCGTTGACGTAGGCCCCGAGACGGACAACCGAGCAAACCGGCCGTCGACCCAGGTTTGTCGTCGGTGTATGACCGGATAGACCAACGGCAGCCGTTGGTGTAGACCGGGTTATCGGCGTATGGGCCTCGCCGTAACGGCAAAGTAACGGCGTGCCGTCGGCATAACTCTTTTCCTAGAAAAATTATAACTAAATCTTTCTAATTCAGAAATATACAAATAATATATCAAAATTTACAGAAAAATAAGATATATCTATCTAAACTCAAATATTACATAGTTATGTTGAATAAAAATTAAGGAAAATATTACATATACTTTCATATAACATATTTTTCCATTTTTCGAATTCTAAAAGGGAGTGTTTTTTGAAGCAACCACCAAATGAATGTTTCAAAATGGTAGCACCCTATTTTTTTAAATACTAGGCCACCTTGCATGGACAATGTCCCAATCGGCGTATCTTAAACCTTTTCGTCCATGCCTCGTGAAAAAGACAAATTTCTCCCAAATCGGTAGAAAGTGACTCAGATTTGAACTATAGGTACATGACCTGATGCTTATGATTTTTGGAAAAAATATTTTTAGGTTCAAAATATGCTATTTCATCAAAGATCCTTTGCAAGTTCGGCGAGGCTTGGCCCCGAGTTAAGAATCTGCATACCCGCGGTTTTGATCATAGTTTGAAATAGGTATAAGAAGTTCAAAAACATCCAAACAATGTAAAACCTTCCCGTGGTGTCATATTATATGACATAGTTGCAAGGAAAATATTAAAATTGGAATATTACAAGTTTGTCAAAATACCTTCTCAGAAATGAGCTATCATGTTCGAGGTTTCATGGTTTCCAGGCCAAACGACCAATCTTATTGCTAGAATCGTGTCATAGTATGTGAATTTTCCCATATTATGCACACATGTGTATCTTAGGATGACAAACAATGTTGCAAGAGGAATGTTTCATTTTCGTTATACCAACACTACTAGAAAATAGCACATCTGTGGCACACCTATTTTGATCATTCGTGGCGCACTAGGGGTGCGCGACTAGGCATGCGTCACGGCTAAAACTTAGCCGTCGCGCACTAGGTGGTGCACCACGAGTACGAAAAGTTAGCCGTTGAAAGAACATTTCATGTTTTCCTATGTTTTGCGTGTTAGATAACAATACTATGGAGACTTTTCATGTGTGCTAAGTGTGTAGGAAGTTTTGAGGGGGGCCGGATAATCCGCCCTCAAGCGGATAATCCGGCCTACCTCATCTCTCAAGGAAGCCAAGGCGCGTCGCTCTGTGTCCAGTCGGATTTTCTCCCGGAAAATCCGAACTGGGGCGGTTTTTCCTCCCCAGGCCGGATAATCCGGGTTTCGCAAGGGCCGGATAATCTGGCCCCCAGTTTTCGAGCAAAAGGAGCCAAGGCGCGTCGCTCGGTATCCGGTCGGATTTTCTACCAGAAAATCCGAACTGGGGCGGTTTTTCTTCCCTAGGCCGGATAATCTGGCCTTCGCATAGGGCCGGATAATCCGGCCCCCAGAAGTTGATCAAGGGCAAGCTCGGCGCGGCCTTCGAGAGATGGGCGGATTTTCGCGGATATTCCGAGTGCAGCGGAGTTTCCCCAGACCGGATAATCCGGCCCTCACTTGGGTCGGATAATCCGGCCCCCAAAGTGTGCAACGGCTGGTTTTTGGAAGGGGGTATAAGTACCCCGTCTTCCCCAACGTCGAGACTTCTTGATTCATTTGAATTCGACCAGACCCTGTGCAAGAGCTCTAAATCTCGATCTCCCACTTCAACCACCCTAAGGTCTTGATCTTTGGTGAAATTGAAGGAGGAGAAGTTCATCATCAACATCAAGAATCAAGCGCTTCAACTCCTCTCCATTCACTTGGAGAAATCCCTGATCTAGTATTCTCGTTAATACCTAGATCGTGTTATTGTATTTAACAACTTTGTTCTGGTGGCAGCTTGTTGTCATTTCGGGAGCCTCCAAGTTGTTGTGGAGTTGTTGCCCCGCTAGTTGTGTAAAGGCGCCGGTGGCCGCCTCGAAGGGTACCTATAGTGAAAGGTGGATCAGGCCTGTTGTGGCGAGATCCATCGGAGAACAGGGTGAGGCCTTTTGTGGCGTGGTGGTCTTAGTACCGCCCACCCCTCCAACGCAGACGTACTTCCCTTAACAAGGAAGGAACTGCGGTCAAACAAATCCTGTGTCTCCGCGTGCTTCACTTCGGTTCACTCGTTCCTCTTCCACTCGCTCCTTACTCGCTAGTAGATAGTTTTGCATATAGGGAAATTCCACACATTAGTTTATCTAGAGAATTTACCTTTGTGCTAAGCCTAAATTTGAAAAAGAATTAAAAATTGGTGTAGCACCTATTCCCCCCCCCCTCTAGGTGCCCATACGATCCATTTCAATTGGTATCAGAGCCCCGGCTCTTAATTCGGGCTTAACCGCCTAAGAGTAGTATGGGTACCAGGGATGATGGAAATGAGGCTGTGGATAAGGTCACAATGGATGATCTCAAGTCGTTGGAAACAACCTTGTTGAAATCCTTTGAGGCCAAGATGGAGGAGATGAATCAAATGATTGCTCACCTTACATCATCCATAGCCCCATCTCCATCCTCCTCTGAGGTTCCCTCACTATCATCTAAGGAAAAGGGTAACACCGGATCTAAGGATGATGATGTGGAAGGTGAAAAACTAAATGGTTCCACCTCCAAAAAGGGAAGTGGTAAGGAGGAATATAGTGAGGTTCGCCACGTATATTCCCCCGACCCACCTATCCCTCATCCTCATATAAACAATAGGGTGATCCACCCAAGCTCACTGCATCTTCTTTTAACCAATGGCAATTTCTAATGAAATCTCATGTTTGCAGCTCCTCTATTGAATTGTGGAGGATCATTGAAGAAGGTCTTCATGTTGGAGATCAAACCAATCTAACAAGAAGGAAGTTGTGGATAGCCGTTGAATGCCACTGCTCTCCACATGATACAACTGTGTGGGTCCCAAGGACATGCCACATTGAACATCTCAACACGGCTAAAGAGGCGTGGGATGCTCTACAGGACCTTTTGTTGGAAATGAAAGCATGAGAAGAAACCGGTATGATGCCCTTAGTAACGAAGCTGAGGGATTCTACATGTTGGATGGTGAAAACCATGAGGACATGTATAGAAGACTCAAGGGCATCGCAACAACATTTCGGAAGCATGGGGCCACTCACATTGATGATGCATGGATAAAAAGAAAGTATGTGAGTGCCTTAATGCCTTTCGAACCGACAGATTTGAAGAGCTTGCAAGGTAGACACAACTATCATCAAATGACATCCAATGAAGTCATGCAAGAAATGGCGTCATTCAAAGTGGCGGCAAAGAATGCTGAAGATGCCCATGCTCGGGCCATTGGAATGCAAAAGGGTGTCAATATGGCTCTCAAAGCCAATGTTGTTGAGCAAGAGGATGATGAAGGAGCATTTGAGAGGGGATCCATGGACTGCCCCGATGAGGTCAAACGTGCTCATGGTGAGTACATGGCATTCTATGCAAGGAACTTTTGGAAGGACCCTGCCAAAGCTAAGTCTGAACTTGAGCGCAAGAACGGGTCAAATGGAAGAAGAGAAAGTGGCCCAAGATTGAGAACTTGCTTCAACTGTGGAGATAGACTGCACTTTGTAGCCAAGTGTCCTTATGAAAATAGAGAAGACAATGGTGGCAAGCTCATTCTCAAAGAGAAATCCAAAGTTCCTAAGAAGAAGCCATTTGCTAAGAAGAATGGCCCTTTCAAGAAGCAACACAAGATGGTCCTTGTAGCTCAAGAGGAATACTCCTCCGCAAGTGAAGATGAAGAGGATGATGATAGTTCCCGCGAAGTGGCTGCTATAGCCACCACATCGACTCCCTCCTCTCTCTTCGACTCGCCGAACGAGAACGCCATCAACAACAACGCCACTTGCCTAATGGCAAGAGGATCCGAGGGCTATGCTTCCGGTGGTTCTAAATGGGTACTCGATAGCGGTTGTACGATTCATATGACCGGAAGCAAGGAGATCATCACGGAGATGCGGACAAACCTTGAACACATTACCGTCTCTTATGGTGACAAGTCAAAATCGGAGGTATTGGGTCTCGGCAAAGTTGTGGTGGCTCACGATATCTCCCTCATGGACGTCATGCTTGTTGAGACCCTCGGGTACAACTTACTTTCTGTGCGATGTGTCTTTTCCGAAAGGCTGACGCGGGTTGGCTATGGCATCACCGACTAGCCCACGTCAATATGAGAACTTTGCAAAGTCTCCACAAGGGTGGCCACATTCTTGGACTAAAAGAAAATGTCTCCTTTGCCAAAGATCATGTTTGCAGGGCATGTGTTGAAGGGAAAATGCATGACTCACCTCATCGAAAGAAAACCATTATCTCTTCAAAAAGGATTTTGGAGCTTCTTCATGTGGATCTCTTCGGACCTCCATCTCATGCAAGCCTCGATGGGAAGAAGTATTGTCTAGTGATTGTTGATGATTACTCAAGATACACTTGGGTTTATTTCTTCAAGTTGAAGAGTGAGACTCAACAAACTGTCATCGACTTCGCCAACGAGGTTCAACGTCAACACAACGTCCCCATTCTGGGTATAAGAAGTGATAACGACTCAGAGTTCAAGAACTACACCTTAAATGAGTTCCTAAGTGAAGAGGGGATAAGACATCAATATTTCGCTGCGTACACCCCTCAACAAAATGGTGTAGCCGAGAGAAAGAATCGAACTCTAATGGATATGGAAAGATCTATGTTAGTCGAATTTAAATCTCCATATAACTTCTAGGCTGAAGCAATCTCAACTGCTTATCATTCATCCAACCGTCTATACCTCCATAAGATCTTGGACAAGACTCCGTATGAAATACTTACCGGTAACAAGCCAGACATCTCATACTTTCGGGTATTCTGGTGTAAGTGTTTCTTTCTTATTAAAGGAGTTCGTTTATCTAAGTTTGAACCTAAGGCTCTAGAAGGTATTTTTGTTGGTTATGGTGCCGAATCCCACACTTATAGAGTCTACAATAAGCTCTCCGGAACTGTTGTAGAATCTTGTAGTGTGGTGTTCGAGTAAAATGACGGTTCCCATGCGGAGCAAGTTGGTGTTTGTGATGCAGATGTTGAAATACCCCAAGATGCCATAAGAAGAATGGGCGTGGGATTCTTCCCCCCCATTGAGGAACCCCTTGTGGCGGACCGGGAAGGACAATGCTCTACTCATATAGAGCCCTCATCTACACATACGCAACATGCTCCAACCATGGGGGCAACTTCTACACCATCTCCATCAACTGCTGAAGGTCAAGTTGCTCCAGAAAGATCCATGCCGGATTTTCCGGTGAATACCGGATTATCCGGTCAACCCGCTCCAGCTGTCCATGCAACTCCTGGTGGTGAAGATATCAACACAAGCTCCAGGCCGGATTTTCCGGCTGACCCCGGATTATCCGGCTCTTGGCCAGTTCAAGCGAGTCCCAGGCTTCCTGATGATGCTGCTGCAAGTCCTCCCAGGCCGGATTATCTGGCCTCTTCATCGGCCGGATTATCCTGCCCTGACTCTCCAGTTCTGCAGCCTCCTGTTATGGCTACGGACTCACCTCAAGGGCCTGCATCTCCACCACCTACTACTGATGTTCCAGCTACTGATCAAGGCGGAGAAAATGCCTCCAATGAAGACTCAAGTGATGAATCTCCTCCACCAAGAGACAACAAACTTATTGAACTTCGTCGCAAGGCTCGGGCTGATCGTAACCTTGAGTTGAGGGGTCACACTCTCGACAAGGTTGTTGGTGATCTTCGACGAAGGGTGTCTACTAGAAGAGAATTGGCCAGTTTTGGTGAGCATCAAGCTCATATCTCCATGGTGGAACCTAAGAAGGTCTTTGAAGCTCTTGAAGACCCAGACTGGGTTGTTGCTATGCATGAAGAATTGAACAATTTCGAGCGCAACAAAGTCTGGAAACTAGTGGAGAAACCCAAAGAGTGCCGCAATGTTATCGGCACCAAGTGGATTTTCAAGAACAACCAAGATGAGAATGGCATTGTTGTGAGGAACAAGGCAAGACTTGTGGAACAAGGTTACTCCCAAGTTGAGGGCATCGACTTCGGCGAGACCTATGCTCCTGTGGCTCGTCTTGAGTCCATCCGTATCCTACTTGCTTATGCTGCTCTTAACAATTTTAAGTTGCAGCAAATGGACGTCAAGAGTGCCTTCCTTAATGGTCCTCTACATGAGTTGGTATACGTAAAGCAACCCCCGGGGTTTGAGGATTCTAACTTCCCGAACCATGTCTACAAACTCGATAAGGCACTCTATGGCCTTAAACAAGCCCCACGTGCGTGGTATGAGCACCTTAAAGAGCCTATCTTATATCGTGGCTTCGAAGTTGGGAAAATCGACCCCACTCTTTTTACTAAAAAGGTTAAGGGGGAGCTCTTCGTATGCCAACTATATGTAGACGATATCATTTTTGGTTCTACTAACAAAGCTTTTAACGATGAATTTTCAAAGCTTATGACTGACAGGTTTGAGATGTCTATGATGGGGGAATTACGGTTCTTTCTTGGATTCAAGATCAAGCAACTAAGAGAAGGAACATTTATTAATCAAGCAAAGTACATCCAAGACATGCTCAAGGGATTCAAGATGACGGATCTAAATGGTGTCGCTACTTCGATGCAAACAAAGTGTCATCTCGAACTCAACCCTCATGGTAAAGATGTGGACCAAAAGGTATACCGGTCCATGATCGGCTCTCTTCTTTACCTCTGTGCATCTAGACCCGATATTGTGTTGAGTGTGGGAGTGCGTGCAAGGTATCAAGCATCTCCTAAAGAAAGCCACTTAGTGGCGGTCAAGAGGATCTTTCGATATTTAGTTCATTCCCCCAACTTTGGTCTCTGGTATCCCAAGGGCTCCAATTTCTCTTTATGTGGTTATACTGACTCAGATTGGGCTAGTGATAAGGATGATCGGAAGTCAACTTCGAGAGCTTGTCAATTCTTGGGAAGATCTCTTGTATGTTGGTCCTCCAAAAAGCAGAATTGTATATCTCTCTCCACCGCCGAAGCTGAATATGTTGCTGCTGCCAGCGCTTGTACTCAATTATTGTGTATGAGGCAAACTTTAAAGGAATACGGTGTCAATTGTGACAAAGTGCCTCTTTTATGTGATAATTAAAGTGCTATCAAAATTGCGTACAATCCAGTTTAGCACACAAGGACGAAGCATATTGAGATTCAGAATCATTTTATTCGTGACCATGTTGCTCGAGGTGATATTGATCTATCTTTTGTGAGCACGAAGAATCAACTGGCGGATATTTTTACAAAGCCACTTGATGAAGCAAGATTCTGCTATTTGAGGAATGAGCTAAATATCATTGATTCCGGGAGCTTGTCTTGATTACCCATGCACCCACTCGTACATCTCAATCCTTGTTTGGTCTAGGTGTGGGAATGGATATAGGGGGAGTGTGGTCCTAGGCTAACCCTCCCCTCATAATGCCAATAGCAAGTTATATCATTTCTCTTAATATCATGTTGTGATATTTGAGCTTATTGATGAGTATTGGTCGTGAATCCAAGATATATCTTCGCGGTGTCACACCATACACTCCAACAAGGTGGCTTCGGCCACCGCCCTCTCCTTTGTGGAGAATTGGATCTTTTTGGATGTTATTTGCTCTCTCTTGTTCTTATGGGAATCACACTCAATCTTGGCTTTTATTTGATTTGTTTTTTTTGGCAATTTTGAGTGTCTAGTACCATCCCAGTTTGTCTCTCTTAATCCTAAGCCTTCCCTACCTCTAAGCCATCTATTCTTGCACACAAGTCCCTTGTACAACTTGTGGGGGTGTTGTTTGGGGACGTGCGGGCCTGGTTCTGTGTATAACAGAATCCTAGATTTTAGGCCGGATAATCCGGCCCAAGTATTGGCCACATACCTCACAGGTGACACTGAGGAGCTTGAAGATGAGGATGAGGAAGAGCATGAGGACGAGGACGAGGACGAGGAATATGATGAGTGATCCCATGGGGCGCTAGCATCGCTCTTCTCCCTTTTTGATGTCTCGATGCCAAAGGGGGAGAAGTAGTTCTTCTAGGTTGTCTGTGGATTTGCATGGGTCGGGCATAAGCACTTGCACTTTTTATTTGTTATTTCTTGCTTATGCCCATTTAGCGTTGAACTTTTATATTCATGGTTTGTGATTTGTGGTTGAGACTTTATGTGGTTGTCTGGATGATACCTATGGACTTCATATCATGGATTATGCTCATGGTTATATCTATTCATATCCTATTGCTGGTGGTTTATCACGGAAGGCACGCGCTCATAATGGTTATCCAATAATAATTGTGATTTATGTCAAGGATGCCTATTCTCTACTTCGGTGGTATGTGTTTTTGCCCTTTTGTATATGGAATAGATTCACCTATTTGTGTGCATTTGTATTCCAATGCAAAACTCTATTATGCACACATTGAGGGGGAGTCCCTTCCATAGTTATCTCTGTTTGTCTTGTGTCTTTCTCCTGCAAATCCTGGTATTGTCATCTAACACCAAAAAGGGGGAGATTGAAAGAACATTTCATGTTTTCCTATGTTTTGCGTGTTAGATAACAATACTATGGAACCTTTCATGTGTGCTAAGTGTGCAGGAAGTTTTGAGGGGGGCCGGATAATCCACCCCTCCAAGGGCCGGATAATCCGGCCTACCTCATCTCTCAAGGAAGCCAAGGCGCGTCGCTCTGTGTCCAGTCGGATTTTCGAACTGGGGCGGTTTTTCCTCCCCAGGCCGGATAATCCGGGTTTCGCAAGGGCCGGATAATCCGGCCCCCAGTTTTCGAGCAAAAGGAGCCAAGGCGCGTCGCTCGGTATCCGGTCGGATTTTCTACCACCCTAGATAATCTGGCCCCCAGAAGTTGATCAAGGGCAAGCTCGGCGCGGCGCTCAGAGATGGGGCGGATTTTCTGCCGAATATTCCGAGTCTAGGGCGGAGTTTCCCCAGACCGGATAATCCGGCCCTCACTTGGGCTGGATAATCCGGCCCCCAAAGTGTGGAACCGCTGGTTTTTGGAAGGGGGTATAAGTACCCCTTCTTCCCCAATGTCGAGACTTCTTGATTCATTTGAATTCGACCAGACCCTGTGCAAGAGCTCTAAATCTCTATCTCCCACTTCAACCACCCTAAGGTCTTGATCTTTGGTGGAATTGAAGGAGGAGAAGTTCATCATCAACATCAAGAATCAAGCGCTTCAACTCCTCTCCATTCACTTGGAGAAATCCCTGATCTAGTATTCTCGTTAATACCTAGATCGTGTTATTGTATTTGACAACTTTGTTCTTGTGGCAGCTTGTTGTCATTTCGGGAGCCTCCGAGTTGTTGTGGAGTTATTGCCCCGCTAGTTGTGTAAAGGCACTGGAGCCGCCTCGAAGGGTACCTATAGTGGAAGGTGGATCAGGCCTATTGTGGCGAGATCCATCGGAGAACAGGGTGAGGCCTTTTGTGGCGTGGTGGTCTTAGTACCGCCCACCCCTCCAACGCAGGCGTACTTCCCTTAACAAGGAAGGAACTGCGGTCAAACAAATCCTGTGTCTCCGCGTGCTTCACTTCGGTTCACTCGTTCCTCTTCCACTCGCTCCTTACTCGCTAGTAGATAAGTTTGCATATAGGGAAATTCCACACATTAGTTTATCTAGAGAATTTACCTTTGTGCTAAGCCTAAATTTGAAAAAGAATTAAAAATTGGTGTACGACCTATTCACCCCCCCTCTAGGTGCCCATACGATCCATTTCAGCCGTGGGGCCACACCTAGTGTGCCACGGGTAGGGGTATGATGTGCGCCACGGGTTAAAAATTCAAATTTCAAAAAAAAGCGGGAGATCAGGATTTCACCGCAGCTGTCATCGTCACTGCCGTCAGAAAATGGCCGTCGATGCTGCTCGTCAGAGCGGTTGTTGTCACAGCGGTCGTCGCAGCCTCATCAGAGAGGTCGTCTCCACCTTGTCGGAGCGGTCATCGTCACCGCCATTGTCATCACCTTGGTCACCGTGGTCGGAGGTGAAGGAGGAGGCCAGAGCAAGGAGGCTGGAGAGAGGAAAAGGAGAAGGAGAAGAGGAGGATAAGAAGAAGGAGAAGAGGAGGAAAATAATAAGGAGAAGAGGTGGAGAAAGAGAAGGAGAAGGAGAAGAGGAGGAAAAGAAGGAGAAGGACGAGGATGAGAGGAGGAGAAGAAGTAGAAAAGGAGGAGAAGAAGTAGAAAAGGATGAGAGCCAAGGCTGATGGCCAAATTGAAGGATTAGTTTCCCATCTTGTTGATGGCGGACTTTCTATTCTTCAATATGCCGATGATACAATACTATTAATAGAACATGATCTGGAGAAAGCAAAGAATCTAAAATAAATTCTATCAGCATTCGAGCAACTTTCTGGATTGTGAAGGAAATATGCCCTGAGAGGCAATAATAAAGTTGTTATTATGTATTCCTTGCATATGATAGATGTTTATTTTGCATGCTATAATTGTATTGATAGGAAACATCAATACATGTGTGTTTAATAAACAAAAAGGGTTCCTAGTCATGCCTCTCTTATAGACTAGCTTGTGGATTAACAAGATGATCAAGGTTTCCTGATCATGGACATTGGATGTTGTTAATAACAAGGTCAGAGCATTTGTGAAATGATGTGATGAACATTCATCCGAAGTATAGCATTACGATCAAGTCATTGTGTTTATATTGCTATAACATCATACGAAGTGATCTTTATCCTTAGACCATGAGATCATGTTAATTGCTAACACCGGAAGAGTATCTTGATAACATCAAACGTCACACCGTAACAAGGTGACTATAAAGATGGGTTCAGTGCTACGAAGGTGTTATGTTGAGGCTCATGGATCAAGAGTGGAATTTGTCAATCCAGATGAAAGATAGATATACTCTGGGCCCTCTCGGTGATATCACATTGGGATAGCTTGCAAGCAAGTGATGTGATCACTAGAATGTTATATCACGGGAACGAGAAAAGAGTGCATGTCGGTAACGAGATCAAACTAGGTATGGAGATACCGATGATCGAATCTCGGATATGTAATATATCGAGAGACAAAGGGATTTAGTTACAAGCGTTAAAGGTTCTCACGATCACGGGGAGTCATCGTTGAATGTGTAGGAGTCGATCGGATCTCTAGGTCCCTGCTGATTATTGATCGGAGAAGGGTCTCGATCATGTCTGCATTATTTGCGAACCGTGGGTGGCACATAAGAGTTACGACACCATTTTGGAGCACATATGTTTGAACGAAAGAATTGCAAAGCAGGAATTGTTTCAATAGAAACCGGAAATTGTTTCGGGTGAAATTGCAGAAAGTGGTTCTGCATGTGATATTGAAATATTGCAAGGGGCTATATGTGAATGTTTGTTAATTAAAGTAATTAACAAAATTCTGAATAAATTTAATAAAAGAGTTTTATTAAATGAGAGAGCATTAAATTTGGAGAAACTTAATGCATTTAAAGTGGAGACTTTAAAAGGGAATGTGAAGAGGCATTTTAATGTGGGGGGGTTACCACCACATGAATGGGGGAGGTGAGGGGTCACCCCCATGCATGACCATGGAGAGAGGTGGCACCCCCCTCCTCCTATAAAAGGCCACCCATTCCCTCCTTCATCCTCACACCTCCTTGTGAAGGATCTCTCTCCCCCTCTAGAATTATTCCCCTATGGTCTCAGATTAGCGAGATACATGTTCCCGGTGGCATTTCGTCTAGAAGGAGTTGCTGCTTCCGCTGGATCGCTGGAGCGAGGAGGTGGAGGTTGTCCGGTGGCTTGAACGTGTGTGCGGGAGTGATGCTGATTTGGCGGCGGACTTCCTCACGATCTTGAGATCGGCAAGTGTACGACTACATCAACCACGAGTTCCTACTCGTTAACAAAGCTCATTGTCTTCGAGGGTAAGTTCTCCATGGATGTATGTCCACCCCGTTGCTTTGTACCTAGTAGATAGATCTTGGCATGTAGTTCTTATCGTAGGAATTTTTTTGTTTTCTATGTTGCGGACCCAACAGTGGTATCAGAGCCTAATCTATGCGTAGGTGCTTAGCACGGGTAGTACACATATGGTTGATATGTGGGCGATGATGATCATGTTATTGCATCTTCTATGTACTTTGGATATTGGTGGCATAGTGGGATGAAGCGGCCCGGACCAACCTTACATGTCATCGGACATGAGACCGGTTCCACGACTGACATGCAACTTGTTTTGCATAAGTGGCTGGCGGGTGTCTGTCTCTTCTACTATAGTCAATATCTGATTTACAACGAGTTGCTAATAACTTAGTTATCCTCGTTGTGGTTCATGTTCGTAGGTTAGACAGGTTCTATCTCCGAAAGCCCTAAGCCACGTAAAACTTGCAATTGATAAATTAGAGGCGTCTAGTTTAGATCGTTGCTGGGCTAGTATTTTGATATGGTATTGTTGTAAATAGATGTATGATAGATACTCTTACAACTCACTTAACTTGTAAGTTCCATAGACCTTGGCCTTACACACAAAGGAATGATAGAGATCATACCACGATGCAAATGATAGAGATCAAATGCATGGACCATATCACCTCACTTCACACATTAGATGTTAGCATCTTATATTGCTAATTTGGCGCGTTTGGTAGCATTATAAGATGATCCCTCATTTAGATATCAAGATAAAATGTGTTCTTCCTTAAGTATGCACCGTTTTGTGGATCGTGTTTTGAGGCATCACGTGATGATCGGGTGTTCTCAACTCTACGCTTTCATACAACGGGTGTAAGACAGTTTAACACACGCAAATACTAAGGTTCTTACTTGACGAGCCTAGCATGTACAAACATGGCCTCGAAACACGGACCGAAAGGTTAAGCATGAGTCATATAGTTGATATGATGCCCATATAGATGCTCGCCTTTGAAGCTACACCGACTCACGTGATGATCGGACTTGGTGTAGTGGATTTGGTTCATGTAATCACCAAAAGGACACGAGGGATGTTGTTTTTGAGTGGGAGTTCATTAGTAATTTGGATTAGTTGAACTCAATCTATCATAAACTTAGTCTAAATATACTTTACAAATTCTGTTGTAGATGGCACCACCTGCTTTTAATTTCAATGTGTTCATGGACAAAGAGAAACTTGCTGCGAATGGTAGCAACTTCACAAACTGGGCTATGAATTTGAGGATTCTCCTCCTTTGCTGCACAAAAGCAATATGTGCTAGATCGCCGCTAGGCCCCACCAGCTCTGATGCCTGACGAGGAAAAGAATGTCTATGTGACTCGTTAGGAGGACCACAACTTAGTTCATTGCGGCATCTTGTATGGGCTAGAGCGAACTTGAAGCGTTTCGAAAATGGCAATGCCTTTGATACCATGGGAGAATTGAAAATGATTTTCGATACCCATGCTGCCGTAGAGAGTTATAATTCTATAGAAAAGTTCTTTAGCTGCATGATGGAGGAAAACAGCTCCGTTAGTGAGCACGTACTCAAAATGTGCAGATGCCGATAAGCTTGTGTCCTTGGGAATAACGATTCCCATTGACTTAGGCATACATCGTGTTCTCCAATCTCTGCCACCTAGCTACAAGAGCTTCTTGATGAACTATAATATGTAGGGCATGAAGAAGTCTCTTCGAGCTTCACGATGCTTAAGACTGCAGAAGTGGAGATTAGGAAAGAACATCAAGTGTTGATGATCAATAGGACCACCGGTTTCAAGAAGGACAAGAAAGGCAAGCACAAGGGAAAGAAGGGCTGTAAGTCTGTTGCCGCGCCTAAAAAGAAACCCTGAGCTGGCCCTAAGTCTGACACCGAGTGCTACTATTGCAAGAGGACTGGCCATTGGAAGCGCAACTGCCCTAAGTATTTGGCGGACAAGAAGTCCGGCAAGGCAAACAAAGGTATATGTGATATACATGTTATTGATGTGTACTTGACTAGTACTCACAGTAGCACCTGGGTATTTGATACAGGATCAGTTGCTAATATATGTAACTCGGTTCGTGGGTCGCGAACAAGCGACAACTAGCAAGGGATGAGGTCACGATGCGGGTCGGCAATGGATCAAGAGTTGATGTGATCGCCGTCGGAACGCTGCCTCTCCATATGCCATCGGGATTAGTTATAAACCTAAATAATTGTTATTTGGTGTCTGCACTGAGCATGAACATTGTATCCGGATCGTGTTTGATGCAAAGTGGTTATTCATTTAAGTCTGAAAACAATGGTTGTTCAATTTATATGAATAATATCTTTTATGGTCATGCACCTATGTTGAATGGTTTATTTCTATTGGATCTCGATAGTAGTATTACGCATATTCATAATGTTGATGCTAAAAGAATTAAACTTGATAATGATATATCTACATATATGTGGCACTGCCATCTAGGTCATATTGGCATTAAACGCATGAAGAAACTCCATTCTGATGGACTTTTGGAATCACTTGATTTTGAATCATTTGATACATGTGAGCGATGCCTTATGGGCAAGATGACTAGAACGCCATTTTCCGGTTCAATGGAACGGGCGATAGATTTATTGGAAATCATACATACTGATGTGTGTGAACCAATGAGTGTGTCGGCGCGAGGTGGATATCTATATTTTGTTACTTTCACGGATGATTTGAGTAGATATGGGTATATCTATTTGATGAAACACAAGTCTGAAATTTTGAAAAGTTCAAGGAATTTCAGAATGAAGTGGAAAATCATCGTAATAGAAAGATCAAATTTGTACGGTCTGACCGTGGAGGAGAGTATCTAAGTTACGAGTTTAGCACACACATGAAAGAGTGTGGAATAGTTTCATAACTTACGCCTGCCGGAACACCACAACGTAATGGTGTGTCGGAGCGTCGTAATCGTACCTTATTGGATATGGTTCGATCTATGATGTCTCTGACTGACTTGCCACTGTCATTTTGGGGTTATGCACTGGAAACAGCTGCATTCACTTTAAATAGGGCACCATCTAAATCCGTTGAAAAGACACCGTATGAATTATGGTTTGAAAACAAACCTAAGCTGTCATTTCTTAAAGTTTGGGGATGCGATGTTTATGTGAAGAAACTTCAACCGAATAAACTCGAACCCAAAGCGGAAAATGCGTCTTCATAGGATACCCTAAGGAAACGATTGGGTATACCTTCTATCACAGATCCGAGGGCAAGGTCTTTGTTGCCAAGAATGGATCCTTTCTTGAGAAGGAGTTTCTCACGAAAGGTGTGAGTAGTCGGAAGATAGAACTCGAAGAGGTTATTGAACCTTCTCTTCATGAAATGGCGAGTAGTGCAGCTCCAGAAGTTGTTTCGGAGTTGACTTCACCTAATGAAGAGAGAGCTAATGATATTGATCATGAAACTCCGAAAGAGGACACTACCGAACCTCGCAGGTCAAGCAGGACACGTGCAGCTCCTGAACTGTACGGCAATCCTGTTGTGAATTTCATGGTTGATGAAATGGATGACCCAGCGACGTATGAAGAAGCGATGATGAGCCCTGATTCCAACAAATGGCTAGAAGCCATGAAATCCGAGATGGAATCCATGTACGAAAACCAGGTTTGGACCTTGTTTGACTTACCTCACGATCGAAAGGCCGTTGAGAATAAATGGATTTTCAAAAGAAAAATTGATGCTGATGGTAAAGTAACCATCTATAAGGCTCGACTTGTCGCAAAGGGGTTTCGACAAATTCAAGGAGTTGACTACGATGAGACATTCTCTTCCGTAGCGATGCTTAAGTCGGTTAGGATTATGTTAGCAATTGCTGCATATTTCGATTATGAAATATGGCAGATGGATGTCAAAACTGCGTTCCTCAATGGTAATATTGAAGAAGAGTTGTATATGATACAACCTAAGGGTTTTGTCGATCCTAAGGATGCTAATAAGGTGTGCAAACTTCAGCGATCCATCTATGGACTGAAGCAAGCATCACGAAGTTGGAATCTCCGCTTTGATGAGGTGATCAAAGAGTTTGGATTTGTCCAAACTTATGGAGAGGCTTGTATTTACAAGAAAGTGAGTGGGAGCAATGTGGCATTTCTGATATTATATGTGGATGACATATTATTGATTGGAAATGATTTAGATCTTTTAAACAGTGTTAAAAGTTATCTAAACAGCAAATTTTCGATGAAAGACCTTGGTGAAGCTTCATATATATTAGGCATTAAAATCTATAGAGATAGATCAAGATGCCTAATTGGGCTATCGCAGAGTACATACCTTGATAAGATATTAAAGAAGTTTAATATGGACGGAAGTAAGAAGGGGTTCTTGTAGGGGTTCGTAGCATGGAAAACAAAAAATTTCTATCGCATACAAACAAACAAGCCAAGATCTATCTACTAGATTGTAGCAACGAGTCGATAGAGGAACTCACCCTCGAAGATTCCAAAGCGGTTAACGAGAGCAGATTCTCGTGGGTGATGTAGTCGTACTCTTTCCGATCTCAAGATCGCGTGAGATCCTTCCGATCCTTCCACGTTCTTCAGCAAGCGCTCCAGTCGGTCACACGTTCGGTTCGACGAAGACCTTCCTCTCCTTGTTCCAGCAGGCGGAGGTTGTAGCACTAGCACTCTCCTCAAGACAACGGGCGTGGTACCGAGGTAGAGGGAATCTGAGGCTTCGCTTAAGCCGGTAAGTAGTATGGTGGAGCTTATGAGAGAGGCTATTAGTGGTCTAGTAATTAGACACACCAATTAGAAGGCTCTAAACCAATTAGAAGGCTCTAAACCGCTGGCTAAAGCAATTAGAAGCTCTAAACCAAAACGGCTCTAAACCGGAGATTAGAGGTAGAAACTTGTGTGTACTAGGAGGGGAGCCCTGCCCCTCCTTATATAGGTGGGAGGGCCGGCCAAGGGGAGGAGAGTCCCTCCCCAAGTCGGCTTGGTGGGGCGCCGGCCAAGGGAGGAACCCTCCTCCAATTCGGCCTCCACCAATCCTCCTCTCTTCCCACTTCCCAAAATTTCCGTTTGACTTTCAAACTAGCCGTTTGACTTTTCAATTTAGGATTTAAATAAACCCTTTATTTTGGACAGCAAGAACACCTAGTACATGATACAATCATTCCAACTTACAATGACACATTCATGTATCCTTCCCCCCCCCGGAGCGCCGGACATTCCGGAACCTTCTAGAACATTCCCGATGAAAACACCGGAACCATTCCCCAACTCCGAAACTGGACTTTCCTTATATGAATCTTATTCTTCGGACCATTCCGGATCTCCTCGTGATATCCCGGATCCCATCCGAGACTCCGAACAACATTCGGTCTCTTTCTCATAATACCCTAACTACTCAAACAACGTCGAATCCTTAAGTGTGTCTCCCTACGGTTCGTGAATTATGCGGACATGATCGACACACTTCTCCGAACAATAACCAATAGAGGAATCTGGAAATTCATATGGCTCCCACATATTTCTACGATTACTTTGCGATCGAATGAACCACTTACATACGATACCAATTTCCCTTTGTCTCACGATATGTTACTTATCCGAGGTTATGATCGCTTGTATCTCGCATACCTAGTTCAACCTCACATCGATAAGTACTCTTTTCTCGTTCCCGTGATATGTGATCCCTTGTGAGCCAGTCACATGCTTGCAAGCTAATTGGATGGCATTCCACCGAGAGGGCCCAGAGTATATCTATCCGTCATATGGATGGACAAATCCCACTCTTGATCCATGTGTTTCAACCAACACTTTCCGAACACTCAATGCCACTTTTATAGCCACCCTGTTACGGTGTGGTGTTTGATGACATCAAAGTATCCATCCGGTAAAGGTGATATGCATGATCTCATGGTCGAAGGATTTAGGTTACTATGTATCAGAAAGCATATAGCAATTGAACTATTGAAATGACTTGATCTTTATGCTACGCTTATCTATAGGAGTATGTCCACCATATCATTCTCCTAACGATATGATCTTGTTGTTAATAACATCTCAATGTTCATGATAGGGAAACCACAATCATCTATTAACCAACAAGCTAGTGAAGTATAGAGGCTATACTAGGGACTTCAAATTAAGTTTACAAATCACACAAGTATTAATGGTTTCCTTGTTAATACTATTATAGCATGAATGTAAACATTTATCATAAGTATGAAGATATGATAATAACCTACTTTATTATTGCCTCTTGGGCATATCTCCGGATCTGACACTTCCAGGTCCGTGTGTAATTTCATGTCTTTGCGTCTCTACGCATCACTCATTCTCTAATGAGATGGCTTTGTATAAATTTGGTCTTTCGGTGTGACCTTTAGTTCTTTGGGGTTAAAACATGTTGACAATATTGTCGTACAATATATCTTCATAGTATTATCCCGCTGTGAACTACACCTAGTTTGATAACAAACTACTTGACACAAATGCCCTCTTTTGCTGCTATAATAGCAGTCATATACTTAGCCTTTTGTTGCAGTATCTGTCACAATGTCTTAACTTTGGAACTCATCCAAATCCATTATGGAACTCACTTTCCATTATATTGTGCCACCCTTAGTTTAGATTGAGATAAACTAAATTTGTACTTTGTGACAAAGCTAGTATCAATGTAGTACTTTTACAATGAACTAACCATCTATTTGTCACTTCTACAAATAATATACTCTTAGTTCTTCCAAAAGATCATAAGAATATCCTTACTATTGTCCAATGATCATCTTACAAATCATTCTGGTATATGCTCACAACATTTAGAGCATAGGACATATCTGGATTTGTACATATCACAGTATGATTGATATAAATATTCTTTGTGATTTCATACATCAAGTATCAATCTATACTTGAATCTTTGTTTCACTTACCAAATGTCAATACACTTGAATATATCATCAATTTTGAATTTATTCAATCCTTTCTGTGCGACAAGAACCTTTCTTGTAGTTTCTATATTGAACTCATTCAATATCTCGTCTATGTACTTTTGGCACAACCATATTAGCATCTATTGATGCCAAATATTTGGGTTTTGCCTAAGTCTTTCATCGGGATGAAATTCTTAATATGTGTTAATAAGATATACATCATTTCTAATCAACAATATGTCCTCCACATAATGTATTAGAAATATGTCTTTAGCGCTCCCACTTAATTTCTTGCAAATGCAAGCATCTTCATCGTCTCTAATGAACTTTTAAACTCCTTTAACAGTTTCATCACAGTGAAGATTCCAACTCCGCTATGCTCACTTTAACCATTGAAGTTTGCATATTCTTTTAGCATCCTTTGAATTAACAAAACCTTATGGACCGTGTCATGCACACGTCCTAGGTAACGATTCTATTAGAAGAACTTGTTTTGTTTATTCAACTATCATATAACAAAATTATATGTAGTGGTTGCTACATTAATCCATCTAGACTAAATATCACTATGAAAGATCAAATCTTGTCATAGTCAACCTTTGAACATTGTTGTGAACTCTTTCCCAACATGTCGACTATTTCATAGATGTGCAACATCCATGTCTATTTATTTATAGATCCAAACACGACTGTAAGGTCTTACACCTTTCTCGAGGGTCCTTCAAGTTCAAAACTTGATTTCTCGTGTATGGAACTATCACGGATTTTATGGCTTCAAGCCATTTGACGGAGTCAGGGCCCATCATCGCTTCTTTGCATGTAGTAGGTTCATTATTCTCAAATAATGATTCAACCCTCAAATCTTGGTATTTGATTGTTCATCCGACCTACTTGTTTCAATAGAAACTTAGACCTCCGTGACCACAACCTTTGAGGCACGTGAGCCATGAGCATTGTTGCTGCCTCCGGAACACTTTTCGGTGCTGCGCCACTCTGCACATATAGCTAAGGTTCCTTTAACCTTATCAAAGTTCTATTGTCCTCCCACTTAACTTTTCACGAAAAATTTCCTTCTCAAAGAAACTTGACGTTCTAAGCGACAAACACTTTTGTCTCCGGTGTTTATGGAGGAATACTTAACATTTATACAAAGACAGGTTTATCCGACTTTGGTTGCACACATCTTTCTTATGCATAGCATACCAATGTTTTAAGAAAAGACTACTTGGGTTTTATCCCAAACCATAACTTATATGGTGTCATTTCAGCGGATTATGATGGAGCTCTTTTCAGTGAAAAAGCGGTAGTCTCTAAAGCTTTTAATCTTTAAAATATAATGGCAGTTCTATATATTATACCTTTGATCTTACCATGTCAAACAAGGTTTTAATTACATATCTCGAACACTCCATACTCTTATGGTGTTTCGGGAAATGCAAATCCACGGAACGATTCCTTAAATCTTAGGTATTATGCTAAACTTGTAACTCAAATATCTTCCTTTATGATCTTATCATAAACTATTTATATTCTTGTTACAATGATTTTGCACTTCATCTTGAAAATCTTTGAACTTTTCAAATATTTCATACTTCATCCTTATTAAGTAAATATTCACATATTCACTCAAATTTTCGGAGAAAGCATATGAAGTTGAAATCCATCGCTCTTGACTACACATAATGGAGTTCGTACAACAATATGCACAAGTTCCAATAAGCTAGTCATTCATTCCCTTTTGGCCTATGAACAAAGTTTTAATTATCTCTAGGAAAGTTTCACAAGCGTTATTTGATCAAAATCAAAAGACTCCAAAATTCCATCCACATGGAGTTTCTTCATGTTTTCTTTCCAATATAATTTAAACGGCGATGTCACTTCCTAAGTGATCTTTCAATCAATTTGTCTTTTGACAATTTTAGCACTAGTTTTATGGATGTGATTTCTCCAACGAGATTTGTGAATCATCCATCTTTTATGGATTACGGCAATTATTTGAACAACCCTTTTGTTCTCATAATACCTGATAAAACAAATCTTGAAGGCAAGCTTTGATGTTTAACGAGCAACATAATAACCCTTTATTTGTTCTCGATGAACATCATCACATATTCTTTTGCTATTAACTTAGGCCATTGTAGTTCATGAATTCTGTTGTTTTCGTATGACGATTCATACCAACATATTCAGTATCAAATGCTTAAGAACCACTTTGTTTAATAAGCAAAGAATATAGCCATAACATGTATATCATCTATATACTTTAAGCTGAACAATTCTAGTCTTTTCTTTTCTGCCATATACTTATGAGATTCTCTTCAAGATTTCCTTCGCTTGAAAGAATCTATCAACATCAATAGTGGAGTCATACTTATGACACATAGTCCAAAGCGTGTATAGTTAAATACCAATGTCTTTGAACTTGCACTTTGAAGTAGATCACCATTATCAAATATTTGGTGTTCTTTCAAATTCCTTTCTTTAGTAATCTCTTGGCGTAGTAAACATTTTACCTACATCAAATATTCACCTTCATCATGGAATCGTCCATGACCAAGCTACTTTTAGCTTATAACGGTGAATCACGAGTATAATGTTGCTCTCCAAAACTTTTTGGAAGATCAGGACAACTAGTGTCTCCAACCTTTTGCAAATTCTCATCAAAATATGAGAACATGAACTTTGCCATATTATACTCTATCATGTTGTAACCAAAACTTCGTTTCAGATATCACAATATCTTCCACTCATCATGGTTTCTGAAACAACTCTTTCAGATCCTAGATAACCTTGATATTAAGATAATCTTTTGAATATCAAGAATCATGGAGACAAACATGATACTCATATACTAACACTTGGAATTGTCACTCTTGTTTTAATACCAATTATTAAACTTAATAGAGTAACTGAACTTACTGAAAGTTTGCAATAGGACTTTTAAACTTTAGATTAACACTTCAAAACAATACGATACCAGTCAGAAAGTAACTAACCAGAATTCTATAGTTCTATCATCTCAATTATAACTAAGCGCAAGGTGGTAAACTGATGCCAATGACTACAACAACTATGCAAATTCACTTTGATTTAGTTTATGATAAATTGAGTTCTAATTAATAATTAAATTAATCTAGGTGAACTCCCACCAAAACAATATCCCTCACATTTTTTTAGTGATCAAATGAACAAAATCCACCACATCAAAACAGATCATCACGAGAGTTGATATAGTTTCAATGGCTAACAATCAACATTTTCATCATATCTACTATATGACTCATGCTCTACCTAAAACTAATCCGAGTTCAAGAGGACATGTCTGTACATGATAGGCTCGTCAAGATCAAACCTTAGCTACCGCGATAAGCAAATCTGGCTTGCTTACGTTGTATTCACCCGGAATCAAAGACACCATCATCACGTGGTGCTTCGAAGCAGCAAGCTTTGGCAACGGTGCATACTAAGGGTGAACACTTTAGAACTTGAAATTTATGTGCATGAGGGATCATCTTATAATGCTACCGTCGTCTACTAAGCAATACAAGATGCATAAAGGATTAACATCACATGCAATTCATAATATGTGATATGATATGGCTTCTTCTTTGTGCTTCCGATCTCCATCTTCAAGCACGAACATGATCTCCATCATCACCGGCATAGCATCAAGGTCAATGACGCTTCTTCATGGTTGTCGTCCACCAGCTTCAACTATTACAACTATTTTGAATAGACACGCAGGTCTTAATGTAAATTAAAGACAACCATATGGCTCGCCGTTGCCAACTTACAATAAGGAACATTGCATACATCAAATATAATCACAATCATGGCCATATCACATCAGACACCCCGCAAAACAAAGTTAGACGCTACTTTCTTTGCATATTTTACGTGGTTTGGGGCTTTCCATAAGTGTCGTTCTAACCTACGAACAAGAACCACAACATTGATACTAGCATTGTTGATTACCCGTTGTAAATTGGATCTTTACTATGCTAGGAGAAACAGGCACCAAGCAGCTACTTATGCAATACGAGTTGCATGTCAAGCGTGGAGCAAGTCTCATGAACGATGTCATGTAAGGTTAGCCCGGGCCGCTTCATCCCAACATACCGCAAGATGCAAAGTACACAAAAAGCAATCTACAATAAAAGCATCAACGCCCACAAAGACCATTGTGTTCTACTCGTGCAACAGATCTACATATAGACACGGCTCTGATACCACTGTAGGGGTTCGTAGCATGGAAAACAAAATTTTCTATCGCATACAAACAAACAAGCCAAGATCTATCTACTAGATTGTAGCAACGATTCGATAGAGGAACTCACCTCAAGATTCCAAAGCGGTTAACGAGAGCAGATTCTCGGGTGATGTAGTCGTACTCTTCCGATCTCAAGATCGCAGACAATCCTTCCAGCCATACGTTCAGCAGCGCCCCAGCAATCGGTCACACGCTCGTACTGACGTAAGACCTTCCTCTCCTTGTTCCAAAGAAAATGGAGGTTGTAGCACTCTCTCGCGATTCCGCAGACAACGGGCGTGGTACCGAGGTAGAGGGAAATCATGAGGCTTCGCCTTAAGCCAAGTAGTATGGTGGACCTTATTAGCTAGGCTATTAGTGGTCTAGTAATTAGACACACAAATTAGAAGTCTCTAAACAAATTCGCAGGATCTAAACCGCTGGCTAACCCAAATAGAAGCTCTAAACCAAAACGGCTCTAAACCGGAGATTAGAGGTAGAAACTTGTGTGTACTAGGAGGAGCCCTGCCCTCCTTATATAGGTGGGAGGGGCCAAGGGGAGAGTCCTCCCAAGTCGGCTTGGTGGGCGCCGCCAAGGAGGAACCCTCCTCCACCCGGCCTCCACCAATCCTCCTCTCTTCCCACTTCCCAAAATTGCCGTTTGACTTTCAAACTAGCCGTTTGACTTTTCAATTTAGGATTTAAATAAACCCTTTATTTTGGACAGCAAGAACACCTAGTACATGATGCAATCATTCCAACTTACAATGACACATTCATGTACCCTTCCCCGGAGCACCGGACATTCCGAACCTTCTAGAACATTCCCGATGAAAACACGAACCATTCCCCAACTCAAACGGACTTTCCTTATATGAATCTTATTCTCCGGACCATTCCGGATCTCCTCGTGATATCCCGGATCCCATCCGAGACTCAACAACATTCGGTCTCTTTCTCATAATACCATAACTACTCAAACAACGTCAATCCTTAAGTGTGTCTCCCTACGGTTCGTGAATTATGCGGACATGATCGAGACACTTCTAACAATAACCAATAGAGGAATCTGGAAATTCATATGGCTCCTACATATTTCTACGATTACTTTACGATCGAATGAACCACTTACATACGATACCAATTTCCCTTTGTCTCACGATATGTTACTTATCCGAGGTTATGATCGTCAGTATCTCTGCATACCTAGTTCAACCTCATTCGATAAGTACTCTTTTCGCTTCGTGATATGTGATCCCTTGTGAGCCAGTCACATGCTTGCAAGCTAATTGGATGACATTCCACCGAGAGGGCCCAGAGTATATCTATCCGTCATATGGATGGACAAATCCCACTCTTGATCCATGTGTTTCAACCAACACTTTCCGAACACTCAATGCCACTTTTATAGCCACCCTGTTACGGTGTGGTGTTTGATGACATCAAAGTATCCATCCGGTAAAGGTGATATGCATGATCTCATGGTCGAAGGATTTAGGTTACTATGTATCAGAAAGCATATAGCAATTGAACTATTGAAATGACTTGATCTTTATGCTACGCTTATCTATAGGAGTATGTCCACCATATCATTCTCCTAACGATATGATCTTGTTGTTAATAACATCTCAATGTTCATGATAGGGAAACCACAATCATCTATTAACCAACAAGCTAGTGAAGTATAGAGGCTATACTAGGGACTTCAAATTAAGTTTACAAATCACACAAGTATTAATGGTTTCCTTGTTAATACTATTATAGCATGAATGTAAACATTTATCATAAGTATGAAGATATGATAATAACCTACTTTATTATTGCCTCTTGGGCATATCTCCAACAGTTCTTACCTATGTTGCAAGGCAAGACATTGAGTAAGACTCAAAGTCCGGCTACGGCGGAAGAAAGAGAGATAATGGATAAGATCCCCTATGCCTCAGCCATAGGCTCTATAATGTATGCCATGCTATGTACAAGACCGGATGTGGCACATGCTATTAGTTTGACTGGTAGGTACCAATCCGGATACGAAGTGATCTTGAGAAGAACTAAGGATATGTTTCTTTTATATGAAGGTGAAGAAGAGCTAGTCGCTAAGTGTTATGTCGATGCTAGCTTTGACACTGATCCGGATGACTCTAAGTCTCAATCCGGATACGTATTTCTCTTGAACGGAGCAGCAGTTAGTTGGAGGAGCTCCAAACAACCTGTGGTAGCTGGATCAACAACAGAGGCGAAATATGTTGCTGCTTCAGAAGCAGCGCAAGAAGCGGTTTGGATGAAGGAGTTCATAACGGAACTGGGTGTGGTTCCAAGTGCGTTGGACCCGATGGTGATCTATTGTGACAACAATGGAGCCATAGCCAACACAAAGGAACCAAGGTCTCACAAGAATTCCAAGCATATTAAGCGCCGGTTTCACTCCATCCGCGAGCATGTCAAGGATGGAGATATAAAGATTTGTAAAGTGCACACGGACCTGAATGTAGCAGATCCGTTGACTAAAGTACTCCCTAGGGCAAAACATGATCAACACCAGAACTCCATGGGTGTTAGATTTATCACTATGTGAACTAGATTATTGTCTCTAGTGCAAGTGGGAGACTGAAGGAAATATGCCCTGAGAGGCAATAATAAAGTTGTTATTATGTATTCCTTGTATATGATAGATGTTTATTTTGCATGCTATAATTGTATTGATAGGAAACATCAATACATATGTGTTTAATAAACAAAAAAGGTTCCTAGTCATGCCTCTCTTATAGACTAGCTTGTTGATTAACAGGATGATCAAGGTTTCCTGATCATGGACATTGGATGTTGTTAATAACAAGGTCACAGCATTTGTGAAATGATGTGATGAACATTCATCCGAAGTATAGCATTACGATCAAGTCATTGTGTTTATATTGCTATAACATCATACGAAGTAATCTTTATCCTTAGACCATGAGATCATGTTAATTGCTAACACCGGAAGAGTATCTTGATAACATCAAACGTCACACCGTAACAAGGTGACTATAAAGATGGGTTCAGTGCTACGAAGGTGTTATGTTGAGGCTCATGGATCAAGAGTGGAATTTGTCAATCCAGATGAAAGATAGATATACTCTGGGCCCTCTCGGTGATATCACATTGGGATAGCTTGCAAGCAAGTGATGTGATCACTATAATGTTATATCACGGGAACGAGAAAAGAGTGCATGTCGGTAACGAGATCAAACTAGGTATGGAGATACCGATGATCGAATCTCGGACATGTAATATATCGAGAGACAAAGGGATTTAGTTACAAGCATTAAAGGTTCTCACGATCACAGGAGTCATCGTTGAATGTGTAGGAGTCAGTACGGATCTCCAGGTCCCGCTGCTGATTATTGATCGGAGAAGGGTCTCGATCATGTCTGCATTATTTGCGAACCGTAGGGTGGCACACTTAAGAGTTACCGGACACCATTTTGGAGCACATATGTTTCAGATGAAAGAATTGCAAAGCGCAGGAATTGTTTCAATAGAAATCGGAAATTGTTTCGGGTGAAATTGCAGAAAGTGGTTCTGCATGTGATATTGAAATATTGCAAGGGGCTATATGTGAATGTTTGTTAATTAAAGTAATTAACAAAATTCTGAATAAATTTAATAAAAGAGTTTTATTAAATGAGAGAGCATTAAATTTGGAGAAACTTAATGCATTTAAAGTGGAGACTTTAAAAGGGAATGTGAAGAGGCATTTTAATGTGGGGGGGTTACCACCACATGAATGGGGGAGGTGAGGGGTCACCCCCCATGCGCCGGCCATGGAGAGAGGGGGCACCCCCCTCCTCCTATAAAAGGCCACCCATTCCCTCCTTCATCCTCACACCTCCTTGTGAAGGATCTCTCTCCCCCTCTAGAATTATTCCCCCATGGTCTCGGATTAGCGAGATACATGTTTCCGATGGCATTTCGTCTAGAAGGAGTTGCTGCTTCCGCTGGATCGCTGGAGTGAGGAGGTGGAGGTTGTCCGGTGGCTTGAACATGTGTGCGAGTGCGGATGCGCTGCTGATTTGCGGCGCTCGGACTTCCTCACAATCTTGAGATCGGCAAGTATATGACTACATCAACCACGAGTTCCTACTCGTTAACAAAGCTCGTTGTCTTCGAGGGTAAGTTCTCCATGGATGTATGTCCACCCCGTTGCTTTGTACCTAGTAGATAGATCTTGGCGTGTAGTTCTCATCGTAGGAAAATTTTTGTTTTCTATGCTGTGGACCCAACAGATTGAACATTAATATCCATAAGAGTGATTTGTATTGTTTTGGCGAGATCCAAAACGAGGCCCACCTATATGCTAAGCTTTTTGGCTATGGCCAGGGGAAATTTCTAGTAAAATATTTGGGAATACCGATTCACTATTGACGTCCCACAATTGCCGAGTGGAAACTCGTAAGATAAAAGACTACAAAAATGCCTTAATATTTGGAAAGGAAAATTATTATCCCTTCCGGGAAGACTGGTACACATAAATTCAGTACTCACCGACATGGTACTGTATATGATCTCGTTTTCTAGTTACCAAAAGGTTTCTTGAATATAGTGGATTATTTTCGTTCAAGATTCTTTTGGCAGGGGGATAGTGAAAATAAAAAATATAGACTTGCCAGATGGAATGTGTTTGCCGATCGAAAGAATACGGTGGACTTGGCATACACCATTTGCAAGTAAAAAATACCGTACTTCCGTGTAAATGGATTTTCATGATACTCACACAAGAAGGTGTATAGCAAACCATGTTATGGAGGAAATATGTTGTCTCCAAAGCTGTGTCTCAAGTGGTTTGGAAACTTGGCAATTCACACATTTGGGCTGGACCAATGGCGTCCAAAAGGTATTTCTTCCGTTTTGGCGTGTTCAATGTCAAGGATGGATCTCAGATTAGATTCTAGGAAGATAAGTGGCTTGTCCAAACTTCTCTTTGCAAACAGTATCTAGCTTTATATTCGATTATTAGGCATAGAGGGGATACACTTTCCACAGTGATGGAATCTAATCCTCCGAATGTGTCTTTCAGAAGAAACATCATCGACCCTCGTCTGTTGTATTGGAAAATCTCTTATTATTATCTACGATTTAGCTAATGGAAGTTGTGGATGAGTTCAAATGGAAATTACTAGAGAGTGGTAATTTTTCGGTTGACTCAACGTATAGAGATTTGATACAACCTGATATTCCGGTCGATGACAACATTAAGTTTTGGAAGATGAAAATACACCTAAAGACGAAGATATTTGCATGGTATCTTTTAAGAGAGTGTGTCATCCTGTACGGTTTAGAATCAGAGCTTCAAAAGCTCTTTGAGACCCGTGATACATTGCAAATGTATCTATAATTTTTGATGTTCCATGCTTGGTTTTATCCATTTTCTTGGGTTTTGTTCCAACTTTGGAGTACTTTCCATATGATTTCTTGGACTAACCTATTAACAAGAGCCACAGTGCCAACTGCCTGTTTTCTGCTATTTTTGGTTCTAGGAAAGTCAGAAAATGAATATTCTCGGAATTGGACGGGACAAAAGACAAAGTGCCTATTTTTCCGGATGTCATCAAGTGCCAGAATACGAGACGGAGAAGGGCCAGAGGCCGGCCACACCACCTGGTCGCGCGACCAGGCTGGGCCCGCGCCAGGGGGTGGTGTGGTGGCCCCTGGCACCCCCTCGGCCTCTCCTTCCGACTATAAGATGCCCTCGGGACATAAACCCTAAGGCCCGATCAAAAATCCACGAAAGAGTCTGTAGCCGCCGTCATCTCCATCCCTAGATCGGGAGGGATCTGAAGCTCTTCCCGGCACCCCGCCGGAGAGGGGAATTCACCCTGGAGGCCTTCTTCATCACCATGCAAGCCTCCGGTGTGATGCGTGAGTAGTTCATCCTTGGACTACGGATCCATGTAGTAGCTAGATGGCTGATTCTCCTCCTTTGTGCTTTCATGTCTAGATCTTGTAAGCTCCGTTCATGATCAAGATCATCTATTTTAATTCTTGCATGTTGTGTTTGTGGGGATCCGATGGATATTGAGATGCTATTTCAGATTGATTATTGATTCTATCATGTCTTTGCTATTTGTGATCTTGCATGCTTTCCGTTGCTAGTAGCTATCTTGGCCGAGTAGATGCTAGCAACTCCAAGAGTTAGTATTTATGCTCGATAGTGGGTTCATGCCTCTGGTAATCTGGGGAAGTGACAGAAATCTCTAAGGTACTAGATGTGATATTGCTACTAGGGAGAAAACAACAATCCTTTGTTCATAGAACAATCGTATTGTTTACTTTACACGCAGTTCGTAAAGCAATAATCTGTTGCTTGCAACTTAATACTGGAGGGGGTTCGGATGATAACCTGAAGGTGGATTATTAGTCATAGATGCAGTTAGATGGCGGTCTATGTATAATGTTGTAATGCCCAATCCAATCTCAAAGGAGTCAAGATGATTAGTATATGCATGTATTGCTTTCTCGATGTTTGTCAATTGCCCCGCTGTAATTTGTTCACCCAACATGTTATCTATCTAAGGAGAGCCACCTATAGTGAACTATGGATCCCGGTTCTTTACTTTACATACAATCTACAATCTTTTACTGCTTTGTGTTTACTTTCTTCAAACTTCTACTTCTTTCCATTCGATACGTTTAATCCTTTGTTTTCCGTAAAACACGGTGAGATTGACAACCTTATCGCAAGTTGGGGACAAAGTTTTGTGGTTGTGTTGTGCAGGTCTCCACGTTGCTACTAGCACCGGTAGTGCGCCCTGCCAAGGCTCAGCTAGTAACACCTTTGGGGTGTTTCCTTGCTCCTACTGGTTCGATTAAACCTTGGTTTCATAACTGAGGGAAACTTGCTGCTGTGCTCATCATACCTTCCTCTTGGGGTTCCCAACGAGCTCTACATCAACACCGCCATCAAGCATTTTTCTGGGCGCCGTGCATTGAGCCATCAACCCGCGACCCTCATGATATTATCAATGATCTCAAACTGATATTTGAGACTCATGTGGCCGTGGAGAGCTATGAAGCCTCCGAGAAGTTCATTAACTGCAAGATGGAAGAGGGCAGCTTTGTTAGCAAGCACGTTCTCAAAATAGGTGGGCATGCCAATAAACTCCAAGATTTGGGAATAACGATTCCTAATGTGTTGGGGATTCATCGTGTCCTCCAATCACTGCCACCTAGTTACAAGAACATTGTGATGAACTACAATATGCACTGCATAAACAAGACGTTGTCTGAACTCTTTTCGATGCTGAAAGCTACTGAAGTGGAGATAAAGAAAGAGCACCAAGTGTTGATAGTCAATAACACCACCAATTTTAAGAAATAGGGCAAGCCTAAGAACAAGAGCAATTTCAAGAAGTACAGCAAGAAAGCTGCCGCACCTGCTAAGAAGCCCAAGGCTAGCCCTAAGCCTCATACTGAGTGCTTCTACTACAAGGGTGAAGGTCACTGGAAGCATAACTGCCCCAAGTACCTGGCAGATCAGAAGAACGACAAGATCCAGAAGAAAGGTATATTTGATATACATGTTACTGATGTGTATCTTACTAGTAATCATAGTAGTACCTGGGTATTTGATACTGGTTCGGTTGCTCATATTTGTAACTCGAAACAGTAGCTACGAAATAAACAAAGGTTGGCAAGAGACGAGGTGACGATGCGCATATGGCTCTCAAATTTTGGGATGAAGCCTCTATCACATCCACCTATGTTATCAACATGCTTCCTATCAAAGTCATTAATAATGATACTCCAGTGCATCACCTCCTAGGGTCTCAACCTGACTATTCTTATCTTTGTGCTTTTGGGTGTGCTTGTTGGCTAAATCCCCGTCCCTATAATAAACGGAAGCTTTCGTTTTGGTCTAATCAATGTGTCATCTTAGGCTATAGACTACGACACAAGGGAGTAAAATGACTAGAGATTGACACCGGCCGTGTTTATATTTCGCGTGATGTTGTTTTTGATGAGGCTGTTTTCCCTTTCAAACAAATTCATCCTAATGCCGGTGCTCTTCTTCCCAAAGAAATCCTATTACTTGATCCATCTCTTCACAATTTTGAACGTGGGGATGATAATGTTAATGACTCACTTGTGCTAAATTTTCATACTACTAATCCTATTTCTAGCCCAACTTCTGTTGTCCTGCAGGAAATTACAGTCCAAAATCAAGCTCCAGGAGAAAATTTGGCTCAAGATGATGCTCAAATGAGTCAAAATACCTCATATAAAATCTCAGCACAAGAGGACATTGGCTCAGGACACGAGGATGATCGGATGACGGATACGGTATCTGCTACTTGAGGAGAGAGCCGCCGCCGGCCGCCCAGACTTTGTCATGGCGTTGTCTGGGGAGGGCTCTAGCGCACAGGGTGGGCGGCAGTTAGGTTTTTCAACCTAGCTTGTCACTTAATGGTTTAGATATGGTGGCATATTTTATTATAATCAAAATCTTTTATTTCTTTCTGTAAAATGCATACGAATGACATCCCAAATATTTAATTTGGAATGTAACATATTTGTGGAGGCAAAGAGTGTGCATATTTAATATAAATAAAAGTTATGGGTGGTGGATGTGTGTATAGTTTTCTTCTAGTCAACTTAGTAGTGGTTTACTTAGGAGTTAGGACAAAGACAGAGTTGTTTATGGCAGTGGAGAACCGTGGTCCTTCCCGTGGCCATCTACAATACGGATCGATTGAGTCCAAGTTCGAGTGGAGAATTTACTTAGGACATTCCAAATATAACAGGTTCAGACGCGTTGGAGTCTGTCTCGATCAGGTTTACTTAGGACATTAAGTCCGCGTTGGAGTCTGTCTCGATCAGGTTCAGAAGCGTCTAGATCAGGACATTGAGTACGAGTTGGAGTCTGTCTCGATCAGGTTCGGACGCGTCCCCCACAGGCCAATATAACAGCACCACACTAAGGGCTTGTTTGGTAGGAGGGAATCCTAGCCTTTTCCCAGCGAAATAAATCCACTAGTAGAGAGGTGGGGAATAAAAACCCGGTGATTTAAACTGTTTTTGTGGATTTCCGATCGGGATTTGATTCCCCGGGATTTCCGATCGGCCAATATAAAAATCCCGGTACATCCAAACAAGCCCTAAGACGGAAAACACACAAGAATCTTTTGAGCTTGGAGGGATCCTAGTAAGGCAAGCATGAGCACCACAACCAGTTCGCACCTGTTCAAGATCGAAAACTACACGCACAATAAGGAAAGCATGTCCGACCATTATTTTCCCGCAGGCGGACACAGCTGGCATATCGCCTTCTTCCCCGACACAAGCGATCCCGGATGGGTCCATTTTCAGGTCCGGTTCACCTATGGCGGCGAACATCGGATATCGGCAGAGGCACACGCCATGGCATGGTTCACTCTGCTCCCTCGCGACAAAGGTTGCGAGCCACTCAATTTCACTCGCTTTTTCGAACCATATTGGGAAAATCCCAGCAAACCCATCAAGACGGAAGATCTCGACAAGTGCATTGCACAGGATGGTTCTTTGTCTGTCCACGCCGATTTAATCCTTTCCGATGTGTTAGCGGCGGATGGGAGCAGGGTGTTGGAGGAGCCGGGGTGTGCCATCTGTCTTAAGGTGTTGGAGCATGGTGATAAGTGCAGTCAGTTTCAGGCGTGCCGCCACTTTTTCCATAGGGACTGCATCGATCCATGGATGAAGACCAACCATACCTGCCCCCTCTGCAGACGCCATATCGTGGCAGGCTCAGCACGACTACGTACTGTCAGCTGAAGATGCCATGGTTTAGCTTAATTGGCTATTACTCGTGTGTGCAAAAAGTACTGTAAGACTACCGACAAAAAAAAGGTTACTGTAGGATTACTGTTTTATAAGTGGATCATTTTTGTTTTTCTCCTAACTATCTTTTCACTCTCTGAATCTCGACCACGACCACAGCTAATTATGTTTCAGTTTGGGTTGCTCAAGTTTTGGTTAAGCTTTACATAACATTGTAAATCTCCTCTCTCGATTAATGTCCGTCTTTGTATATCATTGTGTAGCAAAAAGAAATTTTGGTTAATGTCTGTCTTTATATATTATTTTTTTGGTTGTCTGCATTGATGATGTCTTTGGATGTCTTACTGGTGCAGATACTGGATGTAATTTGGTATCATTGTGATCTTATTATATCAACTCTCAAAAAAATAGTTAACAATCATTTAATGTAGTTGCAGATAGATTACAACAACAACGAAACAGACATATGCCCCGCTATATTAATATAGTAACCACAGGTGAGACCGCTGCTGGGCCAGACATCACAACGCCCAAAAAGGACTGATACAATGAAAATGCTGGGGCAACAGCAAAACACATGCCCAAGAAAAAAGAAATGAAAGACATGGAGAGTCGACTAAACGCTGGTGATCCGCCACCGATGCACCGTCCGAAAAAGTCCCACCACGCTTCTAGAGCTCCAAAACGTCCAACACCAAACAACACCTTTAAGAAGGGACACCCCACTAAGACGGCGCTATCAGTCCACCGGTAGCTCAATTATGAGAAGGGTTTTAGTATAAATGTCTTATTCCAAGTTGTGTTTTTTGCTCATAACTATGTTACATAAAATCATATTACCCACGGATTTTCCATTTTTCTCTTTTGATTATTTGTGCTTTTTCCAAGTAGAAGGCATGACTTCATTAGACAGGGAAAACTGCTCCGCTAGATCCCGTCACATCGCCGTTAACTACAACGAGAAACACACTTGTCCTGTGGCTTTGCCATGTGTCGATTGTTTGCAATGTGTTGTATTTTCTTGCCGAACGTATTTTATTTTATTTTACCGAGATATTTTCCCATGTTTTTTTTACCGAGTGCATTTTCTTTCCAAGTGTCTCGCTGAAGTAACCATGTGGGCAATTTTTGTGGAGTCTTGCACACTGGTTTTTTTCCCGGCTGCGGTGATGGAGTGGCGAGGACGACGGTGCGTCTTCGCCTCGCGCTACTGTCTATAGGTGGTCCAAAGACCTCTTTGTAATTTATATTCTTTGTACTGTTGTTTCTCGGTGTATATTCGTAAAAAAAAGTTGGTAACAAAAAATTATTTTTAGATAGTGAATCACGAAAACTTGGCCAACATGCGACTAATAACGCGTTTTCCCAGATTCCCGGGACTAATTAACCCAGCAGTGGCAAAACCAAAACCAAACCGAACTTGTGATGGAATTAAGGAGTTATTACTTTTACCTAAAAAAAAAGGAGTTATTACTTGTACAGAAACTACAAAACATGGAAAGAATAAGATGCGAGGTCAAGCATGCTTGAAACTTACCAAAATAACTCCCCTAGTACCGGTGCCTAAACCCTTGATAAATACCACACTTTTATCGGACAGAAATCGATCGAAACATATAGCGATCGACCAAATAATTAGCTTGCGACGCCGACTCAATCGAGATGATGTTGCCGATGACTCAATCTCGCCCACAAAACCACTGGTCCAAGGACGTGAGCGTGCTGCTCCGTCTGGTGGCCACCATGCTCGCCGTCTCGGCGGCCAGCGTATTGGGTTCCTCCAGCGAGTGCAAAGCCCCTGGCTCCGGCTCCGGCGACGTCATATTCACCTACACGCGCTTCGGCGCCTTTGTGTTCTTCGTCGGGTGCGGCATCACGGTAACCATCCTAGAGGGGGCGGCGCTCTGCATGCAGGTCTACCTCCACAAGGCCGCCACCAACAAAACGGTGATGGAGATGGAGAAAGAAGAGGAGCAGGGGACCGCCGCCATGGTGCTGCTTGTGGTGGACCTGCTCGTGCCGTCTCTGCTCTTCTCCGCGACCGGGGCAGCCTACGTGACGAGCAAGGTCAACAAGGTCTACCGCGACAACATCGGCGCCTGCGCGGTGTTTTCCAGGCAGGTGGAGATGGCCGAGATGCTGTCACTCGGCGCTTGCATCGCAGCCGCCATCACGGTCGTCTTGATTCTTCATAGACTGAACTAATCTCGTTGTAAGGGCAGAGGCACGTAGTAGTAGGATGCAATATATGCACAAGTTTTTACTTTTTGTTTGAACTCCAAAGTACACTTATTAAGGTGTGCCGCACGAGGTCCTGTTATTATGAATTTAATATATAAGGGTTTGTTACAAACTGAGACTTTGAATATTACATAACATAGAGTATGATATTTCGAGTTGTAGTATGATGGTGGTTTTAGTTTCTTATACTCATCTGGACGCGGTACCGGTCACACGTGAGCCTCTCATCCTCTGTAACAAAGCTTCGACACCTCGAAGTCCATGAAGGTGGAACCCTTCGGGTAGACCCACATGTACCGGGTCTTGCTGGACTTGTTAGTTGTGACTAGATGTACAAGATCCACAGTTGCATTAGCTGTTCACTGAATAGGAAAAGAAGCACAGAGTAACAAGAAAATATGCAAAGACTAAATTTAGTTGTACGGAGTAACAGGAAAAACAAAATCAAAAACAGGATATAACACAAACCACTAACATGAAAATAAGCAGAGTCTTAATTTAGCTGTCCACCATTAGGTTATGTATATGGGATCATAACAGAATAGGCCATGTCCTTGCGAGCCTTGGGAAACGTATGGGCTTGATGGACGAAGTCCCTGTCGGTGTTCTACTAACCCGGGTAGTGCGACCCGACGGTTGCCCGGTCCACCACTTAAGTAGGGACAGTCCTGAAGAGCTACCGCCCCATGGTGCGTCGCCTCACGAGCTAAGTATCGAGAGGCCAACCCGTCAAGAGCCTCGCCTAAGTCGACTCCACACCGGGCCGGCTACCTTGCGAGGGTAAGACGGGAGTCAAGACAGGAAGACACCCGTCTTACCCTAGTCCCCAACGGGCCTCGGATGCTTTGAAACTCGCCCCGGGGTATGCCTGTAAACTCATAACAAAAGGGGATGGAGACGACAAAACCTGGCGGGCAGCGCCAGGACAGTGCAAGCCGCCTCGCTAAAGCGCAGTCGGTCTGCCCTCCTCGGTGCAAAAGCGACATAGGTGGCCTCAACGCCAGCCGAGCCGTTCCTTGGCACTTTGGTGCAAGGAAGGACATGTGAGGCGATGCATATCGAAAGATGGCGTCAACAGCCTTAGATTTACGGAGGATCGACGGACCGCGAGCAGCCCTAGACCTACTCCACGCAAAGTAGACCAGTGAACCAGGCACCCTTCGGGCGGCATTTTGGTTTCCCGCCCACTATTTGGGGGGAAGAGGCCTGGCGCCCCTATAAAAGGGGAGGTACACCAATCTTATAAGAGGATCGATACTAGCGATGTCAAACTATAGACAATCATCTATCTTTGTACCCTCGCGAAGAATCGCGAGCAATACAACCAAGCGGGAGTACGGACTTTACCTCCTCACGAGGGTCCTGAACCTAGGTAAAAAACCCATTTGCCACTCTCTGTCGTGTGTGTGCTTCGTCGCTGTTGTCGTAGCCGGTCAGACACGAACGCGTGTTCAGCCCCCTCACAAACCCAGGGCTCGTCGGACCCCTTGTTCCTTCATAGGACGCTAGTTTCCGACAGTCCCAGCATATAAGAAGGGAGCGGAAGCACACAATTGTTTTTTGGAAAATCATGTTCGAGGTAATACCTATGCCAACAAATCCAACATTGCTGACTTCATAACCAAAACAAAAGCCAACATATCTTCGTTCACACATGTCACCAATCACCGGAAGCTGTGAAACAATTTTATTGCTAGCAAGCTATATTTGAAAATTATTGCCAAATATAAGTACCAGTACTAGTAGATATATATCACATCGACGAGTTCACATGAACAAAATTCAAAGTTCAACACAAACAAATAGTTGGCTTCTTAACACATGCACATAAGAGAGGGGTTATAACTAGGCGAACAACAACATTTTCAACGATGAAGTCGAAGACGTAGTTTTTTTTCGAAAAGGGGATCTATGCCCCGGCCTCTGCTTCAAGTCATGCACACAAACCTTTTATTAATTTATTTGAAATGTATCAAGTGATGCACACAACCATTTTCATGCAACATCTGCTGGGCTTGATGGACGAAGTCCCTGTCGGGGTTCTAGTAACCCAGGTACTACGACCCGACGGTTGCCCGGCCCACCTCTTAAGTAGGGACGGTCCTGAAGAGCAACTGCCCCACGGTGCATCGCCTCACGAGCTAAGTATCAAGTGTCCAACCCCTCAAGAGCCTCGTCCAAGTCGACTCCACACCGGGCCAGCTACCTCGCGAGGGTAAGACGTGAAGACTCCCGTCTTACTCAAGTACCCAACGGGCCTTAGATGCTTTGAAACTCGCCTCGTGGCATGCCTGTAAACTCACAACAAAAGGGGAAGGACACGACAAAACCTAGCGGGCAGTGCCAGGATAGCGCAGGCCGCCTCAGTAAAGCGGAGTCGGTCCGCGCTCCTCGGTGCAAAAGCGACATAGGTGACCTCAGCGCCAGCCGAGCCGTTCCTTGCCACTTTGGTGCAAGGAAGGACGTGGGAGGTGATGCATAGCGACAGACGGTGTCATCAGTCTCAGCTTTACGGAGGATCGGCGGACCGCGAGCAGCCCTAGACCTAGTCCATACAAAGTAGACTAGTGAACCAGGCACCCTTCAGGCAGCATGGTGGTGACCCTTCCCGCCCACTATTTGGGGGAAAGAGGCCTTGCACCCCTGTAAAAGGGGAGGTACACCAATCATAGAAGTGGATCGATCCTAGCAATGTCAAACCCTAGACAATCATCTATCTGTGTACCCTCGCGCAGAATCGTGAGCAATACAACCAAGCAGGAGTAGTGACTTTACCTTCTCACGAGGGTCCTGAACCTAGGTAAAAAACCCATGTGCCACTCTCTTTCGTGTGTGTGCTCCGTCGCCGTCGTCGTCGCCGGTTAGACCCGAACGCGTGTTTATCCCTCTCACAAACCTAGGGCTCATCGGATCCCTTGTTCCTTCGCAGGAAGCTAGTCTCTGACATTTGGCACGGTAGGTAGGGGATGAGGCATGCTTCCAAGGTCCTCCCTAACCTCGTCAACATGTTAGCTCGCAACGATACTCAGGGAAAAGTGCGCCCTCCGTAGCACGGCGAACAAGGCTCAGACAGAGCCTGTCCGACGACCCACCACCATGGAGCAAACCCCATGGACGGAGGACGAGCATGGCTCCTCCTTCCGGCCATCACAGGAGCAACATCTGTACAAGCGCGGCAACACGTCACTCTCACGCGCCACGTCCTCCCGGGATAAGACTGACTGACCCACGCCGGAGGCTGCCAAGCGCATGGTACAGGAGCTACGTAACCACCCGCCGGCCGAAACAGGGCAAGAGAGGTGGTGTGAGCGTATGTACGAGCTCCTCGACATCGCCACCTCAGTGCAGGCGGAGCAGGGCGCTCAGCCCAAGGGTGCGGGTCTGGGGGCTACGGGTTCGCGCCCGCCCATCCGGGCTCCGACGACGCCATCAAGCTCGGCTACACAACTCTGCCACTCTGCAATAGCTGCCAGATCGTCCCACCTCCCGAGACCACCCCTGCGGTGGCCGCGCCCCCACGGGGCCGAGAGTACCGCATTGTCGAGGAGATCGCCATGGCAGGCCGGCGGAACCTGGGTAAAAAAATCTTGTGTCACTCTATATCGCGTGTGTGCTCCATCGTCGTCGTCGTCGCCGGTCAGACCCGGACACGTTTTCAGTCCCCTCACGAACACAGAGCTCATCGGACCCCTTCTTTCTACGCGGGACGTAAGAATCCGACAGTCCCAGCATATAAGAAGGGAGCGGGAGCACACAATTGTTTTTTGGAAAATCATGTTCGAGGTAATACATACGCCAACATATCCAACATTGTTGACTTCATAACCAAAATAAAAGCCAACATATCTCTTTTCACACATGTCACCAATCACCAGAAGTCGTGAAACAAATTTATTGCTAGCAAGCTATATTTGGAAAATATTGCCAAATATAAGTACCCAGTACTAGTAGATATATATCACATCGACGAGTTCACATGAACAAAATACAATGTTTAACACAAACAAATAGTTGGCTTCTTAACACATTATCACATGCACATCAGAGAGGGTTATAACTAGGCGAACGACAACATTTTCAACGATGAAGTCGAAGACGCAGATTGTTCCCACCTTTAGTTCAAAGGCATCCAAAACATCAGCCTAGCCAATCATTATGATGCCCATATAACTAGTCTTTTTATTTTTCAGAAAAACACATTTCTCCATCGTGATGAAGTAAGGGCACCATGTGTCCATTAGCAGTCCTCTTTCTTCTTCAATGCCAAAGTCCAGGAGGTACCTCTTTGTGTAGCTGATTGAGAGGTAATGAAACAGAAATAAAATGATTGATATATTCGATTATTATATATCGACATTGTCAATAGGAAATTCCAAGTACCATTAACCATCAATAGCTAATTACCTACCATCTTACTTTTACTAATGATGATATTAGACTTTATAAAAAAATGGAAGGAGCACCTTCACGCCAACGCCTCCTAAGCTGAGTGAATTGTGAACTAGTCGTTTATATGGCATTTCCCCATGCGAAGTGATGCTGAAATCCCCTCCCCCCCTCCCCCCTCTCTCCAAAACAACGACCTATATATATACAAAAGCACGAAGAATATGTGTACTAAGTACAACATAATTCAGCTAGTATATAAGTAAAAAAAAGATGATTAATCGAACCACGATGATAAAATATGTTGCGTTTGGTTGTTGTTTTTTAAGACTCTGCGCTGAACAAGATGCTCGTCGTCGTCATCGGTGCCACTTGTAATGTCAATTTAAACAGGCTGCTTGGTCATTTATCTTACATAGCTTGAGTGAAAGAAAAATAAACCTAGATAATTAATCGGCTAAACTTTTATGTGGGAGATTAAATCCGTCCAAAACCTGGTGCAGATATTGCAGAATTGTGGGAAAATCTAGCTTCAATTAAAGCTGGACAATCCCCTCGAATCCCATGAAAATAATGATGGGTATTTTGCACGAAAGATGATCTACTACTACTATAAAAGGGAGAAATAATATTAACCTTGTGCAGCCGATCTGTAGGGTCGCATAGTCGATCTGCTGTGTAGAAAGAAATGATGCGACTTCTTCAGTTCGTCCCCCATCGACCAGACAAGAGAAGGTGAGAAGATGGGCAGTAAGAGATAGGTGAAAGTGGGTTCTTTTTATCCATTTCCCTCTTTGTAGGGAATTTGAGCAATCGCAACCGATTCTTTGGGGAATGACAGGTGATTGTTTTGTCTGTAGTCACACAGAATTGTTTCAACAAACCGTTGGCATTGTGAGGGTATCCAAGGCAACATCAGCGAACACAGTTTATATATTATGAAGCGCGTGCGGTATACATTTCTCTGCATATTCAAAATATATGCACTAATATAGTTTCTACTATACTATTTTTCCAAATATATGCAACTAATATAGTCATCCTCCTCCTCGGCCTACTGCCAGCCGAGTGCAAGGGGTGGGGTGGGGGGGGGGGGGGGGGGGGAGCTTCCGTCGTGGTTCGGCGGCGGGAAGGGGTGTCCTTCCTCCACAACCGGATATGGTAGCTCCGTCTTCACCATCGTAGAGGCCTGCTCAACACGGCAGCGATGTACCGGCTGGCGCTGCTAGAGGGAAGAAACATGAGCAGTCTTTTTGCCACCAGCCATATCGAAATGTGTCTACCGTAGAGTTGATGTGTGTCAAGAGGGTGTGATGGCGCGGGCTTTATGGACCGCCTCCTGAAAGCTGCATCGTCCTCTGCGCACAACACACGCCGAAAGGAGAAGGGGTTACACACCCGTCGAACAAAATTCATGAAATGCACACTATGATTTATGAGTGACCGATTTGAGAAAGTGTACAGAAAAATAAATAACGAAAACCTGAGAAAAGGTCACAAAGAGAAAACACACAATTTGCGGTAGATGAATTATGGGATGTTTGCTCAGTAAGCAGACAATTTCTCATTGTTTAGCCATGTGTCACGTATTTGTTATGGTCCAAAAGATGTTTTGTGTGCGACCTTGCAGCGGAGGAGCTGGCCTGGGCTGCGAACAAACGGTCGAAATTTTGCGGTTTCAGCGATCTACGGAACCACGCATGGAAACAAATTCCATTTGCGACAGGGGCCTTAATATCCCGACTTGTACTAGTGTGCGTTTTTTCCTTTTTGCTCATGTTTACCGTCTGGGTTTTGCTGAGTGTTGCACTCGACAATGTTAAACTTTGCTGATTTGCGAGGTTTTTACCCTGGGTAATGTTTGGTCCTCACGAAAGAATATTATTTTCCGGCATGAGAACTTGGCCAACATGCTATTCATAACGCGTTTTCTTCAGATTCCCAAGCATAGCCGGCCGGGAATTGAATTGATCACCGACGCAATTTAGATACACGGTTTTCTTTTGGAAATAACATGGAGCCAAATTTAGATACACGTTTTTTTTTTTGGAAATAACATGCTAGAAAATTAAGGAACTTGCCAATCGTATGGGAAGTGCAAATAAGTTGGAAAGAATAAGAAGCAAGGTACAACACGCGCGAAACTTGCCATGTAGTAGTACTGATGCCTAAACCCTTGATAAATACTCCAACACTTATAGCGATCGATCAACAGCATATAGCGATCGATCTAATAATACGTTTGCGACGCTGATCATCGATTCAGTCGAGATGATGATGATGCCGAATCAAGCTCGCCCACACGACCACTGGTCCAAGGTGGTGAGCCTGATGCTCCGTCTGCTGGCCATCGTCCTCGCCATCTTAGCGTCCTCTCTATTGGATCCCTCCAACGACTGCAACGCCCCCGGCATCTTCACCTACACGCACTTTGGCGCCTTTGTGTTCTTCATCGGTTGCGGCATCACGACTTCCATCCTAGAGGCAGTGGTGCTCTACCTGCAGGTCCACCTCGAGTCCGTTTCCGCCGCCAACAGAATGGTGATAGAGATGGACCAAGAAGAGGAGCAGCGCACCACTGGCACCGTCGCCACCATCGTGCTGCTTGTGCTCGACCTGCTCGTGCCGTTTCTGCTATTCTCCGCGACGGCAGCAGCCTACGACACAAGCCAGGTCAACAAGGTCTACCGCGACAACATCCGCATCTGCGCGGAGTTTTCGAGCCAGGTGGAGATGGCAGAGATGCTCTCACTCGCCGCCTGCATCGCGACCGTCATCGCTTGTGCCTTATTTCATAGGCTAAACTAGTCTAGATGTCAGGTCAGAAGCACTTAGTAGTAGTAGTATACTATATGCACAAGTTTTTGTTTAGCTCACAAGTTTTTATATATAGTCTTTGAACTCTCAAGTATACTTATGTATGAAGGTTTATATGGCACTGAGTCTTGTTGGCATCAAGTTAAAGTACACGTCTTTGTTAGAAATTGGGACTTTGAATATTCTATAACATATAGTATGAGATTTTGTGTTCTAGTATGATGGTGGTTTTTATTTCTTATACTAATCTCGAAGCATGATGGTGGTTTTTATTTCTTATCCTAATCTCGAAACAGCAATATCGGTCACGCGTGAGCCTCTCATTCTCTATACCAGAGATTTAACATCACGGGCCTAGTGGCTGCCCCCGGACGTGAGATCCGATCATGGAGATCGGCTGTTTGCGGTGGTTGGGCCGATGCCCAGATCTGTTGCGGCGGCGGCTTTCCCGTCGGGTATCGGCGCAAGGTGTGGCGGCTGTGGTCGTAGGTCTAGGCATCCACCTAGATCCGTCATCGGCGCGGCCCTTTAGTTGCCTGAAGGTGCGTGGGGAGGCGGCACGTTGCTTCTTGCTTGGGCCGACAGACCGGCGAGGGCACGTGGTTATTGCAGGCTTGTCTCCTCTTCCGCCGGAGGGGACAGGCAGCGGACAGCGGTGTGAGGTCCTGTTGTTATTTCCAATAATGGCGAGCGGTTTTAGGGTTCCTTCAGCGTGAAGACAAAGATCTGCTTGTTGCTTGCTCTCGTGGATCTAGCCTGGAGAGGCGGGTTCTGGAAGGCTCCGTCGGCGAACTCCCATGGGCAGAAGCACGTAGTAGTAGTATACAGTATGCACAAGTTTTTGATTAGTCTTTGATCTCTCAAGTATACTCATGAAGGTTTATACGCACAGGAGTCTTGTTGCCATGAAGATAAAGTACAAGTCTTTGTTACACATATTGGGACTTTGAATATTCTACAACATACAGTATGAGATTTTGCGTTCTAGTATGATGGTGGTTTTTATTTCTTATACTATAATCTCGACGTGATATAGGTCATGCGTGAGCCTCTCGTCCTCTATACCAAAGCTTTAACATCACACGCCGAGCCCCGCATAGCCGATGCCAACTATCGCAGATCAACTTTGCAGGAGCCGCCCTCCATGTCCCTGCTCCGGCAACGCCAAGTCGACAACGCCACCGTCCGCTCCTCCAAGGCCGTCTTTGAGGCAGGGACATGCTGGGGAGGCTGTCCGCATCGGTGATGGATAGGAGCAGAAGAGAAATCAAAACAGGGGCGGCATGGAAGGCTGTCGGCGACGGTAACCGATAAGGGGCAGAAAATAAATCGAAACGATTTGTTGCAGCCGGCCACTTCTAGACCAGGTTCGGATTCCGGTGTGAGAGAAAAGAAAGGGAGGAAAGAGAGTCGCGGAAACCCAGGAAGGAAACCATGGACAAAACAGTTTTTCACTTCCTGTTTACACCGCTTGTAATACATAGTTGGCGAGATCGAGTGAAAATCTATCTAAAATAGTGTGAGAATGATGAGAAACACTTCTTCCTTTATTATTAGCTATAGAAAGATACATCTCTCAAAAATAAGCTACAGAAAGATACATACCATGAATGTAGAGTTTTTAGCGTAAAACCACCACTTTTCTGGCAAATGTTCGAAAAAAAATAGCACCGTTGGAAATTTCGCAAAATGTGACCACTTTCCTACAATTTTTTTTTCAATAAACCGTAAAACGGAAATAAGAGCGAAATTGATACCTTTTTGTCTAGTGGGATCCACTTGTTAGGACCAATTTGCTGAGTTAGACCATGTCCCACCTATCAGGCCAATTAACAGAGGAAAACAAATACTAAATGAATGAAAAAAAATGAAAAAATAGAGAGCAACAGCCACCGCCGCCGCCCATACCGCGCCTCCCTGCCCCGGCCCACCATGTCCAGCACCGGCGCTGCCCCGGCCATCACCAGCGCCGCAACGGTCCCGCCAGCGCCCGCCAGCTGGTCCAGCGCCACCCCGCCCCACCTGCCCCAGCCAGCACCGGTGCCGTCCTGGCCAGCGCTACCCAGCCCTGCCCCTGCTCCACCCATTGATGTCTAGCCCCGGCCCTGTCCAGCGCTGCCCCGGCGCCATCCTGACAAGCACCGCAGCCGCCCCGCCCCGCCCCATTCCGGCCAGCGCTGCCCTTCCCCGCCCTGGCCTACGCCGTCCCCCCCCCCCCTGGCCAGTGCTGCCCCGCCCAAACCCCCGCGCCCACTAGAGTTCGCCGGAGAGGTGCCTCATCAGCGTCCATTGGGACCCGGTCTAACTCAACAAATTGGCCCTGACAAGTGGGCCAAGTCGCTCTCAATTTGTTTTTAGTGCGAATTGCAAAAAATTGCAGGAAAGTGATGGTTTTTGCGAAATTGGCGAACCGTGGCGGTTTTTTTGAACATTTGGTAGAAAAGTGGTGGTTTTATGCTAATTACTCCATCGATGTGCGGTCAGATTGATTGTATCCATCTTGTGGTGCGCGGCAAGATCTAATAAATCATTCCGTTCCCTTAAAAAAATATCTTTCCATGTATCTATCTACTAATTTACACACAGGTAGGTTCGTCCGTCGTCTTTTTCGTTCCGATTTTTATTTTCCTATTTTACCCCTGCCACTTCCAAGAAACTACACGGCCTGACACCACCAAGAAAAACTGAAGGATTCCGGAGCTGCCGTACGGTTCCCTCCCACCCCGCGCCGCCCCCTCTTCTCATGCGCTCGCTTTCGGCTGTGGATGGAGCAGTCGGCTCCATGGCCAACGCCGCCACATCTGCTTGGCGTACCGTTCCCTCCCTCCTCGCGCCGCACCCTCTTGCTCTCCTGTGCTGGCTTGCGGCCGTGGATGGAGAGGTCGGCTCCGTGGGAAACACTGCCACATCTCCTTGGATCTCAAGCACGCGCGCTGGTTCTGGCCGCCGACCGCCATGTCCAACCTCAACTCAAAGTTGAGGCAATTTTCCATTCACCTTCGTGTATTCCCTTGCTTGCCTCACGCCTTCCCGACTTCCTCCATGCCGCCAGGACGCCCCCACCAACCGCTGCCGTCGAGGTCGAAAGTTGCAGTACCGCTCGACCGGGCGCAAGCGGGCACAGCCGCAACACTTGCCGCTGCTTAAGGTTGAGGAGGCCAGGACGTGAGCGGGCACGAACGAGTGATGCAAGGCCGGTGGCTGGTGAGGTTCAGACACGAAGAAGGCGAACTATCTGCTCCTTCCTCCTGGGCTTCATGGGATCTCAAACTCCAAAGTGATACAAACAAAAACAGCCACGGAAAGGGATGAATTGGTGAGTTTAGGCTTCGATTTTGATGACTGCTGGATGTGTTGCCGATTGTGAAAACTGATACCGGAAGAAATTATTTGGGGAAAAGAGGATGTGGCGTAAGGGAAAGCGTAGCATCGGAGTCGGCATCAGCGTCGAGCGGGCATGTCGGAGGCGTGGTTTAGGATGCGGTCGAGGTCCACGTGCGTCGCGCGGCCGTGAAGCTCTTCCTTGACCCTTATCGATTTGAACAGGAAAAGACAAAGGATGTGCCGCTGTAGCTCCTTGCGTTGTTTTGCTCTGCTTCAAGTCAGGTGCGTCTCCTTGCATTGCTCTGCTTCAGTCCTCTCCTCTTCTTTACTGAATTCTGAATTGTTCTGTATAATTGATGCTGAATCTATGAATTTCTGACGAAAACCTCTAAATTTCTAATGCGCAGACCTGGTGAACAACGTGGATACCATCGCGAGGCATTGCAAGCGGAGCGGACATAAGCCTGATTGGTTTGTATGGTGTGGGCTTTCGCTGCACGATGCATGAAGCTCCCGACCCATCGCCCTGCTGCTGCTGCTATGCGCCATGCCAAATCTGACTTAGGTTTGCTATTCGATTGAACAATATTGTTGCTACTGTTCTAGAAAAGTAAACAAAAGAAATAGAGAAAGAATAGTCGGTGGGGAAAGGATAAGAGGAAAACGATTGGAGCAGGGGATGCTGCGTGCTTCGTTCCTTCTTCGTTCCTAGAAGCAGCTGATTATGTGATTTTTCTGTATGGTTAGCTGATGCCCGCGCTAACTTGGTGTGTGTATATACTCTTCTTTCATTGCTACATACTGCTGCCGTTGTGAGAAATGTGGATATTTTCAAACCATAGCTAATTGGAATCGTGTTCCTCATCTCGATGATACACAAATAGATTATTAGGAGTAATAAAAAAGAGAATTTGTGCATTTAAAGAATATTTAGATAATATGGATATGAAATTTAGTATCAACCAAGTGGAGACGAATTGGGTAAAAAAAAGGAACTCTAGCAAAATGCATTCACCGGTGTATATGTGGGTGGGAAGCAAAATTCAGAGAATTCAACTCCACGACGTGGATAGACTATGTTTTACATTATTGTTATATTATGTTTTGTTTATTATATATAAATAATAAAATTTAAATCCGTTGCAACGCACGGGCATTCAGCTAGTATGTATTAATTGTCGTAAATCCGGAACTCCAAATCTGCCTATTCGTGTAAAAATACCAAGTGCTGGAATTTTGGAAATTGGTAAATCGTGGAAACCATGGACGAAACATTCTTTCACCTCCCGTTTGCATCGGTGGTAATACATAGTTTTTTTTAGGGAAGGTGGTAATACATAGTTTGACGAGAGAGAAAATCAATCTAAAAAAGTTTGGGAACGAGGAAAAACACCCCCTACCTGGTATAGAAAGATACATATCATCGATGTGTGGGCACATTGATCCATGGTGTGCAGCTAGATCCAATAAATCGTTTCATTCCCTTCAAAATATCTTTTTATGTTTAATTATCCTAAATCGGAACTCCAAATCTGCCTACTCGTGTAAATTGTTGGATTATTAGGCATAATTTCCACGATTAATTCCAGAATATAAATCATGACAAAACCAGCTACTAGCTCATGTAACTCGAACATACTAGATGTACTAAACAACAGGATGATCGGAAATAAACAGCAGCCTAACATGTACTCGCAGAACATGATGAATAACCAAACAGGATCACGTAGCACGTACCGTTCGGTTGTCGTAGTAGAAACTTTGGGGAAGAGTGATCGCAGCAGGTGGCGACGAAGACGGCGGTATGCAGCACCGCCTGACTTGGATGGAAGACGACCCGTGATGGAGAACTCGAGCAGTCGCGCAGAGCGCTTCCCAAAAACCTTATTCGCCCTCTCCCGTACAGGATCACAAGGGCGAGTGGTTCCGGAGACCTGCTCTCCCGTCCGCCGGTGCACGCCGGCAAGCGGGATGGAGTAGACTACGGTGACGGCACAAGTAGAGAGGATGGCAAAACCCTAGATTGGTTTTCGGTGGCGGTAGCGCTCAGGAAACCCTAACGGAGGCGAACGTGGGCCGAGTCCTCGGCGAGATTCCCGCAACCCGCGGCTGCAGCGTGGCGTGTGGCGTGGCGTGCGGCAGGCGTGCGTCTTGGCGGCGGCGTCGTCGGAGGAGGAGCGCGCGTGTGTATCTCTCTTATTCCCACTTACTTACAAAGTGGTACAACACTCCTCCTTATAAGGTGGTGCAACTCTCCTCCAACTTTCCATGTGGGACTAAACTTTAGCTCTCACTACACTCCCATGTGAGCTGCCACAAACATGGGCCCAAACACATATGGGCTGCCACAAATTTGGGCTTTGAGATTTAGGGAAAATCTGAAATACTCATGGGCCTAAATGGATTAGCCCCATTATTTCTAACAATCCCCCACCAGATCTCAAATGCCCATTTGAAGATTTGCCAATCCTTGCTACTTGTTTATATACCAGTGTTTCAGCAGAGACTGTTAAGTTGAACTTCCGCCTAGAAACTTGAACTACGTCTATCAACAACTTGAACAATGGACGAACCTTGAATTGCAAGTTTGGTGCCAATAGATTTCGCTCAGAATCATAACTAGTACTTGGCTGTCAGTAGCCTACCCCGCGGGTTGGAGCATATGCGTCATACTCCCTGGTCTCTTCATGAGTTTACTAGAGATCACCCAGATCTCATAGACCGCGACGTTTACAGTCGAGCTCATATAGGTGTGTTCTTTCAAGAATGCCCTGTAGGACGGCATCTTTGCTAATTAAAGCCAACAGAAACACATTAAGGCATGTTGCCAACCTGCCTTACAGATTATGAGAGTCATGCATCTTCACATAGAGAGGGTTACAAAATACTCTCCTCAGTCAAACCACTAGCTTGTTCTTCCCAGGTCCTAATTCACGGGATCTCCGATCACATAGGTTGGGTTACCACTAAGGTGTGACATCCATGGGTCTCAACCCCATCTCCCTCGATGCACTTTCTATCACATTTCGTGATAGTCCCTTTGTAAAGGGATCTGCCAGGTTTTTGTCTGTTTGAATATACGTAACAGTTATTACTCCGGAGTTTCTCAATTTCCTGACAGATTTCAAACGTCTCTTCACGTGTCTTGATGACTTCGCGTTATCCTTAGAATTGTTCACTTTGACAATAACAGTTTGGTTGTCACAATTCAAAAGGATTGCCGGCACAGGTTTCTCAACCACAGGCAAGTCCATCAAGAGCTCACGCAGCCATTCTGACTCAACAGTGGCTGTGTCTAAAGCAGTAAGTTCTGCTTCCATAGTTGACCTCGTCAATATGGTTTGTCTACGAGACCTCCATGACACTGCGCCACCTCCAAGGGTAAACACATACCCGCTCGTGGCGTAGAGTTCATCAACGTCAGAGATCCAATTCGAATCACTATATCCTTCAAGCACAGCAGGATTCCCTGAATAGTGAATCCCATAGCTCATTGTACCACATAGATAGCGCATGACCCTTTCAAGTGCATGCCAATGATCAATACCCGGGTTAGACATGAACCTACTCAACTTGCTCACAGCAAAAGAGATATCGGGTCTTGTAGCGCTCGCTAAGTACATGAGAGAACCAACAACTTGTGAATATTTCAGCTGATCTGTTGGTTCCTTCTTATTCTTTCGTAATGTCAAACTGGGATCATAAGGTGTTGGAGAAGTCTTGCCATCATTAAAGCCAAATCGGCTCAAGACCTTCTCAACATAATGAGATTGTGTTAAAGTAATCCCATTCTCGTTCTTAATAAGCTTGATGTTCAGAATGACATCAGCCTCTCCCAGATCTTTCATATCAAAACTCTTTGACAGGAAAGACTTGACCTCATTTATCACTTTCATGTTTGTACCAAACATCAGAATGTCATCCACATACAAACATAATATAACGCTATCGCCCCCACCATGACGATAATAAACACACCTATTAGCCTCATTAATGACAAAGCCAGCAGAAAGTAGAGTTCTGTCAAACTTCTCATGCCATTGCTTAGGTGCTTGTTTCAGGCCATATAAAGATTTTAATAACTTACACACCTTTGTCTCTTCACCTTTTACCACAAACCCATCCGGCTGATCCATATAGATCTCCTCTTCCAACTCTCCATTAAGGAAAGCTGTCTTCACGTCCATTTGATGAACGAGAAGACCATAAGAGGCAGCCAGGGATAGTAGTACTCGAATGGTGGTCAGTCTAGCGACAGGTGAATAGGTGTCGAAGTAATCTTCGCCTTCTTTCTGTGTGTAGCCCTTAGCTACAAGACGCGCCTTGTACTTCTCAATAGTACCATCAGGCCTTAGTTTCTTCTTGAACACCCACTTACATCCCACAGGTTTACAACCATAGGGTCGTTCTGATAATTCCCAAGTTCCATTAGAAAGAATCGAGTCCATCTCATTTTGGACAGCTTCTTTCCAATCATCTGCATCTGGAGATGCATATGCCTCAGTAATGGATCTGGGAGTATCATCCACAAGGTACACGATGAAGTCATTACCAAAGGATTTTGCAACCCTCTGTCTCTTACTCCTCGTGAGAGGTTCATCGTCATCCTTCTCAAGAAATTCCTCATGTGGTTGTTCAGAATTCTCAATAGATGCACTAGATTCAGGAAGTATTTCAGAAGAAATCCTACCAATGCTATGCATATCTTTCATAGGAAAAATATTCTCAAAGAATGTTGCATCACGAGATTCCATTATAGTATCAACATGCATATCAGGTACCTCAGATTTAACCACTAGAAATCTATAGCCTACACTCCGTGGAGCATATCCTAGAAAGATACAATCCACTGTCTTGGGTCCGAGCTTGCGTTTCTTGGGAATCGGTATGTTGACCTTCGCCAAACACCCCCAAGTGCGCAAATACGAAAGTGATGGTTTTCTCCCAACCCACTCCTCAAAAGGGGTATTTTCTTTATTCTTGTTAGGAACTCTATTCAGGACATGACATGAAGTCAACAAAGCCTCCCCCCACCATGCCTTTGATAAACCAGCAGTGGCTAACATGGAATTCACCAAGTCAGTCAGCGTGCGGTTTTTCCTCTCGGCAACCCCGTTTGATTGGGGCGAGTAGGGAGGCGTCCTCTCATGAATAATTCCGTGTTCCTGACAGAATTCATCAAATATTTTGGGAAAATACTCACCACCACGATCCGACCTAAGACGCTTGATCTTTCTCTCTAGTTGATTTTCAACTTCGGCCTTATAGATTTTAAAGTAGTCTAAAGCCTCATCTTTAGTTTGCAACAAGTAAACATAGCAAAATTTAGTAGCATCATCTATTAACGTCATGAAATATCTCTTTTCACCTTTTGTCAACACACCATTCATCTCGCATAGATCAGAATGTATGAGTTCTAGAGGTGCCAAGTTTCTCTCTTCGGCAGCCTTGTGAGGCTTTCGAGGTTGCTTTGATTGCACACAACTATGGCACTTAGAACCTTTGGCAATAGTGAAATTCGGAATTAAACTCATGCTGGACATCCGAGATATCAAACCAAAATTAATGTGACATAAACGAGAATGCCAAATACTGGTATCATCATTAACACCACCACAAATATGATTCACGGATTTATTACAAAACTCTGAAAGTGAAAATCGGAACAAGCCTCCGAACTCATAACCTTTACCAATAAATTGTCCATGTTTCGAAACAACGACTTTATTAGACTCTAAGACAACCTTAAACCCATCTCTGCAAAGAAGGGAGCCACTAACGAGATTCTTGTTCATAGTAGGGACATGCTGCACGTTCCTCAGCTGCACGATCTTTCCGGAAGTAAACTTCAGATCCACCGTGCCAACACCACGAACAGAAGCATGTGATCCATTCCCCATTAGGACGGATGAATCCCGAGCGACCTGATAAGAAGTGAACATAGAGATGTCAGCACACACATGAACATTAGCACCCGTATCAAGCCACCAACACGGTGATTGAAATACTGAAAGAACAGTAAATAAATTACCATACCCATCAGTATTGCTAGCGGTCACGACGTTGACAGTCTTGGCCTTTTTCCCTCTGCGGTCTGCGCGTTCTGGACAGTCCTTGGAAAAATGGCCGGGCTCTCCACAAGTGTAACAAGACAGTTCACTCTTGTCCCTGTTCGTCTTCTTCTTCTTGAAGGTTGTAGTCTTTACAGGCTTGTTAAAGGAGGGTTTGAAGTTCCCTTTGTTCTTGCCTACGGATTTGCCTTTCTGCACAAAGTTAGCAGTAGCAAGACCCTCTCCTTTCTCAGTAGTGTCCTTAGCCCGAGCCTTCTCCTCAACATCAAGGGACGCTATCAGATTTTCAACTGATATCTCCTGTCTCTTGTGTTTGAGAGTTGTGGCAAAGTTCCTCCATGAAGGGGGCAACTTAGCAATAATGCATCCCGCCACAAACTTGTCGGGTAAGGTACACTTAAGGAGTTCGAGCTCCTTGGCAATGCACTGTATCTCATGAGCTTGTTGAACCACAGGAAGGTCCTTAGTCATCTTAAAATCATGAAAGCTCTCCATGATATACAGTTCACTACCAGCATCTGCAGCACCAAACTTGGCATCCAGTGCATCCCAGAGCTCCTTTCCGTCTTTTATGTGCATAAACACATCACACAGACGGTCAGCAAGAATGCTCAGAATACATCCCACAAAGACAGTATTAGCATCCTCGAACTTCTTCTGATCCTCGTCAGATATAGTTCCCTCAGGTTTGCCTTTACTGATGTGGAACACTTTCATCGTGGTCAGCCAAAGCTCAGCCTTGTACTGCCACCTCTTAAAGTGCACACCGGTAAACTTATCCGGCCTCAGTGCATCGGTAAAACCAGCCATTGTTAATTCAGGAAATTGCCTACAATAAGGTTTTTGGATTGTTGGATTATTAGGCATAATTTCCACGATTAATTCCAGAATATAAATCATGACAAAACCAGCTACTAGCTCATGTAACTCGAACATACTAGATGTACTAAACAACAGGATGATCGGAAACAAACAGCAGCCTAACATGTACTCGCAGAACATGATGAATAACCAAACAGGATCACGTAGCACGTACCGTTCGGTTGTCGTAGTAGAAACTTTGGGGAAGAGTGATCGCAGCAGATGGCGACGAAGACGGCGGTATGCAGCACCGCCTGACTTGGATGGAAGACGACCCGTGATGGAGAACTCGAGCAGTCGCGCAGAGCGCTTCCCAAAAACCTTATTCGCCCTCTCCCGTACAGGATCACAAGGGCGAGTGGTTCCGGAGACCTGCTCTCCCGTCCGCCGGTGCACGCCGGCAAGCGGGATGGAGTAGACTACGGTGACGGCACAAGTAGAGAGGATGGCAAAACCCTAGATTGGTTTTCGGTGGTTGTTGTGGCGGTAGCGCTCAGGAAACCCTAACGGAGGCGAACGTGGGCCGAGTCCACGTTACGCACGTTCGGGTCGGTTACAGTAGCCCACGATCTCGGCTCGGCGAGATTCCTCAAGCAACCTGGCAGCCAAGGCTGTGACGTGAGCGTCGGTTGGAGGAGGCGTCGGCCGGAGGAAGCGTGTATCTCTCTTATTCTCACTTACTTACAAAGTGGTACAACACTCCTCCTTATAAGGTGGTGCAACTCTCCTCCAACTTTCCATGTGGGACTAAACTTTAGCTCCCACTATACTCCCATGTGAGCTGCCACAAACATGGGGCCAAACACATATGGGCTACCACAAATTTGGGCTTTGAGATTTAGGGAAAATCTGAAATACTCATGGGCCTAAATGGATTAGCCCCATTATTTCTAACATAAATATTAAGTGCTGGATTTTTGGAAACTAGTAAAATTCCAAATTTTTGGGCTAGTAATTCAGAATATTACGGACCCTGAATTATAGGAATTTCATGTTGGGTTTCCTTTTCATGCCCGTTGGTTTTCATGCATTGGAAGCTAAGGCACCTCGATGGAAACACGATTGAAAGGAGACTTCCTAGCTAAGCTTTCGCACCACAATATAAATTCTCCACCCATCAGGTTCTCCACCTCAACTTACATCAGGTTGACCTCAAGTCCTGACGCAACGATGTCAGGCAAAGCAGACGGCCAACGTGGCCGCGACGGGGCGACCTCGAAATTGCCGACTTGGGCGGCCCCGGCTGCCCTGGATGTAGCATCGGGGAGACCATGCGCCGGAGAAACACCCACGCCCGGAACGCCAACATCTTCAGCAGAATCTTGGGTGGATGTTTTACCACCTTCATGAAGATCTTCGGCAGTTGTTTTCGCGCGCACCGGTCGGGTCCAGCGAAGGAGAGCTACGTGGGAGCAAACGGCGGTGAAGGCATTAAAGGCGACGATGGCCGCCTTCACGGAATCGCTGGAATCCAATAGGAAGAACAGAGTGCAAACATGGCGCTCTAGTATTTGGTTACAAGGATGTTCTTGACAGTTGCTGCACTCTGTCCTTAAAAAAAATTCTTAGATGCAGTCGATCTACTACCCTATTTTGGTTGCAATTTGTTTCTGTCTGATAAATATTATGATGTCTGATATATGCCGATCTATCTTTTGTCCCTTATGTGCCGACTTGATGCTAAAATGTAAAAGGGAATAATAATCTTCGGCTACAGATCCAAGGTCGGCAAAAATCTTTATTCTATATTACAACTTTATCATATTTTCGGTCTAGATATGGGAGCAAGATTAAGGAAGGGAACAACTCCCTCCGTTCAGTAATATAAGATGTTAAACAAGTTTCTGCCAGCGCTCGATAATAGCGATTTTATACAAAAATACACTTGTATCTTGTCTGAAAACGGCGATCGATAATTTAAAATTTGAACCATCCAGCTTGGGATCATCCACCCAACACCGCGTCCACATAATTTGACATGAAAAACAGAGTCCGCCTACTACTCTCAATGTCATTGACTTGTGGGCCAAAAAAAAAAATTGGATCATGTATACATATGAAGGTTTATACGCACTAGTCTTGTTGCCATGAAGATAAACTACAAGTCTTTGTTACAAATTGGGACTTTCAATATTCTACAACATAAAGTATGAAATTTTGCGTCCTAGTATGATGGTGGTTTTAATTTCTTATACTAATCTTGACGTGGTATAGGTCACGTGTCAGCCTCTCGTCCTCTATACCAGAGCTTTAACATCACACGCCGAGCCCCGCATAGCCGACGCCGACTATCGCCTCCTGTCCCTGTATATGCCCGCTCAGCAACATTGCAGGAGCCTCCCTCCATGTCCCTGCTCCGGCCACGCCAAGACGACAACGCCGCCATCCGCTTCCTGTCCGCTCCTCTGTACACTACAGGAAATGCGCTGTAGGCTGATAGCCAGAGGTCGTCGGTGTAGGCCACATAACCCTCGGCGTAGCCTACGACGACGACGGCTCTCGGCGTAGACTCCTCGGCAAAGGTCCCTCTCAGCGCAGCCACGGAGGCCCTCGGCGTATCCAAAAGTCATCGGCGTACACTAGACCGATGGCCAAGCCTGAACGCCGGTGTAGAAACCGTCGGCGCAACTGTCAGACTGCGGGTTAACGGAGTGCGGCGTATGCCGACGGCCGCCCTCGGCGTAGCAAGGCCAAGTGGTAGACTCTGGGCGCCCATGCGTGTATCTGGGCTGACGGTTAGGCCCTCGGCACAGCCATGCCCCGTGGTGGCCGCTGGAGCGCCCAGGCCGGCCTGTGCCGACGGGGTTGCCCTCGGCGTACCATTGACCATTTGCTCGTAGGTTCATGGCACACCGACGGCTGCCCTCGACATAGGACAAGCCCAGGTTTTTTTTGTAGAAAACCAGCAATTTTCACAGCAGCAATATTTCATCAATTGACACATTCAAAGCAGCAATATTTCACAATAAGTTTCATCATTCAAAGCAGCAATATTCCCATATGCACATAAGTTTCATCATTCAAACATGTATCATAATCATCACAAATCCATCAACATCATCCCTACAACTATGGAGGAGACGGGGTGAACCCCTGATCTCCCAGCTGTTAGATCCCTTAGGATCACCTAGCTCAAGAGATAAGCCACAGAGAGAAGGATCTGGGTGTGTACCTTGATCTGGAGGTCCTACCATGGCCTCCTCTTGCTACTTCTTCTGCTTGTGTTCTTGATCTTCAGTTGTGAGTGGTTCTTTCTGGTGCTTTCAGTCCTTGCTTGATCAGTGAGCAGGGAGAGAGTGAGAGAGCAAACCGTATGGTTGTGTGTCTGCTCCTCAAACCCTAGGGCGCCTTTATATAGGACCTGCACCAGGGGAACCACACCTGAGAGATGGATGGTCAGGATGCCCCTGATCAGGGAATCCAAGGGCTGTAATTAAAAGCCCCTTAAAAGACCGTAATTTGTCTTAGATTAATTACAGTAACCTGTAGATCACTGTATATTGCTTATATCCAACATTCTTCCCCTTGATCGTAAGGATAAACTTTATAAGCCCATTTCTCAACAAAACGGCATATGAGACAACCGAATTATAACGGTCATATAGTACCGCAGAACCCAGTAACTACAATACACCACTTTATTTCAAAACAGAACTCCTTTAACTTAAGAGCTCCATAAACTTATACTTATTACAAACTTATGAGCTCAACTCTTTGTTGAAACTTATACAGAGACAATAAATTGCAATGGTCAGTTAAGTACCATTGAACTAATTGACTACAGTACATTGTTCCATCGAAGAGAAGAACCCTTCTTAGACTTATGGGGAGATGTTGTCATAACGGTCCCAATTCCAGGATCAAAAGCCTTCTGCCAATCCCATGCTAGCAACATGTTCTTTGAACACACTAGGTGGCAGGCATTTCGTAAGTGGATCCGCTAACATTGCGTTAGTCCTTATATGCTTAATACTTATTGTTTGATCCTGGATTCTATCTTTCACAACATGATACTTGATGTCAATGTGTTTGGCAGTACCACTTGACTTGTTGTTACTCGAATAGATCACTGCTGGTTGATTATCGCAGAAAAGAGTGAGTGGCTCAGATATACTGTCAATCACCCTTAAACCCGGAATGAAATTCTTCAGCCATACTGCCTGCCCGGTTGCCTCATAACATGCCACAAACTCTGCCTGCATTGTTGATGATGCAGTAACACTTTGCTTGGTGCTTTTCCAAGAAATAGCTCCTTTTGCTAGGGTGAGAATACAACCCGATGTGGATTTCTTAGTGTCAACACACCCTGCAAAATTAGCATCTGAATAACCCACCACCTCGAGGTTACCAGTTCTCTTATATGTGAGCATGAGGCCTTTAGTGCCTTGCAAATAGCACAAAGCTTTCTTAGCAGCCTTCCAGTGATCCAACCCTGGATTAGACAGATATCTGCCAAGCATCCTGGTTATAAAAGCTAAGTCGGGACGAGTGCACACTTGTGCATACATCATACTTCCAATAATTGAAACATAAGGAACTGACTTCATTTGCGCTCATTCATAATCATTACTTGGGCACTGGAAAGTCCCAAACTTATCACCCTTAGTGAAGCAGTAGAAGAACCACCAGGCGAGGGAGTTGTTGGCGAGCCACCCGTAGAACAGCCAGCAGAAGGACCATCGGGAATCGTTGGGCTTAGTGGCGAGATCGAGGACACCACGGTCTATTTGGACAGTTGCAATGTCTGAGTAGGTGACAGCATCGATCGTGCGGAATGCAGGGAACAGAGGATGTCTGACCCTACGAATATTGATGGATGATGTTACATCCTCGAGATTGCGCCTCAGGATGGCATAAATAACATCACCCCTGCCATTGAATTTGATCACTGTCTGGTCAAGAGACGGGACACTCCTCAGAAGTTTAAATTTTCTCAGATCCCACACCTCCGAATTTAGGATCACCTACGAAACATTGTCGACACAGATGAGAAGATAAGCACAATACAAATGAATTCCTCCCTACGAAAATGATAGTCCCTCCGATCCAAATTAGAGTTCTCAGATTTGGCTAGATTCGAAAGTATCTAGCACTAAGAACGTTAATTACGATCGGAGGGTATTAAGTGTTTTGTAATATCACCCCTGCCTTCCTTGATGTTGCCTTTTGTAATAAAGTTCTAAGGGTTAATATTTGAATTAACTTCGATCTAATGGTTATAATTTTCATGAGAATTCTGGATTTGGAATTGATTATAGAGTAATGAAAGGGTTTACAGTAACATCAGGAAATAAAATTCATTTATTCCACAACAACAACATACACTTCTGAACTTGCACCACTTAAAACTAAGTAACCAAAGAATGATAGGCAGTCACGAAAAATACTACTGTATAAGCAAGTACCAATTTTCAGTGATATTACTACTGCATAACCATAACTATCCACTTATTTCTGGATCATTGTTCCAGTGCATGTCACATTTTGAGACTTTTCAGTGAAATGTATACCCATTTGGCAAAAATATCTTACTACCTTGCACTTCACTTAATAAGGCATTTTCTTAGAGAAAACCTACTGAGGTCAATTATGTCGCTGGAAAGGTAAGATAAAGCCGACTCGCAAAAAATCAGTTTGCCAAATATAAATGGCACAGTTGCTGAACAGCCTGGTCAACCTGTTTAACAGCCAACTTTGTTGTTTTAAGAAAGTGAACATGCGCATGAGTTTACTCATAAAGATCTCACAACACTAGCTTGCCTTATGTCTTTTATAACTTGTTAGGTGTAGAATCCGAGCAGCTAGCTTATGCAAAATGTATTCATAAACACAATTTCTTCCGTATAGCGACTTAAAATTCCATCGAGAATAATTATGGTTTACGCATGACTAGCTGCCACAAACATCTTAGCTGAGAAGGAAAAGGAATGGTTGTGGTAATGCAAGAAAATTTTATATTTCATGGACACCCCCTTCATCAGCTTTGTAGGAACAACAAGATGTCGCTTGTTTTTTTGGGCTTTGGTTTGATTTTTATAATCTCTCTTGTTAGCTTCGAAAATAATTTAATAAAAAAGATGTGTGCATCTCATGGATGCAGAGGCCGGGGTGATCTCCCCCCATTTCGAAAAAAAACGAACTCCTGAAAATCCGGTCATGGACGCATACATCAGATTTTACTATGGACACGACCAACACAATGGCATGCCGGCGTTAATTAATATAATTAATATCTGAAAATAAGATGAACATGGCTCTCTTTTACTTTGAACCTATCTATCATTAGTACAGATCGGGTTATTAAGTCACCATCGTACATGGAAAGCCCTTTTCGTATATGGTGCGAAAGATTGTTGACGCTGCAAAATTTGATGGTTTGCCCACTGCTTAGGTAGGCTTCTTCGCGGGTAGGTCGCACACGGCATGTTTATTTTTTGGCAAACTTTTACCGATATATTAATAATCATCAACAGAAGTACAAAGAGATCCATAAGTAATAAAAATTACACATTTATAAGAAGGTCAAACTTCTACTGAATTAGCAATGTGACACTAAACTTTTCTCCGAGCTCTTGTATTGCTTGAATGGGCAAGATGGGGCTCTAAGATTTCAGGAATTATTCCAACAAACTGCCATTGGAAGGAGTATGCAAAATTCCAATACAACCTTCCCATAAATTTGGAAAATAAGACAACTACCATTGGAAGGAGTGTTAGATTATGTATAGTCGGTTGATCTTCTTGTAGTGCAAGTTAGGGTTAGCCGTCCGGCCACCTATATATTGTTTGTAACTCCTCAACTGAATCAATCAGGTACGGAATTATTCCTATTCTACACGGTATTAGACACGCGATTCTATGGCATCGCGTGCAGGATCCGGCGCGGCAAGGCCGCGCAGGATCGGGAGAGCCGACGGTCATCCAAGATCTGGCGTGGCTAGGCCGCGCAAGATCATGCGCAAGTAGGGATCTCTAGACCGTGTCATGCTAGGGCGGCCCAAGATGTTGCGGATGGAGATCTAGGTTTCTTTCTATGTTTCTCTCCGTGGAGGCAAGGGGTGGGGTAATGGATAGTGGGGACTAAGAATTAGTGGAATTAGTGGCTAGGGTTTCTCTATTATATAGAGAGTGGGGAGTGGATATAGTTGATTGTCTGAGCCATTTGGGAAAGTGTAGTCCAGACCTGTAGCTTTTGGGCCGTATTTGGTCAAATGGCCCATAAAGAAAATGTGATATGTCCGATGGCTAACCAACTTTTGCAAGTGTTTTTGTGTAGTAGATAAATTTACGCGTAACTTATGTGTCACTCTTTTGATATAATATTCCAAATGACTTTTGTTTAGCACATCGACTTAATGTAATGGACAAATAAACTTTGTAGAATTTGATAGTTTCTGTGCCACTTGTAATATTTCACAACCTTTCACTTGTACAAGTTGGATACTTGTGGAAAGCTAGCAATTCCTAACGGAGTTGGTTTGTGTCCGACACGTACACACATAGGCACCGCCGCCGTCCACAAAAGCGTCCGTTCACTGCTCCCAAAAGCGCTCAGATTTGCCAGCGATCAGCTCTCCAATCGTAGTATTTGCCCGCGATCAGCTCTACAATTTGACGTACGGTTTCATTCGAGTTGTTTTTTGTTACTGTTTCAACATAGTTTTTGGTTGTATATCTGAAAACCATACACAGAGATGGAATCAAAGAATTCTGAGCTGCTGCTAGAGGAGATCATGTCTCTCGAGATGGAGCGAAAAGACTTGCTTCAATCTCTTACTCCCACCTTCTCTCACTGGGAGCAGATAGTACAGGGGGGAGAAGGAAACTCTTCTCAAACAACAACTTCATGGAGGAAGGAGAACACGGCCTCCAGAGCGCAACCCAAATCACCGCAAGAACTCGCAGACTACTTGGATTGTATCGTGGATGATGTGGAGGACCTGGGCCACCGGATGCTATCCATGGCATATGTCGTCGACCAGTCCGACGCCCCAGTCTCCTCACCATACAAGGCCAACGAGCTAATCTCCTCCAGATTGAGGCGCCTCTCGGAGGAATCCTACAACCATACCAAGAATGATAATGATAAGCAGAAGAAGGAGGAACATGAGGGGGACGACTTCTTGTTTCTCTGCCGCAATTACTTGCAATTTCCTGACAATTACAAGAACGAGTTGGCGCTGAATCTTACCGAGGAGGAGAACAGGGAGAAGGAGAGGGAAAAGAAGCAGGAGGAGGAGGAGAAAAAGAGTGAGGAGCAGAAGGGGAAAAAAGAGTATGATAAGGAAGGGTATGCATCCACGATGCAGTTTCTCGAAAGTATGATGGATTTCCGCAAGAAAGGTTTCGAAAGTATGATGGACACCGTGCCTGTTGGGAACGTGTATGGGGCAGCGACACTACACGCTGTGGTGGCTTCGAAGATACAAGAAAATCTTCTTTTCTTCCTTTTCTTGCCTACCTATAGTATAGGTTAGGATCGGAAGAGAATGGATTTTATTTTGCTTACTTATAGCCCCCACACACACACACACACACATACTTATTATAGATCGGAGGGGGTATTAGATTTATGACAGTACCAACTAATCTCCTGCCATGCAGCCACTGTGAGCTCTATGCAATTTACGCACTACACACCCGATACGATACCATCCCATCCACTACGGCTATCACCGGGAGCAGCTTGGAGATCTACTCCATCAAAATAATAAAACTAAGTGGAAAGTTGAACTGGCCACTAAAAGTCCAAGGCTTAATTGCTGCTCGAGACACCATCGACCGCAACCGCAACATTCTATTCTCCCGCTCAAGGCGTAATTACCAACTACTCACTGAAAAGGTATGCTCTGTTTTTTCTTCAATTCCCTCTGTTCTGCTTTCCTATAGTCCCTTAACTGCAATCATGTATAATGATGATATGACTCTTGCAGGATCCCTATTTGCGCTTGACTGGCCCGTCTCGTGCCGTTGTAGCTCTAGACCCTGTTGACTTTGAAGTTGAACTCAAAATAAACGAGGGAGCGGAATCGATGAATCTCTACAAGCGTTACAATGCTAAGGGAAATACCTCTCTCTTCTTCCACAGCCCTAGCTGTATAATGGAGTTAAGCATTGGCCGTCTTTCTACTGCGGTCCAAGCCACTATCATCAGTGCTCGCACCATTGAAGGGAGTTGGCCTTTCAAACACGGATGCCGAGTTGTTTGCTCCTCCTGTGGTACTACAGGAGACAATATTGACACCACATCTAGGGAAGTTGTGTTGTTTGATTATCATGGTAAACCAATGCGTATAGGATCAGATGGTCACCTTAAACTGTCAAGGAATGTTGTTTTGGTTGAATTGCAAGGAACACTAAAAGTATTCATACAAGCCTACTCAGAACATGGTCATCTAGCTCAAGGGGGCCATGTCGACTTTCCTGCCCAACGATGCCAAACAAGAAAGGGTGAGTGTTACGTCGGCAACTCTAAATTGGAGATTGTTGTTGCTTGGTCCGTCCTTGTCAAGGATAAGCTCGATATCTTTATGGATTGCCAACCCATAGTGAGCTCTACTGCTCTTCCGTGATATATGTTTTGTTATAATGGTTTGTTCACATGTCGAATAATTCATGTATCGATCAACTATGTAAGATGTTCAACTTTTTGTGTGTGACATCTAGATTATGGCATCCAACTCTTTGTGTACCGAGTATATCGTCTTATGTCATCAAGTGTTATTATGGTGGTAGTTTGTTAAAAAGTTGAAAATCTTGTATGTATGTGATAACCCTTTTTTAATATTAGTTATTTTGAATAAAGTAATAATAATTGCTTGGTAATTGGCTTGTTTAGCTAATATCTAAGATTATACCTGCATGTTTAAAATAAATTAGAGAAGTTAAATCCTGACTTGCTTTTGTCTCGTCACTAAGCTAACTAGTGTTATTACTATTGCCTCCATCTATGGAGATAGCTAGACGTAGTAAGGTAGTTGTAGTAGTACATGTCGTGTTGCAGAACGAGTCGGTTCTTAAGTGGCTGCATGTAGTTTTGTAATAGTACATGTAGTTGCATGTGCTTGCGTTGACAAACTCAGAATGGCTACGTGAACTCTTTGCATCATGGTCAGAAGGAAAGTCCGAACCAAAGGAGCTGGCCAATGGAAGATCAGGCGGCGGGCTTAGATATTTTGCTTGTTTAGACGAATGGTGAAGTCACGGTGAGAATGTGTATTCAAATAATAAAACAGATTTTCTCTATAATGTAAAGCTATCAAACCAGCATAATTAGCACATAGTTTTTGGACTAAACGCATGGAAGAAATTTAATTAGATAGATAGTTAGATTACAATGCTTCATTCACATATCATAGTTCTAGCAGTTCGGTACAAACAGAAATAAAGATAGATTCACAAACAGTGTCCTCTCATGAACTTAGTACTCCTACACAGACAAGAAATGTAAAACCTCTTCTTGCTTCTGAATCTTGCCTCATGCCAGCATTGCATCGGCCTCGCCATGGGTCTAGTTGACACCTCCATTGTGGCCAGTGCTTTGAATATGCTCACCAATTTACTTTTTCGATAGTTTGGATCCACATTATGTTACTTGTCATTGTCATATTCTACTTGTTCCGTATTTTCCACAAGGTGATGTTTGCACAACGGGCTTAGATACTACAAATTCATAGTTAAGAACTAACCATATTTTCTTATAGACTCACCAGCTTTTGGTCCATCTTGTTCTGGTTGGCATCTACTTCTCCGATTCACCCCTATGCTTCTAGTCAACCTCCTACTTTTTGGCAGAGAAGCAAGAGAAATGGAACATCAGGAAATCACTCAGCAGTCGTGGTTACTTAGGTACAATGACAGCCATCATTGTCCTCCTTGGCTGATGCTATCTACTTCCCTAAATAACCACAACTAGGGAGCGCTTCTTGACGTTCCCTTGTTCTTGGTACAACCGCCTGTGTTTGCGAGGTCGATGCGTCCATTCTAAAAAAATGAAAACTCAATATTAACATAAAACTGACCAAAGATTCTAAATCAATCATAATTAATTTTAAGAGGATGGTTTGAGCCAATAATTTTGAACTTCTAATTATAGTATCTTAGTGTATTCTAAATAAACATGATTTCATCATGCAATAAAGCTACTGCTAAAACTAACTGGGGGATTGGGTAAATGATGCATCCCTAAGAACACTGGCCAAAGATTATAAATCAATCATAATTAATTTTAAGAGGACGGTAGATTGTTGAGCCAAGAATTTTGAACTTCTGATTATAGTATCTTAGTGTATTCTAAGTAAAAATGATTTCATCATGTAATAAAGCTACTGCTAAACTAAGTGGGGGGTTGGGTAAATGATGCATCGCTAAGAACTTTGACCATGAAGTGGCGTCAACAACAAAAAGGCAGATAGATTGCAGCTTATGCCTGGTCAATGGGTAAATAAATCAGATTAAATTGTTCTTTTCGTTTAACCTGGTATATCTAGTGGTTTGCTGAAACCCACAAGAGGATTGGATAAATCTCTGTACATCAAATTGGAATCGCTCCTAGTAATATGTACTAAAGATTAATATCAATATGTCTAACCCCAATCTGTGATGTGAGGTTCTTAACTCTAAAGATGTTGTCAGCCATGCCCACACCGCTACTAGCATCAATAACCATCAAAATTAAATCATTACCTCAATGCCTTTAGGTGTTCATTGTTTCAAGTTAATTTCTTCCATATCGATATAACCCTGCGAAGAAAAAGATGAGATAAGCAGTTAATAGGCATCATAACAGAAACGGAGAGAGAACGATGGAAATCATACTGAGCACTCATGCATCCTATTGTACTGTAGGACCACCGAGATGATGCCGAATCAATCTCACCCGCACAACCACCAATCCAAGGCCGTGAGCCCGCTGCTCCATCTGGTGGCCATCATGCTCTCTGTCTCGGCGGCTAGTATATTGGGTTCCTCAAGTGATTGAGATGATTCAAAAACCAAAGGTGCTTGTTTCGACGAGACATACAACATTCATGTTCGGCACTTTTTATTTGAGGTCATCTTAAAGGAATCATAGTGGAAGCCTCCATATATCAATCCCCGAGTATTCTATGAACGCTAGCATAATCGGCTATTAAGCTTGATCATGGCTTGACTTGATACGGTGCCTCTTTGACGATGATTAATAATCCTCCAAGTGGACTTTCCGAGTGTCTCTCCCCATTTGCCTTGATTAGCTACGAGCCCAAAATGAGTGCCAACACATGCCCCCCCTGTTTTTTGGTACAGCTCGCGTGCCAGAAAATAACTTGCTCCACTTTTAGTCTAAGGACAATGTCAACACTCTATCGACCACTAGTTGTCTTAGGTCCATAACTCTATATCGGTCATATGTGCTAAGGGCGATAAATATATATCGGCCATTTTATGTCAAGACTTGTTGTCACTTGGATATAACTTCTGTAAATGTCTGCATTTGGGAACAACCACCAATCCAAGGCCGTGAGCCCGCTGCTCCATCTGGTGGCCATCATGCTCTCTATCTCGGCGGCTAGTATATTGGGTTCCTCAAGTGATTGCAAAGCCCCTGGCTCCGGCGCCATCATATTCACCTACACGCTGTTCACACACGAACACGTCACCGTGTACCATCGACGCCGAGCACGATGCACGGCAGCACGCGCCGAGGGAGGCTCGCCAGAAGCGCGGTACGCAAGATAGTCCGGCGGGCGCTTTTGAGACCCAAAACCCAGCTAGCCCGGGAGGGACCCTGTCAGGGCGTTGCGGCGGCTATGGGATGCCCTAGGTTAGCCTGAATGCCCCTAGTGCCTCGTGGATTCATAGCCTCCAATCTTGAAGAACGGCGAAGAACGAGAAGAACTTCCGTGTTTTGCACTTTTCCATCCGAGTTGATCTTGACTGCTTAAATTAAGTCGTAAGCAGATTGATCGAATTAGGAAGTTTTCTGGGTCGCCCGAGTCCGTTGCTCTCGCCTAGCGTGAGACATGGTCTATGGTCCGGCGACCGTGGGTCTCGCCATGCTAATTCGGTCTCTGATAGTATTTTGGCTCTCAAATTGCATACTAACTTGGATTGAGATGATTCAAAAAACAAAGGTGCTTGTTTCGACGAGACGCACAACTTTCATGGTCGGCACTTTTTATTGGAGGTCATCTTAAAGGAATCATAGTGGAAGCCTCCATATATCAATCCCCGAGTATTCTATGAACGCTAGCATAATCGGCTATTAAACTTGATCATGGCTTGACTTGATACGGGGCCTCTTTGATGATGATTAATAATCCTCTAAGTGGACTTTCCGAGTGTCTCTCCCCATTTTCCTTATCTACGAGCCCAAAATGAGTGCCAACACATGCCTCCCTGTTTTCTGGTAGAGCTCGCGTGCTAGAAAATAACTTGCTCCACTTTTAGTCTAAGGACAATGTCAACACTCTATCGACCACTAGTTGTCTTAGGGTCATAACTCTATATCGGCCATATGTGCTAGGGGCGATAAATATATATCGGCCATTTTATGTCAAGGTTTGTTGTCACTTGGATATAACTTCTGTAAATGTTTGCATTCGGGAACGACAACTTTCATCTTGACGATTGATGGATACAATGAATGTCTTCATGAACAACTCCAATAATGATCCTCGCCTAGTCTTCATCCAAGTGCTGAAGAAGAATATCACCAACTGTTCGGCAATAAAGATCATTACCTATTAAAGAGTATATGAAGAGCATCTGAACTGTCATGTTCGTCTTTTAGTTCAGATTTTCATGTTATAAACAATCAGCTTCCCCTACTCTTAATCTTCACATGCACTAGATCTTTCACTTGTGGCCGAAGCAGTGGTCTCAAATTCGGCCTTACGTATGTTGGTGAAACAAAGCATCAACTCTTGTGAAATATGAAATATATCATGAATATCACGGTAGCCTGATGTTTGTTGAGACAACTCATTTGCACTTCAGTTTTCATGTCTAGATATATGAGTAATGATAAATTAATCCAAGATGAAATTTATATCTATACATGACGAGGGATAACCTCGGCAATGCCCATGATGATGGACTTAGGGTTTTGTAGAAAAGAGAACACTAGGGATTGCGTCGGATGTCAGGAAAACAATGAAGTCAAAGTCGTATGAATATTGGGAAATCGCACTATTACAAGTTGTCTGGGAGGTTTGGGTACCCACGCTTAGGCTTATCACATCCTATATATAATAGGTCGGGTCTCAAAGCTGTATGCGGATAGGTTTCATACACGCGTAATTACAACATCAATAAAATGTCGGTTCATAGTCACTTTCCTAATACAATCAAAGTATTTTTCGGTTGCTTCCTTGGGCTATCATCTGAAATCTTCATGGGTTGTAAGCCTTTTACCCAGTATTGTTGGGGGGATACCCCCGGGTAGGGTCACGCCGGGGTATAGAGGCCGAGTTAGCCGAGGTATAGCAAGGTCAAAGCGAAAGCTGGTCGGGTCACCTCAAGGCAGGCCGACTTACGGAGTAACCCGGACCGGAGGATGTTCACCTGAATATGTCCCGGCCGATGTATGTCATATGTCGGTAGGCTCTTTGTAACTTGTATGCAGGTACCCATGGGGCCAGGTTATACCAGGCTTGCAAGAGAAGGAAGGTATCTCGCTGGTCAAAAGGTGGTCTCTATGCGCTGGAGCATGAGCGAAGCGAACAGAGGGAGGGACCAGCAGGGCATGCCGACAAAGGTGACGTAGCCTATGTCGGCTGACGTGGCGCCGCAGAGGATTACGTAGCCTCTGCATGGCTTACGAAGGGAAAAGGAGACCCGGTCGGTTTGCTATTTTGGGAGAGGCATATTCCTGGGAATATGCCTCCACGTATGCCCTAGATGGTAGCCTGGCCTCCCCTTTATAAGGAGCGCTAGGATCTCAGTAGAAGGGGATTGCGCGCTGGAGGGCTGGCGGTTTGGTTGTTCATTGAGTAGAAGCAGAGGTGAGAGTAAGAAAGATTCTTCTTCCTCCTCTCTCCCCACAGCTCAAGGAGCATCTGTAAACTTGGAGAACTTAGAGAATACAAAGCATATGTGTGTGAAATCACCACACTATCCCTCCCTGGATTCCTCTAGTGCATATTGGCCCCACTTTTAGCCTATCCATGGCATCTGCCGTGACACCACCACGGCAGTTGGCGCCCACCGTGGGGCTAGCGGCGCTAGCAGGAGTGAAGATCGAGCAGGAAGCATCGCCAGCAGCGGCGCGCCGTCTGCAGGATCGTTCAGCGCTTTGGAGCGCTGGACTACGTCAGCGACAATGCTGGAAGCTTCGGCAAGCGACCTCCACCGTGCAATGGCCTCTTCGTCAAGCTTGGTACCCACAAGATCTACGGCAGCGTCGATGTGTCATGCGTTCACCTGCAGCATGTCGTCGAAGGAGGCGAGCCACCCCTTAGCGCGGCTCACGGTACACGTATCACTCGCTCTGCTGACCGCGCTGAGGTGATGATGACAACGCCTGACGTTGGCGCGAGCAAGGACCCGGCACCAGATCCAGAGGTAACACCCAAGGCGCCGAGGAAGAGTAGAGGTCCTCCGCTAGAGAGGCCAGAGAATGTGCTGCAGCAGGCGATAGATAGCTTGGCAAGCCCCATAGCACATGTGGTAGATCCGGCTCAGGCACAAGCCGAGTTAGAGGAAACTAGGCAGAAAATACTAGAGGGTGCGAAAAAGATAGTTGCGGCTCAACAGTCGTTGAACATGACGCTGCGCGAGTACGCGAGAGAAAATAAGGTAGATGTTGTAAAAGTAAAAGGGAGAAACCTCATCAGTGAAATGAACAAAGAGGGTGAAACTAGAGTTGAGGAATCAGAGAACCTTTTGTCCATGGGGCTGCCGAAGTACAGCACCCCAGCAAAGAACCTCAGAGCAACGGATGCGGCTGCATCTGAACTAGAAGGTTTGATGGGTGAAGCCTGGCAGAGACAGTAGGAGAGGGTCAACGAGTTAGTTCGGATCGCTAACAGACGGAATGAGGAGTTGCTCAGGGCTAACCCGGCAAGTGCTGGGGCTTCCAAGGTCGTTTATTCGGTAGTGGGTAACCCGGAGAAATCTCCTAGAGCTGCATCATCCCCTCATGATGGCCCTAGAAGAGAGGAAGTGGTAACCTCGGTAAGGAGAAACAAACAGATAGTCCCCTATGACCCGGCAAGGGCAGGGAAAGGAAAGGCAGTGCAAGGAAATGAGGACCGACAAAGTGTTTAGCCGAGGTGAAGCTGGCCGAGGTAACCGCGACCAAGGCAATGCCGGTCAGAGAAACGCTGAAAACGGCAATGTCGGACAGCGTAACTCGGCAGGTGCAGGGAAAAACCTACCTCGGCAATAGCAGCAGCGGAATATACCTCGGCAAGATCAGAGTGCCGGCCAGGGTATGCGGCAGAAATGTGCTCAACAAGAGCAAGACAGATACAATGACGGTGATTCGGAAATGGTGAATGCAGGATACCATAGGCCAGATCATCATGTGATAGGGTCAAGGTTGGGAAGCAGAAACTTGCTGCCTGATGAGGCCAGGCTGAAGCTGGATCGGCTCTATAGGTCGGAGCAAATTGAGGGGCAAGGTCCTCTGGGTCCAGCGTGCTTTGGGCCCCGGATCATGAAAGAGCCTCCGGTACCTAACTTCTAGTTACCCAGAGGCACGAAAACATATGACGGCAGCATCAAGCCGGAGGATTGGTTAATCAACTACGCAACGGCAGTGAAAATTGCGACAGGCAATTTGAGATGGGCAGTGAGATATGTACCTCAGATGCTGGAGGGTCCAACGAGGGTATGGATAAACAATTTACCACCCGGTAGTATCAACTGCTGGCTGGATTTTGAGGAAATGATCGTCAGTAACTTCTCGAGCATGTATCGGAGGCCGAACAGGCCACAGACCTTAGCAATGTGCAAGCAGAGACCAAATGAAATAGACCGGGAGTTCCTAACTCGCTGGTGCAATGTGAGAAACTCATGTGAAGGCGTGATTGAGTCTCAGGCCATAGATTGGTTTGCACAAGGGTGTAGATATGCAAGCATGTTGTGGCAAAGGTTACAAAGGGATATGCCAACTATGCTGGCAGAGACAATCCGGATTGCTGATTTGTATGCTTTAGGTGATCCGACTAACCCCGGCTTGTGTCAAACGAGTCAAATGAGGAGTACTACCAGCGAGACGGAGCCGGATCATCCCGACGAAATGATTACCGGAGTAAGAGAAGAGATGATAGACCGGATTACAGGTACAGTTTGCAACAAGTTGCTGCTGTAAACCAAGATCAACCCGGAGCAGGGAGTAATCAGCATCAAAAAACTGGAGGGCAACAGTGGACTCCAAGAAATGACGGCAAGAAAACTTGGACGCCCGAGAAAAAGAGACAGTGGAAAGAAAAGAAAGACCGGCCAAGGTATACGTATGAGGCAATGCTGGATCAGCCGTGCACATTTCACACGCCAAATCCGGGCAACCCGGCGGGTCATACCACCCGGCAATGTGAGTGGATGAGGAAGATAGAGCAAAGTGGCTCGGGGAATGCTCAGGCACCTCGGAACGATCAACCTCGATAGGAGTTACCTCGGCAGCAATTGCTCTCTGGAGCAAATACGCAACAGTTAATGTTGCCACCACCTCCGCCGAGGTACAAGAACCATGAGAGAAGGGATGCAGTGCATCAGGTGGAAAATTAGCATCAGCCAGATCAAAGATATCCCGGAAATGAGGGGAGAAATGAATATAGGGAGCATCACCAGAGTTATTGTGTGTTTACCACGGAGGAAACGGATAGAAAAAGCTTGCAACGCCGACATATGAAAGTGAATGTGGTTATGCCAGCAGTGACGAGGTATATGCCTTGGTCGGATCAGGAAATTACATGGAGTTCAAGGACCATCCCAAGCTCATGCCGAGTCCTGGTTCGTATGCACTAGTGTTGGACCCAACGTTCATCGGGCCAAATATCAATGTGAGGTTCTCCAAGGTGTTGATCGACAATGGCAGCAGCATCAATATCATGTACGTGGATACAATGCACAAGTTGGGTATCTCGGAGAACATGATCCAAGCTACAAGGACAACTTTCCATGGCATTGTGCCAGGTATTTCCTATGAACCCATTGGCAAAGTCTGGGTTGACGTTTTATTTGGCACAAGAGATGACTGCCGAACTGAGAATTTGGAATTTTAAGTTGTGAACTTAGAAAGCGCATATGACGCGTTACTCGGCACGCCGGCCCTGAACAAATTCATGGCAAGTACTCACATCAGTTACCTAAAGATGAAGTTGCCTGGGCCAAATGGAGTAATTACCATAGCTGGGGATTTCCGACGTTCCATTGAGTGTGCGTCAGTCGGGTCTAACCTGGCTGAGTCACTCGTGATTGCACAAGAGAAAAGAAAGATCCAGGAAGTAGCGGCATTGGCTCATTCCGCACAACAATATATGTCGGCGCTGAGTAACCCGCATGGAAGTGTCTCGTTTCAAGCAACAAAGGATACAAAGAAAGTGCCTGTTGATGACCTATTCCCGGAACGCACCGTAACAATTGGTGCCGGATTAAATGAGAAATAGGAAAGCGAGCTCATCAATTTCCTCCGTGAGAATCAGGACATCTTTGCTTGGTCCACACAGGACTTGCAAGGTGTTCCGAGGGAGTTGGCCGAGCACTCTTTGAATGTGAGACCCGAGGCAAAGCCGGTGAAGCAACCTCTCCTCCGCTTCGCCAAAGATAGGAGAAAAGTTATTGGAGATGAGATAGCTCGGCTCCTCGCAGCTGGGTTCATCATGGAAGTGCTTTACCCGGATTGGTTATCCAATCCGGTAACCAATCCGGTTCTTGTGGAAAAGAAGAAAGAGGATCCGAATGTAGCAGTGGTTTGGCGTATGTGCATCGATTACACGAACCTGAACAAGGCGTGCCTAAAAGATCCATTCCCACTGCCCAGGATAGATCAGGTCATAGATTCTACTGCTGGGTGTGAACTGTTGTCATTCATAGACGTGTATTCTGGTTTCCACCAGATACCACTGAACCCAGATGATCAAATAAAGACTGCATTTATCACCCCATACGGGGCTTATTGCTATCGTACTATGCCTTTTGGTTTACGTAATGCAGGGGCAACATATCAAGGATGTATGCAAAAATGCTTACACGATCAAATTGGTCAAAATGTGCAAGTGTATGTTGACGATGTGGTTATAAAAACCAAGGAAAGCAAAATGCTCCTTGATGATATCAGGCAAACATTCGCGAACCTAAGGAGGTTCCAAATGAAGCTTAACCCGGAGAAGTGTACCTTCGGTGTCCCGGCTGGAGAATTACTCGGATTTCTTGTCTCCAGCCGAGTATCGAAGCTAACCCAACTAAAATACGAGCCATAGAGCGAATAGAATTGCCGAAGTGTCTTAACGATGTCCAGAAGTTCACTGGTTGCCTAGCATCCTTAAGTCGGTTTGTATGTCGGTTGGGAGAAAAGGCACTGCCTCTCTATCAGCTAATGAAAAAGTCGGACAAGTTCATATGGACGCTGCAGGCCAATGAAGCCTTCATCGAGTTAAAGAAAATGTTAGCTACTGCACCGGTGTTAGCCTCTCCACTACCAAAAGAGCCAATGTTGCTCTACATAGCCGCAACCAACTGGGTTGTAAGTGCAGTGATCGTGGTAGAGCGCGACGAAGAGGGTAAGTCGGTGCAAATGCTAGTCTATTACCTGAGCGAGGTATTATCAGCATCAAAGCAAAACTATCCTCACTATCAGAAGATGGCGTATGGTGTGTATATGGCAGCTAAGAAGCTGAAGCATTATTTTTAAGAGCACCCCATCAAAGTGATATGTGAAGCCCCCATATCTGAAATAATGAGCAACAAGGATGCAAGCGGCCGGATCGCAAAATGGGCAATCGAGCTAGCCCCTTACGCTCCACAATTTGACAGGAGAGATGCGATCAAATCTCAGGCTGTGGCTGACTTTTTCGTAGATTGGGCTAAAATGCAATACGAGCCACCGTTGCCAGATCTGAATTACTGGAGAATGCATTTTGACGGATCAAAGACGAAAACCGAGTTAGGCGCCGGAGTTCTGCTTACCTCTCCCAAGAAAGATCAGCTGAAGTATGTGCTGCAGATCCACTTCACCGCATCAAACAATGTTGCCAAATATGAAGCACTTGTGCATGGACTCAAAGTAGCAAACAAAATTGGAACGTCGAATCCAGTGCTTCGGTGACTCGGATTTGGTAGTTCAGAAAGTCTCAGGGCAATGGGATGCTTTGGATGCAAACATGGCATTGTACAGATTTCATGTGCAGAAGATATCAGTATACTTCAAGGGATGCCAATTTCACCATGTACCTCGGCTGGAAAATGAGGTTGCTGACGTACTGTCGAAGCTCAGATCAACCCGACAAGCGATCCCGTCAGGGGTAGCATTAGAGCACCTCAGAAAGCCATCTATCAGGCCATCCCTAGAGTCCGAGTCAATCTATATCCCGGCCGATCCGAAGTCTGGAGCTGTGCCCATGGACATTAATGTGGGAAGTGGTTCAGGAAACCCGGGGACTGCTTCGGCAAACCCAGGGACTGCGCAGCGTGACCCGACAGAGGTTATGTAGGCGTATCAAATGGAAATTCACAAGGACGTATTTCCGGTGCGAGCCATACCAGCTTGGGCACTGCACAGATTCCAGTTCCTGAAGGATGGATCTTTGCCCAACGAAGAAGTGCTTTCAAGGCAAATTTAGGGGAGGGCAAAGGCATACATGATTATCAATGCCGAGCTATACAAGAGGAGTGTCACGAATGTCCTCCAACGATGTGTTGACCCAGAAGAAGGGCTTGACATCCTCCGAGATATACATCAAGGGGAATGTGGGCATCACGCCTCATCTAGAGCCTTAGTAGCAAAAGCTTTCCGGCATGGATTTTACTGGCCAAGTGCCTTGGAGCAAGCAGAAGATCTAGTAAGAAAATGCAATGGTTGTCAGAGGTATGCTACAAAGACACACATGCCAATGTCGGTGCTCAAGACCATACCGATTACCTGGACATTTGTCGTATGGTGTTTGGATATGGTTGGCTCATTTAAGCCGGCAAAAGGAAACATGACCCATATCTTTGTTATGGTCGACAAGTTTACAAAATGGATTGAAGTAAAGCCGATAAGAAAATGTGATGGAGCTATGGTCGTGTCGTTCCTCAAAGATATCATCCTGAGATATGGCTACCCTCACAGTATCATAACATATAATGGCACCAATTTTGCTGAAGGAGCATTCGCGCGATTCTGCCGGGATAAGAAGATCCGGCTGGACGTTGCCTCAGTAGCCCACCCCGCGTCAAACGGACAAGTGGAAAGATCCAACGGATTAGTATTATCCGGGATAAAACCCCGGCTCATTGAGCCGCTGCAAAGATCAGCGGGGTGCTAGATAGAAGAACTACCAGCGGTACTGTGGAGTTTAAGAACAACTCCAAATCAATCAACAGGCTATACGCCATTTTTTCTGGTATATGGGGCAGAAGTTGTATTACCAGCCGACATAGAGCATGATTCGCCTAGAGTCACCCAATACGCAGAAGTCGAAGTGCGAGAAGCCTGGCAAAATGATGTTGATCTGCTAGAAGAAGCGAGAGAATTGGCATTATCTAAATCCGCCATATATCAGCAAAATCTCCGACGCTATCATAGCCGGAAAGTAACTCCCCGAGTCTTCCGGGAAGGTGATCTGGTACTCCGGTTGGTGCAATGTATTGCTGGCATGCATAAGTTATCCCCCCCATGGGAAGGGCCATTCATTGTAAGCAAAGCATTGCACAATGACTCTTATTATCTCACTGATGCACAACCACAGGAGAAGAACAAGGCAGATAGGTCTGGCGAGAAATCTAAGTGTCCATGGAATGTAGCCCTACTTAGTCCGTTCTACAATTAACAAAGAAGTGTGTGTATCTGAGTTTCTCATATGTCGGTATGTATGCCGGCAATGAGTTTATCAATGAAATTTTGGCACCTCGAGCAGTAACTCAGGGACTGCCTTAGTAATATTTGTTGTCCTCTATGTTTGTTATTTATTTTTATGTCGGTTGGCTTAAGTTGCTTCTGCCTAAGCCGGATTAGTAGTGTGTGAGCACCAAAAACTAAACTCTTTGACTTGCTGCTGTCCAACAAGAATTGGCTTCATGGCAAGCAAGAGAACAAGTTTGGAATTGCGAAGCACACGAAAAACGACTAAGGAAAAGAACGTAAATGAGCCGACATTTATTGTTCGGACTAACCCTATGTTTATTTTATCTTTAATGTGCTGGATTATTTTGAGCTAATCCTAAAGTTTCCAAGTATTGTTAAGTCAACTTTTGAAACTCGGACTTGTAAGTCACAAAACCGAATCAAGGTAGACGCGAGCCGAGCCATGAAATTGAAGAAACAAGAAAATGAGACTTGGGGACTACGCCCAACGTAATCTGGCGTGAATAACTTAGTAGAAAAATAGAATCAGTACGATTGATACATCTGCACCCGACATACTGGGGATCTGATAAATTTCAAAGTGTTTTTGGTGCTCAAGGAGCAGCAGCAGGAGGGGGTAACTCGGCGCCCGGCAGTGCTGGCAACTTCTTGACGCCGGCGCGTTCGGATCAGCCTCAGCCTCGTCGTCATCTTCATTCTCTTCAAGATCAGAGGCTTCATCCTCTTCCTCGTCGTCTGAACCATCTTTGACATATTCGTCGTTAGCAACACCAAGGAAGCTTGGTCCCTCGTTCCATTGATGGATAGGGGCAAACTGGATAAGGTTGTGGGCACAAGCCTTGCACCGAGCAACCCAATCCGGATCATTCGACCACCTGGACCCGGTGCGCAAGCGCTCGAGGATCTTCAAGTCCAGTTTTTCATACCAAGTGAGCATGAAATGGAGGACAGTATCAGCTCCAGCACGAGCGGCGGATTCCCTCCAGAGGTCGAGCTAGGTCTCGCAATCCATCAGCCTATTGATCAAAGAAGTGGATCCCTTCGGAGCATCCTCACCAGGCCAAAGTGCATGGAAGATCCGGACGGCTGAATCCAGGAGACCCGAACCATAGTTCTTCACAATTTCAATCCGGGAGGATAGGCTGACTAGCAGATCCTCCATGTCATAAGGAATGGGTTCAGAGCCAGGATCAGTTGGGGTACCCCTCTACCGGCGGAACTTAGCAACGACAGTAGCCGCAATGGCATCGCCTTCTGGGAATTTGCCTGAAAACAAAACAAGTGAAATAAGTAAAGGAGTTTAACCCGGAGAAATACACGTCGGCGGAAGGAAAAGAGATTACAGGAGATATGACTATGGATCCGGGTCAGCTCTTTGGTGTAATCAACGCGCCTCTTCTGGAGCTTCTCAAGTTCAACATTAGCTGAGTCAAGCTTGACGTCGGCCTCCTTCAGCAACTCTTGATCTTTTGCAAGTTGAAGGCTAAGACGTTCTCGCTCTTCGGTGAAGTCTTGGCCAGCCTTGTCCATCTCAGTCTTGTGGAGCTCTTTGAGCTTTTTCATCTCAGCCTTGAGCTTGGCAAGTTCATCATCCTTGGCTCGGAGTTTGGCAAGTTTGTCATCCTTCTTCTTGAGCTCGGCCTAATGTTGCCCTGCTTGTTCGAGAAAATGCAGCATCATATCAGGCACGGGCACACTATCTTTAAGGGATGCTGCAATGATTTGTTGACCCGGCAGAGCCGAGGTATGAATATCTGCCGAGCCTAGGAGAAAGGAGAGAAAGCACGGAAAATGAGTAACCAAAGCGAATTACCTTTTATCTCATCCAAGTTTTTTCTCATAATTGTATTTTCGGCCTCCACTCCGGCTGTGCAATCCGAATGACAGATTAATTTGGCGGGAAAAGATAAAGAAAGATGGGGGAGAAGTCGAAGAGAAAACTTACCCTTTTTCTCGCACTCAGCAAGAAGAGCAGCATGTTTCGAGCGCAGCACCTTGTGCGAGTCCAAGAGGCGATGAAACTCAGCAGTCCGACGATTGGTAGTGATCTAAAAAGAGCAAAGTTGGCTCAGCTATGTGCATATTCGAAGTGTACAAAATCCGAGCCAAGTGGAACTTAACCCGGCTCTAGGTATGTGCATGTTAGAAGTGTACAAAATCCGGGCCAAGTGGAACATAACCCGGCTCTAGGTATGTGCATATTTGTAGTGTACAGAGCTTAACCTGGCTCTAGGTGTGTGCATATTTGAAGTCTACAAAATCCGGGCCAAGTGGAACTTAACCCAGCTCTAGGTGTGTGCATATTCGAAGTGTACAAAATCCGGGCCAAGTGGAGCTTAACCCGGCTCTAGGTGTGTGCATATTCGAAGTGTACAAAATCCAGGCCAAGCGAAACTTAACCCGGCTCTAGGTATGTGCATATTCTAAGCTACTAAGGAGCTATGCTAGTTCTCTAAGGAGCATCCGGCCAAGTAACAAGTTACTCCCCCGGAGGCTCGGGGACTAATGGAGATATCTCTAAGCACTTGTGCATATTAAGGAAAAGACAAAGTAGCGTACATCCATCATCCGGCCAGCAATGTTGATAGCCTTGGCTGCCGTGTTCATCTGTGCGTTGAACTCGGCGGGCCCAAACTTCTCCGGGAGATCATCGTTTGGATCGATGAATTCCGCTATGTTCCAATTATTGACATATTCAATCAAAGCCGTAGGGTAGCTCTCTCCACTAAGCATGTGGGGCGCGACCAAGCCTTTGGCATGGGCCTCTTTCCTCGCAACTAGGGTGGCAGCAAGGCTGGTATGTAGTGCAAGTTGTTTGCTGCCAGTTGACCCGGAGGAGGCATCTCTCTTTGACAGCATGGACGCAAGGGTGCGTTGTCCAGCCTCGATAGATGATGCTTTGGTGGCACCAGAGCTTTTCTTGGCCTTGGGTTGCTGTTGGGAGGCTGAGGCTTTAGCTACAGATTTGGACTTGGGCGCAGCCTTAGTGCTAGTTGGATTTTCTCGCGGAGTCTTGTAAGACTCGGGCGAGACAGGAGGAGTTGGTGCTGGCGCTGGTGCTTGTGTTGCTGCTGCTGATGTTGTTGGTGCTACAGGTGGAATGGGTGCTGGTGCTTGTGATGGTGCTGGTGTTGGCGTTGGTGCTGCTACTACGGTTGGTATCTCAGAGACGACGGGTTGCGGCTGAGCCGATGAGGAGCTGGGAGCATCCGTCCTTAGCATGTCCTCGGCGGCACCACTTCCCCCGCACCGAGGTTGCCCTCCTCTGGGCGAGGTGGGCTAAGATCTGGTGTAGCCACCGAGCCTTCCTGAATTGGGCTCAGTGGGCGCGTGTCATCGCCGCGAGGGGGATATGGGTACGCCGGAAACACGAAGCAATGTTGGAGCCGCTCTGGGGAACCTCCACGGCAGCCCTGTCAAATTAAACAACGAATAACAAATTATATAACAGAGAGAGAGGCGTGAAGACAAAGAAACTTGAAGCGGGAAATGGTACAAGGAAAAAAGAAACTCACTCATCAGAGGTCAGAGGCTCCTTGGGCTTCCGAGCTCTCCGAACTATGGCCTTAGTCAGAGGTTTGCTGGCGACCTTGTCAGCGGACTTCTTCCGCCTTTTGGTTGTTTGGGGAGGCTCGGAAGAAGCAGCTAAAGTGGCAGCCCGCTTCTTAGACACGGATGAGGCCGGCTCACTCGTAGCAAGAGGGGGATCTTCATGGATCTGCCTAGCCGGGTTAGCTGAAGCCGGAAACGCGTAAGAAATGGGCACCGGGTCAAATACCTCCACCACCTCAATATCGGAATCATCCTCATCGTCAGGACAACTCCTTAAGGAAAAGAAGTTACCAGAGGTTCGCTTGGATGCGTCCAGGGCAGGCAAGAACATTTACTGATCCGGCTCCTCCTTGTCTGAAACAAGTCGATCCTTCCCCCATTTGAGGGAAGGCTCGGTGCCATCTTCAATGGTCTGCTAAAGAAACAACTAAAGGGAAAATGCAAAAGGATCAAATAAACAACATGCTCCGACATAGGATATAACTCGGAGAAGGATTGGGTAATGAGATTTACCGTAGGAGGAGGCTTGTCCCGGTAGTGGTGCTCCAACCCCCACTCCCAGTCAGCGTTGAAGTCCTTATCGGTCGTGAAGATGGCCTTGACCCGGCGGAAGATCTCTATGTTGTTCAACTCAAATAAGGAGGTCCGGTTGGGGTCAAGTCGCCAGCTCATATGGCAGAGTTTGTGCGTTTGCTTCTGCAGGGGGAAATCCGGTTGCGGATGAATGTGATCATCACATCCTCGTTGCGCAGCCCTAGTTCCTTCAGTTCCTTGAACCACTTATTAACCTGACTCGCCACGGCAGTTGGTTTCTTGGGAACCCGGTCCCATAGAGCTGGATTAGGGGGACTCATCGCGAAGAGGCGCAGCCGGATCAGATCTTCATCTGAGCCTTCCTCACATAAAAGAAGGTCCGGGCCCATCCCTTGCAGGACTCGAGGCCGGTAACCCGGGGAAAGACAGAGCTTTTGCGGGGAGAGATGGAAGCGGCACCACACTGGGTGAGTAGCTTGTTGGCAGGGGCAGCTGTCTTATCCGGGATAACATTCTTCCGAAGACCGAAGAACCGGATCCAAATCTCTTTAGTAGGCCACAAGCCGAGGTATCCTTCTACGGCGGATGCGAAGGAGGAGAGGGATGTAATGGCATTCGCCAGAAGATGATGAGGTTGGAGTTCGTAGGTATTGACAAAATCATGGAAGAAGTCACTCACTGGCAGGCCGAAGCTGCACTGGAACTGAGAGAGGAAGACGATGAACTCACCCGGATTAGGTGAGGGAGCGATCTCCTCGAAGGCAAGGCGGGAAATTATGCCTTCGGGGATGTGGCGGGTGCGATAGAGCCAATCGAGATCGTCTTGGCACACCCAAGAGCCAGCCCAGGCACCGCTCTCCTCAGCTTTGCCCTCCTCCTCCATCTCTTCTTCCTCGGCGATGGCGAGCTCCTCCTCTGTCATCTCCAAGTCACTATCCTCACCGGCTTGATCAGAGGTGGGGGACAGAGGTTTGGATTGGCGCGGCCCCGTGACGTTGAAGCAGCGCGGGAGCGGCAGCGAGGCCAACGCAAGGAAATGAGAAGAAGCGAGGCGTGGTGGTGGCGCTGTGGAGCAGAAGCGGCGGCGGCGGCGCTGTCGCAAGGAAGAAGAATGAGCAGACAGTTTGAGGGGCGCGAGAAGGGGGAAGACCTCCAAGGGACGTGCTCCCTCCCTTATTTAACCACGCCCTTGCAGTGGATAGTGGGATCGGGCAGTGCCTTGAGGCCACATGGTGTGGTCGTGTATCTGCCGGGTCAGCCAATCAGAGGCAAGCCACAGGAAGGGCCACAGGAAACAGGGGATCCCATGACATGACGTGGTGATGCAGTTAATGAGGAGGCAGCTGCGACGCGACGTTTGCAGTAGTAACCCCTGACAATAAGTGCAGTAATGGGCGCATGCCCTTAAAATGAGGCAAGGTGATGATTACCCTCCACGTAGGACGTGGGAAAGTGTATGAGAGAAGGAAGGATAACACGGAAAACTAAAGAGTGACCCGGCCAGCGAGTGATAACTCGGAATGTGCCAAGGGAAAGCTAGGCCACGAAATCCGAGCTACAAGGAAACTCGGAAAGGGGAGCAAAAATCTTGGTAGGTTGAACCTGCTGTGGCCTTAGCAGCTGAAATTGCTAAGACCGCACCAGCTTCGGGGACTAATGTTGGGGGGATACCCCTGGGTAGGGTCACGCTAGGGTATAGAGGCAGAGTTAGCCGAGGTATAGCAAGGTCAAAGCGAAAGCTGGTCGGGTCACCTCAAGGCAGGCCGACTTACGGAGTAACCCGGACCGGAGGATGTCCACCTGACTGTGTCCCGGCCGATGTATGTCGTATGCCGGCAGGCTCTTTGTAACTTGTATGCAGGTACCCACGAGGTCAGGTTATACCAGGCTTGCAAGAGAAGGAAGGTATCTCGCTGGTCAAAAGGTGGTCTCTGTGTGCTGGAGCATGAGCGAAGCGAACAGAGGGAGGGACCAGCAGGGCGTGGCCGACAAAGGTGACGTAGCCTATGTCGGCTGACGCTGGCGCCGTAGAGGATTACGTAGCCTCTGCATGGCTTACGAAGGGAAAAGGAGACCCGGTCGGTTTGATATTTTGGGAGAGGCGTATTCTTGGGAATATGCCTCCACATATTCCCTAGCTGGTAGCCTGGCCTCCCCTTTATAAGGAGCGCTAGGATCTCAGTAGAAGGGGATCGCGCGCTGGAGGGCTGGCGGTTTGGTTGTCCATTGAGTAGAAGTAGATGTGAGAGTAAGAGAGCTTCTTATTCCTCCTCTCTCCCCAATACATCTCAAGGAGCATCTGTAAACTTGGAGAACTTAGAGAATACAAAGCATCTGTGTGTGGAATCATCACACTATCCCTCCCTGGATTCCTCTAGTGCATATTGGCCCCACTTTTAGCCCATCCATGGCATCTGCCGTGACACCACCACGACAAGTATAGGGTAGTGAATCATAAGCATCCGAGTAATCATACCTATGTCAATACATGTATCAAGATAAATAATAAGTGATTCGTCAAAACTTTGGTAAACCATGGACATTATTGCACTACTCACAACAAATCACTAGAAGGCTCAATATGTGTAGCACCTATAGCATTGAAAAGTTCTAGCACGATTAGAAAAGCTACATATTCAGCATGTTTGTTTGTGCAAAATATTCTAAGCGGCATGAGACTTCATAAAACAGTACCATAAAACAGTACCATAAGAAGATAAATAAACAATACCAACGCATTGGTTATTGCTTTTAAAACAGAACAACCAAAATGTATTTTCCATGGTACTATAGAGACAAGATCAATATCAATATCATGCTCAACATTAAAAACAATTAGTACTTTCATAGATTTCAAAGATCCATGAGCCAAATCATCAAATCACAAGCATAAGCATAATTTTCAATGAATGCATACCTTGCCCTGGTCTCTGATAGAATTAAGGACGATGTTAGAAAACTACATCGGCCATGATTGGATAATGATCTCAGGGCGATAGAATAAAGAGTAAAATGCACCGGAGGTCCTAAAAGTTTGGAGGAAAACGTATGCAGGTCCTAAAAGTTTCAACTCGTGTGTCGGAGGTCCTAATTCATAGATCCATGTACACTGTAGCCGGGGACTGTAGCTGAGAATTAGAACCTACAATGCACAACTAACTGAGAATTAGAACCTACATTGCACAACTAACTGAGAATTAGGACCTCCCATACACGAGTTGAAACTTTTAGGACATGCATACGGTTTTCTCCAAACTTTTTAGGACCTCCGGTGCATTTTACTCTAGAATAAATATCGGCCATATATCTTTGCCCCAATGAGCATGCATGATCTATCCACCAAAGTATGTATAGACGAAGTAAACAAAAAATCTGATTATGAACTTCAAGTATTGGACTTCTTGGATTAGCAACAAAATTGCAACTAATCAAATGTAATGATTTGGCAAATCATGATGCATCCAGGGATCAAAATAAAACCATGGTGGGTAACCAATCATACTTGGAGATGAATTCCATGGCATAAGTATTAATGGTGAAGTAGAAAAATAAGGATGATGTACTGGCCAAAGGCATGACTAAAAACTTGTCATTCTCTTGTTTTATATCCATTTTCATGTGTTATTGCCCATAATTCTGATGATCCGGGGCGATTTACAAGGCCCATGCGACCATCTACATGTTTGAGAGGAATGACCCAAAACTTGTCTTTTTTGCATTTATGACCATTTTCATGGGCAGTAGCCCACAATTTTGTGCATGTGGGGCGATTTACGAGCCCTATTAGACCCGAAACATTTTTTTGAGGTGTGACCAAAACTAGTCATTTTCTTGTTCTATGGTTGATTTGATGGCCTATTGCCCACAATTTTGAGGTTTTGAGGCAATTTATAAGGTCTATGCAACTTCGTACATGTTTGAGAGGCATGACCAAAAACTCGGCATTTCTGTGTTCTATGTTTGTTTTCTTGGATATTGCCCACAATTCTGATGATTCTGGGTGATTTACACGGTCCGTTATATTTGGTGCATGTTTGAGAGGGATAACCAAAAAATCGTCATTTTCCCGTTTTATGTCTGTTTTCATGGCAATTGCCACAATTTTAGGGTGCCAGGGGATTTCCATGGTCCGTGAGAACTGCTACATGTTTAAGAGGCATGACCAAAACTAGTATCCTAGATCTAAACTGAAAGTAAAGATTCCAAAGTTAGTATCCAAAGATCATACTTGCCTCCATGATACTTGATATTCAAAAGTAGTTTTAGTATCAAGGTTATCTAGGAGCTGAAGAATCATTTCAGAAATCATCATGTGTGAAAGATATTCTGATATCTGAAACATTGTTTGATTGCAAAATAATAAAATATAAGTTAGTAAGATTCATTGGTATAAAAGAGTGATATACACCTATCCAAGCCTAAGAATGTGTCGAAACACCCGCCATTCAAGACCTTACATGGCTGAGGCTGCTAGGCAAACATTACAGTAGATTTGACTACAAAATTATAAAATATAAGTTAGTGAGATTCATTGGTAGAAAAGAGTGATATACAACTTTACAAGCCTAAGAATAGGTCGAAACACCCAGCATTCATGACCTTACATGGCCAGGGACGCTAGGAGAACATTATAGTCGACGCCACCAAACAAACCCTAGTCTAGATGGGCACACTTAACATAAGCCCCACCACAAGAGGGAGAGTCCAATTCAAAAGAAAGGCAGAGTTGGGCCACTCCAGGTTTGGGGAAGACTCTCAGGAAGTAGTACCACCTCCCACCACCATGTTCTTTGTTGTTGCAACATAAGTCAACGACCATAAGCCACCCCGTCGAGTGAATCCCTAGGACCAAAACACCGCAAACAGAGGATCCTCCGTGATCCACAATCCTTCAAACAAGGGTATCTGAACTAGGACGATGTCGGAGCTCAAAGCATCTGCTTTCTAGAGTCAACGCATGCGCCATCACCATGCATGCCACCCATGGTCATACTTTCAAGAATAATGCCTCCAAGGAGGGAGCAACATCCAAGACACCCTCGTCATTAGATCTGGTAAGCCAAATCTAGGTTTCCACCCGAGGAACTGAACTACGAGGGATGGAGTTGACTTGATGCTCCTCGACAATGCCCCCAAGAAGAGAATAACGCTCGAGGGCGGAACCGTCGTTGGCACCAAAAATGTTGGGTAGGGCTTTCAGCCGGAGTTCCACAATCACGACTCATGCATTAGTGCAATTGCATCATCCAACCTCAGAGACTCGATAGCAAGATCTTGTCGCTTAAAACACTACATCAGTTCGAGAACCAGGTTGGCCCACCAACATGCCAACAAAGTCCGCCCCAAGCTGTAGGTTCCATGGAGGTAGAGCACCGCTCGAAGTGGGACCCTTGTCACATGACCACCTGTGCACCGGTCAGCACTGATTTGCGGCAAGGATGCCAAAATCAACAACATGATGTCGATGCACACCGCAGCTCGCTACCCTTGGTGGCCGATCTGCCCACCACAAAGTGCACCGCTCGTCCATCGGCGCCACCACTGATAAGGTGGGGGAGCACTAAGATTAAGTTGTCGTCGTATGTGGTGGGAATGGGTAGGTGGGAGGAGGATAGGGGTGTTGTCGTTGTGAGTAGCACGATGTATCGCCATCATCCTCCACCATCACCCCGCTGGACATCAATGCTAATGACGAGCAAATCATTAATGTGCTGACAGACCCATCCATGGTGGTCTAGGCATCTTACCTCGCAGCAGGGGAATGATTGCAAAGTTGGGCCAAAACCAACCCCTAGTGGCCTCCGCACGAGCAGGGGTCTGGTGCCACCAAACAGGAGTTGTGGTCATGCTCCTACCACGACCCGCGAAGCCTAGGTCGGGCCCAGATGGGCCCGTGTGGCAGCCTCCAGATCTAGGCCCAGGGCGAGCCAAGATCAGACCCACACGGGCGCCTTCATCATGCCCCCACCACCGGCCTCCACGCGCCGCCGTAAGCCGCACAGCACCCCCATCACATCCGCCATGAGCTACCGGTCCACCGGACCACAATGCATCTCTACCACACCACCTGTGACCCATAGAGCCCCTACTCTGCGTGAAGAAGTGAGCTGTAACACCCTCGAATCGGCCCTATGCAAGTTTTAGCCCTTTCCGCCAAACCCGCATAGAAACGATTCAAGGACGCCCACCAGGCACTTTCGTGCGGGTGGAAAACAAAGTAATAACATTACACAACAGTCCTCGATGGGACCCACAGAACAGATATATACAACAGTGACTCACTGAGTCAAGAATACAGATATACAATACAAAGATCCAAATCACCTTGAAACAATAGAGCGTCCGACTACGGACAAGACGCAAATGGGGCTAAGAGCCCTGAAGAATAACCAATGGCGTCCATAACCCTGCCCAGGCCAAGCCGGAAGCCGCTAACAACGGCGATCTCAAACCTGCTAAAACAAAAGGGGTGCCGACAAAGGGCAAAGGAAAAACAGGAGCGTCAGTACTGAGGCCAGTACATGGCGAGGCTAGAATTCGGCGGCTCTCGCCTACATAGGTATGGTGGGCTGAAGCGGCAGCGCAGCGGCACTAAACAACCTATAGAGACTCGATAAAAGCTGGCGTTCGAGAGAGGATAAGAAAGACCTATTCGGATCCAACCTGAAGCTAACCCCAAACAAACCCATCCTGGTATTTCCCCCTCGAGACCAAACGAGGAAGTCGGACCAAGGAACTCACACAGTTGGCAGTTTTATTCATTCCATTATAGTTGAAGCACTTACTAGTCAGATATAGATAGCCTGAGTCATCCTGATAGCATAAGTAGTGGGCAATTTTAATCACCATTCCGTTGTAGTGGAAACATTTACTAGTCAGATATAATTGTCCTGAGGAATCCCAAAACCCAACAGTTGTTGACACTTTTATCACATTCCATTGGAGTTGCAATACTTACTAGGCATATATAACAAACAACCCAGATCCACCAGTTGTTGGCATTTTTAATATCCATTCCGTTATAGTTGCATCTGTTTACTAGTCACACATTAAGTCAAATTTATAGCACTACTTTAGTTATGCTTGTCTATGATCGAGATATTGTGCTCCAAGTCGTCCATAACCGCGGACACGGCTTTCAGAAAGTTTTACCCTGCAGGGGTGCACAAATAGCAACACACACTCGATCAACCTCGGAAAAACCAACTCAAAACCCAACGAGGCTTTCACGACAAAGCGATCACAGGATTCAGAAATATTTCAGGGGGCCACCCCATTAAGCTACCCGCAACGAAGTTGGCCGGCTCCGAGACGGACCCAAGGTTTGCGCCAATGGCTGTAAACGACTGGGAACCCGAAAGTGTGACTAGGCTTGTCGATACCGCGAAAACACTCCGCAATCCTAAACAGTACAGGTGCTCCTCGCACAGTCTTAAATAAAGCAGTAAAGCATGGCATAAGTACAGGATAGTAATAAAGCCCCAAACTACTTTGTGGCCCCAAGAAATAAGAATGAATCAAGCTCTGGCTCAGGGGGGTCCATAAGGCCTCCCGGATGTGGATAGTGCGAAAAATCAAGGAACAGGTATCAAGTACTCGGGGTCCTACGGGACACAAGTGAGCGTGGAAGAACCAAATAACATCTATTGCCCACCGATGCCTCTGCATTAGTTATATCTAGCATTTTAATAGTTGTAATTAAAGACATGATCATCTCCACCACTAAACATCTCCACCAAAACATCTGCCAGCATTCCAACAACTGTGGTACTTGACAGCACGAGATCACACCTGAGCAAGCAACTACGACTCGCAAGGCCAGCTATCTACCAAACACAGGTAATAGGAGGTGTCCAAGGCAATATGGAGGCTGCACGGGATATAGCTGGGGTACGGAAACTAAAGCATCACGACACGGATAGCAATAGATCAACAGGAGGCAAAATAAAGACTATAAATGCAAAATAGGTAGAAGGGGGAGAGATGCTCGCCTGGGAAACAGAGCCGAAGGTTCATATCCGGAGAACTCTTCGATTCTCGCATCCACTCATCGGTCTACTCCGTGACGAAGCAAAGCACTAAAAGAAACACCGGATGCAATATTTAATACTACGGCAGAAGATCCGGCATGATTATGAGATGATGCAGATGCGGTGCAATTAGGCAGTATTAAGCGGAACCGGGGTCCCGACAATTAATTAAGTGGTTCAAGTTATTTACCTACCCCGCAATTTAAAGGTTGTTTTAACAAGGCAAAACATGTCATCGGTTCGCTACGCAAATTTAAATAAAGACAATATGAGACTAGAAAAGCTCTCATATAGTCTCCATATTTAATTTAGGTGAATCAGCATAATGCCCCCAACCCACAACATGTATGCAAGCATGATCAAATCATATGCAACAATTCATATAGATGCCAGTTTATAAATTAGGGCTCGGATAAAGGGGTCACACATCTGGGGTCAAAGGTCTTGGGTGTTCGGAGGGGTTCGGGTTCGGCGGGATCGGTCTTCGGACTCCGGGAACGGGGCTCCAGGATCCGTGAGGGAATCTTGGCGTCCAGGGTTTCGGCGTCTTCGGATACCGGGTCGAAGATCTTGGAGTCCGCGTCGGAGGTCTTTCGGATTCGCATCCGCGGAAGGAGATCTTGTTGTCCGGGGTCTTGTCGTCTTCGTGTCCGGGACCGGGGTTCTTTGAGCTCGCGAAGAAGTACTCGAAGTTCTATGACGAAGATCTTGGGAGGGGCATCGTCGTGTCCGGTTTCCGTGTCGACGAACGTGTTGTCCGTGAAGGCGGTCTTGGATCCTAGCGGGTCAGAATTGGATCTGCGTCACTTCGGTCTTGCTGACGAGAAGATCTTGTCACAAATTCCGTCAATCCTGTTCATCGAGTGGGTCTCTGAGATGTATCTGTAGAAGCACCCGAACGGACATGACCACAAGGCTAAAGAAAAACAAGGAGGCTCCTGGGAGACCCGATTGCTACTCTCACGCGCTGCTGTAGCGTCTGCAGGAGGCAGGGATGTGGGGCTCGACCAGGGTGCGTCGGCAGGGACGGAACAGGGCGCAGGTCGGCAGCGGTGACACGCGGTTAAGAGGGGCGAGGATGTGGCAGTCGATGGGGGAGCGCACGGTGGTGCGGCTCGTGGACCCGGACGAGGGGGATGGCCGGAGAGGAGCTCGAGCGAGCTTTGTGCCGGGGAAGAGGCGGCGACGCTCGGGGAGGACCTCCTGGCGGCGGTACCCTGCGTGGCGGGGCTGGTGGCTCGAGGTCGGCCGTCAGGGAGGGGTGCAGGCGGCGGCGGAAGAGGGCGAGATGGCGGGAGGCAGACGCAGGAGGAGGAGGCCGGCGTGGGGGAGAAGGCCGGCGCCGGTGCAGAGGCGGGCGGGGGGCCGGTCAAGGACGGCGTGACGGGGCGGCGGCCGGAGGAGAACCAGGCGGCGGGGATCTCGGCAGGGACGAGCGACGCGGGGTGCGGGGAAAGCCCAGCGGCGGCCGATGGTGCCAGAGAGGAAGGTGGAGGCGGGGGAGCGGGGCGGGCGAGAGGAGGGAGGAGAGAGGAAGGGCGCCGGGGCGCGTCTGCGGGAGAGAGAGAGGGAGGCGGTTGGGTCGGCGTGTGGTGGGGTCAGGGGGAGACCCGAGGTGGGCGGGGAGTGCGTGCCCAGGCGAGGGCTGGCCAGGTGGTGTTGGGGCGTGCGCAGGCGCGGACGCGGGCGGGAAACGGTCGGCGGGGTGGGGCCCAGGCTGGCGGTAGGCCGTAGGTGGGAGTGGTGGTGCGCCTGTCCATCCCGGGGTGGGGCCCGCGGGGTAGGTGGCGGTGGTTGATTGGATGGAGAGAGGGCCAGGCTGATGTGGCGCAAAGGGATAGGTTGGGGTGAGGTGGAGAGGGGCTAGGTAGATTAGGTTTGGGTAGTTTTAGGAATTTTGGAGGTGGCCGGTCAGGCTTTCGAGCCTGGCGGGCTGCCTCCTAAAAGTAAAAGAAAATATTTTATTATTTAAAATGGGGCTTTTGAAAACCGCTGGTAGACAAAACAAAATAATCCGGAGAACCGGGTTTTAATTTTAATTTGAATTAAAGACGGGGCGTTTAGAAAACAAAACCAGGCTTTTCGAAAATAGTTTTATGTAAACAAATGCCAGATGACATGACGATGCTCAAATGCAAGGTGGCATGATGACATGAGCATGCGGTCATGATGATGCAATGCACAAAAACAACGTGATTTTCTAGTAGTGGTTTTGGCGGGGCGCCACATGAGCACTGAGGTTTGCCACCGATCCCTCCGCCTTTGGCGGACGGGCGCTGGCAGCGACCAGGGATAGAATTTTTGGGGAGTTGTGCCTAGGGTTTAGGCGCCCCGGAGCCGTCGGAGCGAGCAGTTCAGCTGGAGGAAGCAACGGTCCTTCCTTTTCCCATCCTTTTCACTTTTATAGTTATGTGCTAGAGAAACGGGAACGCAACCAAGTCGTTGGTCTTTGGTACCCCCAGGGAACATAGGTGAGAGCCCTTAGAGCATCTCCACTCGTAACCCCCATACGGGCTCTAGCGCGGCCTGTTTTTTGCTTGTATGGGGGGCATCGGCGCGATGTTGCCAAATGGGGGGGCACCGGCTCCCAGCCGTGCCCCCCATAACAAAATTTAAATATTTTAAATTTAGTAGAAATTTGGACAAACAGTTCAAAATTCACCGAAACATAGACGAATAGTTTAAATTTAACACAAATTTACAAGAAAAAAAGGCCATCTAATGGCGGCCACGGCCGATCCTGAACCGGCGGTACATAGCCGCGGCGTAGTCGAACATGCCATCCTCGTCGTCATCATCGCTGGGTGGGATGGGGTAGTCAGCGCTCCATGGCGCCTGCGCCTCGTCGACATGGAGCCAGAGGCGGCCAAAGCCGTTGGTTCCCGCGTCGTCGTAGTCCGCCATCACCAAGGTAGAAGAAGACGAAGAGCTTGGGGAGGTTGGGGGAGGAGATGGTGGAGCTTGCCATCGAGATAATGTGTGTGCGGTGTGATGGCCCAAAATATATCGAGCTAGTTGGGGAACCCCAAGAGGAAGGTATGATGAGCACAGCAGCAAGTTTTTCCTCAGTATGAAACCAAGGTTTAATCGAACCAGTAGGAGCAAGGAAACACCCCAAAGGTGTTGCTAGCTGAGCCTTGGCAGGGCGCACTACCAGTGCTAGTAGCAACGTGGAGACCTGCACAACACAACCACAGAACTCTAACCCCAACTTGCGATGAGGTTGTCAATCTCACCGGTTTTGCTGAAAACAATGGATTAAACGTATTGAGTGGAAGAAAGTAATAGTTTGCAGAAAGTAAACACAAAGCAGTAAACAGTTGATTGTAGATTTAAAGTAAAAGAAAGGACCGGGGTCCATAGTTCACTAGAGGTGGCTCTCCTTAAGATAGATAACATGTTGGGTGAACAAATTATAGTGGGGCAATTGACAAACATCAAGAAAGCATACAATCATATACTAATCATCTTGACTCCTTTGAGATTCAATTGGGCATTACAACATTATACATAGATCGCCATCCAACTGCATCTATGACTAATAATCCACCTTCAGGTTATCATCCGAACCCCCTCCAGTATTAATTTGCAAGCAACGGATAATTGCATTACGAATTACATGTAAACTAAACAATACGATTGTTCTATGAATAAAGGATTGTTGTTTTCTCCCTAGTCGCAACAACACATCTAGTACCTTAGAGATTTCTGTCACTTCCCCAGATTACCAGAGGCATGAACCCACTATCGAGCATAAATACTAACTATTGGAGTTGCTAGCATCTACTTGGCCAAGATAGCTACTAACAACGGAAAGCATGCAAGATCACAAATAACAAAGACATGATAGAATCAATAATCAATCTGAAATGGCATCTCAATATTCATCGGATCCCCGCAAACACAACATGCAAAAATTACAAACAGATGATCTTGACCATGAACGGAGCTCACAAGATCTAAACATGAAAGCACAAAGGAGGAGAACCAGCCATCTAGCTACAACATGGACCCGTAGTCCAGAGATGAACTACTCACGCATCACATCGGAGGCTTGCATGATGATGAAGAAGGCCTCCAGGGTGAATTCCCCTCTCCGGCAAGGTGTCGAGAAGAGCTTCAGATCCCTCCAAATCTAGGGATGGAGATGACGGCGGCTACAGACTCTTTCGTGGAATTTTGATTGGGTACTTAGGGTTTCCGTATCAGAGGCAATATATAGACGGAAGGAGAGGCCGAGGGGGTGCCTGGGGCGGCCAGACCACCCCCTGGCGCGGGCCAGGCCTAGCCGCGCAGCCAGGTGGTGTGGTCGGGCCCTAGCCCCTCTCCGTATCGTATTCTGGCTCCAGGTGTCCCTTGGTAAAATAATGACTTTGGCTTTTGTCCCATCCAATTCCGAGAATATTCATTTTCTGACTTTCCTGGAACCAAAAATAGCAGAAAACAGGCAGCTAGCACTATGGCTCTTGTTAATAGGTTAGTCCAAGAAATCATATGAAAAGTACTCCAAAGTGTGGACAAAACATAAGAAAGTAGATCAAAGCTTATGTTACTAGCTTTTACATACAACATCTAATGCCTCAAAGCTTATGTTATGCTCTAATAGGCTATATCACGTGCTCACTCTTACAACAAAGCAAACAATTACATATGTAATCTCAGGGTACAAACAGTTTTGGACTTGTGTGCAGCCCTTAGACCTTCATCATTCAGCTCCTAGCCTTGCTCCTTCATCCATCTGAGCGATGTACTCGCCAACGCAATGCAACCACGCAAAAATATAGCATCTACTCCTACATGATCCAGGCATCTTCGTCGCCGCTGCTAAAGAATTCAATCATATCACTCTCATCTCTGTCCCCGCCACCCATGATCTCCAGCAGCCCACCTCCCACATCAAAGTCACCTTCCTCATACTCCGCATCATCATTGTTTTCATCCCCACTGTCCATATCCTCCTCGTCGGCATCATCACCACCATCATCACCATTGTTGTTGCTCGGATCCTTGTCAGAGCCCGTGTCCCCCATCGCAAAATCTGACCCAAGGAGAGTATCAACCTCTAAGTCGTCGTCATCATCATCCTCGTCCTCCGTGTCCCCTTCGTCCTCCGGATCTGAATCATCGTCAGTCAGACGTTTCCTGCCAACCTCGAATAGGCGAGAAGAGGAGAACATCTCGTCAGGATTGTCCATTACAACGACTCCAAGAAGGGAATCGTTGGGCTCAGTGGCGAGATCGATGACACCACGGTCTATTTGGACAGTTGCAATGTCTGAGTAGGTGACAGCATCGATCGTGCGGAATGCAGGGAACAGAGGATGTCTGACCCTACGAGTATTGATGGATGATGTTACATCCTCGAGATTGCGCCTCAGGATGGCATAAACAACATCACCCCTGCCATTGAATTTGATCACTATCTAGTCAAGAGACGGGACACTCCTCAGAAGTTTAAATTTTCTCAGATCCCACACCTCCGAATTTAGGATCACCTGCGAAACATTGTCGACACAGATGAGAAGATAATCACAATACAAATGAATTCCTCCCTATGAAAATGATACTCCCTCCGATCCAAATTGGCATTCTCAGATTTGTCTAGATTAGGATGTATCTAGCACTAAAACATGGCTAGATACTTCCGAATCTAGACAAATCTGAGAACGTTAATTACGATCGGACGGTATTAAGTGTTTTGTAATATCACCCCTTCCTTCCTTGATGTTGCCTTCCTTGATCGGAGGGAATTTTGCACATAGGTTCCTTATATGGCCACCCTATCACAAAAATCCAGTTGTTCCTCGAAATAACAATGACATAGAGGAGATGTGTATACTTGCTTGCTTGTAGTTCTACCATTACGAATTTACCCATAAAATCTACTTTAGCCACTTCTGATTACTCTTAAATTTCACTTACACCCTGCCGCACCAGATGAGCCCGAGGATGAACGGGAAGATCCTTTGTTTCAAGAAGGTCTGGGAGTTGCATAGGAGGATGAAGAGGCAGAGGAAGAAGAACAAGAGGATAGGACCGATGATGACAACAACAAGGATGAAAGTTGCAATAATAATGAGGAGGATGAAGAGGAAGAGGCATGGGCATACGCAAATGAAGAGGAAAACGAAGGTACAATTGTGCAATCTGAGTTTTAGACCACAGTATTGCTTACTGAATTTTAGTCCATAGTAGTGTTAGCTGAATTTCCGCCCTAGTGCTAGCTGAATTTTAGTGCACATAACATAGCTTCCTACCCTGAGTTACATGCTTGCATCCTTGATACATGCAGTGCGAGGGATGAATGGGAGGAATGTGAGGGGTCCTACTAATGTGAGGGGAGTAATGGGAGTTTCAAAATTTTAGTCAAATTCAACAAACTAGGCTAGCCTTGTGGACTTGCTATGGCCAACTTTGCTAACTATGTTGCCTACCTAGCAAAAAAAATGTGACATATCATTTAGGTATACAGACTGGAGGAAAGCTGATCAGAAGCAAAAGTTTTAAGACGTACTAAACATAATCACAACTTTTCCCTATTAACCCTTATTGATATTTTACATCAGTCTTATTATCCTGACACATGCTTCTCAAAATGTAGAAATATTTCGATATTGATCCTTTTTGTAAATATTGGGTAATGAGGTGAGCTGAAAAGAAATGGCATGATTTCAAAAGCACACTGAAGAGGATGTATTACAGACCTGCCTTGCTTTTTTAGGAGAACATTGCAAATGGTTGTGGAGATAGAATGTCACACACTAATTGGGGAGCATTGTTGGAGTATTGGAGCTTGGATTCCACCAAGGATAAAGCTCGAAAGAGTGCAAAAAATCGTGCCAATCAAACAAATTCCCATCATACTTCTGGATCAAGGAATTTTTCCAGGGCGAGGTACATAGGGGTGAGTAGCATCTAAACTATCTACTTATACTTGGTATCCATTTTCTGAATGTTTACATATGATTTTTTTGCTTCATATCCTATATCTGAATGTGTGCATATTTGACTAGTCGAAAGCTCATAATCGTCCAATTACAAAAGTTGAACTATACAAAGCCACACACATGACCAAAGACAACATACATGTTGATGAAGTGGCTAAGAGAAATATTGTAAGTTATTAGTCACTATCTTCTAACATACCATGTATATGCGTGATGGTTAATGCTAGTGCTAATTCTAGTACAAACAATATGCTAGTCCAATATGCAAAGAGAACTTCTACTTGATCCAGGCCTTGAGTACAGAGATATTGAAAAAGGTGACCTTTATGCCCGTGCCTTCCCAAAATATACAAGAGATAGAGTTCGTGGATTGGGGTTGTTATCTCATGCCTGCAAGGCGGTTGAGATCACAAGAACATCTGCGAGGTGTACAGAAGTAACAGAAGAGAACTGTGAGCTTAGGTAGACGAATGTTGTCCTTATCGCCAGGTTGGATGCCCAGGAGGAAAGAATAAATGCAATGCAGAAGAAGTTAGATAGTCAAGAAATTTGTGCTAACCAATCTTGCATAGCAGGGCAGAGCACTAGTCAACCAGAAGCTAGTGTGCAATCACCTCTTCGAAGAATATCTCAAGTTGTGCAGCCTATCCTAGATGTGACACTTTCTGATGCCATACATCTCAGAATTCCTGAAGTGGCACCTTATTGTGTGCTACCTCCTCATGGAGCTGTAATTGCTCTTGCATCAAGTGTCAGAAGTGCTGAAGTTGTTCCTTGTTCGGTGCTAACTCGTACTATAGCATCACAGAAAAGATTTCAAATTCCTACTACTCCTTTATTATCGCCTGCTATTGATGATGTGCTTACTCTAGCAGAAGATTCCCCTAATCTGACTCCAGTTTATGTTGTGCTAACTAGAGCAGGTTGTGATATTGAAGTGCTAACTCCAAATGGTGGTGCTGGTGCTAGTGCTATTACACCTTCAGATGATGTTGATCCTGCTATAACTACCCCTCCAGATGTTGCTGATGCTAACCCCCACACTGTTGTTGTTGCTTCGATGGGAGTTGCAGATTCATCTCTGGTTGAAATACTTCCAAGAAGAAGAAATCATGAGGTGGTCGTTCTAGGCCTCCAGGTTTCATGCCCTTGTCGTAGGTGATTATTGCACAATTCAGTACTTCTTCCTATTACCGTGTTATGCATTACAATTGTTGACCTTTGCACTTCTATAGTCCGAGGACCACCACGAAGAGGATGTTCTCAAGTCTTTGAGTTCGACTAACTGTGCAACTCAGATATATGTCTTCCATATGTATGTTAGCTGTCAGGAATGCATATGTTGTTGATGCTACATTAACTTCGTATAGATTGAATCAAGAGTGGGTTTGCAATCCATGACAAGTGATAGGATAATTGCATTTGGGAAGTTAACTTGCATGGACAAGCATGCATTGTGGGATGATGGACAGCCGTTAAGGGATTACTGTGCCATCCTGATTGATGTTGTAGTGGAAAAGCATTTTCCCCTGCCTAGGCCACTCGGAAAGGTTAAGAAGTTGAGCCAACCTCTTAACGTCAATATTGCTTGGCCATTTGCAAATGTATGTGAATATTGATTCTCAGCTATCAGATTTATCAAATGCGCACATCCTGACAACTGTTTATCTACTGACTTCGTAGGTCACGAAGGTAGAAGGAGCTCTTCGATCCAACTGTAGACCTATTTCTATTCTTGGATCGAGCACAAGTATGTTTAGTATTTTAGCTAGTATATATGCTACCATACTTATTTCCTTGTTTGCAGTAAAGTGATTTACAGTTCTTTTTATTCCTTGTTCATCAGGAGTTTGTCGTAGACTCGACTGAAGACCAAGCAATTAGCACTTCATCGTAGCACTTTTTACCCTGGACGAGATGGGTTCCCTACTGGTCAAATATTCAGTTAATCCGTGTGAATTTGATTACACTTGAACTTCTCTTCAAAACTTGTGTGATGGATATGTCAAAATTGATTATGATGCATTTTCTAATGCTACGATGTATGTGTTGGATACTCTGTTATGCTATATATTCGAATTTTTGCTATGATATTTGGAAGCATCATATGTGATTTGGTGTAAATAAGGGGAACCCTAATATAGAAACCGCTGGCTAAATTGTTGCGCCTAGAAGCATCATTGGGGGCACTAAAATTATGCAGTGCATGGGTTATGTAGGGTGGCACAATATTGTGTCATCCTCTCACAGCTACCACGGCACCTAAGACAGTGCCTCCCTACATGGGCCGCGGCGTAACCCCTTGGTGCTGCAGAAGCGCTAGTTCGGCGGATCACGTTGTGCCGCGAAAAAATCAGCCGTCGTTTGTGAATCCCCGACACAGTTATCTGTGATGGCTTTTTGTCGTGCCAGCGCGACCGCGACGACTAAGGCTATGACTCGGCGTCTATAAGCGTCAGCACCCGAGCTCCATGTTGTAGTGTGGAAATGACCACGCCAGTCGCTACCAGGGGTAGCGATTGAGTCGAGGGAAAGGATGAGTTATCCATCTGCGATGCGAGATTGAGGAGATTCGGGTTTTTACCCAAGTACAGCCCCCACCCTAGGGTAAAAGGCCTATTTCCTGCTAGATGGATTAATCGAGGTGAGATTACAAGGGGAGGTCGATCTCGGTGATGAGGGCAGCGAGTCGCCCCTATGGGGTGTATCAAAGTGTGTCCCTGTAGAGGGTACCCTAGGGAGATTTATATAGTCCTACCTCGCTAGGGTTTACATAGATAATATCGAATCGGTTATGGTTTCATTGATTTTGACCTAATCCGACTAGGCCTAACGACACTTCCGGGGCTTCTGCATCGAGTCGCCATGCTTCTTGGGTCACAATATTTCCAGTCGCCGTACCAGAGAGCCCACTCGCCATGATCCTGGTCAGTCGAATCAACCTCATTGGTATACCCCTATTAGTATATCCCCATGATCATACTATTCAGCCATATCTTCCTCTTCTTTACAACTATGTATAAACCAAATACAAAAAGAGGCGGTGGCTAGGATGGACCCTAGCCTGCAGCTTCCATTCGTCCCTCGTCTTCACCGTCTATGATCGGAAATCAACGGGTCCCCGCCTCCTCCGCTTATCGCTCCGGGGATCTGAGGGGTGGGGACCTCGGGGCAACACTCTTGGCAGCCCGGGCCATTGTCTGACATCTTTTGCTTCAGGTTGTATGTGGGAACTGGGAAGAGTTGGTATTCTTTACGTCCATGACGACCTACTCCTCCCCGAATTCAGGAAACTATTTCCACAAGACAGGCCTACGCCGGCCGTGGCCGTCCCGTCCCCATGGCGACGCGGCCGCTGCTCCGCTCGTTCCGGTTCCGGCGACCACCTCCGCCCGCAGCCCATCCTGCTAGCTCCTCCCACGTCGGAACCGACCTCCAACACCACCTCCTCCGCCACTCGCAGCCACCGCCACCGCTGCTGAGAGGAGTACTAGCCAACATCCGCTGCTTTGGAAGAACATCACAATCATCATCGTCGTCGTCCAAGGCGGCGTGGCCAGGCCGCCGTGTCCTCGCCAACATGTTTTCCTCACCATTGGTTTCAGCTTCTGCCGGCCTTCTCAGTGATCACCTCAGTAACCAAGAATCATCCCCCAAGGAGCCGCATGACCATGACCATGAGAACAGGGTCTGCACCCAAGCACTTGTCGCCCTCAATATCCTGTGAGTCAATTAACACTGAATTTATACTACTTTGAGCACTCGTTGATCATAATCTTGTCTTATATAAATACATCGAATTAAGGGTTCACGTCGTGGACCTGGCGACCCAAAGAAAGCTTGTTGCCTGGGGAGCCAAGGTACGTCCCGGCAGTAGGCTGAAAACTGTGATGTTCCTTACTCCATCCAATCCAAATTTGTTCACTCGGATTTGTCTAGATTCGAATGTATTTATTCTTGTTTTAGTGCTAGATGCATCTGAATCTAGACAAAACCAAGTCAACTAATTTGGATCGGAACAAGTATTATCATCCATCTAATGTTGAATGCAGCACTGATTTACTCAAAATATCGTAGGTCAACCACCTGGTCAGGGAAGGGCAGATATGGCGCATGGCTACGGCCGCTCTTCTCCATGCGGATATCCCCCACCTTACGGTGCGTGTTCCATCCCGCTTGGTTGAGGTTACAATATGTATTGTATACTCTATATGCAACTAATCGATACCTTCATATCGCCACGACGAAAATGCAGTGTAATATCAGGGCTCTCGAAGAATTTGGGCCTATGCTGGAAGGATATATTGGTCCCAGGAGATTTCTTGCTATTTATTGTACTTCAGCACTATCAGGTCTGCCTTTTTATCACTACCGATAACAAGTAATGTTTTGGATCTTATATTATCTTCAATATACATAACTATGTACTGACTTTTCGTTGTTGTAACAGGTTCACTATTCAGTTACTGGTTTACCCCTGGATCTTCTGTCGGTGCATCAGGTGCTATTTGTGGATTGGTATGTCCAACTTTTGCTAAATAACTTTATTTCAGTAATGAAATAAAAATCTAAAACTAGGCATTCCCTTTACAAAAATAAATTTGTTGGTTTTTTCATTTGTAAAAAATCAATCCAAAACGCCATTATGACAAACATACTTGGATTTTCTTGAATATTTCATCAACCTTTATCTTTGTGAGAAGATTGGTGCGCAAGCTGTTTATTCCTGGAGGCACCGAGAGACTTTGGAGAAAGCAGATGAGACTGTAGCGGGAATTGCTTTCCTAGTTGTCTCTAATCTGGTATTGGTTTACATATGCACTCGTTCGATTTTGATCTTTGTCTTTCTTTTGGACTATTTGCTCATATGTTTTGTTTGACAGGTCATTGCCCTCTTCACAAAGAACCGCACTGACCACTGGGGTCATGTAGGTCTCCTAATTTATTTTCTTATCTTGCAAAAACTAAAAATGCTTAGCTTACACATGTCACCTTGTATTCTCAGTTAGGAGGTTTTCTTGGCGGGCAGCTATGGAATTTTTTCTTGGTCCAGATGGGAAACAACGTGTTGCAACCGGTGGAGTGGTGGTGCTTGAAGACAAGCCGCCTGCGTGGTTCAGCCATTGAACAGTAGAAGGCCAATAATAGCTTGTACACTATACTGATGTTTACAAAGGTCTATGCTAAGTAGATGATGTGTTTATGAAGTGCAAATAATCACTCTAGCCATCACCCAATAAAACTCTTGTTCCTCCACGAACACATGGACGTGTCTACACTTCCTCGGAACACACGGATTTTGATGTACTGCTTAGATGACCTTCACCTATCAAAATACTCCGAAGTCAGCTTATGGTTATGTGTACTACTCAGGAGCTTATGGTTGAGCTTGGGGTGATACCTGGTTATGATTTGGGTTATGTGCTTATTGTAGTAACAATCGGGTACTAGGGCATGGTTATGTTCTAAGTAATTTCCTGATCTAGTCCATGTGATTGGTAGTGGATGGATATGCATTGACTGACTGTTGATCATTGAGTTCTCAAACATGATCCTTGTTAGGATCTAGCTAGATAACTTCCTAACATATACGTTTCTGAACATTCTAGTGGATGTTCCTGGTTGTGCTAAAGGTTTTGTTGTTGATAGCTTGATATAAATAGAATTAGCTAATTATTTGTATACAATCATCTCTAGTTTCTAATCTATTTGGAGTGTATGTTCTAATGGATACATAGGAATATATCTTGTGCATGTAGTTACATGGTATAATAGTTCATAAGCAGGAACAATTGGATTAATTGTTTATTCCTAGTGTTAATGGCCTGGTCTTAGTGTTAATATTGTACATATGTATTTCTGGAATACTAATAATAACATGATCTAGTTTAAATAATACAACATGCCTAATAGATTTGTATGTTACTTATTAGCCCCTATACTTTTAAAATAGAGAACACAAGTTGTATTATTGATACAAGGATTTATTTAATGTGTAGGAGTCTATAGATGGTGTTTCAATTTTTAAGGGATTGTTTGTTAGCTTTGCTTCTTCATTTGAACGATTTATTGATTTTATGTTTACATATCTGTCAATTCTAGGACATGCTTGTGTTGGAAGGTGCAAGGTGGCCCCTCCTAGCCCCTTAACTTAATTCAGTTGAAGATTAGTAAGTTTTGGTTGCCTGTGTTCACCAGATCATGCATATAGATCTGATCCTGAAATAGTATGGATGTGGTTGATTGCTCCCTCTTGGACAGATCTGATTGCTGTCCAACAGCACTACATATTTTGTAGTATGCCTTTATTATTCTTTCCTCTCAAGCTAATAAGAATAGATGATGCATGATCTAGTTTATGCTCTTAAGGAATTTCTACATGCATGCTGCCCTTTGTAGCTTGTTACTTGATCCTTCTAGTGATCTGATTATTCTTTGGAGCTTATTTCTTTTCTAGAGGTTGTCCTTCTGGATTCTGAATAATCTCCTAGTGGTTAACTTGATCAACAGCTGGTGCAATCCTTCTCCTCCCAGCTCCTAGCTTGATCTACTTGATTTGCTCCCGCTATTCTTCTGGTAGCCTTCTCCTCCTTGCTTCTTGGTGATTCCAAAAATCTTGCTGTAGGTTTGTGGCTATCCTAGTGGATAAACCTATATGCTCGTTGATAGATCTTGCATGTAGTTGATAGATAGGTACTGGTGCGATTTTTCTGAGGAGAGGAAATGTGGTGCAGCTGAGAGTTGGGTGTGTTTCTGTACAACTATTATGCTTTCTTCTTTTATATTGATGTACTACTGCTCCTCTCTCTGTGATGTTAACAACACAGCAGTTTGCATGTGTTGATCGTGCTACTTGCAAGTGGGTCTAAGATGGTGCTTGTCACCAAGTACCTCTTTTCCTCCTGCTAGTGCAAGCCACGGCTGAGTTCTTGCTCTTATCCTACTAGATCTACTTCTTTTCTTGTGTTGCTTCCAAGTGAAATAACAATGGTTGGGATTGTTGTTTCTTCATAGATATATTTATTGGTTTAATTAATTTAATTTTATGACTAATATAAGTGGCTTTAAATGGTGGCTGAATAGTGTGGCTTTAATATTAGTTAAGTAACAACTTTATTACTAGTGTGAAATGATCTATAAAGACCCAAGTTGACCCATGTATCTTATTGATTCCTAAGTTCAGAATAATTCTACCTCTAACTTATTTGAATGTTTATGTTGTAGGTGAAGAACGAGAAGGAGATGACCAAGATTGTTCAAGATCAACTTAGTTTAGGATTTCTTATTTTCTTCTTTTAGTAATCTTGTAAATTATTTATTGGTTCATGTAAGATTCATTTGTGGCTTTGTAATACTACATTCATTTATTATAGACTTCTTTTATTTCTTTGGTCGATTGTAGTATTTGATTCTTATTATTCTTGTCTCTCTCATATACTTGTATTATTAAATATTATGGAAATGTAATACATTATTATTTTTGGAAGAATAATTACAATGTGTTGTTTAAGTCATATGTATTGTGGTGGTCTACTTTCACTTCATATATCTATTGTAAATTCCAATTCCATTTCAAATTTCACATTTAAATTCTTATTATCATTCATATTGTTTCCCTCAAAACACAAATGTAAAAAGGTCAGGTTAAATCTTTCAGACTTGCTTCGATGTTCCCATCAGTACAAGAGAGATATCGATCCTCTACAGCTTCTCTAGTTTTGCGAAAATTCCCAGCTTTTCTTATGCATGAATGCAATGCACACACATGTGTCCTCGCTATTCCTAGGTGCTAATCATGGGATATTACACTTAGTCAGCAAAGTTACGTTGATAAAGTTCTCCAACGTTTTAATATGCATGACGCAAAGTCTATTAGTACTCCTGTTGCTCCTCAACGGGGGTAGTGGGATCGTGTTGCGCGTCGGGGCCACACGGTGTGGTCGTGTATCTGCCGGGTCAGCCAATCACAGGCAAGCTATAGGAAGGGCCACAGGGCGCAGGGGATCCCACGACGCGACGTGGTGATACAGTTAACGAGGAGACAGGCGCGACGTGACGTGGCGTAATAAGTAACACCTCACATTAAGTGATGGCGTAGGCCCTTAAAATGAGGCAAGATAATGATTACCCTCCACGTGGGGAAGCGTACGAGAGAAGGAAGCATAACCCGGAAAACTAAAGGGTGACCCGGCCAGCGAGTGAAAACTCGGAATGTGCCAAGGGAAAAGCTAGCCAATGAAATCCGGGATATGAGGTAACTCGGAAAAGGGAGCAAAAGGCTCGGTAAATTGAACCTGCCGTGGCCTTAGCAGCTGGAGCTGCTAAGAATGCACCAGCTTCGGGGACTAATGTTGGGGGGATACCCCCGGGTAGGGTCACGCCAAGGTATAAAGGCCGAGTTAGCCGAGGTACGGCAAGGTCAAAGCAAATGCTGGCCGAGTCACCTCAAGGTTGGCTGACTTACGGAGTAACCCGGACCGAAGGATGTCCACCTAACTGAGTCCCGGCCGACGTATGTCGTATGCCGGCAGGATTTATATAACTTGTATGCAGATACCCGCGTGGCCGGATTAACCAGGCACGATCCGGGTTATATCAGGCTTGCAAGAGAAGGAAGGTATCTCGCTGGTCAAAAGGTGGTCACTGTACGCTGGAGCATGAGCGAAGCGAACAGAGAGAAGGACCACCGAGGCGTGGCCGACAAGGGTGACGCGCCCTGTGTCGGATGACGTTGGCGCCGCAGAAGCTTACGTAGCCTCTGCATGGCTTACGATGGCGAAAAGTGATTCGGTCGGTTTGCTATTTTGGGAAGGGGCATATTCCTAGGAATATGCCACCACGTATGCCCTAATTGGAGACCTAGCCTCCCCTTTATAAGGAGCGCTAGGGCCTCTGTAGAAAGGGTTGGCATTTGAGTAGTTGGTTCCTTGGAGAAAGGTAGTGTTGAGAGTAAGAGAGCTTCTTCTTCCTCCTCTCCCCAATACAGCTCAAGGAGCATTGTAAACCTTGTGAACCTAGCGAATACAAAGCATCTGTGTGTGGAATCACCACACTATCCCTTCCTGGATTCCTCTAGTGCATATTGGCCCCACCTTTAGCCTATCCATGGCATCTGCCGTGACACCACCATGACAGTTGGCGCCCACCATGGGGCTAGCGGCGCTAGCAGGAGTAAAGATCCGAATGGGAAATCTCATCGGCAACGGCGAGCGCATCGTCTCTAGGCTCGTTCGGCGCTTTGGAGCACTGGAATACGTCGGCGACAATGCTGGTTGCTTCGGCAAACGACCTCTTCCGCTCACTGGCATCTTCGTCAAGCTTGGAGCTCACAAGATCTACGTCGCCGTCGATGTGTCGTGCGTTCACCCGCGGCACGTCGTCGAGGGAGGCGAGCCACCCCTTAGCGCGGCTCACGGGGAGTGTATCACTCGCTCCCCTAACTGCGCCGAGGTGATGATGACGGCGCCTGGCGCTGCCACAAGCAAGGATCCAGCACCAGATCCGGAGGTAACACCCAAAGCACCAAGGAAAAGTAGGGGTCCTCCGCTAGAGAGGCTAGAGAATATGCTGCAGCAAGCAATAGATAGCTTGGCAAGTCCCATAGCACCTGTGGTAGATCCGGCTCAGGCATAGGCCGAGTTAGAGGAAACTAGGCAGAAAATACTAGAGGGTGCGAAAAAGATAGCCGCGGCTCAGCAGTCGTGGAACATGACACTGCGCGAGTACGCAAGGGCAAATAAGGTTGATGCTGTAAAAGTGAAGAGGAGAAACCTCATCAGTGAAATGAACAAAGAGGGTGATACTAGAGTCGAGGAATCAGAGAACATTCTGTCCGTGGGGTTGCCGACAAGACTCGGTAAAGAACCTCGAGCAGCGGATGCACAAGCGTCTGAAGTTAGAGGGTTTGACGGGTGAAGCCCGGCAAAGACAGCAGGATAGGGTCAATGAGTTAGTTCGGATCGCTAACAGACAAAATGAAGAGTTGCTTAGGGCTAATCTGGCAAGGGCTAGGGCTTCCAAAGTCATTTATTCAGCGATAGGTAACCCGGAGAAATCTGCTGGAGCAGCATCGTCCCCTCATGGTGGCCCAAGAAGAGAGGAAGTGGTAACCTCGGCGAGGAGAAACAAACAGATAGTCCCCTACGACCCGGCAAGGGCAGGGAAAGGAAAAGCAGTGTAGGGAAATGAGGATCGACGAAGTGTCAGCCGAGGTGAAGCTGGCCGAGGTAACCGCGACCAAGGTAATGTCGGTCAGGGAAACGCTGTGAACGGCAATGCCGGACAGCACAACTCGGCGGGTGCAGGGCAACCGCAGCAGCGGAATATACCATGGCAAGAGCGAAGTGCCGGCCAAGGTATGCAATAGAGAGGCGCTCCACAAGAGCAAGATAGATACAATGATGGTGATTCGGAAATGGTGAACGCAGGATACCCTAGTTCGGACTATCACGTGATAGGGTCAAGGTTGGAAAGCAGGAACTTGATGCCTGACGACGCCAGGTTAAAACTAGATCAGCTCTATAGGTCGGAGCAGATTGAGGGGCAAGGTCCTCTGGGTCCAGCGTGCTTTGGGCCCCGGATCATGAAAGAACCTCCAGTACCTAACTTCCAGTTACCCAGAGGCACGAAAACATATGACGGTAGCACCAAGCCGGAGGATTGGTTGATCAACTACGACGACGGCGGTAAACATTGCTACAGGCAACTTGAGATGGGCTGTGAGATATGTACCTCAGATGCTGGAAGGGCCAGCAAGGGTATGGCTAAACAATTTGCCACCCGGAAGTATTAACTGCTAGATCGATTTTGAGGAAATGTTCGTCAGTAATTTCTCAAGCACGTATCAGAGGCCCAATAGGCCACAGACCCTAGCAATGTGCAAGCAGAGGCCAAATGAGACAGACCGGGAATTCGTAACCCGCTGGTGCACTATGCGAAATTCATGTGAGGGTGTGATCGAGTCACAGGCCATAGCTTGGTTTGCGCAAGGGTACAGATATGCAAGCATGCTGTGGCAAAGGTTATAAAGGGACATGCCAACTACACTGGCAGAGACAATCCGGATTGTTGATTCATATGCCTTGGGTGATCCGACTCAACCTAGGCTTGTGTCAAACGAGTCGAATGAGGAGTACTACCAGCGAGATGGAGCCGGGTCATCCCGGAATGATTGTCGAGGTAAGAGAAGAGATGATAGACGGATTATAGGTACAGTTCGCAACAAGTTGCTGTAAATCAAGACCAACCCGGAGCAGGAGTAATCAGCATCGATAACTGGAGGGCAACAAGTGGACCCCAAGAAATGATGGCAAGAAAACTTGGACGCCCGAGCAAAAGAGACAGTGGCAAGAAAAGAAGGATCGGCTGAGGTATACATATGAGGCAATGTTGGATCAGCCATGCAAATTTCACACGCCAAATCCGAGTAACCCGGCGGGTCACACAACTTGGCAATGTGAGTGGATGAGGAAGATAGAACAAAGTGGTTCGGGGAATGCTCAAGCACCTCGGAACGATCAACCTCGGCAGGAGTTACCCCGGTAGCAATTACTCTCCGGAGCGAACACGCAACAGTTAATGTTGCCACCACCCCCGCCGAGGTATGAAAACCATGAGAGAAGGGATGCAGTGCACCAGGTGGAAAATCAGCACCAGCCAGATCAAAGATATCCCGGCAATGAGGGGAGAAATGAATACAGAGAGCATCACCAGAGTTACTGCGTGTTTACCATGGAGGAGACAGATAGAAAGAGCTTGCAGCGCCGACATATGGAAGTGAATGCGGTAATGCGGCAGTGATGAGGTATATGCCTTGGTCGGATCAGGAAATTACGTGGAGTATCAAGGACCGTCCCAAGCTTATGCCTAGTCCCAGTTCGTATGCACTGGTGCTGGACCCAACGTTCATCGGGCCAAATATCAATGTGAGGTTTTCCAAGGTGCTAATTGACAATGGCAGCAGCATCAATATTATGTACGTGGATACAATGCGCAAGTTGGGTATCTTGGAGAACATGCTCCAGGCCACGAGAACAACTTTCCATGGTATTGTGCTAGGCATTTCCTGTGAACTCATTGGCAAGGTCCGGGTAGACGTGTTATTTGGCACAAGAGATAACTGTCGAACTGAAAATTTGGAGTTTGAGGTGGTGAACCTAGAGAGCGCGTATCACGGGTTACTCGGCAGGCCTGCCTGAACAAATTCATGGCAAGTACTCACATCAGTTACCTGAAGATGAATTTGCCCGGGCTAAATAGAGTAATTACCATAGCAGGAGATTTCTGACGTTCCATTGAGTGTGCGTCAGCCGGGTCTAACCTGGTCGAGTCACTCGTGATCGCACAAGAAAAGAAAAAGATCCAGGAAGTGGCGGCATTGGCTCAGTCCGCACAGCAGTATATGCCGGTGCTGAGTAACCCGCATGGAAGTGTCTCATTTCAAGCAACTAAAGATACAAAGAAAGTGCCTGTTGATGATCTGTTCTTAGAGCGCACCGTAACGATTGGTGCCAGGTTAAATGACAAATAAGAAAACGAGCTCGTCAACTTCCTCCGTGAGAATCGGGATATCTTTGCTTGGTCCACAGGACTTGCAAGGTGTTTCGAGGGAGTTGGACGAGCACTCTTTGAATGTGAGACCTGGAGCAAAGCCGGTGAAGCAACCTCTCCGCTTCGTCGAAGATAGGAGAAAAGTCATTGGAGATGAGATAGCTCGGCTCCTAGCAGCTGGATTTATCATGGAAGTGCTTTACCCGGATTGGCTATCGAATCCGGTGTTGGTGGAAAAGAAGAAAGATGATCCGAATATGGCAGTGGTTTGCGTATGTGCATCGATTACACGAATCTAAATAAGGCGTGCCCAAAAGATCCATTCCCACTGCCCAGGATAGATCAAGTCATAGATTCTACTGCTGGGTGTGAACTATTGTCATTCATAGATGCATATTCTGGTTTCCACCAGATACCTCTGAACCCTAATGATCAAATAAAGACTGCTACGTGCATGGCTACGGCCGCTCTTCTCCATGCGGATATCCCCCACCTTACCGTGCGTGTTCCATCCCGCTTGGTTGAGGTTACAAATATGTATTGTATACTCTATATGCAACTAATCGATACCTTCATATCGCCACGAAAATGCAGTGTAATATCTGGGCTCTCGAAGAATTTGGGCCTATGCTGGAAGGATATATTGGTCCCAGGAGATTTCTTGCTATTTATTGTACTTCAGCACTATCAGGTCTGCCTTTTTATCACTACCGATAACAAGTAATGTTTTGGATCTTATATTATCTTCAATATACATAACTATGTACTGACTTTTCGTTGTTGTAACAGGTTCACTATTCAGTTACTGGTTTACCCCTGGATCTTCTGTCGGTGCATCAGGTGCTATTTGTGGATTGGTATGTCCAACTTTTGCTAAATAACTTTATTTCAGTAATGAAATAAAAATCTAAGGCTAGGGCATTCCCTTTACAAAAATAAATTTGTTGGTTTTTCATTTGTAAAAATCAATCCAAAACGCCATTATGACAAACATACTTGGATTTTCTTGAATATTTCATCAACCTTTATCTTTGTGAGAAGATTGGTGCGCAAGCTGTTTATTCCTGGAGGCACCGAGAGACTTTGGAGAAAGCAGATGAGACTGTGGGAATTGCTTTCCTAGTTGTCTCTAATCTGGTATTGGTTTACATATGCACTCGTTCGATTTTGATCTTTGTCTTTCTTTTGGACTATTTGCTCATATGTTTTGTTTGACAGGTCATTGCCCTCTTCACAAAGAACCGCACTGACCACTGGGGTCATGTAGGTCTCTAATTTATTTTCTTATCTTGCAAAACTAAAAATGCTTAGCTTACACATGTCACCTTGTATTCTCAGTTAGGAGGTTTTCTTGGCGGGGCAGCTATGGAATTTTTTCTTGGTCCAGATGGGAAACAACGTGTTGCAACCGGTGGAGTGGTGGTGCTTGAAGACAAGCCGCCTGCGTGGTTCAGCCATTGAACAGTAGAAGGCCAATAATAGCTTGTACACTATACTGATGTTTACAAGGTCTATGCTAAGTAGATGATGTGTTTATGAAGTGCAAATAATCACTCTAGCCATCACCCAATAAAACTCTTGTTCCTCCACGAACACATGGACCGTGTCTACACTTCCCTCGAACACACGGATTTTGATGTACTGCTTAGATGACCTTCACCTATCAAAATACTCAAGTCAGCTTATGGTTATGTGTACTACTCAGGAGCTTATGGTTGAGCTTGGGGTGATACCTGGTTATGATTTGGGTTATGTGCTTATTGTAGTAACAATCGGGTACTAGGGCATGGTTATGTTCTAAGTAATTTCCTGATCTAGTCCATGTGATTGGTAGTGGATGGATATGCATTGACTGACTGTTGATCATTGAGTTCTCAAACATGATCCTTGTTAGGATCTAGCTAGATAACTTCCTAACATATACGTTTCTGAACATTCTAGTGGATGTTCCTGGTTGTGCTAAAGGTTTTGTTGTTGATAGCTTGATATAAATAGAATTAGCTAATTATTTGTATACAATCATCTCTAGTTTCTAATCTATTTGGAGTGTATGTTCTAATGGATACATAGGAATATATCTTGTGCATGTAGTTACATGGTATAATAGTTCATAAGCAGGAACAATTGGATTAATTGTTTATTCCTAGTGTTAATGGCCTGGTCTTAGTGTTAATATTGTACATATGTATTTCTGGAATACTAATAATAACATGATCTAGTTTAAATAATACAACATGCCTAATAGATTTGTATGTTACTTATTAGCCCTATACTTTTAAAATAGAGAACACAAGTTGTATTATTGATACAAGGATTTATTTAATGTGTAGGAGTCTATAGATGGTGTTTCAATTTTAAGGGATTGTTTGTTAGCTTTGCTTCTTCATTTGAACGATTTATTGATTTTATGTTTACATATCTGTCAATTCTAGGACATGCTTGTGTTGGAAGGTGCAAGGTGGCCCCTCCTAGCCCCTTAACTTAATTCAGTTGAAGATTAGTAAGTTTTGGTTGCCTGTGTTCACCAGATCATGTGCATATAGATCTGATCCTGAAATAGTATGGATGTGGTTGATTGCTCCCTCTTGGACAGATCTGATTGCTGTCCAACAGCACTACATATTTTGTAGTATGCCTTTATTATTCTTTCCTCTCAAGCTAATAAGAATAGATGATGCATGATCTAGTTTATGCTCTTAAGGAATTTCTACATGCATGCTGCCCTTTGTAGCTTGTTACTTGATCCTTCTAGTGATCTGATTATTCTTTGGAGCTTATTTCTTTTCTAGAGGTTGTCCTTCTGGATTCTGAATAATCTCCTAGTGGTTAACTTGATCAACAGCTGGTGCAATCCTTCTCCTCCCAGCTCCTAGCTTGATCTACTTGATTTGCTCCCGCTATTCTTCTGGTAGCCTTCTCCTCCTTGCTTCTTGGTGATTCCAAAAATCTTGCTGTAGGTTTGTGGCTATCCTAGTGGATAAACCTATATGCTCGTTGATAGATCTTGCATGTAGTTGATAGATAGGTACTGTGCGATTTTTTACGAGGAGGGAAATGTGGTGCAGCTGAGAGTTGGGTGTGTTTCTGTACAACTATTATGCTTTCTTCTTTTATATTGATGTACTACTGCTCCTCTCTCTGTGATGTTAACAACACAGCAGTTTGCATGTGTTGATCGTGCTACTTGCAAGTGGGTCTAAGATGGTGCTTGTCACCAAGTACCTCTTTCCTCCTGCTAGTGCAAGCCACGGCTGAGTTCTTGCTCTTATCCTACTAGATCTACTTCTTTTCTTGTGTTGCTTCCAAGTGAAATAACAATGGTTGGGATTGTTGTTTCTTCATAGATATATTTATTGGTTTAATTAATTTAATTTTATGACTAATATAAGTGGCTTTAAATGGTGGCTGAATAGTGTGGCTTTAATATTAGTTAAGTAACAACTTTATTACTAGTGTGAAATGATCTATAAAGACCCAAGTTGACCCATGTATCTTATTGATTCCTAAGTTCAGAATAATTCTACCTCTAACTTATTTGAATGTTTATGTTGTAGGTGAAGAACGAGAAGGAGATGACCAAGATTGTTCAAGATCAACTTAGTTTAGGATTTCTTATTTTCTTCTTTTAGTAATCTTGTAAATTATTTATTGGTTCATGTAAGATTCATTTGTGGCTTTGTAATACTACATTCATTTATTATAGACTTCTTTTATTTCTTTGGTCGATTGTAGTATTTGATTCTTATTATTCTTGTCTCTCTCATATACTTGTATTATTAAATATTATGGAAATGTAATACATTATTATTTTTGGAAGAATAATTACAATGTGTTGTTTAAGTCATATGTATTGTGGTGGTCTACTTTCACTTCATATATCTATTGTAAATTCCAATTCCATTTCAAATTTCACATTTAAATTCTTATTATCATTCATATTGTTTCCCTCAAAACACAAATGTACCAAAAAGGTCAGGTCGAAATCTTTCGCACTTGCTTCGATGTTCCCATCAGTACAAGAGAGATATCGATCCCTCTACAGCTTCTCTAGTTTTGCACGAAAATTCCCCAGCTTTTCTTATGCATGAATGCAATGCACACACATGTGTCCTCGCTATTCCTAGGTGCTAATCATGGGATATTACACTTAGTCAGCAAAGTTACGTTGATAAAGTTCTCCAACGTTTTAATATGCATGACGCAAAGTCTATTAGTACTCCTGTTGCTCCTCAACGGGGGTAGTGGGATCGTGTTGCGCGTCGGGGCCACACGGTGTGGTCGTGTATCTGCCGGGTCAGCCAATCACAGGCAAGCTATAGGAAGGGCCACAGGGCGCAGGGGATCCCACGACGCGACGTGGTGATACAGTTAACGAGGAGACAGGCGCGACGTGACGTATGCAACAGTAACACCTCACATTAAGTGCAGTAACTGGCGTAGGCCCTTAAAATGAGGCAAGATAATGATTACCCTCCACGTGGGGAAGCGTACGAGAGAAGGAAGCATAACCCGGAAAACTAAAGGGTGACCCGGCCAGCGAGTGAAAACTCGGAATGTGCCAAGGGAAAAGCTAGCCAATGAAATCCGGGATATGAGGTAACTCGGAAAAGGGAGCAAAAGGCTCGGTAAATTGAACCTGCCGTGGCCTTAGCAGCTGGAGCTGCTAAGAATGCACCAACCGGGGACTAATGTTGGGGATACCCCGGGTAGAATCACGCCAAGGTATAAAGGCCGAGTTAGCGAGTGCGGCAAGGTCAAAGCAAATGCTGGCCGAGTCACCTCAAGGTTGGCTGACTTACGGAGTAACCCGGACCGAAGGATGTCCACCTAACTGAGTCCCGGCCGACGTATGTCGTATGCCGGCAGGATTTATATAACTTGTATGCAGATACCCGCGTGGCCGGATTAACCAGGCACGATCCGGGTTATATCAGGCTTGCAAGAGAAGGAAGGTATCTCGCTGGTCAAAAGGTGGTCATATGCGGCTGGAGCATGAGCGAAACAGAGAAGAAGGACCACCGGCGTGGCCGACAAGGGTGACGCATACATGCCGGATGGCGTTGGCGCCCTTGAAGCTTACGTAGCCTCTGCATGGCTTACGATGGCGAAAAGTGATTCGGTCGGTTTGCTATTTTGGGAAGGGCATATTCTAGGAATATGCCACCACGTATCTCCTAATTGGAGACCTAGCCTCCCTTTATAAGGGCGCTAGGGCCTCTGTAGAAAGGGTTGGCATTTGAGTAGTTGGTTCCTTGGAGAAAGGTAGTGTTGAGAGTAAGAGAGCTTCTTCTTCCTCCTCTCCCCAATACAGCTCAAGGAGCATTGTAAACCTTGTGAACCTAGCGAATACAAAGCATCTGTGTGTGGAATCACCACACTATCCCTTCCTGGATTCCTCTAGTGCATATTGGCCCCACCTTTAGCCTATCCATGGCATCTGCCGTGACACCACCATGACAGTTGGCGCCCACCATGGGGCTAGCGGCGCTAGCAGGAGTAAAGATCCGAATGGGAAATCTCATCGGCAACGGCGAGCGCATCGTCTCTAGGCTCGTTCGGCGCTTTGGAGCACTGGAATACGTCGGCGACAATGCTGGTTGCTTCGGCAAACGACCTCTTCCGCTCACTGGCATCTTCGTCAAGCTTGGAGCTCACAAGATCTACGTCGCCGTCGATGTGTCGTGCGTTCACCCGCGGCACGTCGTCGAGGGAGGCGAGCCACCCCTTAGCGCGGCTCACGGGGAGTGTATCACTCGCTCCCCTAACTGCGCCGAGGTGATGATGACGGCGCCTGGCGCTGCCACAAGCAAGGATCCAGCACCAGATCCGGAGGTAACACCCAAAGCACCAAGGAAAAGTAGGGGTCCTCCGCTAGAGGCTAGAGAATATGCTGCAACAAGCAATAGATAGCTTGGCAAGTCCCATAGCACCTGTGGTAGATCCGGCTCAGGCATAGGCGAGTTAGAGGAAACTAGGCAGAAAATACTAGAGGTGCGAAAAAAGATAGCGGCTCAGCGGTCGTGGAACATGACACTGCTTGATGCATAAAGGGCAAATAAGGTTGATCTTTGTAAAAGTGAAGAGGAGAAACCTCATCGATGAAATGAACAAAGAGGGTGATACTAGAGTCGAGGAATCAGAGAACATTCTGTCCGTGGGGTTGCGAAATCTGTACCCAGTAAGAACCTCGAGCAGCGGATGCAGCTGCGTCCAGTTAGAGGGTTGTGGGTGAAGCCCGGCAAAGACAACAGGATAGGGTCAATGAGTTAGTTCGGATCGCTAAGACAAAATGAAGAGTTGCTTAGGGCTAATCGGCAAGGGCTAGGGCTTCCAAAGTCATTTATTCAGCGATAGGTAACCGGAGAAATCTCTTTGGAGCATCGTCCCCTCATGGTGGCCCAAGAAGAGAGGAAGTGGTAACCTCGAGGAGAAACAAACAGATAGTCCCTGACCCGGCAAGGGCAGGGAAAGGAAAAGCGATGTAGGGAAATGAGGATCGACGAAGTGTCGGCCGAGGTGAAGCTGGCGAGGTAACGCGACCAAGGTAATGTCGGTCGAAGCAGCTGTGAGCAGCAATGCGGACAGCACAACTCGTGGTGCGAGCAACCGCAGCAATGAATATACCATGGCAAGCGAAGTGCCGGCCAAGGTATGCAATAGAGAGGCGCTCCACAAGAGCAAGATAGATACAATGATGGTGATTCGGAAATGGTGAACGCAGGATACCCTAGTTCGGACTATCACGTGATAGGGTCAAGGTTGGAAAGCAGGAACTTGATGCCTGACGACGCCAGGTTAAAACTAGATCAGCTCTATAGGTCGGAGCAGATTGAGGGGCAAGGTCCTCTGGGTCCAGCGTGCTTTGGGCCCCGGATCATGAAAGAACCTCCGATTACCTAACTTCCGATTACCTAGAGCACGAAAACATATGGCGGTAGCACCAAGCGGAGGATTGGTTGATCAACTTCTGTGACGGTAAACATTACTACAGCAACTTGAGATGGGCTGTGAGATATGTACCTCGAGATCTTTGGAAGGGCCAGCAAGGGTATGGCTAAACAATTTGCCACCGGAAGTATTAAGCTGCTAGATCGATTTTGAGGAAATGTACGTCAGTAATTTCTCAAGCACGTATCAGAGGCCCAATAGGCCACAGACCCTAGCAATGTGCAAGCAGAGGCCAAATGAGACAGACCGGGAATTCGTAACCCGCTGGTGCACTATGCGAAATTCATGTGAGGGTGTGATCGAGTCACAGGCCATAGCTTGGTTTGCGCAAGGGTACAGATATGCAAGCATCTTTGTGGCAAAGGTTATAAAGGGACATACCAACTACTGCTGGCGAGACAATCCGGATTGTTGATTCATATGCCTTGGGTGATCCGACTCAACCTAGGCTTGTGTCAAACGAGTCGAATGAGGAGTACTACCAGCGAGATGGGCAGGTCATCCCGGCGGAATGATGTCGAGTAAGAGAAGAGATGATAGACGGATTATAGGTACAGTTCGCAACAAGTTGCTGCTGTAAATCAAGACCAACCGGGCGGGAGTAATCAGCATCGAGATAAGCGGAGGCAACAGTGGACCCCAAGAAATGATGGCAAGAAAACTTGGGCCCCGAGCAAAAGAGAGTGGCAAGAAAAGAAGGATCGGCTGAGGTATACATATGAGGCAATGTTGGATCAGCTATGCAAATTTCACGCCAAATCCGAGTAACCCGGGTCACACAACAGCAATGTGAGTGGATGAGGAAGATAGAACAAAGTGGTTCGGGAATGCTCAAGCACCTCGGAGCGATCAACCTCGGCAGAGTTACCCGGTAGCAATTACTCTCCGGGCGAACACGCATAGCGATTAATGTTGCCACCACCCCGCCGAGGTATGAAAACCATGAGAGAAGGGATGCGATGCACCGGTGGAAAATCAGCACCAGCCAGATCAAAGATATCCGGCAATGAGGGAGAAATGAATCTGAGAGCATCACGGAGTTCTGCGTGTTTACCATGGAGGAGACAGATAGAAAGAGCTTGCAGCGCCGACATATGGAAGTGAATGCGGTAATGCGGCGGTGATGAGGTATATGCCTTGGTCGGATCAGGAAATTACGTGGAGTATCAAGGACCGTCCCAAGCTTATGCCTAGTCGATTCGTATGCACTGGTGCTGGACCCAACGTTCATCGGGCCAAATATCAATGTGAGGTTTTCCAAGGTGCTAATTGACAATGGCAGCAGCATCAATATTATGTATGCGTGGATACAATGCAAGTTGGGTATCTTGGAGAACATGCTCCGAGCCACGAGAACAACTTTCCATGGTATTGTGCTAGGCATTTCCTGTGAACTCATTGGCAAGGTCCGGGTAGGCGTGTTATTTGGCACAAGAGATAACTGAACTGAAAATTTGGAGTTTGAGGTGGTGAACCTAGAGGCGCGTATCACGGGTTACTCGGCAGGCCTGCCCTGAACAAATTCATGGCAAGTACTCACATCAGTTACCTGAAGATGAAGTTGCGGGCCAAATAGAGTAATTACCATAGCAGGAGATTTCTGACGTTCCATTGAGTGTGCGTCGGCTGGGTCTAACCTAGCCGAGTCACTCGTGATCGCTGAAAAGAAAAAGATCCAGGAAGTGGCGGCATTGGCTCAGTCCGCTGGCGGTATATGCGGTGCTGAGTAACCCGCATGGAAGTGTCTCATTTCAAGCAACTAAAGATACAAAGAAAGTGCCTGTTGATGATCTGTTCTTAGGCGCACGTAACGATTGGTGCAGGTTAAATGACAAATAAGAAAAGCAGGCTCGTCAACTTCCTCCGTGAGAATCGGGATATCTTTGCTTGGTCCACACAGGACTTGCAAGGTGTTTGAGGAGTTGGAGCACTCTTTGAATGTGAGACCTGGAGCAAAGCCGGTGAAGCAACCTCTCCGCCGTCGAAGATAGGAGAAAAGTCATTGGAGATGAGATAGCTCGGCTCCTAGCAGCTGGATTTATCATGGAAGTGCTTTACCCGGATTGGCTATCGAATCCGGTGTTGGTGGAAAAGAAGAAAGATGATCCGAATATGGCAGTGGTTTGCGTATGTGCATCGATTACACGAATCTAAATAAGGCGTGCCCAAAAGATCCATTCCAACTGTCCAGGATAGATCAAGTCATAGATTCTACTGCTGGGTGTGAACTATTGTCATTCATAGATGCATATTCTGGTTTCCACAGATACCTCTGAACCTAATGATCAAATAAAGACTGCTACGTGCATGGCTACGGCCGCTCTTCTCCATGCGGATATCCCCCACCTTACCGTGCGTGTTCCATCCCGCTTGGTTGAGGTTACAAATATGTATTGTATACTCTATATGCAACTAATCGATACCTTCATATCGCCACGACGAAAATGCAGTGTAATATCTGGGCTCTCGAAGAATTTGGGCCTATGCTGGAAGGATATATTGGTCCCAGGAGATTTCTTGCTATTTATTGTACTTCAGCACTATCAGGTCTGCCTTTTTATCACTACCGATAACAAGTAATGTTTTGGATCTTATATTATCTTCAATATACATAACTATGTACTGACTTTTCGTTGTTGTAACAGGTTCACTATTCAGTTACTGGTTTACCCCTGGATCTTCTGTCGGTGCATCAGGTGCTATTTGTGGATTGGTATGTCCAACTTTTGCTAAATAACTTTATTTCAGTAATGAAATAAAATCTAAAACTAGGGCATTCCCTTTACAAAATAAATTTGTTGGTTTTTTCATTTGTAAAAAATCAATCCAAAACGCCATTATGACAAACATACTTGGATTTTCTTGAATATTTCATCAACCTTTATCTTTGTGAGAAGATTGGTGCGCAAGCTGTTTATTCCTGGAGGCACCGAGAGACTTTGGAGAAAGCAGATGAGACTGTAGCGGGAATTGCTTTCCTAGTTGTCTCTAATCTGGTATTGGTTTACATATGCACTCGTTCGATTTTGATCTTTGTCTTTCTTTTGGACTATTTGCTCATATGTTTTGTTTGACAGGTCATTGCCCTCTTCACAAAGAACCGCACTGACCACTGGGGTCATGTAGGTCTCCTAATTTATTTTCTTATCTTGCAAAAACTAAAATGCTTAGCTTACATGTCACCTTGTATTCTCAGTTAGGAGGTTTTCTTGGCAGGGCAGCTATGGAATTTTTTCTTGGTCCAGATGGGAAACAACGTGTTGCAACCGGTGGAGTGGTGGTGCTTGAAGACAAGCCGCCTGCGTGGTTCAGCCATTGAACAGTAGAAGGCCAATAATAGCTTGTACACTATACTGATGTTTACAAGGTCTATGCTAAGTAGATGATGTGTTTATGAAGTGCAAATAATCACTCTAGCCATCACCCAATAAAACTCTTGTTCCTCCACGAACACATGGACCGTGTCTACACTTCCCTCGGAACACCACAGTTTTGATGTACTGCTTAGATGACCTTCACCTATCAAAATACTCCGAAGTCAGCTTATGGTTATGTGTACTACTCAGGAGCTTATGGTTGAGCTTGGGGTGATACCTGGTTATGATTTGGGTTATGTGCTTATTGTAGTAACAATCGGGTACTAGGGCATGGTTATGTTCTAAGTAATTTCCTGATCTAGTCCATGTGATTGGTAGTGGATGGATATGCATTGACTGACTGTTGATCATTGAGTTCTCAAACATGATCCTTGTTAGGATCTAGCTAGATAACTTCCTAACATATACGTTTCTGAACATTCTAGTGGATGTTCCTGGTTGTGCTAAAGGTTTTGTTGTTGATAGCTTGATATAAATAGAATTAGCTAATTATTTGTATACAATCATCTCTAGTTTCTAATCTATTTGGAGTGTATGTTCTAATGGATACATAGGAATATATCTTGTGCATGTAGTTACATGGTATAATAGTTCATAAGCAGGAACAATTGGATTAATTGTTTATTCCTAGTGTTAATGGCCTGGTCTTAGTGTTAATATTGTACATATGTATTTCTGGAATACTAATAATAACATGATCTAGTTTAAATAATACAACATGCCTAATAGATTTGTATGTTACTTATTAGCCCCTATACTTTTAAAATAGAGAACACAAGTTGTATTATTGATACAAGGATTTATTTAATGTGTAGGAGTCTATAGATGGTGTTTCAATTTTTAAGGGATTGTTTGTTAGCTTTGCTTCTTCATTTGAGCGATTTATTGATTTTATGTTTACATATCTGTCAATTCTAGGACATGCTTGTGTTGGAAGGTGCAAGGTGGCCCTCCTAGCCTTAACTTAATTCAGTTGAAGATTAGTAAGTTTTGGTTGCCTGTGTTCACCAGATCATGTGCATATAGATCTGATCCTGAAATAGTATGGATGTGGTTGATTGCTCCCTCTTGGACAGATCTGATTGCTGTCCAACAGCACTACATATTTTTGTAGTATGCCTTTATTATTCTTTCCTCTCAAGCTAATAAGAATAGATGATGCATGATCTAGTTTATGCTCTTAAGGAATTTCTACATGCATGCTGCCCTTTGTAGCTTGTTACTTGATCCTTCTAGTGATCTGATTATTCTTTGGAGCTTATTTCTTTTCTAGAGGTTGTCCTTCTGGATTCTGAATAATCTCCTAGTGGTTAACTTGATCAACAGCTGGTGCAATCCTTCTCCTCCCAGCTCCTAGCTTGATCTACTTGATTTGCTCCCGCTATTCTTCTGGTAGCCTTCTCCTCCTTGCTTCTTGGTGATTCCAAAAATCTTGCTGTAGGTTTGTGGCTATCCTAGTGGATAAACCTATATGCTCGTTGATAGATCTTGCATGTAGTTGATAGATAGGTACTGGTGCGATTTTTCTGAGGAGAGGGAAATGTGGTGCAGCTGAGAGTTGGGTGTGTTTCTGTACAACTATTATGCTTTCTTCTTTTATATTGATGTACTACTGCTCCTCTCTCTGTGATGTTAACAACACAGCAGTTTGCATGTGTTGATCGTGCTACTTGCAAGTGGGTCTAAGATGGTGCTTGTCACCAAGTACCTCTTTTCCTCCTGCTAGTGCAAGCCACGGCTGAGTTCTTGCTCTTATCCTACTAGATCTACTTCTTTTCTTGTGTTGCTTCCAAGTGAAATAACAATGGTTGGGATTGTTGTTTCTTCATAGATATATTTATTGGTTTAATTAATTTAATTTTATGACTAATATAAGTGGCTTTAAATGGTGGCTGAATAGTGTGGCTTTAATATTAGTTAAGTAACAACTTTATTACTAGTGTGAAATGATCTATAAAGACCCAAGTTGACCCATGTATCTTATTGATTCCTAAGTTCAGAATAATTCTACCTCTAACTTATTTGAATGTTTATGTTGTAGGTGAAGAACGAGAAGGAGATGACCAAGATTGTTCAAGATCAACTTAGTTTAGGATTTCTTATTTTCTTCTTTTAGTAATCTTGTAAATTATTTATTGGTTCATGTAAGATTCATTTGTGGCTTTGTAATACTACATTCATTTATTATAGACTTCTTTTATTTCTTTGGTCGATTGTAGTATTTGATTCTTATTATTCTTGTCTCTCTCATATACTTGTATTATTAAATATTATGGAAATGTAATACATTATTATTTTTGGAAGAATAATTACAATGTGTTGTTTAAGTCATATGTATTGTGGTGGTCTACTTTCACTTCATATATCTATTGTAAATTCCAATTCCATTTCAAATTTCACATTTAAATTCTTATTATCATTCATATTGTTTCCCTCAAAACACAAATGTACCAAAAAGGTCAGGTCGAAATCTTTCGCACTTGCTTCGATGTTCCCATCAGTACAAGAGAGATATCGATCCCTCTGACTTCTCTAGTTTTGCGAAAATTCCCCAGCTTTTCTTATGCATGAATGCAATGCACACACATGTGTCCTCGCTATTCCTAGGTGCTAATCATGGGATATTACACTTAGTCAGCAAAGTTACGTTGATAAAGTTCTCCAACGTTTTAATATGCATGACGCAAAGTCTATTAGTACTCCTGTTGCTCCTCAACGGGGGTAGTGGGATCGTGTTGCGCGTCGGGGCCACACGGTGTGGTCGTGTATCTGCCGGGTCAGCCAATCACAGGCAAGCTATAGGAAGGGCCACAGGGCGCAGGGGATCCCACGACGCGACGTGGTGATACAGTTAACGAGGAGACAGGCGCGACGTGACGTATGCAACAGTAACACCTCACATTAAGTGCAGTAACTGGCGTAGGCCCTTAAAATGAGGCAAGATAATGATTACCCTCCACGTGGGAAGCGTCACGAGAAGGAAGCATAACCCGGAAAACTAAAGGGTGACCCGGCCAGCGAGTGAAAACTCGGAATGTGCCAAGGGAAAAGCTAGCCAATGAAATCCGGGATATGAGGTAACTCGGAAAAGGGAGCAAAAGGCTCGGTAAATTGAACCTGCCGTGGCCTTAGCAGCTGGAGCTGCTAAGAATGCACCAGCTTCGGGGACTAATGTTGGGGGGATACCCCCGGGTAGGGTCACGCCAAGGTATAAAGGCCGAGTTAGCCGAGGTACGGCAAGGTCAAAGCAAATGCTGGCCGAGTCACCTCAAGGTTGGCTGACTTACGGAGTAACCCGGACCGAAGGATGTCCACCTAACTGAGTCCCGGCCGACGTATGTCGTATGCCGGCAGGATTTATATAACTTGTATGCAGATACCCGCGTGGCCGGATTAACCAGGCACGATCCGGGTTATATCAGGCTTGCAAGAGAAGGAAGGTATCTCGCTGGTCAAAGGTGGTCACCTGTCGCTGGAGCATGAGCGAAGCGGAGAGAAGGACCACCGGCGTGGCGACAAGGGTGACGCATACAGCCGGATGGCGTTGGCGCCCTTGAAGATTACGTAGCCTCTGCATGGCTTACGATGGCGAAAAGTGATTCGGTCGGTTTGCTATTTTGGGAAGGGGCATATTCCTAGGAATATGCCACCACGTATGCCCTAATTGGAGACCTAGCCTCCCCTTTATAAGGAGCGCTAGGGCCTCTGTAGAAAGGGTTGGCATTTGAGTAGTTGGTTCCTTGGAGAAAGGTAGTGTTGAGAGTAAGAGCTTCTTCTTCCTCCTCTCCCAATACAGCTCAAGGAGCATTGTAAACCTTGTGAACCTAGCGAATACAAAGCATCTGTGTGTGGAATCACCACACTATCCCTTCCTGGATTCCTCTAGTGCATATTGGCCCCACCTTTAGCCTATCCATGGCATCTGCCGTGACACCACCATGACAGTTGGCGCCCACCATGGGGCTAGCGGCGCTAGCAGGAGTAAAGATCCGAATGGGAAATCTCATCGGCAACGGCGAGCGCATCGTCTCTAGGCTCGTTCGGCGCTTTGGAGCACTGGAATACGTCGGCGACAATGCTGGTTGCTTCGGCAAACGACCTCTTCCGCTCACTGGCATCTTCGTCAAGCTTGGAGCTCACAAGATCTACGTCGCCGTCGATGTGTCGTGCGTTCACCATGACGCGTCGTCGAGGGAAGGCGAGCCACCCCTTAGCGCGGCTCACGGGGAGTGTATCACTCGCTCCCCTAACTGCGCCGAGGTGATGATGACGGCGCCTGGCGCTGCCACAAGCAAGGATCCAGCACCAGATCCGGAGGTAACACCCAAAGCACCAAGGAAAAGTAGGGGTCCTCCGCTAGAGAGGCTAGAGAATATGCTGCAGCAAGCAATAGATAGCTTGGCAAGTCCCATAGCACCTGTGGTAGATCCGGCTCAGGCATAGGCCGAGTTAGAGGAAACTAGGCAGAAAATACTAGAGGGTGCGAAAAAGATAGCAGCGGCTCAGCAGTCGTTGAACATGACACTGCGCGAGTACGCAAGGGCAAATAAGGTTGATGCTGTAAAAGTGAAGAGGAGAAACCTCATCAGTGAAATGAACAAAGAGGGTGATACTAGAGTCGAGGAATCGAGAACATTCTGTCCGTGGGGTTGCGAAAGTACCCAGTAAAGAACCTCGAGCAGCGGATGCGTGCGTCTGAGTTAGAGGGTTTGTGGTGAAGCCTGGCAAAGACAACAGGATAGGGTCAATGAGTTAGTTCGGATCGCGAACAGACAAAATGAAGAGTTGCTCAGGGCTAATTCGGCAAGAGCTGGGGGCTCCCAAAGTCGTTTACTCAGCGATAGGTAACCGGAGAAATCTCTTTGGAGCAGCATCGTCCCCTCATGGTGGCCCAAGAAGAGAGGAAGTGGTAACCTCGGCGAGGAGAAACAAACAGATAGTCCCCTATGACCCGGCAAGGGCAGGGAAAGGAAAAGCAGTGTAGGGAAATGAGGATCGACGAAGTGTCAGCCGAGGTGAAGCTGGCGAGGTAACGCGACCAAGGTAATGTCGGTCAGGAAGCTGTGAGCGGCAATGCCGGACAGCACAACTTCGGCGGGTGCAAGCGGCAGCGGAATATACCATGGCAAGAAGCGAAGTGCCGGCCAAGGTATGCAATAGAGAGGCGCTCCACAAGAGCAAGATAGATACAATGATGGTGATTCGGAAATGGTGAACGCAGGATACCCTAGTTCGGACTATCACGTGATAGGGTCAAGGTTGGAAAGCAGGAACTTGATGCTGACGGCCTTGAGTTAAAACTAGATCAGCTCTATAGGTCGGAGCAGATTGAGGGGCAAGGTCCTCTGGGTCCAGCGTGCTTTGGGCCCCGGATCATGAAAGAACCTCCAGTACCTAACTTCCAGTTACCTAGAGGCACGAAAACATATGACGGTAGCACCAAGCCGGAGGATTGGTTGATCAACTACGCGACGGCGGTAAACATTGCTACAGGCAACTTGAGATGGGCTGTGAGATATGTACCTCGAGATCTTTGGAAGGGCCAGCAAGGGTATGGCTAAACAATTTGCCACCGGAAGTATTAAGCTGCTAGATCGATTTTGAGGAAATGTTCGTGATAATTTCTCAAGCACGTGTCGAGGCCCAATAGGCCACAGACCCTAGCAATGTGCAAGCAGAGGCCAAATGAGACAGACCGGGAATTCGTAACCCGCTGGTGCACTATGCGAAATTCATGTGAGGGTGTGATCGAGTCACAGGCCATAGCTTGGTTTGCGCAAGGGTACAGATATGCAAGCATCTTTGTGGCAAAGGTTATAAAGGGACATACCAACTACCTTTGGCGAGACAATCCGGATTGTTGATTCATATGCCTTGGGTGATCCGACTCAACCTAGGCTTGTGTCAAGCGAGTCGAATGAGGAGTACTACCAGCGAGATGGAGCAGGTCATCCCGGCGGAATGATTGTCGAGTAAGAGAAGAGATGATAGACCGGATTATAGGTACAGTTCGCAACAAGTTGCTGTTATAAACCAAGACCAACCCGGGGCAGGGAGTAATCAGCGTCAGAAAACTGGAGGGCAACAGTGGACCCCAAGAAATGATGGCAAGAAAACTTGGGGCCTTGAGCAAAAGAGGCGATGGCAAGAAAAGAAGGATCGGCTGAGGTATACATATGAGGCAATGTTGGATCAGCCATGCAAATTTCACGCCAAATCCGAGTAACCCGGGTCACACAACTTGGCAATGTGGTGGATGAGGAAGATAGAACAAAGTGGTTCGAATGCTCAAGCACCTCGGAGCGATCAACCTCGGCGAGTTACCCGGTAGCAATTACTCTCCGGGCGAACACGCATAGCGATTAATGTTGCCACCACCCCGAGGTATGAAAACCATGAGAGAAGGGATGCGATTGCACGGTGGAAAATCAGCACCAGCCGGATCAAAGATATCCGGCAATGAGGGGAGAAATGAATCTGAGAGCATCACCGGAGTTACTGCGTGTTTACCATGGAGGAGCAGATAGAAAGAGCTTGCGCCGACATATGGAAGTGAATGCGGTAATGCCGGCAGTGATGAGGTATATGCCTTGGTCGGATCAGGAAATTACGTGGAGTATCAAGGACCGTCCCAAGCTTATGCCTAGTCCCAGTTCGTATGCACTGGTGCTGGACCCAACGTTCATCGGGCCAAATATCAATGTGAGGTTTTCCAAGGTGCTAATTGACAATGGCAGCAGCATCAATATTATGTACGTGGATACAATGCGCAAGTTGGGTATCTTGGAGAACATGCTCCATACGAGAACAACTTTCCATGGTATTGTGCTAGGCATTTCCTGTGAACTCATTGGCAAGGTCCGGGTAGACGTGTTATTTGGCACAAGAGATAACTGTCGAACTGAAAATTTGGAGTTTGAGGTGGTGAACCTAGAGAGCGCGTATCACGGGTTACTCGGCAGGCCTGCCCTGAACAAATTCATGGCAAGTACTCACATCAGTTACCTGAAGATGAATTTGCCCGGGCTAAATAGAGTAATTACCATAGCAGGAGATTTCTGACGTTCCATTGAGTGTGCGTCAGCCGGGTCTAACCTGGTCGAGTCACTCGTGATCGCACAAGAAAAGAAAAGATCCGAAGTGGCGGCATTGGCTCAGTCCGCAGCAGTATATGCGGTGCTGGTGCTGAGTAACCCGCATGGAAGTGTCTCATTTCAAGCAACTAAAGATACAAAGAAAGTGCCTGTTGATGATCTGTTCTTAGGCGCACCGTAACGATTGGTGCCAGGTTAAATGACAAATAAGAAAGCAGGCTCGTCAACTTCCTCCGTGAGAATCGGGATATCTTTGCTTGGTCCACACAGGACTTGCAAGGTGTTTCGAGGGAGTTGGACGAGCACTCTTTGAATGTGAGACCTGGAGCAAAGCCGGTGAAGCAACCTCTCCGCCGCTTCGTCGAAGATAGGAGAAAAGTCATTGGAGATGAGATAGCTCGGCTCCTAGCAGCTGGATTTATCATGGAAGTGCTTTACCCGGATTGGCTATCGAATCCGGTGTTGGTGGAAAAGAAGAAAGATGATCCGAATATGGCAGTGGTTTGCGTATGTGCATCGATTACGAATCTAAATAAGGCGTGCCCAAAAGATCCATTCCAACTGTCCAGGATAGATCAAGTCATAGATTCTACTGCTGGGTGTGAACTATTGTCATTCATAGATGCATATTCTGGTTTCCACCAGATACCTCTGAACCCTAATGATCAAATAAAGACTGCTACGTGCATGGCTACGGCCGCTCTTCTCCATGCGGATATCCCCACCTTACGTCGTGTTCCATCCCGCTTGGTTGAGGTTACAAATATGTATTGTATACTCTATATGCAACTAATCGATACCTTCATATCGCCACGACGAAAATGCAGTGTAATATCTGGGCTCTCGAAGAATTTGGGCCTATGCTGGAAGGATATATTGGTCCCAGGAGATTTCTTGCTATTTATTGTACTTCAGCACTATCAGGTCTGCCTTTTTATCACTACCGATAACAAGTAATGTTTTGGATCTTATATTATCTTCAATATACATAACTATGTACTGACTTTTCGTTGTTGTAACAGGTTCACTATTCAGTTACTGGTTTACCCCTGGATCTTCTGTCGGTGCATCAGGTGCTATTTGTGGATTGGTATGTCCAACTTTTGCTAAATAACTTTATTTCAGTAATGAAATAAAAATCTAAGGCTAGGGCATTCCCCTTTACAAAAATAAATTTGTTGGTTTTTTCATTTGTAAAAAATCAATCCAAAACGCCATTATGACAAACATACTTGGATTTTCTTGAATATTTCATCAACCTTTATCTTTGTGAGAAGATTGGTGCGCAAGCTGTTTATTCCTGGAGGCACCGAGAGACTTTGGAGAAAGCAGATGAGACTGTAGCGGGAATTGCTTTCCTAGTTGTCTCTAATCTGGTATTGGTTTACATATGCACTCGTTCGATTTTGATCTTTGTCTTTCTTTTTGGACTATTTGCTCATATGTTTTGTTTGACAGGTCATTGCCCTCTTCACAAAGAACCGCACTGACCACTGGGGTCATGTAGGTCTCCTAATTTATTTTCTTATCTTGCAAAAACTAAAAATGCTTAGCTTACACATGTCACCTTGTATTCTCAGTTAGGAGGTTTTCTTGGCGGGGCAGCTATGGAATTTTTTCTTGGTCCAGATGGGAAACAACGTGTTGCAACCGGTGGAGTGGTGGTGCTTGAAGACAAGCCGCCTGCGTGGTTCAGCCATTGAACAGTAGAAGGCCAATAATAGCTTGTACACTATACTGATGTTTACAAGGTCTATGCTAAGTAGATGATGTGTTTATGAAGTGCAAATAATCACTCTAGCCATCACCCAATAAAACTCTTGTTCCTCCACGAACACATGGACCGTGTCTACACTTCCCTCGGAACACACGGATTTTGATGTACTGTAGATGACCTTCACCTATCAAAATACTCGAAGTCAGCTTATGGTTATGTGTACTACTCAGGAGCTTATGGTTGAGCTTGGGGTGATACCTGGTTATGATTTGGGTTATGTGCTTATTGTAGTAACAATGGTACTAGGGCATGGTTATGTTCTAAGTAATTTCCTGATCTAGTCCATGTGATTGGTAGTGGATGGATATGCATTGACTGACTGTTGATCATTGAGTTCTCAAACATGATCCTTGTTAGGATCTAGCTAGATAACTTCCTAACATATACGTTTCTGAACATTCTAGTGGATGTTCCTGGTTGTGCTAAAGGTTTTGTTGTTGATAGCTTGATATAAATAGAATTAGCTAATTATTTGTATACAATCATCTCTAGTTTCTAATCTATTTGGAGTGTATGTTCTAATGGATACATAGGAATATATCTTGTGCATGTAGTTACATGGTATAATAGTTCATAAGCAGGAACAATTGGATTAATTGTTTATTCCTAGTGTTAATGGCCTGGTCTTAGTGTTAATATTGTACATATGTATTTCTGGAATACTAATAATAACATGATCTAGTTTAAATAATACAACATGCCTAATAGATTTGTATGTTACTTATTAGCCCTATACTTTTAAAATAGAGAACACAAGTTGTATTATTGATACAAGGATTTATTTAATGTGTAGGAGTCTATAGATGGTGTTTCAATTTTAAGGGATTGTTTGTTAGCTTTGCTTCTTCATTTGAGATTTATTGATTTTATGTTTACATATCTGTCAATTCTAGGACATGCTTGTGTTGGAAGGTGCAAGGTGGCCCCTCTAGCCCTTAACTTAATTCAGTTGAAGATTAGTAAGTTTTGGTTGCCTGTGTTCACCAGATCATGTGCATATAGATCTGATCCTGAAATAGTATGGATGTGGTTGATTGCTCCCTCTTGGACAGATCTGATTGCTGTCCAACAGCACTATATTTTGTAGTATGCCTTTATTATTCTTTCCTCTCAAGCTAATAAGAATAGATGATGCATGATCTAGTTTATGCTCTTAAGGAATTTCTACATGCATGCTGCCCTTTGTAGCTTGTTACTTGATCCTTCTAGTGATCTGATTATTCTTTGGAGCTTATTTCTTTTCTAGAGGTTGTCCTTCTGGATTCTGAATAATCTCCTAGTGGTTAACTTGATCAACAGCTGGTGCAATCCTTCTCCTCCCAGCTCCTAGCTTGATCTACTTGATTTGCTCCCGCTATTCTTCTGGTAGCCTTCTCCTCCTTGCTTCTTGGTGATTCCAAAAATCTTGCTGTAGGTTTGTGGCTATCCTAGTGGATAAACCTATATGCTCGTTGATAGATCTTGCATGTAGTTGATAGATAGGTACTGGTGCGATTTTTTCTGAGGAGAGGAAATGTGGTGCAGCTGAGAGTTGGGTGTGTTTCTGTACAACTATTATGCTTTCTTCTTTTATATTGATGTACTACTGCTCCTCTCTCTGTGATGTTAACAACACAGCAGTTTGCATGTGTTGATCGTGCTACTTGCAAGTGGGTCTAAGATGGTGCTTGTCACCAAGTACCTCTTTCCTCCTGCTAGTACAAGCCACGGCTGAGTTCTTGCTCTTATCCTACTAGATCTACTTCTTTTCTTGTGTTGCTTCCAAGTGAAATAACAATGGTTGGGATTGTTGTTTCTTCATAGATATATTTATTGGTTTAATTAATTTAATTTTATGACTAATATAAGTGGCTTTAAATGGTGGCTGAATAGTGTGGCTTTAATATTAGTTAAGTAACAACTTTATTACTAGTGTGAAATGATCTATAAAGACCCAAGTTGACCCATGTATCTTATTGATTCCTAAGTTCAGAATAATTCTACCTCTAACTTATTTGAATGTTTATGTTGTAGGTGAAGAACGAGAAGGAGATGACCAAGATTGTTCAAGATCAACTTAGTTTAGGATTTCTTATTTTCTTCTTTTAGTAATCTTGTAAATTATTTATTGGTTCATGTAAGATTCATTTGTGGCTTTGTAATACTACATTCATTTATTATAGACTTCTTTTATTTCTTTGGTCGATTGTAGTATTTGATTCTTATTATTCTTGTCTCTCTCATATACTTGTATTATTAAATATTATGGAAATGTAATACATTATTATTTTTGGAAGAATAATTACAATGTGTTGTTTAAGTCATATGTATTGTGGTGGTCTACTTTCACTTCATATATCTATTGTAAATTCAATTCCATTTCAAATTTCACATTTAAATTCTTATTATCATTCATATTGTTTCCCTCAAAACACAAATGTACCAAAAGGTCAGGTCAAATCTTTCGCACTTGCTTGATGTTCCCATCAGTACAAGAGATGTCGATCCTCTACAGCTTCTCTAGTTTTGCACGAAAATTCCCCAGCTTTTCTTATGCATGAATGCAATGCACACACATGTGTCCTCGCTATTCCTAGGTGCTAATCATGGGATATTACACTTAGTCAGCAAAGTTACGTTGATAAAGTTCTCCAACGTTTTAATATGCATGACGCAAAGTCTATTAGTACTCCTGTTGCTCCTCAACGGGGGTAGTGGGATCGTGTTGCGCGTCGGGGCCACACGGTGTGGTCGTGTATCTGGGTCAGCCAATCACAGGCAAGCTATAGGAAGGGCCACGAGCGAGGATCCCACGACGGCGTGGTGATACGATTAACGAGGAGCGGTAGCGGCGTGGCGTATACAGTAACACCTCACATTAAGTGCGATGTGGCGTAGGCCCTTAAAATGAGGCAAGATAATGATTACCCTCACGTGGGAAGCGTACGAGAGAAGGAAGCATAACCCGGAAAACTAAAGGGTGACCCGGCCAGCGAGTGAAAACTCGGAATGTGCCAAGGGAAAAGCTAGCCAATGAAATCCGGGATATGAGGTAACTCGGAAAAGGGAGCAAAAGGCTCGGTAAATTGAACCTGCCGTGGCCTTAGCAGCTGGAGCTGCTAAGAATGCACCAGCTTCGGGGACTAATGTTGGGGGGATACCCCCGGGTAGATCACGCCAAGGTATAAAGGCCGAGTTAGCGAGAGTGCAGCAAGGTCAAAGCAAATGCTGGCGAGTCACCTCAAGGTTGGCTGACTTACGGAGTAACCGGACGAAGGATGTCCACCTAAGCGAGTCGGCGGCGTATGTCGTATGCGGCAGGATTTATATAACTTGTATGCAGATACCGGCGTGGCGGATTAACGAGCACGATCCGGGTTATATCGGCTTACAAGAGAAGGAAGGTATCTCGCTGGTCAAAAGGTGGTCCATGCGCTGGAGCATGAGCGAAGCAGAAGAAGGACCACCGGCGTGGCCGACAAGGGTGGCGCATACCTGTGGATGGCGTTGGCGCCCAGAAGCTACGTAGCCTCTGCATGGCTTACGATGGCGAAAAGTGATTGATCGGTTTGCTATTTTGGGAAGGGCATATTCCTAGGAATATGCCACCACGTATGCCCGACTTGGAGACCTAGCCTCCCCTTTATCAGGAGCGCTAGGGCCACTGTAGAAAGGGTTGGCATTTGAGTAGTTGGTTCCTTGGAGAAAGGTAGTGTTGAGAGTACGCGAGCTTCTTCTTCCTCCTCTCCCCAATACAGCTCAAGGGCATTGTAAACCTTGTGAACCTAGCGAATACAAAGCATCGTGTGGAATCACCACACTATCCCTTCCTGGATTCCTCTAGTGCATATTGGCCCCACCTTTAGCCTATCCATGGCATCTGCCGTGACACCACCATGACAGTTGGCGCCCACCATGGGGCTAGCGGCGCTAGCAGGAGTAAAGATCCGAATGGGAAATCTCGCCGGCAGGCGCGTCGTCTCTAGGCTGGTTCGGCGCTTTGAGCACTGGAATACGTCGCGACAATGCTGGTTGCTTGACAACGACCTCTTCCGCTCATGGCATCTTCGTCAAGCTTGGAGCTCACAAGATCTCGTCGCCGTCGATGTGTCGTGCGTTCACCGTGACGCGTCGTCGAGGCGAGCCACCCTTAAGCGGCTCACGGGCGTGTATCACTCGCTCCCCTAAGCTGCGAGGTGATGATGGCGCGCTGGCGCTGCACAAGCAAGGATCCAGCACCAGATCCGGAGGTAACACCCAAAGCACCAAGGAAAAGTAGGGGTCCTCCGCTAGAGGCTAGAGAATATGCTGCAGCAAGCAATAGATAGCTTGCAAGTCCCATAGCACCTGTGGTAGATCCGGCTCAGGCATAGGCGAGTTAGAGGAAACTAGGCAGAAAATACTAGAGGTGCGAAAAAGATAGCCGCGGCTCAGCGGTCGTGGAACATGACAACTGGCTTGATGCTAAGGGCAAATAAGGTTGATGCTGTAAAAGTGAAGAGGAGAAACCTCATCAGTGAAATGAACAAAGAGGGTGATACTAGAGTCGAGGAATCAGAGAACATTCTGTCCGTGGGGTTGCCGAAGTACAGTACCCCGGTAAAGAACCTCAGAGCAGCGGATGCAGCTGCGTCCGAGTTAGAGGGTTTGACGGGTGAAGCCCGGCAAAGACAGCAGGATAAGTCAATGAGTTAGTTCGGATCGCTAATGAACAAAATGAAGAGTTGCTTAGGGCTAATCTGAGGGCAAAGTGGGGCTTCCAAGTCATTTATTCAGCGATAGGTAACCGGAGAAATCTGCTGGAGCAACATCGTCCCCTCATGGTGGCCCAAGAAGAGGAAGTGGTAACCTCGGAGGAGAAACAAGCAGATAGTCCCTGACCCGGCAAGGGCAGGAAAGGAAAAGCGATGTAGGGAAATGAGGATCGTGAAGTGTCGGCCGAGGTGAAGCTGGCCGAGGTAACGCGACCAAGGTAATGTCGGTCGAGGAAGCGCTGTGAACGGCAATGCGGACGGCAACTTCGGCGGGTGGCAGCAAGAAGTGGAATATACCATGGCAAATGCGAAGTGCGGCCAAGGTATGCAATAGAGGCGCTCCACAAGAGCAAGATAGATACAATGATGGTGATTAGGAAATGGTGAGCAGGATACCCTAGTTCGGACTATCCACGTGATAGGGTCAAGGTTGGAAGCAGGAACTTGATGCACAGCGGCCTTGAGGTTAAAACTAGATCAGCTCTATAGGTCGGAGCAGATTGAGGGCAAGGTCCTCTGGGTCCAGCGTGCTTTGGGCCCCGGATCATGAAAGAACCTCCGATTACCTAACTTCCGATTACCTAGAGCGCGAAAACATATGGCGGTAGCACCAAGCGGAGGATTGGTTGATCAACTTCTGTGACGGTAAACATTACTACTGAGCAACTTGAGATGGGCTGTGAGATATGTACCTCAGATGCTGGAAGGGCAGCAAGGGTATGGCTAAACAATTTGCCACCGGAAGTATTAAGCTAGATCGATTTTGAGGAAATGTTAGTCGATAATTTCTCAAGCACGTGTCGAGGCCCAATAGGCCCACAGACCTAGCAATGTGCAAGCAGAGGCCAAATGAGACAGACCGGGAATTCGTAACCCGCTGGTGCACTATGCGAAATTCATGTGAGGGTGTGATCGAGTCACAGGCCATAGCTTGGTTTGCGCAAGGGTACAGATATGCAAGCATCTTTGTGGCAAAGGTTATAAAGGGACATGCCAACTACACTGGCGAGAGACAATCCGGATTGTTGATTCATATGCCTTGGGTGATCCGACTCAACCTAGGCTTGTGTCAAACAGTCGAATGAGGAGTACTACCGTGAGATGGGCAGTCATCCCGGCGGAATGATTGTCGGTAAGAGAAGAGATGATAGACGGATTATAGGTACAGTTCGCAACAAGTTGCTGCTGTAAATCAAGACCAACCAGGCGGGGAGTAATCAGCATCGAGATAAACTGGAGGGCAACAGTGGACCCCAAGAAATGATGGCAAGAAAACTTGGGCCTTGAGCAAAAGAGACGGTGGCAAGAAAAGAAGGATCGGCTGAGGTATACATATGAGGCAATGTTGGATCAGCCATGCAAATTTCACGCCAAATCCTGAGTAACCAGGGTCACACAACAGCAATGTGAGTGGATGAGGAAGATAGAACAAAGTGGTTCGGGGAATGCTCAAGCACCTCGGAACGATCAACCTCGGCAGGAGTTACCCCGGTAGCAATTACTCTCCGGAGCGAACACGCAACAGTTAATGTTGCCACCACCACCGAGGTATGAAAACCATGAGAGAAGGGATGCATGCACGGTGGAAAATCAGCACCAGCCGGATCAAAGATATCCGGCAATGAGGAGAAATGAATACGAGAGCATCACCGGAGTTCTGCGTGTTTACCATGGAGGAGACAGATAGAAAGAGCTTGCAGCGCCGACATATGGAAGTGAATGCGGTAATGCCGGCGATGAGGTATATGCCTTAGTCGGATCAGGAAATTACGTGGAGTATCAAGGACCGTCCCAAGCTTATGCCTAGTCCGGTTCAGATGCATGGTGCTGGACCCAACGCTCATCGGGCCAAATATCAATGTGAGGTTTTCCAAGGTGCTAATTGACAATGGCAGCAGCATCAATATTATGTACGTGGATACAATGCATAAGTTGGGTATCTTGGAGAACATGCTCCGACCACGAGAACAACTTTCCATGGTATTGTGCTAGGCATTTCCTGTGAACTCATTGGCAAGGTCCGGGTAGACGTGTTATTTGGCACAAGAGATAACTGTCGAACTGAAAATTTGGAGTTTGAGGTGGTGAACCTAGAGAGCGCGTATCACGGGTTACTCGGCAGGCCTGCCCTGAACAAATTCATGGCAAGTACTCACATCAGTTACCTGAAGATGAATTTGCCCGGGCTAAATAGAGTAATTACCATAGCAGGAGATTTCTGACGTTCCATTGAGTGTGCGTCAGCCGGGTCTAACCTGGTCGAGTCACTCGTGATCGCACAAGAAAAGAAAAAGATCCAGGAAGTGGCGGCATTGGCTCAGTCCGCACAGCAGTATATGCCGGTGCTGAGTAACCCGCATGGAAGTGTCTCATTTCAAGCAACTAAAGATACAAAGAAAGTGCCTGTTGATGATCTGTTCTTAGAGCGCACCGTAACGATTGGTGCCAGGTTAAATGACAAATAAGAAAAGCAGGCTCGTCAACTTCCTCCGTGAGAATCGGGATATCTTTGCTTGGTCCACAGGACTTGCAAGGTGTTTTGAGGAGTTGACGAGCACTCTTTGAATGTGAGACCTGGAGCAAAGCCGGTGAAGCAACCTCTCCGCCGCTTCGTCGAAGATAGGAGAAAAGTCATTGGAGATGAGATAGCTCGGCTCCTAGCAGCTGGATTTATCATGGAAGTGCTTTACCCGGATTGGCTATCGAATCCGGTGTTGGTGGAAAAGAAGAAAGATGATCCGAATATGGCAGTGGTTTGCGTATGTGCATCGATTACACGAATCTAAATAAGGCGTGCCCAAAAGATCCATTCCAACTGTCCAGGATAGATCAAGTCATAGATTCTACTGCTGGGTGTGAACTATTGTCATTCATAGATGCATATTCTGGTTTCCACGGATACCTCTGAACCCTAATGATCAAATAAAGACTGCTACGCATGGCTACGCTCTTCTCCATGCGGATATCCCCCACCTTACCGTGCGTGGTCCATCCCGCTTGGTTGAGGTTACAAATATGTATTGTATACTATATATGCAACTAATCGATACCTTCATATCGCCACGACGAAAATGCAGTGTAATATCTGGGCTCTCGAAGAATTTGGGCCTATGCTGGAAGGATATATTGGTCCCAGGAGATTTCTTGCTATTTATTGTACTTCAGCACTATCAGGTCTGCCTTTTTATCACTACCGATAACAAGTAATGTTTTGGATCTTATATTATCTTCAATATACATAACTATGTACTGACTTTTCGTTGTTGTAACAGGTTCACTATTCAGTTACTGGTTTACCCTGGATCTTCTGTCGATTGCATCAGGTGCTATTTGTGGATTGGTATGTCCAACTTTTGCTAAATAACTTTATTTCAGTAATGAAATAAAATCTAAGGCTAGGGCATTCCCCTTTACAAAAATAAATTTGTTGGTTTTTTCATTTGTAAAAAATCAATCCAAAACGCCATTATGACAAACATACTTGGATTTTCTTGAATATTTCATCAACCTTTATCTTTGTGAGAAGATTGGTGCGCAAGCTGTTTATTCCTGGAGGCACCGAGAGACTTTGGAGAAAGCAGATGAGACTGTAGCAGAATTGCTTTCCTAGTTGTCTCTAATCTGGTATTGGTTTACATATGCACTCGTTCGATTTTGATCTTTGTCTTTCTTTTTGGACTATTTGCTCATATGTTTTGTTTGACAGGTCATTGCCCTCTTCACAAAGAACCGCACTGACCACTGGGGTCATGTAGGTCTCCTAATTTATTTTCTTATCTTGCAAAAACTAAAATGCTTAGCTTACATGTCACCTTGTATTCTCAGTTAGGAGGTTTTCTTGGCGGGGCAGCTATGGAATTTTTTCTTGGTCCAGATGGGAAACAACGTGTTGCAACCGGTGGAGTGGTGGTGCTTGAAGACAAGCCGCCTGCGTGGTTCAGCCATTGAACAGTAGAAGGCCAATAATAGCTTGTACACTATACTGATGTTTACAAAGGTCTATGCTAAGTAGATGATGTGTTTATGAAGTGCAAATAATCACTCTAGCCATCACCCAATAAAACTCTTGTTCCTCCACGAACACATGGACCGTGTCTACACTTCCCTCGGAACACACGGATTTTGATGTACTGCTTAGATGACCTTCACCTATCAAAATACTCCGAAGTCAGCTTATGGTTATGTGTACTACTCAGGAGCTTATGGTTGAGCTTGGGGTGATACCTGGTTATGATTTGGGTTATGTGCTTATTGTAGTAACAATCGGGTACTAGGGCATGGTTATGTTCTAAGTAATTTCCTGATCTAGTCCATGTGATTGGTAGTGGATGGATATGCATTGACTGACTGTTGATCATTGAGTTCTCAAACATGATCCTTGTTAGGATCTAGCTAGATAACTTCCTAACATATACGTTTCTGAACATTCTAGTGGATGTTCCTGGTTGTGCTAAAGGTTTTGTTGTTGATAGCTTGATATAAATAGAATTAGCTAATTATTTGTATACAATCATCTCTAGTTTCTAATCTATTTGGAGTGTATGTTCTAATGGATACATAGGAATATATCTTGTGCATGTAGTTACATGGTATAATAGTTCATAAGCAGGAACAATTGGATTAATTGTTTATTCCTAGTGTTAATGGCCTGGTCTTAGTGTTAATATTGTACATATGTATTTCTGGAATACTAATAATAACATGATCTAGTTTAAATAATACAACATGCCTAATAGATTTGTATGTTACTTATTAGCCCCTATACTTTTAAAATAGAGAACACAAGTTGTATTATTGATACAAGGATTTATTTAATGTGTAGGAGTCTATAGATGGTGTTTCAATTTTTAAGGGATTGTTTGTTAGCTTTGCTTCTTCATTTGAACGATTTATTGATTTTATGTTTACATATCTGTCAATTCTAGGACATGCTTGTGTTGGAAGGTGCAAGGTGGCCCCTCCTAGCCCCTTAACTTAATTCAGTTGAAGATTAGTAAGTTTTGGTTGCCTGTGTTCACCAGATCATGTGCATATAGATCTGATCCTGAAATAGTATGGATGTGGTTGATTGCTCCCTCTTGGACAGATCTGATTGCTGTCCAACAGCACTACATATTTTTGTAGTATGCCTTTATTATTCTTTCCTCTCAAGCTAATAAGAATAGATGATGCATGATCTAGTTTATGCTCTTAAGGAATTTCTACATGCATGCTGCCCTTTGTAGCTTGTTACTTGATCCTTCTAGTGATCTGATTATTCTTTGGAGCTTATTTCTTTTCTAGAGGTTGTCCTTCTGGATTCTGAATAATCTCCTAGTGGTTAACTTGATCAACAGCTGGTGCAATCCTTCTCCTCCCAGCTCCTAGCTTGATCTACTTGATTTGCTCCCGCTATTCTTCTGGTAGCCTTCTCCTCCTTGCTTCTTGGTGATTCCAAAAATCTTGCTGTAGGTTTGTGGCTATCCTAGTGGATAAACCTATATGCTCGTTGATAGATCTTGCATGTAGTTGATAGATAGGTACTGGTGCGATTTTTCTGAGGAGAGGGAAATGTGGTGCAGCTGAGAGTTGGGTGTGTTTCTGTACAACTATTATGCTTTCTTCTTTTATATTGATGTACTACTGCTCCTCTCTCTGTGATGTTAACAACACAGCAGTTTGCATGTGTTGATCGTGCTACTTGCAAGTGGGTCTAAGATGGTGCTTGTCACCAAGTACCTCTTTTCCTCCTGCTAGTGCAAGCCACGGCTGAGTTCTTGCTCTTATCCTACTAGATCTACTTCTTTTCTTGTGTTGCTTCCAAGTGAAATAACAATGGTTGGGATTGTTGTTTCTTCATAGATATATTTATTGGTTTAATTAATTTAATTTTATGACTAATATAAGTGGCTTTAAATGGTGGCTGAATAGTGTGGCTTTAATATTAGTTAAGTAACAACTTTATTACTAGTGTGAAATGATCTATAAAGACCCAAGTTGACCCATGTATCTTATTGATTCCTAAGTTCAGAATAATTCTACCTCTAACTTATTTGAATGTTTATGTTGTAGGTGAAGAACGAGAAGGAGATGACCAAGATTGTTCAAGATCAACTTAGTTTAGGATTTCTTATTTTCTTCTTTTAGTAATCTTGTAAATTATTTATTGGTTCATGTAAGATTCATTTGTGGCTTTGTAATACTACATTCATTTATTATAGACTTCTTTTATTTCTTTGGTCGATTGTAGTATTTGATTCTTATTATTCTTGTCTCTCTCATATACTTGTATTATTAAATATTATGGAAATGTAATACATTATTATTTTTGGAAGAATAATTACAATGTGTTGTTTAAGTCATATGTATTGTGGTGGTCTACTTTCACTTCATATATCTATTGTAAATTCCAATTCCATTTCAAATTTCACATTTAAATTCTTATTATCATTCATATTGTTTCCCTCAAAACACAAATGTACCAAAAAGGTCAGGTCGAAATCTTTCGCACTTGCTTCGATGTTCCCATCAGTACAAGAGAGATATCGATCCCTCTACAGCTTCTCTAGTTTTGCACGAAAATTCCCCAGCTTTTCTTATGCATGAATGCAATGCACACACATGTGTCCTCGCTATTCCTAGGTGCTAATCATGGGATATTACACTTAGTCAGCAAAGTTACGTTGATAAAGTTCTCCAACGTTTTAATATGCATGACGCAAAGTCTATTAGTACTCCTGTTGCTCCTCAACGGGGGTAGTGGGATCGTGTTGCGCGTCGGGGCCACACGGTGTGGTCGTGTATCTGCCGGGTCAGCCAATCACAGGCAAGCTATAGGAAGGGCCACAGGGCGCAGGGGATCCCACGACGCGACGTGGTGATACAGTTAACGAGGAGACAGGCGCGACGTGACGTATGCAACAGTAACACCTCACATTAAGTGCGATCGGCGAGGCCCTTAAAATGAGGCAAGATAATGATTACCCTCCACGTGGGGAAGCGTACGAGAGAAGGAAGCATAACCCGGAAAACTAAAGGGTGACCCGGCCAGCGAGTGAAAACTCGGAATGTGCCAAGGGAAAAGCTAGCCAATGAAATCCGGGATATGAGGTAACTCGGAAAAGGAGCAAAAGGCTCAGAAATTGAACCTGTAGGCCTTAGCAGCTGGAGCTGCTAAGAATGCACCAGCTTCGGGGACTAATGTTGGGGGGATACCCCCGGGTAGGGTCACGCCAAGGTATAAAGGCCGAGTTAGCCGAGGTACGGCAAGGTCAAAGCAAATGCTGGCCGAGTCACCTCAAGGTTGGCTGACTTACGGAGTAACCCGGACCGAAGGATGTCCACCTAACTGAGTCCCGGCCGACGTATGTCGTATGCCGGCAGGATTTATATAACTTGTATGCAGATACCCGCGTGGCCGGATTAACCAGGCACGATCCGGGTTATATCAGGCTTGCAAGAGAAGGAAGGTATCTCGCTGGTCAAAAGGTGGTCACTGTACGCTGGAGCATGAGCGAAGCGAACAGAGAGAAGGACCACCGAGGCGTGGCCGACAAGGGTGACGCGCCCTGTGTCGGATGACGTTGGCGCCGCAGAAGCTTACGTAGCCTCTGCATGGCTTACGATGGCGAAAAGTGATTCGGTCGGTTTGCTATTTTGGGAAGGGGCATATTCCTAGGAATATGCCACCACGTATGCCCTAATTGGAGACCTAGCCTCCCCTTTATAAGGAGCGCTAGGGCCTCTGTAGAAAGGGTTGGCATTTGAGTAGTTGGTTCCTTGGAGAAAGGTAGTGTTGAGAGTAAGAGAGCTTCTTCTTCCTCCTCTCCCCAATACAGCTCAAGGAGCATTGTAAACCTTGTGAACCTAGCGAATACAAAGCATCTGTGTGTGGAATCACCACACTATCCCTTCCTGGATTCCTCTAGTGCATATTGGCCCCACCTTTAGCCTATCCATGGCATCTGCCGTGACACCACCATGACAGTTGGCGCCCACCATGGGGCTAGCGGCGCTAGCAGGAGTAAAGATCCGAATGGGAAATCTCATCGGCAACGGCGAGCGCATCGTCTCTAGGCTCGTTCGGCGCTTTGGAGCACTGGAATACGTCGGCGACAATGCTGGTTGCTTCGGCAAACGACCTCTTCCGCTCACTGGCATCTTCGTCAAGCTTGGAGCTCACAAGATCTACGTCGCCGTCGATGTGTCGTGCGTTCACCCGCGGCACGTCGTCGAGGGAGGCGAGCCACCCCTTAGCGCGGCTCACGGGGCGTGTATCACTCGCTCCCCTAACTGCGCCGAGGTGATGATGACGGCGCCTGGCGCTGCCACAAGCAAGGATCCAGATCCGGAGGTAACACCCAAAGCACCAAGGAAAAGTAGGGGTCCTCCGCTAGAGAGGCTAGAGAATATGCTGCAGCAAGCAATAGATAGCTTGGCAAGTCCCATAGCACCTGTGGTAGATCCGGCTCAGGCATAGGCCGAGTTAGAGGAAACTAGGCAGAAAATACTAGAGGGTGCGAAAAAGATAGCCGCGGCTCAGCAGTCGTGGAACATGACACTGCGCGAGTACGCAAGGGCAAATAAGGTTGATGCTGTAAAAGTGAAGAGGAGAAACCTCATCAGTGAAATGAACAAAGAGGGTGATACTAGAGTCGAGGAATCAGAGAACATTCTGTCCGTGGGGTTGCAAGCACAAGACCCAGTAAAGAACCTCAGACGCGATGCATCCAGGAGTTAGAGGGTTTGACGGTGAAGCCCGGCAAAGACAGCAGGATAGGGTCAATGAGTTAGTTCGGATCGCTAACAGACAAAATGAAGAGTTGCTTAGGGCTAATCTGGCAAGGGCTGGGGCTTCCAAAGTCATTTATTCAGCGATAGGTAACCCGGAGAAATCTGCTGGAGCAGCATCGTCCCCTCATGGTGGCCCAAGAAGAGAGGAAGTGGTAACCTCGGCGAGGAGAAACAAACAGATAGTCCCCTACGACCCGGCAAGGGCAGGGAAAGGAAAAGCAGTGTAGGGAAATGAGGATCGACGAAGTGTCAGCCGAGGTGAAGCTGGCCGAGGTAACCGCGACCAAGGTAATGTCGGTCAGGGAAACGCTGTGAACGGCAATGCCGGACAGCACAACTCGGCGGGTGCAGGGCAACCGCAGCAGCGGAATATACCATGGCAAGAGCGAAGTGCCGGCCAAGGTATGCAATAGAGGCGCTCCACAAGAGCAAGATAGATACAATGATGGTGATTCGGAAATGGTGAACGCAGGATACCCTAGTTCGGACTATCACGTGATAGGGTCAAGGTTGGAAAGCAGGAACTTGATGCCTGACGACGCCAGGTTAAAACTAGATCAGCTCTATAGGTCGGAGCAGATTGAGGGGCAAGGTCCTCTGGGTCCAGCGTGCTTTGGGCCCCGGATCATGAAAGAACCTCCAGTACCTAACTTCCAGTTACCTAGAGGCACGAAAACATATGACGGTAGCACCAAGCCGGAGGATTGGTTGATCAACTACGCGACGGCGGTAAACATTGCTACAGGCAACTTGAGATGGGCTGTGAGATATGTACCTCGAGATCTGGAAGGGCCAGCAAGGGTATGGCTAAACAATTTGCCACCGGAAGTATTAATCGCTAGATCGATTTTGAGGAAATGTTTCGAGAATTTCTCAAGCACGTATCGAGGCCCAATAGGCCAGACCCTAGCAATGTGCAAGCGAGGCCAAATGAGACAGACTGAATTCAGAATTTTGGTGCACTATGCGAATTCATGTGAGGTGTGATCGAGTCACAGCCATAGCTTGGTTTGCGCAAGGGTACAGATATGCAAGCATGTGGCAAAGGTTATAAAGGACATGCCAACTACACTGGCAGAGACAATCCGATTGTTGATTCATATGCCTTGGGTGATCCGACTCAACCTAGGCTTGTGTCAAACGAGTCGAATGAGGAGTACTACCAGAGATGGAGCAGGTCATCCCGGAATGATGTCGGTAAGAGAAGAGATGATAGACCGGATTATAGGTACAGTTCGCAACAAGTTGCTGCTGTAAATCAAGACCAACCCGGAGCAGGGAGTAATCAGCATCAGATAACTGGAGGGCAACAGTGGACCCCAAGAAATGATGGCAAGAAAACTTGGACGCCCGAGCAAAAGAGACAGTGGCAAGAAAAGAAGGATCGGCTGAGGTATACATATGAGGCAATGTTGGATCAGCCATGCAAATTTCACACGCCAAATCCGAGTAACCCAGTGGGTCACACAACTTGGCAATGTGAGTGGATGAGGAAGATAGAACAAAGTGGTTCGGGGAATGCTCAAGCACCTCGGAACGATCAACCTCGGCAGGAGTTACCCCGGTAGCAATTACTCTCCGGAGCGAACACGCAACAGTTAATGTTGCCACCACCCCCGCCGAGGTATGAAAACCATGAGAGAAGGGATGCAAGGCACCTGTGGAAAATCAGCACCAGCCGGATCAAAGATATCCCGCAATGAGGGAGAAATGAATACAGAGAGCATCACCAGAGTTATGCGTGTTTACCATGGAGGACAGATAGAAAGAGCTTGCAGCGCCGACATATGGAAGTGAATGCGGTAATGCCGGCAGTGATGAGGTATATGCCTTGGTCGGATCAGGAAATTACGTGGAGTATCAAGGACCGTCCCAAGCTTATGCCTAGTCCCAGTTCGTATGCACTGGTGCTGGACCCAACGTTCATCGGGCCAAATATCAATGTGAGGTTTTCCAAGGTGCTAATTGACAATGGCAGCAGCATCAATATTATGTACGTGGATACAATGCGCAAGTTGGGTATCTTGGAGAACATGCTCCAGGCCACGAGAACAACTTTCCATGGTATTGTGCTAGGCATTTCCTGTGAACTCATTGGCAAGGTCCGGGTAGACGTGTTATTTGGCACAAGAGATAACTGTCGAACTGAAAATTTGGAGTTTGAGGTGGTGAACCTAGAGAGCGCGTATCACGGGTTACTCGGCAGGCCTGCCCTGAACAAATTCATGGCAAGTACTCACATCAGTTACCTGAAGATGAATTTGCCCGGGCTAAATAGAGTAATTACCATAGCAGGAGATTTCTGACGTTCCATTGAGTGTGCGTCAGCCGGGTCTAACCTGGTCGAGTCACTCGTGATCGCACAAGAAAAGAAAAAGATCCAGGAAGTGGCGGCATTGGCTCAGTCCGCACAGCAGTATATGCCGGTGCTGAGTAACCCGCATGGAAGTGTCTCATTTCAAGCAACTAAAGATACAAAGAAAGTGCCTGTTGATGATCTGTTCTTAGAGCGCACCGTAACGATTGGTGCCAGGTTAAATGACAAATAAGAAAAGCAGCCTCGTCAACTTCCTCCGTGAGAATCGGGATATCTTTGCTTGGTCCACACAGGACTTGCAAGGTGTTTCGAGGGAGTTGGACGAGCACTCTTTGAATGTGAGACCTGGAGCAAAGCCGGTGAAGCAACCTCTCCGCCGCTTCGTCGAAGATAGGAGAAAAGTCATTGGAGATGAGATAGCTCGGCTCCTAGCAGCTGGATTTATCATGGAAGTGCTTTACCCGGATTGGCTATCGAATCCGGTGTTGGTGGAAAAGAAGAAAGATGATCCGAATATGGCAGTGGTTTGCGTATGTGCATCGATTACACGAATCTAAATAAGGCGTGCCCAAAAGATCCATTCCAACTGTCCAGGATAGATCAAGTCATAGATTCTACTGCTGGGTGTGAACTATTGTCATTCATAGATGCATATTCTGGTTTCCACCAGATACCTCTGAACCCTAATGATCAAATAAAGACTGCTACGTGCATGGCTACGGCCGCTCTTCTCCATGCGGATATCCCCCACCTTACCGTGCGTGTTCCATCCCGCTTGGTTGAGGTTACAAATATGTATTGTATACTCTATATGCAACTAATCGATACCTTCATATCGCCACGACGAAAATGCAGTGTAATATCTGGGCTCTCGAAGAATTTGGGCCTATGCTGGAAGGATATATTGGTCCCAGGAGATTTCTTGCTATTTATTGTACTTCAGCACTATCAGGTCTGCCTTTTTATCACTACCGATAACAAGTAATGTTTTGGATCTTATATTATCTTCAATATACATAACTATGTACTGACTTTTCGTTGTTGTAACAGGTTCACTATTCAGTTACTGGTTTACCCCTGGATCTTCTGTCGGTGCATCAGGTGCTATTTGTGGATTGGTATGTCCAACTTTTGCTAAATAACTTTATTTCAGTAATGAAATAAAAATCTAAGGCTAGGGCATTCCCCTTTACAAAAATAAATTTGTTGGTTTTTTCATTTGTAAAAAATCAATCCAAAACGCCATTATGACAAACATACTTGGATTTTCTTGAATATTTCATCAACCTTTATCTTTGTGAGAAGATTGGTGCGCAAGCTGTTTATTCCTGGAGGCACCGAGAGACTTTGGAGAAAGCAGATGAGACTGTAGCGGGAATTGCTTTCCTAGTTGTCTCTAATCTGGTATTGGTTTACATATGCACTCGTTCGATTTTGATCTTTGTCTTTCTTTTTGGACTATTTGCTCATATGTTTTGTTTGACAGGTCATTGCCCTCTTCACAAAGAACCGCACTGACCACTGGGGTCATGTAGGTCTCCTAATTTATTTTCTTATCTTGCAAAAACTAAAAATGCTTAGCTTACACATGTCACCTTGTATTCTCAGTTAGGAGGTTTTCTTGGCGGGGCAGCTATGGAATTTTTTCTTGGTCCAGATGGGAAACAACGTGTTGCAACCGGTGGAGTGGTGGTGCTTGAAGACAAGCCGCCTGCGTGGTTCAGCCATTGAACAGTAGAAGGCCAATAATAGCTTGTACACTATACTGATGTTTACAAAGGTCTATGCTAAGTAGATGATGTGTTTATGAAGTGCAAATAATCACTCTAGCCATCACCCAATAAAACTCTTGTTCCTCCACGAACACATGGACCGTGTCTACACTTCCCTCGGAACACACGGATTTTGATGTACTGCTTAGATGACCTTCACCTATCAAAATACTCCGAAGTCAGCTTATGGTTATGTGTACTACTCAGGAGCTTATGGTTGAGCTTGGGGTGATACCTGGTTATGATTTGGGTTATGTGCTTATTGTAGTAACAATCGGGTACTAGGGCATGGTTATGTTCTAAGTAATTTCCTGATCTAGTCCATGTGATTGGTAGTGGATGGATATGCATTGACTGACTGTTGATCATTGAGTTCTCAAACATGATCCTTGTTAGGATCTAGCTAGATAACTTCCTAACATATACGTTTCTGAACATTCTAGTGGATGTTCCTGGTTGTGCTAAAGGTTTTGTTGTTGATAGCTTGATATAAATAGAATTAGCTAATTATTTGTATACAATCATCTCTAGTTTCTAATCTATTTGGAGTGTATGTTCTAATGGATACATAGGAATATATCTTGTGCATGTAGTTACATGGTATAATAGTTCATAAGCAGGAACAATTGGATTAATTGTTTATTCCTAGTGTTAATGGCCTGGTCTTAGTGTTAATATTGTACATATGTATTTCTGGAATACTAATAATAACATGATCTAGTTTAAATAATACAACATGCCTAATAGATTTGTATGTTACTTATTAGCCCCTATACTTTTAAAATAGAGAACACAAGTTGTATTATTGATACAAGGATTTATTTAATGTGTAGGAGTCTATAGATGGTGTTTCAATTTTTAAGGGATTGTTTGTTAGCTTTGCTTCTTCATTTGAACGATTTATTGATTTTATGTTTACATATCTGTCAATTCTAGGGCATGCTTGTGTTGGAAGGTGCAAGGTGGCCCCTCCTAGCCCCTTAACTTAATTCAGTTGAAGATTAGTAAGTTTTGGTTGCCTGTGTTCACCAGATCATGTGCATACAGATCTGATCCTGAAATAGTATGGATGTGGTTGATTGCTCCCTCTTCGACAGATCTGATTGCTGTCCAACAGCACTACATATTTTTGTTGTATGCATTTATTATTCTTTCCTCTCAAGCTAATAAGAATAGATGATGCATGATCTAGTTTATGCTCTTAAGGAATTTCTACATGATGCCCTTTGTAGCTTGTTACTTGATCCTTCTAGTGATCTGATTATTCTTTGGAGCTTGTTTCTTTTCTAGAGGTTGTCCTTCTGGATTCTGAATAATCTCCTAGTGGTTAGCTTGATCAACAGCTGGTGCAATCCTTCTCCTCCCAGCTCCTAGCTTGATCTACTTGATTTTCTCCTGCTATTCTTCTGGTAGCCTTCTCCTCCTTGCTTCTTGGTGATTCCAAAAATCTTGTTGTAGGTTTGTGGCTATCCTAGTGGATAAACCTATTGATGGATCAGTGTCGGTGCCAGAAAAATGCTGGTGCGATATTGATGTAGAGCTCGTTGGGAACCCCAAGAGGAAGGTATGATGAGCACAGCAGCAAGTTTCCCTCAATTATGAACCAATGTTTAATCGAACCAGTAGGAGCAAGGAAACACCCTAAAGGTGTTGCTAGCTAAGCCTTGGCAGCGCGCACTACCGGTGCTAGTAGCAACGTGGAGACGTGCACAACACAACCACAGAACTTTGTCCCCAACTTGCGATGAGGTTGTCAATCTCACCGTGTTTTGCGGAAAACAAAGGATTAAACGTATCGAATGGAAAGAAGTAATAGTTTGCAGAAAGTAAACACAAAGAAGTAAATAGTTTGTAGATTGTATGTAAAGTAAAGGACCGGGATCCATAGTTCACTAGAAGTGGCTCTCTCCTTAAGATAGATAACATGTTGGGTGAAAAAATTACAGCGAGGCAATTGACAAATATCGAGAAAGCAATACATGCATATACTAATCATCTTGACTTCTTTGAGACTTGATTGGGCATTGCAACATTATATATAGACCGCCATCCAACTGCATCAATGACTAATAATCCACCTTCAGGTTATCATCCGAACCCCCTCCAGTATTAAGTTGCAAGCAACAGATTATTGCTTTACGAATTACGTGTAAAGTAAACAATATGATTGTTCTATGAATAAAGGATTGTTGTTTTCTCCCTAGTAGCAACAGCACATCTAGTACCTTAGAGATTTCTGTCACTTCCCAGTTACGGAGGCATGAATCCACTATCGAGCATAAATACTAACTCTTGGAGTTGCTAGCATCTACTTGACCAAGATAGCTACTAACAACGGAAAGCATGCAAGATCACAAATAACAAAGACATGATAGAATCAATAATCAATCTGAAATAGCATCTCAATATCCATCGGATCCCCGCAAACACACAGCATGCAGAATTACAAATAGATGATCTTGATCATGAACGGAGCTCACAAGATCTAAACATGAAAGCACAAAGGAGGAGAACCAGCCATCTAGCTACTACATGGATCCGTAGTCCAAGGATGAACTACTCACGCATCACACCGGAGGCTTGCATGGTGATGAAGAAGGCCTCCAGGGTGAATTCCCCTCTCCGGCAGGGTGCCGGGAAGAGCTTCAGATCCCTCCCGATCTAGGGATGGAGATAACGTTGGCTATAGACTCTTTCGTGGATTTTTGATCGGGCACTTAGGGTTTTTGTCCCGAGGGCAATATATAGGCGGAAGGAGATGCTGAGGGGGTGCCGGAGGCGGCCATACCCCCCCCCCTAGCGCGGGTCAGGCTGGGCCATGCGGCCAGGTGGTGTGGTGGCCCCCTAGCCCCTCTCCGTCTCGTATTCTGGCATCTGATGACTTCCGGAAAAATAGGCACTTTGGCTTTTGTCCCGTCCAATTCCGAGAATATTCATTTTCTGACTTTCCTGGAACCAAAAACAGAAGAAAACAGGCAGCTGGCATTGTGGCTCTTGTTAATAGGTTAGTCCAAGAAATCATATGAAATGTACTCCAAATTTGGAACAAAATACAATAAAGTGGTTAAAACCAAGCATGGAACATCAAAAATTATAGATACATTTGCAATGTATCACCTATATGCTCGTTGATAGATCTTGCATGTAGTTGATAGATAGGTACTGGTGCGATTTTTCTGAGGAGAGGGGAATGTGGTGCAGCTGAGAGGTGGGTGTGTTTCTGTACAACTATTATGCTTTCTTCTTTTATATTGATGTACTACTCCTCCTCTCTCTGTGATGTTAACAACACAGCAGTTTGCATGTGGTGATGGTTGATACGTCCATTTTGCATCACTATTCTATGTCTTAATTCACTATTATTCATTGATATATTTCGTATTAAGAGGTGATACTTATGTTATTTCATCTGTTTTTGCATGGTTGATGAATTTTGAAGCATGGACCACTGCAGTCAGGATTCTGATGGAAAAGGTGCTGTTTGGAGGCAAAATTCGCGAAGATCAGAAAATCCGAGAAAATATACAGAAAATCCTATTTTTCTAGAAGACTAAGGATTCCAGAAGACGGAGTGGAGATGGGCCACAGGCGGGCCACACCACTCCATGGCGCGGGCAGCCCTAGGCCGCGCCAGGAGGTGGTGTGGCCACCCTGGCCCACTCCAGCCTCTCTCCTCTGGCGTATATCATCCTCTCGAAACCCTAAGACTCAGGGAGCGACCACAGAAAGATTCCGCCGCCTCTGCGGGGCGGAAAACACCGAGAGAGAAAGATCTCTCGCGCAGATTTCTGGCGAGGAATTACTTCCCGAAGAGGGGAGATCGTCGCCATCAACACCACCATCAAGCTAGACTTCATCGGGATCATCATCGTCATCACCACCATCATCACCATCAGCACCCTCATCACCATCTCCATATTGCTGTAACAATTGGTTGAATCTTGCATTAGTTCATAGGAGAAACTTTCCCGGTGTTGATTACTCCTTGTAGTTGATGCTATTGAGTGAACCGTTGAATTATTGTTTATGTTCAGATTGTTATACATCATTATTCCATCTCTGATCATGATCCGTATGATGTCTTGTGAGTAGTTCGTTTTGTTCTTGAGGACATGGGAGAAGTCTTGTTGTTAGTAGTGGAGTTGTGTTGAGAGAGATTCAATAGATTGTTATTTAAGTTGTGGTGTACTTCTTCTAGTGGTGTCATGTGAACGTCGACTACATGACACTTCACCTATATGGGCCTAGGGGAATGCATTGTGTATTTGGCTACTAATCGTAGGGGTTGCCGGAGTGACAGAAACCTGAACGCCTGTTAGGAAACCAATGCACAAGGGACGTAAGGGTCTTATTGTTTAAAGTTGTGGTTAGGTTTCTACCTTAATTACTTTCTTGTGCTTATGGATGTTTGCAAGGGGTATTATCACAAGTATGTATTATTCTTGGATGGGGCGGTACATTAGCACAGGTTCACCCACACAACACTTAGCAAGCTAAAGAAGATTAATCAACTATATGAAGCGAAAGCACTTGACAGTCTTCCAATGTGTCCTCGAGAACGTTTGGTCATCTTAAGTAATACAACCGGCTTATCCTTTGCTGCATAAAGGATTGGGCCACTTGCTGCATTTATTCCTACTGTCTTCTATTTACTCGTGCTTTGTTTACTTGCTTTATCAAAAACCCCTAAAAATCCGTTTGCTAAGTATTTGCAGAGATTCCTGATCCATACCACTAGCCAGCACCTTCTGCTCCTCGTTGGGTTGGACACTCTTACTTATCGAAAATACTGCGATACACCCCCTATACTTGTGGGTCATCAAGACTATTTTCTGGCGCCGTTGCCGGGAGTGAAGCGCTATTGGAGAATGGAACTGGTAAAGGAAACTTCTACTGTGAGTATTGTTTACTTCTGCTAGTTGCTTTATTTTCGTTATGGATAATTCGCTGAGTTTCTTATTTGGTAATGCTACTACCACTGCTAAGGTAGTAGATAAGCCACCACCTGCTGAGAATGATGTTTTCAAAATACCTACAAGAATTATTGATCGTGTTATGGATAACTACTATGTTGGGGATGGAACTGTCCATCCCAGTGATCATTTGCTCTTTATACGCGAATTATGCGGGTTGTTCAAGTGTGCAAGTATTACTACAGATCAAGTCAAGAAGAAGTTATTCTCATTATCACTGAAAGGAAGAGCTGAGGAATGGTATAAGCTGCTGAAGAATGGTCAAGCTCTGGAATGGGAGGAAATAGTACCTCTCTTTTATTCAAAGTTTTATCCTCCTAGTGAGATTCATAAAGATCGGAATCAAATATACAACTTTTGGCCTCTTGATGGAGAGAGTACAGCTCAAGCTTGGGGGAGATTGAAGTTACTAATGCTCAAATGTCCCATTCATGAGCTCCCCAACAATATTATTATCAATAACTTTTATGCAAGGCTTTCTCTACATGATAAAGATTTATTGGATGCTTCTTGTGCTGGATCATTCACTCGCATGGAAGAAGAAGCTAAATGGGATCTTCTGGACCGTACTCAAGACAATGCTGAAGCTTGGGAGAATGACAAAGGTAGAAAGTCAGGTATAAATTATGATTATGAATGCATTGAATCTTTTATAGGAACTGATGACTTTCAAAATATTAAAAATGCTTATGGTCTAGACTCTCAAGCTATTGCTTCTTATTTTAAGGATTTTGCTTCCTACATTGAAGTGCCTAAAAAGAAGTGGAATAAGTATCATGAACCTTATAAAGATATTGCTAAGAGTGTTCCTACAAGAAATACTGAAGTTTATACTGCTAATCATGTTTTACCTGAATCTTATATTGAGAAAATGCCTTTTCTAGTTAAGGTAAAGGAACATTCTATGATAGCTAGTATGGTTAATGAAAGTACAAATAAAGCTGTTGAACCTGATAAACAAATGGTTGATGAATATATTATAGCAAATGTGAAAGACTTTGTCACTAAATATGAAAAAGAGGGACACACTATCCTTTGTAAGGATACCTCTAATATTGTTTCACAAAGTAGTGTTATGAGAGCTAGTATTCATGTGTTTTCTATTAGAATAAGTGATCATTGCTATGATGGCCCTTGTGATAGCTATATTGTTAAGTTTATGCATGATACTGAAAGTTACTATGAGAGAGAGAAAAGTGTTATGTATCTCAATAATCTCAAGTTTCCTCGTTTTATGCTGAAAGTTTTGATGTTGCACTTCTTTTGCCTTCTTATGCTAGTGGTTTCTGGTTTCAACAACTTGTTTATTTACAAAATTCCCTTGCATAGGAAGTGGGTTAGACTTAAACGTGTGTATTTTTGCTTCTTAATGCTCCTTTTCGACTCAATTCATATTCCTATGTGAGCATCATCAAAATTATCATGCCCATCTTAATGGCTATAAAGAAAGAGCTTTTTTGGAGACAACCCAATTTGTTTTTGCTTTCAGTTTGTTTTTGTTTCTTTGAGTCTTGGAAGTTATTACTTCGGTAATAACCGCTCCTTATCTGTTTTGTTTGGTTTTTGTGTCAAGATCAACCTCTAATGAGAGAGAAGTACTATTTGGGGAAGTTGCTGTCCCGAAACAGATTTTTGTGCTTCACCGTAAATATTCGTGAGAGATATCTGTATGTCGGATTGAGCTGTAATTGTTTGTGCTTCTGCCCCAGGTTGTTATTTAACTTTCGTTAGTTTTGCACTTTTTGATTTGAGCAACAGAAGATTTTCGGAAAAATTGATCTTTACCTGCTGGTCTGTTTTGACAGATTTTGCCACTCTTGCATTTGCTTCTTTATTCGATTTCCTTTTTGAATTATTTTTGGGTTTTCGGAAGGAGTTGCTACAGTAGCTTATGTTTTGATGGTTTTCAATTGAAGTTGGACTCAAAAGGTTTTATCACTTCATATATACTAATGTTGCTAATGAGAACTGTGTGAAGTTTTGTGTGAAAGAAATTTCCAGGTAGTGGAGATAATGGTGTAATAAGGAAGAGAAGGGTTTTATGACTCAAGTAATAAGTGTATCAAGATGAAGATATCGATGATATTCAAGTGATGATTTTGGAAGAATCTACTAGATACCAAATTCAGATACCTGCAGAGTCTGTTTTCAAATAGGTAACAGTTCTGGTAAGAAAAGTTCCGCGAAAATACTATCCAACTATATTTTTTCAGTTTTTAGTCCCTAATGAAAGCTACGGAGCAAAAGAGGGACGGAAACGGAGCTAGGGTGGCTCACACCACCCTGTGGCGTGGGCCCTCCCCTGGCCGTGCCACCAGGTGGTGAGTCCACCCCGGACTCCGCCTCCGACTCGTTTTCTCCCAGTACCCTCCTTTTGATATGAAACTTCGTAATATATAACCCCCCGGATCTTCCGAGGTTCGTATATCGTGTTTTCGTTTCGATCTGTTTCTGCCAGGACATACTCTTTGAAAGCTTAGAAGCACAATGGTGTCCGCCAAGGATAAAGGGAAGGAGCCTATGGAGGAAGACCTCCAAGACCCCGGGAAGGAGAAGGAGATCAAGAGTGAAGGTGAAGAGGAGGCAAAGCACACCGCACTACTGCTGTAAGCATTGGAGTGGTGGCAAATCCAGCCATTGGAGGGAAGCCTCCTCATCACCGTTCAGATCCCTGGTCACTTCCTCCACGCACCAAGAATCCTTTCCATACCCTTATCCATGAGCATCAATACCAGAATATGCCCAAAGGGAAATTACCCTCCAATTGGGATTTGCCTCGTTCTAGCCATGCAGGAAAAGAAGACATCAAGGAGGAAGAGTGGGGAAAGAATAGCAAGAGCTGGAATTCTCAACACGACATGATCATGAGCCGCATTGAGCAAAACTCACAGCTGATTCGTAATCTCACCTTCGAGATTGAGGACTTGGGGAAATTGATCAGAGAGCTCATCGAGAGGATACCACCACCACCGAAGGAGTAATTCGTCATCAGGTTTGGCATCCCCTTGGTTTGTTCCAAGATTGGGGGAGTGCCGCGGTATCACATCACTATCTTCTATCATTTTACCTTATTAGTAGAGTCATATCATGAATAGAGGAGTTATTATGTAGTATGGTTTGCATTATGGAAGTGTCCCCTCTCTCGTTAGATATGTATCCCTTGGTGTGAGTTGCCGTTATGGAATATTAATGAGAAGTTCTATCATTCACTCATTTTCATAGCTTATATTAGTTTTCAATTCGTGGTTATATGATTGATCTTGTTGTTAGCATTGGTATCACTTTGGGATCATTGAGTTAATTTAGTTGGTTTTGGAAAACCTGGCTCGGTCAGTAGCAACACTATTTTTGAGAGTTGAATGAAAAAGATAAAAGTACTCTAAAGAAAAATAATTTCATCATCTTTCTTTCTTGATTTGCTCATAAGTTTAGTATTCTCTAGTTAAGATCTTTTGTGCTTCCAAGGAAGATTGCATGTTTGTCTTTATCACTTGTATGTTTGATTGTTTCCTTCAACTCTTATACTTTCTACCCAACCTTGCTAGCCAAAAACCTGTACTGAGAGGGAATTCTTCTCGTGCATCCACTCCTTTAAACCAAAACCTTTGCCATTTGTGTCCACCATACCTACCTAGTAGCATTATTGTTATTCCAAGTAAATTCTTGTTTTCTCTACCTCCCAAATTAAACTTGTTATGTGAAAATTAGTGACTAAAAGCTCTCACGAACTTGATGGCACACTTTACTTTCTTGCATTTAATAAACTTGAACCATTGTGCTCATCTATGTTGCGTATATGCTTGTGATTTGTAAGTTGTGAATTAGCAGAACCATGTTGTCATGGGGAACGCTTTCAACATTGCATTGGTACTTTGTACCAAGTTGATATCATGTTCTTTTGTCTATGGATGTCATCGATGTGAAATGAAAGGGGAGCTTGTAAGTCCATGGAGTTATGCATGTGTGTTAGAGAAACACCTGGGCCGCTAGTCTAATCCATGCTGACATGGTGGAAACCTGCAGCGTAACCATAACGAGTATCTATGAAGCATTCTTCTTATAAAAAAAGAGATAGAGATTGAGAAAAAGAGAAAAAAAAGAGATATTATGAAAAGAGGAAAGAGAGAAAAAAGCACCATATTCCCATGGTAAATAAGAAGATTGCTGAGATACTTGTTGTCTGCTTGCCTTGTCATTTTGATATGGGGATTCTTCCGTATCATCAGGCAAGGCGTACCCCGTTGGCGGTTCTCAATGATAGACATATGCTTACGATGACAAGAACTTACCGGTGACTAAACTTGAGTAGCATGAGGGGCGGCCCTCGTATTCAAGGGACATGAGATTCTCAACTTACAACTTGTCAATGCATATCCTCAAATTTGATCACTTTAACCTTAATCACCTAAAGATGCCTATGATAGGGGCAATGAGAGCTGAAAGCTAGTAAGTATCATAATTTTTGGGAGCTCTTTATGAGACTTGCAATCCCTGATTCCCTCTGCGAAGGGCCTTTCTTTTACTTCGTAGTTGAGTCAGTAAACCTACTCCCTTCTACCTCAACAAGTATTTTGAGTTGATGTGTTTCATTCATTCATATGATGATTTATTCAATCGTGTTTCTTATGTTCCTTGTTTTGCACATTGCTCTTATCTTGATGTTTACTACTTTGAAAGCTATCTTTGAAAACCAGCAGTTTGTGAACTCCAGCAAATTATCAACTATTCTTTGACCAAAAGCTAAGTTTGTCATTACCAATTATGATTTACTTTATGTATCTTTATTGCATTTCCTTTACCTATTACAAGCTGAGTTATATAATAGTGAGTTGTCTTCTATTATGATCTATGCTTTTGATGAATGTGATGCTTCTTGTCCGTATTTTTTTATCGACTCTTCACTCCATAAACCTGAGGCCATGTTTACTGAGCTCCGTTTCGCTTGGGGACAAGCGAAGTCTAAGCTTGGGGGGAGTTTATACGTCCATTTTGCATCACTATTCTATGTCTTAATTCACTATTATCCATTGATATATTTCGTATTGAGAGGTGATACTTATGTTATTTCATCTGTTTTTGCATGGTTGATGACTTTTGGAGCATGGACCGCTACAGTCAGGATTCTGATGGAAAAGGTGTTGTTTGGAGGCAAAATTCACGAAGATCAGAAAATCCGGGAAAATATACAGAAAATCCTATTTTTCCAGAAGACTAAGGATGCCAGAAGACGGAGTGGAGATGGGCCACAGGGGGCCCACACCACCCCATGGCGCGGGCAGCCCTAGGTCAGGCCAGAGGTGGCGTGGCCACCCGGGCCCACTCCAGCCTCTCTCCTCTCGCGTATATCATCCTCCCGAAACCCTAAGACTCGGGGAGCGACCACAGAAAGATTCGGCCGCCTCTGCGGGGTGGAAAACACCGAGAGAGAAAGATCTCTCCTATGCATGATTTCTGCCAGGGGAATTCCTTCCCGAAGAGGGGAGATCGTCGCCATCAACACCACCATCAAGCTGGAATTCATCGGGATCATCACCACCATCATCACCATCAGCACACTCATCACCATCTCCATATTGCTGTAACAATTGGTTGAATCTTGCATTGGTTCATAGGGGAAACTTTCCCGGTGTTGATTACTCCTTGTAGTTGATGCTATTGAGTGAACCGTTGAATTATTGTTTATGTTCAGATTGTTATACATCATTATTCCATCTCTGATCATGATCTATATGATGTCTTGTGAGTAGTTCGTCTTGTTCTTGAGGACATGGGAGAAGTCTTGTTTTTAGTAGTGGAGTTGTGTTGGGAGAGATTCAATAGATTGTTGTTTAAGTTGTAGTGTACTTCTTCTAGTGGTGTCATGTGAACGTCGACTACATGACACTTCACCTATATGGGCCTAGGGGAATACATTGTGTATTTGGCTACTAATCGTAGGGGTTGCCGGAGTGACAGAAACCTGAACCCCCGTTAGGAAACCATTGCACAAGGGACGTAAGGGTCTTAGAGTTTAAAGCTGTGGTTAGGTTTCTACCTTAATTACTTTCTTGTACTTACGGATGTTTGCAAGGGGTATAATCACAAGTATGTATTAGTCTTGGATGGGACGGTACATTAGCACAGGTTCACCCATACAACACTTATCAAGCTAAAGAAGATTAATCAACTATACGAAGAGAAAGCACTTGACAGTCTTCCCATGTGTCCTCGAGAACATTTGGCCATCTTAAGTAATACAACCGGCTTGTCCTTTGTTGCATAAAGGATTGGGCCACTTGCTGCATTTATTCCTACTGTCTTTTATTTACTCGTGCTTTGTTTACTTGCTTTATCAAAAAACCCTAAAAATCCGTTTGCTAAGTATTTGCAGAGAATTCCTGATCCATACCACTAGCCAGCACCTTCTGCTCCTCGTTGGGTTCGACACTCTTACTTATCGAAAATACTGCGATACACCCCTATACTTGTAGGTCATCAATGGTGCTGCTTGCAAGTGGGTCTAAGATGGTGCTTGTCACCAAGTACCTCTTTTCCTCCTACTAGTGCAAGCCACGACTGAGTTCTTGCTCTTATCCTACTAGATCTACTTATTTTCTTTTGTTGCTTCCAAGTGAAATAACAATGGTTGGGATTGTTGTTTATTCATAGATATATTTATTGGTTTAATTAATTTAATTTGATGACTAATATAAGTGACTTTAAATGGTGGCTGAATAGTGTGGCTTTAATATTTATTAAGTAACAACTTAATTACTAGTGTGAAATGATCTATAAAGACCCAAGTTGACCCATTTATCTTATTGATTCCTAAGTTCAGAATAATTCTACTTCTAACTTATTTGAATGTTTATGTTGTAGGTGAAGAAAGAGAAGAAGATGACCAAGATTGTTCAAGATCAACTTAGTTTAGGATTTCTTATTTTGTTCTTTTAGTAATCTTGTAAATTATTTATTGGTTCATATAAGATTCATTTGTGGCTTTGTAATACTACATTCATTTATTATAGACTTATTTTATTTCTTTGGTCTATTGTAGTATTTGATTCTTATTATTATTGTCTCTCTCATATACTTGTATTATTAAATATTATGGAAATGTAATACATTATTATTTTTTGAAGAATAATTCCAATGTGTTGTTTAAGTCATATGTATTGTGGTGGTCTACTTTCACTTCATATACCTATTGTAAATTCCAATTCCATTTCAAATTTCACATTTAAATTCTTATTATCATTCATATTGTTTCCCTCAAAACACAGATGTGCCAAAAAGGTCATGTCGAAATCTTTTCAGACTTTCTCGATGTTCCCATCAAGACAAGAGAGATATCGATCCCTCTACAGCTTCTTTAGTTTTGCACGAAAATTCCCCGGATTTTCTTATGCATGAATACAGTGCACACACATGTGTCCTCTCTATTCCTAGGTGCTAATCATGGGATATTACACTTAGTCAGCAAATTTACGTTTATAAAGTTCTCCATTGTTTTAATATGCATGATGCAAAGTCGATAGTACTCTGCTGTCCTCACTTTAAATTTTCAGCATTATAATGTCCTAGCTCTGATGAAGATATTGAGTACATGTCTTGAGTTCCTTATTCTAGTGTTGTTGGTTCCTTGATGTATGCCATAGTTTGTTTTCGTCCTGATTTATCATATGCTAGGAGTTTGGTGAGTCGTTACATGGCTAATCCTGGTAATGAACATTGGAAAGTTGTTTAGTGGATTTTCAGGTACCTTCGTGGCACATCAAATGCTTTCTTAAAGTTTGGCAAGACTGGTGAGAGACTCGCAGGCCATGTGGATTCAGATTTTGCTGCCGATTTGGATAAGAGGAGTTCCCTCACAAGTTATGTGTTCATGGTAGGTGGATGTGCTATGAGTTGGAAGGCAATGTTGCAGCCAGTTGTTGCTTCATCTACAATCAAAGCAGAATATATGGCTATTGCTGAAGCTTGCAAAGAGTCTGGTTGGTTGAAAGGTTTGTGTGTTGAGCTTTGTCAGGATGATTCTTGCATTAACCTGCTCTTGGATACCAAAGTGTTATATACCATGAGAGATGTTCCATGAGAGAACAAAGCACATTGATATCAAGTACCATTATGTGCATCATGTTGTTGCACAAGGTACACTAAAGATATGCAAGATAAGTACTCATGATAATCATGTTGATATGATGACAAAGCATGTTCCTATTGCTAAGTTTGAGTTATGCTCAAGCTTAGTTGGTATAACTATTTAGCCCAAGTGGTTGTTAGCGCCGAAAGTGTTTTCTTTGTTTGTTTAGGAAGATTATTGTTGTTGATGCTACAAGAAGGAATTTGTATCAAGGTGGAGTTTGTTGAAGTATGATCCAAATTCTATTAAGGAGGATAACTTTTGATGGAGTAGAGCGAGGCCTGTCGCTGGAGGCTTGGGCCGATCGTTGATGACCTAGGTTACCACTGTTATATATACCTCTTGTAAGTCGTCGGCTGGGATTAGTTGCACCTGTGAAAATCTCCGGAGTTGTGTAAATACTCCCTGTTATAGTGAAGATTCGCTGGCAGGCGCCCGTGGTTTTTCCCTCTCTTTGTTGGAGAGGGTTTTCCACATTAAACCCCTTGTCGTGATCTCATTTTTCATTCTTCATTATTTTATTGTCGCGATTCTAACAAGTGACCAAGCTCTAAGACCGTACTCGGTCGACCGAGCTCTAGCAATCCTCGATAAAACAACTACGAATCGACACACCGCTTTCTCATGCATCAGACCTGATTTTTTTCGAAATGGGGGTGAAACCCCGGCCTCTGCATCCTAGGATGCACACAGCCTCATTTATTAATAAAGAGTCAAAAGTACAAAAGTTACTGATCAGAGATCAGCTAAAACATAGATGGTTGATACATACACCAACCATTTGAAAAGCACTAGACAAACTGACAGCGAAAAGCCTACAAAAGCTATTCATCTCTCAATCTACTAGCATGACACCACATACCTAGGTAGTAGATATCCTGAGTAACCATCACCAGACGGTTGCACCCAGAGACCATCATATCCCGTTGATGCTCCAGGAGTAAAAAAGCCTAGAGTTGGATCCAAAGGAGTCACCGTAGTAATAACCTACAAAAAAATGAACTCGGGCCTTGTTAAAAATAATATCATTGCGACATTTCCAGATAGACCAACATAAAGCAGATACCCCTATACGTGTTCTATTTTTGTCAGTCTTATCTATCCCATTCAACCAATTCCCAAACATATTAGTGATATTAGCTGGAGGTGGGAGATTATATGTAAAGAAAAAGATGCGCCAAATAATCTTAGCAAAGGGCATGTTAAAAAAAGGTGCTCAATAGTTTCTTCCTCATCACAAAAACAACACTTCTTGCAACCATACCAATTCCTTCTCGAAAGATTATCTTTAGTTAACAAAACCTTGTTATTTAAAAACCACATAGAGATCTTAATCTTAAGTGGTAATTTAAGCTTCCAAAGATACTTTGTTGGGAGTCTCTGATGATCATTCATGAGATCCTCGTACATAGATTTAACCGTGAAAACCCCATCCACCGTTAATTTCCATTTAAAAGTGTATGGTACATTAGATAGATAAACTTGCATTAATCTCTGGCAAAGATGTAGCCATACATCCCAGTTAGTCACAATCAAATTCCTCCTAAAGCCAATATTAAGAGGATTGTGAGATAAAACCTCATTAACAGAGACATGCTTTCTATGCACTAAATTATATAAGGTAGGATATTGTTGAGCCAGCGGCACCTCCCCTAACTAAACATCCTTCCAAAACCTAGTCGAAACCCCATCCCCAATCTAAAAAAACCTATGTTAAAGAAACTATCTTTTACATGCATTAGGCCTTTCCAAAAAGGAGAATCCGTCGGCTTAGCTTGAACCTGTGCCAAGGTCTTATTCTTAATGTATTTATTATGAAGTAATCCTTGCCATACTTCTTGTTCAGTTCTAAAACCTCTATCCCCAATCCACCCTGATCTTTGGGTGTACAAACAATATTCCACTTGGTTAGTCTATATTTCTTTTTATGTTCATCACTTTGCCAAAAGAATCTTGAATGATATAAGTCTATTTTTTTCCTAACACCCTTCGATATTTCCAAAAAAGACAACATAAACATAGGCATACTTGTTAGTACCGAGTTGATTAGCACTAATCTAACCCCATACGACAATAATTTACCTTGCCAACACCCAAGCTTTTCTTCAAACCGATTCTCTACCGGATTCCACTCGGAATTTCTGAGCCTTCTATGATGAATGGGTACCCCAAGGTACCTAAATGGCAAGGATCCCGATTCACACCCGAAAATATCCCGATATTCCTGCTCCTATTCCCTTGCCTTCCCAAAACAATAAATCTCACTTTTGTGAAAGTTTATCTTAAGGCCCGACAACTTCTCAAAGATGCATAAGATAAGTTTCATATTTACCGCCTTACTCAGGTCATGCTCCATAAATAAGATTATATCATCTGCGTACTGTAAAATAGGTAAACCCCCTTCTACAAGATGAGGGATTAGACCACCAACATGGCCTTCCTCCTTAGCTCGAGCTATTAGGATAGCCAACACATCCACCACTATGATAAAGAGCATTGGTGATAGTGGATCTCCCTGGTGAACTCCCTTCTTTGTCTGGAAAAATGCCCAATTTCATCATTTACTCTAATGCCTACACTTCCCCCTTAGATAAAACCGGTAATCCATCTACACCATAAAGAATCGAAACCCTTCAACTGAAGGGCCTGCATTAAAATTTTCCATTTGACTTATCATAAGCTTTTTCAAAATCAATTTTGAAAATCACGCCCTCTAACTTTTTGTGTGAAGCTCATGAATAGTCTCATGCAAAGTAACTACCCCCTCTAGGATATGTCTGCCAGGCATGAAAGCAGTTTGCGTAGGACGAATGACCTTGTGAGCAATCACAGAGATACGATTTATCGCTACCTTAGTAAAGATTTTAAAGCTAACATTCAGAAGATAAATCGGTCTGTACTGAATCTGAACCGCATTTTCTTTCTTAGGTAAAAGCGTAATGACCCCAAAGTTGAGCTTGAATAAAGGTAACGCTGGACCTATAAAGAGCATAAACACGCTCAGGCTTGAGACCTCTATATCAGTGAAGTGTTGGATTTAGAGCAAGTACAATCTGGTGACGGTGGCAGTCCTTTTTATCTCTACCTATTATATATGTTAGCTATTAGATTGGCTCTAACTGATATGGCCAGGATTTATAGCCAGCAGTTGACTTTACTATTACCATTGCTCTTATGGACTTATAGTAGTATGATTTGAAGATAGAGCTCCTGAAACAGTGGAATATTAATAATAGAACTGAATAATACTCCCTCGATATTAGTTGACTTAAATTTTTCTAGATTCGAATGCATCTAGCACTAAAACATGTCTAAATACATCTGAATCTAAACAAATCCAAGTCAACTAATATGGATCGGAGGGAGTAGTATAAACAAGCGCTAGCAGAGCGCGTGAAAGAACTATGAGGGGCGTCCGACGATTGCGTCCTGCTATCGGACTCCGTCTCCGTTATGGAGTATGTATATCTCGACAGAACTCTACCAACCATATATATAGCCTGCCTATATGAACAAGCGGATCCAATCCAAGGCGTGGCAAGCTAGACTAGACTAGATGGGACGGAGAGACCTGGCGGCGCTCTTGCCAGAGGAAGTGCTCGCTGACGTGCTTCGGCTTGTGGCGGCGCCGCTCTGGCTCGCCATCTCCCGCTGCGTTTGCAAGGCCTGGCGAGCCATCATCGACTCTGAGGGCGAAGCCAGGAAAAAAAGTTCATTGGTGTCATTGCTTTGAATTTACAGGTGTCATTTCTAATTTTTAAGAGTATTGCTTCACAGACAAAGGAGAATTGTAAAATTCCATCGGTGTCATTTGACACCAATGAATACATGCTAGCTCCGCCCCTGCACACAGAGCTTCGGTTCAGCGGATCTTTGTCCAATTCGAGTGCCTCCCGTTCCCTGAGTTCTTCTCCTGGCCCCCGTCGCCATGCCACCCTGCGGCCACCAACGGCAAACTCGACTTCCTGCCATCTGCCGACAAGGCTCGTTCGGACACCCACTATTATTCCATCAAGGATCACTGCAATGGGCTCCTCTTAGTCACGGTTGAGCATCCTGCCGCCACGTACAACGCCGCCTTCTTCGTGGTTAACCCAGCCACACGACGTTGCTGGCATAATCTGCCACCGTGCCATGCAACCAATACTGTTCATTATTTCGATTACCGTGAGTATCTGCCTTCGATCCCATGGTGTCATCTCACCACCTAGTGTTTCGGATTCCATATTTGTTTACTCCTTGGGGATATCCGCGCGATCCCCTCGAGGAGGCGTCCGAATGGCCACCATCTCTCTATAAGTTGGATGTATTCTCATTACAGACGCCTCGGTGGGAGGACAGGTTGTTTCTTAGAGAAGGCGATGTCGCTGGGACCGTCGAAAACACACGCGACCCGCTTGAATATTTGGGTTACAAACAATCACTCATGTCAGTCTGCTCGCAAGGATCACTCTACGTTCACTGCCATACTGATTTTGTTATGAGGTACACACATGTTTTTTACATTAATAATATTTTTTATTCGAGTGAGCATGTTTGTTCTCGTACCAATCAGACTTTCTCAATTCTATGAATTCTTAAGAGACTACTAAGGCACGGCTAGTGGCCAAGGGATACACTCAAAAAGAAGGTGAAGACTTCTTTGACACTTACTCACCTGTTACCAGATTGGCCACCATTCGAGTACTACTTTCATTGGTTGCCTTTCATGGTCTTATCGTTCATCAAATAGATGTTAAGACAGCTTTCTTAAATGGAGAGTTGGATGAGGAAATTTACATGGATCAGCCAGATGGCTTTGTGGTAAATGGTCAAGAAGAAAAGGTGTGCAAATTGTTGAAGTCTTTATATGGCCTAAAACAAGCCCCTAAATAGTGGCATGAGAAGTTTGAAAGAACTTTAACCACTAGCTGCAGGATTTGCTGTAAATGAAGCTGATAAATGTGTGTACCATCGGCATGATGGGGGTGAAGGAGTCATCATTTGTTTGTATGTTGATGACATACTGATTTTCGGAACCAACCTTAATGCAATTAAGGAAGTGAAGGATTTCTTATCTCGTTCGAGATGAAAGATTTGGGTGTAGCTGATGTTATCCTGAACATCAAGCTATTGAGAGATGATGATGATGGAATTACATTGCTTCAATCCCACTATGTGGAAAAGGTCTTGAGTTGTTTCGGGTATAGCGACTGCAAGTCTTCTCCTACACCGTATGATCCTAGTGTGACGATTCGAAAGAATCGAGGAAATACTAGAGAGCAACTGAGATACTCTCAAATTATTGGCTCGCTTATGTATTTAGCTAGCGCCACTAGGCCTGACATCGCTTTTGCTGTGAGCAAACCCAGTCGATTTGTTTCAAATCCAGGGGATGATCACTGGCATGCTCTTAAGAGAGTTATGCGCTATCTAAAAGGCACTGCGAGCTACGGCATTCACTATACCGGGTATCCGAGGGTTATAGTGATTCAAATTGGATATCTGATGCTAATGATATAAAGGCCACGAGTGGATATGTATTCACACTTGGTGGTGGCGCTGTTCCTTGGAAGTCTTGCAAGCAGACCATCTTAACGAGGTCAACTATGAAAGCAGAACTTACAGCATTAGACACAGCCACTGTTGAAGCAGAGTGCTTCGTAAACTCTTGATGAACTTACCTGTGGTTAAAAAACCAATACCTGCAATCCTTATGAACTGTGATAATCAAACAGTGATTTTCAAAGTAAATAGTTCTAAGGATAATATGAAGTCATCAAGACATGTGAAGAGGAGACTAAAATCTGTCCGGAAAATGAGAAACTCTAGAGTTATTACGTTGGATTATATCCAAACATCTAAAAACTTGGCAGATCCCTTCACAAAGGGTCTATCACGCAATGTGATAGAAAATACATCGAATGAGATGGGTATGAGACCCACAATATGATTTTTCACAGTGGTAAACCATTCTATGTGATCGGAGATTCTATGAATTAGAATTGGGAGACAAGCTGTTGATTAGCTGAGAGGAAAGTATCCCTACTTTAATGAATACCACTCCATGAAGATGCAATACTTTCCTATTCTGCACGGCAGATTGATTTATTATTTTAATATGTTCTAAATGGCTTATCTTAAGCAGATATGTTGTCCTGCAGAACATCTTTTGAAGAACACACCTATATGAGTCTGGCTGTTAAACGTCACAGTCTATGAGAGTAGGGTGCTCTCTAATAAACTCATGAAAGGCCATGGAGTATGACGTATAAGCTCCACCCGCGGGAAAGTCCCACGGCAGCCTAGTATCGGTCAAGACTTTGTGTGAATCTAGGTTTACAGCAAACTTGCGGTTCAAGGCATAGACCACTGTACAAGTTGCAGCCTAATGTAGCATAAAGTTCTAGGTGGAAGTTAAACTTAACAGTCTCCACTATAGTACCGGTATATAAACAATGTTTTGGAACCAAAGGCAAACTTCATGTGCCTCTGGGATCCGGTGGGGGATTGTTGTAATTCTTGCCTAGTTGGCCCAGACCATATTCCATTTTAATAATTCCTAAAAAATCCTAGAGGCCCATGTGGCCAATTCATGCATGGCAAGAGATGGAACAAATGTTTAGTCCCACATTGCTAGTTGAAGGAAGATTTCACCATCTTATAAGGAGGGTTCTTCCACCACTTGGTAAAAGGATGAAGGAGAGAGATGTACACGCGCGCTCCTCCTCCTCCGCCGCCTGCCTCGCCTCGTCACGACGCGCGGGTTGCGGGAATGCCTTGAGCCGAGAGCTTCCCTTTCTTTTTGCCGCGCATGAATGGATTAATTATCTGAACAGTTTGTGTAAGTGGATATTTAATACGAACGTTACCTCTATGACTTAATGGAGGCCGTTTTCTCTCCCGGCGCTGCCCGTTCGTCTGTGCCTATAAGAGTGAGAGGTCGTTCCTCTCCTGTCATAAGCTTCGCCTCCAGTTCCAAAGCATCGAGTTGCTGCTCCATTCTTCTCCATCCCGTCTCGCGACGTGCATCGCTAGCCGGGACAGTAGGCCTCCGAGACCCCGCTGCTTCGAGTCCTGTATGGGAGAAGGGCGATAAGATTTTTGGGCAGCGCTATCGGCACGACTACTGGCGATTCCATCACGGACTCCTTCATGGATAGCGACTATGACTACGACGTCTTTCCCAACAAGGACTTCTTCCCCGACAACAGCAACCTCTTCCTCGACGACATGGCTGGCGACGGTGCCAACGCCAACCCCAGCGATTCCTCCAGCGGTCCCTCTGCTATGATGTACATCTTCTTACTTAATCCTGTTTATCTCAGTCAGATAGTATGTTCTTCTTTTCGGGTTGTTACAGATCTTGCTCTGATATTATCTCAAGTTGTATGCATTGCAGTTCTCTTTGATATCTGCCTTAGTTCGTATCTGCTAAATCATATGATTAGTTTAATTTATGTTATTCTATTTATGTTTTATTTAGCATTTATCTTGGGTAAATTGCTCCTAAATTTAACACCAATGAGGCCTAAACTTTCTTTACACATATTATCCACCAAAATCTCTCGCTAACTCAATGACCAGCAGGGGCCATCTGTCAAAAATTTAACAATTTTTAATTTGATTCCTCAGCTTGTTAGTTAATTATCACTATTTTTATGAATTTGGAAAACCAGTTCACATTTATACCGAGTAGTGAATATAGAGGTTTAACTAAAATTGAGGAATTTTATCTTTATTTAGACTAAATAAAAACAAAAAACTATGATGTCAAATAGGAGTCAAATAAAAAATTTATATATAGAGTACTTTAATTGAATTTAATGATTTTCTAAAAAGTAAAATTAAAGCCATTCAAAGAAATTTCCTGATGAAAACGTAATACCAGTTTCAAAGGAATAATATTTTACACTAAGCTACACCTAACCAAAGACAATTACAAACCTAACCAAAGACAATTACAATTGGATCGAGGGGCCAAAATTTTCTTTATACATATTATCCACCAAAATCTCTCGCTAACTCAATGACCAGTGGGGCCCATCTGTCAAAAAAAAATACAATGATTACTTTTGGTTCCTCAGCTTGTTAGTTAATTATCACTATTTTTATGAATTTAGAAAACCAGTTTACATTTGTCCGCACCATATTTATTAACGTTTTACACCAGTTTGTTAGCAATTACTGAACCATCTCAGAAAAATCTTCTCGCATGCGTAGTATGACATCAACACACAGGACAACATCGGCACATGATATTTCAAAATTTTCGAATTGATCAACAGCAAAAGTTTACCAGATTTTACATACAACATCTAATGCCTCAAAGCTTATGTTACGCTCTAACAGGTAACAGCTATATCACGTGCTCACTCTTCCAACAAAGCAAACAATTACATCTGTAATCTCAGGGTACAAACAGTTTTGGACTTGTGTGCAGCCCTTAGACCTTCATCATTCAGCTCCTAGCCTTGCTCCTGCATCCATCGCTCTCATCTGAGCGATGTACTCGCCACCGCAACGCAACCACGCAAAAATACAGCATCTACTCCTACATGATCCAAGCATCTTCGTCGCCGCTGCTAAAGGATTCAATCATATCACTCTCATCGCCGTCCCCGCCACCCATGAGCTCCAGCAGCCCACCTCCCACATCAAAGTCACCTTCCTCATACTCCGCATCATCATCGTTTTCATCCCCACTGTCCATATCCTCGTCGTCGTCATCATCACCACCGTCATCACCGCTGCTGTTGCTCGGATCCTCGCCGAGTCCGTGTCCCCATCGCCAAATCTGACCCAAGGAGAGCATCAACCTCTGAGTCGTCATCATCGCTATCCTCGTCCTCCGTGTCCCCTCCGTCCTCCGGATCTGAATCGTCGTCAGTCGGACGTTTCCTGCCAACCTCGAATAGGCGAGCAGAGGAGAACATCTCGTCGGGATTGTCCATCGCAACGACTCCAAGAAGGGAATCGTTGGGCTCAGTGGCGAGATCGAGGACACCACGGTCTATTTGAACGGTTGCAATGTCTGAGTAGGTGACAGCATCGATCGTGCGGAATGCAGGGAACAGAGGATGTCTGACCCTACGAGTATTGATGGATGATGTTACATCCTCGAGATTGCGCCTCAGGATGGCATAAATAACATCACCCCTGCCATTGAATTTGATCACTGTCTGGTCAAGAGACGGGACACTCCTCAGAAGTTTAAATTTTCTCAGATCCCACACCTCCGAATTTAGGATCACCTGCAAAACATTGTCGACACAGATGAGAAGATAAGCACAATACAAATGAATTCCTACCTACGAAAATGATACTCCCTCCGGTCGGAGGGTATTAAGTGTCTTGTAATATCACCCCTGCCTTCCTTGATGTTGCCTTTTGTAAAGTTCTAAGGGTTAATATTTGAATTAACTTCGATCTAATGGTTATAATTTTCATGAGAATTCTGGATTTGGAATTGATTATAGAGTAATGAAAGGTTTACAGTAACATCAGGAAATAAAATTCATTTATTCCAGCACAACAACATACACTTCTGAACAGCAGTCGTGGAACATGACACTGCGCGAGTACGCAAGGGCAAATAAGGTTGATGCTGTAAAAGTGAAGAGGAGAAACCTCATCAGTGAAATGAACAAAGAGGGTGATACTAGAGTCGAGGAATCAGAGAACATTCTGTCCGTGGGGTTGCCGAAGTACAGTACCCCGGTAAAGAACCTCAGAGCAGCGGATGCAGCTGCGTCCGAGTTAGAGGGTTTGACGGGTGAAGCCCGGCAAAGACAGCAGGATAGGGTCAATGAGTTAGTTCGGATCGCTAACAGACAAAATGAAGAGTTGCTTAGGGCTAATCTGGCAAGGGCTGGGGCTTCCAAAGTCATTTATTCAGCGATAGGTAACCCGGAGAAATCTGCTGGAGCAGCATCGTCCCCTCATGGTGGCCCAAGAAGAGAGGAAGTGGTAACCTCGGCGAGGAGAAACAAACAGATAGTCCCCTACGACCCGGCAAGGGCAGGGAAAGGAAAAGCAGTGTAGGGAAATGAGGATCGACGAAGTGTCAGCCGAGGTGAAGCTGGCCGAGGTAACCGCGACCAAGGTAATGTCGGTCAGGGAAACGCTGTGAACGGCAATGCCGGACAGCACAACTCGGCGGGTGCAGGGCAACCGCAGCAGCGGAATATACCATGGCAAGAGCGAAGTGCCGGCCAAGGTATGCAATAGAGAGGCGCTCCACAAGAGCAAGATAGATACAATGATGGTGATTCGGAAATGGTGAACGCAGGATACCCTAGTTCGGACTATCACGTGATAGGGTCAAGGTTGGAAAGCAGGAACTTGATGCCTGACGACGCCAGGTTAAAACTAGATCAGCTCTATAGGTCGGAGCAGATTGAGGGGCAAGGTCCTCTGGGTCCAGCGTGCTTTGGGCCCCGGATCATGAAAGAACCTCCAGTACCTAACTTCCAGTTACCTAGAGGCACGAAAACATATGACGGTAGCACCAAGCCGGAGGATTGGTTGATCAACTACGCGACGGCGGTAAACATTGCTACAGGCAACTTGAGATGGGCTGTGAGATATGTACCTCAGATGCTGGAAGGGCCAGCAAGGGTATGGCTAAACAATTTGCCACCCGGAAGTATTAACTGCTAGATCGATTTTGAGGAAATGTTCGTCAGTAATTTCTCAAGCACGTATCAGAGGCCCAATAGGCCACAGACCCTAGCAATGTGCAAGCAGAGGCCAAATGAGACAGACCGGGAATTCGTAACCCGCTGGTGCACTATGCGAAATTCATGTGAGGGTGTGATCGAGTCACAGGCCATAGCTTGGTTTGCGCAAGGGTACAGATATGCAAGCATGCTGTGGCAAAGGTTATAAAGGGACATGCCAACTACACTGGCAGAGACAATCCGGATTGTTGATTCATATGCCTTGGGTGATCCGACTCAACCTAGGCTTGTGTCAAACGAGTCGAATGAGGAGTACTACCAGCGAGATGGAGCCGGGTCATCCCGGCGGAATGATTGTCAGGGTAAGAGAAGAGATGATAGACCGGATTATAGGTACAGTTCGCAACAAGTTGCTGCTGTAAATCAAGACCAACCCGGAGCAGGGAGTAATCAGCATCAGATAACTGGAGGGCAACAGTGGACCCCAAGAAATGATGGCAAGAAAACTTGGACGCCCGAGCAAAAGAGACAGTGGCAAGAAAAGAAGGATCGGCTGAGGTATACATATGAGGCAATGTTGGATCAGCCATGCAAATTTCACACGCCAAATCCGAGTAACCCGGCGGGTCACACAACTTGGCAATGTGAGTGGATGAGGAAGATAGAACAAAGTGGTTCGGGGAATGCTCAAGCACCTCGGAACGATCAACCTCGGCAGGAGTTACCCCGGTAGCAATTACTCTCCGGAGCGAACACGCAACAGTTAATGTTGCCACCACCCCCGCCGAGGTATGAAAACCATGAGAGAAGGGATGCAGTGCACCAGGTGGAAAATCAGCACCAGCCAGATCAAAGATATCCCGGCAATGAGGGGAGAAATGAATACAGAGAGCATCACCAGAGTTACTGCGTGTTTACCATGGAGGAGACAGATAGAAAGAGCTTGCAGCGCCGACATATGGAAGTGAATGCGGTAATGCCGGCAGTGATGAGGTATATGCCTTGGTCGGATCAGGAAATTACGTGGAGTATCAAGGACCGTCCCAAGCTTATGCCTAGTCCCAGTTCGTATGCACTGGTGCTGGACCCAACGTTCATCGGGCCAAATATCAATGTGAGGTTTTCCAAGGTGCTAATTGACAATGGCAGCAGCATCAATATTATGTACGTGGATACAATGCGCAAGTTGGGTATCTTGGAGAACATGCTCCAGGCCACGAGAACAACTTTCCATGGTATTGTGCTAGGCATTTCCTGTGAACTCATTGGCAAGGTCCGGGTAGACGTGTTATTTGGCACAAGAGATAACTGTCGAACTGAAAATTTGGAGTTTGAGGTGGTGAACCTAGAGAGCGCGTATCACGGGTTACTCGGCAGGCCTGCCCTGAACAAATTCATGGCAAGTACTCACATCAGTTACCTGAAGATGAATTTGCCCGGGCTAAATAGAGTAATTACCATAGCAGGAGATTTCTGACGTTCCATTGAGTGTGCGTCAGCCGGGTCTAACCTGGTCGAGTCACTCGTGATCGCACAAGAAAAGAAAAAGATCCAGGAAGTGGCGGCATTGGCTCAGTCCGCACAGCAGTATATGCCGGTGCTGAGTAACCCGCATGGAAGTGTCTCATTTCAAGCAACTAAAGATACAAAGAAAGTGCCTGTTGATGATCTGTTCTTAGAGCGCACCGTAACGATTGGTGCCAGGTTAAATGACAAATAAGAAAACGAGCTCGTCAACTTCCTCCGTGAGAATCGGGATATCTTTGCTTGGTCCACACAGGACTTGCAAGGTGTTTCGAGGGAGTTGGACGAGCACTCTTTGAATGTGAGACCTGGAGCAAAGCCGGTGAAGCAACCTCTCCGCCGCTTCGTCGAAGATAGGAGAAAAGTCATTGGAGATGAGATAGCTCGGCTCCTAGCAGCTGGATTTATCATGGAAGTGCTTTACCCGGATTGGCTATCGAATCCGGTGTTGGTGGAAAAGAAGAAAGATGATCCGAATATGGCAGTGGTTTGCGTATGTGCATCGATTACACGAATCTAAATAAGGCGTGCCCAAAAGATCCATTCCAACTGTCCAGGATAGATCAAGTCATAGATTCTACTGCTGGGTGTGAACTATTGTCATTCATAGATGCATATTCTGGTTTCCACCAGATACCTCTGAACCCTAATGATCAAATAAAGACTGCTACGTGCATGGCTACGGCCGCTCTTCTCCATGCGGATATCCCCCACCTTACCGTGCGTGTTCCATCCCGCTTGGTTGAGGTTACAAATATGTATTGTATACTCTATATGCAACTAATCGATACCTTCATATCGCCATCATTTAAAATGCAGTGTAATATCTGGGCTCTCAAGAATTTGGGCCTATGCTGGAAGGATATATTGGTCCCAGGAGATTTCTTGCTATTTATTGTACTTCGGCACTATCAGGTCTGCCTTTTTATCACTACCGATAACAAGTAATGTTTTGGATCTTATATTATCTTCAATATACATAACTATGTACTGACTTTTCGTTGTTGTAACAGGTTCACTATTCAGTTACTGGTTTACCCCTGGATCTTCTGTCGGTGCATCAGGTGCTATTTGTGGATTGGTATGTCCAACTTTTGCTAAATAACTTTATTTCAGTAATGAAATAAAAATCTAAGGCTAGGCATTCCCTTTACAAAAATAAATTTGTTGGTTTTTCATTTGTAAAAATCAATCCAAAACGCCATTATGACAAACATACTTGGATTTTCTTGAATATTTCATCAACCTTTATCTTTGTGAGAAGATTGGTGCGCAAGCTGTTTATTCCTGGAGGCACCGAGAGACTTTGGAGAAAGCAGATGAGACTGTAGCGGGAATTGCTTTCCTAGTTGTCTCTAATCTGGTATTGGTTTACATATGCACTCGTTCGATTTTGATCTTTGTCTTTCTTTTTGGACTATTTGCTCATATGTTTTGTTTGACAGGTCATTGCCCTCTTCACAAAGAACCGCACTGACCACTGGGGTCATGTAGGTCTCCTAATTTATTTTCTTATCTTGCAAAAACTAAAAATGCTTAGCTTACACATGTCACCTTGTATTCTCAGTTAGGAGGTTTTCTTGGCGGGGCAGCTATGGAATTTTTTCTTGGTCCAGATGGGAAACAACGTGTTGCAACCGGTGGAGTGGTGGTGCTTGAAGACAAGCCGCCTGCGTGGTTCAGCCATTGAACAGTAGAAGGCCAATAATAGCTTGTACACTATACTGATGTTTACAAAGGTCTATGCTAAGTAGATGATGTGTTTATGAAGTGCAAATAATCACTCTAGCCATCACCCAATAAAACTCTTGTTCCTCCACGAACACATGGACCGTGTCTACACTTCCCTCGGAACACACGGATTTTGATGTACTGCTTAGATGACCTTCACCTATCAAAATACTCCGAAGTCAGCTTATGGTTATGTGTACTACTCAGGAGCTTATGGTTGAGCTTGGGGTGATACCTGGTTATGATTTGGGTTATGTGCTTATTGTAGTAACAATCGGGTACTAGGGCATGGTTATGTTCTAAGTAATTTCCTGATCTAGTCCATGTGATTGGTAGTGGATGGATATGCATTGACTGACTGTTGATCATTGAGTTCTCAAACATGATCCTTGTTAGGATCTAGCTAGATAACTTCTAACATATACGTTTCTGAACATTCTAGTGGATGTTCCTGGTTGTGCTAAAGGTTTTGTTGTTGATAGCTTGATATAAATAGAATTAGCTAATTATTTGTATACAATCATCTCTAGTTTCTAATCTATTTGGAGTGTATGTTCTAATGGATACATAGGAATATATCTTGTGCATGTAGTTACATGGTATAATAGTTCATAAGCAGGAACAATTGGATTAATTGTTTATTCCTAGTGTTAATGGCCTGGTCTTAGTGTTAATATTGTACATATGTATTTCTGGAATACTAATAATAACATGATCTAGTTTAAATAATACAACATGCCTAATAGATTTGTATGTTACTTATTAGCCCCTATACTTTTAAAATAGAGAACACAAGTTGTATTATTGATACAAGGATTTATTTAATGTGTAGGAGTCTATAGATGGTGTTTCAATTTTTAAGGGATTGTTTGTTAGCTTTGCTTCTTCATTTGAACGATTTATTGATTTTATGTTTACATATCTGTCAATTCTAGGACATGCTTGTGTTGGAAGGTGCAAGGTGGCCCCTCCTAGCCTTATAACTTAATTCAGTTGAAGATTAGTAAGTTTTGGTTGCCTGTGTTCACCAGATCATGTGCATATAGATCTGATCCTGAAATAGTATGGATGTGGTTGATTGCTCCCTCTTGGACAGATCTGATTGCTGTCCAACAGCACTACATATTTTGTAGTATGCCTTTATTATTCTTTCCTCTCAAGCTAATAAGAATAGATGATGCATGATCTAGTTTATGCTCTTAAGGAATTTCTACATGCATGCTGCCCTTTGTAGCTTGTTACTTGATCCTTCTAGTGATCTGATTATTCTTTGGAGCTTATTTCTTTTCTAGAGGTTGTCCTTCTGGATTCTGAATAATCTCCTAGTGGTTAACTTGATCAACAGCTGGTGCAATCCTTCTCCTCCCAGCTCCTAGCTTGATCTACTTGATTTGCTCCCGCTATTCTTCTGGTAGCCTTCTCCTCCTTGCTTCTTGGTGATTCCAAAAATCTTGCTGTAGGTTTGTGGCTATCCTAGTGGATAAACCTATATGCTCGTTGATAGATCTTGCATGTAGTTGATAGATAGGTACTGGTGCGATTTTTCTGAGGAGAGGGAAATGTGGTGCAGCTGAGAGTTGGGTGTGTTTCTGTACAACTATTATGCTTTCTTCTTTTATATTGATGTACTACTGCTCCTCTCTGTGATGTTAACAACACAGCAGTTTGCATGTGTTGATCGTGCTACTTGCAAGTGGGTCTAAGATGGTGCTTGTCACCAAGTACCTCTTTTCCTCCTGCTAGTGCAAGCCACGGCTGAGTTCTTGCTCTTATCCTACTAGATCTACTTCTTTTCTTGTGTTGCTTCCAAGTGAAATAACAATGGTTGGGATTGTTGTTTCTTCATAGATATATTTATTGGTTTAATTAATTTAATTTTATGACTAATATAAGTGGCTTTAAATGGTGGCTGAATAGTGTGGCTTTAATATTAGTTAAGTAACAACTTTATTACTAGTGTGAAATGATCTATAAAGACCCAAGTTGACCCATGTATCTTATTGATTCCTAAGTTCAGAATAATTCTACCTCTAACTTATTTGAATGTTTATGTTGTAGGTGAAGAACGAGAAGGAGATGACCAAGATTGTTCAAGATCAACTTAGTTTAGGATTTCTTATTTTCTTCTTTTAGTAATCTTGTAAATTATTTATTGGTTCATGTAAGATTCATTTGTGGCTTTGTAATACTACATTCATTTATTATAGACTTCTTTTATTTCTTTGGTCGATTGTAGTATTTGATTCTTATTATTCTTGTCTCTCTCATATACTTGTATTATTAAATATTATGGAAATGTAATACATTATTATTTTTGGAAGAATAATTACAATGTGTTGTTTAAGTCATATGTATTGTGGTGGTCTACTTTCACTTCATATATCTATTGTAAATTCCAATTCCATTTCAAATTTCACATTTAAATTCTTATTATCATTCATATTGTTTCCCTCAAAACACAAATGTACCAAAAAGGTCAGGTCGAAATCTTTCGCACTTGCTTCGATGTTCCCATCAGTACAAGAGAGATATCGATCCCTCTACAGCTTCTCTAGTTTTGCACGAAAATTCCCCAGCTTTTCTTATGCATGAATGCAATGCACACACATGTGTCCTCGCTATTCCTAGGTGCTAATCATGGGATATTACACTTAGTCAGCAAAGTTACGTTGATAAAGTTCTCCAACGTTTTAATATGCATGACGCAAAGTCTATTAGTACTCCTGTTGCTCCTCAACGGGGGTAGTGGGATCGTGTTGCGCGTCGGGGCCACACGGTGTGGTCGTGTATCTGCCGGGTCAGCCAATCACAGGCAAGCTATAGGAAGGGCCACAGTATGGGGATCCCTGACCTTGACGTGGTGATACAGTTAACGAGGAGACAGGCGCGACGTGACGTATGCAACAGTAACACCTCACATTAAGTGCAGTAACTGGCGTAGGCCCTTAAAATGAGGCAAGATAATGATTACCCTCCACGTGGGGAAGCGTACGAGAGAAGGAAGCATAACCCGGAAAACTAAAGGGTGACCCGGCCAGCGAGTGAAAACTCGGAATGTGCCAAGGGAAAAGCTAGCCAATGAAATCCGGGATATGAGGTAACTCGGAAAAGGGAGCAAAAGGCTCGGTAAATTGAACCTGCCGTGGCCTTAGCAGCTGGAGCTGCTAAGAATGCACCAGCTTCGGGGACTAATGTTGGGGGGATACCCCCGGGTAGGGTCACGCCAAGGTATAAAGGCCGAGTTAGCCGAGGTACGGCAAGGTCAAAGCAAATGCTGGCCGAGTCACCTCAAGGTTGGCTGACTTACGGAGTAACCCGGACCGAAGGATGTCCACCTAACTGAGTCCCGGCCGACGTATGTCGTATGCCGGCAGGATTTATATAACTTGTATGCGAGATACCAGCGTGGCGGATTAACCAGGCACGATCCGGGTTATATCAGGCTTGCAAGAGAAGGAAGGTATCTCGCTGGTCAAAAGGTGGTCACTGTACGCTGGAGCATGAGCGAAGCGAACAGAGAGAAGGACCACCGAGGCGTGGCCGACAAGGGTGACGCGCCCTGTGTCGGATGACGTTGGCGCCGCAGAAGCTTACGTAGCCTCTGCATGGCTTACGATGGCGAAAAGTGATTCGGTCGGTTTGCTATTTTGGGAAGGGGCATATTCCTAGGAATATGCCACCACGTATGCCCTAATTGGAGACCTAGCCTCCCCTTTATAAGGAGCGCTAGGGCCTCTGTAAAAGGGTTGGCATTTGAGTAGTTGGTTCCTTGGAGAAAGGTAGTGTTGAGAGTAAGAGAGCTTCTTCTTCCTCCTCTCCCCAATACAGCTCAAGGAGCATTGTAAACCTTGTGAACCTAGCGAATACAAAGCATCTGTGTGTGGAATCACCACACTATCCCTTCCTGGATTCCTCTAGTGCATATTGGCCCCACCTTTAGCCTATCCATGGCATCTGCCGTGACACCACCATGACAGTTGGCGCCCACCATGGGGCTAGCGGCGCTAGCAGGAGTAAAGATCCGAATGGGAAATCTCATCGGCAACGGCGAGCGCATCGTCTCTAGGCTCGTTCGGCGCTTTGGAATACGTCGGCGACAATGCTGGTTGCTTCGGCAAACGACCTCTTCCGCTCACTGGCATCTTCGTCAAGCTTGGAGCTCACAAGATCTACGTCGCCGTCGATGTGTCGTGCGTTCACCCGCGGCACGTCGTCGAGGGAGGCGAGCCACCCCTTAGCGCGGCTCACGGGGCGTGTATCACTCGCTCCCCTAACTGCGCCGAGGTGATGATGACGGCGCCTGGCGCTGCCACAAGCAAGGATCCAGCACCAGATCCGGAGGTAACACCCAAAGCACCAAGGAAAAGTAGGGGTCCTCCGCTAGAGAGGCTAGAGAATATGCTGCAGCAAGCAATAGATAGCTTGGCAAGTCCCATAGCACCTGTGGTAGATCCGGCTCAGGCATAGGCCGAGTTAGAGGAAACTAGGCAGAAAATACTAGAGGGTGCGAAAAAGATAGCCGCGGCTCAGCAGTCGTGGAACATGACAACTTGGTGATACGCAAGGGCAAATAAGGTTGATGCTGTAAAAGTGAAGAGGAGAAACCTCATCAGTGAAATGAACAAAGAGGGTGATACTAGAGTCGAGGAATCAGAGAACATTCTGTCCGTGGGGTTGCCGAAGTACAGTACCCCGGTAAAGAACCTCAGAGCAGCGGATGCAGCTGCGTCCGAGTTAGAGGGTTTGACGGGTGAAGCCCGGCAAAGACAGCAGGATAGGGTCAATGAGTTAGTTCGGATCGCTAACAGACAAAATGAAGAGTTGCTTAGGGCTAATCTGGCAAGGGCTGGGGCTTCCAAAGTCATTTATTCAGCGATAGGTAACCCGGACAAATCTGCTAGAGCTGCATCGTCCCCTCATGGTGGCCCAAGAAGAGAGGAAGTGGTAACCTCGGCGAGGAGAAACAAACAGATAGTCCCATATGACCCGGCAAGGGCAGGGAAAGGAAAAGCAGTGCAGGGAAATGAGGATCGACGAAGTGTCAGCCGAGGTGAAGCTGGCCGAGGTAACCGCGACCAAGGCAATGTCGGTCAGGGAAACGCTGTGAACGGCAATGCCGGACAGCGCAACTCGGCGGTGCAGGGCAACGCAGCATAATGGAATATACCATGGCAAGAGAAGTGCGGCCAAGGTATGCAATAGAGGCGCTCCACAAGAGCAAGATAGATACAATGATGGTGATTGAAATGGTGAGCGGGATACCCTAGTTCGGACTATCACGTGATAGGGTCAAGGTTGGAAAGCGAGGAACTTGATGCTGACGGCCTTGAGTTAAAACTAGATCAGCTCTATAGGTCGGAGCAGATTGAGGGCAAGGTCCTCTGGGTCCAGCGTGCTTTGGGCCCCGGATCATGAAAGAACCTCCGATTACCTAACTTCCGATTACCTAGAGCCGCGAAAACATATGACGGTAGCACCAAGCGGAGGATTGGTTGATCAACTTCTGTGACGGCGGTAAACATTACTACGAGCAACTTGAGATGGGCTGTGAGATATGTACCTCGAGATCTTTGGAAGGGCCAGCAAGGGTATGGCTAAACAATTTGCCACCCGGAAGTATTAACTGCTAGATCGATTTTGAGAAATGTTACGTCGAATTTCTCAAGCACGTATCGAGGCCCAATAGGCCACAGACCCTAACAATGTGCAAGCGAGGCCAAATGAGACAGACCGAATTACGTAACCCCTGGTGCACTATCACGAAATTCATGTGAGGTGTGATCGAGTCACGAGGCCATAGCTTGGTTTTGCGCAAGATATGCAAGCATCTTTGTGGCAAAGGTTATAAAGGGACATACCAACTACCTGGCGAGACAATCCGGATTGTTGATTCATATGCCTTGGGTGATCCGACTCAACCTAGGCTTGTGTCAAACGAGTCGAATGAGGAGTACTACCATGAGATGGGCAGGTCATCCCGGCGGAATGATGTCGAGTAAGAGAAGAGATGATAGACGGATTATAGGTACAGTTCGCAACAAGTTGCTGCTGTAAATCAAGACCAACCAGGAGGGAGTAATCAGCATCGAGATAAGCGGAGACAGCAGTGGACCCCAAGAAATGATGGCAAGAAAACTTGGGCCTTGAGCAAAAGAGATGGCAAGAAAAGAAGGATCGGCTGAGGTATACATATGAGGCAATGTTGGATCAGCCATGCAAATTTCTACGCCAAATCTGAGTAACCGGTGGTCACACAACAGCAATGTGAGTGGATGAGGAAGATAGAACAAAGTGGTTGAGGGAATGCTCAAGCACCTCGGAGCGATCAACCTCGGCAGGAGTTACCCGGTAGCAATTACTCTCCGGGCGAACACGCAGCGATTAATGTTGCCACCACCCCCGCCGAGGTATGAAAACCATGAGAGAAGGGATGCAGTGCACCGGTGGAAAATCAGCACCAGCCGGATCAAAGATATCCGGCAATGAGGGAGAAATGAATCTGAGAGCATCACCGGAGTTCTGCGTGTTTACCATGGAGAGCAGATAGAAAAGAGCTTGCGGCGCCGACATATGGAAGTGAATGGTAATGCGGCGGTGATGAGGTATATGCCTTGGTCGGATCAGGAAATTACGTGGAGTATCAAGGACCGTCCCAAGCTTATGCCTAGTCGATTCGTATGCTGGTGCTGGACTAACGTTCATCGGGCCAAATATCAATGTGAGGTTTTCCAAGGTGCTAATTGACAATGGCAGCAGCATCAATATTATGTGCGTGGATACAATGCGCCAAGTTGGGTATCTTGGAGAACATGCTCCAGGCCACGAGAACAACTTTCCATGGTATTGTGCTAGGCATTTCCTGTGAACTCATTGGCAAGGTCCGGGTAGACGTGTTATTTGGCACAAGAGATAACTGTCGAACTGAAAATTTGGAGTTTGAGGTGGTGAACCTAGAGGCGCGTATCACGGGTTACTCGGCAGGCCTGCCCTGAACAAATTCATGGCAAGTACTCACATCAGTTACGAAGATGAATTTGCCCGGGCTAAATAGAGTAATTACCATAGCAGGAGATTTCTGACGTTCCATTGAGTGTGCGTCAGCCGGGTCTAACCTGGTCGAGTCACTCGTGATCGCACAAGAAAAGAAAAAGATCCAGGAAGTGGCGGCATTGGCTCGATCCGCTTTGCAGTATATGCGGTGCTGAGTAACCCGCATGGAAGTGTCTCATTTCAAGCAACTAAAGATACAAAGAAAGTGCCTGTTGATGATCTGTTCTTAGGCGCACCGTAACGATTGGTGCCAGGTTAAATGACAAATAAGAAAAGCAGGCTCGTCAACTTCCTCCGTGAGAATCGGGATATCTTTGCTTGGTCCACAGGACTTGCAAGGTGTTTGAGGAGTTGACGAGCACTCTTTGAATGTGAGACCTGGAGCAAAGCGGTGAAGCAACCTCTCCGCTTCGTCGAAGATAGGAGAAAAGTCATTGGAGATGAGATAGCTCGGCTCCTAGCAGCTGGATTTATCATGGAAGTGCTTTACCCGGATTGGCTATCGAATCCGGTGTTGGTGGAAAAGAAGAAAGATGATCCGAATATGGCAGTGGTTTGCGTATGTGCATCGATTACACGAATCTAAATAAGGCGTGCCCAAAAGATCCATTCCAACTGTCCAGGATAGATCAAGTCATAGATTCTACTGCTGGGTGTGAACTATTGTCATTCATAGATGCATATTCTGGTTTCCACCAGATACCTCTGAACCCTAATGATCAAATAAAGACTGCTACGTGCATGGCTACACGCTCTTCTCCATGCGGATATCCCCCACCTTACCGTGCGTGTTCCATCCCGCTTGGTTGAGGTTACAAATATGTATTGTATACTCTATATGCAACTAATCGATACCTTCATATCGCCACGACGAAAATGCAGTGTAATATCTGGGCTCTCGAAGAATTTGGGCCTATGCTGGAAGGATATATTGGTCCCAGGAGATTTCTTGCTATTTATTGTACTTCAGCACTATCAGGTCTGCCTTTTTATCACTACCGATAACAAGTAATGTTTTGGATCTTATATTATCTTCAATATACATAACTATGTACTGACTTTTCGTTGTTGTAACAGGTTCACTATTCAGTTACTGGTTTACCCCTGGATCTTCTGTCGGTGCATCAGGTGCTATTTGTGGATTGGTATGTCCAACTTTTGCTAAATAACTTTATTTCAGTAATGAAATAAAAATCTAAGGCTAGGGCATTCCCCTTTACAAAAATAAATTTGTTGGTTTTTTCATTTGTAAAAAATCAATCCAAAACGCCATTATGACAAACATACTTGGATTTTCTTGAATATTTCATCAACCTTTATCTTTGTGAGAAGATTGGTGCGCAAGCTGTTTATTCCTGGAGGCACCGAGAGACTTTGGAGAAAGCAGATGAGACTGTAGCGGGAATTGCTTTCCTAGTTGTCTCTAATCTGGTATTGGTTTACATATGCACTCGTTCGATTTTGATCTTTGTCTTTCTTTTTGGACTATTTGCTCATATGTTTTGTTTGACAGGTCATTGCCCTCTTCACAAAGAACCGCACTGACCACTGGGGTCATGTAGGTCTCTAATTTATTTTCTTATCTTGCAAAAACTAAAAATGCTTAGCTTACACATGTCACCTTGTATTCTCAGTTAGGAGGTTTTCTTGGCGGGGCAGCTATGGAATTTTTTCTTGGTCCAGATGGGAAACAACGTGTTGCAACCGGTGGAGTGGTGGTGCTTGAAGACAAGCCGCCTGCGTGGTTCAGCCATTGAACAGTAGAAGGCCAATAATAGCTTGTACACTATACTGATGTTTACAAAGGTCTATGCTAAGTAGATGATGTGTTTATGAAGTGCAAATAATCACTCTAGCCATCACCCAATAAAACTCTTGTTCCTCCACGAACACATGGACCGTGTCTACACTTCCCTCGGAACACAGTTTTGATGTACTGCTTAGATGACCTTCACCTATCAAAATACTCCGAAGTCAGCTTATGGTTATGTGTACTACTCAGGAGCTTATGGTTGAGCTTGGGGTGATACCTGGTTATGATTTGGGTTATGTGCTTATTGTAGTAACAATCGGGTACTAGGGCATGGTTATGTTCTAAGTAATTTCCTGATCTAGTCCATGTGATTGGTAGTGGATGGATATGCATTGACTGACTGTTGATCATTGAGTTCTCAAACATGATCCTTGTTAGGATCTAGCTAGATAACTTCCTAACATATACGTTTCTGAACATTCTAGTGGATGTTCCTGGTTGTGCTAAAGGTTTTGTTGTTGATAGCTTGATATAAATAGAATTAGCTAATTATTTGTATACAATCATCTCTAGTTTCTAATCTATTTGGAGTGTATGTTCTAATGGATACATAGGAATATATCTTGTGCATGTAGTTACATGGTATAATAGTTCATAAGCAGGAACAATTGGATTAATTGTTTATTCCTAGTGTTAATGGCCTGGTCTTAGTGTTAATATTGTACATATGTATTTCTGGAATACTAATAATAACATGATCTAGTTTAAATAATACAACATGCCTAATAGATTTGTATGTTACTTATTAGCCCCTATACTTTTAAAATAGAGAACACAAGTTGTATTATTGATACAAGGATTTATTTAATGTGTAGGAGTCTATAGATGGTGTTTCAATTTTTAAGGGATTGTTTGTTAGCTTTGCTTCTTCATTTGAACGATTTATTGATTTTATGTTTACATATCTGTCAATTCTAGGACATGCTTGTGTTGGAAGGTGCAAGGTGGCCCCTCCTAATATAACTTAATTCAGTTGAAGATTAGTAAGTTTTGGTTGCTGTGTTCACCAGATCATGTGCATATAGATCTGATCCTGAAATAGTATGGATGTGGTTGATTGCTCCCTCTTGGACAGATCTGATTGCTGTCCAACAGCACTACATATTTTTGTAGTATGCCTTTATTATTCTTTCCTCTCAAGCTAATAAGAATAGATGATGCATGATCTAGTTTATGCTCTTAAGGAATTTCTACATGCATGCTGCCCTTTGTAGCTTGTTACTTGATCCTTCTAGTGATCTGATTATTCTTTGGAGCTTATTTCTTTTCTAGAGGTTGTCCTTCTGGATTCTGAATAATCTCCTAGTGGTTAACTTGATCAACAGCTGGTGCAATCCTTCTCCTCCCAGCTCTAGCTTGATCTACTTGATTTGCTCCCTATTCTTCTGGTAGCCTTCTCCTCCTTGCTTCTTGGTGATTCCAAAAATCTTGCTGTAGGTTTGTGGCTATCCTAGTGGATAAACCTATATGCTCGTTGATAGATCTTGCATGTAGTTGATAGATAGGTACTGTGCGATTTTTCTGAGGAGAGGAAATGTGGTGCAGCTGAGAGTTGGGTGTGTTTCTGTACAACTATTATGCTTTCTTCTTTTATATTGATGTACTACTGCTCCTCTCTCTGTGATGTTAACAACACAGCAGTTTGCATGTGTTGATCGTGCTACTTGCAAGTGGGTCTAAGATGGTGCTTGTCACCAAGTACCTCTTTTCCTCCTGCTAGTGCAAGCCACGGCTGAGTTCTTGCTCTTATCCTACTAGATCTACTTCTTTTCTTGTGTTGCTTCCAAGTGAAATAACAATGGTTGGGATTGTTGTTTCTTCATAGATATATTTATTGGTTTAATTAATTTAATTTTATGACTAATATAAGTGGCTTTAAATGGTGGCTGAATAGTGTGGCTTTAATATTAGTTAAGTAACAACTTTATTACTAGTGTGAAATGATCTATAAAGACCCAAGTTGACCCATGTATCTTATTGATTCCTAAGTTCAGAATAATTCTACCTCTAACTTATTTGAATGTTTATGTTGTAGGTGAAGAACGAGAAGGAGATGACCAAGATTGTTCAAGATCAACTTAGTTTAGGATTTCTTATTTTCTTCTTTTAGTAATCTTGTAAATTATTTATTGGTTCATGTAAGATTCATTTGTGGCTTTGTAATACTACATTCATTTATTATAGACTTCTTTTATTTCTTTGGTCGATTGTAGTATTTGATTCTTATTATTCTTGTCTCTCTCATATACTTGTATTATTAAATATTATGGAAATGTAATACATTATTATTTTTGGAAGAATAATTACAATGTGTTGTTTAAGTCATATGTATTGTGGTGGTCTACTTTCACTTCATATATCTATTGTAAATTCCAATTCCATTTCAAATTTCACATTTAAATTCTTATTATCATTCATATTGTTTCCCTCAAAACACAAATGTACCAAAAAGGTCAGGTCGAAATCTTTCGCACTTGCTTCGATGTTCCCATCAGTACAAGAGATATCGATCCCTCTACAGCTTCTCTAGTTTTGCACGAAAATTCCCCAGCTTTTCTTATGCATGAATGCAATGCACACACATGTGTCCTCGCTATTCCTAGGTGCTAATCATGGGATATTACACTTAGTCAGCAAAGTTACGTTGATAAAGTTCTCCAACGTTTTAATATGCATGGCCTTAAAGTCTATTAGTACTCCTGTTGCTCCTCAACGGGGGTAGTGGGATCGTGTTGCGCGTCGGGGCCACACGGTGTGGTCGTGTATCTGCCGGGTCAGCCAATCACAGGCAAGCTATAGGAAGGGCCACAGGGCGCGAGGATCCTGACGCGACGTGGTGATACGATTAACGAGGAGGCAGTAGCGGCGTGGCGTATGCAGTAACACCTCACATTAAGTGCGATGGCTGGCGTAGGCCCTTAAAATGAGGCAAGATAATGATTACCCTCCGTGGGGAAGCGTCACGAAGAAGGAAGCATAACCGGAAAACTAAAGGGTGACCCGGCCAGCAGTGAAAACTTCGGAATGTGCCAAGGAAAAGCTAGCCAATGAAATCCGGGATATGAGGTAACTTCGGAAAAGGGAGCAAAAGGCTCGGTAAATTGAACCTGCGTGGCCTTAGCATTGGAGCTGCTAAGAATGCACCAACCGGGGACTAATGTTGGGATACCCCGGGTAGAATCACGCCAAGGTATAAAGGCGAGTTAGCGAAGTGCGGCAAGGTCAAAGCAAATGCTGGCGAGTCACCTCAAGGTTGGCTGACTTACGGAGTAACCGGACGAAGGATGTCCACCTAACGAGTCGGCCGGCGTATGTCGTATGCGGCAGGATTTATATAACTTGTATCGAGATACCAGCGTGGCGGATTAACCGAGCACGATCCGGGTTATATCAGGCTTACAAGAGAAGGAAGGTATCTCGCTGGTCAAAGGTGGTCACTATGCGCTGGAGCATGAGCGAAGCGAGAAGAAGGACCACCGGCGTGGCCGACAAGGGTGTGGCATACAATGTCGGATGGCGTTGGCGCCCTTGAAGCTTACGTAGCCTGCATGGCTACGATGGCGAAAAGTGATTGATCGGTTTGCTATTTTGGGAAGGGGCATATTCCTAGGAATATGCCACCACGTATGCCCTAATTGGAGACCTAGCCTCCCCTTTATAAGGAGCGCTAGGGCCTCTGTAGAAAGGGTTGGCATTTGAGTAGTTGGTTCCTTGGAGAAAGGTAGTGTTGAGAGTAAGAGAGCTTCTTCTTCCTCCTCTCCCAATACAGCTCAAGGAGCATTGTAAACCTTGTGAACCTAGCGAATACAAAGCATCGTGTGTGGAATCACCACACTATCCCTTCCTGGATTCCTCTAGTGCATATTGGCCCCACCTTTAGCCTATCCATGGCATCTGCCGTGACACCACCATGACAGTTGGCGCCCACCATGGGGCTAGCGGCGCTAGCAGGAGTAAAGATCCGAATGGGAAATCTCATCGGCAACAACGGCGAGCGCATCGTCTCTAGGCTCGTTCGGTAGCTTTGGAGCCTTTGAATCGTCGGCGACAATGCTGGTTGCTTGACAAGCGACCTCTTCCGCTCAGGCATCTTCGTCAAGCTTGGAGCTCACAAGATCTACGTCGCCGTCGATGTGTCGTGCGTTCACCCGCGGCACGTCGTCGAGGGAGGCGAGCCACCCCTTAGCGCGGCTCACGGGGCGTGTATCACTCGCTCCCCTAACTGCGCCGAGGTGATGATGGCGGGCGCTGGCGCCACAAGCAAGGATCGACACCAGATCCGGAGGTAACACCCAAAGCACCAAGGAAAAGTAGGGGTCCTCCGCTAGAGAGGCTAGAGAATATGCTGCAGCAAGCAATAGATAACAAGTCCCATAGCTTTTGTGGTAGATCCGGCTCAGGCATAGGCGAGTTAGAGGAAACTAGGCAGAAAATACTAGAGGGTGCGAAAAGATAGCAGCGGCTCAGCGGTCGTGGAACATGACAACTTGGATGCATAAGGGCAAATAAGGTTGATGCTGTAAAAGTGAAGAGGAGAAACCTCATCGATTGAAATGAACAAAGAGGGTGATACTAGAGTCGAGGAATCGAGAGAACATTCTGTCCGTGGGGTTGCGAAGTCTGATACCCGGTAAAGAACCTCGAGCAGCGGATGCATGCGTCGAGTTAGAGGGTTTGTGGTGAAGCCCGGCAAAGACAACAGGATAGGGTCAATGAGTTAGTTCGGATCGCTATGAGACAAAATGAAGAGTTGCTTAGGGCTAATCTGGCAAGGGCTGGGGCTTCCAAAGTCATTTATTCAGCGATAGGTAACCGGAGAAATCTCTTTGGGCAACATCGTCCCCTCATGGTGGCCCAAGAAGAGGAAGTGGTAACCTCGGCGAGGAGAAACAAGCAGATAGTCCCCTGACCCGGCAAGGGCAGGGAAAGGAAAAGCGATGTAGGGGAAATGAGGATCGGCGAAGTGTCGGCCGAGGTGAAGCTGGCGAGGTAACGCGACCAAGGTAATGTCGGTCGAGAAGCAGCTGTGAGCAGCAATGCGGACAGCACAACTTCGGAGTGCAGGGCAACCGCAGTGCGGAATATACCATGGCAAGAGCGAAGTGCGGCCAAGGTATGCAATAGAAGGCGCTCCACAAGAGCAAGATAGATACAATGATGGTGATTGGAAATGGTGAGCGAGGATACCCTAGTTGGACTATCACGTGATAGGGTCAAGGTTGGAAAGCAGACTTGATGCTGACGGCCTTGAGTTAAAACTAGATCAGCTCTATAGGTCGGAGCAGATTGAGGGCAAGGTCCTCTGGGTCCAGCGTGCTTTGGGCCCCGGATCATGAAAGAACCTCCGATTACCTAACTTCCGGTTACCTAGAGGCACGAAAACATATGGCGGTAGCACCAAGCCGGAGGATTGGTTGATCAACTCTGTGACGGCGGTAAACATTGCTGAGCAACTTGAGATGGGCTGTGAGATATGTACCTCGAGATCTTTGGAAGGGCCAGCAAGGGTATGGCTAAACAATTTGCCACCGGAAGTATTAATGCTAGATCGATTTTGAGGAAATGTTAAGTCGATAATTTCTCAAGCACGTATCGAGGCCCAATAGGCCACAGACCCTAACAATGTGCAGCGAGGCCAAATGAGACAGGCCGGAATTCGTAACCGCTGGTGCACTATCTGAAATTCATGTGAGGTGTGATCGAGTCACAGGCCATAGCTTGGTTTTTGCGCAAGAATGCAGATATGCAAGCATCTTTGTGGCAAAGGTTATAAAGGGACATGCCAACTACTGCTGGCGAGAGACAATCCGGATTGTTGATTCATATGCCTTGGGTGATCCGACTCAACCTAGGCTTGTGTCAAACGTCGAATGAGGAGTACTACCAGCGAGATGGAGCAGGTCATCCCGGCGGAATGATGTCGAGGTAAGAGAAGAGATGATAGACCGGATTATAGGTACAGTTCGCAACAAGTTGCTGCTGTAAATCAAGACCAACCCGGGCGAGTAATCAGCATCGAGATAAGCTGGAGAACAGCAGTGGACCCCAAGAAATGATGGCAAGAAAACTTGGGCGCCCGAGCAAAAGAGGCGATGGCAAGAAAAGAAGGATCGGCTGAGGTATACATATGAGGCAATGTTGGATCAGCCATGCAAATTTCACGCCAAATCCGAGTAACCCGGGTCACACAACAGCAATGTGAGTGGATGAGGAAGATAGAACAAAGTGGTTGGGAATGCTCAAGCACCTCGGAGCGATCAACCTCGGCAGGAGTTACCCGGTAGCAATTACTCTCCGGGCGAACACGCATAGCGATTAATGTTGCCACCACCCCGCCGGTATGAAAACCATGAGAGAAGGGATGCGATGCACCGGTGGAAAATCAGCACCAGCCGGATCAAAGATATCCGGCAATGAGGGAGAAATGAATCTGAGAGCATCACGGAGATTCTGCGTGTTTACCATGGAGAGCAGATAGAAAGAGCTTGCAGCGCCGACATATGGAAGTGAATGCGGTAATGCGGCGATGATGAGGTATATGCCTTGGTCGGATCGGAAATTACGTGGAGTATCAAGGACCGTCCCAAGCTTATGCCTAGTCGATTCGTATGCACTGGTGCTGGACTAACGTTCATCGGGCCAAATATCAATGTGAGGTTTTCCAAGGTGCTAATTGACAATGGCAGCAGCATCAATATTATATGCGTGGATACAATGCGCCAAGTTGGGTATCTTGGAGAACATGCTCCAGCCACGAGAACAACTTTCCATGGTATTGTGCTAGGCATTTCCTGTGAACTCATTGGCAAGGTCCGGGTAGGCGTGTTATTTGGCACAAGAGATAGCGTCGAACTGAAAATTTGGAGTTTGAGGTGGTGAACCTAGAGCGCGTATCACGGGTTACTCGGCAGGCCTGCCCTGAACAAATTCATGGCAAGTACTCACATCAGTTACACGAAGATGAATTTGCCGGGCTAAATAGAGTAATTACCATAGCAGGAGATTTCGGCGTTCCATTGAGTGTCGTCGGCGGGTCTAACCTGGTCGAGTCACTCGTGATCGCACAAGAAAAGAAAAAGATCCAGAAGTGGCGGCATTGGCTCAGTCCGCTGGCAGTATATGCGGTGCTGAGTAACCCGCATGGAAGTGTCTCATTTCAAGCAACTAAAGATACAAAGAAAGTGCACATTGATGATCTGTTCTTAGGCGCACCGTAACGATTGGTGCGGGTTAAATGACAAATAAGAAAAGCAGGCTCGTCAACTTCCTCCGTGAGAATCGGGATATCTTTGCTTGGTCCACACAGGACTTGCAAGGTGTTTCGAGGGAGTTGGACGAGCACTCTTTGAATGTGAGACCTGGAGCAAAGCCGGTGAAGCAACCTCTCCGCCGCTTCGTCGAAGATAGGAGAAAAGTCATTGGAGATGAGATAGCTCGGCTCCTAGCAGCTGGATTTATCATGGAAGTGCTTTACCCGGATTGGCTATCGAATCCGGTGTTGGTGGAAAAGAAGAAAGATGATCCGAATATGGCAGTGGTTTGCGTGTATGTGCATCGATTACGAATCTAAATAAGGCGTGCCCAAAGATCCATTCAACTGTCCAGGATAGATCAAGTCATAGATTCTACTGCTGGGTGTGAACTATTGTCATTCATAGATGCATATTCTGGTTTCCACCAGATACCTCTGAACCCTAATGATCAAATAAAGACTGCTACGTGCATGGCTACGGCCGCTCTTCTCCATGCGGATATCCCCCACCTTACCGTGCGTGTTCCATCCCGCTTGGTTGAGGTTACAAATATGTATTGTATACTCTATATGCAACTAATCGATACCTTCATATCGCCACGACGAAAATGCAGTGTAATATCTGGGCTCTCGAAGAATTTGGGCCTATGCTGGAAGGATATATTGGTCCCAGGAGATTTCTTGCTATTTATTGTACTTCAGCACTATCAGGTCTGCCTTTTTATCACTACCGATAACAAGTAATGTTTTGGATCTTATATTATCTTCAATATACATAACTATGTACTGACTTTTCGTTGTTGTAACAGGTTCACTATTCAGTTACTGGTTTACCCCTGGATCTTCTGTCGGTGCATCAGGTGCTATTTGTGGATTGGTATGTCCAACTTTTGCTAAATAACTTTATTTCAGTAATGAAATAAAAATCTAAAACTAGGGCATTCCCTTTACAAAAATAAATTTGTTGGTTTTTCATTTGTAAAAATCAATCCAAAACACCATTATGACAAACATACTTGGATTTTCTTGAATATTTCATCAACCTTTATCTTTGTGAGAAGATTGGTGCGCAAGCTGTTTATTCCTGGAGGCACCGAGAGACTTTGGAGAAAGCAGATGAGACTGTAGCAGAATTGCTTTCCTAGTTGTCTCTAATCTGGTATTGGTTTACATATGCACTCGTTCGATTTTGATCTTTGTCTTTCTTTTGGACTATTTGCTCATATGTTTTGTTTGACAGGTCATTGCCCTCTTCACAAAGAACCGCACTGACCACTGGGGTCATGTAGGTCTCTAATTTATTTTCTTATCTTGCAAAAACTAAAATGCTTAGCTTACACATGTCACCTTGTATTCTCAGTTAGGAGGTTTTCTTGGCGGGGCAGCTATGGAATTTTTTCTTGGTCCAGATGGGAAACAACGTGTTGCAACCGGTGGAGTGGTGGTGCTTGAAGACAAGCCGCCTGCGTGGTTCAGCCATTGAACAGTAGAAGGCCAATAATAGCTTGTACACTATACTGATGTTTACAAAGGTCTATGCTAAGTAGATGATGTGTTTATGAAGTGCAAATAATCCTCTAGCCATCACCCAATAAAACTCTTGTTCCTCCACGAACACATGGACCGTGTCTACACTTCCCTCGGAACACAGTTTTGATGTACTGCTTAGATGACCTTCACCTATCAAAATACTCCGAAGTCAGCTTATGGTTATGTGTACTACTCAGGAGCTTATGGTTGAGCTTGGGGTGATACCTGGTTATGATTTGGGTTATGTGCTTATTGTAGTAACAATCGGGTACTAGGGCATGGTTATGTTCTAAGTAATTTCCTGATCTAGTCCATGTGATTGGTAGTGGATGGATATGCATTGACTGACTGTTGATCATTGAGTTCTCAAACATGATCCTTGTTAGGATCTAGCTAGATAACTTCCTAACATATACGTTTCTGAACATTCTAGTGGATGTTCCTGGTTGTGCTAAAGGTTTTGTTGTTGATAGCTTGATATAAATAGAATTAGCTAATTATTTGTATACAATCATCTCTAGTTTCTAATCTATTTGGAGTGTATGTTCTAATGGATACATAGGAATATATCTTGTGCATGTAGTTACATGGTATAATAGTTCATAAGCAGGAACAATTGGATTAATTGTTTATTCCTAGTGTTAATGGCCTGGTCTTAGTGTTAATATTGTACATATGTATTTCTGGAATACTAATAATAACATGATCTAGTTTAAATAATACAACATGCCTAATAGATTTGTATGTTACTTATTAGCCCCTATACTTTTAAAATAGAGAACACAAGTTGTATTATTGATACAAGGATTTATTTAATGTGTAGGAGTCTATAGATGGTGTTTCAATTTTTAAGGGATTGTTTGTTAGCTTTGCTTCTTCATTTGAACGATTTATTGATTTTATGTTTACATATCTGTCAATTCTAGGGCATGCTTGTGTTGGAAGGTGCAAGGTGGCCCCTCTATTATAACTTAATTCAGTTGAAGATTAGTAAGTTTTGGTTGCCTGTGTTCACCAGATCATGTGCATACAGATCTGATCCTGAAATAGTATGGATGTGGTTGATTGCTCCCTCTTCGACAGATCTGATTGCTGTCCAACAGCACTACATATTTTTGTTGTATGCATTTATTATTCTTTCCTCTCAAGCTAATAAGAATAGATGATGCATGATCTAGTTTATGCTCTTAAGGAATTTCTACATGATGCCCTTTGTAGCTTGTTACTTGATCCTTCTAGTGATCTGATTATTCTTTGGAGCTTGTTTCTTTTCTAGAGGTTGTCCTTCTGGATTCTGAATAATCTCCTAGTGGTTAGCTTGATCAACAGCTGGTGCAATCCTTCTCCTCCCAGCTCCTAGCTTGATCTACTTGATTTTCTCCTGCTATTCTTCTGGTAGCCTTCTCCTCCTTGCTTCTTGGTGATTCCAAAAATCTTGTTGTAGGTTTGTGGCTATCCTAGTGGATAAACCTATTGATGGATCAGTGTCGGTGCCAGAAAAATGCTGGTGCGATATTGATGTAGAGCTCGTTGGGAACCCCAAGAGGAAGGTATGATGAGCACAGCAGCAAGTTTCCCTCAATTATGAACCAATGTTTAATCGAACCAGTAGGAGCAAGGAAACACCCTAAAGGTGTTGCTAGCTAAGCCTTGGCAGCGCGCACTACCGGTGCTAGTAGCAACGTGGAGACGTGCACAACACAACCACAGAACTTTGTCCCCAACTTGCGATGAGGTTGTCAATCTCACCGTGTTTTGCGGAAAACAAAGGATTAAACGTATCGAATGGAAAGAAGTAATAGTTTGCAGAAAGTAAACACAAAGAAGTAAATAGTTTGTAGATTGTATGTAAAGTAAAGGACCGGGATCCATAGTTCACTAGAAGTGGCTCTCTCCTTAAGATAGATAACATGTTGGGTGAAAAAATTACAGCGAGGCAATTGACAAATATCGAGAAAGCAATACATGCATATACTAATCATCTTGACTTCTTTGAGACTTGATTGGGCATTGCAACATTATATATAGACCGCCATCCAACTGCATCAATGACTAATAATCCACCTTCAGGTTATCATCCGAACCCCTCCGATTATTAAGTTGCAAGCAACAGATTATTGCTTTACGAATTACGTGTAAAGTAAACAATATGATTGTTCTATGAATAAAGGATTGTTGTTTTCTCCCTAGTAGCAACAGCACATCTAGTACCTTAGAGATTTCTGTCACTTCCCCAGATTACCAGAGGCATGAATCCACTATCGAGCATAAATACTAACTCTTGGAGTTGCTAGCATCTACTTGACCAAGATAGCTACTAACAACGGAAAGCATGCAAGATCACAAATAACAAAGACATGATAGAATCAATAATCAATCTGAAATAGCATCTCAATATCCATCGGATCCCATAAACCAGCATGCAGAATTACAAATAGATGATCTTGATCATGAGCAGACTCACAAGATCTAAACATGAAAGCACAAAGGAGGAGAACCAGCCATCTAGCTACTACATGGATCCGTAGTCCAAGGATGAACTACTCACGCATCACACCGGAGGCTTGCATGGTGATGAAGAAGGCCTCCAGGGTGAATTCCCCTCTCCGGCAGGGTGCCGGGAAGAGCTTCAGATCCCTCCCGATCTAGGGATGGAGATAACGTTGGCTATAGACTCTTTCGTGGATTTTTGATCGGGCACTTAGGGTTTTTGTCCCGAGGGCAATATAAGCGGAAGGAGATCTTTGAGGGGGTCTTGGGAGGCGCCATACCCTAAGCCTTGGTCATTTGGGCCATGCGGCCAGGTGGTGTGGTGGCCCCCTAGCCCCTCTCCGTCTCGTACGGCATCTCGATGACTTAGGAAAAATAGGCACTTTGGCTTTTGTCCGTCAATTCGAGAATATTCATTTCGACTTTCCTGGAACCAAAAAGCAGAAGAAAAGCAGGCTGGCATTGTGGCTCTTGTTAATAGGTTAGTCAAGAAATCATATGAAATGTACTCCAAATTTGGAACAAAATACAATAAAGTGGTTAAAACCAAGCATGGAACATCAAAAATTATAGATACATTTGCAATGTATCACCTATATGCTCGTTGATAGATCTTGCATGTAGTTGATAGATAGGTACTGGTGCGATTTTTCTGAGGAGAGGGGAATGTGGTGCAGCTGAGAGGTGGGTGTGTTTCTGTACAACTATTATGCTTTCTTCTTTTATATTGATGTACTACTCCTCCTCTCTCTGTGATGTTAACAACACAGCAGTTTGCATGTGGTGATGGTTGATACGTCCATTTTGCATCACTATTCTATGTCTTAATTCACTATTATTCATTGATATATTTAAATTAAGAGGTGATACAAATGTTATTTAATATGTTATTGCATGGTTGATGAATTTTGAAGCATGGACCACTGCAGTCAGGATTCTGATGGAAAAGGTGCTGTTTGGAGGCAAAATTCGCGAAGATCAGAAAATCCGAGAAAATATACAGAAAATCCTATTTTTCTAGAAGACTAAGGATTCCAGAAGACGGAGTGGAGATGGGCCACAGGCGGGCCACACCACTCCATGGCGCGGGCAGCCCTAGGCCGCGCCAGGAGGTGGTGTGGCCACCCTGGCCCACTCCAGCCTCTCTCCTCTGGCGTATATCATCCTCTCGAAACCCTAAGACTCAGGGAGCGACCACAGAAAGATTCCGCCGCCTCTGCGGGGCGGAAAACACCGAGAGAGAAAGATCTCTCTGGCAGACAGATTTCTGCTGAGGGAATTACTTCCCGAAGAGGGGAGATCGTCGCCATCAACACCACCATCAAGCTAGACTTCATCGGGATCATCATCGTCATCACCACCATCATCACCATCAGCACCCTCATCACCATCTCCATATTGCTGTAACAATTGGTTGAATCTTGCATTAGTTCATAGGAGAAACTTTCCCGGTGTTGATTACTCCTTGTAGTTGATGCTATTGAGTGAACCGTTGAATTATTGTTTATGTTCAGATTGTTATACATCATTATTCCATCTCTGATCATGATCCGTATGATGTCTTGTGAGTAGTTCGTTTTGTTCTTGAGGACATGGGAGAAGTCTTGTTGTTAGTAGTGGAGTTGTGTTGAGAGAGATTCAATAGATTGTTATTTAAGTTGTGGTGTACTTCTTCTAGTGGTGTCATGTGAACGTCGACTACATGACACTTCACCTATATGGGCCTAGGGGAATGCATTGTGTATTTGGCTACTAATCGTAGGGGTTGCCGGAGTGACAGAAACCTGAACGCCTGTTAGGAAACCAATGCACAAGGGACGTAAGGGTCTTATTGTTTAAAGTTGTGGTTAGGTTTCTACCTTAATTACTTTCTTGTGCTTATGGATGTTTGCAAGGGGTATTATCACAAGTATGTATTATTCTTGGATGGGGCGGTACATTAGCACAGGTTCACCCACACAACACTTAGCAAGCTAAAGAAGATTAATCAACTATATGAAGCGAAAGCATGATCTTCAATGTGTCCTCGAGCGTTTGGTCATCTTAAGTAATACAACCGCTTATCCTTTGCTGCATAAAAGTTGGGCCACTTGCTGCATTATTCCTCATCTTCTATTTACTCGTGCTTTGTTTACTTGCTTTATCAAAAACCCCTAAAAATCCGTTTGCTAAGTATTTGCAGAGATTCCTGATCCATACCACTAGCCAGCACCTTCTGCTCCTCGTTGGGTTGGACACTCTTACTTATCGAAAATACTGCGATACACCCCCTATACTTGTGGGTCATCAAGACTATTTTCTGGCCCGTTCTTGAGTGAAGCGCTATTGGAGAATGGGCTGGTAAAGGAAACTTCTCTTGTGAGTATTGTTTATACGCTAGTTGCTTTATTTTAGATTATGGATAATTAAGCTGAGTTTCTTATTTGGTAATGCTACTACCACTGCTAAGGTAGTAGATAAGCCACCACCTGCTGAGAATGATGTTTTCAAAATACCTACAAGAATTATTGATCGTGTTATGGATAACTACTATGTTGGGGATGGAACTGTCCATCCCAGTGATCATTTGCTCTTTATACGCGAATTATGCGGGTTGTTCAAGTGTGCAAGTATTACTACAGATCAAGTCAAGAAGAAGTTATTCTCATTATCACTGAAAGGAAGAGCTGAGGAATGGTATAAGCTGCTGAAGAATGGTCAAGCTCTGGAATGGGAGGAAATAGTACCTCTCTTTTATTCAAAGTTTTATCCTCCTAGTGAGATTCATAAAGATCGGAATCAAATATACAACTTTTGGCCTCTTGATGGAGAGAGTACAGCTCAAGCTTGGGGGAGATTGAAGTTACTAATGCTCAAATGTCCCATTCATGAGCTCCCCAACAATATTATTATCAATAACTTTTATGCAAGGCTTTCTCTACATGATAAAGATTTATTGGATGCTTCTTGTGCTGGATCATTCACTCGCATGGAAGAAGAAGCTAAATGGGATCTTCTGGACCGTACTCAAGACAATGCTGAAGCTTGGGAGAATGACAAAGGTAGAAAGTCAGGTATAAATTATGATTATGAATGCATTGAATCTTTTATAGGAACATGACTTTCAAAATATTAAAAATGCTTATGGTCTAGACTCTCAAGCTATTGCTTCTTATTTTAAGGATTTTGCTTCCTACATTGAAGTGCCTAAAAAAGTGGAATAAGTATCATGAACCTTATAAAGATATTGCTAAGAGTGTTCCTACAAGAAATACTGAAGTTTATCTTGCTAATCATGTTTTACACAGATCTTATATTGAGAAAATGCCTTTTCTAGTTAAGGTAAAGGAACATTCTATGATAGCTAGTATGGTTAATGAAAGTACAAATAAAGCTGTTGAACCTGATAAACAAATGGTTGATGAATATATTATAGCAAATGTGAAAGACTTTGTCACTAAATATGAAAAAGAGGGACACACTATCCTTTGTAAGGATACCTCTAATATTGTTTCACAAAGTAGTGTTATGAGAGCTAGTATTCATGTGTTTTCTATTAGAATAAGTGATCATTGCTATGATGGCCCTTGTGATAGCTATATTGTTAAGTTTATGCATGATACTGAAAGTTACTATGAGAGAGAGAAAAGTGTTATGTATCTCAATAATCTCAAGTTTCCTCGTTTTATGCTGAAAGTTTTGATGTTGCACTTCTTTTGCCTTCTTATGCTAGTGGTTTCTGGTTTCAACAACTTGTTTATTTACAAAATTCCCTTGCATAGGAAGTGGGTTAGACTTAAACGTGTGTATTTTTGCTTCTTAATGCTCCTTTTCGACTCAATTCATATTCCTATGTGAGCATCATCAAAATTATCATGCCCATCTTAATGGCTATAAAGAAAGAGCTTTTTTGGAGACAACCCAATTTGTTTTTGCTTTCAGTTTGTTTTTGTTTCTTTGAGTCTTGGAAGTTATTACTTCGGTAATAACCGCTCCTTATCTGTTTTGTTTGGTTTTTGTGTCAAGATCAACCTCTAATGAGAGAGAAGTACTATTTGGGGAAGTTGCTGTCCCGAAACAGATTTTTGTGCTTCACCGTAAATATTCGTGAGAGATATCTGTATGTCGGATTGAGCTGTAATTGTTTGTGCTTCTGCCCCAGGTTGTTATTTAACTTTCGTTAGTTTTGCACTTTTTGATTTGAGCAACAGAAGATTTTCGGAAAAATTGATCTTTACCTGCTGGTCTGTTTTGACAGATTTTGCCACTCTTGCATTTGCTTCTTTATTCGATTTCCTTTTTGAATTATTTTTGGGTTTTCGGAAGGAGTTGCTACAGTAGCTTATGTTTTGATGGTTTTCAATTGAAGTTGGACTCAAAAGGTTTTATCACTTCATATATACTAATGTTGCTAATGAGAACTGTGTGAAGTTTTGTGTGAAAGAAATTTCCAGGTAGTGGAGATAATGGTGTAATAAGGAAGAGAAGGGTTTTATGACTCAAGTAATAAGTGTATCAAGATGAAGATATCGATGATATTCAAGTGATGATTTTGGAAGAATCTACTAGATACCAAATTCAGATACCTGCAGAGTCTGTTTTCAAATAGGTAACAGTTCTGGTAAGAAAAGTTCCGCGAAAATACTATCCAACTATATTTTTTCAGTTTTTAGTCCCTAATGAAAGCTACGGAGCAAAAGAGGGACGGAAACGGAGCTAGGGTGGCTCACACCACCCTGTGGCGTGGGCCCTCCCCTGGCCGTGCCACCAGGTGGTGAGTCCACCCCGGACTCCGCCTCCGACTCGTTTTCTCCCAGTACCCTCCTTTTGATATGAAACTTCGTAATATATAACCCCCCGGATCTTCCGAGGTTCGTATATCGTGTTTTCGTTTCGATCTGTTTCTGCCAGGACATACTCTTTGAAAGCTTAGAAGCACAATGGTGTCCGCCAAGGATAAAGGGAAGGAGCCTATGGAGGAAGACCTCCAAGACCCCGGGAAGGAGAAGGAGATCAAGAGTGAAGGTGAAGAGGAGGCAAAGCACACCGGCACTACCGTTGCAAGCATTGGAGTGGTGGCAAATCCAGCCATTGGAGGGAAGCCTCCTCATCACCGTTCAGATCCCTGGTCACTTCCTCCACGCACCAAGAATCCTTTCCATACCCTTATCCATGAGCATCAATACCAGAATATGCCCAAAGGGAAATTACCCTCCAATTGGGATTTGCCTCGTTCTAGCCATGCAGGAAAAGAAGACATCAAGGAGGAAGAGTGGGGAAAGAATAGCAAGAGCTGGAATTCTCAACACGACATGATCATGAGCCGCATTGAGCAAAACTCACAGCTGATTCGTAATCTCACCTTCGAGATTGAGGACTTGGGGAAATTGATCAGAGAGCTCATCGAGAGGATACCACCACCACCGAAGGAGTAATTCGTCATCAGGTTTGGCATCCCCTTGGTTTGTTCCAAGATTGGGGGAGTGCCGCGGTATCACATCACTATCTTCTATCATTTTACCTTATTAGTAGAGTCATATCATGAATAGAGGAGTTATTATGTAGTATGGTTTGCATTATGGAAGTGTCCCCTCTCTCGTTAGATATGTATCCCTTGGTGTGAGTTGCCGTTATGGAATATTAATGAGAAGTTCTATCATTCACTCATTTTCATAGCTTATATTAGTTTTCAATTCGTGGTTATATGATTGATCTTGTTGTTAGCATTGGTATCACTTTGGGATCATTGAGTTAATTTAGTTGGTTTTGGAAAACCTGGCTCGATCGATGTAACACTATTTTGAGAGTTGAATGAAAAGATAAAAGTACTCTAAAGAAAATAATTTCATCATCTTTCTTTCTTGATTTGCTCATAAGTTTAGTATTCTCTAGTTAAGATCTTTTGTGCTTCAAGGAAGATTGCATGTTTGTCTTTATCACTTGTATGTTTGATTGTTTCCTTCAACTCTTATACTTTCTACCAACCTTGCTAGCCAAAAACCTGTCTTGAGAGGAATTCTTCGTGCATCCTCCTTTAAACCAAAACCTTTGCCATTTGTGTCCACCATACCTACCTAGTAGCATTATTGTTATTCAAGTAAATTCTTGTTTTCTCTACCCCCCAAATTAAACTTGTTATGTGAAAATTAGTGACTAAAAGCTCTCACGAACTTGATGGCACACTTTACTTTCTTGCATTTAATAAACTTGAACCATTGTGCTCATCTATGTTGCGTATATGCTTGTGATTTGTAAGTTGTGAATTAGCAGAACCATGTTGTCATGGGGAACGCTTTCAACATTGCATTGGTACTTTGTACCAAGTTGATATCATGTTCTTTTGTCTATGGATGTCATCGATGTGAAATGAAAGGGGAGCTTGTAAGTCCATGGAGTTATGCATGTGTGTTAGAGAGAAACACACAGGCGCTAGTCTAATCCATGCTGACATGGTGGAAACCTGCGTATAACCATAACAGTATCTATGAAGCATTCTTCTTATAAAAAAGAGATAGAGATTGAGAAAAGAAAAAAAGAGATATTATGAAAAGAGGAAGAGAGAAAAAAGCACCATATTCCCATGGTAAATAAGAAGATTGCTGAGATACTTGTTGTCTGCTTGCCTTGTCATTTTGATATGGGGATTCTTCCGTATCATCAGGCAAGGCGTACCCCGTTGGCGGTTCTCAATGATAGACATATGCTTACGATGACAAGAACTTACCGGTGACTAAACTTGAGTAGCATGAGGGGCGGCCCTCGTATTCAAGGGACATGAGATTCTCAACTTACAACTTGTCAATGCATATCCTCAAATTTGATCACTTTAACCTTAATCACCTAAAGATGCCTATGATAGGGGCAATGAGAGCTGAAAGCTAGTAAGTATCATAATTTTTGGGAGCTCTTTATGAGACTTGCAATCCCTGATTCCCTCTGCGAAGGGCCTTTCTTTTACTTCGTAGTTGAGTCAGTAAACCTACTCCCTTCTACCTCAACAAGTATTTTGAGTTGATGTGTTTCATTCATTCATATGATGATTTATTCAATCGTGTTTCTTATGTTCCTTGTTTTGCACATTGCTCTTATCTTGATGTTTACTACTTTGAAAGCTATCTTTGAAAACCAGCAGTTTGTGAACTCCAGCAAATTATCAACTATTCTTTGACCAAAAGCTAAGTTTGTCATTACCAATTATGATTTACTTTATGTATCTTTATTGCATTTCCTTTACCTATTACAAGCTGAGTTATATAATAGTGAGTTGTCTTCTATTATGATCTATGCTTTTGATGAATGTGATGCTTCTTGTCCGTATTTTTTTATCGACTCTTCACTCCATAAACACAGGCCATGTTCTTGAGCTCCGTTTAAGCTTGGGGACAAGCGAAGTCTAAACAGGGGAGTTTATCGTCCATTTGCATCACTATTCTATGTCTTAATTCACTATTATCCATTGATATATTTCGTATTGAGAGGTGATACTTATGTTATTTCATCTGTTTTTGCATGGTTGATGACTTTTGGAGCATGGACCTTCTGATCGAGATTCTGATGGAAAAGGTGTTGTTTGGAGGCAAAATTCACGAAGATCAGAAAATCCGGGAAAATATACAGAAAATCCTATTTTTCCAGAAGACTAAGGATGCCAGAAGACGGAGTGGAGATGGGCCACAGGGGGCCCACACCACCCCATGGCGCGGGCAGCCCTAGGCCGCGCCAGGAGGTGGCGTGGCCACCACACTCCAGCCTCTCTCCTCTCGCGTATATCATCCTCCCGAAACCCTAAGACTCGGGGAGCGACCACAGAAAGATTCGGCCGCCTCTGCGGGGTGGAAAACACCGAGAGAGAAAGATCTCTCCTACAGACAGATTTCTGCCAGGGGAATTCCTTCCCGAAGAGGGGAGATCGTCGCCATCAACACCACCATCAAGCTGGAATTCATCGGGATCATCACCACCATCATCACCATCAGCACACTCATCACCATCTCCATATTGCTGTAACAATTGGTTGAATCTTGCATTGGTTCATAGGGGAAACTTTCCCGGTGTTGATTACTCCTTGTAGTTGATGCTATTGAGTGAACCGTTGAATTATTGTTTATGTTCAGATTGTTATACATCATTATTCCATCTCTGATCATGATCTATATGATGTCTTGTGAGTAGTTCGTCTTGTTCTTGAGGACATGGGAGAAGTCTTGTTTTTAGTAGTGGAGTTGTGTTGGGAGAGATTCAATAGATTGTTGTTTAAGTTGTAGTGTACTTCTTCTAGTGGTGTCATGTGAACGTCGACTACATGACACTTCACCTATATGGGCCTAGGGGAATACATTGTGTATTTGGCTACTAATCGTAGGGGTTGCGGATGTGAAACCTGAACCCCGTTAGGAAACCATTGCACAAGGGACGTAAGGGTCTTAGAGTTTAAAGCTGTGGTTAGGTTTCTACCTTAATTACTTTCTTGTACTTACGGATGTTTGCAAGGGGTATAATCACAAGTATGTATTAGTCTTGGATGGGACGGTACATTAGCACAGGTTCACCCATACAACACTTATCAAGCTAAAGAAGATTAATCAACTATACGAAGAGAAAGCACTTGACAGTCTTCCCATGTGTCCTCGAGAACATTTGGCCATCTTAAGTAATACAACCGGCTTGTCCTTTGTTGCATAAAGTTGGGCCACTTGCTGCATTTATTCCTCATCTTTTATTTACTCGTGCTTTGTTTACTTGCTTTATCAAAAACCCTAAAAATCCGTTTGCTAAGTATTTGCAGAGAATTCCTGATCCATACCACTAGCCAGCACCTTCTGCTCCTCGTTGGGTTCGACACTCTTACTTATCGAAAATACTGCGATACACCCCTATACTTGTAGGTCATCAATGGTGCTGCTTGCAAGTGGGTCTAAGATGGTGCTTGTCACCAAGTACCTCTTTTCCTCCTACTAGTGCAAGCCACTGAGTTAGTGATCTTATCCTACTAGATCTACTTATTTTCTTTTGTTGCTTCCAAGTGAAATAACAATGGTTGGGATTGTTGTTTATTCATAGATATATTTATTGGTTTAATTAATTTAATTTGATGACTAATATAAGTGACTTTAAATGGTGGCTGAATAGTGTGGCTTTAATATTTATTAAGTAACAACTTAATTACTAGTGTGAAATGATCTATAAAGACCCAAGTTGACCCATTTATCTTATTGATTCCTAAGTTCAGAATAATTCTACTTCTAACTTATTTGAATGTTTATGTTGTAGGTGAAGAAAGAGAAGAAGATGACCAAGATTGTTCAAGATCAACTTAGTTTAGGATTTCTTATTTTGTTCTTTTAGTAATCTTGTAAATTATTTATTGGTTCATATAAGATTCATTTGTGGCTTTGTAATACTACATTCATTTATTATAGACTTATTTTATTTCTTTGGTCTATTGTAGTATTTGATTCTTATTATTATTGTCTCTCTCATATACTTGTATTATTAAATATTATGGAAATGTAATACATTATTATTTTTGAAGAATAATTCCAATGTGTTGTTTAAGTCATATGTATTGTGGTGGTCTACTTTCACTTCATATACCTATTGTAAATTCCAATTCCATTTCAAATTTCACATTTAAATTCTTATTATCATTCATATTGTTTCCCTCAAAACACAGATGTGCCAAAAAGGTCATGTCGAAATCTTTCGCACTTTCTCTGATGTTCCCATCAGTACAAGAGAGATATCGATCCTCTACTTCTTTAGTTTTTGCGAAAATTCCCGGATTTTCTTATGCATGAATACAGTGCACACACATGTGTCCTCTCTATTCCTAGGTGCTAATCATGGGATATTACACTTAGTCAGCAAATTTACGTTTATAAAGTTCTCCATTGTTTTAATATGCATGATGCAAAGTCTGATAGTACTCTGTTGCTCCTCACTGTAAATTTTCAGCAGTATAATGTCCTCGCTCTGATGAAGATATTGAGTACATGTCTTGAGTTCCTTATTCTAGTGTTGTTGGTTCCTTGATGTATGCCATAGTTTGTTTTCGTCCTGATTTATCATATGCTAGGAGTTTGGTGAGTCGTTACATGGCTAATCCTGGTAATGAACATTGGAAAGTTGTTTAGTGGATTTTCAGGTACCTTCGTGGCACATCAAATGCTTTCTTAAAGTTTGGCAAGACTGGTGAGAGACTTCATGAGCCATGTGGATTCAGATTTTGCTGCCGATTTGGATAAGAGGAGTTCCCTCACAAGTTATGTGTTCATGGTAGGTGGATGTGCTATGAGTTGGAAGGCAATGTTGCAGCCAGTTGTTGCTTCATCTACAATCAAAGCAGAATATATGGCTATTGCTGAAGCTTGCAAAGAGTCTGGTTGGTTGAAAGGTTTGTGTGTTGAGCTTTGTCAGGATGATTCTTGCATTAACCTGTTCTGTGACAGTCAAAGTGTTATATACCATGAGAGATGTTCCATGAGAGAACAAAGCACATTGATATCAAGTACCATTATGTGCATCATGTTGTTGCACAAGGTACACTAAAGATATGCAAGATAAGTACTCATGATAATCATGTTGATATGATGACAAAGCATGTTCCTATTGCTAAGTTTGAGTTATGCTCAAGCTTAGTTGGTATAACTATTTAGCCCAAGTGGTTGTTAGCGCCGAAAGTGTTTTCTTTGTTTGTTTAGGAAGATTATTGTTGTTGATGCTACAAGAAGGAATTTGTATCAAGGTGGAGTTTGTTGAAGTATGATCCAAATTCTATTAAGGAGGATAACTTTTGATGGAGTAGAGCGAGGCCTGTCGCTGGAGGCTTGGGCCGATCGTTGATGACCTAGGTTACCACTGTTATATATACCTCTTGTAAGTCGTCGGCTGGGATTAGTTGCACCTGTGAAAATCTCCGGAGTTGTGTAAATACTCCCTGTTATAGTGAAGATTCGCTGGCAGGCGCCCGTGGTTTTTCCCTCTCTTTGTTGGAGAGGGTTTTCCACATTAAACCCCTTGTCGTGATCTCATTTTTCATTCTTCATTATTTTATTGTCGCGATTCTAACAAGTGACCAAGCTCTAAGACCGTACTCGGTCGACCGAGCTCTAGCAATCCTCGATAAAACAACTACGAATCGACACACCGCTTTCTCATGCATCAGACCTGATTTTTTTCGAAATGGGGGTGAAACCCCGGCCTCTGCATCCTAGGATGCACACAGCCTCATTTATTAATAAAGAGTCAAAAGTACAAAAGTTACTGATCAGAGATCAGCTAAAACATAGATGGTTGATACATACACCAACCATTTGAAAAGCACTAGACAAGCGGCAATGAAAAGCCTACAAAAGCTATTCATCTCTCAATCTACTAGCATGACACCACATACCTAGGTAGTAGATATCCTGAGTAACCATCACCAGACGGTTGCACCCAGAGACCATCATATCCCGTTGATGCTCCAGGAGTAAAAAAGCCTAGAGTTGGATCCAGTGAGCCGCCGTAGTAATAACCTACAAAAAAATGAACTCGGGCCTTGTTAAAAATAATATCATTGCGACATTTCCAGATAGACCAACATAAAGCAGATACCCCTATACGTGTTCTATTTTTGTCAGTCTTATCTATCCCATTCAACCAATTCCCAAACATATTAGTGATATTAGCTGGAGGTGGGAGATTATATGTAAAGAAAAAGATGCGCCAAATAATCTTAGCAAAGGGCATGTTAAAAAAAGGTGCTCAATAGTTTCTTCCTCATCACAAAAACAACACTTCTTGCAACCATACCAATTCCTTCTCGAAAGATTATCTTTAGTTAACAAAACCTTGTTATTTAAAAACCACATAGAGATCTTAATCTTAAGTGGTAATTTAAGCTTCCAAAGATACTTTGTTGGGAGTCTCTGATGATCATTCATGAGATCCTCGTACATAGATTTAACCGTGAAAACCCCATCCACCGTTAATTTCCATTTAAAAGTGTATGGTACATTAGATAGATAAACTTGCATTAATCTCTGGCAAAGATGTAGCCATACATCCCAGTTAGTCACAATCAAATTCCTCCTAAAGCCAATATTAAGAGGATTGTGAGATAAAACCTCATTAACAGAGACATGCTTTCTATGCACTAAATTATATAAGGTAGGATATTGTTGAGCCAGCGGCACCTCCCCTAACTAAACATCCTTCCAAAACCTAGTCGAAACCCCATCCCCAATCTAAAAAAACCTATGTTAAAGAAACTATCTTTTACATGCATTAGGCCTTTCCAAAAAGGAGAATCCGTCGGCTTAGCTTGAACCTGTGCCAAGGTCTTATTCTTAATGTATTTATTATGAAGTAATCCTTGCCATACTTCTTGTTCAGTTCTAAAACCTCTATCCCCAATCCACCCTGATCTTTGGGTGTACAAACAATATTCCACTTGGTTAGTCTATATTTCTTTTTATGTTCATCACTTTGCCAAAAGAATCTTGAATGATATAAGTCTATTTTTTTCCTAACACCCTTCGATATTTCCAAAAAAGACAACATAAACATAGGCATACTTGTTAGTACCGAGTTGATTAGCACTAATCTAACCCCATACGACAATAATTTACCTTGCCAACACCCAAGCTTTTCTTCAAACCGATTCTCTACCGGATTCCACTCGGAATTTCTGAGCCTTCTATGATGAATGGGTACCCCAAGGTACCTAAATGGCAAGGATCCCGATTCACACCCGAAAATATCGATATTCCTGCTCCTATTCCTTGCCTTCCCAAAACAATAAATCTCACTTTTGTGAAAGTTTATCTTAAGGCCCGACAACTTCTCAAAGATGCATAAGATAAGTTTCATATTTACCGCCTTACTCAGGTCATGCTCCATAAATAAGATTATATCATCTGCGTACTGTAAAATAGGTAAACCCCCTTCTACAAGATGAGGGATTAGACCACCAACATGGCCTTCCTCCTTAGCTCGAGCTATTAGGATAGCCAACACATCCACCACTATGATAAAGAGCATTGGTGATAGTGGATCTCCCTGGTGAACTCCCTTCTTTGTCTGGAAAAATGCCCAATTTCATCATTTACTCTAATGCCTACACTTCCCCCTTAGATAAAACCGGTAATCCATCTACACCATAAAGAATCGAAACCCTTCAACTGAAGGGCCTGCATTAAAATTTTCCATTTGACTTATCATAAGCTTTTTCAAAATCAATTTTGAAAATCACGCCCTCTAACTTTTTGTGTGAAGCTCATGAATAGTCTCATGCAAAGTAACTACCCCTCTAGGATATATCTGCGGGCATGAAAGCAGTTTCGTGGGACGAATGACCTTGTGAGCAATCACGAGATCTGATTTATCGCTACCTTAGTAAAGATTTTAAAGCTAACATTCAGAAGATAAATCGGTCTGCTACTGAATCTGAACCGCATTTTCTTTCTTAGGTAAAAGCGTAATGACCCCAAAGTTGAGCTTGAATAAAGGTAGCGCGGACCTATAAAGAGCATAAACACGCTCAGGCTTGAGACCTCTATATCAGTGAAGTGTTGGATTTAGAGCAAGTACAATCTGGTGACGGTGGCAGTCCTTTTTATCTCTACCTATTATATATGTTAGCTATTAGATTGGCTCTAACTGATATGGCCAGGATTTATAGCCAGCAGTTGACTTTACTATTACCATTGCTCTTATGGACTTATAGTAGTATGATTTGAAGATAGAGCTCCTGAAACAGTGGAATATTAATAATAGAACTGAAAATAATACTCCCTCTGACCCATATTAGTTGACTTAAATTTTTCTAGATTCGAATGCATCTAGCACTAAAACATGTCTAAATACATCTGAATCTAAACAAATCCAAGTCAACTAATATGGATCGGAGGGAGTAGTATAAACAAGCGCTAGCAGAGCGTGAAAAGAACTATGAGGGGCGTCCGACGATTGCGTCCTGCTATCGGACTCCGTCTCCGTTATGGAGTATGTATATCTCGACAGAACTCTACCAACCATATATATAGCCTGCCTATATGAACAAGCGGATCCAATCCAAGGCGTGGCAAGCTAGACTAGACTAGATGGGACGGAGAGACCTGGCGGCGCTCTTGCGGAGGAAGTGCTCGCTGGCGTGCTTGGCTTGTGGCGGCCGCTCTGGCTCGCCATCTCCGCTGCGTTTGCAAGGCCTGGCGAGCCATCATCGACTCTGAGGGCGAAGCCAGGAAAAAAAGTTCATTGGTGTCATTGCTTTGAATTTACAGGTGTCATTTCTAATTTTTAAGAGTATTGCTTCACAGACAAAGGAGAATTGTAAAATTCCATCGGTGTCATTTGACACCAATGAATACATGCTAGCTCCGCCCTGCACACAGAGCTTCGGTTCAGCGGATCTTTGTCCAATTCGAGTGCCTCCCGTTCCCTGAGTTCTTCTCCTGGCCCCCGTCGCCATGCCACCCTGCGGCCACCAACGGCAAACTCGACTTCCTGCCATCTGCCGACAAGGCTCGTTCGGACACCCACTATTATTCCATCAAGGATCACTGCAATGGGCTCCTCTTAGTCACGGTTGAGCATCCTGCCGCCACGTACAACGCCGCCTTCTTCGTGGTTAACCCAGCCACACGACGTTGCTGGCATAATCTGCCACCGTGCCATGCAACCAATACTGTTCATTATTTCGATTACCGTGAGTATCTGCCTTCGATCCCATGGTGTCATCTCACCACCTAGTGTTTCGGATTCCATATTTGTTTACTCCTTGGGGATATCCGCGCGATCCCCTCGAGGAGGCGTCCGAATGGCCACCATCTCTCTATAAGTTGGATGTATTCTCATTACAGACGCCTCGGTGGGAGGACAGGTTGTTTCTTAGAGAAGGCGATGTCGCTGGGACCGTCGAAAACACACGCGACCCGCTTGAATATTTGGGTTACAAACAATCACTCATGTCAGTCTGCTCGCAAGGATCACTCTACGTTCACTGCCATACTGATTTTGTTATGAGGTACACACATGTTTTTTACATTAATAATATTTTTTATTCGAGTGAGCATGTTTGTTCTCGTACCAATCAGACTTTCTCAATTCTATGAATTCTTAAGAGACTACTAAGGCACGGCTAGTGGCCAAGGGATACACTCAAAAAGAAGGTGAAGACTTCTTTGACACTTACTCACCTGTTACCAGATTGGCCACCATTCGAGTACTACTTTCATTGGTTGCCTTTCATGGTCTTATCGTTCATCAAATAGATGTTAAGACAGCTTTCTTAAATGGAGAGTTGGATGAGGAAATTTACATGGATCAGCCAGATGGCTTTGTGGTAAATGGTCAAGAAGAAAAGGTGTGCAAATTGTTGAAGTCTTTATATGGCCTAAAACAAGCCCCTAAATAGTGGCATGAGAAGTTTGAAAGAACTTTAACCACTAGCTGCAGGATTTGCTGTAAATGAAGCTGATAAATGTGTACCATCGGCATGATGGGGTGAAGAGTCATCATTTGTTTGTATGTTGATGACATACTGATTTTCGGAACCAACCTTAATGCAATTAAGGAAGTGAAGGATTTCTTATCTCGTTCGAGATGAAAGATTTGGGTGTAGCTGATGTTATCCTGAACATCAAGCTATTGAGAGATGATGATGATGGAATTACATTGCTTCAATCCCACTATGTGGAAAAGGTCTTGAGTTGTTTCGGGTATAGCGACTGCAAGTCTTCTCCTACACCGTATGATCCTAGTGTGACGATTCGAAAGAATCGAGGAAATACTAGAGAGCAACTGAGATACTCTCAAATTATTGGCTCGCTTATGTATTTAGCTAGCGCCACTAGGCCTGACATCGCTTTTGTGAGCAAACCCAGTCGATTTGTTTCAAATCCAGGGATGATCACTGGCATGCTCTTAAGAGAGTTATCGCTATCTAAAAGGCTACGACACGGCATTCACTATACCGGGTATCCGAGGGTTATAGTGATTCAAATTGGATATCTGATGCTAATGATATAAAGGCCACGAGTGGATATGTATTCACACTTGGTGGTGGCGCTGTTCCTTGGAAGTCTTGCAAGCAGACCATCTTAACGAGGTCAACTATGAAAGCAGAACTTACAGCATTAGACACAGCCACTGTTGAAGCAGAGTGCTTCGTAAACTCTTGATGAACTTACCTGTGGTTAAAAAACCAATACCTGCAATCCTTATGAACTGTGATAATCAAACAGTGATTTTCAAAGTAAATAGTTCTAAGGATAATATGAAGTCATCAAGACATGTGAAGAGGAGACTAAAATCTGTCCGGAAAATGAGAAACTCTAGAGTTATTACGTTGGATTATATCCAAACATCTAAAAACTTGGCAGATCCCTTCACAAAGGGTCTATCACGCAATGTGATAGAAAATACATCGAATGAGATGGGTATGAGACCCACAATATGATTTTTCACAGTGGTAAACCATTCTATGTGATCGGAGATTCTATGAATTAGAATTGGGAGACAAGCTGTTGATTAGCTGAGAGGAAAGTATCCCTACTTTAATGAATACCACTCCATGAAGATGCAATACTTTCCTATTCTGCACGGCAGATTGATTTATTATTTTAATATGTTCTAAATGGCTTATCTTAAGCAGATATGTTGTCCTGCAGAACATCTTTTGAAGAACACACCTATATGAGTCTGGCTGTTAAACGTCACAGTCTATGAGAGTAGGGTGCTCTCTAATAAACTCATGAAAGGCCATGGAGTATGACGTATAAGCTCCACCCGCGGGAAAGTCCCACGGCAGCCTAGTATCGGTCAAGACTTTGTGTGAATCTAGGTTTACAGCAAACTTGCGGTTCAAGGCATAGACCACTGTACAAGTTGCAGCCTAATGTAGCATAAAGTTCTAGGTGGAAGTTAAACTTAACAGTCTCCACTATAGTACCGGTATATAAACAATGTTTTGGAACCAAAGGCAAACTTCATGTGCCTCTGGGATCCGGTGGGGGATTGTTGTAATTCTTGCCTAGTTGGCCCAGACCATATTCCATTTTAATAATTCCTAAAAAATCCTAGAGGCCCATGTGGCCAATTCATGCATGGCAAGAGATGGAACAAATGTTTAGTCCCACATTGCTAGTTGAAGGAAGATTTCACCATCTTATAAGGAGGGTTCTTCCACCACTTGGTAAAAGGATGAAGGAGAGATGTACACGCTCCTCCTCCTCCGCCGCCTCGCCTCGTCCACACGGCCAGCGGGTTGCGGGAATGCCTTGAGCGAGCTTCCCTTTCTTTTTGCCGCGCATGAATGGATTAATTATCTGAACAGTTTGTGTAAGTGGATATTTAATACGAACGTTACCTCTATGACTTAATGGAGGCCGTTTTCTCTCCCGGCGCTGCCCGTTCGTCTGTGCCTATAAGAGTGAGAGGTCGTTCCTCTCCTGTCATAAGCTTCGCCTCCAGTTCCAAAGCATCGAGTTGCTGCTCCATTCTTCTCCATCCCGTCTCGCGACGTGCATCGCTAGCCGGGACAGTAGGCCTCCGAGACCCCGCTGCTTCGAGTCCTGTATGGGAGAAGGGCGATAAGATTTTTGGGCAGCGCTATCGGCACGACTACTGGCGATTCCATCACGGACTCCTTCATGGATAGCGACTATGACTACGACGTCTTTCCCAACAAGGACTTCTTCCCCGACAACAGCAACCTCTTCCTCGACGACATGGCTGGCGACGGTGCCAACGCCAACCCCAGCGATTCCTCCAGCGGTCCCTCTGCTATGATGTACATCTTCTTACTTAATCCTGTTTATCTCAGTCAGATAGTATGTTCTTCTTTTCGGGTTGTTACAGATCTTGCTCTGATATTATCTCAAGTTGTATGCATTGCAGTTCTCTTTGATATCTGCCTTAGTTCGTATCTGCTAAATCATATGATTAGTTTAATTTATGTTATTCTATTTATGTTTTATTTAGCATTTATCTTGGGTAAATTGCTCCTAAATTTAACACCAATGAGGCCTAAACTTTCTTTACACATATTATCCACCAAAATCTCTCGCTAACTCAATGACCAGCAGGGGCCATCTGTCAAAAATTTAACAATTTTTAATTTGATTCCTCAGCTTGTTAGTTAATTATCACTATTTTTATGAATTTGGAAAACCAGTTCACATTTATACCGAGTAGTGAATATAGAGGTTTAACTAAAATTGAGGAATTTTATCTTTATTTAGACTAAATAAAAACAAAAAACTATGATGTCAAATAGGAGTCAAATAAAAAATTTATATATAGAGTACTTTAATTGGAATTTAATGATTTTTCTAAAAAAGTAAAATTAAAGCCATTCAAAGAAATTTCCTGATGAAAACGTAATACCAGTTTCAAAGGAATAATATTTTACACTAAGCTACACCTAACCAAAGACAATTACAAACCTAACCAAAGACAATTACAATTGGATCGAGGGGCCAAAATTTTCTTTATACATATTATCCACCAAAATCTCTCGCTAACTCAATGACCAGTGGGGCCCATCTGTCAAAAAAAAATACAATGATTACTTTTGGTTCCTCAGCTTGTTAGTTAATTATCACTATTTTTATGAATTTAGAAAACCAGTTTACATTTGTCCGCACCATATTTATTAACGTTTTACACCAGTTTGTTAGCAATTACTGAACCATCTCAGAAAAATCTTCTCGCATGCGTAGTATGACATCAACACACAGGACAACATCGGCACATGATATTTCAAAATTTTCGAATTGATCAACAGCAAAAGTTTACCAGATTTTACATACAACATCTAATGCCTCAAAGCTTATGTTACGCTCTAACAGGTAACAGCTATATCACGTGCTCACTCTTCCAACAAAGCAAACAATTACATCTGTAATCTCAGGGTACAAACAGTTTTGGACTTGTGTGCAGCCCTTAGACCTTCATCATTCAGCTCCTAGCCTTGCTCCTGCATCCATCGCTCTCATCTGAGCGATGTACTCGCCACCGCAACGCAACCACGCAAAAATACAGCATCTACTCCTACATGATCCAAGCATCTTCGTCGCCGCTGCTAAAGGATTCAATCATATCACTCTCATCGCCGTCCCCGCCACCCATGAGCTCCAGCAGCCCACCTCCCACATCAAAGTCACCTTCCTCATACTCCGCATCATCATCGTTTTCATCCCCACTGTCCATATCCTCGTCGTCGTCATCATCACCACCGTCATCACCGCTGCTGTTGCTCGGATCCTCGTCAGAGTCCGTGTCCCCCATCGCCAAATCTGACCCAAGGAGAGCATCAACCTCTGAGTCGTCGTCATCGTCATCCTCGTCCTCCGTGTCCCCTCCGTCCTCCGGATCTGAATCGTCGTCAGTCGGACGTTTCCTGCCAACCTCGAATAGGCGAGCAGAGGAGAACATCTCGTCGGGATTGTCCATCGCAACGACTCCAAGAAGGGAATCGTTGGGCTCAGTGGCGAGATCGAGGACACCACGGTCTATTTGAGCGGTTGCAATGTCTGAGTAGGTGACAGCATCGATCGTGCGGAATGCAGGGAACAGAGGATGTCTGACCCTACGAGTATTGATGGATGATGTTACATCCTCGAGATTGCGCCTCAGGATGGCATAAATAACATCACCCCTGCCATTGAATTTGATCACTGTCTGGTCAAGAGACGGGACACTCCTCAGAAGTTTAAATTTTCTCAGATCCCACACCTCCGAATTTAGGATCACCTGCAAAACATTGTCGACACAGATGAGAAGATAAGCACAATACAAATGAATTCCTACCTACGAAAATGATACTCCCTCCGGTCGGAGGGTATTAAGTGTCTTGTAATATCACCCCTGCCTTCCTTGATGTTGCCTTTTGTAAAGTTCTAAGGGTTAATATTTGAATTAACTTCGATCTAATGGTTATAATTTTCATGAGAATTCTGGATTTGGAATTGATTATAGAGTAATGAAAGGTTTACAGTAACATCAGGAAATAAAATTCATTTATTCCAGCACAACAACATACACTTGAACAGCAGTCGTGGAACATGACACTGCGCGAGTACGCAAGGGCAAATAAGGTTGATGCTGTAAAAGTGAAGAGGAGAAACCTCATCAGTGAAATGAACAAAGAGGGTGATACTAGAGTCGAGGAATCGAGAACATTCTGTCCGTAGGGTTGCGAAGTACAGTACTCGGTAAAGAACCTCGAGCAGCGGATGCAGCTGCGTCAGTTAGAGGGTTTGACGGGTGAAGCCCGGCAAAGACAGCAGGATAGGGTCAATGAGTTAGTTCGGATCGCTAACAGACAAAATGAAGAGTTGCTTAGGGCTAATCTGGCAAGGGCTGGGGCTTCCAAAGTCATTTATTCAGCGATAGGTAACCCGGAGAAATCTGCTGGAGCAGCATCGTCCCCTCATGGTGGCCCAAGAAGAGAGGAAGTGGTAACCTCGGCGAGGAGAAACAAACAGATAGTCCCCTACGACCCGGCAAGGGCAGGGAAAGGAAAAGCAGTGTAGGGAAATGAGGATCGACGAAGTGTCAGCCGAGGTGAAGCTGGCCGAGGTAACCGCGACCAAGGTAATGTCGGTCAGGGAAACGCTGTGAACGGCAATGCCGGACAGCACAACTCGGCGGGTGCAGGGCAACCGCAGCAGCGGAATATACCATGGCAAGAGCGAAGTGCCGGCCAAGGTATGCAATAGAGAGGCGCTCCACAAGAGCAAGATAGATACAATGATGGTGATTCGGAAATGGTGAACGCAGGATACCCTAGTTCGGACTATCACGTGATAGGGTCAAGGTTGGAAAGCAGGAACTTGATGCCTGACGACGCCAGGTTAAAACTAGATCAGCTCTATAGGTCGGAGCAGATTGAGGGGCAAGGTCCTCTGGGTCCAGCGTGCTTTGGGCCCCGGATCATGAAAGAACCTCCAGTACCTAACTTCCAGTTACCTAGAGGCACGAAAACATATGACGGTAGCACCAAGCCGGAGGATTGGTTGATCAACTACGCGACGGCGGTAAACATTGCTACAGGCAACTTGAGATGGGCTGTGAGATATGTACCTCAGATGCTGGAAGGGCCAGCAAGGGTATGGCTAAACAATTTGCCACCCGGAAGTATTAACTGCTAGATCGATTTTGAGGAAATGTTCGTCAGTAATTTCTCAAGCACGTATCAGAGGCCCAATAGGCCACAGACCCTAGCAATGTGCAAGCAGAGGCCAAATGAGACAGACCGGGAATTCGTAACCCGCTGGTGCACTATGCGAAATTCATGTGAGGGTGTGATCGAGTCACAGGCCATAGCTTGGTTTGCGCAAGGGTACAGATATGCAAGCATGCTGTGGCAAAGGTTATAAAGGGACATGCCAACTACTTCGGCGAGACAATCTAGATTGCTGATTCATATGCCTTGGGTGATCCGACTCAACCTAGGCTTGTGTCAAACGAGTCGAATGAGGAGTACTACCAGCGAGATGGAGCCGGGTCATCCCGGCGGAATGATTGTCAGGGTAAGAGAAGAGATGATAGACCGGATTATAGGTACAGTTCGCAACAAGTTGCTGTAAATCAAGACCAACCCGGAGCAGGGAGTAATCAGCATCAGATAACTGGAGGGCAACAGTGGACCCCAAGAAATGATGGCAAGAAAACTTGGACGCCCGAGCAAAAGAGACAGTGGCAAGAAAAGAAGGATCGGCTGAGGTATACATATGAGGCAATGTTGGATCAGCCATGCAAATTTCACACGCCAAATCCGAGTAACCCGGCGGGTCACACAACTTGGCAATGTGAGTGGATGAGGAAGATAGAACAAAGTGGTTCGGGGAATGCTCAAGCACCTCGGAACGATCAACCTCGGCAGGAGTTACCCCGGTAGCAATTACTCTCCGGAGCGAACACGCAACAGTTAATGTTGCCACCACCCCGCCGGTATGAAAACCATGAGAGAAGGGATGCAGTGCACCAGGTGGAAAATCAGCACCAGCCAGATCAAAGATATCCCGGCAATGAGGGGAGAAATGAATACAGAGAGCATCACCAGAGTTACTGCGTGTTTACCATGGAGGAGACAGATAGAAAGAGCTTGCAACCGACATATGGAAGTGAATGCGGTAATGCCGGCAGTGATGAGGTATATGCCTTGGTCGGATCAGGAAATTACGTGGAGTATCAAGGACCGTCCCAAGCTTATGCCTAGTCCCAGTTCGTATGCACTGGTGCTGGACCCAACGTTCATCGGGCCAAATATCAATGTGAGGTTTTCCAAGGTGCTAATTGACAATGGCAGCAGCATCAATATTATGTACGTGGATACAATGCGCAAGTTGGGTATCTTGGAGAACATGCTCCAGGCCACGAGAACAACTTTCCATGGTATTGTGCTAGGCATTTCCTGTGAACTCATTGGCAAGGTCCGTAGACGTGTTATTTGGCACAAGAGATAATCGTCGAACTGAAAATTTGGAGTTTGAGGTGGTGAACCTAGAGAGCGTGCGATCACGGGTTACTCGGCAGGCCTGCCCTGAACAAATTCATGGCAAGTACTCACATCAGTTACCTGAAGATGAATTTGCCCGGGCTAAATAGAGTAATTACCATAGCAGGAGATTTCTGACGTTCCATTGAGTGTGCGTCAGCCGGGTCTAACCTGGTCGAGTCACTCGTGATCGCACAAGAAAAGAAAAAGATCCAGGAAGTGGCGGCATTGGCTCAGTCCGCAGCAAGATATGCGGTGCTGAGTAACCCGCATGGAAGTGTCTCATTTCAAGCAACTAAAGATACAAAGAAAGTGCCTGTTGATGATCTGTTCTTAGAGCGCACCGTAACGATTGGTGCCAGGTTAAATGACAAATAAGAAAACGAGCTCGTCAACTTCCTCCGTGAGAATCGGGATATCTTTGCTTGGTCCACACAGGACTTGCAAGGTGTTTCGAGGGAGTTGGACGAGCACTCTTTGAATGTGAGACCTGGAGCAAAGCCGGTGAAGCAACCTCTCCGCCGTCACGAAGATAGGAGAAAAGTCATTGGAGATGAGATAGCTCGGCTCCTAGCAGCTGGATTTATCATGGAAGTGCTTTACCCGGATTGGCTATCGAATCCGGTGTTGGTGGAAAAGAAGAAAGATGATCCGAATATGGCAGTGGTTTGCGTATGTGCATCGATTACACGAATCTAAATAAGGCGTGCCCAAAAGATCCATTCCAACTGTCCAGGATAGATCAAGTCATAGATTCTACTGCTGGGTGTGAACTATTGTCATTCATAGATGCATATTCTGGTTTCCACCAGATACCTCTGAATCCGAATGATCAAATAAAGATCATGCAGCATGGCTACGCTCTTCTCCATGCGGATATCCCCCACCTTACCGTGCGTGTTCCATCCCGCTTGGTTGAGGTTACAAATATGTATTGTATACTCTATATGCAACTAATCGATACCTTCATATCGCCACGACGAAAATGCAGTGTAATATCTGGGCTCTCGAAGAATTTGGGCCTATGCTGGAAGGATATATTGGTCCCAGGAGATTTCTTGCTATTTATTGTACTTCGGCACTATCAGGTCTGCCTTTTTATCACTACCGATAACAAGTAATGTTTTGGATCTTATATTATCTTCAATATACATAACTATGTACTGACTTTTCGTTGTTGTAACAGGTTCACTATTCAGTTACTGGTTTACCCCTGGATCTTCTGTCGGTGCATCAGGTGCTATTTGTGGATTGGTATGTCCAACTTTTGCTAAATAACTTTATTTCAGTAATGAAATAAAAATCTAAGGCTAGGGCATTCCCCTTTACAAAAATAAATTTGTTGGTTTTTTCATTTGTAAAAAATCAATCCAAAACGCCATTATGACAAACATACTTGGATTTTCTTGAATATTTCATCAACCTTTATCTTTGTGAGAAGATTGGTGCGCAAGCTGTTTATTCCTGGAGGCACCGAGAGACTTTGGAGAAAGCAGATGAGACTGTAGCGGGAATTGCTTTCCTAGTTGTCTCTAATCTGGTATTGGTTTACATATGCACTCGTTCGATTTTGATCTTTGTCTTTCTTTTTGGACTATTTGCTCATATGTTTTGTTTGACAGGTCATTGCCCTCTTCACAAAGAACCGCACTGACCACTGGGGTCATGTAGGTCTCCTAATTTATTTTCTTATCTTGCAAAAACTAAAAATGCTTAGCTTACACATGTCACCTTGTATTCTCAGTTAGGAGGTTTTCTTGGCGGGGCAGCTATGGAATTTTTTCTTGGTCCAGATGGGAAACAACGTGTTGCAACCGGTGGAGTGGTGGTGCTTGAAGACAAGCCGCCTGCGTGGTTCAGCCATTGAACAGTAGAAGGCCAATAATAGCTTGTACACTATACTGATGTTTACAAAGGTCTATGCTAAGTAGATGATGTGTTTATGAAGTGCAAATAATCACTCTAGCCATCACCCAATAAAACTCTTGTTCCTCCACGAACACATGGACCGTGTCTACACTTCCCTCGGAACACACGGATTTTGATGTACTGCTTAGATGACCTTCACCTATCAAAATACTCCGAAGTCAGCTTATGGTTATGTGTACTACTCAGGAGCTTATGGTTGAGCTTGGGGTGATACCTGGTTATGATTTGGGTTATGTGCTTATTGTAGTAACAATCGGGTACTAGGGCATGGTTATGTTCTAAGTAATTTCCTGATCTAGTCCATGTGATTGGTAGTGGATGGATATGCATTGACTGACTGTTGATCATTGAGTTCTCAAACATGATCCTTGTTAGGATCTAGCTAGATAACTTCCTAACATATAATGCTTCTGAACATTCTAGTGGATGTTCCTGGTTGTGCTAAAGGTTTTGTTGTTGATAGCTTGATATAAATAGAATTAGCTAATTATTTGTATACAATCATCTCTAGTTTCTAATCTATTTGGAGTGTATGTTCTAATGGATACATAGGAATATATCTTGTGCATGTAGTTACATGGTATAATAGTTCATAAGCAGGAACAATTGGATTAATTGTTTATTCCTAGTGTTAATGGCCTGGTCTTAGTGTTAATATTGTACATATGTATTTCTGGAATACTAATAATAACATGATCTAGTTTAAATAATACAACATGCCTAATAGATTTGTATGTTACTTATTAGCCCCTATACTTTTAAAATAGAGAACACAAGTTGTATTATTGATACAAGGATTTATTTAATGTGTAGGAGTCTATAGATGGTGTTTCAATTTTAAGGGATTGTTTGTTAGCTTTGCTTCTTCATTTGAACGATTTATTGATTTTATGTTTACATATCTGTCAATTCTAGGACATGCTTGTGTTGGAAGGTGCAAGGTGGCCCTCCTAGCCCCTTAACTTAATTCAGTTGAAGATTAGTAAGTTTTGGTTGCCTGTGTTCACCAGATCATGTGCATATAGATCTGATCCTGAAATAGTATGGATGTGGTTGATTGCTCCTCTTGGACAGATCTGATTGCTGTCCAACAGCACTACATATTTTTGTAGTATGCCTTTATTATTCTTTCCTCTCAAGCTAATAAGAATAGATGATGCATGATCTAGTTTATGCTCTTAAGGAATTTCTACATGCATGCTGCCCTTTGTAGCTTGTTACTTGATCCTTCTAGTGATCTGATTATTCTTTGGAGCTTATTTCTTTTCTAGAGGTTGTCCTTCTGGATTCTGAATAATCTCCTAGTGGTTAACTTGATCAACAGCTGGTGCAATCCTTTCTCCTCCCAGCTCCTAGCTTGATCTACTTGATTTGCTCGCTATTCTTCTGGTAGCCTTCTCCTCCTTGCTTCTTGGTGATTCCAAAATCTTGCTGTAGGTTTGTGGCTATCCTAGTGGATAAACCTATATGCTCGTTGATAGATCTTGCATGTAGTTGATAGATAGGTACTGGTGCGATTTTTCTGAGGAGAGGGAAATGTGGTGCAGCTGAGAGTTGGGTGTGTTCTGTACAACTATTATGCTTTCTTCTTTATATTGATGTACTACTGCTCCTCTCTGTGATGTTAACAACACAGCAGTTTGTATGTGTTGATCGTGCTACTTGCAAGTGGGTCTAAGATGGTGCTTGTCACCAAGTACCTCTTTTCCTCCTGCTAGTGCAAGCCACGGCTGAGTTCTTGCTCTTATCCTACTAGATCTACTTCTTTTCTTGTGTTGCTTCCAAGTGAAATAACAATGGTTGGGATTGTTGTTTCTTCATAGATATATTTATTGGTTTAATTAATTTAATTTTATGACTAATATAAGTGGCTTTAAATGGTGGCTGAATAGTGTGGCTTTAATATTAGTTAAGTAACAACTTTATTACTAGTGTGAAATGATCTATAAAGACCCAAGTTGACCCATGTATCTTATTGATTCCTAAGTTCAGAATAATTCTACCTCTAACTTATTTGAATGTTTATGTTGTAGGTGAAGAACGAGAAGGAGATGACCAAGATTGTTCAAGATCAACTTAGTTTAGGATTTCTTATTTTCTTCTTTTAGTAATCTTGTAAATTATTTATTGGTTCATGTAAGATTCATTTGTGGCTTTGTAATACTACATTCATTTATTATAGACTTCTTTTATTTCTTTGGTCGATTGTAGTATTTGATTCTTATTATTCTTGTCTCTCTCATATACTTGTATTATTAAATATTATGGAAATGTAATACATTATTATTTTTGGAAGAATAATTACAATGTGTTGTTTAAGTCATATGTATTGTGGTGGTCTACTTTCACTTCATATATCTATTGTAAATTCCAATTCCATTTCAAATTTCACATTTAAATTCTTATTATCATTCATATTGTTTCCCTCAAAACACAAATGTACCAAAAAGGTCAGGTCGAAATCTTTCAGACTTGCTTTGATGTTCCCATCAAGACAAGAGAGATATCGATCCCTCTACAGCTTCTCTAGTTTTGCTAAAATTCCCCAGCTTTTCTTATGCATGAATGCAATGCACACACATGTGTCCTCGCTATTCCTAGGTGCTAATCATGGATATTACACTTAGTCAGCAAAGTTACGCTGATAAAGTTCTCCAACGCTTAATATGCATGACGAAAGTCTATTAGTACTCCTGTTGCTCCTCAACGGGGTAGTGGGATCGTGTTGCTGTCGGGCCACACGGTGTGGTCGGTATCCGCCGGTCAGCCAATCACAGTGCAAGCTATAGGAAGGGCCATGTATGCAGGGATCCCACGACGCGACGTGGTGATACAGCTAACGAGGAGACAGCGCGACGGACGATGCAATAGTAACACCTCACATTAAGTGAATCGGCGAGGCCCTTAAAATGAGGCAAGATAATGATTACCTCCACGTGGGAAGCGACGAGAGAAGGAAGGAGAACCCGGAAAACTAAAGGTGACTCGCCCAGCGAGTGAAAACTCAGAATGTGCCAAGGGAAAAGCTAGCCAATGAAATCCGGGATATGAGGTAACTCGGAAAAGGGAGCAGAAGGCTCGTAAATTGAACTCGTGCGGCCTTAGCAGCTGGAGCTGCTAAGAATGCACCAGCCGGGGACTAATGTTGGGGGATACCCCGGTAGGGTCACGCCAAGGTATAAAGGTCAGAGTCGAGGTACGGCAAGGTCAGCAATGCTGGTCGAGTCACCTCAAGGTTGGCTGACTTACGGAGTAACCCGGACCAAGGATGTCCACCTAATCGAGTCCCGCCGACGATGTCGTATGCCGCAGGATTTATATAACTTGTATGCAGATACCCGCGGCCGGATTAACCAGGCACGATCCGGGTTATATCAGGCTTGCAAGAGAAGGAAGGTATCTCGCTGGTCAAAAGGTGGTCACTGTACGCTGGAGCATGAGCGAAGCGAACAGAGAGAAGGACCACCGAGGCGTGGCCGACAAGGGTGACGCTACCGTGTCGGATGACGCTACGCCGCAGAAGCTTACGTAGCCTCGCATGGCTTACGATGGCGTAAAAGTGATTCGTCGGTTTGTTATTTTAGAAGGCATATTCCTAGGAATATGCCACCACGCATGCCCTAATTGAGACCTAGCCTCCCTTTATAAGGAGCGCTAGGGCCTCTGTAGAAAGGGTTGGCATTTGAGTAGTTGGTTCCTTGGAGAAAGGTAGTGTTGAGAGTAAGAGAGCTTCTTCTTCCTCCTCTCCCCAATACAGCTCAAGGAGCATTGTAAACCTTGTGAACCTAGCGAATACAAAGCATCTGTGTGTGGAATCACCACACTATCCCTTCCTGGATTCCTCTAGTGCATATTGGCCCCACCTTTAGCCTATCCATGGCATCCGCCGTGACACCACCATGACAGCTGGCGCCACCATGGCTAGCGGCGCCAGCAGGAGTAAAGATCCGAATGGGAAATCTCATCGGCAACGGCGAGCGATCGCCTCTAGGCTCGTTCGGGCGCTTTGGAGCACCGAATACGCCGGGCGACAATGCTGGTTGCTTCGCAAACGACCTCTTCCGCCACCGCATCTTCGCCAAGCTTGAGCTCACAAGATCTACGCCGCCGATGTGTCGGGCGCTCACCCGCACGTCGTCGAGGGAGGCGAGCCACCTTAGCGGCTCACGGGCGGTATCACTCGCTTCCCTAATCGCGCCGAGGTGATGATGACGGGCGCCGCCACAAGCAAGGATCCAGCACCGCATCCGGAGGTAACACCCAAAGCACCAAGGAAAAGTAGGGTCCTCCGCTAGAGAGGCTAGAGAATATGCTGCAGCAAGCAATAGATAGCTTGGCAAGTCCCATAGCACCTGTGGTAGATCCGCTCAGGCATAGGCCGAAAGTTAGAGGAAACTAGGCAGAAAATACTAGAGGGTGCGAAAAGATAGCCGCTGCTCAGCGTCGTGAACATGACACCCATGAGTACGCAAGGGCAAATAAGGTTGATGCTGTAAAAGTGAAGAGGAGAAACCTCATCGCTGAAATGAACAAAGAGGGTGATACTAGAGTCGAGGAATCGAGAACATTCTGTCCGTGGGGTTGCCAAGTACAAGACTTCGTAAAGAACCTCAGAGCAGCAGATGCAGCTGCGTCCGAGTTAGAGGGTTTGACGGGTGAAGCCCGACAAAGACAGCAGGATAGGGTCAATGAGTTAGTTCGGATCGCTAATGCATAAAATGAAGAGTTGCTTAGGGCTAATCTGCAAGGGCTGGGGCTTCCAAAGTCATTTATTCAGCGATAGGTAACCCGGAGAAATCTGGAGCAGCATCGCCCCTCATGGTGGCCCAAGAAGAGAGGAAGTGGTAACTCCGCGAGGAGAAACAAATGATAGTCCCTCACGACCCGGCAAGGGCAGGGAAAGGAAAAGCAGTAGGGAAATGAGGATCGACAAGTGTCACCGAGGTGAAGCTGGCCGAGGTAACCGCCACCAAGGTAATGTCGGTCGTGGAACGCCAGAACGGCAATGCCGGACAAGACAACTCAAGGGTGCAGGGCAACCGCATAGGCGAATATACCATGGCAAGAGCGGCGCCGCCAAGGTATGCATAGAGAGGCGCCCACAAGAGCAAGATAGATACAATGATGGTGATTCGAAATGGTGAACGCAGGATACCCTAGTTCGGACTATCACGGATAGGGTCAAGGTTGGAAAGCAGGAACTTGATGCCCCGACGACGCCAAAGTTAAAACTAGATCAGCTCTATAGGTCGGAGCAGATTGAGGGGCAAGGTCCTCCGGGTCCAGCGTGCTTTGGGCCCCTGATCATGAAAGAACCTCCGCATCTAACTTCCAGCTACCTAGAGGCACGAAAACATATGACGGTAGCACCAAGCCGAGGATTGGTTGATCAACTACGCCGACGGCGGTAAACATTGCTACAGCAACTTGAGATGGGCTGTGAGATATGTACCTCGATGCTGAAGGGCCAGCAAGGGTATGGCTAAACAATTTGCCACCCTAAGTATTAACTGCTAGATCGATTTTGAGGAAATGTTCAAGAATTTCTCAAGCACGTATCGAGGCCCAATAGGCCATGCATCTTAGCAATGTGCAAGCAGAGGCCAAATGAGACAGACCGAATTGTAATCGCCGGTGCACTATGCGTAAATTCATGTGAGGGTGTGATCGAGTCACAGGCCATAGCTTGGTTTATGCAAGGGTACAGATATGCAAGCATGCCGTGGCAAAGGTTATAAAGGGACATGCCAACTACATCGGCAGAGACAATCCGGATTGTTGATTCATATGCCTTGGGTGATCCGACTCAACCTAGGCTTGTGTCAAACGAGTCGAATGAGGAGTACTACCAATGAGATGGAGCCGGGTCATCCCGGCGGAATGATTGTCGTGGTAAGAGAAGAGATGATAGACTGATTATAGGTACAGCCGCAACAAGTTGCTGCAGAATCAAGACCAACCCGGAGCAGGGAGTAATCAGCATCGATAATCGAGGGCAACAAGGACCCCAAGAAATGATGGCAAGAAAACTTGGACGCCCGAGCAAAAGAGACAAAGTGGCAAGAAAAGAAGGATCGGCTGAGGTATACATATGAGGCAATGTTGATCAGCTATGCATTTCACACGCCAAATCTGAGTAACCCGCGGGTCACACAACTTGGCAATGTGAGTGGATGAGGAAGATAGAACAAAGTGGTTCGGGAATGCTCAAGCACCTCGAACGATCAACCTCGCAGGAGTTACCCTGTAGCAATTACTCTCCGAGCGTAACACGCAACTTAATGTTGCCACCACCCCGCCGAGGTATGAAAACCATGAGAGAAGGGATGCACCAATTGTGGAAAATCAGCACCAGCGATCAAAGATATCCCGCAATGAGGGGAGAAATGAATACGAGAGCATCACCAGAGTTACGTGTTTACCATGGAGGAGATGATAGAAAGAGCTTGGCGCCGACATATGGAAGTGAATGCGTAATGCCGCAGTGATGAGGTATATGCCTTGGTCGGATCAGGAAATTACGTGGAGTATCAAGGACCGTCCAAGCTTATGCCTAGTCCCAGTTCAGATGCACCGTGCTGGACCCAACGCTCATCGGGCCAAATATCAATGTAAGGTTCTCTAAGGTGCTGATTGACAATGGCAGCAGCATCAATATTATGTACGTGGATACAATGCGCAAGTTGGGTATCTCGGAGAACATGCTCCAGGCCACGAGAACAACTTTCCATGGTATTGTGCCAGGCATTTCCTGTGAACCCATTGGCAAGGTCCGGTAGACGGTTATTTGGCACAAGAGATAATCATTAACTGAAAATTTGGAGTTTGAGGTGGTGAACCTAGAGAGCGCCAGATCACGGGTTACTCGCAGGCCTGCCCTGAACAAATTCATGGCAAGTACTCACATCAGTTACCTCAAGATGAATTTGCCCGGCTAAATAGAGTAATTACCATAGCAGGAGATTTCGACGCTCCATTGAGTGTGGCCACTGGTCTAACCTGGTCGAGTCACTGTGATCGCACAAGAAAAGAAAAGATCCAGGAAGTGGCGGCATTGGCTCAGTCCAAGACAGCAGATATGCCGGTGCTGAGTAACCCGCATGGAAGTGTCTCATTTCAAGCAACTAAAGATACAAAGAAAGTGCCTGTTGATGATCTGTTCTTAGAGCGCACTGTAACGATTGGTGCCAAAGTTAAATGACAAATAAGAAACGAGCTGCCAACTTCCTCCGTGAGAATCGGATATCTTTGCTTGGTCCACACAGGACTTGCAAGGTGTTTCGAGGAGTTGACGAGCACTCTTGAATGTGAGACCTGGAGCAAAGCCGGTGAAGCAACCTCTCCGCCGCTTCGTCAAGATAGGAGAAAAGTCATTGGAGATGAGATAGCTCGGCCCTAGCAGCTGGATTTATCATGGAAGTGTTTTACCCGGATTGGCTATCGAATCCGTGTTGGTGGAAAAGAAGAAAGATGATCCAATATGGCAGTGGTTTGCGTATGTGCATCGATTACACGAATCTAAATAAGGCGTGCCCAAAAGATCCATTCCAACTGTCCAGGATAGATCAAGTCATAGATTCTACTGCTGGGTGTGAACTATTGTCATTCATAGATGCATATTCTGGTTTCCACCAGATACCTCTGAACCCTAATGATCAAATAAAGACTGCTACGTGCATGGCTACGGCCGCTTTCTCCATGCGGATATCCCCACCTTACCGCATGTTCCATCCCGCTTGGTTGAGGTTACAAATATGTATTGTATACTCTATATGCAACTAATCGATACCTTCATATCGCCACGACGAAAATGCAGTGTAATATCTGGGCTCTCGAAGAATTTGGGCCTATGCTGGAAGGATATATTGGTCCCAGGAGATTTCTTGCTATTTATTGTACTTCAGCACTATCAGGTCTGCCTTTTTATCACTACCGATAACAAGTAATGTTTTGGATCTTATATTATCTTCAATATACATAACTATGTACTGACTTTTCGTTGTTGTAACAGGTTCACTATTCAGTTACTGGTTTACCCTGGATCTTCTGTCGGTGCATCAGGTGCTATTTGTGGATTGGTATGTCCAACTTTTGCTAAATAACTTTATTTCAGTAATGAAATAAAAATCTAAGGCTAGGGCATTCCCCTTTACAAAAATAAATTTGTTGGTTTTTTCATTTGTAAAAAATCAATCCAAAACGCCATTATGACAAACATACTTGGATTTTCTTGAATATTTCATCAACCTTTATCTTTGTGAGAAGATTGGTGCGCAAGCTGTTTATTCCTGGAGGCACCGAGAGACTTTGGAGAAAGCAGATGAGACTGTAGGGAATTGCTTTCCTAGTTGTCTCTAATCTGGTATTGGTTTACATATGCACTCGTTCGATTTTGATCTTTGTCTTTCTTTTTGGACTATTTGCTCATATGTTTTGTTTGACAGGTCATTGCCCTCTTCACAAAGAACCGCACTGACCACTGGGGTCATGTAGGTCTCCTAATTTATTTTCTTATCTTGCAAAAACTAAAATGCTTAGCTTACACATGTCACCTTGTATTCTCAGTTAGAGGTTTTCTTGGGGGCAGCTATGGAATTTTTTCTTGGTCCAGATGGGAAACAACGTGTTGCAACCGGTGGAGTGGTGGTGCTTGAAGACAAGCCGCCTGCGTGGTTCAGCCATTGAACAGTAGAAGGCCAATAATAGCTTGTACACTATACTGATGTTTACAAAGGTCTATGCTAAGTAGATGATGTGTTTATGAAGTGCAAATAATCACTCTAGCCATCACCCAATAAAACTCTTGTTCCTCCACGAACACATGGACTGTGTCTACACTTCCTCGAACACACGGATTTTGATGTACTGCTTAGATGACCTTCACCTATCAAAATACTCAAGTCAGCTTATGGTTATGTGTACTACTCAGGAGCTTATGGTTGAGCTTGGGGTGATACCTGGTTATGATTTGGGTTATGTGCTTATTGTAGTAACAATCGGGTACTAGGGCATGGTTATGTTCTAAGTAATTTCCTGATCTAGTCCATGTGATTGGTAGTGGATGGATATGCATTGACTGACTGTTGATCATTGAGTTCTCAAACATGATCCTTGTTAGGATCTAGCTAGATAACTTCCTAACATATACGCTTCTGAACATTCTAGTGGATGTTCCTGGTTGTGCTAAAGGTTTTGTTGTTGATAGCTTGATATAAATAGAATTAGCTAATTATTTGTATACAATCATCTCTAGTTTCTAATCTATTTGGAGTGTATGTTCTAATGGATACATAGGAATATATCTTGTGCATGTAGTTACATGGTATAATAGTTCATAAGCAGGAACAATTGGATTAATTGTTTATTCCTAGTGTTAATGGCCTGGTCTTAGTGTTAATATTGTACATATGTATTTCTGGAATACTAATAATAACATGATCTAGTTTAAATAATACAACATGCCTAATAGATTTGTATGTTACTTATTAGCCCCTATACTTTTAAAATAGAGAACACAAGTTGTATTATTGATACAAGGATTTATTTAATGTGTAGGAGTCTATAGATGGTGTTTCAATTTTAAGGGATTGTTTGTTAGCTTTGCTTCTTCATTTGAACGATTTATTGATTTTATGTTTACATATCTGTCAATTCTAGGACATGCTTGTGTTGGAAGGTGCAAGGTGGCCCTCCTAGCCCCTTAACTTAATTCAGTTGAAGATTAGTAAGTTTTGGTTGCCTGTGTTCACCAGATCATGTGCATATAGATCTGATCCTGAAATAGTATGGATGTGGTTGATTGCTCCTCTTGGACAGATCTGATTGCTGTCCAACAGCACTACATATTTTTGTAGTATGCCTTTATTATTCTTTCCTCTCAAGCTAATAAGAATAGATGATGCATGATCTAGTTTATGCTCTTAAGGAATTTCTACATGCATGCTGCCTTTGTAGCTTGTTACTTGATCCTTCTAGTGATCTGATTATTCTTTGGAGCTTATTTCTTTTCTAGAGGTTGTCCTTCTGGATTCTGAATAATCTCCTAGTGGTTAACTTGATCAACAGCTGGTGCAATCCTTCTCCTCCCAGCTCCTAGCTTGATCTACTTGATTTGCTCCCCGCCATTCTTCTGGTAGCCTTCTCCTCCTTGCTTCTTGGTGATTCCAAAAATCTTGCTGTAGGTTTGTGGCTATCCTAGTGGATAAACCTATATGCTCGCTGATAGATCTTGCATGTAGTTGATAGATAGGTACTGGTGCGATTTTTCTGAGGAGAGGGAAATGTGGTGCAGCTGAGAGTTGGGTGTGTTTCTGCACAACTATTATGCTTTCTTCTTTTATATTGATGTACTACTGCTCCTCTCTCTCAGGATGTTAACAACACAGCAGTTTGTATGTGTTGATCGTGCATTTGCAAGTGGGTCTAAGATGGTGCTTGTCACCAAGTACCTCTTTTCCTCCTGCTAGTGCAAGCCACGGCTGAGTTCTTGCTCTTATCCTACTAGATCTACTTCTTTTCTTGTGTTGCTTCCAAGTGAAATAACAATGGTTGGGATTGTTGTTTCTTCATAGATATATTTATTGGTTTAATTAATTTAATTTTATGACTAATATAAGTGGCTTTAAATGGTGGCTGAATAGTGTGGCTTTAATATTAGTTAAGTAACAACTTTATTACTAGTGTGAAATGATCTATAAAGACCCAAGTTGACCCATGTATCTTATTGATTCCTAAGTTCAGAATAATTCTACCTCTAACTTATTTGAATGTTTATGTTGTAGGTGAAGAACGAGAAGGAGATGACCAAGATTGTTCAAGATCAACTTAGTTTAGGATTTCTTATTTTCTTCTTTTAGTAATCTTGTAAATTATTTATTGGTTCATGTAAGATTCATTTGTGGCTTTGTAATACTACATTCATTTATTATAGACTTCTTTTATTTCTTTTGGTCGATTGTAGTATTTGATTCTTATTATTCTTGTCTCTCTCATATACTTGTATTATTAAATATTATGGAAATGTAATACATTATTATTTTTGGAAGAATAATTACAATGTGTTGTTTAAGTCATATGTATTGTGGTGGTCTACTTTCACTTCATATATCTATTGTAAATTCCAATTCCATTTCAAATTTCACATTTAAATTCTTATTATCATTCATATTGTTTCCCTCAAAACACAAATGTACCAAAAGGTCAGGTCGAAATCTTTCAGACTTGCTTCGATGTTCCATCAGTACAAGAGAGATATCGATCCTCTACAGCTTCTAGTTTTGCACGAAAATTCCCCAGCTTTTCTTATGCATGAATGCAATGCACACACATGTGTCCTCGCTATTCCTAGGTGCTAATCATGGGATATTACACTTAGTCAGCAAAGTTACGTTGATAAAGTTCTCCAACGCTTTAATATGCATGACGAAAGTCTATTAGTACTCCTGTTGCTCCTCAACGGGGTAGTGGGATCGTGTTGCTGGTCGGGCCACACGGTGGTCGTGTATCTGCCGGGTCAGCCAATCACAGGCAAGCTATAGGAAGGGCCACAGGGCGCAGGGGATCCCACGACGCGACGTGGTGATACAGTTAACGAGGAGACAGGCGCGACGTGACGTATGCAACAGTAACACCTCACATTAAGTGCAGTAACTGGCGTAGGCCCTTAAAATGAGGCAAGATAATGATTACCTCCACGGGGAAGCGTACGAGAAGGAAGGATAACCCAGAAAACTAAGGGTGACCCAGCCAGCGAGTGAAAACTCAGAATGTGCCAAGGGAAAAGCTAGCCAATGAAATCCGGGATATGAGGTAACTCAGAAAAGAGAGCAAAAGGTTCGGTAAATTGAACCTGCCGTGGCCTTAGCAGCTGGAGCTGCTAAGAATGCACCAGCTTCGGGGACTAATGTTGGGGGGATACCCCCGGGTAGGGTCACGCCAAGGTATAAAGGCCGAGTTAGCCGAGGTACGGCAAGGTCAAAGCAAATGCTGGCCGAGTCACCTCAAGGTTGGCTGACTTACGGAGTAACCCGGACCAAGGATGTCCACTTAATCGAGTCCCGCCGACGATGTCGATGCCGCAGGATTTATATAACTTGTATGCAGATACCCGCGTGGCCGGATTAACCAGGCACGATCCGGGTTATATCAGGCTTGCAAGAGAAGGAAGGTATCTCGCTGGTCAAAAGGTGGTCACTGTACGCTGGAGCATGAGCGGTTTAATGAGAGAAGGACCACTGAGGCGTACGACAAGGGTGACGCGCTCGTCGGATGACGCTGGCGCCGCAGAAGCTTACGTAGCCTCTCGCATGGCTTACGGCGGCTAAAAGTGATTCGGTCGGTTTGTTATTTTAGAAGGGGCATATTCCTAGGAATATGCCACCACGTATGCCCTAATTGAGACCTAGCCTCCCTTTATAAGGAGCGCTAGGGCCTGAGAAAGGGTTGGCATTTGAGTAGTTGGTTCCTTGGAGAAAGGTAGTGTTGAGAGTAAGAGAGCTTCTTCTTCCTCCTCTCCCCAATACAGCTCAAGGAGCATTGTAAACCTTGTGAACCTAGCGAATACAAAGCATCTGTGTGTGGAATCACCACACTATCCCTTCCGGATTCTCTAGTGCATATTGGCCCCACCTTAGCCTATCCATGGCATCCGCCGTGACACCACCATGACAGTTGGCGCCACCATGGCTAGCGGCTAGCAGGAGTAAAGATCCGAATGGGAAATCTCATCGGCAACGGCGAGCGCATCGTCTCTAGGCTCGTTCGGCGCTTTGGAGCACTGGAATACGTCGGCGACAATGCTGGTTGCTTCGGCAAACGACCTCTTCCGCCACCGCATCTTCGCAAGCTTGAGCTCACAAGATCTACGCCGCCGCCGATGTGTCGTATGCTCACCCGCGCACGCCGTCGAGGAGGCGAGCCACCCCTTAGCGCTGCTCACGGGCGGTATCACTCGCCCCTAATCAAGGCCGAGGTGATGATGACGGCGCCTGGCGCTGCCACAAGCAAGGATCCAGCACCAGATCCGGAGGTAACACCCAAAGCACCAAGGAAAAGTAGGGGTCCTCCGCTAGAGAGGCTAGAGAATATGCTGCAGCAAGCAATAGATAGCTTGGCAAGTCCCATAGCACCTGTGGTAGATCCGCTCAGGCATAGGCCGAAAGTTAGAGGAAACTAGGCGTAAAATACTAGAGGGTGCGAAAAGATAGCCGCTCAGCAGTCAGGAACATGACACCTACATGAAAACGCAAGGGCAAATAAGGTTGATGTCAGAAAAGTGAAGAGGAGAAACCTCACTGAAATGAACAAAGAGGGTGATACTAGAGTCGAGGAATCGAGAACATTCTGTCCAGGTTGCCAAGCACAAGACTTCTAAAGAACTCAGAGCAGCGGATGCACCAAGGCTCCCGAAGTTAGAGGGTTTGACGGTGAAGCCCGCAAAGACAGCAGGATAGGGTCAATGAGTTAGTTCGGATCGCTAATGACAAAATGAAGAGTTGCTTAGGGCTAACTGCAAGGGCTGGGGCTTCCAAAGTCATTTATTCAGCGATAGGTAACCCGGAGAAATCTGCGGAGCAGCATCGCCCCCTCATGGTGGCCCAAGAAGAGAGGAAGTGGTAACCTCAAGCAGGAGAAACAAACAGATAGTCCCCTACGACCCGGCAAGGGCAGGGAAAGGAAAGCAGTAGGGAAATGAGGATCGACGAAGTGTCACCGAGGTGAAGCTGGCCGAGGTAACCGCCACCAAGGTAATGTCGGTCGTGAAACGTGGAACGGCAATGCCGACAGCACAACTCGGCGGGTGTGGGCAAATCAAGAGTAGCGGAATATACCATGGCAAGAGCGGCGCCGCCAAGGTATGCACAGAGAGGCGCCCACAAGAGCAAGATAGATACAATGATGGTGATTCGAAATGGTGAACGCAGGATACCCTAGTTCGACTATCACGCGGATAGGGTCAAGGTTGGAAAGCAGAACTTGATGCCCGACGACGCCAGTTAAAACTAGATCAGCTCTATAGGTCGGAGCAGATTGAGGGGCAAGGTCCTGGGTCCAGCGTGCTTTGGGCCCCGGATCATGAAAGAACCTCCAAGACTCTAACTTCCAGCTACCTAGAGGCACGAAAACATATGACGGTAGCACCAAGCCGAGGATTGGTTGATCAACCACGCCGACGGGCGTAAACATTGCTACAGCAACTTGAGATGGGCGTGAGATATGTACCGTGATGCTGGAAGGGCCAGCAAGGGTATGGCTAAACAATTTGCCACCCGAAGTATTAATCGCTAGATCGATTTTGAGGAAATGTTCACAAGAATTTCTCAAGCACGATCGAGGCCCAATAGGCCATGCATCCTAGCAATGTGCAAGCAGAGGCCAAATGAGATGCATCGAATTGAATCTACCGGTGCACTATGCGAATTCATGTGAGGTGTGATCGAGTCACAGGCCATAGCTTGGTTTGCGCAAGGGTACAGACATGCAAGTATGCCGTGGCAAAGGTTATAAAGGGACATGCCAACTACACCGCAGAGACAATCCGGATTGTTGATTCATATGCCTTGGGTGATCCGACTCAACCTAGGCTTGTGTCAAACGAGTCGAATGAGGAGTACTACCACGAGATGGAGCCGGTCATCCCAAGGAATGATTGTCGTGGTAAGAGAAGAGATGATAGACTGATTATAGGTACAGTTCGCAACAAGTTGCTGCTGAATCAAGACCAACCCGGAGCAGGGAGTAATCAGCATCGATAACTGAGGGCAACAAGGACCCCAAGAAATGATGGCAAGAAAACTTGGACGCCCGAGCAAAAGAGACAAGGCAAGAAAAGAAGGATCGGCCGAGGTATACATATGAGGCAATGTTGATCAGCTATGCAATTTCACACGCCAAATCCGAGTAACCCGGCGGTCACACAACTTGGCAATGTGAGTGGATGAGGAAGATAGAACAAAGTGGTTCGGGAATGCTCAAGCACCTCGGAACGATCAACCTCGGCAGAGTTACCCCTGTAGCAATTACTCTCCGAGCGAACACGCAACAGCTTAATGTTGCCACCACCCCGCCGAGGTATGAAAACCATGAGAGAAGGGATGCAAAGGCACCGTGGAAAATCAGCACCAGATCAAAGATATCCCGCAATGAGGGAGAAATGAATATGAGAGCATCACCAGAGTTATCAAGGTTTACCATGGAGGAGACAGATAGAAAGAGCTTGCAGCCGACATATGGAAGTGAATGCGTAATGCCGGGCAAAGGATGAGGTATATGCCTTGGTCGGATCAGGAAATTACGTGGAGTATCAAGGACCGCCCCAAGCTTATGCCTAGTCCCAACAGAGTGCATCGGTGCTGGACCCAACGCTCATCGGGCCAAATATCAATGTGAGGTTTTCCAAGGTGCTAATTGACAATGGCAGCAGCATCAATATTATGTACGTGGATACAATGCGCAAGTTGGGTATCTTGGAGAACATGCTCCAGCCACGAGAACAACTTTCCATGGTATTGTGCTAGGCATTTCCTGTGAACTCATTGGCAAGGTCCGGTAGACGTGTTATTTGGCACAAGAGATAACTGTTTAACTGAAAATTTGGAGTTTGAGGTGGTGAACCTAGAGAGCTGCAGATCACGGGTTACTCGGCAGGCCTGCCCTGAACAAATTCATGGCAAGTACTCACATCAGTTACCTGAAGATGAATTTGCCCGGCTAAATAGAGTAATTACCATAGCAGGAGATTTCGACGCTCCATTGAGTGCGCCAGCCGGGTCTAACCTGGTCGAAGTCACCTGTGATCGCACAAGAAAAGAAAAGATCCAGAAGTGGCGGCATTGGCTCAGTCCGCACAGCAAAGATATGCCGTGCTGAGTAACCCGCATGGAAGTGTCTCATTTCAAGCAACTAAAGATACAAAGAAAGTGCCTGCTGATGATCTGTTCTTAGAGCCACCGTAACGATTGGTGCCAAGTTAAATGACAACAAGAAAACGAGGCGCTAACTTCCTCCGTGAGAATCGATATCTTGCTTGGTCCACACAGGACTTGCAAGGTGTTTCGAGGAGTTGACTAGCACTTTTGAATGTGAGACCGAGCAAAGCCGGTGAAGCAACCTCTCCGCCGCTTCGTCAAGATAGGAGAAAAGTCATTGGAGATGAGATAGCTCTACCCTAGCAGCTGGATTTATCATGGAAGTGCTTTACCCGGATTGGCTATCGAATCCGTGTTGGTGAAAAGAAGAAAGATGATCCGAATATGGCAGTGGTTTGCGATGCATCGATTACACGATCTAAATAAGGCGCGCCCAAAAGATCCATTCCAACTGTCCAGGATAGATCAAGTCACAGATTCTACTGCAGGGTGTGAACTATTGTCTTTCATAGATGCATATTCTGGTTTCCACCATATACCTCTGAACCCAAGCGATCAAATAAAGACTGCTACGCATGGCTACGGCCGCTTTTCTCCATGCGGATATCCCCCACCTTACCGCGTGTTCCATCCCGCTTGGTTGAGGTTACAAATATGTATTGTATACTCTATATGCAACTAATCGATACCTTCATATCGCTACCATTTAAAATGCAGTGTAATATCTGCTCTCAAGAATTTGGGCCTATGCTGGAAGGATATATTGGTCCCAGGAGATTTCTTGCTATTTATTGTACTTCAGCACTATCAGGTCTGCCTTTTATCACTACCGATAACAAGTAATGTTTTGGATCTTATATTATCTTCAATATACATAACTATGTACTGACTTTTCGTTGTTGTAACAGGTTCACTATTCAGTTACTGGTTTACCCCTGATCTTCCGTCGGTGCATCAGGTGCTATTTGTGGATTGGTATGTCCAACTTTTGCTAAATAACTTTATTTCAGTAATGAAATAAAAATCTAAGGTTAGGTATTCCCCTTTACAAAAATAAATTTGTTGGTTTTTTCATTTGTAAAAATCAATCCAAAACGCCATTATGACAAACATACTTGGATTTTCTTGAATATTTCATCAACCTTTATCTTTGTGAGAAGATTGGTGCGCAAGCTGTTTATTCCTGAGGTACCGAGAGACTTTGGAGAAAGCAGATGAGACTGTAGTGGAATTGCTTCCTAGTTGTCTCTAATCTGGTATTGGTTTACATATGCACTCGTTCGATTTTTGATCTTTGTCTTTCTTTTTGGACTATTTGCTCATATGTTTTGTTTGACAGGTCATTGCCCTCTTCACAAAGAACCGCACTGACCACTGGGGTCATGTAGGTCTCCTAATTTATTTTCTTATCTTGCAAAACTAAAATGCTTAGCTTACACATGTCACCTTGTATTCTCAGTTAGGAGGTTTTCTTGGCGGGGCAGCTATGGAATTTTTCTTGGTCCAGATGGAAACAACGTGTTGCAACCGGTGGAGTGGTGGTGCTTAAATACAAGTTGCCTGCGTGGTTCAGCCATTGAACAGTAGAAGGCCAATAATAGCTTGTACACCATACTGATGTTTACAAAGGTCTATGCTAAGTAGATGATGTGTTTATGAAGTGCAATAATCACTCTAGCCATCACCCAATAAAACTCTTGTTCCTCCACGAACACATGGATCGTCTACACTTCCTCGAACACACTGGATTTTGATGTACTGCTTAGATGACCTTCACCTATCAAAATACTCAAGTCAGCTTATGGTTATGTGTACTACCAGGAGCTTATGGTTGAGCTTGGGGTGATACCTGGTTATGATTTGGGTTATGTGCTTATTGTAGCAACAATCGGGTACTAGGGCATGGTTATGTTCTAAGTAATTTCCTGATCTAGTCCATGTGATTGGTAGTGGATGGATATGCATTGACTGACTGTTGATCATTGAGTTCTCAAACATGATCCTTGTTAGGATCTAGCTAGATAACTTCCTAACATATAACGCTTTCTGAACATTCTAGTGGATGTTCCTGGTTGTGCTAAAGGTTTTGTTGTTGATAGCTTGATATAAACAGAATTAGCTAATTATTTGTATACAATCATCTCTAGTTTCTAATCTATTTGGAGTGTATGTTTAATGGATACATAGGAATATATCTTGTGCATGTAGTTACATGGTATAATAGTTCATAAGCAGGAACAATTGATTAATTGTTTATTCCTAGTGTTAATGGCCTGGTCTTAGTGTTAATATTGTACATATGTATTTCTGGAATACTAATAACATGATCTAGTTTAAATAATACAACATGCCTAATAGATTTGTATGTTACTTTATTAGCCCCTATACTTTTAAAATAGAGAACACAAGTTGTATTATTGATACAAGGATTTATTTAATGTGTAGGAGTCATAGGATGGTGTTTCAATTTTTAAGGGATTGTTTGTTAGCTTTGCTTCTTTCATTTGAATCCATTTATTGATTTTATGTTTACATATCTGTCAATTCTAGGGCATGCTTGTGTTGGAAGGTGCAAGGTGGCCCTCCTAGCCCCTTAACTTAATTCAGTTGAAGATTAGTAAGTTTTGCCTGCTCAGTTCACCAGATCATGTGCATACGCATCTGATCCTGAAATAGTATGGATGTGGTTGATTGCTCTTCGACAGATCTGATTGCTGTCCAACAGCACTACATATTTTGTTGTATGCATTTATTATTCTTTCCTCTCAAGCTAATAAGAATAGGATGATGCATGATCTAGCTTATGCTCTTAAGGAATTTCTACATGATGCCCTTTGTAGCTTGTTACTTGATCCTTCTAGTGATCTGATTATTCTTTGGAGCTTGTTTCTTTTCTAGAGGTTGTCCTTCTGGATTCTAATAATTCCTAGTGGTTAGCTTGATCAACAGCTGGTAATCCTCTTCTCCCAGCTCCTAGCTTGATCTACTTGATTTTCTTTCCCTGCTATTCTTCCTGTAGCCTTCTCCTTGCTTCTTGGTGATTCCAAAAATCTTGTTGTAGGTTTGTGGCTATCCTAGTGGATAAACCTATTGATGGATCAGTGTCGGTGTAAAAATGCTGGTGCGATATTGATGTAGAGCTCGTTGGGAACCCCAAGAGGAAGGTATGATGAGCACAGCAGCAAGTTTCCTCAATTATGAACCAATGTTTAATCGAACTAGGAGCAAGGAAAACACCCTAAAGGTGTTAAGTTAGCTAAGCTTGGCAGCGCCAGACTACCGGTGCTAGTAGCAACGTGAGACGCGTGCACAACACAACCACAGAACTTTGTCCCCAACTTGCGATGAGGTTGGTTAATCTCACCGTGTTTTATGGAAAACAAAGGATTAAACGATCGAATGGAAAGAAGTAATAGTTTGCAGAAAGTAAAACACAAAGAAGTAAATAGTTTGTAGATTGTATGTAAAGTAAAGGACCGATCCATAGTTCACTAGAAGTGGCTCTCTCCTTAAGATAGATAACATGTTGGGTGAAAAATTACAGCGAGGCAATTGACAAATATCGAGAAAGCAAATACATGCATATACTAATCATCTTGACTTCTTTGAGACTTGATTGGGCATTGCAACATTATATATGTAATCGCCATCCAACCGCATCAATGACTAATAATCCACCTTCAGGTTATCATCCCAACCCTCCAAGAGATTAAGTTGCAAGCAACAGATTATTGCTTATTAATTACGTAAAGTAAAACAATATGATTGTTCTATGAATAAAGGATTGTTGTTTTCTCCCTAGTAGCAACAAAGACATCTAGTACCTTAGAGATTTCGTCACTTCCCAGATTACCGCAGAGGCATGAATCCACTATCGAGCATAAATACGATTAATCTCTTGAGTTGCTAGCATCTACTTGACCTCAAGATAGCTACTAACAACGGAAAGCATGCAAGATCACAAATAACAAAGACATGATAGAATCAATAATCAATCTGAAATAGCATCTCAATATCCATCGATCCCCTCAAGAACACAAAGATGCATGCGAATTACAACAGATGATCTTGATCATGAACGGAGCTCACAAGATCTAAACATGAAAGCACAAAGGGAGGAGAACCAGCCATCTAGTTACTACATGGATCCGTAGTCCAAGGATGAACTACTCACGAGATCACACCGGAGGCTTGTATGGTGATGAAGAAGGCCTGTGGTGAGAATTTCTCTCCGCAGGTGCCGGAAGAGCTCTGCATCCTCCCATCTAGGGATGGAGATAACGCTGGCTATAGACTCTTTCAGGATTTTTGATCGGCAATTTAGGGTTTTGTCCCGAGGGGCAATATATAGGCGGAAGGAGATGCCGGGGTGCCGGAGGTGCTACCATACCCCCCTACAGCTGGTCGGGCCGGGCCATGCGGCCAGGTGGTGTGGTGCCCCCCTGGCCCCTCTCCGGCTCGTATTCGCATCCGAAGGACATCCATGAAAATACAGCACTGCTGGTCCCTTTGTCCCGGCCCAATTCCGAGAATATTCATTTCCGATTTTCCCGAACCAAAAATGTAAGAAAATGTGCAGCCCCTAGCATTGTGGCTTTGTTAATAGGTTACCCGTTCCAAGAAATCATATGAAATGTACCCAAATTTGGAAACAAAATACAATAAAGTGGTTAAAAACCAAGCATGGAACATCAAAATTATAGATACATTTGCAATGTATCGTTGGATACTGAGCTGGTGTGACATGTACACATGACACTTCCCATATGGGCCTAGGGGAATGCATTGTGTATTTGGCTACTAATCGTAGGGGTTTTGGAGGACAGTAAAACCTGAACTCCCTGTTAGGAAACCAACCATTGCACAAGGGATAAGGGTCTTAGAGTTTAAAGGTGGTTAGGTTTCTACCTAATTACTTTCTACTTATGGATGTTTGCAAGGGTATAATCACAAGTATGTATTAGTCCTAGGGAAGGTTGGTACGACATTAGCACAGGTTCACCCACACAACACTTAGCAAGCTAAAGAAGATTAATCAACTATATGAAGCTAAAGCACTTGATGTCTTCCCATGTGTCCTCGAGAACGCTTTGGTCATCTTAAGTAATACAACCGCTTGTCCTTTGCTGAATAAAGGATTGGGCCACTTGCTTTTATACACAATTATGCGGTTGTTCAAGTATTACTACGTATCGTTAAGAAGAAGTTATTCTCATTATCACCTGAAAGGAAGAGTCGAGGAATGGTATAAGTCAAGAATGGTCAAGCTCGAATGGGAGGAAATAGTGCCTCTTTTATTCAAAGTTTTATCCTCCTAGTGAGATTCATAAAGATCAACTTTTGGCCTCTTGATGGAGAGAGTACAGCTCAAGCTTGGGGGAGATTGAAGTTACTAATGCTCAAATGTCCCATTCATGAGCTCCCAACAATATTATTATCAATAACTTTATGCAAGGCTCCTCTACATGATAAAGATTTATTGGATGCTTCTTGTGCTGGATCATTCACTGCATGGAAGAAGAAGCTAAATGGGATCTTCTGGACCGTATTCAAGACAATGCTGAAGCTTGGGAGAATGACAAAGGTAGAAAGTCAGGTATAAATTACGATTATGAATGCATTGAATCTTTTATGGGAACTGATGACTTTCAAAATATTAAAAATGCTTATGGTCTAGACTCTCAAGCTTATTGCTTCTTATTTTAAGGCTTTTGCTTCCTATTGAAGTGCCTAAAAGAAGTGGAATAAGTATCATGAACCTTATAAAGATATTGCTAAGAGTGTTCCTGCAAGAAATACTGAAGTTTATACGCTAATCATGTTTTACCTGAACCTTATATTGAGAAAATGCCTTTCCAGTTAAGGTAAAGGAACATTCTATGATAGCTAGTATGGTTAATGAAAGTACAATAAAGCTGTTGAACCTGATAAACAAATGGTTGATGAACCTATAATAGCAAATGTGAAAGACTTTGTCACTAAATATGAAAAGAGGGACACACTATCCTTTGTAAGGATACCTCTAATATTGTTTCACAAAGTAGTGTTATGAGAGCTAGTATTCCTGTGTTTTCTGTTAGAATAAGTGATCATTGCTATGATGGTCCTTGTGATAGCTATATTGTTAAGTTGATGCACGATACTGAAAGTTACTATGAAAAGTGTTCTTATGCATCTCAATAATATCAAGTTTCCTCGCTTTATGCTGAAAGTTTTATGTTGCACTTTTTTGCCTTCTTATGCAAGTTCCTGGTTTCAACAACTTGTTTGTTTACAAAATTCCCTTTGCATAGGAAGTGGGTTAGACTTAAATGTGTTTTTGCTTCTTAATGCCTCTTCACTTCAATTCATATCCCTATGAGAGCATCTTCAAAATTATCATGCCCATCTTAATGGCTATAAAGAAAGAGCTTTATGGGAGAATTTCATCATCTTTCTTTCTTGATTTGCTCATAAGTTTAGTATTCTCTAGTTAAGATCTTTTGTGCTTCCAAGGAAGATTGCATGTTTGTCTTTATCACTTGTATGTTTGATTGTTTCCTTCAACTCTTATACTTTCTACCCAACCTTGCTAGCCAAAAACTCATCGAGAGGGAATTCTTCTCGTGCATCCACTCCTTTAAACCAAAACCTTGCCATTTGTGTCCACCATACCTACCTAGTAGCATTATTGTTATTCCAAGTAAATTTTGTTTTCTCTACCTCCCAAATTAAACTTGTTATGTGAAAATTAGTGACTAAAGCTCTCACGAACTTGATGGCACACTTTACTTTCTTGCATTTAATAAACTTGAACCATTGTGCTCATCTATGTTGCGTATATGCTTGTGATTTGTAAGTTGTGAATTAGCAGAACCATGTTGTCATGGGGAACGCTTTCAACATTGCATTGGTACTTTGTACCAAGTTGATATCATGTTCTTTTGTCTATGGATGTCATGTGAAATGAAAGGGAGCTTGTAAGTCCATGGAGTTATGCATGTGTGTTAGAGAAACACCAGGTCAGCTAGCCTAATCCATGTGACATGGTGGAAACCTTCTTGATAACCATAACGAGTATCTATGAAGCATTCTTCTTATAAAAAAGATAGAGATTGAGAAAAGAGAAAAAAAAGAGATATTATGAAAAGAGGAAAGAAAAAGCACCATATTCCCATGGTAAATAAGAAGATTCTTTGAGATACTTGTTGTGCCTTGTCATTTTGATATGGGGATTCTTCCGTATCATCGGCAAGGCGTGCCCGTTAGCGGTTCTCAATGATAGACATATACTTACGATGACAAGAACTTACCGTGACTAAACTTGAGTAGCATGAGGGGCGGCCCTCGTATTCAAGGGACATGAGATTCTCAACTTACAACTTGTCAATGCATATCCTCAAATTTGATCACTTTAACCTTAATCACCTAAAGATGCCTATGATAGGGGCAATGAGCTGAAAGCTAGTAAGTATCATAATTTTGGGAGCTCTTTATGAGACTTTGAATGTAACCTGATTCCCTCTCTGCGAAGGGCCTTTCTTTTTACTTAAGTAGTTGAGTCAAGAACCTACTCCCTTCTACCTCAACAAGTATTTTGAGTTGATGTGTTTCATTCATTCATATGATGATTTATTCAATCGTGTTTCTTATGTTCCTTGTTTTGCACATTGCTCTTATCTTGATGTTTACTACTTTGAAAGCTATCTTTGAAAACCAGCAGTTTGTGAACTCCAGCAAATTATCAACTATTCTTTGACCAAAAGCTAAGTTTGTCATTACCAATTATGATTTACTTTATGTATCTTTATTGCATTTCCTTTACCTATTACAAGCTGAGTTATATAATAGTGAGTTGTCTTCTATTATGATCTATGCTTTTGATGAATGTGATGCTTCTTGTCCGTATTTTTTTATCGACTCTTCACTCCATAAACCTGAGGCCATGTTTACTGAGCTCCGTTTCGCTTGGGGACAAGCGAAGTCTAAGCTTGGGGGGAGTTTATACGTCCATTTTGCATCACTATTCTATGTCTTAATTCACTATTATCCATTGATATATTTCGTATTGAGAGGTGATACTTATGTTATTTCATCTGTTTTTGCATGGTTGATGACTTTTGGAGCATGGACCGCTACAGTCAGGATTCTGATGGAAAAGGTGTTGTTTGGAGGCAAAATTCACGAAGATCAGAAAATCCGGGAAAATATACAGAAAATCCTATTTTTCCAGAAGACTAAGGATGCCAGAAGACGGAGTGGAGATGGGCCACAGGGGGCCCACACCACCCCATGGCGCGGGCAGCCCTAGGCCGCGCCAGGAGGTGGCGTGGCCACCCTGGCCCACTCCAGCCTCTCTCCTCTCGCGTATATCATCCTCCCGAAACCCTAAGACTCGGGGAGCGACCACAGAAAGATTCGGCCGCCTCTGCGGGGTGGAAAACACCGAGAGAGAAAGATCTCTCCTACAGACAGATTTCTGCCAGGGGAATTCCTTCCCGAAGAGGGGAGATCGTCGCCATCAACACCACCATCAAGCTGGAATTCATCGGGATCATCACCACCATCATCACCATCAGCACACTCATCACCATCTCCATATTGCTGTAACAATTGGTTGAATCTTGCATTGGTTCATAGGGGAAACTTTCCCGGTGTTGATTACTCCTTGTAGTTGATGCTATTGAGTGAACCGTTGAATTATTGTTTATGTTCAGATTGTTATACATCATTATTCCATCTCTGATCATGATCTATATGATGTCTTGTGAGTAGTTCGTCTTGTTCTTGAGGACATGGGAGAAGTCTTGTTTTTAGTAGTGGAGTTGTGTTGGGAGAGATTCAATAGATTGTTGTTTAAGTTGTAGTGTACTTCTTCTAGTGGTGTCATGTGAACGTCGACTACATGACACTTCACCTATATGGGCCTAGGGGAATACATTGTGTATTTGGCTACTAATCGTAGGGGTTGCCGGAGTGACAGAAACCTGAACCCCCGTTAGGAAACCATTGCACAAGGGACGTAAGGGTCTTAGAGTTTAAAGCTGTGGTTAGGTTTCTACCTTAATTACTTTCTTGTACTTACGGATGTTTGCAAGGGGTATAATCACAAGTATGTATTAGTCTTGGATGGGACGGTACATTAGCACAGTTCACCCATACAACACTTATCAAGCTAAAGAAGATTAATCAACTATCTGAGAGAAAGCACTTGACGGTCTTCCCATGTGTCCTCGAGAACATTTGGCCATCTTAAGTAATACAACTTGTCCTTTGTTGCATAAAGGATTGGGCCACTTGCTGCATTTATTCCTACTGTCTTTTATTTACTCGTGCTTTGTTTACTTGCTTTATCAAAAAACCCTAAAAATCCGTTTGCTAAGTATTTGCAGAGAATTCCTGATCCATACCACTAGCCAGCACCTTCTGCTCCTCGTTGGGTTCGACACTCTTACTTATCGAAAATACTGCGATACACCCCTATACTTGTAGGTCATCAATGGTGCTGCTTGCAAGTGGGTCTAAGATGGTGCTTGTCACCAAGTACCTCTTTTCCTCCTACTAGTGCAAGCCACGACTGAGTTCTTGCTCTTATCCTACTAGATCTACTTATTTTCTTTTGTTGCTTCCAAGTGAAATAACAATGGTTGGGATTGTTGTTTATTCATAGATATATTTATTGGTTTAATTAATTTAATTTGATGACTAATATAAGTGACTTTAAATGGTGGCTGAATAGTGTGGCTTTAATATTTATTAAGTAACAACTTAATTACTAGTGTGAAATGATCTATAAAGACCCAAGTTGACCCATTTATCTTATTGATTCCTAAGTTCAGAATAATTCTACTTCTAACTTATTTGAATGTTTATGTTGTAGGTGAAGAAAGAGAAGAAGATGACCAAGATTGTTCAAGATCAACTTAGTTTAGGATTTCTTATTTTGTTCTTTTAGTAATCTTGTAAATTATTTATTGGTTCATATAAGATTCATTTGTGGCTTTGTAATACTACATTCATTTATTATAGACTTATTTTATTTCTTTGGTCTATTGTAGTATTTGATTCTTATTATTATTGTCTCTCTCATATACTTGTATTATTAAATATTATGGAAATGTAATACATTATTATTTTTTGAAGAATAATTCCAATGTGTTGTTTAAGTCATATGTATTGTGGTGGTCTACTTTCACTTCATATACCTATTGTAAATTCCAATTCCATTTCAAATTTCACATTTAAATTCTTATTATCATTCATATTGTTTCCCTCAAAACACAGATGTGCCAAAAAGGTCATGTCGAAATCTTTCGCACTTTCTCTGATGTTCCCATCAGTACAAGAGAGATATCGATCCCTCTACAGCTTCTTTAGTTTTGCACGAAAATTCCCCGGATTTTCTTATGCATGAATACAGTGCACACACATGTGTCCTCTCTATTCCTAGGTGCTAATCATGGGATATTACACTTAGTCAGCAAATTTACGTTTATAAAGTTCTCCATTGTTTTAATATGCATGATGCAAAGTCTGATAGTACTCCTGTTGCTCCTCACTTTAAATTTTCAGCATTATAATGTCCTAGCTCTGATGAAGATATTGAGTACATGTCTTGAGTTCCTTATTCTAGTGTTGTTGGTTCCTTGATGTATGCCATAGTTTGTTTTCGTCCTGATTTATCATATGCTAGGAGTTTGGTGAGTCGTTACATGGCTAATCCTGGTAATGAACATTGGAAAGTTGTTTAGTGGATTTTCAGGTACCTTCGTGGCACATCAAATGCTTTCTTAAAGTTTGGCAAGACTGGTGAGAGACTCGCAGGCCATGTGGATTCAGATTTTGCTGCCGATTTGGATAAGAGGAGTTCCCTCACAAGTTATGTGTTCATGGTAGGTGGATGTGCTATGAGTTGGAAGGCAATGTTGCAGCCAGTTGTTGCTTCATCTACAATCAAAGCAGAATATATGGCTATTGCTGAAGCTTGCAAAGAGTCTGGTTGGTTGAAAGGTTTGTGTGTTGAGCTTTGTCAGGATGATTCTTGCATTAACCTGTTCTGTGACAGTCAAAGTGTTATATACCATGAGAGATGTTCCATGAGAGAACAAAGCACATTGATATCAAGTACCATTATGTGCATCATGTTGTTGCACAAGGTACACTAAAGATATGCAAGATAAGTACTCATGATAATCATGTTGATATGATGACAAAGCATGTTCCTATTGCTAAGTTTGAGTTATGCTCAAGCTTAGTTGGTATAACTATTTAGCCCAAGTGGTTGTTAGCGCCGAAAGTGTTTTCTTTGTTTGTTTAGGAAGATTATTGTTGTTGATGCTACAAGAAGGAATTTGTATCAAGGTGGAGTTTGTTGAAGTATGATCCAAATTCTATTAAGGAGGATAACTTATGATGGAGTAGAGAGAGGCCTGTCTGGAGGCTTGGGCGATCGTTGATGACCTAGGTTACCACGTTATATATACCTCTTGTAAGTCGGCTGGGATTAGTTGCACTGTGAAAATCTCCGGAGTTGTGTAAATACTCCCTGTTATAGTGAAGATTCGCTGGCAGGCGCCCGTGGTTTTTCCCTCTCTTTGTTGGAGAGGGTTTTCCACATTAAACCCCTTGTCGTGATCTCATTTTTCATTCTTCATTATTTTATTGTCGCGATTCTAACAAGTGACCAAGCTCTAAGACCGTACTCGGTCGACCGAGCTCTAGCAATCCTCGATAAAACAACTACGAATCGACACACCGCTTTCTCATGCATCAGACCTGATTTTTTTCGAAATGGGGGTGAAACCCCGGCCTCTGCATCCTAGGATGCACACAGCCTCATTTATTAATAAAGAGTCAAAAGTACAAAAGTTACTGATCAGAGATCAGCTAAAACATAGATGGTTGATACATACACCAACCATTTGAAAAGCACTAGACAAACTGACAGCGAAAAGCCTACAAAAGCTATTCATCTCTCAATCTACTAGCATGACACCACATACCTAGGTAGTAGATATCCTGAGTAACCATCACCCAGAACGGTTGCACCCAGAGACCATCATATCCCGTTGATGCTCCAGGAGTAAAAAAGCCTAGAGTTGGATCCAGTGAGCCGCCGTAGTAATAACCTACAAAAAAATGAACTCGGGCCTTGTTAAAAATAATATCATTGCGACATTTCCAGATAGACCAACATAAAGCAGATACCCCTATACGTGTTCTATTTTTGTCAGTCTTATCTATCCCATTCAACCAATTCCCAAACATATTAGTGATATTAGCTGGAGGTGGGAGATTATATGTAAAGAAAAAGATGCGCCAAATAATCTTAGCAAAGGGCATGTTAAAAAAAGGTGCTCAATAGTTTCTTCCTCATCACAAAAACAACACTTCTTGCAACCATACCAATTCCTTCTCGAAAGATTATCTTTAGTTAACAAAACCTTGTTATTTAAAAACCACATAGAGATCTTAATCTTAAGTGGTAATTTAAGCTTCCAAAGATACTTTGTTGGGAGTCTCTGATGATCATTCATGAGATCCTCGTACATAGATTTAACCGTGAAAACCCCATCCACCGTTAATTTCCATTTAAAAGTGTATGGTACATTAGATAGATAAACTTGCATTAATCTCTGGCAAAGATGTAGCCATACATCCCAGTTAGTCACAATCAAATTCCTCCTAAAGCCAATATTAAGAGGATTGTGAGATAAAACCTCATTAACAGAGACATGCTTTCTATGCACTAAATTATATAAGGTAGGATATTGTTGAGCCAGCGGCACCTCCCCTAACTAAACATCCTTCCAAAACCTAGTCGAAACCCCATCCCCAATCTAAAAAAACCTATGTTAAAGAAACTATCTTTTACATGCATTAGGCCTTTCCAAAAAGGAGAATCCGTCGGCTTAGCTTGAACCTGCCAAGGTCTTATTCTTAATGTATTTATTATGAAGTAATCCTTGCCATACTTCTTGTTCAGTTCTAAAACCTCTATCCCCAATCCACCCTGATCTTTGGGTGTACAAACAATATTCCACTTGGTTAGTCTATATTTCTTTTTATGTTCATCACTTTGCCAAAAGAATCTTGAATGATATAAGTCTATTTTTTCCTAACACCTTCGATATTTCCAAAAAAGACAACATAAACATAGGCATACTTGTTAGTACCGAGTTGATTAGCACTAATCTAACCCCATACGACAATAATTTACCTTGCCAACACCCAAGCTTTTCTTCAAACCGATTCTCTACCGGATTCCACTCGGAATTTCTGAGCCTTCTATGATGAATGGGTACCCCAAGGTACCTAAATGGCAAGGATCGATTCACACCGAAAATATCCCGATATTCCTGCTCCTATTCCTTGCCTTCCCAAAACAATAAATCTCACTTTTGTGAAAGTTTATCTTAAGGCCCGACAACTTCTCAAAGATGCATAAGATAAGTTTCATATTTACCGCCTTACTCAGGTCATGCTCCATAAATAAGATTATATCATCTGCGTACTGTAAAATAGGTAAACCCCCTTCTACAAGATGAGGGATTAGACCACCAACATGGCCTTCCTCCTTAGCTCGAGCTATTAGGATAGCCAACACATCCACCACTATGATAAAGAGCATTGGTGATAGTGGATCTCCCTGGTGAACTCCCTTCTTTGTCTGGAAAAATGCCCAATTTCATCATTTACTCTAATGCCTACACTTCCCCCTTAGATAAAACCGGTAATCCATCTACACCATAAAGAATCGAAACCCTTCAACTGAAGGGCCTGCATTAAAATTTTCCATTTGACTTATCATAAGCTTTTTCAAAATCAATTTTGAAAATCACGCCCTCTAACTTTTTGTGTGAAGCTCATGAATAGTCTCATGCAAAGTAACTACCCCCTCTAGGATATGTCTGCCAGGCATGAAAGCAGTTTGCGTAGGACGAATGACCTTGTGAGCAATCACAGAGATACGATTTATCGCTACCTTAGTAAAGATTTTAAAGCTAACATTCAGAAGATAAATCGGTCTGTACTACTGAATCTGAACCGCATTTTCTTTCTTAGGTAAAAGCGTAATGACCCCAAAGTTGAGCTTGAATAAAGGTAACGCTCGGACCTATAAAGAGCATAAACACGCTCAGGCTTGAGACCTCTATATCAGTGAAGTGTTGGATTTAGAGCAAGTACAATCTGGTGACGGTGGCAGTCCTTTTTATCTCTACCTATTATATATGTTAGCTATTAGATTGGCTCTAACTGATATGGCCAGGATTTATAGCCAGCAGTTGACTTTACTATTACCATTGCTCTTATGGACTTATAGTAGTATGATTTGAAGATAGAGCTCCTGAAACAGTGGAATATTAATAATAGAACTGAAAATAATACTCCCTCTGACCCATATTAGTTGACTTAAATTTTTCTAGATTCGAATGCATCTAGCACTAAAACATGTCTAAATACATCTGAATCTAAACAAATCCAAGTCAACTAATATGGATCGGAGGGAGTAGTATAAACAAGCGCTAGCAGAGCGCGTGAAAGAACTATGAGGGGCGTCCGACGATTGCGTCCTGCTATCGGACTCCGTCTCCGTTATGGAGTATGTATATCTCGACAGAACTCTACCAACCATATATATAGCCTGCCTATATGAACAAGCGGATCCAATCCAAGGCGTGGCAAGCTAGACTAGACTAGATGGGACGGAGAGACCTGGCGGCGCTCTTGCCAGAGGAAGTGCTCGCTGACGTGCTTCGGCTTGTGGCGGCGCCGCTCTGGCTCGCCATCTCCCGCTGCGTTTGCAAGGCCTGGCGAGCCATCATCGACTCTGAGGGCGAAGCCAGGAAAAAAAGTTCATTGGTGTCATTGCTTTGAATTTACAGGTGTCATTTCTAATTTTTAAGAGTATTGCTTCACAGACAAAGGAGAATTGTAAAATTCCATCGGTGTCATTTGACACCAATGAATACATGCTAGCTCCGCCCCTGCACACAGAGCTTCGGTTCAGCGGATCTTTGTCCAATTCGAGTGCCTCCCGTTCCCTGAGTTCTTCTCCTGGCCCCCGTCGCCATGCCACCCTGCGGCCACCAACGGCAAACTCGACTTCCTGCCATCTGCCGACAAGGCTCGTTCGGACACCCACTATTATTCCATCAAGGATCACTGCAATGGGCTCCTCTTAGTCACGGTTGAGCATCCTGCCGCCACGTACAACGCCGCCTTCTTCGTGGTTAACCCAGCCACACGACGTTGCTGGCATAATCTGCCACCGTGCCATGCAACCAATACTGTTCATTATTTCGATTACCGTGAGTATCTGCCTTCGATCCCATGGTGTCATCTCACCACCTAGTGTTTCGGATTCCATATTTGTTTACTCCTTGGGGATATCCGCGCGATCCCCTCGAGGAGGCGTCCGAATGGCCACCATCTCTCTATAAGTTGGATGTATTCTCATTACAGACGCCTCGGTGGGAGGACAGGTTGTTTCTTAGAGAAGGCGATGTCGCTGGGACCGTCGAAAACACACGCGACCCGCTTGAATATTTGGGTTACAAACAATCACTCATGTCAGTCTGCTCGCAAGGATCACTCTACGTTCACTGCCATACTGATTTTGTTATGAGGTACACACATGTTTTTTACATTAATAATATTTTTTATTCGAGTGAGCATGTTTGTTCTCGTACCAATCAGACTTTCTCAATTCTATGAATTCTTAAGAGACTACTAAGGCACGGCTAGTGGCCAAGGGATACACTCAAAAAGAAGGTGAAGACTTCTTTGACACTTACTCACCTGTTACCAGATTGGCCACCATTCGAGTACTACTTTCATTGGTTGCCTTTCATGGTCTTATCGTTCATCAAATAGATGTTAAGACAGCTTTCTTAAATGGAGAGTTGGATGAGGAAATTTACATGGATCAGCCAGATGGCTTTGTGGTAAATGGTCAAGAAGAAAAGGTGTGCAAATTGTTGAAGTCTTTATATGGCCTAAAACAAGCCCCTAAATAGTGGCATGAGAAGTTTGAAAGAACTTTAACCACTAGCTGCAGGATTTGCTGTAAATGAAGCTGATAAATGTGTGTACCATCGGCATGATGGGGGTGAAGGAGTCATCATTTGTTTGTATGTTGATGACATACTGATTTTTGAACCAACCTTAATGCAATTAAGGAAGTGAAGGATTTCTTATCTCGTTCGAGATGAAAGATTTGGGTGTAGCTGATGTTATCCTGAACATCAAGCTATTGAGAGATGATGATGATGGAATTACATTGCTTCAATCCCACTATGTGGAAAAGGTCTTGAGTTGTTTCGGGTATAGCGACGGCAAGTCTTCTCCTACACCGTATGATCCTAGTGTGACGATTCGAAAGAATCGAGGAAATACTAGAGAGCAACTGAGATACTCTCAAATTATTGGCTCGCTTATGTATTTAGCTAGCGCCACTAGGCCTGACATCGCTTTTGCTGTGAGCAAACCCGGTCGATTTGTTTCAAATCAGGATGATCACTGGCATGCTCTTAAGAGAGTTATGCGCTATCTAAAAGGCATCATGAAGCTACGGCATTCACTATACCGTATCCGAGGTTATAGTGATTCAAATTGGATATCTGATGCTGATGACATTAAAGGCCACAAGTGGATATGTATTCACACTTGGTGGTGGCGCTGTTTCTTGGAAGTCTTGCAAGCAGACCATCTTAACGAGGTCAACTATGGAAGCAGAACTTACAGCATTAGACACAGCCACTGTTGAAGCGAGTGCTTCGTAAACTCTTGATGAACTTACCGTGGTTGAAAAACCAATACCCGCAATCCTTATGAACTGTGATAATCAAACAGTGATTTTCAAAGTAAATAGTTCTAAGGATAATATGAAGTCATCAAGACATGTGAAGAGGAGACTAAAATCTGTCCGGAAAATGAGAAACTCTAGAGTTATTACGTTGGATTATATCCAAACATCTAAAAACTTGGCAGATCCCTTCACAAAGGGTCTATCACGCAATGTGATAGAAAATACATCGAATGAGATGGGTATGAGACCCACAATATGATTTTTCACAGTGGTAAACCATTCTATGTGATCGGAGATTCTATGAATTAGAATTGGGAGACAAGCTGTTGATTAGCTGAGAGGAAAGTATCCCTACTTTAATGAATACCACTCCATGAAGATGCAATACTTTCCTATTCTGCACGGCAGATTGATTTATTATTTTAATATGTTCTAAATGGCTTATCTTAAGCGGATATGTTGTCTGCAGAACATCTTTTGAAGAACACACCTATATGAGTCTGGCTGTTAAGCGTCACAGTCTATGAGAGTAGGGTGCTCTCTAATAAACTCATGAAAGGCCATGGAGTATGACGTATAAGCTCCACCCGCGGGAAAGTCCCACGGCAGCCTAGTATCGGTCAAGACTTTGTGTGAATCTAGGTTTACAGCAAACTTGCGGTTCAAGGCATGACCACTGTACAAGTTGCAGCCTAATGTAGCATAAAGTTCTAGGTGGAAGTTAAACTTAACAGTCTCCACTATAGTACCGGTATATAAACAATGTTTTGGAACCAAAGGCAAACTTCATGTGCCTCAGGATCCGGTGGGGATTGTTGTAATTCTTGCCTAGTTGGCCCAGACCATATTCCATTTTAATAATTCCTAAAAAATCCTAGAGGCCCATGTGGCCAATTCATGCATGGCAAGAGATGGAACAAATGTTTAGTCCCACATTGCTAGTTGAAGGAAGATTTCACCATCTTATAAGGAGGGTTCTTCCACCACTTGGTAAAAGGATGAAGGAGAGAGATGTACACGCGCGCTCCTCCTCCTCCGCCGCCTGCCTCGCCTCGTCACGACGCGCGGGTTGCGGGAATGCCTTGAGCCGAGAGCTTCCCTTTCTTTTTGCCGCGCATGAATGGATTAATTATCTGAACAGTTTGTGTAAGTGGATATTTAATACGAACGTTACCTCTATGACTTAATGGAGGCCGTTTTCTCTCCCGGCGCTGCCCGTTCGTCTGTGCCTATAAGAGTGAGAGGTCGTTCCTCTCCTGTCATAAGCTTCGCCTCCAGTTCCAAAGCATCGAGTTGCTGCTCCATTCTTCTCCATCCCGTCTCGCGACGTGCATCGCTAGCCGGGACAGTAGGCCTCCGAGACCCCGCTGCTTCGAGTCCTGTATGGGAGAAGGGCGATAAGATTTTTGGGCAGCGCTATCGGCACGACTACTGGCGATTCCATCACGGACTCCTTCATGGATAGCGACTATGACTCTCGTCTTTCCCAACAAGGACTTCTTCCCGACAACAGCAACCTCTTCCTCGGCGACATGGCTGGCGGCGGTGCCAACGCCAACCCCAGCGATTCCTCCAGCGGTCCCTCCGCTATGATGTACATCTTCTTACTTAATCTGTTTATCTCACGATAGTATGTTCTTCTTTTCGGGTTGTTACAGATCTTGCTCTGATATTATCTCAAGTTGTATGCATTGCAGTTCTCTTTGATATCTGCCTTAGTTCGTATCTGCTAAATCATATGATTAGTTTAATTTATGTTATTCTATTTATGTTTTATTTAGCATTTATCTTGGGTAAATTGCTCCTAAATTTAACACCAATGAGGCCTAAACTTTCTTTACACATATTATCCACCAAAATCTCTCGCTAACTCAATGACCAGCAGGGGCCATCTGTCAAAAATTTAACAATTTTTAATTTGATTCCTCAGCTTGTTAGTTAATTATCACTATTTTTATGAATTTGGAAAACCAGTTCACATTTATACCGAGTAGTGAATATAGAGGTTTAACTAAAATTGAGGAATTTTATCTTTATTTAGACTAAATAAAAACAAAAAACTATGATGTCAAATAGGAGTCAAATAAAAAATTTATATATAGAGTACTTTAATTGGAATTTAATGATTTTTCTAAAAAAGTAAAATTAAAGCCATTCAAAGAAATTTCCTGATGAAAACGTAATACCAGTTTCAAAGGAATAATATTTTACACTAAGCTACACCTAACCAAAGACAATTACAAACCTAACCAAAGACAATTACAATTGGATCGAGGGGCCAAAATTTTCTTTATACATATTATCCACCAAAATCTCTCGCTAACTCAATGACCAGTGGGGCCCATCTGTCAAAAAAAAATACAATGATTACTTTTGGTTCCTCAGCTTGTTAGTTAATTATCACTATTTTTATGAATTTAGAAAACCAGTTTACATTTGTCCGCACCATATTTATTAACGTTTTACACCAGTTTGTTAGCAATTACTGAACCATCTCAGAAAAATCTTCTCGCATGCGTAGTATGACATCAACACACAGGACAACATCGGCACATGATATTTCAAAATTTTCGAATTGATCAACAGCAAAAGTTTACCAGATTTTACATACAACATCTAATGCCTCAAAGCTTATGTTACGCTCTAACAGGTAACAGCTATATCACGTGCTCACTCTTCCAACAAAGCAAACAATTACATCTGTAATCTCAGGGTACAAACAGTTTTGGACTTGTGTGCAGCCCTTAGACCTTCATCATTCAGCTCCTAGCCTTGATCCTGCATCCCTCGCTCTCATCTGAGCGATGTACTCACCCATAACGCAACCACGCAAAAATACAGCATCTACTCCTACATGATCCAAGCATCTTCGTCGCCGCTGCTAAAGGATTCAATCATATCACTCTCATCGCCGTCCCCGCCACCCATGAGCTCCAGCAGCCCACCTCCCACATCAAAGTCACCTTCCTCATACTCCGCATCATCATCGTTTTCATCCCCACTGTCCATATCCTCGTCGTCGTCATCATCACCACCGTCATCACCGCTGCTGTTGCTCGGATCCTCGTCAGAGTCCGTGTCCCCCATCGCCAAATCTGACCCAAGGAGAGCATCAACCTCTGAGTCGTCGTCATCGTCATCCTCGTCCTCCGTGTCCCCTCCGTCCTCCGGATCTGAATCGTCGTCAGTCGGACGTTTCCTGCCAACCTCGAATAGGCGAGCAGAGGAGAACATCTCGTCGGGATTGTCCATCGCAACGACTCCAAGAAGGGAATCGTTGGGCTCAGTGGCGAGATCGAGGACACCACGGTCTATTTGAACGGTTGCAATGTCTGAGTAGGTGACAGCATCGATCGTGCGGAATGCAGGGAACAGAGGATGTCTGACCCTACGAGTATTGATGGATGATGTTACATCCTCGAGATTGCGCCTCAGGATGGCATAAATAACATCACCCCTGCCATTGAATTTGATCACTGTCTGGTCAAGAGACGGGACACTCCTCAGAAGTTTAAATTTTCTCAGATCCCACACCTCCGAATTTAGGATCACCTGCAAAACATTGTCGACACAGATGAGAAGATAAGCACAATACAAATGAATTCCTACCTACGAAAATGATACTCCCTCCGGTCGGAGGGTATTAAGTGTCTTGTAATATCACCCCTGCCTTCCTTGATGTTGCCTTTTGTAAAGTTCTAAGGGTTAATATTTGAATTAACTTCGATCTAATGGTTATAATTTTCATGAGAATTCTGGATTTGGAATTGATTATAGAGTAATGAAAGGTTTACAGTAACATCAGGAAATAAAATTCATTTATTCCAGCACAACAACATACACTTCTGAACTTGCACCACTTAAAACTAAGTAACCAAAGAATGATAGGCAGTCACGGAAAATACTACTGTATAAGCAAGTACCCATTTTCAGTGATATTACTACTGCATAACCATAACTATCCACTTATTACTGGATCATTGTTCCAGTGCATGTCACATTTTGAGACTTTTCAGTGAAATGGATACCCATTTGGCAAAAATATCTTACTACCTTGCACTTCACTTACTAAGGCATTTTCTTAGAGAAAACCTACTGAGGTCAATTATGTGGCTGGAAAGGTAAGATAAAGCTGACTCGCAAAAAATCAGTTCGCCAAATATAAATGGCACAGTTGCTGAACAGCCTGGTCAACCTGTTTAACAGCCAACTTTGTTGTTTTAAGAAAGTGAATATGCGCATGAGTTTACTCATAAAGATCTCACAACACTAGCTTGCCTTATGTCTTTTATAACTTGTTAGGTGTAGAATCCGAGCAGCTAGCTTATGCAAAATGTATTCATAAACACAATTTCTTCCGTATAGCGACTTAAAATTCCATCGAGAATAATTATGGTTTACGCATGACTAGCTGCCACAAACATCTTAGCTGAGAAGGAAAAGGAATGGTTGTGGTAATGCAAGAAAATTTTATTTTGAAGCAAGGAGAGCAATTAGTCATGCTATGAAATTGATAGAACTGAACTGAAACAAGAGAATGTAATAACTGCAGCCCAAGCGAAAAAGATTACCTCATTTCCAGCTGGATGGAAGCCACCACCACAATAGTCTGTGAACTGGTCAAACTTATGGATAGGGTCTGGACTCCGTCTATCCCACAGGACCCCGTTCCACAGCAACATATCATCCGAAGGACTGAAATGTATAATTGGATGCACGTAACTACGGCCTGAACCTGACAGGCTCGAGTTATCAGGAAGCTGCATCTCAACATTATGTGTCTGCACATCGTACAGTAGAACCGCCCGGCGATTTGCATCAGTAGAAATGGCAGCAAATAAAGTCCCAGCATGATTAAACCTAGCAGCCTTGCAGTCCTCGAATGTGTGCAAAGGTCCCGTAGACACCGAGAAAGAATCCCAGAGCTTAACCTCGTTCAAGCTAGACGAGAGAATCAGCTCATTTCCACCAGAGGATGTTGACTCAAGCGTTGTAACAAGATGCTGGTGGCATGACTGCGTCTCTATGAGACCCGCATTGTTGCTGTCGAATATTCTTAATTCGCCAGTATGGTTTCCCGCCGCCAATCGCGATGCATCTTGAATAAAAGTCATGCAAGTCAACAGTGAGGACTCATCACGGCAGACACGGCATGGCTTGAACCTGCTGTATATAAATTGCCGATCCCTGCGGGGCACTTGGATCCCACTAAACTCCCTGCTTATCTCACGGCTTCCCATACGGGCAGTTACATTTGGGGGCGCGCTAATGCTGCGGCTCGGCTCAGGACAAACATGAGGGTGCAGAAGAGAGACTGGTGGCAAAGTTGTTATCGGAGCAGGACACTGGCGATGCTGATGTTTCAGATACTGTACAACCAATGAGTCAAGTGTCATGCGCTCCAAATTTGCTGGTTGCTGATCATTTGCACCAAGATGTGGTGTACCTGTCAGCACACCAGGCGTGCCTTGAGAATCTTCAAAGTTCTCGTTTGTCCTTCCTGGATGAAATGCGGCACTCGGAGAATCCACTGCTACAGACAGGCCTTTGCGAGTAGGAGCAGGAGTTTTGAATACAGGAGATTGGCATGATTGATCAGCTATTGCAGGACGCTTTGCTGCTGACACAGAACTAAGGTCCGTATCCGCAAGCTTCCTCTTAAGTGGCAACGGCATTGGTGTTTTATGCGATGTCTCCGCATCTCCAGTATTGGCAGTACTAGCAGAGCAAGTTATACTGTCCACATTTCCAGTAGGTACAGGACTTCTCAGGCTATTGATTGCTTTATTACCAGAAAACGAAAGAAAGGGTTGAGCTCGTTTAGAAAAACTGGATGAGAAGACCAGTGCCTTCTTCTTAGACGAAGGCACAACAGAATCTGATCTCTGGCTAGCTTGATCTTCAGCTATCATTGTTTTGTCAGACAGAAATCCCTGAACACGGCCAGAGGGCCACTGTTGTTGAACTTGAACAGATGATGGTTCCGGGGCAACAGCCTGGTGGACAGGTAGCACTGCAGCAGTTGATTGCGAAGGTGCAAGGTCAGCCTCCTTCTGCAACATGGCAGCAGTAGCAGCCAAACCAGATCCAAGGAGATGTTCATGTATCAGTTGCATCAGCTCCCTACACACAAAATAGAAGATCAGATGTAGGAACATGGAGCTGGGAAAGTAATAAAAGGAAAACATTACAAATAAGTCAAACCTGGAATTGTACGAGATAGGAGTAGCAGCAGCTATGCCAGCTCGCTCTATGCGCTTCAATGCTGGAGCAGCAGCATCAGTTGCTGCTAAGGTTGTTTCTTTACCAGAATTTGTCAAGACCTATCAGGAGAAAAAAAAAAGCAACATATTAGTCATTCAGCCCATCTTTCCCATTTAAGCAGTGCAAAACCAAACCCTAGCATATTAGGGATAAATTAAAATCCTAAAATGAGGGAAGCCTATGACATAAAACATGGAAGCAAGCATAACTGGATACCATTGAAGGACTGCAAGTTGTTCTCCCACATCAGCACAACTCTTAACTTTTAAACATCCTTCTGATTATAAAATATTCCTAGTTACTGTGGAATGTTAAATAGCTACAAAAAAACAGCACGCTCATCGCCTTGATGAACAGCAGAATACAAGCAAAAAAAAAAACTCTACGGATATGAACTTCTGAGCAACTCAAAATAACATAAAACAATAGTCGTGTCTTACCGCGATAAGTTCAATTGCCACTTGGGTCAGTTCATTTATCCATCTTGCATTATCACTTCCAGATGTCTGTGTACTCGTATCACGAATCAGTTCTGATAATTTCTTACCTACCTGAAATAGCAGGTTAATACTAGTTAGTTACTTAACTAGGAGGCAACCCGCAAAAAACAAAGCTGCATAGGTACATATGTAAAGATAGGAAGAAATAAGGATATCAGAGACGGGCAGTTCACCAACTCTACTATCCCAACAAAGAACAGGTTTGGTTATCGAGCCTCCGTCAATTTCATATCACACCATTTTTCACACAAAGAGAAAAATGGGGAGGGGGATGTTTAACCAACTGTCCCTCAACTAGGTTTGAATATGTAGTGTGTTCGACCTTAGTAAACTAACAAAACCTCATTAACTACACTATTGATTTCTATATAGTACTTGTATTTCAAAAGGAGGCAAGACAGGAAAGGAACAGACCCTATAGGTGAAACAGAGGATAGTCGTTACCAATTACTCGTTACTGAGATTAGTCATGCAATAGTAAGACAAAACATATGAAAATAAGTGCATTGTTCTGCAGTCCACGATACCTGGAGCTTTGTCAGTATATGAGCAATTGCATCGTCTCTAGCCAAGCCAAGCAGTACCCGACAAGCAAGGGCTCGAATAGGATCAATAGCCATGGGAGGTGTAACCATCCGAGTACTAAGAAGCTGCAAAAGAATCTTTATGCCATTATTAGCTCTGACTACTTCTCGAGCTTGGCGATACGCTTGTTCCAATTGAGCAGCAAGACCAGGACCTCCAGCTCCTACGCCTAGCGATATTCTCTTATCACCAACAACTCCAGATGGCACTAAAGGTGTGCCAGATTCACCTTGGTTTGCTGCTAGATTTCTTTCTAAAGTAAGTCTTTCAGCAGTCCTGTCTCTGCTTTCAGAATAACTCCCAGGTTGCTGATTGGCAGTTGAGGACGGTTTGTTGCTGATTGAAGGAGGGGGGCATACAAGATTGACAAGCACATTCAGAGCCGGGCATATCACCTAATAATACACAAAGGACAGTAAAACAATATATTATTGGAAGGACTTAAGCAAATACTGTTGGGCTTGTAAAGCTTACTTAATGCATATAGCTTGAGAGGGAAAAACACACCTCAGGATCAACATAGCCAACAACACTGTTGGCTATATCAAGTAAGACAGTCATACCAATACGGTTGTTACTTAGTGTATTATGCACTATCAATTTGCGACTGTATGGCATGAGTGTTATGATGTGAAGAACTCCAAATGCGTATTGAGCTAAGTCATGAAGATACCGATCAGCAGGAAGACCCTGAAACAGATTGTTATGAATTAAATCAGCTTACATACAAACTTTGCTTTCCTAGAAAAAGGGTAAAAAAAAGTACCATATTCTTACCTGGCATAACTCCAGCATTATTATATGACCATTAGAGGCCAAGAATTTATCCATCACAGGCCAGCGAGCTCTCACAAGAGCGGGTCCTAACTTTCTATCCCGCTGGATCTGACGAAAAATAGCATCCATAGCCTCGTTGCCGATGTCAAAAGGTTTGTAACCAGCTCTTGCACTGGAAGTATTCCGAGCAATACTACGGATACTTTTGCTTGGCCGAATGGAATCAACAAGCTGGAGGAGATGAGCTCTAAAGTATTGCCGTAGTGCAACACATGAATGATATGCGACCTGCTTTTCTGTTGCAGTCAGAACTTCAGCAGGTGATCGATCATTCCCTGGATTCGCATTAGATGATCCTAATGGTCCAGAGTTGCTACCAGACCGTACAGATGCAGCAACATGTAAAATATTCAGAAGTTTTTGCATCCCGTCCTGTGCATCAAATGAATCCAGAACAGCTTTGAACACAAAAGCAGCAGCAAAGAATATGGCAGCATTCTTTCTAGCCGAATCTTGTGGGCATTCTAAGAGTTGAAGAGCTAGTTCAACCACATTGTTGAGTGTGTCAGATGAAAGTGCACAAACACGCTCCATTGTAGACTGCAAAAACCAAACATGCTTAGAAATAAGATAAATGAACGACCACAGTAAAATGACAACAGATCGACAGACAGCAATACAGCATGACCAGCCAGTTTAGGTTTCCAAGTTTACCTGGAGGGAGCCAAAAGTAAACAAGCACGCAGAAAGAGCAGTATATGTCTGAGTAATCCTAGGGACAGAGAGGATCTTCTGAATACCACCCCGATCAACAAATAGCGCAGCAAATTTCCGGTGGGCGGCTAGGGCGCAAATTAATCTAAGGATTTCATGAAGTAGAGAAACGTGACCACATCCCTCCTGGTCTTTGATGCCCCGTTGCAATAATGCAAGGCAAACATCGACACCCTTTTCATGCAGAACAGGACCCAAAGCTTCAATATACTCCCCCAAAATCTGTAAGCACAGAATGCTATATTTTTCTCTAAGTTGCAAGAGCTGCTCATGGTCAGGAAGAACAAAATCTTCCAAATCCTGGTCTGGACTGATTTTCACAGCATCTTCAACCACATGCTCCTCCTTAACTTGGTCAGAGCTTCTGTAACGCCAAATAAAACTCAGAGAGAGAACAATAATATAATGAAAAGACAGGAGAGAGAGAGAGAGAGAGCATGTGCTTCTTCCATTACCGTGAAACACTAGTGGACATGGCAGCATCCACTACAGTAGTTGCAGCTTTCTCAGCAGCTAATACAACAGCGTCGCCGTTGTTTTCACTCTTCCAAACCTTATAAAACAGACCATAAAAAGTTACTAACAAATAATGAAGCAGCAATTGAATCAGGGTTAAGTAACTATGATATTTTGGAAAGTCCAATTATGTCTTTTTCCATACCTCTAAAGCAGCAGATTTCACAAGCTCAGCAGCAGCATCACCTGCTGCTTTCACAGCTTCCTCAGGTGCATTTGCAGACCTGGCTTCCGCTTCTGCAGCTCTAACTGCCTTCAAAACAATGTCAGTTATATCCTTCAAGCCAATAATGCAATCCCTGAAACGGTCTTCATACTCTTCTTTGGAAATAGCAGTATAAGCCGCCTCAAAGGCTGCAGAGCTATTGTTCAATTCGATTGCTTTCTTTGGGTCCTCGACCTTATCCTCATTCTTGTCTTTGCTAGCCCGACTTCCCACTCTCAATCCAGAGGTTGGTAATAAAGGTGTCTGTTCACTTTCAGGCAAGCTTTCACCAGCTTTGCTTTTCCCTCTTAGTCTAGATCCTGTACGACTTGGCTTTCTCTTCAAGAGGTCATCTCTCAAGCTTTCAGATGCAGGATGCACTTCCTCATAGACTGACTTTGCATCCGACCCCGCTGAGCACATTAGTCCATTTGCTTGGGGCATATCAACAGTGTCATCCATCAACTGTTCTCCCTCTGCTTGCCTCATGACAGCACCACGATCAAGCTCCTTTCCCAAAGTTGGGTCAGTAGGTATTCCATCTCCAGCCCTTGTTCCGTCCAATACAGAACTGTCTTGCAGAAACCGTACTTTGCCCTTGTTCTCATCTCTACCCCGAGGATGCTTGGTATCTAATGGAAGATTGGCATCTTTCTGTGAAGATGTGCCATCCCCATAGACTCGTGTTCGCAAAAAATGCATGAGCTTGGCTGATACCCCAATATTCAAGATGTCTTCTACCAATTGCCCACCACTGGCAAAGAAAGAAAAAAATGCAATAATTAGATTAACGATATCAAAAAAGACTGCTGAAAACGAAATGCATCTCATTTGATAAGTCATGACAGTACCTATACAACGCCATGGAAAGCAACCCAATAGCATATGTTCTCAGCATCTCAGTATCTGTGGGCTTTTCACCACTCCCAAAATGCTTCCAATCACATGCATCGGCATCTTCCCTTATCCATTTTTTTAGATTTGCAATGGTAGCATCTTCAAAAGCATGCGGAAACTGGGACTGCAGAGACAAAGACGAATCAAGTTAATATTACAGAACGTAGAGAACTGATGAACGCTGAAGAGAGTATGATGGAAGTGTAAAACAGTATGTGTGTGGAGGGTGGGAGAGGGGGGTAACTAACCTCCCATGCATTATAGATGCTCAGGAGCAGCCTAGCAGAAGCACAGCGTACTGCCACGGAGTATGATGTGTCCGACAAGAACTTGCAGAACACGAGCTCGTAAAAATCATCGTTCTCCTGCTCACGCGGTTGAAATAGCAACAGTTAGTTTTACCAATAAATGGGTAGGGCTCAGGCTACACCGGTACACGTAGAAACCCAGAACACGCACCCTGATCAAATTCGCCAGCTTTCCTATCGTATGGGAGACCCTCGTGTTTGTGTTGTTGAAGGTTGGATCACTTGCGCACTCTTGCAAATGTCTGCGGGGGAATATACACGCAGTATATGATTAGCAAAGAGAAACCGTTAGAAGCAATGTAATTAAAGAGAGGCATTATCAGTTGTACATCTCAATCAAGCAGGAGCCTTCATACTGTAGAACCAAAGTGATTCAACTCCCAGCTAGTTTTAAGAAGTGTAAATTATGCCATGCATTTCAGTTTCGATGAAATCAAACAAATACAGGGTGACACGGCTACATGGTCGACCACAACACGATTACAGCAGCTTCCTAGTCCGCAAACGGAGAATGTGTTGAAAGGACAGAGCATTTATGAGATTTGGACGACTAGTGTGGCGTGTGGCCAGGATGCTGCTCCATTAACAGGAGTGTGAAGAAGACACGGGTTCGAGAACAGCTTCTGCTTCTCCCTCGAAACGGTTTTCCTAGTCCTGGGTACACACAAAAGAAGCAGTGGCATTTGCTCCTAGCAGCGGCAAGAGCAAGAAATTGAGGACTCCCTAGAAACCAAGTTTTCAGAAAGATGCTTAGATCATGCTGTGCATATTCCACCTGTGATGAAATCAAACAAAAGACGGTGACCCCAAAACAGGGTGTACGCGGTCGACCTCAACTGGCAAGCAGACGAGATGAAATTTTGTTTTCACTGACCAAAATGCACTCAGAGTGTCAGAGTGAGTGCACACTTAAACTTGGCTAGAAAGTGGAGGCAAGCAACTCCATGCCTTATGTTATATACCTTGAGCAAATACAGCAACTTCCCCTAACTCGCAAGCAGCATAAAATGTGATGAAATGGCCAGAGTATCTAAGAAATTAAATTCAAGCAGCTACACGACTCAATCAAGCAGGAGCCTTCAGACAGAGGAGAAGTGATTGAGCTCGCAGGGATAGATTATTATCAAATTGCACGTTCCACAGTGATGAAACCGAAACAAATTTTCAGAGTGACCCGTGGAGAAGGAGTCTGCTGTCATTGACCTCGACTGAGAAGGAGCCTGTTTAGTTTTTGTTTTATCGGCCACTCTACTCCAGTCAGTCAGTGAGGCGTCCACTCCATCTTTTTACACCTTGCGTGATTACAGGAGCTTCCTAGCACAGAGCATCTAGAGAATATTTATTTACAAGAAGTGGGTTGCGTGGCTCCTGGCAGCGGGGCAAGAACAAGAGCAAGCCCTAGCTAGGAACTAATCGATCAAGGACAAGAGCAGAAGGGAGGGGGGTTGGAGGTGGAGCGGTCGCGTACCTGGCCTCCTGGCCCTCGCAGATGGTGGCGAGGGTGTGGATGAGTCGCGGGTTGGGGTCGGCCTCCTGCTCGACGAGCCGCGAGATCAGGGCCTGCGCGCGGTCCAGCAGCGCGTCCCCCTCCTCGTCCGGTTCCTCCTCCTCGTCGTCGTCGTCCTCCCCCGCCTCCTCCGCTTCTTCCTCCTCTGCCTCTTCCTCCGCCGGCTCCTCCGACTCCGGCTCGGCGGCGGCGGCGGCGGCGGCGGCGGGGGGAACAGACGCTGGCGGCTCGTCCGCCATCGGAGGTGGTGGCGGGGGCAAGCGGGCGGGGTTGGGGGTAGGAGGGTTAGGGTTGCGTGGGGGAGCGGGGCGCGGGGTGGGGGCAGAGGAGAGAGGGCTAATGGTGGCGGACGAAAGAGAGAGAGGGGCTGGCTGGCGTGGGAGAAGAAAGGCGAGGCGGTGTGTTGCGTTGCGGCGCCGCGCAGGTGGGAAAGGAAGGAGGACGAACTTTCTAGTTCTAGGTGCTCCTCCTCAGGTTTCCTCTTCCCAACGTGGGCTCAACAGGCCGGATCAGCGGATGGCCTTACTGGGCCGTGGAGATCAAGGGACCATGGCTATTTTTTTTTTAGAAAGTATATACTTTTTTTTTTGAGAAACAGTGTGCATCGAAGACGCTCACAAACATCGTATGGTACTCACCTCAGTGAACGCACTAGCGTTGCCTACCAAGCGGGGAAGATCGGGTGCCCCTTCGTAACCCTAGAACGCACACACAAATCATATCCCTATGAACACCTCTGAGAGACTGATCCGGCATATCTTGAGGTTGACGTGACGTAGCCCATCACATGCCAGTCACTGAACCAGAATTAAGTTTGTACATAAATGGCAAGAAGCAATATAAGTGGCATAGATGTATTTCATTCACTAGGATCTACATAGATATAGAAGTATAAAGGCTCCATCTGATGTGATATATAATGTTATGGCGGGGCTAGTTTGCTTTTAACGTAGAATGATGTGTCCCAGGGCCCAGTGCCCATGAGAAAGCCCTCGAGGTTGATCTAAAGTCATTGTAAGTTCCTGGAATCCGGCCTCATTCTGCTGCCATGACTACAGTATATACACAAAGGATAGCAAAGTATGTTTCGAAGTTTAGATGACAACAGTGAAAACAACCGTCATTATAAACGCTAGAAACAAAGTCTCACTTTGTCGCCAAATAAATACTTTGACCCATTATACGATAATGAAGTGAATGTCAAAATTAGGAAGACATTAACGATTTGCAAAAGACATAATGATCTGGTAAAACAGAACATGGACATGACGTTTCCCGTGAGCATGCATGATTTGTAAACGCATATGTTATATGGTTTATATGAGTAAAATGCAAGCTAGATTATTTGTACTCTAGTGCAAGTGGGAGACTGAAGGAGATATGCCCTAGAGGCAAATAATAAATAGGTTTTTATTGTCATATCTCAATTAGTTTATAATAGTTTCATATTATGCTATAACTGTATCAAGTAGAAACATTGGTACAGGTGTGGTATGAAACAACCAAGTCCCTAGTAGCCTCTATTCATACTAGTTCATTGGTCATGAGGATGATCTCGGTTTCAAGATCATGGGCATTTATGCCAATTGACAACGGGGTCATATCATTGGAGAATGATGTGATGGACATTCCTCGAAGGATTGCAACACGATCAAGTCATATAATTTTATTGTTGCAAGAACTATACCTAGACTCTTTTTCCTTAGACCGTGAGCTCATATTACTCACTGTTTCCCGTGGCTGCTTAGACTGCATCAACCGTCATCTGGTAATACGGTGGCCATAAAGGTGTACGTCGGGTATTCCAAAGGAACAGTAGATGACATGTGACTGCAAGACCGGGATTTGTTCACCCACATGACGGGTAAAGATACATACGGCCGGCTTGGTGAGATTACATCCATAAATGTTGCAACATGTGACTCAATCACGGGGATGTAATATCACGGTAACAAGAAAACATAACTTGTTGTGAACGAGATTGAACAAGGTGGTGATACCAATGATCAGATCTCGGACAAGTCGTATCGAGAAACAAAAGGAATTAGATGCTACATTTAGCGGTTCAAACGACATTGTCATCAGGAATGCATAGGGGTCACATGGATATCCCTAATCCCTCTGTTGATCATTGATTTAGATCATGTCTAGAGCATTCCCGAGCCGTGAGAGGATACACTTAAGGGTACGATAAGAGCGATCATTCGTAAGACGTAATCACAGTAGAGAAAGAGAAGGCCAGAATTGTTCCACAGAGAGATCCGAAGTTGTTCGGAGAAAGAATAAAGGACTGGAATCATTCCGGGAAAGATCCGAAGTCGGTCGGAGGAAATCGAAAGGGAACTGAAAGGTGTTTCGGGTCAAGATAGATTTTGTAATATGTATTTACATATTAATTAATGTAATTAATATTAAATATAATATTAAAATTTAATTTGAAGGGGTATTCCACTAATGGGCTAAACTTCCTAGGGAAAAAGGGCCCATGATGGAAAACCGAAGGAGGGAAGTGCCAAGGGCCAAAGGGCCAAGGCCTAGGCGCCTCAAGGGGGCCCACCCGGCCAGCCTAGGATTGTGTGCGGGGTGGGGCCCACCCCTGGCCGGCCGGCCCATGGTGCCCTAAGGGCCCATGCGCCTCCCCCCTCTCCCTTGAATAGTCCCACATGGGAAACCCAAAGGGAGGGCACACCCCCTCCCCCTATATAAAGGGGCGCCCATGGGTGGGATTGAAAACACATCAATATTTGGAGAAGTCCTTTGGTTGACTTCCTCCTTCCCTCTCTCTCTAGCCCTTGTGACCATGGCCCCAAGTTTGGGTTGTGCGAATAAGGCATACCTACAGTACTTCGTTGCGCTGCGGGGATTCCTAGCCGGATATCAACTTCTGCACTCCCGGCGGGATCGGGGAGCCGGAGGTCTCATTGTGCATCGGCTATGTATGAAGACACGAGGCGCAACACTTGGGGCGCTTAAATGTCGTGAGCCAGAGCTGTTGCACGATGAAGAAGGAGCAAGGGGTGACCTGCGAGGAGTTTCGCGACCTTGAGGTCGGCTACGAGTACGACTACATCAACCACGTTCCCCTCGGAACGTTAACCGTATACGGTCTACAAGGGTATGTATTCTATACGCATTACCGCATTACTACATAGATAGATCCTAGGCAGTTTTGGGGTTCCAACGTAGGAAAATTTTGTTTTCTGCTGCGGATCCCCTTCAGTGGTATTAGAGCCGATCTATGTGTAGGAGTGTTGTACGGCCAGTACGCACAAGTTTTGTGCGGGCATTGATCCCTTAGTTGTTACCCTCTAACGTGTACTTGTTTATATCGCGGTATTGTTTGATGAAGCGGCCCGGACCAACCTTATGCATATGCGTACGCGAGACTAGTTCCACGCTCAACATACGGTTTGAACCGTATAAGTGGCTAGCGGGTGTCTGTCTCTCATTCAATAGTTGATATATCATTTACAACGGAGGGCCCCGAAAGGGGTGTAGTATAGACAACTGTTGGATCCATGTTGTGGTTGGAAAGTTCATAGATTAGAACCGGTTCTATTGCGAAAGCCCTAACAACCACGTAAAACTTGCAATAGATAAAGTAGAGGCGCCTAACTTTATTTTGCAGGGGGCATGTGATTATGATATGACATTGGTAGTTCTGAAGGTAAAGTAGTTTACTTTTCTGTTACTAAGTAGTATAGTAATAGTCATTGTTCCGATGGACGGCCTGGTGGAGGCGTCGTGGACTTGGTGTCAAACCGATGGCAAGATGGAGATCATGCCGGAGCGCTCGATGGAGATCAAGGCGCAAGAAGCACCATATCACATCACATTATACATATGATGTTGATACCTGTTTTATATCTTATTGTGTGCTAGTATTTAGATACTCAACGATAGCAAATAAGATAATCTCTATTGAATTCCAATGTTCCGTGTTCTCCTTGTGTGTGCACCACCAAGAAAGTTCTTCGGTATGAGGCGCCCTGCGGTGAGTAGGGGTCAAACATATCTACGTTCGCATACACTGGGTGTAAACCATGTTGCACATCGAATACACACAAGTTAGATTTGGCGAGCCTAGCATGTTACAGAGACGTGGCCTCGGAACACAAGAGATCGAAAGATCGAGCATGAGTCATATGGATGATGTGATTGGCATTATTGAATGTCTACCTTTGATAATGCACTGATGGCCGTGATGATCGGGGGAGGTGCAGAGGATAGGGATCATGCGATCACTAAAATCGTTCAAGGGATGACAATTTTAGTGGAGACCAATTATAAATTGATCTCTTATTATGAACTTAGTCTAGATGTCTATTTGCAAATATCTTAGTAGACCTTGGCCGATCCCATTGAGGTCCTTTGTGACCATGGGAATATATTGCTTAATATGGAACTTAGCAAAAGGGTCCAACTTTATAGATTAATACCCACGCCTGAGGGATATCCTCGTAAAAGGTGATCTTCTCTTCTTGATACAATAACCATTAGGAGATAATTCGATGACTTCAGAATGTTTGTGTTTTCCCCATAATCATCCAATAAGCCATTCTCCATTCGATGGAGAGTTGGGCTACATTTTGTATTCTACAGAATAAGGCACATAGAGTATGAGCCGTTGGATGGGTTTTCCTCCATCATGGATGAAAAGAGAATGTTGATGGGTTCGTAGCATGGAAAACAAAAAAATTCTACCGCAAGAATGAACAAAACCCAGATCTAATCTAGATAAAAGCCAAGATCTAATCTATTAGACATGAGCAACGAGATAGATCTGTACTAACCCTCGTAGAACCGAAAGTGTTACGAGATTAGATCTCGGGGTTGATGTAGTCGATCACTTGCCGATCTCAAGATCGTGTGGACGATCCTTCCGCCACGTTCGGCAGCGCTTTGATCGGTCACACAGGCGGAGTCGAAGCAGACCTTCCTCTCCCTGTTCCAGCAAGCAGCGGAGGTAGTAGATCTTCTCCACGGAATCCCAGCAGCACGACGGTGTGGTGGTGGTGGTGGAGTAGAGAATTTTGCAGGGCTTCGCCTAAGCCGGAGCAGAGGGAAGGAGGAGGAGAGAGGCGACGGCTAGGGTTTGTTATGGGAGAGTTGCAGGGGGTGGCGCCCCCTCCCTTCTATTTAAAGGAGGGAGGCGCCATGGGAGGGGGAGTCCTAGTAGGACTCCCCTCCCTCCTTGGCCGGCGGATTGGGAAGGGGGGAGGAGTCCTCCTCCCCCACGAATCTGTGTCTAGCCCCCACAAGGTTTCCTTGACCCTTTCTTGGTTTTCAAGCAAACACCAAGAACTCTTCTAGAACCTTCCGGAACATTCCGAAACCTTCTAGAATCCCCATACAAATACTCCGGAACATTTCCTAACTTAGAAAATGATCCCTAATATATGAATCTTATTCTCCGGACAATTCTGGATCTCCTCGTGATGTCCCGGATCCAATCCGAGACTCCGAACAACATTCGGTCTTCAACGCACATTCCATATCTACTTGAAACAACTTCGAACCTTAAGTTTGTCACCCTACGGTTCGTGAATATGCAGACATGATGGAGACACTTCTCCGATCAATAACCATCAGTGGGATCTGGAGATCCATAACGGCTCCCACATACTCAACGATGACTTCGTGATCGATAGAACCATTAACATACAAAACCAATTCCCTTTGTCACGCGATACTCTACTTATCCGAGGTTTGATCATCGGTATCTCCATACCTAGTTCTACCTCGTTACTGATAAGTACTCTTTACTCGTTCCATGTTATGTCATCCCTTGTGACCTAGTCACATGCTTGCAATCTAACTAGATGACATCCCACCGAGAGGGCCCAGAGCATATCTATCCGTCATATGGATGGACAAATCCCAATCTTGGTACATGCGCTTCAACACATACTTTCAGAATACCCAATGTCACCTTTATAACCACCCAGTTACGAAGCAGCGTTTGATGCCATCAAAGTATCCATTCGGTGATGGTGATTAACATAACCTCATGGTCGAAGGATTAGGTTACTATGCATTTGAAAAGCTTGTAGCAAAATGAACTTAATGACTTGATCTTATGCTATGCTTACTATGGGTGTGTGTCCATCACATCATTCTCCTAATGATATGATCTTGTTATTAACGACATCCAATGTCCATGATCAGGAAACCATGATCATCCATTAATCAACAAGCTAGTTTAACAAGAGGCTTACTAGGGACTCTTTTATGTTTACAAAACACACAAGTATTAATGTTTCCTGTTAATACAATTATAGCATGGGATGTAAACATTTATCATAAACATAAAGATATAATAATAACCACTTTATTATTGCCTCTTGGGCATATCTCCAACAGTCTCCCACTTGCACTAGAGTCAATAATCTAGTTAAAAACTTTGTGCATTCAACACCTATGGCTTTCTGGTGTTGTATAGACACTATTACTAGTGGTAAACATAATCTTCGGATCTGACACTTCCAGGTCCGTGTGTATTTGCATGTCCTTGCGTTTCTACGCATTACTCATTCTCCAATGAGATGGCATTGTATAAATTTGGTCCTTTGGTGAGACCTTTAGTTCCTTGGGATTAAATCATGTTGATACAATTGTCATACAATGTATCTTCATAGTATTATCCCGCTATGAACCACACCTAGTTTGATAACAAACTACTTGACGCAAATGCCCTCATTTGCTGCTACAATAGCAGTCATATACTTAGCCTTTTGTTGTAGTATCTGGCACAATGTTTTAACTTTGGTACTCAACCAAATCCGTTATGGAACTTCCTTTCCATTACATTGTGCCACCCATAGTTTAAATTGAGATAAACTTAATTTGTGACAAAACTAGTATCAATGTAACAATTTACAATGAACTATTTGTCACCACTATATAAATAATATATTCTTAGTTCTTCCAAAGATCATAGGAATATCCCTACTATTGTCCAATGATCATCTTATGAGTCATTCGTAGATGCTCATAACATTTAGAGCATAGGACATATCTGGATGTGTACATCTCAAAGAATGATTGATCAAAATATTCTTGTGATTTCACCAAGTGTCAAAACACTTGAATCTCGTGTCAACACACTTGAATCTTGATTCAGTCCTTTCCGCGCCAAGAACCTTTCTTGTTGTTTCCATATTGAACTCATTCAACATCTTATCTATGTACATTTGGCAAAACCATATTAGCGCCTCAATCTATCCATATAGACATTGATGCCTAATTCTTGGGTTATGCCTAAGTCTTTCATCGAAATGAAATTCTTAACCTGTGTTAATAAAAGATACATCATTTCTAATCAACAATATGTCTTTCACATAATGTATTAGAAATATGTCTTAGCGCTCCCACTTAATTTCTTGCAAAATGCAAACATCTTCATCGCTCATGATGAAATTAAACCTTTAACGGTTTCATCACGGTGAAGATTCCAACTCATGATGCTCACTTCAACCATTGAAGTTTTGCATACTCTTTTAGCATCCTTTGAATTAACAAAACCCTTTGGATCGTGTCATGTACACGTCCTAGGTAACCATTCTATTAGAAGAACTTGTTTTGTTTGTTCAACTACCATATACCAAAATATATGTAGTGGTTGCTACATTAATCCGTCCAGACTAAATATCGCTATGAAAGATCAAATCTTATCATAGTCAATTCCTTGAACATTGTCGTAAACTCTTTCCGACATGTCGACTATTTCATAGATGTGAAACATCCATGTCTATTTCTTTATAGATCCATATACGACTGTAAGGTCTTACACCTTTCCAGAGGGTCTTTCAAATTCAAAGCTTGATTTCTCGTGTATGGAATTATAACGGATTTTATGGCTTCAAGCCACTTAACAAAGTCAGGGCCCATCATTGATTATTTGCATGTAGTCGGTTCATCATTGTCAAACAACAATGATTTAACTCTCAAATCTTGGCATTTGATTACTTACCCGACCTACTTGGTTCAATAGGAACTTAGATCTCCGTGACCACAACCTTTGAGGCACGTGAGCCATGAGCATTGTTGCTGCCTCTGGGACACTTACCGATGTCAAGAACTCAGCACATATTAGCCAAGGTTCAACAACCTTGTCAAAGTTCTATTGTCCTCCCACTTGATTTTTCACCAAAAATTCCTTCTCAAGAAACTCGACATTCTAAGTGACAAACACTTTTGTCTTCGGTGTTATGGAGGAATACCCAACGGTTATTCGAAATAACCTACAAAGACACGCTCATCCGACTTTGGTTGTAAACACTTTACTTATGCCTAGCATACCAAAAATTTAAGAAAAGACAACCTGGGTTTTTATCCCAAACCATGACTTATATGGTGTCATTTCAACGGATCACGATGGAGCTCTTTTCAGTGTAAAAGCGGTAGTCACTAAAGTTTTAATCTTAAAATATAATGGCAGTTTTATAAATGACACCTTTGATCTTACCATGTCAAACAAGGTTTCATTACATATCTTGAACACTCCATACTCCTATGGTGTTTTGGGAAATGCAAATCCATGGAACGATTCCTCAAATCTTAGGTGTTTTGCTAAACTTGTAACTCAAACATCTTTATGATCCAATCATAAACTTTTTATTTTCTTGTTACAATAATTTTCCACTTCATATTGAAAGTCTTTGAACATTTTCAAATGTTTCATACTTCTTCCTTATTGAGTAAGTATATACATATACTCATTCAAATCTTCAGAGAAAGCATATGAAGTTGAAATCCATCGCCCACGACTACACATAATGGACTACATACATCAATATGTACAAATTCCAATCAGTTAGTCGTTCGTTCCTCTTTTGGCCTACTAACGGAGTTTTAATTATCTCCAGGAAAGTATCACAAGCGTCATTTGATCAAAAATCAAAGACTCCAAAAATTCATCAACATGGAGTTTCTTCATGTATCCCTTTCAATATAATTTAAACGACGATGTCACTTCGCAAGTGATCTTTCAATCATTTGTCTTGCGACATTTTAGCATTAGTTTTATGGTCGTTATTTCTCCAACCAGACTTGTATATCATCCATATATTATGGAATACGGTAATTATTTGAACAACCTTTTTGTCGTCATAATACCTTATCAAAATAACAATTATTGAAACAAATCTTGAAGGCAAGCTTTGATGTTAACGAGCAACACAACAACCCTTTGTTTTTTTCGATGAACATCATCACATATTCTCTTACTAGTTACTTAGGCCATTGTAGTTCATGAATTGTGTTGTCCTGTATGACACTTCATACCAACCAATTCGGTATCCAATACTGCAGAACCACATTGTTTAACAAGCAAGTAATACAGCCATAACATGTATATTCTATATACCTGAGTTGGATATCTCCAATCTTTTCTTTTCTGCCAAATATTTTATAGATTCTCTTTCAACAATTCCTTTTCTTTTAAAAGAATCTATCAACATCAATAGTGGTGTCATTCACATGACACATAGTACAAAGTGTGTATAGTCATATACTAATACCTTTGGACTTGCACTTTGAAGTGGATCACCTTCATCAAATGTTTGGCATTCTTTCAAAGTTCCATTCTTTAGTAATCTTTTAGTGTAATAAACATTTTACTTACATCTTCTATTCATCCTTATCATGACAACTTTCATGATCAAGCTGCTATAGCTTATAAAGGTGAATTGCGAGTATAATGTTTCTTTTCCAAAACCTTTTGGAGGATTAGGACGACTAGCGTCTCCAACCTTCACAAATTCTCATCAAATATGAGGACATATAGTCTATCATGTTGTAACCAACACGTTGTTTTAGATATCGCAATACCTTTCACATATGATGGTTTCTGAAACATTGCTTTCAGCTCTTAGATAAACTTGATATTAAAAAACAATCTTTTGAGTATCAAGAATCATGGAGGCAAACATGATACATTAGATACTAATACTGGAATTGTTTACTCTTAATTTAATACTGTTTACTAAACTTCACAGAGTAAACGGAGTTTGCTAAAAGTTTGCAACTGGACTTTTAAACTTTAGATTGACACTCAAAACAATACGATACCAGTTCGTAAAGCAAATATCCAGAATTTCTGTAGTTCCACTATCTCAACTATAACTAAGCGTAAGGTGGTGAACGGATACCAATGACTACTACAAACTATGCAAATCACTTTGATTGTGTTTATGATAAATTGTGTTCAACTTAATCATATTACTATATGAACTCCCACTCAAAACAACATCTCTCGATTTGTTTTAGTGATTACACGAACCAAATCCACTACACCAAGTCCGATCATCACGTGAGATGATGTAGTTTCAATGGCGAACAATCATCATGTTCATCATATCATATATATGACTCATGCTCTACCTTTCGGTATTCCGTGTTCCGAGACCATGTATGTACATGCTAGGCTCGTCAAGATTAACCTTAGTTTCCGCATGTGCAAATCTGGCTTGCACCCGTTGTATGCACACGTAGAATCTATCACATCCGATCATCACGAGATGCTTCGAGACGACGAGTCTTAGCAACGGTGCCAACTAAGGACGAACACTTTATTACTTGATATTTAGTGAGAGGGATCATCTTATAATGCTACCGTCGCGATCTAAGCAATACAAGATGCATAAAGGATTAACATCATAGGCAATTCATAATTAGTGTGATATGATATGGCCCTTTCTTCTTATGCCTTTGATCTCCATCTCCAAAGCACGGACATGATCTCCATCATCACCAGCATTGCATCAAGGTCAAGTATACCGCTTCATGGTTGTCCATCATCACTAGCAACTATTACAACTACTTGGAACAAAGCTATTACAAGATGAATAGACACGCAGGTCTTAACAGAATTAAAGACAACCATTAGGCTCCTGCCGATTGCCATATCACAACAAGGATCATTGCATACATCAAATATAATCACAATCACATGATGGCCATATCACATCACAAAACCCCTGCAAAAACAAGTTAGACGCCTCTAATTTTCTTTGCATGTTTTACGTGGTTTGGGGCTTTCGAATAAGAACGGATCTTACCTACGAAACTGAACCACAACGTTGATACAAGTGCTATCAAGTGCAAAGTGTAGATTGGATCTATACTATGATGGGAGAGACAGACACCCGCAAAGCCACTTGTGCAAAGCAAGTTACACGTCAAGCGTGGAGCAAGTCTCATGTGCGATGACATGTAATGTTAGCCCGAGCCGCTTCATCCCACCATACCGCAAGATGCAAAGTACACACAGCAAAAGACGACACGAGCACCAACGCCCACAACATCATTGTGTTCTACTCGTGCAACAGATCTACGCATAGATATGGCTCTGATACCACTGATGGGTTCATAGCATGGAAAACAAAAAAATTCTACCGCAAGAACGAACAAAACCTAGATCTAATCTAGATAAAAGCCAAGATCTAATCTATTAGACATGAGCAACGAGATAGATCTGTACTAACCCTCGTAGAACCGAAAGCGTTACGAGATTAGATCTTGGGGTTGATGTAGTCGATCACTTGCCGATCTCAAGATCGTGTGGACGATCCTTCCGCCAGCGTTAAAATGGCTTCATGATCGGTCACACATGCGAGTCGGCAGACCTTCCTCTCCCTGTTCCAGCGAGCAGCGGAGGTAGTAGATCTTCTCCACGGAATCCCAGCAGCACGACGGTGTGGTGGTGGTGGTGGAGTAGAGAATTCTGCAGGGCTTCGCCTAAGCCGGAGCAGAGGGAAGGAGGAGGAGAGAGGCGGCGGCTAGGGTTTGTTATGGGAGAGCTCCAGGGGGTGGCGCCCCCTCCCTTCTATTTAAAGGAGGGAGGCGCCACGGGAGGGGGAGTCATAGTAGGACTCCCCTCCCTCCTTGGCCGGCGGATTGGGAAGGGGGGAGGAGTCCTCCTCCCCCACGAATCCGTGTCTAGCCCCCACAAGGTTTCCTTGACCCTTTCTTGGTTTTCAAGCAAACACCAAGAACTCTTCTAGAACCTTCCGGAACATTCCGAAACCTTCTAGAATCCCCACACAGATACTTCGGAACATTTCCTAACTTAGAAAATGATCCCCAATATATGAATCTTATTCTTCGGACAATTCCGGATCTCCTCGTGATGTCCCGGATCCAATCCGAGACTCCGAACAACATTCGGTCTCCAACGCACATTCCATATCTACTTGAAACAACTTCGAACCTTAAGTGTGTCACCCTACGGTTCGTGAATATGCAGACATGATGGAGACACTTCTCCGATCAATAACCATCAGTGGGATCTAGAGATCCATAACGGCTCCCACATACTCAACGATGACTTCGTGATCGATAGAACCATTAACATACGAAACCAATTCCCTTTGTCACGCGATACTCTACTTATCCGAGGTTTGATCGTCGGTATCTCCATACCTAGTTCTACCTCGTTACTGATAAGTACTCTTTACTCGTTCCATGTTATGTGATCCCTTGTGACCTAGTCACATGCTTGCAATCTAACTAGATGACATCCCACCGAGAGGGCCCAGAGCATATCTATCCGTCATATGGATGGAAAAATCCCAATCTTGGTACATGCGCTTCAACACATACTTTCAGAATACCCAATGTCACCTTTATAACCACCCAGTTACGAAGCGGAATTTGATGCCATCAAAGTATCCATCCGGTGATGGTGATTAACATAACCTTATGGTCGAAGGATTAGGTTACTATGCATTTGAAAAGCTTGTAGCAAAACGAACTTAATGACTTGATCTTATGCTATGCTTACTATGGGTGTGTGTCCATCACATCATTCTCCTAATGATATGATCTTGTTATTAACGACATCCAATGTCCATGATTAGGAAACCATGATCATCCATTAATCAACAAGCTAGTTTAACAAGAGGCTTACTAGGGACTCTTTTATGTTTACAAAACACACAAGTATTAATGTTTCCTGTTAATACAATTATAGCATGGGATGTAAACATTTATCATAAACATAAAGATATAATAATAACCACTTTATTATTGCCTCTTGGGCATATCTCCAACAAATGTTTGGAAAAAACACTTAGTGATCTTGCATTAGAGTTGAGAACTCTTAGAAGGGCTTGATTGCAATGGAGGTAATGGATGAAAAGGTATATGTAAGATAAATTATAAATGTGGTTCTTGCAAAACTCGTTGCGGTTTGCAAAGTATTTGATACTTGTCCCGTTTTGTGAAAACAGGAGGATCTGCTTGAGAATTGCTGTTTTTGAGGCAGCGTGACTTGATGACGGCAAGCAAAACAGTTGATGGCCGGTATCACCTCTTTCCTCAAAGTTTGTCCTTTGGATTAGTGGACTTGAATATAATTTGTAATCCTTGTTTGTGTGTCTTGCTTTTGGTGAGACGATTATTCATATGAACAAGTTACAAGCCAGTTTGTACTATTCTTATGAACAATACCGTTATGGTCACATTACGATTACAAACAAGTTATTCTCATCACTATGTTAATGATAATAAGTTTAAACATTTTTAAAGGATTAGAATGCTAAAAGATATCCAAAGTTTAATAATGAAATGACACTATAGTTTAAGTCATTTTGGTTATTGCATGTTCTTAATGAAGATCGGGATCCTAGATGCTTAATCTAGAGACTTTGCAAAACCATGCCTCGTTGGGCAGAATGACTAAAACTCCGCATTCTGGTAAAACGGTGATATGTGAAGAAATGTTGAAACTTATACATAGTGATGTATCATATTTTCAACAAGTAGTGGAAATCATTTGTTAATTGTGGACTTAAGTGAATAAGCGTATTTACTTGATGAAACATGAACTTTGAAATGATTTGAATTGTTCAAATGAGTTCACAACAATAGGAGGATGTTGAAATTAACAAGAATACGAAGTCTCTTCGATTTGATCGACATGACTAAGGTATTCAAGTTAAGTTTAGCATAAAAGGGACTTGTGAAAGATGTTTCACAAATTATGATAATTGGACAAATTCAAACTGTGTTGAAATGTCTAAACATCATAATCATTTTGTATTAGATACATATTATCTCTTATCGGGGTTATAGTTGTCATTTAGAGTTAGAGATCGAAATAAGTAAACACTCATTTGAAATACAAAGTAACGTCTAAAAGATTCGTGGAAACAACACCATAAGTGTTATGGCAAGTTCGAGTTTCTGGAGATTTTGACAAGTCTAAATCGTGGCGAATAAACAAGTCTTTGTAGAGCATTCTTAGGAAGCCATGAATGCACCTTCCACAAAAGGGGCAAACCTGTTGTTGTTCAAAGTTGACGTGTCTTGATGAAGATACAGGTGGAAGAAAGTAAAAGATCAAAACAAGGTATTTGACCTCATCTCTGGATTCTTGAGTGGCGTAGCGGAATTTGTTTCATGAATCCAAACTCTACATATAGAGGATAAACCAATGATAATGATCATAAAGTTTTAGTGAATACTTTTACTAAAGAAAGTATGATTCAACTATATATTCTACAAGTTTGTGGAATTATATTGTTGATTCACTTATCATGTTTTGAACAAGACATACCTACAAATTACAAAGAAGCATGATGAACCTAAGTGCGAGAAATGACTAGGAGTCATAAAATCCTATATTAAGTTACATTTAAGATTACAAAGTAACATGTTACTTGATCTTATTAAAGTAAAGAAGTTTACTTGATATTTTTGAATGACTGCAAAGTCATAAGAAGGAAATGAAACTTAATGAATGACAAAAAGCTCGATTTGTCACAAGTTTGGACAAATTCAAGGAGTTGACTACAATAGTAGTGATGCTTAAGTCTTTTGGATTTACACTAGAAATATATGGATATTGAAGTCTCGTAATTGGAATTCTCAAATTGATGATGATCAAAGAATTTTGGAATGTCCAAGATTATCGAGAGGACCTAGATTTGAGTGGGAGCAAATCATCTTGGCTAATTCATAATATGTAGCTGACATATTTTGAGTAGGAGCTAAGTGAAATCCCTAGATCTCAAACATGAATGTCATATTTGAGTGGGAGCGTGAAATCATTCTGGGATATGTGGACGACATATGTGAATGATGTGATTGGTGTTAATAATATTTAAGTTAGATAAATAAGCATGAAGTTGAAGGTATTAAACAATAAGATCTATCGAGATAGATTGGTGAGTTTAATAAACACTGAAGTTGAATGCTTCCTGGACTTGATTCTGAAAGATGTTCAGAATGTCCTAAGCAATATTCTGAAGAAGCTCAGAATGGAACAAGGTGAGAAGTAAGTTCTTACTATATGAAGCATTGAGTTAGTATTGCAACTATGGTTGAAAGAAAGAGATGCATTGCATCTCCTATGCCTCAGTCATAGGTTCTTCCATATAACCATGTTGTATACTCGACGTAATGTGACCCGAGGTTCTGGTTGGTAGGACAAAGTCTTAACCATAAGAGCATGTCTTTAAGTGATTCCTGAGTTGATCACTGAACCAGAATTAAGTTTGTACATAAATGGCAAGAAGCAATGTAAGTGGCATAGATGCATTTCATTCACTAGGATCTACATAGATATAGAAGTATAAAGGCTCCATCTGATGTGATGTATAATGTTATGGCGGGGCTAGTTTGCTTTTAACGTAGAATGATGTGTCCCAGGGCCCAGTGCCCATGAGAAAGCCCTCGAGGTTGATCTAAAGTCACTGTAAGTTCCTGGATGCTGGCCCCGTTCTGCTGCCATGACTACAGTATATACACAAAGGATAGCAAAGTGTGTTTCGAAGTTTAGATGACAACAGTGAAAACAACCGTCATTATAAACACTAGAAACAAAGTCTCACTTTGTCGCCAAATAAATACTTCGACCCATTATACGATAATGAAGTGAATGTCAAAATTAGGAAGACATTAACGATTTGCAAAAGACATAATGATCTGGTAAAACAGAACATGGACATGACATTTCCCGTGAGCATGCATGATTTGTAAACGCATATGTTATATGGTTTATATGAGTAAAATGCAAGCTAGATTATTTGTACTCTAGTGCAAGTGGGAGACTGAAGGAGATATGCCCTAGAGGCAAATAATAAATAGGTTTTTATTGTCATATCTCAATTAGTTTATAATAGTTTCATATTGTGCTATAACTGTATCAACTAGAAACATTGGTATAGGTGTGGTATGAAACAATCAAGTCCCTAGTAGCCTTTATTCATACTAGTTCGTTGGTCATGAGGATGATCTCGGTTTCAAGATCATGGGCATTTATGCCAATTGACAACGGTGTCATATCATTGGAGAATGATGTGATGGACATTCCTCGAAGGATTGCAACACGATCAAGTCATATAAGTTCATTGTTGCAACATCTATACCTAGACTCTTTTTCCTTAGACCGTGAGCTCATATTACTCACTGTTTCCTGAGGCTGCTTAGACTGCATCAACCGTCATCTGGTAATACGGTGGCCATAAAGGTGTACATCAGGTATTCCGAAGGAACAGTAGATGACATGTGACTGCAAGACCGGGATTTGTTCACCCACATGACGGGTAAAGATACATACGGCCGGCTTGGTGAGATTACATCCATAAATGTTGCAACATGTGACTCGGTCACGGGGATGTAATATCACGGGACCAAGAAAATAGAACTTGTTGTGAACGAGATTGAACAAGGTATGTGATACCAATGATCGGATCTCGGAGAAGTCGTATCGAGAAACAAAAGGAATTGGATGCTACATTTAGTGGTTCAAACGAAATTGTCATCAGGAATGTATAGGGGTCACATGGATATCCCTGATCCCTCTATTGATCATTGATTTAGATCATGTCTAGAGCATTCCCGAGCCGTGAGAGGATACACTTAAGGGTACGATGAGAGCGATCATTCGTAAGACGAAATCACAGTAGAGAAATAGAAAGCCGGAATTGTTCCGCAAAGAGATCCGAAGTTGTTCGGAGAAAGAATAAAGGATCAGAATAATTCCGGAAAAGATCCGAAGTCGTTCGGAGGAAATCGAAAGGGAACCAAAAGGTGTTTCGGGTCAAGACGGATTTTGTAATATGTATTTACATATTAATTAATGTAATTAATATTAAATATAATATTAAAATCTAATTTGAAGGGGTATTCCACTAATGGGCCAAACTTCCTAGGGAAAAAGGGCCCACGAGGGAAAACCGAAGGAGGGAAGGGCCAAAGGCCAAAGGGCCAAGGCCTTGGCGCCTTAAGGGGGCCCACCCGGCCAGCTGTGCACGGGGTGGGGCCCACCCCTGGCCGGACGGCCGATGGTGCCCTAAGGGCCCATGCGCCTCCCTCCTCTCCCTTGAATAGTCCCACATGGGAAACCCAAAGGGGAGGGCACACCCCCTCCGCCTATATAAAGGGGCACCCATGGGTGGGATTGAAAACACACCAATATTTGGAGAAGTCCTTTGGTTGACTTCCTCCTTCCCTTTCTCTCTGGCCCTTGTGACCATGGCCCCAAGTTTGGGCTGTGGGAACAAGGCATACCTGTAGTACGCCGTTGCGCTGCAGGGATTCCTAGCCGGATATCAACTTCCACACTCCTAGCGGGATCGGGGAGCCGGATGTCTCATCATGCACCAGATGTGTACGAAGACACGAGCCACAACACTTAGGGCGCTTAAATGTCGTGAGCCGGAGCTGCTGCACGATGAAGAAGGAGAAAGGGGTGACCTGTGACGAGCTTCGCGACCTTGAGGTCCGCTACGAGTACGACTACATCAACCACGTTCCCAGCGGAACGTTAACCGCGTACAGTCTACAAGGGTATGTATTCTATGCGCATTGGCCGTTACCGCATTACTACATAGATAGATCCTAGGTAGTTTTGGGGTTCTGATACATTGCAAATGTATCTATAATTTTTGATGTTCCATGCTTGGTTTTATCTACTTTCTTGTGTTTTGTCCACACTTTGGAGTACTTTTCATATGATTTCTTGGACTAACCTATTAACAAGAGCCACAGTGATGGTTGCACATTTTCTGCTATTTTTGGTTCCAGAAGTGAGAAAATGAATATTCTCGAATTGGACGGGACAAAAGCCAAAGTTACTATTTTCCTGAAGATTCACGAGCGGAAGGAGAGCGGAGGGGGCAGGTGGTGGCCACACCACCCCTAGGAGCGGGTCCACCTAGGCTGCGCCAGGGCATGGTGTGGGCCCCCTAGCCGCCCACCGACCTTGCCTCTTCGGCTATAAGAAGCCTCCCGATGCATAAACCCTAAATCATCAAACCTCCAGCCACGAAAAGTTCCACAGCCCAGCCAGAAGGGAGATTCGAGGACGAAAGTCTGTTTGAACCGCCAGACAGGAAGTGCCCCCGGAGCCATCTCCATCGATCTCCACCGCCATCTCCATCGATCTCCACCGCCATCTCCATCACCATTGTTGATTCCCATGATGAGGAGGGAGTAGTTCTCTCTCGAGGCTAAGGGTTCTACCGGTAGCTATGTGTTCATCTCTCTCTCTATGCATGATCTTATTGAGATCATGAGCTTGTAATATATAGATCTACCTTGCTACTCAAGTGCTTTAATAGATCTCTGCTCTCCCCATGTGTGTGAAAGTGACAGCGTGCACACCATGGTGGCACTTAGGCTAGAGATTACAAATACTTGTTATGAGTTATATTTGGAGTTGGATGTCTTTATGAAATTGTGGTGTTTGTTGGACTCATCTAGTACTCAAGGTGACAGTGTGGGGTTTTCTAGATGGGAAAGACTTACTTTGAGGTGTGTTGTTATAGCCCTACCATCGATTAGAGTGTTCAACCGGAGAGTAGTTAAGAGTAGTATCATAAAGAGAAGATATTTATATGAGAGCGTTCACTAGTGAAAGTATGATCCCTAGGCCTTGTTTCTAAGCATTGATACACCGTTTGCTACTAGATCTGTTACATGTTTGCTTGCTTCCATCTTTATTTCAGTTTGTCTTTAGTCTCTTTCACGCCATCAAGTTATCTTCTATCACCGTTACCACTTATAATTATCCATACCACTTGTATTTCACTATCACTGCACCGAACTAGTGCACCTATACACCTGACAAGTGTATTGGGTGTGTTGGGGACACAAGAGACTTCTTGTATCTTGATTGCAGGGTTGCTTGAGAGGGGATACCTTTGACCACTTCCTCCCTGAGTTCGATAAACCTTTGGTAATCCACTTAAGGGAAAACTTGCTGGTTTTCTACAAACCTCTGCACTTGGAGGCCCAACAACTGTCTACAAGAATAGAAGTGCATAGACATCAAGCTATTTTCTGGCGCCATTGCCGGAGAGGTAAGGTAAAAGGTATTCACACCGGAGGATTAAAGAAGAAGACCTCCCACGGCAAACATCTATTTTCTGGTGTGAGTACTCGAAGTTATTTCCTTTAGATTTTGCAATTTTGTCTTTTTGTTTCTTGTTTTCACTAGTTAGGCTTAATGGAAAACAACAAAAAAATTAGAGAGCTTTATAGTATTTATCTTGAGTTAGGACATGAAGTGTTTGAAGAGAAAATTAAAAAACCTATGGAACTTTATTTTCATGATAATAGCAATGTTGTTAGTATGAATTCTTTGGACACCGTTATTGCTAATGCTATGGAAAAGTCTAAGCTTGGGGAAGCTAGTTTTTATGAAAATGATCTTTTTAGTTCCCCAGCTTTGGAAGATAGCTATTCTATTGGTTATGATCATACCAAACCTCCAATATATGATGATTACAATGACGAATATGATATTTTCAGTCCACCTACTATTGAGGAGTAAAGTAATTATGATTACAATATGCCTCCTATATTTGATGATTATGGTGATGAGAATAATAATGATAGCTATTTTGTTGAATTTGCTCCCACTATAATTAATAAGAATGACTATGTTTATGTGGGGAGTATTAATTCTTTTATACATGTGGCTCATGATAAGAATGTTTCTTGTGATAGTTATATTGTTACTTTTATTCATGATGCTACTGAAAGTTATTATGAGAGAGGGAAACATGGTTTTATGTGTCTCAATAATATTAAGTTTCCCCTCTTTATGTTGAAAATTTTGAAGTTGCACTTGTTTTGCTTTCCTATGCTTGTTGCTTGGTGCTTTCATGACTTGTTTCTTTACAAAATTCCTATACATAGGAAGTGGGTTAGACTTAAATGTGCTTTGAATTTGCTTCTTGATGCTCTCTTTTACTTCAATTCATATTTCTTATGTGAGCATCTTCTCAAACTATCATGCCTAACTTAAAGGCGCTAAAGAAAAGTACTTATTGGGAGATAACCCAAAAGTTTTAGATGAGTCTTGGAAGTTATTACCTTTGTAATAACCTCTCTTTATCCTTTTTATTTGCTTTTTGTGCCAAGAGTAACCTCTAATGAGAGACAAGTAATGATTGGGAAAGTTGCTGTCCCGAAACAGATTTTTGTGCTTCATCGTAAAAATTCGTGAGAGAGCTCTGTATGTCGGATTGATCTGTAATTATTTGTGCTTCTGCCCCAGGTTGTTATATAACTTTCGTTAGTTCAACACTTTTTGATTTGAGCAACAGAAGGTTTTCGAAAAAATTCGTCTTTACCTGCTGGTCTGTTTTGACAGATTTCTGCCATTATTTGCATTTGCTTCTTGTTGGTTCCTTTTTGAGTTCTTTTGGAGAATTGAGCTTTTTGAGGGAAGTGCTACATTATCTAGTGTTCTAATGGAAGTTTATTTGGTGTTGGAACTGAACCTTAAGACTTATTTATCTTGAGTGCACTAATGTTGCTAATAAAGATTGTGTGAAGTTTTGTATGAAGGAAAATTTTCAGGTGTATGGAAGGAATGAGTAATGAGATGAAGGATGGACTAAAGCTCAAGCTTGGGGATACCACACGTGTCACCCCAAGAAATATCCAAGAAGTATAAGCGTCAAATCTTGGGGATGCCCAAGGCATTCCCCTTCTTCATCAATAAAAATCTCAGGTTTCTTCCAAACGCTTCATTTTTATTGTTTCATACACAATTGTGCTGTTCTTGGAGCGTCTTCTTTTTTGTTTTCGTTTTCGTTTGCTTGGTTTGCTTAGTTTTCTGAATAAATTGGTTGGATCCCCTCTTTCATACATCGGTTTGCAAATAGTTTGGTTTGGTTTGGAAAAGAGTAGGAAAGTTCATGCTTATGTGGTAAAAAGAGCTTGTTTTTGACTGTGGCGTATGCTTTGTCATGCCATGCTTGATAATGTTTTGGCTTTATGCTTAGTATTATTTGCTGTAGCATGACTTGTTATAAACAATTGAGATTGCTTAATGTGCCTTGGATGAATCATGCGTTGTTTTAGCATATTAAAGCATAATATTGTGGTATTCTCCTTTGATGTTTTATTTGGGTTGACTTGGCGCATGCTCACACCATGTTATGACTATCCAAAGTCACCGTAACCCTTTATGATACTTTAGTTTTCAACTTGTAGTATCACTTTATGCTTTGATCAATGATGTTTTGTCGCTCTGCATGATTATGACCATTATTGCTCTCTTAGTTTGTCGCTCCCAGTCTTTTGCTAGCCTCCACAACAAAGTATGAGTTCCACTCATGCATCCAACTCCCTAAACCAAGTTATTCCAAAGAGTCCACCATACCTACCTACTAGCTTATGCTATTCCAAGTATATTCATGCTTTTGTTTACCTTCCACTTGTTATGAGAAAACTAGTGATTAAAGCTCTCACGAACTTGATGGCACACTGATGGCTCAATGCACGGTGCCCAGAAAAATGTTGATGGCTCGTGGTTGATGTGGAGCTCGTTGGGAACCCCAAGAGGAAGGTATTATGAGCACAGCAACAAGTTTCCCAGTTATGAAACCAAGGTTTAATCGAACCAGTAGGAGCAAGGAAACACCTCAAAGGTGTTACTAGCTGAGCTTTGGCAGGGCGCACTACCGGTGCTAGTAGCAACGTGGAGACCTGCACAACACAACCACATAACTTTGTCCCCAACTTGCGATGAGGTTGTCAATCTCACCGTGTTTTGCGGAAAACAAAGGATTAACGTATCGAATGGAAAGAAGTAAAAGTTTGCAGAAAGTAAACACAAAGCAGTAACAGATTGTAGATTGTATGTAAAGTAAAAGGACCGGGATCCATAGTTCACTAGAGGTGGCTCTCCTTAAGATAGATAACATGCTGGGTGAACAAATTACAGCGGGGCAATTGACAAACACCGAGAAAGCAATACATGCATATACTAATCACCTTGACTCCTCTGAGACTTGATTGGGAAATACAACATAATACATAGACAGCCATCCAACTGCATCTATGACTAATAATCCACCTTCAGGTTATCATCCGAACCCCCTCCAGTATTAAGTTGCAAGCAACAGATTATTGCTTTACGAACTGCGTGTAAAGTAAACAATACGATTGTTCTATGAACAAAGGATTGTTGTTTTCTCCCTAGTAGCAACAGCACATCTAGTACCTTAGAGATTTACATCACTTCCCAGTTACGAGGCATGAACCCACTATCGAGCATAAATACTAACGCTTGGAGTTGCTAGCATCTACTTGGCCAAGATAGCTACTAACAACGGAAAGCATGCAAGATCTCAAATAACAAAGACATGATAGAATCAATAATCAATCTGAAATAGCATCTCAATATCCATCGGATCCCCGCAAACACAACATGTATGAATTACAAATAGATGATCTTGATCATGAACGGAGCTCACAAGATCTAAACATGAAAGCACAAAGGAGGACAAACCAACCATCTAGCTACTACATGGATCCGTAGTCCAAGGATGAACTACTCACGCATCACACCGGAGGCTTGCATGGAGATGAAGAAGGCCTCCAGGGTGAATTCCCCTCTCTGGTAGGGTGCCGGGAAGAGCTTCAGATCTCTCCCGATCTAGGGATGGAGATGACGGCGGCTACAGACTCTTTCGTGGATTTTTGATCGGGTCCTTAGGGTTTTCGTCCCGAGGGCAATATATAGGCGGAAGGAGAGGCCGAGGTGCGGAGCGGCCACACCACCTCGGCGCTGCCCGGCCGCTGACCAGGTGGTGTGGTGGCTCCCTGGCCCTTCTCCGTCTCGTATTCTGGCACTTGATCACTTCCGAAAAAATAGGCACTTTGGCTTTTGTCCCGTCCAATTCCGAGAATATTCATTTTCTGACTTTCCTGGAACCAAAAACAGCAGAAAACAGGTAGCTGGCACTATGGCTCTTGTTAATAGGTTATTTCAAGAAATCATATGAAAAGTACTCCAAAGTTGGAACAAAACACAAGAAAGTGGATAAAACCAAGCATGGAACATCAAAAATTATAGATACATTTGCAATGTATCAACATCCCCAAACATAACTCCTGCTCGTCCTCGAGTAGGTAAGTGATAAAAAGAAAGAATAATTTTTGAGGTGACATGCACTATCAAAGACTTGATCAAGGTATTTGCAAAACATTCAAGGCTGGGATCATAGTACTTCAATCATAACATGAAAGACAAAGTTCTAGCAATAAGACAAAGAAACTATGATGCAACATGAAAAGGCACAAACAAAAGATTCATGAATAACATGCTTTGCAAGACGTTTGTTTGTTTCACATAAAGAAAAAATAGCATAATAGTATTCAGCTTGTCCCTCAATAGAGTAGCAAATATAAATGCATAGGACACCTTCAAAGTTCATAAGAGTGACTAGATACAATAGTTTCAAACAAGCAATAATAAGTTATGCATCAATCAACTAGTCTTGGGACAATGCACATAGAACTAAGAATGACCACTGTGCTCTCAAAGTAGGTGCATAAAGATAGAAGGTGGAGACTCAATATAATGGTGGAAGAAGGGCCTTTTGTAAAAGGAAGTAGGGATTCAAGTCTCATAAAGAGCTTCCAAAATTTATGGTACTTATAGCTTTCAGCTCTCATTGCCCCTATCATAATGTAGGGTCCCCAACCTTTAATAAGATTGAGCCCCCTGTGTTTACAATGCTAGTCCCTGGATCAATAGCTAGCATCCACAGTTCAGATGTAATATCAAGAAACAAAGGTCATAATACAACTTTATAACCAGGAATAAAATAATTTTATTACATCAAACATAGCTCATTGGCTATTTACATTACATTGCAGCGGAATAACTATAGTCATGGGTCCTTCATCTTCAAAGTGCCACAGGCAGATGTTGGTTGTAGACTTTGTAATCCTAATCAATCAATCTTCACTAAAAATCAATCATACCCGCAACATTACAAGTTACAGCCACAAGGGTCAATACATTTGAATTGTATTGGCAAGTGATACTTTGGTGGTATAGTGGAGTCTATCATCTATATGCATTTGGCTAAGTGGAGTTGAGGCTTGCATTGCTCAAAATAGATTTTTCCCTATCATTTTGAAAATACTAAGTTTTATTTTGACAAAAACCACCAAGGCATCTATCAATCAAGACTGAAGATCCTCTCAAGGCATCTATCAATCAAAGATTGAAGATTTTCTTGGCAAAAACAATTTTCCTCAATCAATGATTTCAAGATCCTTGTACCAAGCCATCTCTCCATCAAAGATTGAAGAATTTCACACAACCCTTGTTCACCCACAAGTTTTAATTTAGAAATTGGAGTGATGAGATTCTTGATTGCTTCCATGTCTTGATGCTCAAATTGTCCTTTACCAGGGACATGGCTAAGTACTTAGATTTTACACTCTGCAGAGGTGGTGCACTTTACCCACAAGACTTGGTTTCCCAAGACAAAATCTTTCAGAAGCTTTCCCTTAGACCAACATGGATGCGCTCCAACCTATCAATCACTACCACCCACTGTCCATGTGGCTAAGTTCTTGCAACCTATATGATCATGGCAGAGCCCATATTGCCAAGTGGTTGCACTTGAAGCTTCTCAACATTTGACATCTCAAATCTCTTTGTTTCCTGGGTGGCCATCCACAAGTGAGATACACAAGCCAAGTCCATGGCCTTGTGAACCACTCAACATAAACCATTCCTTCCTTTTCCACCCAGGTGATTCATTAACTTAGTTGTTTTATTAAACAAAACACAAAGACTTAGGAATTTTCATAGCATGAATATATATCCCACCCAGGTTTTCTATTAGCTAGGCTAAGCTTGATAGTAATAGGATTCTTAACTTAGGAAAATCCTTCTAAGGATTCATTCTACTAGTTTTCCTATAGCAAGGTCTATACTTAGCAAAATAAAAACCATGCAAGTTTTACTTAGCAAAAACACTAATGCATAGTGAAAATAATGGGACATAAGATATGAAGCATCACTTGCCTTTTTGGTAGAGGGTATAGGTTCACTCCTTGTTCTTGCTAGTCTCACACTCTTCTAGTTACTACAAACAATCAAGCAAAGAACAAACTCAATCTACCAATCAAGCAAAACAATACACACAAAATCCTAAAGTCAAGGTAATGCATGCTAGCATGCAAAAGATGGTTCTAATTGTAAAGGTGGTCTCCACTAGGCTTCTAAACTTTGTAAGTTCCAAATTGGTCATTTACCAAAATGGCAAAGTCATTTGCAAAGAGGGTCTCTATTAGATTCCTAAACTTTGTAAGATCCAAAATGGTCATTTACCAAAGTGGCAAGGTTAAAGAAATGCATGCAAGCATGCCAAGCCTTGTTTTGTTTGAAAAAGTGGTTCCTAATGGGTCATAGGCATTGGAGTACACCTAATGGTCATTTTGTAAAGTGGCTAAGTCATTTACAAAAGGTTTCACTATAAAACCATTTGCAAAACAAAGTAACATTCTATGTGGTGTAGAAATATTTTTACTAAGACACTAACCTATAGGGTTCACCAAATGAGTTGCTATTGCAAAACTTGGTGTTTGGGTCAGTAGGTTTGGTCCAAAACATTTTCTCAAAGTTTTCTTTACAAAAACATTTTTGTAAACAAAACAAATAGTTTTAGTTAGCTAGAAATGGACTAAACTAATTAATCCATCCTATTCTTTTCCAAAATCACTTTCCAAACTATGGGTTGGTTCCTAGGGTCAGTAAGGTCACAACAAACTAATTGGCAAAGGTTTTAACCTTAAAATCATTTTTAAATGATTTTTCTAATGTTAGCAAGCACACAAAAGAATCTACAAAATCAAACAAGTTAACAGATACTATTTGCTAAACTAAGGGCAGGGTTGGTTAGAGCTTGTCTTGCTGATTCCAATGACATCAAATTTGTAAAATTTGGACGTGTGGATCAAAAGATACAAGGGTTTGAAAATGGCAAAAGTTTCTGTTTTCAAATTCTGTTTTAAACAGAACTGGGGACACGCGGCGTGTTCTTACTGGTCGATACCGGTTCGGTCGGATCGAGTGCTGTGGTGCGTTGGATCTAATCTAATCGTGCGATCCAGAGGACATACCCCTTCGATGTTAAGTGAACTAATTGTGAGCGCCAGATCTAGATCGAATGGTTCCTATTGACCTGGCCAGAAACTGGCGGCGGAGCGGTGGCTACCGGCGGCGGAATGATCGGTCGATGACGGTGCCGGCGATACAGGAAGCGAGAGAGAAAAAGGGCATGCTCACCGGGCTCAGGGGGTCACGGCGAAGCTCAGGGTACTGCTGGCTTGACAAGGGGCGCTCAGGGGCAGTCGCAATTCCTCGTTGGAGTTGGGAACAGTGGCGGTTGGCTCTGTCCACGGTCGAAGACGGTGCTGTGGACCACGAGAGGACAAACGGAAGTCTGGGTTAGACGCAGGAGATCATGTCGGAGCTATGGGCGTGAACGAGAGGGCTCGGTGCGGTCGAGGCTTACCGGGAAATGTTGCCGGAGAAGAAGCAGATACGGCGGCGCTCGGAGCTTGTCGGAGTCGTCGCTGCAGATCGCCCTAAGGCAAGACAAGAGCAAGTTCAGATACGCAAGAGTGAGGCGATGCTGTGTGCGTGATCTAGGAGGCGCGGGGTGGTCGATGTTCACCTGGATTGCTTGACGGAGCAATGGCAGACGGTGGCGCTCACTGTCGACGACGGAGTCGAGGTTCTGGGGCACCCGCGGGCGAATGGAGAGCACGACGAAGCGCCGAGGAGTGGAGTATCGTCGCGGTCGGCGAGGCAAGGCGGCGATGTCTTGGCCGGAATTGCTCATGAGCTCGCCGGAGACAGCGGTCTGAGAGAGAATTAGGGCCTGGGGCACGCTAGGGTGAGGCGTCTGGGGGAAAAGGGAGAGGGAATGCTGGTGCTTAAATGGGCGTTGTCGCTGGACTGAATCAACGCGGCAGTAACTCGAATTGATCTCGGCATTCAAAGACAGCAACGGCAGCGAGAGGGGAGGCTCGGTCAGTGGCGGGTGAGGAGGATGAACAGGGCTAGTGGGGTCCAACGGTCGGTGGGGAAAGAAGTTGGCGAAGGGTCCACCATATACTGCCTTGGGTTTGTTTTATGTGAAGAAAACGGTTGAGCGTGGGAGAGAGAGGTGGGTCGTCTCAAATGTGAAAGAGAGAGTGGGAGTGGGTCCCGTTTGTCAGTCTCTGTGCGGGTCTGTTTCTGAGTGAGAAAAGGTTTCTTCGGGGGAAGAGGGAGAAGACTGGGCTGGTCTGGGCCTTAGTGGGCTGGGTCTGTTTTCTTATTTTTTTTTCTCTCTAACTCTTTTTCTTTTTCTAATTCTTTTTCTGTTTTGAATTTCAAACAATTATTCAAACAATTTCAAACAAACACTCAATTTCACTTTGAATTTGGTTCTGTTTAAAACATAATCCAAATCTCAAAATAAAATAATATTTTTATTCATTTTAGGATCCATTTAATAATTAAATAAAATGGATCTTTAGTTTATTAAAAGTGTTTTATTTATTTAATAAAATTTCCATTTGAAATCCAATTATTTTCAAAACCAAACCAGAAGGTTTTATTTGAAAAAATAAAAGAATACTTGGAAACTTATTTAAATAAATAAATAAGTTTTGGTGTTTAATTAAAATGGGAAAGCCTTTACTTAAATAAAATTGGATATTTAAATCCTTATTATTTTATTTAAATAATCCTTTACTCATTTTAATCAAAGCAAAACCTTTTAATAAAAGATTTCAAAATAGTAATAAAATACTTGGTGTTCATTTAAAATGGGAAAAGCCTTTACTTAAATAAAATTGGATATTTAAATCCTTATTATTTTATTTAAATAAACTTTTACTCATTTTATCAAAACAAAATATTTTATTACAAAAGTTTGGCCAAATTAATTTGGCTCACCTTTTCATTTGAAAACAAAGTCTTTTATTAAAAGATCCAAAATAGTATTTCCAAAACAATTTATTTTTCCTTTGATAAATGTTTATCTTTTTAATCCCCTTAGGATTATAATTGTTTACCAATTGGTAAGGGCTTTATTGGCTTTGGAAATTAAATTTCCTTATCTTATTATATTCACAAGATCTTGTCTATGGTTCCAAACTAAGTGAAACCACTTCTAAGGTCTTTCTTGATCCTTTGTGATTATTTGTTGATCCATTTTGGTATGGATCAAATCCATAGATTTGGAGATACTTTGGAAAATGATTTCCTTCCATTAGGGTTTAGGGATTTGGATTTATGTTCCAAGTGTTCAATTTCCAGATACATTCATTGAGGAATGCATTTCCCTTGATTTGGATTTTGTTGAATTCAACCTTTTACCAAAATTTGTCCAAGATGGGATTTTAAGTCTCCTTTTAGAAACAAAAGTTTCTTTTCACCCTGATTTTCAACAAAAATTTATTTTGTTATTTTATTTTTCACATTACAAGATTTGGAAAATCTTGGGATGTGACACATAAGCATCTTGAAGTGATTAAGGTTAAAGTGAACAAACTATGGTGTACATGCTTGACGAAGTATAAGTCAGAAATCTCATGTCCCTTGTATACGAGGGCCGCTCCTCATGCTACTCAAGTTTAGTCACCGGTAAGTTCTTGTCATTGTAAGTACATGTGTATCATTGAGAACCGCCAACGGGGTACCCCTTACCCGATGATACGGAAGAATCCCCATATCAAAATGACAAGGCAAGCAGACAACGAGCATCTCAGCATTCTTCTTATTTACCATGGGAATATGATGCTTTTTTTCTCTCTTTCCTCTTTTCATAGTATCTCTTTTTTTCTTTTATCTTTTTTTATCAATATAGGACTCTTTTTTTTATAAGAAGAATGCTTCATAGACAGCTCATTATGGTTACGCTGCAGGTTTCCACCATGTCAGCATAGATTAGACCAGCGGCCCAGGCGTTTCTCTAACACATATACATAACTCCATGGACTTACAAGCTCCCCTTTCATTTCACACCGACGACATCCATATACAAAAGAGCATGATATCAACTAGGTACAAGTACCAAGTGCAATGTTGAAAGCGTTCCCCATGAAAGCATGGTTCTGCTAATTCCCAACAAATAAGTGCAAGCATATACAACATAGACGACACAATGGTTCAAGTTTATTAAGGGCAAGTAAAGTAAAGTGTGCCTTCAAGTTCGTGAGAGCTTTAATCGCTAGTTTTCTCATAACAAGTGGAAGGTAAACAAAAGCATGAATATACTTGGAATAGCATAAGCTAGTAGGTAGGTATGGTGGACTCTTTGGAATAACTTGGTTTAGGGAGTTGGATGCATGAGTGGAACTCATACTTGGTTTTGGAAGCTAGCAAAAGACTGGGAGCGACAAACTAAGAGAGTAATAATGGCCATAATCATGCAGAGCGACAAAACATCATTGATCAAAGCATAAAGTGATACTACAAGTTGAAAACTAAAGGATCATAAAGGCTTATGGTGACTTGTGATAGTCATAACATGGTGTGAGCATGTGCCAAGTCAACCCAAATAAAGCATCAAAGGAGAATACCACTATATTATGCTTTAATATGCTAAAACAACGCATGATTTATGCAAGGCACATTAAGCAATCTTAATTGTTTATAACAAGTCACGCTACAACAAAGAATACTAATCACAAAGCCAAAACAATATCAAGCATGGCATGACAAAGCATAGGCCACAGTCAAAAACGGTCTCTTTTTACCACATAAGTATGAACTTTCCTACTCTTTTCCAAACCAACCCAAACTATTCGCAAACCAAAGTGTGAAAGAGGGGGTCCAACCAACTTATTCAGAAAACTAAGCAAACCAAGCAAACTAAAAACCAAAACAAAAATGAAAAATAAGACGCTCCAAGAAAAACACAACTGTGCATGAAACAATAAAAATGAAGCGTTTGGAAGAAACCTGAAATTTTTATTGATTAAGAAGGGGAATACCTTGGGCATCCCCAAGATTTGACGCTTGTACTTCTTGGATATTTCTTGGGGTGACACGTGTGGCATCTCCAAGCTTGAGCTTTAGTCCATCCTTCATCTCATTACTCATTCCTTCCATACACCTGAAATTTTTCCTTCATACAAAACTTCACACAATCTGATTAGCAACATTAGTGCACTTAAGATAAATAAGTCTCAAGGTTCAGTTCTAACACCAAATAAACTTCCATTAGAACACTAGCTACTATAGCACTTCCCTCAAAAAGCTCAATTCCCCAAAAGAACTCAAGAAGGAACTAACAAGAAGCAAATGCAGAAAATAGCAGAAATCTGTCAAAACAGACCAGCAGGTAAAGACGAATTTTTTCGAAGACCTTCTGTTGCTCAAATAAAAACGTGTTGAACTAACGAAAGTTAGATAACAACCTGGGGCAGAAGCACAACAAATTATAGCTCAATAAGACATACAGATCTCTCTCAGGAATTTTTACGGTGAAGCACAAAAATCTGTTTCGGGACAGCAACTTTCCCAATCATTACTTCACTCTCATTAGAGGTTACTCTTGGCACAAAAAGCAAATAAAAAGGATAATGAGAGGTTATTACAGAGGTAATAACTTCCAAGACTCATCTAAAACTCTTGGGTTATCTCCCAACAAGTACTTTTCTTTAACGCCTTTAAGTTAGGCATAAGTAGCAAAGAAAGAATCAAGTGTTCTCAAATGAAGAAGCATTAAGACCAAATTTTGTTTTCATAGGACAAGCAAAAGAAATATTTTCTCTATTTTTAGGGAAGTGTTCTATACCTTTCTTGAGTGGGGGTTGATATTTAATGGTGCCTTCTTTCATATCAATGATGGCACCAACAGTTCTAAGAAAAGGTCTTCCCAAAGTAATAGGACAAGAAGCATTGTATTCAACATCCAAAACATAGAAATCAACAGGGACATAGGAATAATTAACCATAATAAGAACATCATTAAAACTCCCCATGGGTTTCTTTTTAGCATTATCATCAAGTGGGACATTCAAATAGCAATCTTCAAGAGGAGGCAAATCAAGCATATCATAAATCCTTCTAGGCATAATAGAAACACTACTATCAAGATCACATAAAGCTTTGAAATCAAAGTCATTCACTTTCATATTAATAATGGGTTGAAGAAAATATGCCCTGAGAGGCAATAATAAAGTTGTTATTATATATTCCTTATACATGATAGATGTTTATTTTACATGCTAGAAATGTATTGATCCAGAAACATCAATACATGTGTGTTTAATAAACAAAAAGGGTTCCTAGTCATGCCTCTCTTATAGACTAGCTTGTTGATTAACAGGATGATCAAGGTTTCCTGATCATGGACATTGGATGTTATTAATAACAAGGTCACACCATTGGTGGAATGATGTGATGAACATTCATCCGAAGTATAGCATTACGATCAAGTCATTATGTTTATATTGCTATAACATCATACGAAGTAATCTTTATCCTTAGACCATGAGATCATGTTAATTGCTAACACCGGAAGAGTATCTTGATAACATCAAACGTCACACCGTAATGAGTGACTATAAAGATGGGTTCATTACTACGAAGGTGTTATGTTGAGGCTCATGGATCAAGAGTGGAATTTGTCAATCCGATGACGGATAGATATACTGGGCCCTCTCGGTGATATCACATTAGGATAGCTTGCAAGCAAGTGATGTGATCACTAGAATGTTATATCACGGGAACGATAAAAGAGTGCATGTCGGTAACGAGATCAAACTAGGTATGGAGATACCGATGATCGAATCTCGGACATGTAATATATCGAGAGACAAAGGGATTTAGTTACAAGCGTTAAAAGTTCTCACGATCACAGGAGTCATCGTTGAATGTGTAGGAGTCAGTACGGATCTCCAGGTCCCGCTGCTGATTATTGATCGGAGAAGGGTCTCGATCATGTCTGCATTATTCGCGAACCGTAGGGTGGCACACTTAAGAGTTACTGGACACCATTTTGGAGCACATATGTTTCGTATTTAAAGAATTGCAAAGCGCAGGAATTGTTTCAATAGAAACCGGAAATTGTTTCGGTGAAATTGCATAAGGTGTTTCTGCATGTGATATTTAAATATAGCAAGGGCTATATGTGAATGTTTGTTAATTAAAGTAATTAACAAAATTCTGAATAAATTTAATAAAAGAGTTTTATTAAATGAGAGAGCATTAAATTTGGAGAAATTTAATGCATTTAAAGTGGAGACTTTAAAAGGGAATGTGAAGAGGCATTTTAATGTGGAGGGGTTACCACCACATGAATGGGAAGTTGAGGGGTCACCCCCCATGCGCCGGCCATGGAGAGAGGGGGCACCCCCCCTCCTCCTATAAAAGGCCACCCATTCCCTCCTTCATCCTCACACCTCCTTGTGAAGGATCTCTCTCCCCCTCTAGAATTATTCCCCCATGGTCTCGGATTAGCGAGATACATGTTCCCGGTGGCATTTCGTCTGGAAGGAGTTGCTGCTTCCGCTGGATCGCTGGAGCGAAGAGGTGGAGGTTGTCCGGTGGCTTGAACGTGTATGCGAGTGCGGATGCGCTGCTGAGTTGCGGCGCTCGGACTTCCTCACGATCTTGAGATCGGCAAGTCTACGACTACATCAACCACGAGTTCCTACTCGTTAACAAAGCTCGTTGTCTATGAGGGTAAGTTCTTGTTGGATGTATGTCCACCCGTTGCTTTGTACCTAGTAGATAGATCTTGGCGTGTAGTTCACACCATAGGAAATATTTTGTTTTTCTATGCTGTGGACCCAACAGTGGTATCAGAGCCTGATCTATGCGTAGGTGCTTAGCACGGGTAGTACACATATGGTTGATATGTGGGCGATGATGATCATGTTATTGCATCTTCAAGGAATATTGGATATTGGTGGCATAGTGGGATGAAGCGGCCCGGACCAACCTTACATGTCATCGTACATGAGACCGGTTCCACGACTGACATGCAACTTGTTTTGCATAAGTGACTGGCGGGTGTCTATCTCTCCTACTATAGTCAATATCTGATTTACAACGAGTTGCTAATAACTTAGTTATCCTCGTTGTGGTTCATGTTCGTAGGTAAGAACGGTTCTATCTCCGAAAGCCCTAAGCCACGTAAAACTTGCAATTGATAAATTAGTGGCGTCTAGTTTAGATCGTTGCTGGGCTAGTGTGTTGATATGGTATTGTTGTAAGCAGATGTATGGTCGATACTCTTACAACACACTCAACGTGTAAGTTCCATAGACCTTGGCCTTACACACAAAGGAATGATAGATATCATACCACGATGCAAGTGATAGAGATCAAATGCATGGACCATATCATCTCACTTTACACATTAGATGTTAGCATCTTATCTTTGCTAGTTTGGCGCGTTTGATAGCATTATAAGATGATCCTCTTTAGATATCAAGATAAAAATGTGTTCTTCCTTGAGTATGCACCGTTCTATGGATCGTGTTTCGAGACATCACGTGATGATCGGGTGTACTCGAATCTACGCTTTCATAGGAACGGGTGTAAGACAGTTTTACACACGCGAATACTAAGGTTCTTACTTAGCGAGCCTAGCATGTACAGACATGGCCTCGGAACACGGACCGAAAGGTTAAGCATGAGTCATATGGTTGATATGATGCCCATATAGATGCTCGCCTTTGAAGCTATATCAACTCACGTGATGATCGGACTTGGTATAGTGGATTTGGTTCATGTAATCACCAAAAGGACACGAGGGATGTCGTTTTTGAGTGGGAGTTCATTAGTAATTTGGATTAGTTGAACTCAATCTATCATAAACTTAGTCTAAATAAACTTTACAAATTCTGTTGTAGATGGCACCACCTGCTTTTAATTTCAATGTGTTCATGGAGAAAGAGAAACTTGCTGCGAATGGTAGCAACTTCATCAATCGGGCTATGAATTTGAGGATTCTCCTCATCTTGCACAAAAGCAATATGTGCTAGATGCTCGCTAGGACCCCCAGCCTCGATGCCCTCGACGAGGAAAAGAATGTCTATGTGACTCGTCAAGAGGACCACAACTTAGTTCATTGCGGCATCTTGTATGGGCTAGAGCGAACTTAAGCGTTTGAAAATGGCAATGCCTTTGATACCATGGGAGAATTGAAAATGATTTTCGATACCCATGCTACCGTGAGAGTTATAATGCTACAGAAAAGTTCTTTAGCTGCATGATGGAGGAAAACAGCTCCGTTAGTGAGCACGTACTCAAAATGTCTGGGTACACCGATAAGCTTGTGTCCTTGGGAATAACGATTCCCATTGACTTAGGCATACATCGTGTTCTCCAATCTCTGCCACCTAGCTACAAGAGCTTCGTGATGAACTATAATATGAAGGGCATGAAGAAGTCTCTTCCCGAGCTTCGCCAATGCTTAAGACTGAAGTGGAGATTAGGAAAGAACATCAAGTGTTGATGATCAATAGGACCACCGGTTTCAAGAAGGACAAGAAAGGCAAGCACAAGGAAAGAAGGGTGGCAAGTTTGCCACGCCTGAAAAGAAACCCGGATGGCCCTAAGTCGACAATCGAGTGCTACTATTGCAAGGGGATCGCCATTGGGCAGAATCGCCCCAAGTATTTTGCGAACAAGAAGTCCAGCAAGGCAAACAAAGGTATATGTGATATACATGTTATTGATGTGTACTTGACTAGTACTCGCAATAGCACCTGGGTATTTGATACCGGATCGGTTGCTAATATATGTAACTCGGTTCAGGGGCTACGGAACAAGCGACAACTAGCAAGGGATGAGGTCAGGATGCGGGTCGGCAATGGATCAAGAGTTGATGTGATCGCCGTCGGGACGCTACCTCTCCATTTGCCATCGGGATTAGTTATAAACCTAAATAATTATTATTTGGTGCCTACACTGAGCATGAACATTGTATCTGGATCGTGTTTGATGCAAAGTGGTCATTCCTTTAAATCTGAGAACAATGGTTGTTCGATTTATAAGAATGATATCTTTTATGGTCATGCACCTATGTTGAATGGTTTATTTCTATTGTATCTCGATAGTAATATTACGCACATTCATAATGTTAATGCTAAAAAGATTAAACTTGATGATGATATGTCTACATATATGTGGCACTGCCGTCTAGTTCATATTGGCGTTAAACGCATGAAGAAACTCCATTCTGATGGACTTTTGGAATCACTTGATTTTGAATCATTTGATACATGTGAGCCATGCCTTATGGGCAAGATGACTAGAACTCCGTTTTCCGGTTCAATGGAACGGGCAACAAATCTATTGGAGATCATACATACTGATGTGTGTGGACCAATGAGTGTGTCGGCGTGAGGTGGATATCGTTATTTTGTTACTTTCATGGATGATTTGAGTAGATATGGGTATATCTATTTGATGAAACACAAGTCTGAAACTTTTGAAAAGTTCAAGGAATTTCAGAATGAAGTGGAAAATCATTGTAATAGAAAGATCAAGTTTCTACGGTCTGACCGTGGAGGAGAGTATCTAAGTTACGAGTTTAGTACACACATGAAAGAGTGTGGAATAGTTTCACAACTCACGCCTGCCGGAACACCACAACGTAATGGTGTGTCGGAACATCGTAATCATACCTTATTGGATATGGTTCGATCTATGATGTATCTGACTGACTTACCTCTGTCATTTTGGGGTTATGCACTGGAAACAGCTGCATTCACTTTAAATCAGGCACCATCTAAATCCGTTGAAACGACACCGTATGAATTATGGTTTGGAAACAAACCTAAGCTGTCATTTCTTAAGGTTTGGGGATGCGATGTTGATGTGAAGAAACTTCAACCGGATAAACTCGAACCCAAAGCGAAAAATGCGTCTTCATAGGATACCCTAAGGAAACAATTGGGTATACCTTCTATCACAGATCCGTGGGCAAGGTTTTTGTTGCCAAGAATGGATCCTTTCTTGAGAAGGAGTTTCTCGCGAAAGGTGTGAGTAGTCGGAAGGTAGAACTCGAAGAGGTTACTGAACCTTCTCTTCATGGAATGGCGAGTGGCGCAGCACCGGAAGTTGTTCCGAGTTGACTTCACCTGATGAAGAGAGAGCTAATGATAATGATCATGAAACTCCGAAAGAGGACACTATCGAACCTCGTAGGTCAAGAAGGACATGTGCAGCTCCTGAACTGTATGGCAATCCTATTGTGAATTTCATGGTTGATGAAATGGATGACCCTGCGACGTATGAAGAAGCGATGATGAGCCCGGATTCCAACAAATGGCTAGAAGCCATGAAATCCGAGATGGAATCCATGTACGAGAACCAAGTTTGGAACTTGATGGACTTACCTCACGACCGAAAGGCCGTTGAGAATAAATGGATTTTCAAAAGGAAAACTGATGCTGATGGTAATGTGACCATCTATAAGGCTCGACTTGTCGCAAAGGGGTTTCGACAAATTCAAGGAGTTGACTACGATGAGACATTCTCTCCCGTAGCGATGCTTAAATCGGTTAGGATTATGTTAGCAATTGCTGCATATTTCGATTATGAAATATGGCAGATGGATGTCAAAACCGCGTTCCTCAATGGTAAGATTGAAGAAGAGTTGTATATGATATAACCTAAGGGTTTTGTCGATCCTAAGGATGCTAATAAGGTGTGCAAACTTTAGTGATCCATCTATGGACTGAAGCAAGCATCACGAAGTTGGAATCTCCGCTTTGATGAGGTGATCAAAGAGTTTGGATTTGTCCAAACTTATGGAGAGGCTTGTATTTACAAGAAAGTGAGTGGGAGCAATGTGGCATTTCTGATATTATATGTGGATGACATATTATTGATTGGAAATGATATAGATCTTTTAAACAGTGTTAAAAGTTATCTAAACAACAAATTTTCGATGAAAGACCTTGGTGAAGCGTCATATATATTAGGCATTAAAATCTATAGAGATAGATCAAGGCGCCTAATTGGGCTATCGCAGAGTACATACCTTGATAAGATATTAAAGAAGTTTAATATGGACGAAAGTAAGAAGGGGTTCTTACCTATGTTGCAAGGCAATACATTGAGTAAGACTCAAAGTCCGGCTACGGCGGAAGAAAGAGAGATGATGGATAAGATCCCCTATGCCTCGGCCATAGGCTCTATTATGTATGCCATGCTATGTACAAGACCGGATGTGGCACATGCTATTAGTTTGACTAGTAGGTACCAATCTGATCCAGGTTCGGAACACTGGATAGCGGTAAAGAACATCCTCAAGTACTTGAGAAGAACTAAGGATATGTTTCTCATATACGGAGGTGAAGAAGAGCTAGTCGCTAAGTGTTATGTCGATGCTAGCTTTGACACCGATCCGGATGACTCTAAGTATCAATCCGGATACGTATTTCTCTTGAACGGAGTAGCAGTTAGTTGGAGGAGTTCCAAACAACCTGTGGTGGCTGGATCAACAACGGAGGCGGAATATGTTGCTGCTTCAGAAGCGGCGCAGGAGGCAGTTTGGATGAAAGAGTTCATTACAGAACTGGGTGTGGTTCCCAGTGCGTTGGACCCGATGGTGATCTATTGTGACAACAATGGAGCCATAGCCAATGCAAAGGAACCAAGGTCTCACAAGAATTCCAAACATATTAAGCGCCGGTTTCACTCCATCCACGAGCATGTCAAGGATGGAGATATAAAGATTTGTAAAGTACACACGTACCTAAATGTAGCGGATCCTTTGACTAAAGTTCTCCCTAGGGCAAAACATGATCAACACCAGAACTCCATGGGTGTTAGATTTATCACTATGTGAACTAGATTATTGTCTCTAGTGCAAGTGGGAGACTGAAGGAAATATGCCCTGAGAGGCAATAATAAAGTTGTTATTATATATTCCTTATACATGATAGATGTTTATTTTACATGCTAGAAATGTATTGATTCGGAAACATCAATAGACTAGCTTGTTGATTAACATGATGATCAAGGTTTCCTGATCATGGACATTGGATGTTGTTAATAACAAGGTCACACCAAATGGCGACCACCCCACCCACCCTGTCCCTGGCGCACCCCCTGGCGAACCATGGCGAATCCTTCTAATTCTCCCATACAATGGATCCTCGTGCTCTTGGTGATACTCTGGATTTCTCTCATGGCATGGGATTTGAATTACAGGTTCGATCTTCCTTTTCCACCCGTGTGCAACCCCCATATCCTGGATCTGGATTTATTCTTGTGGTCTCATTTGGCCGAGCCATCTTTCGACTCGATCTAGTCAATGTTTGCATTGCCCTTCAATCATGCCTTGGTGGAAGTAAACATGGATTTCATGTCAGCTTGATTCGTGATCGGACTTTTAAGTTTGAAGTTTATTCCAAACCTGTGGGTTTCATGATCTATAATCTTAGATTCTTTGAATGTCCGAAATTTAAATGTTATTTCTCTCTGTGGGGGTATGGGGGTCCAAATTGGATCAAAGAATCATCAGATTGGTTTCATGAGCAAGAACTAGACTGGACCTTGATATCTCGCCGGCGATCACATCACACCGGATCCATTTTATCACCGTTAGCTTCACATCGGAGGAAAACCTACGTGGCAAGAACGCTGGGTATCACGATACGTGATCCGACCTCCTCGGATCGGATGCCAGCTTCTCGCCCGGAGCCAGTCTCAAACCCTGGGGATATTCATCCCACGAGTTCTCCTAGCCCAATTCTCTCTCATCGCTTGGCCCATGTTATCTGCACCAGATGCCTTGCTATGGGCCACCCAAGCCCAGATTGCCCATCCCAAGTTCGGTGCAAATTCTGTTATGGATATGGGCACATTAGGAAATTCTGTTATATCCGTTTGAGAAAATCTCAGGTATATCGCATTAAACAAAAACAACCTAAGCTTACCATCTCCTCCGAAAGAGGGCCTATCGTTACAACTTCAGGAACAGTACTCCTTGACTCCTCCGCTCTCTAGGAAAGCCCCGTTTCTTCCTCGCCATCATCACCTCTGCAATCTCACACCTGCAACCACCCCCTCCCCTCCACTACAATGGCGAACTACCCTTGCGACCCCATCCCCCACCTCCCACCTGGCGCTGAAGTCATCCAACCCTGCATTCATCGACGACGTCGAGGTTTTCACATTTTTAGTGGAGATGCTCTGCTTCGATGCGATGACATGGCCATTGTTATCCTTGAGCCTCCATCTGATCCTGAGCAGTTTACCGCGGATGCACATCTCATTAGGAACTACTTCAACGACCGCGGCCTCAACATTCGTAATTTCTCCAAGTCTTCCATGGGTGCCGCTCTAGTACAGTTTACTGATTCATGTGCTAGGGATACTGCTATTGAGCGTAGTCCTTTCTTTGTTGGAGACAACATTCTTAGGGTGATCCCCCATAATAGAGGTCTGAACCATAGAAACATGACTTTTACACATGATGTCTGGTTGATGATGGTCAATTTCCCTCAAGATGCATGGCTAGTTGATAAAGTTAGAGAATCTGTCAGTGAATTTGGAAAATTCTTAGTCTGGAATAGGGATTATTCTAACAGAGCTAGAGTCTTGGTTAAAGTCAGAGTGCCAGATATGCTTGAAATCCCTATTAGCCTGGTCCTAGGAGACAATACCAGTGATGAAGGACATGGGTATTCCTAGACTGTGGTGATTTATGTGTTGCAGGCTCGAGTGATTGGTGGACTTGGTGGTGATGAGGACCCTCTTCCACCTGATGGTGGTAACCCACACCCCATGCCACAACCATTTGGTGGACACTGGGATGATATGGTTCATGACCATGTTCCTGAAGAACCAGCTAATGCTGCACCTGTGATACCCAATGTTGTAATACCTTTTGGAAATGCTGCACCAGCTGCTGACATTGAGCCAATGATTGCTACCCATCCCCAGCTCAGTCCTGCACATGCTGACCATTTGGCTGAACTTGAACCAATGATGGAAGCTGTGGATTCTTTCAATGCCATCCATGGGCTGCTTACTGACTTGGTTAAGAATGCATACACTACTATGGGCAATATTGATTTCTCTTGTATCCATGGTGCTGGATTCCAAATTCTGGATGTTGAATCTGAACATGGAAAACAGAGGAAGTGTCTTCTGAAACTTTATGCAACTGCACCTCAAATGCCTGCTTCATCATCTGTTTGCATCACTGAAATCTCTGACAATGTTGTGCAAGACCCTCTGGATACATCTATTGATGGATCTTCTGCTGCCAATGAAGACTATAGCTCGTCGGTGGCCAAACGCAAATTACTTGCTCCTAAGGATGTGACTGCTGTCAGACGCAGTAAAAGGATTGCCAACCAATCCATGGGGTTCAAGAACAAAGATGTTGCAGATAAAGCCCAGGAGAAAGAATGTTCATCCCTGGTCAATTCCAATGGGAAATCCAGGAAGGTGGCCAAGAGCAAATCTCATCCTCATGAGGTGGTGATCATGCATCAAGATGCCCCACCTCCACCTGTCCTCCCTGTTGACACCATCCAATCTATTGGTATCAATCAATGCCTGATATCTCCTAGTGAGATCTCAGAGGACAAGCTCTTCTCTGAAAGTGGCTAATGTTACTACACCCCTCTGCATGTAATAATGTGTGTCACATATATTTAATGACACGCAGTTTTATGTATCTGGAACCTCTTCTACTTGATACAATCTGGCATGTAATAAGCACTTTCTTATTGCTCATGATGAGCGGAACCATATCCCTATATCTATTTATGTTCCTGGATGTCTATTTAGCACCTTCTATGCTATTTTCATCTACATCACTTTTGTGGGATTTTCAATTTGGGGCCAAGATGATTTTTTTAATTCCATTTGATCAGCCAGCTGTCCCCAAATTATACCTGATTAACTATGTTGATCAGAACCTGTGGTACCCTCATATTTTGAATTATGAATAGAAACTGGATGATTCTTGACTGGAATATTAGAGGCATAAATTCTGATCTGAGGCATGATCAACTTAGAGAAAAAGTTAACTCTTGCAATTGTGATATTATCTGCCTCCAAGAAACTAAAAGGGAAGAATTGGAACACTCATATTTAAGGAAGTTCTGTCCGAGGAGATTTTCTCACTTTACATTTTCTCCTTCACTTGGTAATTCTGGAGGATTAATTACTATTTGGAATGGTAGCCTTTTTTCTGGGGAGCTTCTTAGTCAATCGAAATTTCACATATCTATGGCTTTTACATGTAAACACTCCGGTATCACCTGGATCTTGACCAATATTTATGGGCCTGCACACAATGAACACATAGCTGAATTTTTCAATTGGATGCATAATATTGACACCTCCAATTACCCTTTTTGGATGCTAGTGGGTGATTTCAACCTCATTAGAAGCCCTGATGATAGAAATAGAGAGGGTGGTGATGCTCATAATATGATGCTCTTCAACAATGTGATTCAATCTCATGATCTTATGGAAGTCCCACTAAAAGGAAGAACATTCACCTGGAGCAACATGCAAGACCCCCCTCTTCTTGAAAAGCTGGACTGGATTTTTACTTGTCCTTCATGGACCACAACTTTCCCCAACACTATGGCTCACCCACTCTTCAGAATTGGATCTGATCATACTCCCATCAGTATCCAAGTGGGCACTTCCATACCTAAAGCCCAATTATTCAGATTTGAGAACCACTGGCTGGATTTTGATGGTTTCTATGATACTGTGAATACCCTCTGGAACTCAGCTCCCTTTTTAAGTGATTCTGCCCTTGCTATCAACTGCAAATTCAAACATCTCAGAGCTGGACTTAAAAAATGGAGCAAGAAGTTTTCAAACCTCAATCAGACTATTGAAAACTGCACATTTATCTTGGCATTACTTGAAGGAATTGAGGACCAGAGACCACTTGCTCTACATGAGAAGAATTTTAAAAAGATTTTGATGGATCATACCAATAAGCTCCTGGAAGCTAAAAGAATTTATTGGAAAAGCCAAGCCAAAATCAACTGGGCCAAATTGGGAGATGAGAACACCAAATTTTTTCATGCTATGGCTACCCAGAGATTCAGAAAAAATCTCATCACCCATATCAAATCTGAAGACAATTTGATACTGACTGAGCATGAACTTAAAGCTGCTGCAATCTGGCAATCTTACAAACATAGACTTGGCACAAGTGAAAATATTACTAATGACATCAACCTTGATGAATTGATTGCACCTGGAGTTAACCTTCTACACCTGGATGATCCATTCACAAATGATGAGATTGAATCTGTGATCAAAGACTTTCCCTCTGATAAAGCACCTGGTCCTGATGGTTTCAATGGTAAATTCCTCAAGAAATGCTGGCATATTATCAAAGATGATTTTATAAAACTGGTACAGGAGTTCTATACTGAATCTGTAAATTTAAGTGCCATCAACACTGCATTTATCACTCTCATCCCCAAGATAAACGATCCTGAGACCATGAATGATTACAGACCCATATCTCTGGTTAGTCTTCCTCTTAAGTTCATCACCAAGATAATGGCTAATAGACTCCAGAAGGTTATCAAACCTATTATACATAATAATCAATATGGATTTATTAAAGGGAAAAATATCCATGATTGCCTGGGATGGGCATTTGAATATCTCCACATCTGCCATGTGTCAAAGAAGCCAATTATTATTCTGAAGATTGATTATGAGAAAGCATTTGACAAGATTGAATATAATGCAATTATTAATATGCTGAATGCCAAAGGTTTTGGCCCCAAATGGATTTCCCTGGTAAGATCTATTCTGTACTCTGCATCCACCTCAGTGCTACTAAATGGTGTCCCAGGAAAAAAATTGTTGTAAAAGAGGGGTCAGACAAGGAGACCCCCTGTCCCCTCTTCTATTTGTTTGCACTGCCGAATTACTACAGGAAATTGTCAATGATGCCTGGCACAGAAATGAAATCAGCTTGCCTCTTGATAATGACTATGGACAAGAATATCCAATTATTCAATATGCTGATGGCACCCTGCTGATTATGCCTGCTGATAGTCAACAACTTAATAACCTCAAGACCAGACTCCAACAATTCAGCAACATGACTGGGCTTAAGGTAAATTATGAAAAATCTACTCTGGTGCCTATCAATATAACAGTGGATTTTGCATCCCAACTGTCTTCTGATTTTGGAAGCAAATTGGAGAAATTGCCTTTCACCTACCTGGGTCTCCCACTTGGTACCACAAGACCTTCTATTGATAGCTTGATGCCCATTGTTTCCAAATTTGACAGAAGATTATCTGTACTATCCTCTCTCATGTCATATACAGGAAGAATCACATTACTGAACTCTGTATTAAACTCTATGCCCATCCATGCCATGTGCTCTTTCAAAGTCCCATTAACAACTTTTACACATTTTGAAAAGGGTGGCAGACAGTTCCTCTGGGCAGGAAAAGATATCCACAAACATGGCAAATGTCTTGCTAAATGGGACTTGATATGTAGACCAAAAGATCAAGGAGGTTTAGGAGTCATAAACCTCAGAATACAGAACCAAGCTCTTTTATTGAAGAATATTCATAAATTCTACAACAGGGCTGATATACCATGGGTTGATCTTATTTGGAATGCTTACTATCAAGTTGACTCTGCCCCACATTCAATGAATCATATTGGTTCTTTCTGGTGGAGAGACTGTATGAGTTATGTGGATATTTACAGAGATTTGACTCACTGCAAAATTGGCAATGGAAAATCTATGCTGCTATGGAAGGATCTATCGAAAGGTGAATGCTTTGAAGATAGATACCCTCACATACACTCTTTCTGCCACAATGATACTCTGACCATGGCCAAGGCAATCACTGCAGCTAAAAATGATTTCTATGAACTTTTTCAACTACCATTATCCATCATTGCTCATGAGGAGTTTACTGTTATGTTGGAAAATATCAGAAGCATAAACCACACAGACGGCCATGATTCATGGTACTTTTCCTGGGGGGAGTCCTTCAAAACCAGAAATATCTACAGAGCACTCATTGGGGCACACCCAACACCAAAACCCATTCTGGATATTTGGAAATCATGCTGTCTACCAAGACACAAATTTTTTGCTTGGCTGCTACTGAATAAGAGGCTAAACACCAAGGATTTAATGACAAGAAAGCACTTCTTTGTGGAATTCAATGATTGTGTTATATGTGACACCTGTCCCCAGGAAACCCTGCTACATCTGTTTTTTGAATGTAGTTTCAGCCAAGGGTTCTAGTGGGCCTTGGGACTTGAATGGAACACAGATATGGAGATTCATCAAATGATCAATGATGCTAAAAATAGATTCAGTCCCAATTTTCTTATGGAAATTATCATCACTGGATGCTGGAGTATATGGGAGCAAAGACATGGTTATATTTTTAGGGATCTAAATCCCTCAATCACTAGATGTATTTCTTCTTTTAAAGCAACTATGCATAGAGCTAAACCTAGTCTCAAGGAAGGTATGCAAGAGTGGCTTGACACACTATGAATGTAAAGAACTGTAATATTCTCTTTGATTGAGCCTGGCTCAATCATTTGTACATTATAAAAGTTATAAAATGACACAGTAGGGGACTTCCCTACTGTTTTTGTCAAAAAAAAACAAGGTCACACCATTGGTGGAATGATGTGATGAACATTCATCCGAAGTATAGCATTACGATCAAGTCATTATGTTTATATTGCTATAACATCATACGAAGTAATCTTTATCCTTAGACCATGAGATCATGTTAATTGCTAACACCGGAAGAGTATCTTGATAACATCAAACGTCACACCGTAACAGGGTGACTATAAAGATGGGTTCAGTACTACGAAGGTGTTATGTTGAGGCTCATGGATCAAGAGTGGAATTTGTCAATCCAGATGACGGATAGATATACTCTAGGCCCTCTCGGTGATATCACATTAGGATAGCTTGCAAGCAAGTGATGTGATCACTAGAATGTTATATCATGGGAACAAGAAAAGAGTGCATGTCGGTAACGAGATCAAACTAGGTATGGAGATACCAATGATCGAATCTCGGACATGTAATATATTGAGAGACAAAGGGATTTAGTTACAAGCGTTACAGGTTCTCACGATCACAGGAGTCATCGTTAAATGTGTAGGAGTCGATCGGATCTCCGGTCCCTGCTGATTATTGATCGGAGAAGGGTCTCGATCATATACGCATTATTCATGAACCCTAGGGTGGCACACTTAAGAGTTACGGACACCATTTTGGAGCACATATGTTTTGAACGAAAGAATTGCAAAGCGCAGGAATTGTTTCAATAAAACCGGAAATTGTTTGGGTGAAATTGCGAAGGTGGTTCTGCATGTGATATTGAAATATTGCAAGGGGCTATATGTGAATGTTTGTTAATTAAAGTAATTAACAAAATTCTGAATAAATTTAATAAAAAGAGTTTTATTAAACGAGAGAGCATTAAATTTGGAGAAATTTAATGCATTTAAAGTGGAGACTTTAAAAGGGAATGTGAAGAGGCATTTTAATGTGGAGGGGTTACCACCACATGAATGGGGAGGTGAGGGGTCACCCCCCATGCGCCGGCCATGGAGAGAGGGGGCACCCCCCTCCTCCTATAAAAGGCCACCCATTCCCTCCTTCATCCTCATACCTCCTTGTGAAGGATCTCTCTCCCCCTCTAGAATTATTCCCCCATGGTCTCGGATTAGCGAGATACATGTTCCCGGTGGCATTTAAATCTGGAAGGAGTTGTTGCTTCATTTGGATCGCTGGAGCGAGGAGGTGGAGGTTGTCCAGTGGCTTGAGCGTGTGTGCAGTGCGGATCTTGAGTTGCGACGCTCGGACTTCCTCACGATCTTGAGATCGGCAAGTGTACGACTACATCAACCACGAGTTCCTACTCGTTAACAAAGCTCGTTGTCTATGAGGGTAAGTTCTCGTTTGATGTATGTCCACCCGTTGCTTTGTACCTAGTAGATAGATCTTGCCGTGTAGTTCACACCGTAAGAAATTTTTTGTTTTCTATGCTGCGGACCTAACATGGGTTCCCAACCATCTTCTTGCTTTATAGGAATAGAAGCTTTATGATTCATCTTTTCTTCCTTAATCTTTATGAGAGCATCGGTAATGTGTTTTGTAAAAGCCATGTTCATAGCACTAGCATTAGGACTTTTAGCAAGATTTTGTAGAAACTTAATAACTTCAGAGATGTTGCAACCATCAAGATCAAAATCAACTCTATCATATAAAGTAGTAGAACTATTACTAGCCTCAACACTAGTGGTGGTAATAGTAGAAACACTAATGTTTCTAGCAATTTCATCTTCTCTTTCCCACTTAGCATGTAATTCAGCTAATAGTCTAACATTTTCATCAATTCTTACTTGTATGGCATTAGTAGCTGCAAAGGGATTCTCATTAGTTTCAGGTTTAGCAGCCATTTTATTCAAAGTAGATTGAGCTTCAGCCAAAGATGCTATATTTCTTTTAGCATTAGAGAGTTTTTCCTCAATAGTTTTATTGAAAGCAGTTTGTTTACTAATAAACTCTTTAAGCATAACTTCAAGTTCAGAGGGAGCACTCTTATTATTGTTGTAAGGATTTCCATAAGCATTACCATTGTTGGGAGGATATGGCTTATAATTGTTGTTACCAAAATTGTTCCTATAAGCATTATTACCATAAGCATTGTTGCCAAAATTGTTATTTCTTATGAAGTTCACATCAACTTGCTCTTCTTGAGCAAGCAAAGAAGCTAAAGGAACATTATTTGAATCAATATGGGCTTTCCCATTAATAAGCATAGACATAATAATATCAATCTTATCACTCAAGGAGGAGGTTTCCTCAACAGAATTTACCTTCTTACCTTGTGGAGCTCTCTCAGTATGCCATTCAGAATAATTAACCATCATATTGTCCAAAAGTTTTGTTGCAGCACCCAAAGTGATGGTCATAAAGGTACCTCCAACAGCTGAATCCAATAGGTTCCTTGAAGAATAGTTCAATCCTGCATAAAAAGTTTGGATGATCATCCAAGCAGTCAGCCCATGGGTGGGACAATTCTTTACCAAAGATTTCATTCTTTCCCAAGCTTGAGCAACATGCTCATTATCAAGTTGTTTAAACTTCATTATTTCACTTCTCATGGATATAATCTTAGCAGGAGGATAGTATTTTCCAATAAAAGCATCTTTACACTTAGTCCAAGAATCAATACTATTCCTAGTTAAGGAATTCAACCATTCTTTAGCTTTTCCTCTCAAAGAGAAAGGAAACAATTTCAGCTTAATAATATCACCATCTATATCCCTATGCTTTTGCATCTCACAAAGTTCAACAAAGTTATTTAGATGGGAAGCAGCATCTTCATTACCAATACGAGAAAATTGTTCTCTCATAACAAGCTTGAGCAAAGCAGATTTTATCTCAAAGAAAGTATTTTCAGCCACAAGTGGAGCAATAGGTGTGATCATAAAATCATTGTTGTTGGTGCTAGTGAAGTCACACAACTTAGTGTTTTCAAGAGTAGTCATTTTTTTGGGTTTTCAAATAAGAAAGCAAACAAGTAAAACTATTTTTTTGTGTTTTGAAGAACAAAACAAGCAAACAAGGCAAAAAGAAACTAAGCAAAACAAAACAACAAAGTAAAGAGATTGGTTATGAGGACTCCCTTGTGAAGATGTCCTTGACTCCCGACAGCGGCGCCCGAAAAATGCTTGATGGCTCAATGCACGGCGCCAGAAAAATGTTGATGGCTCGTGGTTGATGTAGAGCTCGTTAGGAACCCCAAGAGGAAGGTATGATGAGCACAGACAAGTTTCCCTCAGTTATGAAACCAAGGTTTAATCGAACCGGTAGGAGCAAGGAAACACCTCAAAGGTGTTACTAGCGAGCTTTGGCGAGGCGCACTACCGGTGCTAGTAGCAACGTGGAGACGTGCACAACACAACCACAGAACTTTATCCCCAACTTGCGATGAGGTTGTCAATCTCACCGTGTTTTGCGGAAAACAAGGGATTAAACGTATCGAATGGAAAGAAGTAAAAGTTTGCAGAAAGTAAACACAAAGCAGTAAAAGATTGTAGATTGTATGTAAAGTAAAAGGACCAGGATCCATAGTTCACTAGAGGTGGCTCTCCTTAAGATAGATAACATGCTGGGTGAACAAATTACAGCGGGGCAATTGACAAACACCGAGAAAGCAATACATGCATATACTAATCATCTTGACTCCTCTGAGACTTGATTGGGCAATACAACATAATACATAGACCGCCATCCAACTCCATCTATGACCAATAATCCACCTTCAGGTTATCATCCGAACCCCCTCCAGTATTAAGTTGCAAGCAACAGATTATTGCTTTACGAACTGCGTGTAAAGTAAACAATACGATTGTTCTATGAACAAAGGATTGTTGTTTTCTCCCTAGTAGCAACATCACATCTAGTACCTTAGAGATTTCTATCACTTCCCAGTTACGGAGGCATGAACCCACTATCGAGCATAAATACTAACTCTTGGAGTTGCTAGCATCTACTTGGCCAAGATAGCTACTAACAACGGAAAGCATGCAAGATCTCAAATAACAAAGACATGATAGAATCAATAATCAATCATAAATGGCATATCAATATCCATCGGATCCCCGCAAACACAACATGTATGAATTACAAATAGATGATCTTGATCATGAACGGAGCTCACAAGATCTAAACATGAAAGCACAAAGGAGTAGAAACCAGCCATCTAGCTACTACATGGATCCGTAGTCCAAGGATGAACTACTCACACATCACACCGGAGGCTTGCATGGTGATGAAGAAGGCCTCCAGGGTGAATTCCCTCTCCGTGAGGTCTTGGGAAGAGCTTCAGATCCCTCGATCTAGGGATGGAGATGGCGTCTCTGAACTCTTTCGTGGATTTTTGATCGGTTCCTTAGGGTTTTCGTCCCGAGGGCAATATATAGGCGGAAGGAGAGGCCGAGGGGGTGCCGGGAGCGGCCACACCACCCCATGGCGTGGGCCAGGCCTGGCTGCGCGGCCAGGTGGTGTGGTGGCTCCCTGGCCCTTCTCCGTCTTGTATTCTGTCACTTGATCACTTCCGGAAAAATAGGCACTTTGGCTTTTGTCCTGTCCAATTCCGAGAATATTCATTTTCTGACTTTCCTGGAACCAAAAACAGCAGAAAACAGGCATTTGTACTTTGTGGCTCTTGTTAATTGGTTAGTCCAAGAAATCATATGAAAAGTACTCCAAAGTTGGAACAAAACACAAGAAAGTGGATAAAACCAAGCATGGAACATCAAAAATTATAGATACATTTGCAATGTATCACACACTTTACTTTTCTTGCCCTTAATAAACTTGAACCATTGTGTCTTCTATGTTGTATATGCTTGCACTTATTTGTTGGGAATTAGCAGAACCATGCTTTCATGGGGAACGCTTTCAACATTGCACTTGGTACTTGTACCTAGTTGATATCATGATCTTTTGTGTATGGATGTCGTCGGTGTGAAATGAAAGGGGAGCTTGTAAGTCCATGGAGTTATGTATATGTGTTAGAGAAATGCAGGCATTGGTCTACTCCATGCTGACATGGTGGAAACCTGCAGCGTAACCATAATGAGCTATCTATGAAGCATTCTTCTTATAAAAAAGAGTCCTATATTGAGAAAAAAGAGAAAAGAGAAAAGAGAAAAAAAAGATATTACGAAAAGAGGAAAGAGAGAAAAAAGCACCATATTCCCATGGTAAATAAGAAGATTGCTGAGATGCTCGTTGTCTGCTTGCCTTGTCATTTTGATATGGGGATTCTTCCGTATCATCGGGCAAGGGGTACCCCGTTGGCGGTTCTCTATGATACACATGTACTTACAATGACAAGAACTTACCGGTGACTAAACTTGAGTAGCATGAGGAGCGACCCTCGTATTCAAGGGACATGAGATTTCTAACTTATACCTCGTCAAGCATGTACATCATAGTTTGTTCACTTTAACCTTAATCACTTCAAGATGCTTATGATAGGGGCAATGAGAGCTGAAAGCTATAAGTACCATAATTTTTGGAAGCTCTTTATGAGACTTGAATCCCTACTTCCTTCTATGAAGGCCTTTCTTCCACCATTATATTGAGTCTCCACCTTCTATCTTTATGCACCTACTTTGAGAGCATAATGGTCATTCTTAGTTCTATGTGCATTGTCCCAAGACTAGTTGATTGATGCATACTTTGATATTACTTGTTTTAAACTATTGTATCTAGTCACTCTTATGAACTTTGAAGGTGTCCTATGCATTTATATTTGCTACTCTATGAGGGACAAGCTGAATACTTTTATGCTATGTTTTCTTTATGTGAAACAAACAAACGTCTTGCAAAGCATTGTTATTCATGAATCTTTTGTTTGTGCCTTTTCATGTTGCATCATAGTTTCTTTGCTTATTGCTAGAACTTTGTCTTTCATGTTATGATTGAAGTACTATTATCCCAGCTTTGAATGTTTTACAAATACTTTGATGAAGTTTATGATGGTGCATGTCACCTCAAAAATTATTCTTTCTTTTTATCACTTACCTACTCGAGGACGAGCAGGAGTTAAGCTTGGGGATGTTGATACATTGCAAATGTATCTATAATTTTTGATGTTCCATGCTTGGTTTTATCTACTTTCTTGTGTTTTGTCCACACTTTGGAGTACTTTTCATATGATTTCTTGGACTAACCTATTAACAAGAGCCACAATGCCAGTTGCCTATTTTCTGCTGTTTTTGGTTCTAGGAAGTCAGAAAATGAATATTCTCGGAATTGGACGGGACAAAAGCCAAAGTTACTATTTTCCTGGAAGATTCACGGAGCCAGAAGGAGAGCCGGAGGGGGGCCACAGGGTGGCCACACCATCCCTAGGCGTGGGTCCACCTAGGCCGCGCCAGGGCATGGTGTGGCCCCCCTAGCCGCCCACCGACCTTGCCTCTTCGCCTATAAGAAGCCTCCCGATGCATAAACCCTAAAGCGTCAAGCCTCCAGCCACGAAAAGTTCCGCAGCGCCGCCGCCACCGAAGGGGAGATTCGGGGGACAGAAAGTCTCTGTTCCGGCACCCTGCCGGGACAGGGAAGTGCCCTTGGAGCCATCTCCATCGATCTCCACCGCCATCTCCATCATCATTGCTGATTCCCATGATGAGGAGGGAGTAGTTCTCTCTCGAGGCTAAGGATTCTACCGGTAGCCATGTGTTCATCTCTCTCTCGATGCATGATCTTATTGAGATCATGAGCTTGTAATCTATAAATCTACCTTGCTACTCAAGTGCTTTAATAGATCTCTGCTCTCCCCATGTGTGTGAAAGTGACAGCGTGCACACCATGGTGGCACTTAGGATAGAGATTACAAATACTTGTTATGAGTTATATTTGGAGTTGGATGCCTTTATGAAATTTTGATGTTTGTTGGACTCATCTAGTACTCAAGGTGACAGTGTGGGGTTTTCTAGATGGGAAAGACTTACTTTGAGGTGTGCTGTTATAGCCCTACCATCGATTAGAGTGTTCAACCGGAGAGTAGTTAAGAGTAGTATCATAAAGAGAGGATATTTATATGAGAGCGTTCACTAGTGAAAGTATGATCCCTAGGCCTTGTTTCTAAGCATTGATACACCGTTTGCTACTAGATCTGTTACATGTTTGCTTGCTTCCATCTTTATTTCAGTTTGCATTTAGTCTCTTTCACGCCATCAAGTTATCTTCTATCACCGTTACCACTTATAATTATCCATACCACTTGTATTTCACTATCTCTTCGCCGAACTAGTGCACCTATACACCTGACAAGTGTATTGGGTGTGTTGGGGACACAAGAGACTTCTTGTATCTTGATTGCAGGGTTGCTTGAGAGGGGACACCTTTGACCACTTCCTTCCTGAGTTCGATAAACCTTGGGTAATCCACTTAAGGGAAAACTTGTTGCTGTTCTACAAACCTCTGCACTTGGAGGCCCAACAACTGTCTACAAGAATAGAAGTGCGTAGACATCAGGTTCCAACGTAGGAAAATTTTGTTTTCTACTGTGGATCTCTTCACTTTCTTGTGTTTTGTTCACACTTTGAGGTATTTTTATACATTTTCTGAAACTAACCTATTAACAAGATGCCACAGTATTAGTTGCCTATTTTCTACTGTTTTTGGTTTCATAAAAGCTAGTAAAGAAATATTCTCGGAATTGGACGGGACAAAATCCAAAGTCAATTTTTAAACTGAAGCAATACGGAGACTAAAGGGGAGACAAAATGGCGCACCAGGGCGTGGCGGCGCGTCCTAGGTGGGCGCGCCACCAGGGGGTGTGGGCCCTCTGGTGCTCCACCGACCTTGCCCCTTCGCCTATAAAAGCCTCCCGGGACGAAAACCCTAAGTGCCCGATCAAAATTCCACGAAAGAGTCTGTAGCTGCCGCCATCTCCATCCCTAGATCAGGGGGGATCTAAAGCTCTTCCCGGCACCCTGTCGGAGGGGAGAGATCATCCTGGAGGCCTTCTTCATCACCATGCAAGCCTCCGTTGTGATGCGTGAGTAGTTCATCCTTGGACTACGGGTCCATGTAGTAGCTAGATGGTTGGTTCTCCCCCTTTGTGATATCATGTTTAGATCTTGTGAGCTCCGTTCATGATCAAGATCATCTATTTGTAATCTTACATGTTATGTTTGCGGGGATCCGATGGATATTGAGATGCTATTTCAGATTGATTATTGATTCTATCATGTCTATGTTATTTGTGATCTTGCAAGCTCTCCGTCGTTAGTAGATATCTTGGCCAAGTAGATTCTAGCAACTCCAAGAGGGAGTATTTATGCTTGATAGTGGGTTCATGCCTCTACTAATCTGGGGAAGTGACGGAAATCTCTCAGGTTGTAGATATGCTGTTGCTACTAGGGAGAAAACAACAATCCTTTGTCCATGGGGCAATCGTATTGTTTACTTTACAGACTTTGCTTAATGCAATTATCTGTCCCTTGCAACTTAATACTGGAAGGGGTTCAGATGATAATCTGAAGGTGGATTATTAGTCATAGATGCAGTTGGATTACGGTCTATGTATAATGTTATAATGCCCAATCAAATCGCATAGGAATCAAGATGTCTAGTATATGCATTGTTATGCTTACCCAAATCTGTCAATTGCCCCGCTGTAATTTGTTCACCCAGCATGTTATCTATCTTAAGGAGAAACACCTCTAGTGAACTATGAACCCCGGTCCATGCTTTTACCATCGCTATACCATCTACTGTTTACCGTTTACTATTACTTACTACAAGCAATTACTATCTTCCACATTATACGTTTAATCCTTTGTTTTCAACAAAACCGGTGAGATTGGCAACCTCATTGTATGTTGGGGCAAAGTTTTGTGGTTGTGTTGTGCAGGATTCCAAGTTGCTAGCAACACCTTGAAGTTGTTTCTTTGCTCCTACTGGTTCGATAACCTTGGTTTCATAACTAAGGGAAAACTTGCTGTTGTGCTCATCATACCTTCCTCTTGGGGTTGCCAATGAGCTCGAACATATTTTAAGCCATCAAATAACTTTTAACACTATTTAAAAGATCTATATCATTTCCAATCAAATAATATGTCATCCACATATAATATTAGAAATGCCATAGATCTTTCACTCACTTTCTTATAAATACAAGTTACTTCGTAAGTTTGGACAAATTCAAAGTCTTTGATCACCTCATCAAAGTGGAGATTCCAACTCCAGGATGCTTGCTTCAATCCATAGATGGATCGCTGAAGTTTGCAAACCTTGTCAACATCCTTAGGATCGACAAAACCCTTTGGTTGTATCATATACAACATTTTTTCAATATTACCATTGTGGAACACGGTTTTGACATCCATTTGCCAAATTTTATAGTCGAAAAATGCAACAATTCCTAACATAATTCTAACTGACTTTAGCATCGCTACGAGAGAAACAGTGTCATCATAGTCAACTCCTTGAATTTGTCGAAACCCTTTTGCGACAAGTCGAGCTTTATAGATAGTCACATTACCATCAACGTCAGTTTTCTTTTTGAAAATCCATTTATTCTCAACGTCCTTTTGGTCGTGAGGTAAGTCAAATAAGGTCCAAACCTGATTTTCATACATGGATTCATCTCGGATTGCATGGATTGTAGTCATTTGTTGAAATCCGGGCTCATCATAGCTTTTTCATATGTCGCGGGGTCATCAATTTCATATACCATGAAATTCAGGACAGGATTTCTGTACAATTCAGGAGCTGCACGTGTCCTGCTTTACCTACGAGGTTCGGTGTTGTCCTCTTTCGGAGTTTCATAATCTTTATCATTAGTTCCTTCTTCATTTGGTGAAGTCAATTCCAGAACAATTTCCGGCGCTTCGCACTCGCCGTTTCATGAAGAGAAGGTTCAATAACCTCTTCGAGTTCTACTTTTTCTGACTACTCACATCTTTCATGAGAAACTCCTTCTCTAGAAAGGATCCATTCTTGGCAACAAAAATCATTATATGTGCATTAATGATTTGACTTCCAATATTTAGAAAATTCTGTTTTTCCGAAATTGTCCATGGGCCATGATTCGATCCAAAGCACGTGGTTGTCCCTTGACGTCCCTGACCAAGGAGACCCTCAGTCGCCACCCATTCCACCCCGCTGTTGTTTTGGGTGCCTAGCAGACAGGGCCTTCTCTAGAAATCTAGGGCCCTGATGCGAAACAAAAAACGAGGCCCTAAGCTTTGAAAATTTTGACATACTAGTACTAATTAAAATATACTTTCACTTTATTATATAATTCACCCAGTGTTATTTTGTACTCCCTCCGTCCAGAAATAACTAACTTGGTCTTGTCTAAATTTAAATGTATCTATACACTAAAATGCATCTAGATACATTCGAATCTAGGCAAACTCAAGTCAGTGATTTCTGGACGAAGGGAGTACATTGTATTAAATATGTTCACCTTAATTCCTCTAATAAGTACCACTAACAAAATAAACTGCCCTATGTTCTATTGGAAAGCTACCAGTATTTTTCTCTTTTCTATTTCTAGATGACATGATTATTCCTGCTTTATATAATAAAAATAAAGAATGAATTCAAACACCTATATGAACTTTGTATTCTAGAAGAAAACCCTATATGAACTCTAGGTGTATGAAGATATAACTAGATATCTAATAATAAACAAAGTTAAGCAAATCTAATTGACCAAATCTTGATCAGCCTTGGGGTGTTGGGACGGAACTTCTATCAACAGATCGATTATCAATGGCGGTAGGACAAGACATTTTCATCGGACCATCGATTTCATGCCATTCCAGGCGAGGGGCAAGTGAATTAGACGATGAATCGATCAATTCGTGCTTGACTAGCGATCTTCTTTCTTTTTTTACATCTCACGATAAATTCGAGTTGAACTACCGATCTAGATTTCATGAGACATGCGAGATGGTGCTTGCCCTACACATAACTGAATCAGTCTGGGCTATTCAATGGGTCACGGGAGTTGGAGAATTGGGACAAGGCCGGGCTGCCACACTAGAATTTGCTAGAAAACTGACACATGCACTTGTCGGGCTAGAATCAATTGCTACAAAACAAGGCTGGCATGAGAACTAGGAACCTCAAAAAACTGGAGGCCCTGTACAGTCGTCCAACTCGCACTGGGCCTTGTACAGGCCCACTAGCAGCCACTATCTAGGAGCTCGTGCTAGTCACCATTTCCAAATACGCCTTATCCATTATTTTCTTATAATGCCGAAGACAAGAGCATACAATATACTATTTTTTTCAAGTCATACAACAAGTTTCATGGAATTTATAATAAATTGTTTTACTTATTTAATTTTCATTTTTCATATGAAGTGCTTAGTTATAATGATTATTTTTTAATATTTTGGCAATCTTTGTTATAAGTTGTAACTTTACAATTAAAAAATGTCTTTGCACCCGGTTCTAAATTTAAATTGTATTTTGTAATGAAAGTTACATTTTTCAAACAAAAAATTGAGTGTATGATACCAGGAAAACTCATTGGCCTCCATCAATTAAATGTGAAATTTGCATTGCTTTTATTGATGTGTTTAATTATTTGTATGTCATGCATATTTGTTATCCTTAAGTTTTTTGGTAGGTATTTCTAAAGGGTCTGGTCTAGTCAATATCTTGGTTGTGATTCTAGTGCATGATTAGATATAATCAAACAGCAAAATCTAGACTATATAAGGTGTATAATCAAATTATTTGCATGATGTTATACTATTCACATGAAGAAGAGACGATGTGGCCATAAGCCATAAGTGCCATTCCCGGTTCACCTCTATATAAATTACACCGAATGAATAATTCAATCTCGCGTTCACAATCAGAAGAAGGCAAATGTATACTGGATATGTAAACCTCAGGTGATTTCGCGATCTTTGAATCAGTCGTGATGACTCGATCTAAGATTTTTTTGCTTTTTGCAAGCAGATATGCCAAAAAGCATGTTGCTCCAAAACTGGTTCTAGCTTGGTACGTTAATGTGTACTTCCAACGCCAAGAGTGATACTCTCTCCGTTTCAAAATATAAGATATTTTAGTTTTGTGAAAGAACCATTTTAGTATGTAAGTTCACTTAAATTCTACATGAACCTACACACTAAAAGGGGTTTAGATACACCCTTTTTATAAAGCTAAAACATCTTATATCTTGAAACGGAGGGAGTACACCGCAACTTATGTCAGAGGGACCTATTAGATGTGCGATACACAAGACAGTCTAGCCGCCACTTTTGAGACTTGAAGACCCATTCCTTAGGATGGACCTTATTAGAGGTTCCGATGACTATGAGCTAAACTAAGACAGGGTTGGCCACTCTTAGCTCGGTTGTCGATTAAATAGTTGAGAGTTACGTGCGAAGTCTCCAAAAAATGGAGAGCAAGGACAAATGTTTTTGAAGAAAAAAGTAAAAGTATTGATTTTGTCCATTGTTTGCCTCTAAATTCAATTGTCTGTCACCTCTAACATATCTATAAGGCCTCGTTTTGTACCCAGGTTTTTGGGGGTGTCGAGGAGTATTTCCCCGGCCCAGCCCCAGCTTCCATAAAATTTCACCTCCACTGTTTTGCAGGCTAGGTTTGAACGGGCTCAACCCCATCCACCCTAGCAAACCCACCTGAAACCTTCTAATTCACGCGTGTATTGAAACACTACCATGTGCTCGCATTTCCATGGCTTCCTCGCTCGCGGGTCAGCCCCGCGTTTTGGGTGAACGGACTGCTGTCACCTAATCCACCTGAGGTTAATACTCTCTGATCCACTCAAATACCCATGTACAAAACAAGGCCTAAGGGAGCTGGTCGTTCTGAGACATTAAGGTGTCTCGTAGACGTTTACAAATACGATTCAAACTCCTAATTCTAACTCTAAACTAGGTAACTTTTTCTTCGGCTTCCTACTGCACCTGGACCTAGGTGTCCCTGTGTCGTCTCCCGCGTCGGGCCGCTAGTGATCCTTCCGGGTTGGCGTAGAAGTTTCCCCTTTGTCTTTGTTCTGTCATGAATGTAGATTCATGGGCTTGTGGGCGTAAATAGTGTCTACTAGGCCTTCTTGAGAGTTAATTTGAGCTACGGACCATAGTTTCTATGTTTGAACTGGCAAGAAAACCGACCTCGCCTTTGTATTGGCGGTAAGAATGAACCCTTGATGGGCGCCCTCGAACAGCTTCTTGATCCTCTGCTTCCTTCTTTTTCTCCTGATTGATTTCCTCCTTGATTCCATCCTGATCATGTCTTAAGGTTGAAAAGCGTTCGTTGAACCATCCTCGTAAACAAGCCTTCAACATCTAGGTTTTAAGCTAGTCTAAAATGGGTGTATCTAGACCATTTTTAGTGTGTCGGTTCATTTATTTTGGGAGAACCTACATACTAAAAAGAGTCTAGATATACTCTTTTCACAAAGCTAAAACATCTTATATTTTGAAACGGAGGGAGTAATATATGACATAATTTCTTTATAAAGTAAAATCAATCCATCTAGCTTGACCGATGAAACTTAACTCAATAATTTGTAAGCTCCCATGACAACAATATATGACATGTTAATTTTATGTCCGCAGTTTGTTGCCGCAGTCTCCCATTGTTCATTAGTCGATCAACGCATGCTCCCTTTCTTCGTACACCATCGTTCCAACCCTTGCGACATGTTCTTTCCCACCTGGACCAAGAAACCATTCGGCAGCCGCTCCCCCAAGAAAGCCTCCTAACTGTGAATCCAAAGGACGGAGTAAGCTAAGCATTTTATGTACTTCTTGGCTTAATGAGCTATAAGTCAAAGTTTAGGAGACTTACATGAGCCCAATTGTCAACGCGGATCTTGCTGAGCCTTAAAGCAAAGGTAAGTACCTTTTAAACGAAACACATGAGTTCGGCAGATGGCAAAGATTAATATAAAAAGAGCCAGAATTTAAATGGGTACCATAGTGGATAAAACAATATCTCTAATTTCCTTGAAAATATCACTTGATGATGTCCTAGACTCTCGGCGCCTCCATGTGTACACACCTTGTGCACCAACTGACCATGAAGGTAAATGCTGGTGAAATAGTGTAAGAAAAAAAATATCATGGATGCCATAATTGCTCTTGGGGAAAAAAATCTTACAAAACATAATGAGCATAAACACAAGTAGAAATATTAAAAATGTGGAAGTGCATTACATAATAGCAACCACATTACATGCCAGTTTGTGAATATATGTCCAATACGTCATACATGGTCGTCACATGATCTTATTGGACATCTTGCCTAGTGCATAATAATGTAGTATTTCTAGCAAATTATGAAGCGCCTCTATAGGGTTAAGCACAAATTATTCTTGTGTTTTCTGAAAAAAAAATACTTCTACAACTGTATTTAATTTATCAATACAAGGACGTACCAATCCACAGAGAGCACCGGATGCACCAACAGCATTTCCACGGGTAAACCTGTAACTCATTAGGTTACCTGTTACGGCCCCAAGAATGAAATGGTCAGTAGTTAGTTATGAATACAAACATATCGATAAGAGCCGAACATTAACACACCAAGCAAATAAAGGAAAAGAAATACTACCTGCTAGTGCTGAAGTGCAATAGATAGCTAGAAATCTTCTAGGGCCGGTAATCTCTTCCATCGTAGGCCCGATATCATCCAAAAAGAACATATTGCACTGCATGGATCATCATGTAGGTAAAATGTATATATATGCAGGATGTTAACCAACGTAATTGCACGTGTAAGAAAGGAGGACACGTACCGTAATGTGAATTATACCCCTATGAAGAAAAGACGGCGTGGCTAGACGCCAGATTTGGCCTTTTCTAATCAGCTCGGTGCTCTTGGACGATACAGTGCATGGTAAACAGACAATGAGTGGCCAGAATATATAATGATGGAATCGAATTTCTAACTACACAAACCTTGTCTCCCCACATAATAAGCTTTCGGTTTGCTACCCTGTCCACGGCATGAACCCTAAGCAAACAAATTAAAATTATTCTTATGTAGAAGCCAGCTAGGAAATCTGCTTGAATTTAGCAAGTGCTTGGTGGACGCATACTCACAGGAGATTAAGCGCGACGAGAGCATCAGTGACGCGCCTCTTCTCCCGTTCGACGTACGGGCGGGTGGGCGGCACTTTGTCGGCGCCGTCCCTCCAGTAGAGCAGCGGGGTGGTGGAGGCACTGGCACCGGAACCGGAAACGGAAACGGAATGCGGTGGCCTCGTGGGCGGTGATTCCATGTCGTCCGAGTCGAGTAGGGCGGCGGCGGCGGAAGTGGAGATGAAGGAGGCAGAGAGCATGTTGTTTAGGATGCTCCGGCGGGGTGGCGCCGCCGCCTTACACGATCTTCCTCCGAACCATTGGATGCCGCGGAGTACTCCTCTCGGTAGGACATGAAGATGCCGCACGTGAGCCTATGGATTGCAAAATTTTAAAAAGCTCGTGAAAAGTTAAATGACTGGATAATTAATCAGACACGTGCAAGAAGAAAAAACAGCTACTGTAGTACGCACGGGTGGGGAGCCCCGGAGGAGACCCGCGGCCGCGGCGAGGTTGAAGGAAGCAGGCGGAGAAGGAGGAGGAAGCTGCGGCCTAGACCCGAACCAGAACGAGCGGAGCAGTCGCGTCGCCATCGCCGGCGTCAACCTGAGGTTCGGATATTTGTTTGTGTAATCGGGTATACTCATGGAAATATATTAGTACATCAAGCTGGGGATCTATGATTCATAATCGGGTAGGTTACAATCGTTTCGAACGGAACCGTTTAGGACTAGGAACGAATTTGGAGTCCGATGCCTGCTAGCTTGTTAATTTGCCAAGATCTCGAATAGCCAGAGTTTCCCAGCATCTTGCCGTGCACACATAGCGCTCGGCCAGCGTCCTTCTGGTGGTATGGTCGACTGCCTATGCCCCGTCAGTCACTTGCTCTGCGCTCCAACAAAGCAGATCATCTTTGATGCATGAGTGCAGTGCATGGTAACAAATTTTCCATGTCGCTACAACCAAGTAATTGAACCCGTTTTATTTTAAAAGAGTACTCCATGCACTACCGGATATCGAGATACTGCTTCGTCTTTTAAAGTTTGCCGAGTGTTTAAATTCTTTGCCATGTATCACTACCGCAACACTCGGCAAACACCGCGTACCATTGTCTTACACTTATTACTAGAGATTGTTGTAATTCGTCTTTTTTTTGATGTTCCCTGAACTAGTGTCGGCTGTGTGCATCCTGGTTATGCAGAGGCCGGCTGTAATACTTAATTTTTTTAATTAATATATCATCCATTTAAAAAAAATAAACAAAATTATAAGCGGCAATGCGCTAGAATTAAAACTCACGGAAGCAAATTCCAGCACGGTATGTGTTGTAGTAGACCGATCATGATATATACGTTTATATGAACACACCACCACAGGGGTTTTTCCCATGTATATGAAAGGAAATTATCTTGCAGCTGCTACTGCTGTTGGAGTATCAGGACAAATATTGAATCAAATGAGATATTGTGAAATGTATGACAAATAGGCCACACCATTATATAGTTACAAAAATAATTTGGTGAATATTTTTCTTTAATGGAAATTTTTGGCTCTGGAGCCACCCGTAAATAGTCGTCATTAGGTGTAGCTCGGGGTGAAATTTTGTTTTTCTGAAATTATTACTTTTATAAGAAATTTCACAAATTGTTTTAATTTGGTGCATTTAGTGAAATTATTTCAGAAAATTATCACAACTTCAATTCGACTAATCTTCATATGTGCATTAATGACTTGACTTCCAATATTTAGAAAATTATATTTTTTCAAAATTAGTCACTGGCTGTGGCTCGACCCAAAGAACATGATTGTCCGTTAACGTCCCCGACCAATGAGACCCTCAGTCGCCACCCATTCCACCCTGTCGTGGTTTTGGGTGCCCAACAATCACTCTCTGGGAGCTGAGGCTAGTCGCCATTACCAAATAGGCTTTATCCATCATTTTCTTATAATGCCGAAAACAAGAGCGTACAATATACTTTTTTTTCAAGTCATACAACAAGTTTCGTTAAATTTATACTAAACTATTTTACTTATTCATTTTTCATTTTGATACGAAGTACTTAGTTATAATAATTATTTTTTAGTAATATTATTGTGATTTTTGTTACAATTTGGAACTTTACAATTAAAAAATTTCTTTGCACTCATTCCTAATTTAAATTGTATTTTGTAATGAAAGTTACATTTTTCAAAATTTATTTTGAGTGTATGATACCAGGAAAAATCTTGGCTCCATCGATTAAATGTTAACTTTGCATCGCTTTTATGTACATGTATAATTATTTGTATGTCATTCATATTTATTATCCTTAAGTTTTTTGGTAGGTATTTCTAAAGGGTATGGTCTAGTCAATATCTTGGTAGTGATTTCGAGTGCATGATTAGATACAATCAAACAGCGAATCTAGACTATGTAAGGTGTTTATAAGGATATTATAATTGAATTATTTGCATGATGTTTTACTATTCACATGAAGAAGAGACGATATGGCCATACACCATAAGTGCCCTTCCTGGTTCACCTATATATAAATCACACCGAATGAATATTTCATTGTCGCGTTCACAATCAGAAGGAGGCAAAAGTATACTGGATATGTAAACCTCAGAGGGTCTAGTGATCTTTGAACCGGTCATGATGACTCCATCTAAGATTTTTTCTCCAGCAGATATGCCAAAAAGCGTGTTGCGCTAAAACTGGTTCTAGCTTGGTACGTTGTGTACTTCCAACATCAAGGGTGATGCACCGCAACTAACATCTGAGAAGACATGCTAAATATCAAGGGTGATGCACCGCAACTAACATCTGAGAAGACATGCTAAATATGCGATATACAATATAGTCTAGCCATCACTTTTGAGACCCAAAGCCCCTGTTTCCTCTAGATGGACCCTATTGGAGGTTCTGATGACTATGAGCTAAACTAAAACATGCTTGGCCACTCTTAGCTCAGTTGTCGACTAAAAAAAATGAAAACCGACCAGGCTAGCCCTTGGTGGTAATGATATAGTAGAATTGGGACTTGACGTGAGAATTTCGTAAATTCATCCCTGACAGGTATCAAACTCCGATCACTGGGGTGTGCCACTGCAACCCAACCACTGGGCTACTACCGTGTTCTTAATTGTCGATTAAACATACGAGATACAAAGTCGCCAAAGAAATGAAGAGCAGGGACAAATGTTTGGAAGAAAAAAAGTAAATGTATTGATTTTGTTGATTGTTTGTCTCTAAATTCAATAGGCCATCACCTCTCATATATCTAGAGTTGTTAGCATAAAACTACCACTTTACATGTCAAATTTTCTAAATGGTACCAGTCGACCTCCAAATCGTAAAAAACTACCGGATTGAAACCGAGTTGTTGCAAAAAGCACCAATTGTACATTGATCGCGAATTGACGGCGAATCTGATGGGTGGGGCACACTTTGTTAGAGCTATTTGCTGACGTGGAGTGGGTCCCACATGTCAGTCCAATTAAAAAATCTAAATATCCAGAAAATATTAGAAAAAAATCTATTTTCTCAAAATATCTAAATATTGTCTTACAAAAAAGGAAAAAAGAAAGTTGACCCATGAGCCCATCCCGTCATTGTGCGACACCACCACTACCTAAGCCGGCCCATCCCCGCCGCTGCACTCCGACGAGCCTCCCGTTGTCGCCGCCGCCCTACCCTCCCCTGTCCGCCATGCACGCCCCCTCCCCCTCTCTTTCCTTGCCCGCCGGAGACCGCGCCCAGTCCACCACCTCCTCCGGTAGGTAACCTCGACCGCCATGGCATCGCAGTCCCTCTTCCCCTGCCGTGGGAGAGCACCGCATCTGCGCCCATGCACACGGCTGAGAGGCGAGACCCGTCGTGCCCCTGTTCCCCTGCTCGCAATCGAGGTCAGGGCCGCCGCCACCGCAACTTTAATTTGTAGCCGAGGACAGCGCCCAGATCCCGTTAACTTCTCCTACGCGCGGCTTCCCACGGCTTCCCACGGCCTCTGTCGTCAGCCCAAGCGAGATCGACGGAGACAAGCCCGCATCGGGTGACCCCTGCCCCACCATCGCTGCACTCCGACGAGCTACGTCGACCGTCTCCCTCCCGTCTCACTTCCCCGCCTGCCCCTCTCTGTGTTCTCTCCCACCGGCAACATAAGCCGATACAACGGCCACCCGCGCGCCCCTGCCCGACTAAGAGGGGCTAGGAGCACCGACGCCGGAGTAGCCACACTCGCCGGCCGGCGTGAGGATGAGCGCTGCGCTCGCGTGGGGCCATCCCCACTTCTTTTCCCTTTATTTTGTATATTTTGATTATTTTAATAGAGCTGATAGGTGGGGGCCAGTCCATCTCAGCAACCTTGATCATTACAGGTGGGTCCCGCTGTCAGTTACAGTATCAATTCGTGATCAGACGACAATTAGTGCTTTTTGCAACAACTCGATTTCAATCCGATAGTTTTTTGCGATTTGGAGGTCGACTGGTACCATTTAGGAAATTTGACATGTAAAGTGGTAGTTTTATGCTAACAACTCCATATATCTATAAGGCAGCTAGTATTTCTGAACAGGCTAAGGTATCTCGTATATGTTTACAAGTACAATTCAAACTACCTCTAGTGGGCAAAACGTTGAACGAGCTCGACCAAGTCTGGTGTTGGTTGAGGAAAATGATCTAGCCTCTGCCACGACAATCACACACTATCTACGAGTACTCGGATGACTCCAGTCCAGGGATGTCACTTGGATTCATGCATGAAAGAAGTCCATATAACCCCCCTAAGTATCAGATTTGGGACGGTAAACCCCCCCAAGTATGAACTCGGTCACTTAACCCCTCCAAGTTTGCAAAACCAGGCAAATTACCCCCTCCCGGTGGTTTGTCAGGCTGATGGCTGTTTTGGGGGTGGTTTTGGTCCACGTGGACACTTTAACTGATGGCCAAACTGATACCAGCTTAGATCTTCTTTGAATGTGACAACATTAAAACTCTGAATCTTTTTTGTACTTCTTCTTCAGTGCCAATTTCTCATGACACTTGTGATGACCCCCACCAACACCAATGCCGCACCAACGTGTGACATGGCTCGACGATAATGCCTCCGTCGATAGAGAAGCCGGATAAAAGCATGGAAGCTTCGAATCCATGGGGTACCTCATGTTCTGCAACTGCCTCACGGTCTGAAACCAAACGTTAAAGTGGTACCTGGCGTTCTCCTCTCCTTCCGGCTGCTGAACCAGATCTCTGACATACTCACATGCCTACCCTACGTACCAAATTAACAATGATGATGTAAAACTTGCTTGCTTCAATCAGAGAATGGAACAGCGTGTGCATGTACGCGTCCTACTGACCCGGTGAGCAGCTCGTGTAGTTGTGCCAAGTAGTATGCGTGAACTCTATGAACACGGTCGGCACCTGTCGCGCCGAGCAGCCTAGGCAGCGTCCGGTAACTGTCGAGCCGGACAGCCCAGGCAACATCGGCACTCCGCCGCGCGGTCACACGAACACTGCGCTAGCACTCCCGCCGTGTTCATCCCACTGGCAAAGTCTGGAAACACACCGTAATGTTTTCGGTGCGCCTCTCCTCACCAGAGTGGCCGCGTCTATGGTGACATGCGGCAGTGCAACCCCATGACGTTCGCGGCGCCGCGCCGCGCCGCACCATGGACTGCGCGAGTGTGGCGAGCCCCTCCATGGGTGCAAGCATTTGGGGACCTAGCTGCGGCGGCGGGCATGGTGGTGAAGAGCAGGTCAGCGCGCGCCTCGTGGCACCACTTTGGCGAGCAGCTGAGGGAGACCTCGCGGGCGTCCCTGGCAGTGAGCAGTGAACATGCGCCGAGTTTCCGCCGTCGCCTCCGTCGACCGCGACCGCGACCCCGACGATCTCTTGCACTGGTACACAACAACCTCCATCTCATGCGAAGTCTCTGCCGCGAGCAAGAACAGTCAGACGGGTATCAATTAACCACTTGTATCCAGCATGGCTAAAACCACTTGTCCACGTGGACGAAAACAGCTACCAAAACCGCCATAACTAGCCCGAGGGGGTAATTTGGTTGGTATTTGATACTTAGGGGGGTTAAGTGCCCCAATCCAAATTTATGGGGGGTTAGCGTCCTAGACCAGAAACTTAGGGGGGTTATGTGGACTTCTTTCATTCATGCATAGACCTAAGTCAACTCGGTTTGGCTTGGGACGGGCCTGGAAGAAGCTTGAACCCGAGCTTCCGAGCCCCAGCAAACTCGAGACTGCAGTCGAGCCTCTCAGTCAGACTCAGCTCAATCTCGACGGAAGCTCGGCCTAGAACGAGGAAGCTGGCGAGCCCCGAGTCACTGCACGTGCCACACAGATGCAGTACATGTTATGCTTGGAGAGAGAGAGTTTTGTCACATTAATTAAGCACTAAAATTGACAATCAGTTAATGTTCATTTTAATTATGAACGCGACTTGTTCTGCCAAAGGAAAAAACCAGGAGGCAGCAGGGGTGGGGCGGAGACATCGGGGGGTCTTGATTTCTTTTTTTATTTTGGTTTTACTAGTAAATCTGTCCGTGCGTTGCCACGGTAGAGCGAAAATTTCAGAGTTTTCGGAGTAGATGATAAAACATGTTACCATCAAGAATTGCTCACTGATTAAGTTTTGCGTCAGCACATCCTTCGCCCACTTCAAGTTTGCATCCATCGTGTAAATACAAATTAAAAAATTGTGCTAAATTGTACATTTGGTTTTTATAAAACCTTCTTCCATTGATCACTTTTTTATTAAAACCAAACTAATAATATTTGGGGAAAGTTCGCAAAAAAACTGATTGGCGAATAGTTTAAAAAACTGATCCAATGCAACCGTTGAATATGGAGAACAAAGACTAATAAGAGCATGGCTAACAACACCCTCAAATCGGCAACCCTTAAACCGCGAGTACATGTGTCTGTACTCGCGATATACGGTTTCAAACCCCACGGCGGAGAACAGTGCATGTAAATCCAACCCGTAATTCACGAGTTGAGCTGAAATTTAAATTAACGAGGGAAGATCGTGCGCGCGTTTATCATCCAGTATATACATATTGCAAAATTACATCTAAAAAAAATTAATCTTGGGAGAGCTCGCGGAGGACGCTGCCGCGTCCTGGTATGTCCAAAATGCGAGTTCGTAGTCGTCGGCGGCGAGCTCTAAGTCACCGCCTGCCATCGTCGGCGAGCTCCTATCCGTCGAGGACGATCATGTCGATGTCCATGGCATCGACGGATGCTAGTCCAGCCTCCTCCTCCTCGCCTCGGATGGAGGCCACCGCCTCCTCGATCTCCTCCTGCTTCTTGGAGAGCTCGACGGCGGCGATGGCTGCAGCGAGCTCCTTCTCCTCGCGCCGCTTCTTGGCCTCGAGGTCGGCGAGGGACGCAGCGATCGCTGCATGGACAACCGCCTCCTCCTCCTCATCTCCGCGGGCGCGCTTCTTGGCCAGAGAAGCTGGGGGGTCAGCCCCCAGTTTGTCCAGCGCCTGCAGGCGCGCTTCTTGGCCCCGACGGAGCGGATGCGGTGCCGCTCCTCGTCGTCGCCGCCGGCTGCGCGACGACCACCTCCTCCTCATCTCCACGGCGCGGGCGCGGGCGGGAAGATGCCTCCACGAAGCGCGGAGCCGGCACGGTGCGCGCCGACGGCGTAGGGGGCCAGAGAAGCTGGGGGGTCAGCCCCAATTCGTCCAGCGCCTGTAGGCGTGCTTCTTGGCCCCGACAGAGAGGATGCGGCGCCACTCCTCGTCGTCGCCGCCAGGTGCGCGACGGACACTCCCTCCTCCTCTTCCCCCCCCAGCACAGCCGCCGCCGAGTCCGCAACTCCCACTCCTGCTCGTCATCTCTCTCTCGCGCGCGAAAATGGGAGTAATTTCTCGCTAGAGTACGCGGCGGCGGCTAGGGTTTGCGGCGGAGGGACACGGGCTCTGACCCATCTCCGCCTGCCTGCCCGGCCGGTAGAAATAGGGGCTGCAACGGGCCTGCCCCTGTGAATTTCGTTTACGGGCCGGGCCTTTACAAGCGCTGTTATTTCAACGACCCGGCCATCAGCCCGTATACCCGCCGAAATTGTAAGGGCGCTGGCGTTTTAAGGGTGCTGTTAGACTTGCTCTAATGTTGACACACACAAGCTAGAGGAATTGTTTTTCCCCGATCAACAAAAAAGTGAACAGCACACCATCAGTGAGAACTCTCCAACGCTTAATGTGGCAACCTCTCGTACTCTCTCTGGCGTCAAGTACTGAAGTTTAGACGGCATATACATTGCAGAATTTTAGATGGAGAAAATTTTCTAGTAAATGAGAATTTGGTTCGTATACTCATCCTCCCCATCTGCATCCCCTGCAAAAGCGACCAGTTGCCATGAGTTTTTCATCTTTGTGTGGCCCTCGGCTCTATCCCAGTTGATGTAAGCGCGGCCAAACTATGATCCTAGCCTCGGCCACCGAACTTCATCATTCAAAATGATGGCCATGGCCATCTCGACGTCGTCATCGTCATCCTCCTCCTCCTCCAACGATGATCCGTCCAAGAGGTACTTCCTCAACCTCTTCAACTACACGACTTGTGCTAAAAATTCTCGCCTTGCTATTCGGTCGAACACCTCACGGGCGGAGGAGGTGACGAGGTTGGCCGGACGATCGTCGGGTAGGGTAGAGGAGGCGTCTAGGGCGAATGAGGCTGCATTATACCGCCTTCCCAGACTCTGACGGCTCGGAGGTGCGGCGAATCGAGGCCGGCGGAGCCCGATTTGCTCCAAATCGGGGCGGCGGCCAGCGAAAACAAGCTCACCCCTTCGATTCCGGCCATGGCTAATGGCGGCAAGCTAGGGAGAGGTGGACCGGAGGGCAGCACAGGGACCAGGACAGGGGCGGCGGGGTATGGCGATCACCAGCGGCGACGCCGGAGGGAATGAGTGAGGCCGGTCGGGAGGCGGGAGTTTTTCTCAAAAGTGGTGGCCGAGGAGCAAATTTAGGAGTCGGCCATTCGTTTTACTCCTCCGGTGAGTAAAAATATACTCCTCTAACCGTTTTGGGGATCGGTTAGGTGCCACACCTCCAGATTTTTAGGGGATTGGATAGGTATGCCCTAAGTCTGGTGGACCTACATCTACAAACTAGTAGAATATAGCCTTGTTTGAAATGCAAAGCCTATATTATCATAGTTTAATCGGTCAACAGATATTATGCTTACCACTTGATGTATATTTGTGTGCCAAAGGTTGTGCAATTTTTTCTTCGCCCCTGATCAAGTGCATGAAGACGCTGGTGGATAGAAGTTCAATGACGCGTCCCGGTGGGTCTTGAAGCCCACTCGAAGGACGAGACTACTCCCTGGTTACCATATCCACGTGTGTCCTCACATAAACTTAAAATAGAAAAAACATTAGAATAACCATACACGAATTAAGTAACGTATTTGTGAATCAAACAAAAGACAATATTCCTAGAGCATTATTGTATACATCATGATACCAAGAGATTTGATCATCTTTATGATTGCTTTTAAAGCATATTTCCAACATGATGACCGTGGACTTTTGTTGACTAGCATTGGTTTGGCTTTGCTTGACGTTTGTCCACGTAGACGCCTAGTTGGGTTGGGTGTCCGTTTAGGTAGGCGATATTCATTCTCACAGCAATGTTGTTTCATATCTGGACAAAAAAACAATTTGACGACCGCTCCGCCAAGTAAGCCTCCTAACTGCGAATACAAGGTGACAGGTCAGCTAAGATTTTGCATTTTTTGCCGGATAAAACATGTATAAATTAATTAGGAGACATACATGAGCGCAGTGGTCAATACGTTGCTTTGTAAAGATGGCAAGGACCTGTCATGCAGAAGATATGAGCAAACAACAAAACACATAAAACCCTGAACAAAAGTAAAACGAGTGAAAGTGTAGGTATGTACCAGATTTAACAGAACTAGAAATGCAATGTCCGCTAAAGTTTCATCTGCTTCTTCCAACGTCTCCCGGTGCCTCCACGAATAAACAGCTTGTGCACCAACCTGGTAACGAAGTTAAATGTCGAGGAAAGATGTGCGATGCAAGAATTTTTTATTATGGATGTCTTAATGGTGTTTTGGGTAAAGGGTTTGAGCACACTTGAATTTTGTACTGCAGAAAAAATGTATACATTTTTATACTACAACTATATTTAGCAGTACATGGACATACCAATCCAGAAATAGCATCTGATGCGCCAACAGAAGGTGCGTGGTTAAACCAAAAGCTGAATATAGCGAACCTGTTACAACGAACCAAAGAACGAAGGTTTATATATAGCAGTTAAAATTACAGAAGTGCCATATGACCGAATAATTACGTGTTATCGAGAATGGGAGAACCGATAAAGATGCACACACCCATACCTGACAGTGCTGAAGTGCAGTAGATAGCTATAAATCTCCCAGGACCAACATATATAACCTTCCAACATAGGGCCAAATTCGTACAGACTTGTAAGATTAGCCTACAACATCATAGTTATTGCCATTAGATACCTAGAGCATAACAATACGTTGTAATTCCAAATGAGACAAACTGAGGAATACATAAGAAGTACCGCAAGGTGAACAAATCCCAGGTGAAGAAGGGACGACGTAGCCCTTCCCTAACCAGCTCGTTCTCCTGTATGTCAGTGATATATAATCTACAAAATATACACTTAGCATATACACTGGAGTCTTGGACCGAGATGAGGATGTACCTTGGCTCCCAACAGAAAAAAAAGCTTTCTTTCTGTCGCTACATCGGCGACGTGAACCCGTCAAACGTAAGCAAGAAGAAGATGAAGAAAAATCATCACGTGTTTAATAACATCATTCGAATGGCAGGAAATCATGCATGCATTCACAGGAGATTGAGAGCGATAAGAGCATAAGTGCAGCCTCTCTTCTCCTTATTGGGTCCATGGTCATGTCGGCCCATGGGCGCCAACTGTTGCTTACTGGGGTGATTGCCGGGCGACACTGGCGCCTACCGATTGATCCGTATCGGTATCGGTAGTCCGATGTGATGTTCGCCCCGATCTCCGAGGCCGATCGAGTTGCCATATATACTTGCATCTAGCCGTACATATCCAGCGTCCTGCATGCGTACCTATCGACAATTCAAATTCGTTGCTAGCTATAGCTAATATAGGGGTTTTCCCCTTCTTGATATGTCCGTTATTTAAATAAATATTTTCACAATTAATTTAATGTGGTAATTTTTAAAAATTCACTAATAGTCGTATTTTTTGATATTACAAAATAGTTTGAGACTATAACTGTTTGTGGGCTGTCGATCCCATGTATAACCTTATGGGGGGCGACCCCACCCCACTAAGGGTGATACATAAGAAGGGATGATAATGGGTACCCGCTAACCCGACGGGTAGACGCCTTAAACGGGAGGGTTTGGTAAAGATAAAAAACATGGGTCTGCTTAACAGTAAAAAGCTAGACCCACCTAGCCCCCTCGTCCCCACCCCATCGCCATGCTCGGAGGAAACCCCCTCAAGCTTTCCTTCTAGCGCTGCCGCCCCTGTCTTTATTACTCCCTTCGCATGTGCGCTGCTCCTCCAACACTGGCGCGACCGCGCAAGCCCATCCCGGCCTCGCCAGATCTCGGCCTCCACGAGCTCCCCGCTCCGCCGCTCGCCTCCATGCACCACCGATGACCGCACCACCATGGCCACGCCTCCACGACCTCTATGGCCGGCCTCGTCCTCGACGCCAACAGCCCAAGTCCTGTCTTACCGCTGTCTTAGCCCTCTATCATCCCGCTTGGTAGATGGCAATGATAGTAAACCTTTTGTTGAATAATCTGTTAATTTGCATGACAGTAAACCTTTTATAAAACTATGTTCTTTCTTTAACAAAGGCAAATAAAACATCTCTGTTTTGCACGTGTAGAGGCGAGGTTAGAACGAATTCCATTAAAAAATGCATGAAAAACAGAGCAGAACTAACCGGTCAAATTCGTTTTGTACTAACACTTTTCAGAGTCCATGTTCTGGTCAACGTGAATGCTAAAAGTGTCACCCTTTAGCTCCGACAATTTCTTCAGCAAAGCAGTTTGAAGGTGTTTCTGTCAGCAGGAAATAAACTTGATTAATTCCTTTGAGCCACTTAACATTTTTACGCAAACCTTTTGTCCTAGTACATTTCTACTACACATTTTCACAATAATCCTAAAACTTTTTGAAATACGTTTTGAAAATCTTATGCGGGCTTACATTAGTCTGACGAATATAGTTGAGCTTTCGCAAACTTGCCTCTAAGTGCCTCCATCAGGTGAACTAGAGGTAGGGGAAGCAAACGTTTACATGTGAACTTGAGCCCACAAGGATGGATTTGTCTAGAGCACAAACTCGCCCGGTTGCTAGATACGATCTAGCTTTCAGCGGGTTGCTATGACTAGATTCACGGTACCATCCCTGAGGGGGATATGCCTATGTGAGTGCTATGAGGGGGATATGCCTATGGCTCCACTCACATACGCATATCCCCCTCATAGCAACAAGATTCTTCATTCTTTTAGCCAAAAAAATTTCAATTAAAAATGTTAATTTGGAAAAATCTTGGATGTGTGTAGTTTTTAGAGAAGTATGATACCCAAGACATTCCGTCAGTGTCTCTTGGTGGTAAAATGAAATGCAACATTTGACAAAGTGAAACAATCGAGCATCATTTTCTAATGTTCAATCAATTTATACAAAATTGTTCTACTTATTTATTGTACATTTTGATTTAAAAGTAGTAGTACAATATAAATTAACAAATTTCTCAATATAATAGCAACCTTTGTTATAAGTTGTAATTATACTGAAGGAAAATATGTTTGCATCCGGTCATATATCTTCTTTTGTGATGAAAGTTACATTTTCTTTCATTTTTCGGCGTAAATTAAATTGATATGTACACCGAGTTCCATTAAATACAATAAAATCAGAAGAGAAAAATCACATGTAAATTAAGTGTGATAATTACATCAATTAGAGTTTGCATGTATAGTTATTTATATGTTCATGTACATAGAATGTCCACAAATGTTTTGTACATATTCTAAAGGGTATTGTACTATCTTGGTAACGTGTAATTATATATACTCAATAGGAAAATGTAGAGGATATAAAGTATTTATGAGGAGCCTAATAGTGAACTATGCCAGATATACCTTTATGAGATTCTAAGATTGGTTGACAAGGATTTATCATTCCTATCTCCTAGAAAATTCTATTAATGTAATAAAGCCATAATTCAATGAAGTAAATACAATAGAAAATTTGACCTTTTCGATTTAGAATAGCGCCCTTACTTTAATATCAAAAAAGTTGAAGGTTCTTTTATTTTGGAGTAATAGAATTTGCATGATGTTTTACTAATTTTCCAATGGTACATGTGTCTTATAGATTCCAGTGCACAAACAATTATCACAACATGTGTGTTTGATTTTTTATGCTCAAAATGCGCTAATTGAATGTAGTCTAGAAAATCATGTTCCCTGTCTTGCCATTGCTTTTAGATGATTGGCACCATCTTTTGTCTGAATGCAACTTCAGTTGACGTCGTTGGAATTATTTGCAATTGACCCTGGAGATCATGCCCCAACTTCAAGAGGCACGAAAGACCCTCTGCTGCTAACAAGAACTAATACGGTGACGGTGATACTGGATCTCCTTGATGAATACCTCGGGAGGGCTTAAACTCCTGTAAGCGCTCCCTATTCAACATAACTGCTATGAATTCAGGTTGATGTCTTACCTTGTTGGTTTGGAGGCTGTCATAGCTATTCCATGTCACTTCTTTATTTATATTATACCATTTGTTTCCTTGAGCTCCTTATTCAATTCATTATTTTGCTACAAAGCAACATGAGTTTTAGGTGCACCCCACATTCATGGAGTGCTATGGAACTTCACATTGTGTTTTATGATTGCAAGTCAAGGATTAATGATCTGCAGGTTACAAAACATCCGATAACATGTGACAGATGCATCTTGAAACTAATAAATAAATATTACACAAGTATGCATTTGGAAAATGATAAATGCAATGATGCACTTGAAGATAAAAAAATACTGGACCGGAACATGCATCCGGAAAAAACCACGTATACTCACTTTGTATTCTATTCATCGAGAATTTATAACTGTATTGTGTAGAGGTAAATGATATAATCCCAGATATAACACGAATGTTTAGTTAACATTCCACCTATTCATGCATGAAAGGTTGTAGAATGGATAAGCCCAGATATAAAACTATTGAGTATTGACATACGAATACTACACTATACTATATGATGCATGCATGATTTCTTTACAATCACCCACGACAATATGCAACAATGCTTAGTAACTCTATAAAATTAAAGATGACAGCCAGTGTAGAAGAAAACTTATTTAACATAAAGATGACAGCCATGTGGCCTCCTGCTAAAAAGATTTAACAAATCCTTTCTTGGTATGTACAACGATGGCTGTTTTCTTGAGAGCCAACTCTCCATGGCGAATCACGTATATGGACCACAAGGCCATACTCCCTCGTTCCTTGTGGATCCGACCTGATACATGGATACTGGAGCGATGGACCACTTTGCTAGGGTGATGGAGAAGCTGCATCTGAAGGAGCCCTATCAAGGCAAGGAGCAAATCTATACAGCCGACGGTATAGGTATGCGTATACTTCATGTTGGTCAAGAACTCCTTCCCACTCCTTCACATAGGCCTCTTTCTCTCAACAATGTCCTACATGTTCCTGCCATCACCAAAAATTTGTTGTCTGTTCGTAAACTGTCGTCATGATAATAATGTTCTTGTTGAGTTTCGTCCTAACATTGTTTTTGTTAAGGACATGGACACAAGAGGACATGCACATTCATGGGGTGCTATGGAACTTCACATTGTGTTTTATCATTGCAAGTCAAGGATTAATGATCTGCAGGTTACATAACATGTGAGGGATGCATCTTGAAACTAATAAATAACTTTGCATTCGGAAAAAAACCACGTATACTCACTTTGTATTCTATTCATCGAGAATTTATAACTGTATTCTGTAGAGGTAAATGATATAATCCCAGATATAACACGAATGTTTAGTTAATATTGTACCTACTCATACATGAAAGATTGTGGACTGGATAAGCCCAGATATAAAACTATTGTGTATTGACATATGATGATACGAATACTACACTATACTATGTGATCAGCATGCAGGATTTGTTTACAATCGCCCACGACAATATGCAACAATGCTTAGTAACTCTATAAAATTAAATATGTCAACTAGTGTAGAAGAAAACTTATTTAACATAACTCACCTTCGTACATACGACTATTGCTTGGGATCGGATCCATGGGAAAAATCACGGGGTCTAGTAACAATAAGCACTTACTAATTCAGGTAGTACAACAAACAGAACTGTAACACTGTAGCAGATGACGATTCAGCTCCTTGAACACATCCCCCTTTACTGAATTACCATGTTGCTGGAGAGCCAGCCACTTTGACACTGCCGCAGAGGCATTCGTACAAACAACAGACGTGCACCGTTCAAACAACCTGGCGAGGAGGCAAAATTATGGAAGATAAACCCAGAATTCATCCAAGGCGGCGAGTGTATGCGCGAAATTGACTAAACAGTTAGGATCTCTTGGATCTGTCCCTCTCTGGGCATTTTTTATATTGGTATAGATATAGATATAGATAAGCGTGTGTAGGACGCGCAGTCCGCGCGATGGGTTTTCAGATACTCGCTATCATCCAAATTAATTGATTTGGATTTGCCTAGATTCGGATATATCTAGCACTAAAATATGTCTAGGTACATCCGAATGTAGACAAATCTAAGTCAATTAATTGGGTCGGAGGGAGTATTTGTAGTCATGTTCACCAATCTAATTTGTACTCTCCAGTCCAGCTAGGCAAGACAGAACACAAGTGGAAGCATTATTCTAAAGCTAGCAACGAAGCAGTTGAAGACTAAGCTTGTCTGGTAGTGAAGTCGTACTTTTCAAATTAAAATGACACGCCATAATCAACTATTTCCTCCGATCCAAATTAATTTACTTGAGTTTGTCTAGATTCGAATGTATCTAGACATGTTTTAGTGCTAGATACATCCGAATCTAGACAAATCCAAGTCAATTAATTTGAATCAGAGGGAGTACTTTAGTCAAACTCATAATCGCTTCACAGGACCAGGACGTACGATATGGAAAATTCTGCAATGTGTTTCTAGACAAGAGAGAAGAAAGGACTCCCAGTCTTTGAACTAGTACTGTACAAGGGATGTGGGTTGCAAATTGACTCGTCGATGTGCCCATTAATTCCAGCCTGGTCGGCTAGTCAAATATAGTCTGAACGTTCACCAATCTCTTACTCCTTTTTTTTTTACGATTAACAGTGTCTAGAAGACCCCAGAAGCTGCGAGCAGATACATGTGACAGGTACAAATTGCAAGGAGGCCCTTGACATAAAGCACCATAGCTAAACTAGAAACAACAAAAAAGGGCCTCCAACTTGCAAACAGCACCCTCGGACTAAAAAGTAAAAATCAATCAAGTCCCGGAGCGCCTCCACCACCGAACTCCGGCGACCTCCAGCCGATGGCGAGGTCAAAAGGGTCTCTTGCTCGTGACGCCCATTAAACCGGAGAGGAAGCGAAGCCGCTAGCCCTCCCACACTCGGCGGGGACGAACCACTTGCCAAGTACGGGAGGTCGAGCACCAGCGCCACGCTTCAGAGAAGGGCCTCCCATGGAGGTTTGATCCCGAGGCCGCCTTTCGGCCAGAACAGGCAGCAGCAGCCTGGTAGCCCTCATGCCACCGACAGACCACTGCGAGGAAGATCTAAAGGGCGCAGCTTCCACGGTCTTCGGCTTTGTCTTCCGCATCGAGGCGCCTTCCCTTCTGTCCCTCGCCACCAAGGCAGGCCAAGAGAAGGAGAGGAAGCTTGACGCCATGCATGCCGCCAAAGAACCACCGAGCTTTATGACCGAACCGTCGCAACCACCAAAACCCTTTTGCAGCTCCTGCCATAGGAGCATAAAGAGCGGAGTGGCCGGGCGACCTCCTGACGCCGCTCGACAGCCACCAGGAGTAGCTCGGAGGTGCTCCACCGCTTCGCCACCAGCCAGAAATCGTCCAACTCCCCCCGCCACCACGGCCGGCTAGAGAAGGAACCAAATCAAGCTGGGATTTAGGGAAAGGAGCACCGCAAGCAGCTTTATTCGAAGAAGAGTTGCTCAACACCGCCGTTTTCCGACCACCAAGAATCCAAAGCGCGCCGGCGAGGAACCCTAAGCCACAGATCTGGCTGCTCAGATCGCGAGCTACTCTTCTAACTACGGGCAAAACGCCCACTCCCGGCATCTAGCCGCAACAACAACCTATCCTATCTACTCTGGCGCCTCCCCTTCGCCATTTCCGACCGGCAACGCCAGCGGAGAAATCTTGGGGGCGGCACGACACCGGTGGGGCTGCTCTCATAGAAGAGGGAGGTGAGGGGTGTACGTGGAGGTGAGGGGTGTACGTCTCTCATCTATTACTCCCTTGGCATCTCCGTTATCAGAGCACCTGCTTCATCCCTCGCCACATCCAGCGACGAAGGTGGGCTTGTATCAGAATCCGCAGCCACACGAATTAGTATGTACTCCCTCCGTTTTAAAATATAATATGTTTTAATTTTGTGAAGGTAATGTATCTAGTTCCTTTTTAGTACGTAGGTTCGGAGAGGTTCAGAGTTAATCTACACGCTAAAAATAGTTTAGATTCATTCCATCACAAAGCTAAAACATCTTATATTTAAAACCGAGGGAGTATCACCTATACCTAGCGCTAGGATTCAACTATTTTCCACACATCTTAATTGTATAGCACTAAAAGTACTATACTAGTCAACATTGTCTGCTTTATCGTGGCTAACTGTAGAAGATATTTGAGCATACTTTTATATGGACTTGAAAGCACGTCCACATCTTTGACTCCAGAACTATATGAGAGCGGAACCTTTACTTGTACACCCGGTGAACATATGTACTCTGTCCTCTCCTCATTCGCTCGTAAATTTTATTAGCGAGCGATCCATCTCAAACTAGCTAAATGAAGAAGGCATGCAATTTCCTCTTTCTAGCTATGATCATCTACTTGTTCATCTGCATGACTGCAAGGTGTGATGCAACGGATGCTCTCCTTCCAGGCCAAGTTCTGTCTGGTAACCACACCCTCCTCTCAAAGAACGGTGCCTTTCAGTTGGGTTTCAACTGCCTATCTCTTCCATGTTCAGAGTTTACATTCGGAATATGGTACGTCAATTCATCAACTTGTAAAGCTCTTCTAGTCTGGGATATTCGGGAAGATGATGAAAAATACGTCACCGTAGACCCTTGGGCCTCCTCTTTTAGCCTCTCCGATGGCTCCTTGCAACTGACCTCCCAATACCAAGATCTTGCCCAATACTCGCCCAATTATAGTACTATTATTTGGTCATCAGGTATCGGTATGCAGCGTAGATCTAATTCTCCAGTCGCACTACTTCTCGACAACGGAAATCTCGTAATAACAGACCAATTCAACAGTTCATTATTGTTCTGGCAAAGCTTTGACAACCTGGGTGATACACTGCTACCTGGAGGACGGCTTGGAGTTAATAACCCATACATGTATAGTGCTAGGAATAATAGTTTTGCTTGTGTCGGGTCGTATCTGCACAGAAATCCAAAACAACCAAAGGGGTTTACTATCTGGCACAGTTTTAATTGTTTAGTTCTGCATACAGTCCAGTATTCTGGCACTTTTCCCAGCTGGATGGATTTTCTTGAAGACGAAAACTCTTTATTCCTGTCAAACAATTCAGGTTTGTATCTCAGATTGCATTCAGACGGTACCCTTACTGCTGCTAAGCTACGGGGCTGTGGGACTGTATTGTGGTCTGCCCCAGTTTTCTGGCAAGAAAATTCAGATTCCATGCAAGACAAATCACATTCCAAGCTTGTTCTAACCACAACTGCGATAGGTGTTCTTATCCTTCTCATGCTTATTGGACTTTCCCTTTTCTTGATAAGAAGAAAATGGATGGAAAGACCTTTGATTCATAAAAATGCCCTTGTCGTCTTGTCAAAAGCACACATAAAGAAGGCAACCAAAAGTTTCTCTGAAAAACTTGGAGAAGGTGGTTTCGGTTGTGTTTTTAAGGGGACATTGCCAGGTTTTTCTCTAGTGGCAGTTAAAAAGCTAAAATGCATTGCACAAGCAGAAAAGCAATTCCGGGCAGAAGTGCAAACACTTGGCATAATTCGCCACGTCAATCTTGTCCGTTTATTTGGTTTTTGTGTGCAAGGAAGGGAAAGATTTCTGGTCTATGAGTACATTGAGAAGGGTTCTTTGAACTCTCACCTCTTCTCAAAGTGTTCGACAAAATTGACTTGGGATCTTCGGTACCATATAGCACTTGGAATTGCAAGAGGATTGGCTTATCTCCACGAGGAATGCAAGGAGTGCATTATACACTGTGACATTAAGCCGGACAACGTACTTCTTGATTCAGAGTTCTGCCCCAAGATTGCGGACTTCGGCATGGCAAAGCTTCTTGGTCGAGATTTCAGCAGGGCTTTGACAACCATGCGAGGGACCATCGGATATCTTGCACCAGAGTGGATATCAGGCCTACCCATTACACACAAGGCTGATGTTTACAGCTACGGTATGATGCTTCTTGAAATCATATCTGGTCGAAGGAATTCAGAAAAAATTAAGGAAGGAAAGTATACTTACTTTCCCATCTTTGCTGCAACCAAGATCAATGAAGGAGATGTTATATGTCTGTTGGACCCTAGGTTGGAAGGCCAAGTAGATATAGAGCAGCTGAACAGAGCTTGTCGAATTGCATGTTGGTGCATTCAAGATGCAGAGGATCATAGGCCAACGATGGGGCAAGTTGTCCACATGCTAGAGGGTGCCATGGAAGTTGAAATCCCGCCTATTCCAAGATCACTTCAAAACTATATTGGAATGGAGGATTTCTCTTACTCCGTGGATGCATATAGTTCCTTGTAAATTATGCATGTATTTTTTTTTGAATTTTTTGTATTTTGAAAGCAGGGAGGAAAAACCCAAATCTCTGCATCGATTCAGGCATACATCCATATATTATTCATTAATGGACTACCACCAGTCTGTTGTGGTTCCTTCAGATGTGCGACCAGAATATTTTCCTACTAGATGAAAAGGTGCACTTCGCACCGCCGGCTGCATTTCGCCGCTGGTTTGGTAGAATTAAATCTGTTTTTCGTCTGTGACATTGTGGTACATAATGTCTTTAGGTTTGTTAACATATGTGTCCTATGTGGATGCAGCCTGGCTGGAGGACTGGCGAGGTATCCTGGTAGGTGTGTGCGCATGAGGTTTAGTTCGTTAGATGTTAGGTGCAGCTGCGTGTCTTTAGTTTTATTTATATTGCTCTCCCCTGCTAGTCCGTCCTAGTGAATGTTTGTGCGTGGGTGTCACTTTGGTCGATTCGTACAACAAAATGCTGGAGTTGTATGCCGATTATGGATTACATTAGTTTTATTTGGTGATGTATGCTACCATCGTAGCATCATCAATAAATGTCCTCCGCCCATGTGCATTCACCCACTCAGCCATCGTCAACTCAAACATAAGCCATACTCATCAGCAGATTAATTATTAGCTTATTGAATGAGATGAATGATCATTACCTCTCCATATTTTTATGAAGATTACATACAAAATAAAGGTGCCCATTGTATTAAAGTAATTTAATCAATTAACCTTTTCATAATAAGATGTTATGGTGATCCTAGTTATAAGATGTCAATATACCGGTGAAAAACTATTTGCATTTGGTCCGTAATTTAGACCATGTTTTGTAATCATGGTTATATAATTATTTTAATTCTCAGTGTAATTAAAATAGATCCATACACTGAATTATCTTAAATATGATAAAAATAAAATTTGAAGGCCACATCAATTACTGTATAGTTATAACTATGTGTATGTTCATGCGTTTTTAGTATCCCTAAGTAGTTCGGTAGATATTTCTAAATGATAAGGTCGAGCCGTATGTTTGTAGTGATTTCTAGTGCATTATTCGATAAAACAAAATAGAAAATCCATACGTTGCTACGGTCTACTCAATACATTTATTATTGCAGATATAAGTATCTTTCCTCGTGACACATATTCATGCCCTTGTATTGCTACAGAACATTGAGGCATATTCATCAAAATATATGTTTAATTTAAGAATATATCCCCAGTAGCAAGTCTAGATGTCATCTTCGTCCATCTCCAAAAAAGAAAGGTTCTCAACTGAATATATCTTTGCAGACTTTAACTGTTCAATATTCTTACATTGTCTTATATTTATTCCTTACATTTTGGGACAGCGGGAGTAAAGAACATCACCTAGAAAACTGAATGTTTAACATTGCATAAGTTTTTCCTCCATCTTATTACCATCCAAAATATATATTAGATCAAACTTAAATATATGGAATTTCACAAAAAAACTTAAATACATGGAAAAAGTGAAGTTCATGGACATGGATCACTTGACTAACCGTACATCTTCTCTAGCCCCACCACACAAGAAGATAGGTTTATTTTTCACCTCAAATTTCTACACTCACCTCTCGCATCTACTTGTGGCCCCTCCGTTACTATGGTCCAGTGTTATGCTGCTCCACTTCACATTGATTTGGCCTTTAGCTGTAGGTTTGCAGGAAAATAATGCATCTTCTCACAGTTAGGTCACAACTGAGATGAACAGTGTGCTCACTAAACCGTATACTGGAGAAGAAGTGAAGGATGCTCTGGACTCGATTGGGGATCTTAAAGCCTCGGGTCCGGATGGCATGCCTGCCTTGTTTTATAAAAGGTTATGGGAAGTGATGGGTACAAGAATTCAAGATGAGGTGCTGGCGGTACTAAATGGAGGTGCTATGCCAGAGGGGTGGAACGTGACCACGATCGTTCTTATCCCCAAAAACAAAAATCCAGAGTGGATTTCGGAGTATAGGCTGATTAGCCTCTGCAATGTTCTTTATAAATTGATCTCCAAAGTTTTGGCAAACCGGTTGAAGGTTATACTGCCAGAGATCATCTCACCAATACAATCTGCGTTTGTCCCCGGCCGGATGATAACAGACAATGTCCTGTTGGCCTACGAGATTACCCACCTTATGCATACAAAAATGGGGGGACGCGATGGTTTGGTGGCGGTGAAGCTGGACATGAGTAAAGCCTACGACCGGGTGGAGTGGAATTTTTTGGAGCAAATGATGAGACGCATGGGTTTTGCAAATCAGTGGGTACAATTGATAATGAACTGTGTTAGAACGGTGTCTTATCGAGTGAAAATCAATGGAAGATTATTAGAGGTATTTACACCGGAGAGGGGTTTGAGGCAGGGGGACCCTTTGTCCCCATACTTATTTATCATATGTGCCGAAGCTTTCTCGATTCTACTTCAGCGTGCTGCAGCGGATGGTTCTTTGGAGGGGGTCAAGGTCTATAGCGATGCTCCGTCGATAAACCACCTATTTTTCGCAGACGACTCTCTGATCATTATGAAAGCAACAATCCATAGTGCTCGGAAACTTCAGGAAATACTAGCTTTGTATGAGGAACAGTCTGGGCAAATGATCAATAAAGATAAATCATTCGCGTTTTTCAGTAAAGGGGTAAGATTTAGAGCCAAAAGAGGAGTATTATAGCAGCTGGGCATACCGAGAGAGTCCCAAAACTAACGCAGAATCCAGTGCATCACCAGCGTACCAAGCATGTGGAGATTGATCTACACTTCGTCAGAGATCGCGTGACCACTGGCGAGGTTAAGGTGCTACACATTCCTAGTTCATCACAGTTCGCGGACATCTTGGATTATCATAGCCTCTCTTCTTGGATTTTCGGGATAGTCTCAACATTCGTCGGCTGCCCAGTTTTGACTGAGGGAGGGTGTTAGAATACATATCCTACACGAGGATACGTATGCTTGTGTATTCCTTGTATATCTGTCCATGTTGTATGCAACCGGGACTCCTTGTAATCCTCTTATATAATGGTAAACAAGGTAAATCATGGTGCTTAACAATGTTTTGCACTACATTATTCCAAGGGTGACCAACACGATGATGCCACCGGGACGACGTGACCTTGACACATGAGCTAGCAGCACAAAGATGAGGATGACGCGGGACTATATGGAATCGGATAGAGCCCATCTTGACTTCTACCGTGAAGAAGAATTCTCCTCGTGGCCTTGTCCTTAACACAGAAAAAATGATGGTAAAATTCAACAAAAATGTCATTATCACACACAAGGCGATAAACGGAGAGGAGATTCTGGCTGATATTTGGAACATGAATAATGTTGTTCAAGCAAATGGATTAATGTGCTATATTTGAATGACCAATGTGCGAAATAGACAAACCTATAGCATTAGCTACTTGAACATGATCTTTCACGCCATAGCGCTCGTGGATGTGGATACACTCAAGATCATTGGTAAAGTGATCCGTAGTCCCCGATGTCCATCAACAAGTGGGGCGTGTTGGTGGAGCTTTTGGATTTAGCGTTGTTAGAATGCTGATTGTTCGTGTTGTCGGCACGGAAGTTATGGTTGAAGCAATTGCGGCATTCGAAAGCCTCATGACCCCAGTAGCCACAAATTTGGCAGCGAGGACGCTGCTTCTTGCCACTGCGACCATTATCATCAGTCAAATGCCTGGTGTTTTGATGGTTGCCACCGCTTCCGCCGTATCCGCCATTGTACTGGTGATCATTGCCATCGTTATACGGGCTAACTTGCCCTTGCTGGTAAGGGGCGTTGCCAGCAGGGCGACCCCCGCCATACGGGGCAGGGGCATATACTCCGGGGCGTGCGTTCGGCCAAAGTTATTGAAGGAGCCGGGCCGCGACGCTAGGTTTGCCGATGACATCCACTCCGCAGCCTGGTTTTGCTACACCTGAAGAGCCTTGTACGAGAGGATGTGTGAATATAAATAAGAATATGACACTGACCGACTACCGACACTGAGAGATGTCGCGATCGCGTTGAACGTGGGACTAAGGCCGGTGATGATGTAGTCCACGAGCTCGTCATCCGAGATGGAAGCTCCAGCTGCCGCCATGCAATCAGCGAGGGACTTCATCTTGTGCATGTACTGCGTTGCGGTCATCTCCTCCTTCCGCAGCGACTGGAGTTGGCGTCGAATATGGCGAACATTGGCACGTCTCTGAGCTCCGAACATGGTGTGGATAGCGGCCCATGAGGCTGCTGCAGTCTTGCAGCCAATGAGTTGGTAGGCGATGTCAGGCTCCATGGAGCCGAGAAGTAGGCCGAGGACTCTCTGATCCGTGATCCACCAGCGGGTGTACGCCGGGTTGGGAATCTCCACAGCGGCATCCTCTTCCTCTTGCTGGAGCGTTTTCGCCGGTGCAGTCTCGGTGCCGTCAAGGTAGCCATGGAGATTGGCACCGGAGAGATTCAGAAAGGTTATCCCCTTCCAAAGCATGAAGTTTCCCGAGTCGAGACGAACTTGCGGAGGGATCCCGGTCCTGATTGGTGTGGTAGCAACAGGGGCGGAAACGATCGCGCCTAAGGAGTTGGAGAGTCGGAGAGTGGACGAGGTCATGGCGGCGGTGCGGGCATTTATGACGGTGTTTGTGCGAACATGTCAGCATTTGCCAGCAGGAAGGCAAGGAGCACGCTTTCCTAGTTGTCAGGAAGGTGGTGGTGGTCCTCAAGGATGCACACCATCCTGTTTGGCTCCTGCTTGGTGGTTCGGCTGATAGCCGTTTCTGCCTCTGTTGCCGTGGTTATCCCAGCGACCGCCGCCACGGCCGTGGCCATGGTTGTTCCTCTGTTACTTGGCGTGCACCGCGGGGCTTCTCTAGCTAGAAGCAGTCCTCCGGCCGTGATCTGGCCATTGAGAGTGAAAGATTGAAAGCTAGATCAATAAAGAAGACTGAAGAGAGGTCAAGCGGCCCTGCCGTACTATATGTATTTTACACACCCAAAGATACCAGGACGAAGAGCTAGCCAAAGTGAAGTTAATTACCTGATCACACTAATTCGATCAGATAATGGGCTAGATCGATCGGTACATGGAGGCTTTGGTAGAATTGGGTAAAGCGGACATGATTATTGCATATACCAAGCGTGTATGCATGTGTGGTCGGCCTTGGATCTAATCTAATCTAATCCTGATGAAAAAAAATATACACTCCGGTATTGTCTCCTCGCTTTCATGTGGGTTTGAGCTGTTGCAGGTGTTCCAAGAGGAGCACCGTCCACCGGCCGGGCCCTTGTCGGCTTCCTGCAGCATCTTGGTCTCTCAATGGGCTTAAGCTGACTGGGTCGTTTTCTCAACTGGCAGGTGGATGCGTTGGAATTCTTCATTGGAAGTTCAAAACTATTTCCAAATCATATGAAAATATTTCGGTTGCATTTTTGTGCCCCTAATATCAGTCAATGCCAAATTAAAGTTATTAGGACCATATTTTCATAGTATTGTTTTATGTACATTTTTTTCATATTATTAGTTTTTTGATACTTCATGTACCTATAATTATTAGTTTTTCATATTAATTAGGAAAGTTGAGTTAGAGATAAGATTAGAAAAGGTCAATTCGGAACAGTAAGGATTAGGAAAGTATAATGTCTTGGGTGTCAAGTTAGGAGGTATTATCTATGTGTCGGTCATGTAAGTTATTGTATCAAGCAAAAACAATCAATATAATCTCCTCCTAGCAATTCTCTCTACTCAATCTATGTCTACCCAAATCCTAGCAGCCACGCTGTCTGGCTATCTTCAGCACGGTAGTTATCCCGTTGTGGATCTAAGTTCAGAACAGTGGCACACAATTTGCGTCTTCTTTGAGTAGTGAGTATGTTGTTTTATGTTAGCTTTTTCACAGTAGTTGTTATACTTTACTACTATCCTATCTACATGTTTCTTCATGTACCATGTAGCTTGACTTCGATTCAGATTGGAGTGTCGAATACTGACATCGTTTGGGCAAGCTGAAGATATATTGCATATAATCCATGGACAAGATCTTCTGTTCAGCTCTTTCGGATCAGCAGACTAGGCGATGTTTTGGACAACAAATGCTCTGTTATTGACTTGCTGTCTATTTCTCCGTCATAAGAGAGCCTTTATTTAACTCTCCTCCTGTAAGTTTTTCTCTTGTTTGCATGGTCGCCCCTTCTTACAGTGTTTTTAAACGATTGTTGAATAGGACTAGGAGACAACCTCTATGTGCAAAATGTGATACCTTCATTTATAAAGTTTCATACCACACCCTATAGTGAGGATGTGTGAATAATATGAATGCGTGATAAGAAGTGAACATTTCCTCAATTATTTTATAATTTTCATCAAATGAATGGGCGTGGCAACGCGCGCCTTTATGGTCTAGTTAGTAGGATAATTTAGCTCCCTCTATCTCCCACTCATCACCATCATCCTCATCCCCATCAGCTCCCACGTTTATACCTCTCTCTGTTTATATCTTTATGTTGATCACGTCCTAGCCAGCTAGACTTAAGGTGAAAAAACACTAACAGAAAACGGCTGCAGCTAAGAACCCAAAACGGTGTCGATTGAAACTGACACGAAAAGTTCAGAGAACCACTAACTCAGCAAAGGCGCCGACTAAGTAGCATCCGCCCTGAACACATGAATACATATGCACGGGAAAAAACTAGAATCTTCGTAAACTAGAGGTCCTATTTTCGATTTATTTTTCAAAAATACCGGGCTCCAACTGAAGCAGGAGTCAAATTATCGCATCTCCGTTTGGGTCTACATAGGCACATATTTAAGATATATGTACTAACCAACTGATTTTGTCTTGATTGTTAGTGGCTTGTGATGTATTCTTATTTGCTGGTGTGCATCGCTCGATGTAGAGGCCGCGGCTCTGCTCCCCATTTTGGAAAAAAATAAATTTGCTGGTGGTCTATGATGTAATATTCTTGTAATCACTGCAAGTCACGTGCATTACGCCATTACTTAACCAAAGCTGCTACGACTGATAGAGAAAGCTCCAAAGTAAGATTAAAAGGGAGAGTTTCGGTAGGTCGGCCTGCCGTGCGTGCGTATATTTACACACCCAAAGCTGGCAGCGAAGAGCAAGCCAAACTGAAGTTAATTACCACAAGCAAAGCTGGTGGCGACCTAAACTTTTCCGGGCTGATTAGGCACATGGACTCGTGTAGGCTTCTTAGGTAGAATTAGGTCAGCACTTTCACTTTGGTAAAGGAGGCAAAAAGTGGTGCCATGCGAGAGATGATGCCCATCATCCTGATGAAAATATATGTAGGTCAACACGCCGGATTTTGTCTCTTTCTGCCTTTCTTGTACTAGTAGTGTTATGTGGCGTTAAGCTGTGTGTCTAGAGATTCGCTAATCTAATCAAGTAACTACCTAGTTCGGTTGGCCCCCTGCAATCCATTTCTTTGTCGGCATGGCTCAGGGAGCTTGGAATAAATATCTTGATTACCAACTGCATCAGCTGGACTACATTGAATTGGCAACAGAGCAGCCCCATCCTGGCTAGCAAGCCAGATCTTTTTTCCTCGGTTAGGCAAGGTACGTGTGAGTCTGATTAACCAGATTGATCCTCGATAAGTTTCAAGGTGGCCCAGTGTCACACATACGAGGCATGTTGTAGAGACCTCACCGGTTGGGTAACGATCCCCTGTGCTCTTTCAGTGTTAGTTGAATCGAAATCCTAGCCCACACAGAGTGGTGGAGCTAGAGAATACAAGACCAGGATGACTACATGTGCATAACAAAGAAAAACAAGCTTCCTAGGGGTGCACGTATGGTGGAAATTTAGAGTTTTACAAACAAAAACAATTGTACCCAGTGTCCTGTGCACCCACATGGCCACCGGGTGGAACACTTGTTTACGCGGACACTGATTAGTGGAGCGCTCCACCGCTAGAATGCTCCACGGGTGGAACGCTCTGGGAAACGAAAGTTACTGGAAAGACCTCTTAAATCGGTTTAGATTCAAATCCTCACTGCCACAGAAAAGATTCTCTCGACAGGCTTCCTCGGGTCACAAAATAAGTCAAAACAACTATCAGCGTCACTGATTACGTCATAATGTACTAGGCCTAAACCCCACTATGACCTTACCGCGTCAGATGGGTCCACAAGTATCTTTCCAACATGATAAGAGCTAAAATTACGGATGCCTTCTCGACCTGTCGGTTCGGTATCTCACATCATGAAGGGACCTCTCCCCTAGACTTTCTCTGGTCAGAAGAATTGTTCTTCAACACCTCTATAGAAGGATTGTTCTTCCCTTTTGTTATTATCCTTTTTGCAGGATCTCGTCGCAAGCCCATTACGCTGGGACATATGATATGGGAAGGTTCATCGGACCTGCTGTGAAGATGAGCGCACGGAAACGTCTGCGCGACCGAGACATCAACATATGCGGGAGATCTTATCTCAAGACCTTGCACATTTAGTAAGACCTCGTGCCTCAAGACCAAGATGAAGCCATCGAGCTCACCAGCTGGAGGTTCAACACGATCTAATCAATTGTACTGAAGGGAAAGGTCGTCTTATTCTTATTAAAGGTACTGATCAGGGGCTTGTCAGTGATGGGTGGATTTAAACATGTACCTTACATGGGCCTTAATCCACGATTCATGCCCACCCCTAGCTCTACGATCAAAAGATCTGAAGGCCTGCATCTATAAGCTCTCAATCAACCTGACCAGTGGGGCAGCGACATGGCTCTCTATAGATCCCGAATACCAGGCACCCGTACAAGGAAGATCGAAGATCAACGTGAGGTGCAAGACAAGATGAAAACTTGGCGTGACTAAAATAACTCTAAAATCCTCGACGTCTATAAGTACATGAAGACATTCACCTATAAAGGATACGTCATAATCGCCCATGTCTTTGCAATTAGTCCTAGTCATAAACCCTAGATCGATATCCTTATGAATAAAGTGCGAAAAAACACTTCCATTATAGACAAATTGTCATATTTGTCTTTACAGATCTAAACCTGATGACCCTAGCCGAATTGCTGAACAAATAAACTTTCTTCCGTAACCGAACAGGCTAAAGAATCGTTCTTTACGGTTGATTAAACAAAAAGTGAGAGAATGTTGTCTCTGCATCACGTATAGCACATGTTGTCATGATGCTTATAACAAGTTTGATGAAATGACCTTTTATAATAAACTTATATACTTATTTCATATACATTTCCATCAAAATTACTGATCAGTTATACTGATTAAAAATATAAAAGCTTTTTATAAATGTAATGGTGATCATAGTTATAATTTGTAATTATGTGAATGCAAAATACATTTACATTAGGTCTTAAATTTAGACCGCGTTATGTAATGAAAGATATGTTATAAATTTTGACTACAATTTAAATGGATATGTACGTCGAATTCCCTTAAATATGAGAAAAATTGTCAAAAGCCTCCACGAATTAATTTTGACATTTATATCAGTTAAAGTTTATATGTATAATTTTTTGTATGTCCACGTATATTTAATATCGTTAAGAATTTTGATAGATATTCTAAAGTGTATGGTCTAGAAAACACCATGTATTGATTTCTAGTATTAAATAGAAAAAACTAGAGTAGGTATGGTGTTTATGAGGAGCATATCTCGAATTAGGTTAATGGTGTTTTACCTTTTTTTAGTGTGGTCAAATGTGTTTTACATATTCCACTATGTACAATATCCATATGACATAATTTGTGTTTGATTATTTATGCCCAAACGACGCTAGTGGAAATGTTCCCGATTGAAAAATCGTGGTCTCCACCGTGTTGGAGTGGATTGGGGCAATCTTTTTCTTCGAGTGCATCTTCACTTAGCGCATTTAGAAATATCCGCGAATAGATTAATTAAGAAGAAGTTTTACAAGAGTGTAAAAAGTTCAAACACTTGCCTCTATGCCAGATGCGACATGGGCCCAGGTGGGACCCTGGTGGGAATCGGTCGGAATGTCTTCTGCGCGATATAGCAAAATAGAATGAACCGTTGGACATAAAACGAGGGCTCGGAAGAGCAAGGCGGCCTTCGAGCACTTCTTAGACTTTGGTTTAGATTACTACTTCCTTTACTTGAATTGTATTTACTTGAAAGTCCAAGACTCTGTCGACAGAGTATCTCTTAACTGTTGGTGGTTTGTGATGCATGCTTAACTCGTGGTGGCGGTGAACACAACAAGCTATACATGCATTGATTAACCAAAGCTGCCATGATCAAGTTTATTTGCACCAAAAACTGGTACCGAAGAGCTAGAATTAGGTCAGCACTTTGAACTTTAGTAACGGAGGCAAAAAGTAGGTATAATGGCCGTGCATGTGTGGTGCCATGCCCCTATTCCCATGCTGGTCGGTCTGAGATTCAATCCCGATGAATATATATATACATATATAGAGGCCGGATTTTTTTTATCTTTCTCCCTTTCTTGTACCCCGGAGCAATTAACTTGAAAGCCCAGATCCCTCCAAGATTAAATCACCCTGGAAGCCATTGGTTAATTAGTGTAGGTGATGCTGGATGTTGGGTCCAGGTAAAGCGAAGGAGAATCTCATCTGGATTAATAGTTAATAACTACAATGCATCTTCCAATTTACAGACTGATAGTTGGTGGTGGTGCTACACAAGCTAGTAGATAGATACTAGTATCAGCGAGTGTTAGCTTTGCGACAAGTAAATAACGAAGAACGAAAATAAAATCACAGCAAGGGGGACACAGATTTAACGTGGAAAACCCTCTCCAACAAAGAGAGGGAAAAAACCATAAGCGCCAGCCAGCGAAACTTCACTATAACGGAGAGTGTTTACACAACGCCGGGGATTTCACCGATGCAACTTATCCTAGCCGGCGGCTTACAAGAGATATATATAGCGGTGGTAACCTAGGTCATCAACGATCGGCCCAAGCCTCCGGCGACGGGACTCGCTCCGCTTCGTCAGAAGTTGGCCTTTATTTTGTAGAATTTGGATCAACATACAACAGCGAGGAAGGGGAGAATCCCATCTAGATCGTGCAGTGCAGCTCCTCATGGATAGAAAGATATTGGCTAGGCATAAGAGTTTTCTGAATCTGACGGTGTAACTGTCCGCCATGCCGCTCTCGGCTTCCTCCAGCATCTGGGTCATCTTCGAACGATGACAGGATCGATTAGAACCATAATGTCCCCTGATTAGCTACGACTGATCTTCTCGATCTGCAGCAGGCAGCTGGTAACTGACAAGGCTAGATCCAGACGACGGTGCCAACAATGGGACAAATAAACAGGCCTGAGAGGTTAATTAGGGGAGCCGTCTCTGTCAGCACGGCACAAAAATTGTTAATTCCCAGGCTGCATCAGCCGGACGGCTTTGAATTGGCAACGGCTGATTTTTCCAGGGCAACTCCGTAGTAGATCTTTTCCTTGCCGGCTTTGTATCTGTGTTTAAAATCGACCGTTGCTAGCCTACATATTTTCGCCAGTTAGGTACAGCTGAACCCAGACGTTTTGTGTCACTTTAAGTGCAGTTAGTGAGTGTGTAGATGATGCATAATTGCATGTTCCAATGATACGTGGCATGTGGATTCTATTTGCATCAACATCTGCTTTCAGGTAAAGCAGCTGGGCCTGGCTTTTGTGGTGCCCTTTAGCCTAAGCAACGGTTCAACTTGGAAAGCAACACCATCATTAATTGTACTACTCACACTCTGCTGAATTATTTGTCTTATTTTCTAGATATATATGTGTAAACCGAGGCTTGCTTCGGTGTCCCCCTTGAGGGAAACATTGAGGGGAAAACCCGCAGACATGTGGGGCCTAGTCCACATCAGCAAATTTGTCCTGACAGGTGGGCCCCCTAGTCAGAATCGCTGTCAATTTGTTGTCAATTTCATTTTAGTGCACATTGCAAAAAAATTGCACTGGAGTGGTGGTTTTATGCGATTGAACGTAACATGGTGGTTTTTCGAAAATTTTGCACAAAAGTGGTGGTTTTATGCTAACAACTCTATTTCTAAAGGGTATGGTCTAGAAAATATATTTGTAGTGATTTCTTTTAGATGATTAGGTATATACGGTGTTTACGAGTAGTTTATCACTGAAATGTCTGTGCATAGAAATAATTAATCGACACATATGCCTTTTTTTTTTCGTAAACGGAGTTAATGGAATGCCATCGATAAGAGAAAATATGCTTCATGGCTAGATTGGAAGGTTTGGAGAATTGGCACCTTCTTTTAATTCGAGCGTAACTTCGGTCATCGTACTTAGAGTTATCTTCAAATGTCTTGGGACTCAGTAGATCAAGCCCAAACTTTCTAGACGAATAATGTCTTATGGGTTTATTACGATTGTATCACACTAGTGAAAACGAGGCCTTTGGTTGAGCCTGGAAATGGGCTTTAATACCGGTTCTTCTACGAACCGGTGTTAAAGAGGGCCCCCCCTTTAACACCGGTTCGTGGCACGAACCGGTGTTAAAGGCCTACCGCATGTTGGCATAGTTTCTTTAACCCCGGTTCGTGGCTTGAACCGGTGTTAAAGGGGGGGGCTATATAAGACACCGCATCCCACACCCCACTCTTCCATTTTTTCACTATCTCATTTTGGAGCCTAGCAAGAGGGTGTGAAGTGTGCTAGTTTGTGTTTTTTTCGTATGCACAAGAGGTGTTCCGTGAAATGCCCGAGAGCTCAAAATAAGTTTTCTCGTTGCTCTTTCCTTCTCGTTCGAGGTCGGCAACTATCCTTTCATGTGTCATTGATGTACTATATATATAAATGGTCATCTCCCTATTTTTTTTGATATATACTATATATTAATGCAGATGAACCGGCAATGGATGTACGGTGACCGCCGCACTTCCGAGTACATTACGGGCCTCCAAAATTTCATCGTTGTGGCTAATGCAAACCGTGGTCACAATGATTTTATGTGCTGTCCGTGTGTTCACTGTCAGAACAAGAAAGACTACTCAAATACCAGAACCATTCACGCCCACCTGCTTCGATCCGGTTTCATGCCCGGCTATAATTGTTGGACCAAGCACGGAGAAAAAGGGATTGTGATGGAAGACAACGAAGAAGAAGAGGATGATGACAACTATCATAATATGTATCCTGAATATGATGATACTGCAACGGGGGTAGATAATGAAGATCAAGAGGCAGCAGATGGGCCCGTTGATGACGATCTTGATAGGGCCATTACTGATGCAAAGGAAGAATGTGAAACTGAAAAGGAGAAGGAGAAGCTGGAGTAGATGTTAAAGGATCACAAAACATTATTGTACCCAACTTGCGAAGGTGGCCACAAAAATCTAGGTACCACACTGGATTTGCTGCAATGGAAGGCAGAGAACGGTGTGACTGACAGCGCATTTTCAAAGTTGTTGGTAAAAATAAAGAATCTTCTTCCAAGAAATAATGAGTTGCCCGACAAAGACGTACCAAGCAAAGAAGGTTGTCTGCCCTCTAGGATTAGACGTGCATAAGATACATGCCTGCATTAATGATTGCATCCTCTACCGCGGTGAGAAGTACGAGAATTTGGATGCATGCCCGGTATGCACCGCCTATGACATAAGATCAGACGAGACGATCCTGGCGATGTTGAGGGCGAGGCCCCTAGGAAGAAGGTTCCTGCCAAGGTTATGTGGTATGCTCCTATAATACCACGGTTAAAACGTCTCTTCAGAAATAAAGAGCATGCCAAGTTGTTGCGATGGCACATGGAAGACCGTAAGAAAGACGCGATGTTAAGATACCCCGCTGATGGGTCACAGTGGAGAAAAGTCGAGCGAGAGTACCCGGACTTCGCACGTGACACAAGGAACTTAAGGTTTGGTCTAAGTACAGATGGCATGAATCCTTTTGGTGAGCAGAGCTACAGTCACAGCACCTGGCCTGTGACTCTATGTATCTATAACCTTCCTCCTTAGTTGTGTATGAAGAGGAAGTTCATTATGATGCCAGTGCTCATCCAATGCCCGAGGCAACCCGGCAGCGACATTGATGTGTACCTAAGGCCATTAGTTGAAGAACTTTTACAGCTGTGGGCCAAACCATATGTACGTATGTGGGATGAGCACAAAGGGGAGCCATTTGACCTACGAGCATTGCTTTTCGTAACCATCAATGATTGGCCTGCTCTTAGTAACATTTCAGGGCAGACAAACAAGGGATACAATGCATGCACACACTGTTTAGATGAGACTGAAAGTGTATATTTGGATAAATGTAAGAAGGTTGTGTACCTAGGGTATCGTCGATTTCTTCCGAACGCATCCGAAGAAAGAAAGGCAAGCATTTCAAAGCGTCTGGCGAGAACCCCGGAGGAAGCCTGTCCTCCGTCGGTGAGGAGGTATTTGGTATGGTCAAGGACCTAGAAGTAATCTTTGGAAAAGGTCCTGGCGTCTATCTGTTCGAATGACGATGCGGACACGCGCCCATGTGGAAGAAGCAATCTATATTTTGGGACCTACCCTATTGGAAAGTCTTAGAGGTCCGCTCTTCAATCGACGTGATGCACGTGACGAAGAATGTTTGCGTGAACCTGCTAGGCTTCCTAGGAGTGTATGGGAAGACAAAAGATACACCAGAAGCACGACAGGACCAGCAATGTCTGAAAGACCCTGAAGAGCCTATGCATCCTGAGAACGAGAAGGGTAAACGATGCCACTTAACTCCTGCCACGCTCTTACTAAAGCGAGAAGGAAATCTTTTTGAATGCCCGAAAGCGATATCAAGGCCCCGTCGCTTCTCGTCGAATATAAAGGGAATAATAAATATGGCAGAGAAAAAATTCCAAAACCTGAAGTCTCATGACTGCCACGTGATTATGACACAATTGCTTCCGATTGCATTGACGGGGCTTCTACCTGAAAATGTTCGAGTACCCATTGTGAAGCTATGTGCATTCCTCAATGCAATATCTCAGAAGGTAATCGATCCAGAAAGCCTACCGGGGTTACAGACAGATGTGTCCCAATGTCTTGTCAGCTTTGAGTTGGTGTTCCCACCATCCTTCTTCAATATTATGACGCATCTCCTGGTTCACCTAGTAGAAGAGATTGCCATTCTCGGTCCTGTATTTCTACACAATATGTTCCCCTTTGAGAGGTACATGGGAGTCTTAAAGAAATATGTTCATAATCGTGCTAGGCCAGAAGGAAGCATCTCCAAGGGCTATGTAACAGAGGAGGTCATTGAGTTCTGTGTTGATTTTATTCCTGACCTTAAGGCGATTGGTGTTCCAGAATCACGACATGAGGGGAGACTGCGTGGAAAAGACACCCTAGGATGTAAAGCAATGATATGTAGGGACGTGCATTCTCTCAATCAAGCACACTACACGGTTTTACAAAGATCTATCTTGGTTTCCCCGTATATCAATGAACACAAGAATTTAATACGCCTCAAACACCCGGGGCAGTCTGATGAATGGATTATAAGTGAACACATGGCGAGTTTTGGCGGCTGGCTGCAAAGACTTCTCACGAATAACACCATTGTTGGGGATCAGCTGTACTTGTTGGCCAGGACACCATCTTCGACTGTATGTACTTTCCAAGGGTACGAGATAAATGGGAATACATTTTACACGATAGGCCAAGATAAAAAGAGCACCAACCAAAATAGTGGTGTCCGCTTCGATGCAGCAGAAGACAATGGGAAAAAGACCACGTATTATGGGTTCATAGAGGAGATACGGGAACTTGACTATGGACCTAATTTTAAGGTCCCCTTGTTTCGATGCAAATGGGTCAAGCTAACAGGAGGGGGGGTTGAGGTAGACAAGAAGTACGGAGTGACAATGGTGGATCTCAACAATCTTATGAAGGTAGACAAGAACTTAGACGAACCATTTGTCTTAGCAAATGATGTGGCTCAGGTTTTCTATGTGAAGGACATGTCTACCAAACCGAAAAAAGAAAAAATAAGCAAACAGATACATCACACGATGAGCCAAAGCGCCACATAGTTCTTTCAGGGAAAAGAAACATCGTGGAAGTGGAGGACAAGACAGACATGTCAGAAGATTATAATAAGTTTGATGAAATTCCGCCCTTCAGAGTGAAGACTGACCCAACCATCCTGTTAAACGGTGTTGATACTCCATGGTTACGGCCGACGCGATCATAAGATTGACTATATGTATTAATTGAGCCATTTTTGGCACACATATGTATCTCAACATGAAAATCAATGTCATATTTCTTCTGTTAACAGTATATGTATTAAATGAGCCATTTTATTCCTTCTATTTCTTCCCTCCATTTTTCTTCCCGCCATTTTTCCCGTCATTTTTCTTCCCGCCATTTTTTCCCGCCATTTTTCTTTAAGACTCAGGAAGAGGGTTCCTGCCAAGGTGATGGGGGGGCCTTATCTAGGGGAGGCTTATCTAGGAGGGCCTTATCTGGGGGTGGCTAACCTTTAGTACCGGTTGGTGGGTGCAACCGGGACTAAAGGTGGTTTTTGTGTCATCTAACAAAACTGTCGGTGGGATAAGGACGCGTGGGTAACCTTTAGTACGGGTGGGGGCTCAAACCGGGACTAAAGCTGTCGGTACGATAAGGACGCGTGGGTGGACTACACTGCTCGATGTAGCGCCACGGCATACATCGGAGGAAGAAGACAAAGTAGAAGCGGCGCCGTGCCTATAAAAGGAGCATCGATACGCCATGGCAAGCAACTCAACAAGCCAACATGGATGGAGAGTTTCATCCCCATGGATGGAGGAAAGGGTTGGGAAATCTCCCGTGGTGGAACTTCTCGAAGATGCCCTTGGTGCACACGCCCTATGGCATCTTCGAAAGTTCCGCCTCGGAAAATATTTTCCTGCTAGCCCATGAAAGACTACATCTCCGCCTCCCTGGGGTTAGAGGTATGGTGGAAGCCATAGGATAGAGTGGAGAGAGGCGGCAGATATGAGTGTAGATGTGCTATGGCAACGACCAAGCTAACATGGATGGAGAGTTTCATCCCCATGGATGGAGGAAAGGATTTGGAAATCTCCCGTGGCGGAATGTCTCGAAGATGCCCTTGGTGCACATGCCCTATGGCATCTTTGGAAGTTCCGCCTCGGAAAATATTTTCCTGCTAGCCCATGAAAGACTCCATCTCCGCCTCCCTGGGGTTAGAGGTATGGTGAAAGCCATGGGATAGAGTGGAGAGAGGCGGGATATAAGTCTAGATGTGCTATGGCAGACCAAGCCTAAACCCTAAACCCTAAACCTAAAAAGGGCTACCCTCGGAGAAAGCTACAAGGGTAGAAGATCCGAGGCCCCGGTCTAGGGTTTCACCGAGGAAGACCACCGAGCAAGACCATTTTTCCGCCATTTTTCTTCCCGCCATTTTTTCCTTGATTCTTCCCGCCATTCTTCCCTCCGATTCTTCCCGCCAGTTCTTCACTATATATATATGTAGGGTTGGCCTCCATTGTCATTGCACATCTCTAGACTCATATCTGCAACCTCATCACTCTTTCCCATGGCTTCCACCATAGCACTAACCCCCAGGGAGGCGGAGGCGCTTTGCGCCTCGAACTACCCCTGTGTCCCGTCGGCTGGATCGTGTCCCGGGCGTGCAGTTCCTCCTGTCCCTCTAGGTGTGGCACGCCGGATGGCCATCACGAACCACTACTACTTCGAGCTCACGACAGAGCAGCGGAGGAATCCCAGATGGCATCCCGACTATTTCCCTACTTGGGAAGCCTTCTTCGTGGATCGGCGTGAGAGGGCGCTCGCCAGGCACGAGGAGGACGGCCCACCTCCTCCGAACTTCAACGAGGCCGGCCGTCGGCTATGGTGGCGCGGCCGGACTCTCCAGAGCGTCATGGCCTATGACACCGCCGCCGACTCTAACCCTCGTCTGCGCTACCCTCAAGTCCAGCCCACGCGTACTCAGCCTTCAAGGTTCAGTTACGGCGACCCCGACGACGACAGCGATGACGGCGGCGGCAAGTATGACGACTACAGTGGCGAGTATTACAGGTGTAGGCAGGAGCATGACTGAATCACTACAACATTCCGAAACAAGTTCGGCCGATTGTTACTTAATCTGGCCATGTATCTTAATTTTCATTTCTTTTATGTATCTTAATTTTCAGTCATGCTTTATGTAACTTACTATTAGTTGCATTCTGTATTTTAATTCCAGTTCTATCTCCTTCACAAAATGACCTATCTCATTCGAGGTTGCTTGGCTTTCGGGTCAAATGACCAATGTTATGGCTAGAATCAAGGCATAGTTTGTGATAATATGGCCATATTGTGCATACATGTACATCATGGCATGGCAAACAATGTTGCAAGAGGTAGTTTTCCTTTTTATCGCACGAAAAAGGCATTTTCCATTTTCCGACCATAAAAAACGGACGGTTTTGTGAAGCAACCACCAAATGGCTAATTCAAAAAACCACCACCACATTTTACAAAAATACTAGACCACCTTATATGGACAATGTACCAACAGGGGGATCTGAAACCTTTACTTCCACATCTGGTGAAAAAGACAAATACCTGCCGAATCGGTAGGAAGTGGGTCAGATATGAACTACAGGTACATGATACGATGCTCATGATTTTTTACAAAAATCATTTTTAGGTTCACAATATGCTATTTTATCAAAAATCCAATACAAGTTGAGCGAGGCTTTGTCAGATTCAAGTGTATACAAAAGATGCGGCATTTAAATATCCAATCAATTCAAAAATGTTAATACAAAATAAAATATGATTTTCTCTAATAAAATAGGGTTAGATTCCTTTTTAGATGCTTAATATTTCTTATGTTCAAAGTTTTAGGATTTGATAATTTATTTTTGTTTGAATTGAATAATCAAAATTTATATGTAAGTGTTTTAATCATTTTGAAAATTTTCATCTAAAGTAAATATAAAATGTTTTTACATGAATGGATAGATATTATTTTTCTGAAAATTATGATATATTATTCATATTTTTCTGAGTTGAAATGAATAAGATATGAATTTTCTAAATTCATATCCTATTTTTTGAATTATAAATGCCCCCACCCCTTTAATGCATGAAATAAATGCCCCCCTTTAACACCGGTTCCAGCCGACCGGTGTTAAAGGGGGGGCGCATTTATTTCGTTTCGCGCGCGCACACCCCCCCCTTTAACACCGGTTCGTGGCTGGAACCGGTGTTAAAGGGGGGGGTGCGGGCGCGAAACGAATTCCCCCCCTTTAACACCGGTTCGTGGCTGGAACCAGTGTTAAAGGGGGGGGGTTATAACGTGCGCGCCACCACCCCTTCCTTCTTCCCCCAGCCAGACCGATTCTTCCCCCAGCCCTACTCGTCCGCGTCGCCACCCGCAGTCATCCGCCGCCCCCGTCTTGCCGGAATACGCCGCGCCGCCAGCCAGATCGATCCTAGGCCGAGCTCGACTCCACCGCTCCTCCCCAGCCGACCTCCACAAGGTGAGCCTCCCGTCCCTCTCCCTATCAGCTTCGATCGGTTGGATTCAGGAGGGTGCATATACTACGGGTGAATGGGCTGAGGGCGGGCTGAGAGCCACCCGTCCCTCTCCCGTACCGATGCCAGCCGAGGGGCCGCACTTCACACTGAGGTCGGCAGGCGGATGGGCTCGAGGGCGTGTGGGAGGCGCATTGTCGTGCTTTGGTGAGGCGGAGGTCGGCGACGTAATGCGATCTGATGCAACGCAATCGAATATAGTGTATCTTTCTAATTCGATTTTGTTTACACAAGATTATTTTGTAAGCTGGGCGAGGTCGAGCAGGCGGAATCACGAGGATTTTGTTTACACGACGGCACGGCGTTACGGGCTTGCGAGAAGAGCGCAGCGGCACAGAGTGGCGTGGAAGGGCTTGTCGAGGAGGTGGAGATGGCCGAAGAAGGGGATGGCCCTCGGGCTCGGCGGGACCCTTATTATTATGTTCTTCTTCTTGCTGGCGACGACGAGGAAGTGGAAGAGAAGGGAGGAGAGGGATTAGTAGTGATTTAGTTAGGGATTTTAGTGTGATTTTGTTAGTTAATTAGTGTGATTTTGTTAGTTAATTAGTGTGATTTTGTTAGTTAATTAGGGATTTAGTAGTGATTTAGTTAGGGAGTTTAGTTAGGGATTTTAGTTAATTAGGGATTTTAGTTAATTAGGGATTTTAGTAGTGATTTAGTTAGGGATTTTAGTTAGGGATTTTAGTAGTGATTTAGTTAGTGATTTTAGTAGTGATTTAGTTAGGGATTTTAGTTAGGGATTTTAGTAGTGATTTAGTTAGTGATTTAGTTAGGGATTTTAGTAGTGATTTAGTTAGGGATTTTAGTTAGTTTATTATTAGGGCTTAGGGTTTTATTAGGGATTGGGGTTTATTAGGGATTAGGTTTAGTTAGAATACTTAGTTAATGAGGTTTAGTTTAGTTAGTGATAGGTTTAGGGTTATTGTTACTAGGGCAATATATACTTAGTGATTTAGTTACTGTTTATGTTTTATGATTGTTTATTGCTATTATTTAGTTATGTCGCGTCCATCTCGTCCGAGCCTACTGGACTCCGTCGGGGATGTCCGAGTCCTGGGCTCACTTGGTTGGCACTGGAGGTGCTACTGTCGGGACTCGTACCTTGGTGAGGAATCGGGTATCATCGTCGACTGAGCTTCTTTGGTAGCGTCCACGAGGTCCGTGAGCGTGCAGAGGGAGCCAACCCCGAGGAGGTGGTACGTCAGATCGTGGAGGAGGACGAGCATGTACGGCGATACATGTATCTTTTAGAGACTAGGTTCTCCAATATCTGGCAGGTTCACGGATCTCACCCAAGCTATTCTCCGGTGATGGTTCCTCTTCTGTGGCTGCAAAGCCGCAAAGACAGAATCGCGGCAGCCGCTTCGCTAGTTTATCTTAATAATGTACTTTATCTTATACTTTATCCTATAATGCACCGAGATATTCTCCGTGATGTATTAATAATGTACTTTATATTATACTTTATCCTATAATGCACCCGAGCTATTCTCCTGATGTATTAATAATGTACTTTATCTTATACTTTATCCTATAATGCACCGAGCTATTCTCCGTGATGTATTAATAATGTACTTTATCTTATATTATTGTACTTTATCTTAATCACTAAGTACTGTATCCGAGTTGTCGCGTATGAATCCAAGTCCACTTGAATGTTTACTCTCTTACTCTAGATAATATTATTATTTTAGAAACTATGGATCCACTTAGTAGAAACCTTGAGGAAGAAGAAATAATGGAGAACATTATCGATGAGGACACCTCACAATATCTAGACTTGGAGGGATATGATGACAACTCAAGTAGTCATGGAGAAGATGAAGACTCCGGTGAACGCAATTTAGTGATTACAAAGTCCGGCGAGGTATATGCATTGATTAAGCCTCTGCTGACTTCCACCAACAATCTTCTTCTACATGTATTAATTAACGCTTCTTTCTTCTTTTAGCCCTCTGGATCGATCAGCCAGCAACCATCTTCTTCTACGAAAAAGAGCAAGCGAGGCGCGAGCCATCGGTTGAAAGATCGTGCAAAGTTCACGATCGAAGTAGTCCGTGTTGATGGCAGGCCGATGGAGCCCAAGAACGCCTTGGCATAAATTTGTACATCAGGCTGGAGTTGTTGTTAGGGACCAAATCCCAATCATAATTGAATATTGGAATAAGCCAAAGAATGGCGACGGTACCTTTGTCGATGAAAGATCCAAAGAAACGCTTTGGAATTCGCTGTTGGTAAATTTCACCCTTCCGCTAGAGGAGGATGAAAACAAACCGATTATAAAGGAAAAGGTCAAAGAGTGGACTCTAAAGAAGATGGTTGACGCTTCCAAGAATCGAAGACAAAATTGAACAAATTTGTCAAAGCTCGCAAGACTCCAGATTTCAAAGACGCATATTATGCGAAGATAAGACCTCACTGGCGCGAATTTGTGGCATACAAGGAAAGTGCTATAGCTACAAAGAGGTCAGAAACCAATACGCTAAATGCTCAGAAGAAGGAATATCACCAGAGGACAGGGTCAGGTGGCTACATATCTCAGAGGCCTAAGTGGGAGGAAGCTGAGAAGGCCTCACTGACAGAGGGATCACACCCCAGACACATGGGTGGGACCTACGTGCAAAGACTTGGTTCTACGGAATCGGGGCAAGGTTGGACCCAGAAACAGGATTGTGTATCTTCCCAACCCGCCTCCTTGCCAAATCCGTTACTGAACTCATCACAGCATACGAGGAAACAGCCGCCAGGACCTTCCATCCCGACAGAGAGAATGACCAGCTCACACGCACCATCGGTAAAAAAGAACACCCTGGACATGCACGAGGCACAGGGGGTATGACGTGGAAGGATGGGTTTGCCGAGTGGAGCGACTCTTACAGATGGCACGACAGAAAAGAAAAAGAGCGTACAAAGCGGATGACATAGATAGAACATGCACTTGTGGCGCTGAAGGCGCAAGTGAATGCACAACAGAGCCATCAAGCTACCGGCCCATCTCAGCGGCACGAAGAGCCTGCATTGGAAGCTGCCGACGGCCCAGACTCTGCGCGAAAAAGCAGCGTGGCTTCCACGGAGAACGTGCAGCCCACGCTTGAAATGGCAGGTCCTCGATACCCCGTGGATGAGATCACGGAGAGCGAATACGCTGAGCTGCATGTGAGATTAATGGGCTTATCCATTAAGGTGGATGTCGGCTATGCCTTACCTCCTGTAGCTGGTGGAACTTACCACTGCCGACCGATTCCAGATGGCTATGCTATTGTCGGGGTGGATGAGGTTGTGAAGGAATATGAGGAAGAACAGCTTGACCATGCTACAGGTGAAGGGGAAACTCAACTCAAATTTGCAGTGAAAACAACCATTCTTTGGAAGAAGGAACACATCGTGTTTCCAAATTGGAGGCCACTGGCACCCCCTCCGTCTCCGCAGCGTCAGCAGTCTGAGCCGCTTCAGCCATCTCCTGCGCGGCAGCCATCTCCGGCGCTTCAGCCATCTCCTGCACGGCAGCCATCTCCGGCGCTTCAGCCATCTCCTCAGCGTAAGCGAAAGAGCACTGCCATGAAGAGCATCACTAGCACTGCCACAAAGAGTTCAAAAAACTACGTCCCGCAGCCTTCCGCCAAGCCATTGCGGTTTTATCGTGGAATCGCGGCGAGGAGACCAATAGGATCTCGGAAGAAGAGGTCAAGAAATTCTTTGCACCTAGACGGGCGCCAAAGGAGAAAATAGATCCGGCGGTGGTGGAGAAGTTTTACAAAAATCTTTTGAAACCTGAAACCCCACTTGTGCGGACTGAGCCAGATTTTGAAGGCGGATGCAAAGGCGCCGTGGGAGACTGAAAGTAGCAGTCGTGCGGCACCCCAGAAAACAGTTCCCATGCTCGGAGAGCAGGAAAACCAATCATGCGCCCCGCTCCAAGTGTTCGACACATGGGACGCTCCTCCCGTAAATGATTACGAGGTAGAGCTACAAAGAAAGGCCAATGAGATGGGGATGACTTAAATTGCATACTTGAACATCATGGGAGACAACTTGCCCAAATGCGATGCCAACCCCATACAGCCATGGAAGTATGGGAAGAATCTCGTCAAGAAAGAGGAGCTCAAGAATCTACCAACAAAGATGCGAAGATTGCACAAGTGGTACCTTGATTTCTGCAAGACGAGAAAGGAAGAATGGATCACAGCGCATATAAGAGATCAGATTTTCTTGTGCGGAGACGACGAGATCGCCTTCAACATTCAAGACTTGCATTTTCTATTCAATCAGAAGGAACTCGACAAAGCTGCCATCAGCCTTTATTGTGTGTAGGTACTATTTCTGTATTTTCTATGTCATCTCATTCACTTCATTAATTGCATGTATATATATATGCTCACCATATATGTATATACTATTATGCAGGAAAAAGGTTATGGAATGCATGAAAGGAGGACCTTTTGACATTGGGTTCGTTGACCCAAATAGAGTTCATAAAGAAGTGGTAAGAACCAAACCCGGGCAAACAGAAGATTTATTGCTAAGGTCTTTACTGAGACAACAAACCAAAAGGGAAATACTATTGCCTTACAACTTCTCGTGAGTACTGTTACCCTCTCTTGTACACATTCTGTTTGACTTACTCGATGTTAAGTGTAACTGATGATGAGTTATGCGTCGTAGGTTCCACTTTATTACGCTAGTCATTCAACTGACTTAGGAAAAGTCCTTGTCATGGACTCGTTACAAAAAAAAAGCGATGGGCAGACTTTAGAGATGCTCCGGTAATTTCAATCATATTATCGCACTAGATCGGCAACTTTCGTGACAACAAGTAATTAATTACTCCTTTATCCATTTTCTTTGCCGGACAGGGTTTGGAAAAGGTTCACGGGCAGGGCCGTGGGTGAATGGTCAGAAGAACTAAAATTTGTAGACCAAAATGTAAGTAATACTAGCTAGCTAGGTCTGCGTATCTCTTTGATTCTGCTTCCAATTCCATTATATCATGCTTTATTGATTATTATTTTGATTGAACTCTCTATTCTCGTAAAGTGCGCGCATCAGGGACACGGCAATAACTTATGTGGGTACTATGTTTGCGAGTTCATTCGCAACACGATATGTGCGACGGGCCAAGCCGCACTAGAACAACTTAGAGTAAGTAAACAAAGTACACAACATTATTTTATTACCATAAATTGTGTTGAGTTTTATTCTTATATATATATTGACCCCATTCTTCATATATATTCAGATCGAACGGATGCGGGACCAACTCCTACCATTTGACCGCATACGAGCCATTCAAGAGGAATTGGCGGGGTTCATACTTGATGAGGTCGTCACGCCTGGCGGAGAACTCTTTAGATATCCACCAAAATGAACGTTGTATATATGCTTGAACGTGTTTGTCTTGTAGTTGATGCTTCAACGTTTACGGAGAATACCACACAATGACGATGTTGTGTATAATAATAGTTGCTTAATTATTCATGTACTCGTATGTACCGATGACGATATATGTGTATACCGCTCCCGATCGATTCCCCCCCTCCCCGTCCCCGCCGCGCCGCAGAAATCGCCGAGCGGGGCAGGCGAACTCTGCCATGAGATTTATGCCATTTTCCTGCCGCGGCAGAGATTTATCTCCTTTTCCTGCCGCGGCACAGAACCTTTAACACCGGTTCGTGTTACGAACCGGTGTTAAAGGGGGGCCCCTGAGCCCTGCGGCAGCCCCACGTGCGCCACCCTTTAACACCGGTTCGTATAAGAACTAGTGTTAAAGGGGGGGGCCCTCTAATACCGAACCCTCAACAGCGGTTCTACAACCGCTGTTAGAGGGTCCTCCAAACCGGTGTTAGAGGGGGGTTGTGCACTAGTGTCACCAATTCACTCAGAAATTGAGATTGTGCCACTATGAATCAGTCTATTGGACAAATGCCACCCGTCGACGTGAATTCATTACATCTGTACCCCTGGACAGATCTGACAGCGGATACCATTATGTTAGGCTTACTTGCCATCTATTTGACTCGTTTTCTTACATGTGGACTTTCCCTTTACCCCGTCAGCAGTGATGAAAACAAATAGATATATTATCTTCTGACATGTGGGACCCAACACACAACCCGCTAGCTAGCAGAGACAAAAACAATTAGATTCATGTTCATTCTAAAATGCGGGACTCATCAATTAGTCTCGTCAGCAGCTGGGAAATGACGGTTAACAAACTTTATTCCGAGGCCTCCCAAGCCCCGACGCGTCCGCTCTGGGCATGTCAAATGGCTGCACAGGTGTGACCGTTGCGTTATGATGATTTCACACTAGGGCTCGAAATAAAACTCGAAACTTGCAAGATAAATGAGTAACTCGTGACTCGGCTTGAATTCGGTGTCCAATTACCTGAGCCGAGTTTTGGTTTTGCGCTCATTTGTACAACCCTCGTTTAGCTTGTTAAACTTGTACAAATACAAAGGTTGAAACTTTAGGCATTTCGATTTGGATTTTCAGTAAGTCACCCTAAAGACATAAAAAGATTAGGAAGACTAACAGGAATCTGGCTTGATGATAGATTCATAGATAAGTGACAAATTACTAATGTTTGTTTTCACCTAAAATGGTGTAGAGATAATATATTTATCATTTATCTTGTCTCTGTGGAAATATGGAATGACTATAATTGTTTTAGTACTAAATTAGTAGAAGAACTGCTATATTTTCTGACATGTCCTTACGTTCACATCTTATAACGAGTTAAACAAGCTACTCGCGAGCTTACTGAGTCGAGCCGAGTTTCAAATCCGAGCTCGTTATGTTATCAAGCAAAGCCGAGCTAACTCGTTGTTTTAACGAGCTTGAACGAATTGAACCGAGCTCGCTTGGCTCGGCTCGAGTTCCATCCCTATTTCGCACCACGATGGAATTGATCCTGCCGACTTGCTACCATGCGTCTATTTACATAGAAACATAATTTAGATCCAATTGATCTGGCCATTGAGAGCGAAAGCTTGAAAGCTAGATTTAAAACGAAGAACATGAAGAGTGGTCAAGCAGCCCTGCCGTACTATATGTATTTTATACACACCCAAAGCTACTAGCGAAGAGTTTTTTTTAGAAAGGAGCATATATTAATATCAAAAGATACCAATTACACCCATCCGCTGCAACAATGCATTGCCCTAGCGGTCATACAGATGCACACATCCAAAAAAAAAAAGAATTACAAAAAATAAAAGTCCTGCTACAGTGACCCATTCATTGGAATAGCAGTACTACCACCACCGAGACGGCAGCAGAAGTCCAGCTTCTCCAAAAATGACGCATCTAAAAAGGGAACAATATACAAATACCATCATCATCCAATCAAAGATCTTAGATTTTCATCCTGAAGAAAGTCCACACTCTCAAAACAATGCCTTCAACAAGGCCATTGATAGGCACAACCAATTAAGGTCAGACCCTGAGTTTTCACCCTGAAAGATAGAACCGTGAACCTCTCCTGTGCAGCCGCCCCCACTTGCATGCCACAGGTCCAAGTCATGAATCGCCAAGCCAATTTCTCATCATCATCCAGACTCGAGCCACCATTGTCAGTCCATAGATCTTGGCCTCCATGACATTCTTCGTCAGCACCATGGAACGAGAACATGCCCCATGATCTTAACAGCCAACAAAGCTTCGAAGCGCACCCTCTAAAACCAAACGGTCAGACTAAAACATGGATGCACACGACCGAATCCCATCTGATCCAACAATCTCTCGGCATGATCGCACTTATGGAGTACGCCGGTGGAGCCTTCCAAAACACAACACAGTAACCAGATCAATGTAGAGAAACATCAGGCAGATCTTCTTCTTGGCTTGAGAGGGATCGTCGGCCCCCGTGTCTTCGCCCGCCGGCTCCCCATGGGACCGGCCGCCCAATTCCCCACTAGCTAGGCTGGCGGAGGAGTAGGAAGCCCAGGCCGCCACGACCGCAACCTGGTGCCAAGAGACCTGTGGAGATCCTCCGAAATCCGAAGATCGGATGCGGGGGAGGGCGCATCTGGGCCAAGGGACAGGTGACCACACCCACCAGAGCTCCACCAAGTCCGGCGGCAGCCCGTGATGGCCCAAAATATATCGAGCTCGTTGGTGAACGTCAAGGCGTCCGTCCACGAGCTTTGCCAGGACGCCGCCTCGCGCAGTGCGGTGGCAGCGGTGGAGCAAGCCGCCAAAACGGCGGCGCAGCAGCTATGAGTGGCTACGACCGCCGTGGTTGCGAGTCCGTGGGGTCTCGTCGATGGGGACGAGACCGAGGTGGAGGACGACGATGAGGAGAGGGAGGAGGTAGATCAGGTGGTGGAGGAGGAGGGGGAGGAGCCAATCGCTGCCCCCCTACAGATTGCGCAGGCCCTCGGCCTCGGCCCCAATGGAGCTCCGGTGGCCTCCTTGGAAGCGAGGGTGGCCGCGGCCGTGGTGGCGGAGGTGGAGGTGGAGGTGGAGGTGGAGGACCATGAGGCGAGGGACCACTGGGCAAAGCATCCTGCAGCTGTGAAAGAGAGACGCAAGGCGAAACCATAGGAGGTGCGACACCACGAAGAGGAGAGCCCACCGGAATTGACCCAACAATTTCCTTTCCTCGCGGTGTAGCGGGATTGGGATTAAAAGGACTGACCGCGATCAAATGTGCAGGACCCTGTTGAAAGGGCATTTATTTCCTTCCTATTATTTTGATGTTTGTTGACAACACTTGGGTAGTTTAATCTGCTGTTAAATGTTACAAGAGATATCCGATAGTCGAGAGTTTTTGCACTGAAGAAAAAAAGCTCCCCAGGATCATGTCTGTGCTAGAAACATGTCCCAGCCGGACTGTCCGGCTGATCTTTACCGGAGTGTCCGCCCCAGGCCGGACTGTCCGGTCGGATCCGACCGGACTTTCCGCCCCTGGGAAGTGGGCGTCTTCCCCGGACAATCAGAACACCATATCGGACTCCACCCGGACACGGTCCGGACTCTGGCCAGAATCTTCTCTAGCCGGAGTGTCAGGTGAGCTTGACCCGGAGTGTCTGGCCCTGGGGGCTTATCGACCAGCCTGGACAGTCAGAACACCGTATCGGACTCCACCCGGACTCGGTGCGGACACTGGCCGGAAACTTTGCCAGGCCGGAGTGTCCGGTTGGTGTCGCCCGGAGTGTCCGGCTAGGCCGGACTGTCCGGCTTGTATTTGCCGGACTGTCCGGTGTAAGTGGTTCCCAACGGCTCTAATTCTAGGGCCCCTATAAATAGGACCCTTCTTCTACCTTGGAAGCTGCTCGTCCAGTTCAAGAAAAGCATCACCATTTGAGCCACCAAATCCACAAGAACTCTTCACTCAACCATCCAAAGTCGTTGATCTTTGGAGAATCGAAGGAGGAGGCCTTGATCTACTACTTCACCAAGAGAGATTTCCATTTCCCCCTCATTCACTTGAGGGCCCCTTGTTCTAGGGTTTCCTTGGAAACCCTAGCTTTTGATTTGGTCTTACAAGCTTGTCTTTGATTGTTTGACAGCTTGCTTGTATTCGGGAGCCTCCAATTAGGTTGTGGATGTGTGCCTCGAACTTGTTGTAAAGGTGCCGGCTTCCACCTCGAAGGTTGCCGTTATAGTGGAAGAGGTGAATCGAACCCTTTGGGGTGAGGTTCATCGGAGAACAAGGGAGGCCTCTCGTGGCGTTGGTGGTTTGATACCACCCCCTCTCCAAACGTAGACGTACTTCCCCTTAAAAGGAAGGAACTACGGGAAACAAATCCTTGTGTCTCTGAGCGCTCCACTTTGGTTACCTCTATCCTTTACCGCACTTTACTTCTCTAGTTCTTGCTTAGTTCTGTGCTAGTTGACATATAGGTAAATTCACCTTAGTTGCATAACTAGAGAATTTACCTTTTGTGTCAAACCCTAATTTGATTAAGAGTAAAAGTTGGAGTAGCACCTATTCACCCCCCCTCTAGGTGCCCATACGATCCTTTCAATTGGTATCAGAGCCTCGGCTCTTTATTTGGGCTTAACCGCCTAAGAGATTATGGCCACCACCGGGGAGGGAGAAAGTGAGGATAGCCATTCGGTGACCATGGTAGATCTCAAGAAGTTGGAAACAAGCTTGAGCTCTACCTTGGGCAACGAGATCCAACAATTGCGTCAACTCGTTGAGCAATTTGTTAAGGATAAGCAAACCTCACCTCCTCCCTCTCTAGAGGAAACACCGCCTAACCCAAAGGCTAAGCCTTTGGAGGAAGTGGCGGGGGATGAACATAATTCCACTAACTCCACCACCAAAAAGAGTGATGGGAAAGAAGAGTTCCATGCGGTCCCCGGATGGTACTCTCCCGACCCTCCTATCCCACATCCACATATAAATAATAGAGGAGACCCACCTAAGTTATCTGCACATTCCTTTGCTCAATGGCAAGTTTTAATGAAATCTCATGTGCGCAGCTCTTGCATTGATTTGTGGAACATTATTGAAGAAGGACTCAAAATTGAGGATCCAACCAACTTGACTAGAAGAGAAGTGGTCAATAGCCAACTCAATGCAACTGCCTTGCACATGATTCAACTTGGAGTGGGGCCAAAGGATTTTGCCCACATTGAGCATTACAACACCGCCAAGGAAGCTTGGGATGCTCTCATTGACTTGTTTGTTGGCAATGAGAGTATGAGAAGAAATAGATATGATGCCTTAAGCAATGAGGCCGAAGGTTTCTTCATGAAGGATGGTGAGGATCATGAAGACATGTATCGAAGACTCAAATCCACAGCCACCGCCTTTAGGAATGTTGGTGCCTCTCACATTGATGATGCTTGGATCAAGAGGAAGTATGTGAGTGCACTCATGCCTTTTGAGCCTACTGACTTGAAGAGTCTCCAAGGAAGACATAATTACCATCTCATGACCTCCAATGAAGTAATGCAAGAGATGGCCGCCTTCAAGGTCGCTGCCAAGAATGCCAAACACGCCCGCGCTCATGCCATTAGAATGAGTAGCGGTGTCAATCTTGCCTTGAAGGCCAAGGTTGTGGAATATGATGAAGATGAAGGAAGTGATGAGGGACTTTCAATGAGCCACCCCGAAGATGTCAAGGTAGCTCATGGTGAATACATGGCCTTCTATGCAAGAAACTTTTGGAAAGATCCCGCAAAAGCCAAGATGGAAATGCAACGAAGAAACAACCCCAATGGGAGAAGAGATAGTGGTTCCAAGTTGAGAACTTGCTTCAACTGTGGTGACCGCTATCACTTCGTTGCAGCTTGTCCCTATGAGAAAAGAGAAGATCATGGTGGTAAACTTGTGTTGAAGAAGACCTCCAAAGCTCCCTACAAGAAACCCTTCGTCAAGAGGAACTCAACCAACAAGAAGCCGGGAGAAATTTCTTTGATCACACATGAAGAGTTCTCCTCCGATGATGATGAAGAAGAGGAAGATGAGGATACACCAAATGGTGTGGCGGCTCTTGCCACCACCTCTACTCCTTCATTCTCACTCTTTGACTCTCCAAATGAGAACCTCTCCAACAAGAACGTCACTTGTCTTATGGCAAGAGGAACAGAGGTATTATCATCATCACACTCCACTTCTTTAATCAATGATGATTTTGATGATGAGTTATCTCTTGAGGTCAAAAAGGAACTAGTTGCTTTTGATGTGTTCATGAATAACTTGCAAGGGCAACACATGAAACATGTTGTGGACCTCTTAAATCAACTTTCACACACACAAGAACTTCTAGATGAGAGATGTCAATTAGGAAGAGAGCACATGATTGAGATAGAAGCTCTTAATAATGCTCTAGAAGAAGAACAAGAAACTAGAATATCTCTTGAAACTAAACTAGAGGGCCTTGATGGTGCTAATGATCTCATTACTAATAAACTCATCAAGGAATGTGATCATGCTATTGCTAAATACAAAAAGGCTAAAAAGGATAAGATTGAGTTTGATGTTGTTCATGGAAAACTTGCTGAGGATTTTAGGACACTTGACAAGGCTCACAAGGCCTTGGAAAGTGAACTCTTGTCACTCACAAAGTCTCGTGAAAAGCTTCAAACTCAATTGATCAATACTCCCTCACCTAGTACATTCATTCCTTCTAGTTGTACAAATACTCTTGAAGAACATGCTAGGTTGAAGAAGAAGCTAGCCAAGACCTCCTTTCCCAAAGGAAACAAGTCTATTGATGACCTCTTAAACAAGCAAAGGTCAAATAGTGAAAAAGGGGGCATTGGCTTTGTTTCTAAAGCTAAGAAGAAAAAGAACAACAAGGAGAAGAGGGCCAAGCACGCCCAAGAAATGAACAAGGTCATTGTGGGAAGTAAGACCACAAGTGGAAAAACTATGTCTCATGATGACTCTGTGGGAAGTGCTAAACCTCACTATGTCTTAATGCGTGATCATTATGGTGATGTGTATGCAAAATATGTTGGCCCATTTGATGGTTATATTGCATGGTCTATTTGGGTTCCCAAGACCCTTGTTGCTAACAAAAGAGGACCCATTGAAAAATGGGTACCTAAGAACTAGTTTGATCTTTTGTAGACCAATGCTTCCGGAGGGTCAAAATGGGTGCTTGATAGTGGATGCACAAGTCATATGACCGGAAGCGCGTCTAGTGTCAAGGAATTGAGACCAAATGTTGATCAAATATCTGTGACATATGACAAAAAGTCAAAGTCTAAGGTAATGGGTTTCGGCAAAGTTGTGGTTGCACACGATATCACTCTCGTGGACGTCATGCTTGTTGAGACCCTTGGTTATAATTTACTTTCAGTCCGTGCTCTAGGAAAGATGGGTTTTGCCGTCTTTATTGATGTTGATATTGTGATCCTCTTGTGGAGCAAGTCTCTAAAGGTTGCTTTCGTTGGGTACATCGAAGATGACTTGTATGTGGTGGACTTTTCGGGGAAAACCACAACAAGTCCGATGTGCCTATTCGGAAAAGCTGACGTGGGTTGGCTATGGCATCGTCGCCTAGCCCATGTTAACATGAGAACTTTGCAAAGCCTTCACAAGGTGGTCATATTGTTGGACTAAAAGAAAATGTCTGCTTTGCCAAAGATCGTGTTTGTAGGGTATGTGTTGAAGGAAAAATGCATGACTCTCCCCACAAGCCAAAGAACTACATCAAGTCAAAAAGGATCTTGGAGCTCCTTCATGTGGATCTCTTTGGCCCTCCCTCTCATGCAAGCCTTGGTGGGAAGAAATATTGTCTGGTGATTGTTGATGACTACTCAAGATACACTTGGGTATGTTTCTTCAAGCTAAAAAGTGAGACCTAAGAGAACTTCATTGACTTCATCAACATGGCTCAACGCTAACACAATGTCCCAGTATTGACAATAAGAAGTGACAACGGTACCAAATTCAAGAACTACACATTGAATGGATTTCTTAGTGATGAGGGAATAAAACATCAATATTCCGCTGCATATACCCCTCAACAAAATGGTGTAGCTGAGAGGAAGAACCGGACTCTTATTGATATGGCAAGGACCATGTTGGCGGAGTTTAAGTCTCCATACAATTTTTGGGCTGAAGCCATCTCCACCGCATGCCATGCTTCAAACCGTCTCTACCTCCGCAAAGAATTGGTCAAGACCCCATATGAAATACTTACCGGTAACAAGACCAATGTCTCATACTTCTGGGTGTTCGGTTGTAAGTGCTTCTATCGTATTAAGGGTATTCGTTTGTCCAAGTTTGATTCCAAAGCATTAGAGGGTATTTTTGTTGGTTATGGTCTCGAATCCCACACTTATAGAGTCTATGACATGCTCTCTGGAGTTGTCATAGAATCTTGTAGTGTGGTGTTTGAAGAATATGATTGTCCCCAAGCGGGGCGTGTTGATGTTTGTGATGTAGATGATGAAATGCCTCAGGAAGCCATAGGAAGAATGGGTGCGGGTTTCATCCTTCCTATTGAGGAACCCCTTATGGCGGATCGAGAAGAACTATGCTCTACTCAAGTGGAGCCCTCATCTTCACAACATCCACAAGCTCCGATCGAAGGGGACAATGACCCACACCAAGAACAAGTTGTGGACCCTCAACCCACTGATCAAGAAGATGCCCCCAACCAAGAAGTGATTGAGTCTCCGTTTGCTAGAATGTCCAGTGGTGCTAAGGCCATTACACAAGGAAGATCTGTACAAACTGCCATAAGAACAGCTGAATACCTAGCCAGTCGTGGGCTTGATCAAGACCAAGGTCAATCTCTGCCTCCTGTAGAAGAGGATATCTCCAATGATGATCAAGGTCAAGTTAATGGTCATGACGAGGACCAAAATGATGAAGTGATTCCTACAAGAAACAACAAGGAAATCGAAACTCGTCGCCAAGCTAGAATGGATAGAATTTTGGAATTCAGAGACCACACTCTTGAGAATGTGGTAGGAGATGTAAGAAGAGGGATATCTACTCGAGCACAACTGAAGAACTTTGGTGAGCACCAAGCACACATTTCCATGGTGGAACCAAAGAAAGTATGGGAAGCTCTTGAAGATTCGGATTGGTTGGATGCAATGCACAAAGAGCTCAACAACTTTGAGAGAAACAAAGTATGGAAGTTAGTGGAGAAGCCAAAAGATTGCCGCAATGTCATAGGCACCAAGTGGGTTTTCAAGAACAAGCAAGATGAGCACGGAATTGTGATAAGGAACAAGGCAAGATTGGTTGCACAAGGGTTCTCTCAAATTGAAGGCATTGATTATGGAGAGACTTATGCACTTGTGGCTCGCCTTGAGTCCATCCGTATCCTTGTTGCTTATCCGGCACATCATAAATTTAAACTACAACAAATGGATGTAGAAAGTGCATTTCTTAATGGTCCATTGCATGAGTTGGTATATGTGAAACAACCCCCAGGGTTTGAGGATCCCACCTTCCCAAACCACGTCTACAAACTCGATAAGGCACTCTATGGGATCAAACAAGCCCCACGCACGTGGTATGAGAACCTTAGAGAGTTGTTGTTAGATCGTGGGTTTGAGGTTGGGAAAATCGATCCCACTCTTTTTACTAAGAAGGTCAATGGGGAACTTTTTGTATGCCAAATCTATGTAGATGATATTATCTTTGGCTCATCTAATAAAGCTTTTAATGATGAATTCTCAAAGCTTATGACTGACAGGTTCAGGATGTCTATGATGGGAGAACTGAGAGTTTTTATTGGCTTTGAGATCAAGCAAGTAAGAGGAGGAACATTCTTCAACCAAGCTAAGTATACTCAAGATATGCTCAAAAGATTCAACATGAAAGACCTAAATGGAGCTCCCACTCCTATGGCAACAAAGACTCATCTTGAACTAAATCCAAATGGTAAAGGTGTGGATCAAAAGGTATATTGATCCATGATTGGCTCCTTGCTTTACCTTTGTGCATGTAGACCCGATATTGTGTTGAGTGTAGGTGCAAGATTGAAGGGTTTCGCAGCATAGTAAATCAAAATTTTCTACGGATGCGAACAGAGGGAAAGCCAAGTTCTAATCTAGGAGATGCAAACAACGAGAGAGATTGGATTAGATCTTCATACCCTTGAAGATTCGCACAGAGCGTTAAATCGGAATGTGGGTGATGTAGTCGATTTCGCTTCTCCTCCTCGCGATCCGATCCGATCTAGCACCACAAGTGGCGATGCCTCCGTGAGATGCACACGGCACCTCGGCGTCTCCTCCTTCCTTGGTCCAGCAAGTATGGTGGAGAGATGGGTTGGATCTACAACGACGGCGGTGCAATTGGTGGAGAATTTCTCAGCAGGGCTTCTACCAAGCTGGGGGAGGGAGAGAGGAAGGGCAGCAGGGCAACTGGGTTTGGAGGAAGGTGTAAGGGGTTGTGAGAGGGGGCGCACCAGCCCTCTATATATAGAGGGGGGTGCGGCCAGCCCTAGCCTCTCCTCCAAGCCTATCTCTAGTTTAAACAATTTAAACTCTCCCTTATCTAGAAATCCTATCTTATCTTATCTCTAGTTTAAACGATTTAAACTTATCCAGGATCAGCTGGGCCCTATGGGGCCTTGTGCCCCTGGACCAATGCGGCCAGGACACTCCCTCATAGGCCCATGCCCCCTCTCGGAAGGTGGGACCACGTTGGCCCCCTTCCGGAAGGTTCTAGAAGCTTCCGGTACAATACCGATTAATCCGAAACAATTCCGAACTCCAAAAACTGCACTGCCTTATATGAATCTTATTCTCCGAACCATTCCGGAACCTCTCGTGACATCCCGGATCCCATCCGAGACTCCGAACAAAAATTCATAAACCAATTATCCAATCTATCCTAGCGTCGAGACACGTTAAGTGTGTGATCCTGCGGGTTCGAGAATATGCAGACATGATCTTCTATCAATAATCAACAGCGGGGTCTGGGCACCCATATTGACTCCCACACATTCATCGATGATCATATCGGATGAACCACGATGCCAGGATTCAATCAATCCCATATATATATTCCCTTCGTCTCGCGATATTTTACTTGCCCGAGATTCGATCGTTGGTACCGTCATACCTAGTTCAATCTCGTTCATAGCAAGTACTTTACTCGTTCCGTAATCCGATATCACTTTGTGATTAACTCCTTAACCACATGCTTGCAAGCGGTGTTGATATCGACACGAGTGGCCCAAGTATATCTCTCCAACTTGGGAGGGACAAATCCCATCTCGATACATACAACCCAACAGATACTTTCCGATCACCTGAGAGACACCTTTATGATCACCCTCTCATAGGATGACGTTTGATGACCTCAAAGCTTTCTTCCGATACCAGGGAGTTGCATTATCTCATGGTCTAAGGAATACAATATTTGACATAGGAAAAGCTTCGCAAAGATGAACACAATGACACGATCTAATTGCTTCGCTTAGTTTGGGCCTGTCCACCATATCATTCTCCAATGATATGATCTCATTATCAATTGACAACTCATGTCTATGGTTAGGAAACCTTAACCATCATTGATCAATGAGCTAGTCCATAGAGGCGTACTAGGGACACGGTGTTGTTCACAAACCACACAAGTATTAATGTTTCCGCTTAATACAATTCTAGCATGGAATATAAACTTTATCATGAACAAGAATTATAATAATAACATCTTTATTATTGCCTCTAGGGCATAATTCCAACACAAACCCACTTGCACTAGAGTCAATAATCTAGTTTACATTTGGCAACAATCTCACACCCATGGCACTGAGGTGCTGATCATGTTTTACACGTGGAAGAGGTTTAGTCAATGGATCTGCGACATTCAGATCTGTATGTACTTTGCTGATCTTCAGATCTCCATCTGCTATATAATCTCGGATTATATGAAACTTGCGGTTGATATGCTTGGTCTTTGGATGATATCTTGGTTCCTTAGCGAGTGCTATGGCGCCAGTGTTGTCACACAATATCTCCAGTGGGTCCAATGCACTTGGAACCACGCCAAGCTCAGTGATGAAGTTTCTGATCCAAACTCCTTCACTTGACGCTTATGCAGCAGCCATGTATTCCGCTTCTACTGTAGATCCCGCGATCACTCTTTGCTTGCAGCTTCTCTAGCTCACAGCTCCTCCATTCAAAATATACACTTATCCTGTGTGAGATTTAGAATCATCCTTGTCGGTGTCGAAACTAGCATCGACGTAACCTTTTACGACGAGCTGTTCATCACCCCCATAGACTAAGAACATTTCTTTAGTCCTATTTAGGTACCTTAGGATGTTCTTCACGGCTGTCCAAATGTTCCACTCTGGATCACTTTGATATCTCGCTCATCAAACTAAGAGCATTGGACACATCCGTCTAGTACACAAGATGGCATACATGATGGAACCTATGGCCGAGGCATAAGGCACTTTGCTCATAGCTTCCTATCATTTACCGTAGCTGGACCGAGCCTTGCTCAATATCTTACTCGACAACATAGGCATCGAACCTTTCAATGCCTTATCCATTCGAACCTTTTCAGAACTTTGTCTAGGTATGTACTACGCTTAAAGCTATCAGCGCCTTTTGTCTATCTCTATAGATTTTGATGCCCAATATATAAGCAGCTTCACCTAGGTCTTTCATTGAAAAACACTTGTTCAAATAACTCTTCACATCGTTAAGCATGTCGATGTCATTTCCAATAATCAATATGTCATCCACATATAGTACCGTAAACATCACCGAGCTCCCACTCACTTTCTTGTAGATGCAAGCTTCGTAGCAATTTGGAACAAATCAAAAGCTCTTGATCACTTGATCAAAACGAAGGTTCCAACTCCGAGATGCTTGCTTCAGTCCATAAATGGAACGCTGAAGTTTGCATACTTTATCAGCATCCTTAGGATCGACAAAACCTTCGGGTTGCATCATATACAACTCTTCATCAATGTTGCCATTGAGTAAAGCAGTCTTGACATCCATTTGCCATATTTCATAATCATGAAACGCAGCAATTGCTAATAAAATCCGAATGGACTTAAACATCGCTACGGGAGAGAAAGTCTCATCGTAGTCAACACCTTGAACTTGTCGAAAACCTTTCGCAACAAGCCGTGCTTTATAGACGGTAACATTACCATCCGTCCGTTTCTTCTTGAAGATCCATTTGCACTCAACGGCCTTTCGGTCGCTAGGAGGGTCCACCAAAGTCCATACTTGGTTTTCGCTCATGGATCCCAATGGATTTCATGGCTTCTAGCCATTTCTCGAGTCTGGGCTCATCATCGCTTCCTCATAGTTCGAGGTTCATTGTCTTCTACTAACAAGACAACAAGACAGGTTGCCGTACCACTCGAGAGGGCACGCGACCTTGTCGACTGCGACGCTCAAAGAGCAGATCGTCCAAAGCTTCATGATCCTTGTCATTAGCTTCCTCTATCGTTGGTGCAGGCGGCACTGGAACAATTTCAGGCGCTGCGCTACTCTCCAATTCAAGAGAAGGTTCGATAACCTCGTCTAGCTCTACTTTCCTCCCACTCACTTCTTTCGAGAGAAACTCCTTCTCAAGAAAGGAACCGTTCTTTGCGACAAACACTTTGCCTTCGGTTCTGTGATAGAAGGTATACCCAATAGTTTCCTTAGGGTATCCTATGAAGACGCACTTCTCCGCTTTGGGTTCGAGCTTGTCCGGCATCAACTTCTTGACATAAGCTTCGCATCCCCAAACTTTAAGAAACGACAACTTAGGTTTAGCACCAAACCACAGTTCATACGGTGGCGTCTCAACGGATTTAGATGGTGCCCTATTTAAAGTGAATGCAGCGGTTTCTAATGCATAACCCCAAAATGATAACGGCAAATCAGTAAGAGACATCATCGATCGGACCATATCTAATAGGGTTCGATTCCGGCGTTCAGACACACCATTGCGCTGTGGTGTTCCGGGTGGCGTGCGTTGTGAAACGATTCCACTTGCTTTGAGATGCGTGAGAAAATCATAACTCAAATATTCGCCCCCACGATCGGATCATAGAAACTTAATCTTTCTGTTACGATGGTTCTCCACTTCATTCTGAAATTCTTTGAACTTTTCAAACGTTTCAGATTTATGTTTCATTAAATAGATATACCCATATCTACTTAAGTCATCGGAAAAAGTGAGAAAATAGCGATATCCACCGCGCGTCGAAACACTCATCGGTCCGCATACATCGGTATGTATGATTTCCAACAAGTCCGTTGCTCGCTCCATCATACCGGAGAACGCGGTTTTGATCATCTTGCCCATGAGGCATGGTTCGCATGTGTCAAATGATTCAAAATCAAGAGACTCCAAAAGTCCATCAGAATGGAGTTTCTTCATGCGCTTTACACCAATATGACCTAGACGACAGTGCCACAAATAAGTAGTATTATCACTATCTACTTTACATCTCTTAGCCTCAATGTTATGGATGTGTGTTTCATCCCTTTCGAGATTTAGAAGAAATAAACCATTCACAATAGGTGCATGACCATAAAATATGTTACTCATATAAATAGAACAACCATTATTCTCCGATTTAAATGAATAACCGTCTTGCAATAAACACGATCCAGAAATAATGTTCATGCTCAACGCAGGCACATAATAACATTTATTAAGGTTTAAAACTAATCCCGAAGGTAAAACTAAGGAGAGCGTGCCGACGGCCATCACATCAACTCTTGATCCGTTGCTTAGCATCGTCACCTCATCCTCGCAGCCGCTCTATTCCGTAGCTCTGTTGCGAGTTACAAATATTAGCAACTGAACCAGTATCAAATACCCAGGCACTACAACGAGGGCTAGTAAGGAAAACATCAATAACATGTATATCAAATATACCTTTGATGGTGCCAGCCTTCTTGTCCGCTAAGTACTTCGGACGATTCTGCCCAAAGGACCCTTGTCCTTGCAATAGAAGCACTTGGTCCGGCTTAGGACCAGACTTGAGCTTCTTCTCAGCAGGGGCAATGCGCTTGCCGCCGCCTTTCTTGAAGGGCTTCCTTGCCTCCTTACCTTTCTTGAAGGTGGGGGGCTTGTTGACCATCAACACATGATTATTCTTTTTGATGTTCACCTCCGCTACTTTCATTTTAGCAAAGAGCTCAGTGATCATATCAGTGGAACCAATCTGATTGTGATCAACTACAAAACTTTTGTAGTTAGGAGTGTCAATCTTGAGCTCCTCCGAATCTTGCAGTCCAGCTTGCTCAAGGCGTTGAGTGTAGCCCATCATCTTAATGGCGTGCTCACTAATGTAACTCCTTCCTCCATCTTGTAGTTAAGGAATTTCTTAGAGATCTCATATCTCTCGAACGGGCTTGAGTCTGAAACATGTTTTCAGCTCCTCGAGAATCTCAAAGGCCCGGCGAACTCCTCAAACGATTTTGAAGATCCGATTCCATAGCATACAACATGACGATCTTAATCAAATCATAATCATCCTTGCGCCGATCGATAAACAGCTTTTTATCAGCATGATCTATAGTGAGGCCACCTAGCGCTTTCTTAAGGACATAGTCCTTTGTCCGCATGTAATGATTCTTAGATTGGAACCAGTTGGTGAAGTTAGACCCATTGTTTCTAAGCTTTTCTTTCTCAGCAAAAAACGTTGAAGTTGAAGTTGGACTTGGCCATGTGATCTACAGTATTTGCAAGTACAATTTAGACTATGTTCTTGATAAATAGTTCAACTTAATCAAATTACTAGATGAACTCCCACTAAATTCAACATCCCTCAAGTTGTTTAGTGAACACGATCCAAATTCACCACACCTAATCCGATCATCACGAGAAGAGATGTGGTTTCAATGGTGGACAACGAAGTGTCGATCATATCATTCATATGACTCATGCTTAACCTTTCGGTTCTTGTGTTCCGAGGCCATGTCCGTACATGCTAGGCTCGTCAAGTAAAACCCAAGTATTTCGTGTGCAAAACTGGCTTGCACCCGTTGTATGTGAGCGTAGAGTCTATAGCACCCGATCATCACGTGATGCTTGGACACGACGAACTTTCGCAACGGTGCATACATAGGGAGAACACAGTTTTATCTTGATCTTTAAGTGAGGAATCATCTTATAATGCTACCGTCGCGATCTAAGCATAATAAGATACATAAAAGGATAAACATCACATGCATATAACTTTATGTGACATGGTATAGCCAATCTTTGCGCAATGATCTCCATCTTGTGCGTTCCGGCATGATCTCCATCACTTCACCATGATTGCCTCCACCACGAATAGCAACTACAACTATTGCTAACTACTTAGCGATAAAGTAAAGCTATTACATGGCGTATAAGAAGTTGACTCGCAGGTCATACACAATTATAAAGACAACCATATGGCTCCTGCCGGTTGTGTACTCATCGACATGCAAGTCGTGAAACATTACAAAACATGATCATCGCATACAATATACACATCACATCTTGGGCCATACCATATCACGAACACTCCTGCAAAAACAAGTTAGACGCCTCTACTTTGTTGTTGCATGTTTTACGTGGCTCATGGGAGTAGATGCTAAGAACGATTCTTACCTACGGAAAGCCACAACGGTGATATTATGGTTGCCAAACTCCGGTGTTAATCCCATGACAACTATAGTGAGAGAAACTGACATCCACCAGCCGCATGTGTGGTACAAGCCACACATCAAGTGCGGAGCCGGTCTCGCGAACGACGTCGCGTAAGGTTGGCCTGGACCGCTTCAATCTCACTATCCCGCATCATAAGAAGAACACAAACAAGAGGCTTGCAACAGAAAACATCAACGCCCGCAACAACCATGTTGCGTTCTACTCGTGAATCACATCTACGCATAGACCTGGCTCTAATACCACTGAAGGGTTTCGCAGCATAGTAAATCAAAATTTTCTACGGATGCGAACAGAGGGAAAGCCAAGATCTAATCTAGGAGATGCAAACAACGAGAGAGATTGGATTAGATCTTCATACCCTTGAAGATTCGCACAGCGAACGCTTACGTCCGGCGTGGGTGATGTAGTCGTACTCGCTTCTCCTCCTCGCGATCCGATCCGATCCGATCTAGCACCACAAGTGGCGATGCCTCCGTGAGATGCACACGTGCGGCACCTCGACGTCTCCTCCTTCCTTGGTCCAGCAAGTATGGTGGAGAGATGGGTTGGATCTACAACGCGACGGCGCGGTGCAATTGGTGGAGAATTTCTACAGCAGGGCTTCGCCTACAAGCAGTCGGGAGGGAGAGAGGAAGGGCAGCAGGGCAACTGGGTTTGGAGGAAGGTGTAAGGGGTTGTGAGAGGGGGCGCACCAGCCCTCTATATATAGAGGGGGGGTGCGGCCAGCCCTATCCTCTCTCCAAGCCTATCTCTAGTTTAAACAATTTAAACTCTCCCTTATCTAGAAATCCTATCTTATCTTATCTCTAGTTTAAACGATTTAAACTTATCCAGGATCGTCTGGGCCCTATGGGGCCTTGTGCCCCTGGCCCAATGCGGCCAGGACACTCCCTCATAGGCCCATGCCCCCTCCCGAAAGGTGGGACCACGTTGGCCCCCTTCCGGAAGGTTCTAGAAGCTTCCGGTACAATACCGATTAATCCGAAACAATTCCGAACTCCAAAAACTGCACTGCCTTATATGAATCTTATTCTCCGGACCATTCCGGAACCTCTCTTGACATCCCGGATCCCATCCGAGACTCCGAACAAAAATTCATAAACCAATTATCCAATCTATCCTAGCGTCGAGACACGTTAAGTGTGTGACCTCAGGTTCGAGAATATGCGCATGATCTTCTATCAATAATCAACAGGGTCAGGCACCCATATTGACTCCCACACATTCATCGATGATCATATCGGATGAACCACGATGCCAGGATTCAATCAATCCCATATATATATTCCCTTCGTCTCGCGATATTTTACTTGCCCGAGATTCGATCGTTGGTACCGTCATACCTAGTTCAATCTCGTTCACGAAGTACTTTACTGCCCGTAATCCGATATCACTTTGTGATTAACTCCTTAACCACATGCTTGCAAGCGGTGTTGATATCGACACCGTGGGCCCGAAGTATATCTCTCCAACTTGGGAGGGACAAATCCCATCTCGATACGTACAACCCAACAGATACTTTCCGATCACCTGAGAGACACCTTTATGATCACCCTCTCATAGGATGACGTTTGATGACCTCAAAGCTTTCTTCCGATACCAGGGAGTTGCATTATCTCATGGTCTAAGGAATACAATATTTGACATAGGAAAAGCTTCGCAAAGATGAACACAATGACACGATCTAATTGCTTCGCTTAGTTTGGGCCTGTCCACCATATCATTCTCCAATGATATGATCTCATTATCAATTGACAACTCATGTATATGGTTAGGAAACCTTAACCATCATTGATCAATGAGCTAGTCCATAGAGGCGTACTAGGGACACGGTGTTGTTCACAAACCACACAAGTATTAATGTTTCCGCTTAATACAATTCTAGCATGGAATATAAACTTTATCATGAACAAGAATTATAATAATAACATCTTTATTATTGCCTCTAGGGCATAATTCCAACAAAGATATCAAGCGGCTCCTAAATAAAGCCATTTGATGGCGGTCAAGAGAATCTTTCGATATTTGGTTCATACCCCAAACTATGGTATTTGGTATCCTAGGGGCTCAACTTTCTCTCTTTGTGGGTACACGGATTCGGATTGGGCTGGTGACAAGGATGATAGAAAATCAACCTCCGGGGCTTGCCAATTCCTTGGGAGGTCCTTGGTGTGTTGGTCTTCTAAGAAGCAAAATTGTATATCTCTTTCCACCACCGAAGCCGAGTATGTGGCAGCTGCTAGTGCTTGTACACAATTGCTATGGATGAGGCAAACTTTAAAGGAATACGGTGTCCATTGTGACAAAGTGCCTCTTCTATGTGACAATGAAAGTGCTATCAAGATTGCATATAACCCAGTGGATCATACAAGGACAAAGCATATTGAGATTCGTCATCACTTCATTAGAGATCATGTTGCCCGAGGTGATATTGAGTTATCATATGTGTCAACCAAAGACCAACTTGCCGACATTTTCACGAAGCCACTTGATGAAGCAAGGTTTTGTTATTTGAGGAATGAACTAAATATCGTGGATTCTAGGAGCTTGACTTGATTACCTTGCATACTCACCTATGTCTTGACCCATATTTGGTGTAGGTGCAGGCATGGAGATAGGGGGAGTGCGGTCCTAATACATTGGACTATCCATCCCCCCATAATGCCAACATTAATAAATTCAATACTATCAATATCATTTTGTGATATGTGAGCTTCATTGATGAGTAGTGGCTATGAACCCAAGGATAATTCTTCGCGGTGTCATGCCACAAACTCTTACATGGTGGCCTCGGCCATCGCCCTCTTCTTATTGAAGAGTTGGTTCTTGGTTCGTTTGATTTGGAACTTAATTTGACATCTTCTTGAATATCAACGTTTTCTTGGTTCTTCACAGTACATCATCTAAATCCCAGGCCTATTCTCATCTCTAAACATGCTCCTCTAGCCACACATTTGTCCACTACTTGAAACTGGAGTTTTTGGTCGCGGGGAGGCCGAACTGTCCGCCCTGAACCAACCGGAGTATCCGGCCAGACCGGACTCTCCGCTTGATTCTCTCCAGACATTCCGGTGAATATCACCAGGACACTCCAGCCCCGACAGTTTTCTAATCGTAAAAGGGGGTCGGGGAGAAGTAGACGGTTCAGTCCTCCTTCTTCCCCCCGACTCCCTCTTGCTCTCTGCCTGCTGCCCCCGACCAAGGACTCCACCGGGAGGGCTCCTCCACCCCGGATCCAGCCATTGCCGCCAGCCATTCCCTTCCCTTTGCCATTGGGATCCATTCCCCTCCGATGAAGGACTCCATGGATGCTGGTATAGTGCCCCTCCCCTTCCCCATACCTAGGGTTTGCTCTAGATGAACTTTTAGGGGCAATGTCTTACCTAGATCCATGGATACATCATATTGCGTCCAATACTAGTCCTGGTAGTGGTCCTAGCAATCCCGATCTGCTATGGTTGAACACACTCGAACTGCCCCAAAAATCGTCAAGACTCCAGCCGGAATGTCCGGCATGTACGGGCCGGACACTCCGGTCCGACCGGAATGTCCGGCTATTACGCACCGGAATGTCCGGTCGGGGCGGAGTCTCTGGGATGATTTTGCCAGACAGTCTGGGTGTTTTCAGCTAGTTTAGCTCCTGCATTACTTTGACTACTACTACGTGTTTGTATCTTCTGGACAAATGTGCTTACCCCATATGTTATCCTTCTACTCTGATCTCACAGGTGGTTCTCGTCCTCGCCGGCCTCGGGCTGCTAAGCAGGCACATCCTCGCAGGTTCTGTGATGAAGAGTTTGACGTTCATGTAGATCCTTCTATGGTAAGACAGGCTGCTCGTGACCGTGCTGCAGCGAAACAGGAAAAGATCAGAAAACTGAAAAGGGATGAAGCCAAGCGCATGAAGTTTGAAGCATTGACCACTTTGGTAGATTTGGGTACCGAGGAGTTTGTGGAGTGAGAGTCTAGCAGTTCTACTCTATGCCTCGCACCTCGGATGATGATCGCTTCTGGAGAAATGAACAAGCCCTACTTTTCTCTGAGGTGTTTTGTGGGTTCAGGACTGCTGTGTGCCCCATGCAGTGGTTGGATCTCGAGAATCTCCAAGCACACAGGTACTTTGAGGACGCTCTTTGGGTGACATAGAAGATGGGGTTGCACACCATCTTTCAAGTAAAAGAAGACTGTAATGTTGAGTTGGTCCAGCAGTTCTATGCTACAGTGGTCTTTGGGGACACTACGGATATTCCCCTTGAGTGGATCTCTGGCACTACTAGGTGTCGCTCCAGCATGGCTCAGTTTGCATAGGTTCTTGGATTGGCTTTCAATCCCAATGCTCCCAGTGGTCTCAGAATGCATGTACATGGTCAGGCATATGACAAGCAGAGGTTGGCCCCAATCTACTCTCAGAATGGTGTGGTTGGCCAAACCACCAACATTAAGCTCATCTACAACATTCTGCTTCGCGCCATACACTCACTCCCAAGGCGGGCAACAAGGATGAGATGAGAGGTGCAGAAATCAATCTTATGGCACATGCTCACTCTGTGTATACTCATGGTCCAGACCACCTAGGTGGTGCCATTGATGTCATGGATTTCATCTATCAGGACTTGTACAAGTGCATCACTGACAAGAAGTGCCCTCTGCTTGCTCCCTATGTGATGAAGCTCATTGCTGCTCAGGCTCCAGCAACTCCATTGCTCTACACTGATCTTGTTCCACACCTTCCTGCCAAGCTACAGAGAAGGCTTACCCCACCACCAAGGCTCCTTGTGGCTACCCCCTGCTCAGGACATATTTGAGGATGATGAGATGGACGCAGATGCTTCTGACAGTGATGAGGAGGAGGTACCGGAGGCTGTGACCCATGGCCCTCGCATGAAGCATGCCAGCAATGCATATCGCTTCGACACCTCTAAGGAGGAAGTACACAAGAAGGTGAAGAAGGCCTCCTGGTGGAAGAAGCTTCTCCTATGCCAGAACATTGACATTCGCCATGGGCAGTATGAGGCATACAAGGCTAACCGGAATATCATTAAGGAACTCAAGCGGATCAACCAGCCCATGGATGTTGATCCCTCTCAGAAGCAGGCATCAGATGGCACTCTTTCCTATGGTCACTGGAGTCAGGGTCGTGTGGACTGGTCCATGTTTAAGGACGTGACTTCTTCTTCTTCTCACCCTCACGGCCAGAGCTCGACTCAGGTTGATCATAATGGTGATGATGACGATGAGGACGAGGACGAGGATGAGGAGGAGGATGCCGACGAACACTACACTGGCTAGAGTTGGCTTTGGGGCGATTTAGTTGTGGTCTTTTCCCTTTTTGGCGTCTCGATGCTAAATGGGGAGAAGCAGCCCCTTTATTAGGTTGCTGCCGGGATTTGCATGGGTACACGAGTGCTTCACGTTATTTCGATTTGCCTCTTTGAAGCTTCGTGTCGTTATCTTACTTTACTTGTTTGAGTACTATCTTGTGTTGAACTCCGTTATGTGTGTTGTGACATGCTTACCCGGTTTTGTTAACGACTATGTTATGCCTAGCTTATCAATCTAGTTGTTATTACATCATGTCATATCTTGTTAACAACAAAACCTAGTGAGGATGTGATCCTAGGGTGTGTGATTGTATTAAAATGCAAAGCTAAAATTGTCACACATCTAGGGGGAGCCTCACTAGATTTTGTATATCTCCTGTTGTGAATTTTATTACCTATCCTATTTGCAAATCCTTGGGTTGTCATCAAACACCAAAAAGGGGGAGATTGAAAGGGCATTTATGCCCTTCCTATTATTTTGATGTTTGTTGACAACACTTGGGTAGTTTAATCTGCTGTTAAATGTTGCAGGAGATATCCGATAGTCGAGAGTTTTTGCACTGAAGAAAAAAAGCTCCCCAGGATCATGTCTGTGCTAGAAACATGTCCCAGCCGGACTGTCTGGCTGATCTTCACTGGAGTGTCCGGCCGGACTTTCCGCCCCTGGGAAATGGGCATCTTCCCCGGACAGTCAGAACACCATATCGGACTCCACTCGGACACGGTCAGGACTCTGGCCGGAATCTTCTCTAGCCGGAGTGTCCGGTGAGCTTGACCCGGAGTGTCCGGCCCTGGGGGCTTATCGACCAGCCTGGACAGTCAGAACACCATATCGGACTCAACCCGGACTCGGTGCAGACACTGGCCGGAAACTTTGCCAGGCCGGAGTGTCCGGCTGGTGTCGCCCGGAGTATCCGGCTAGGCCGGACTGTCTGGCTTGTATTTGCCGGACTGTCCGGTGTAAGTGGCTCCCAACAGCTCTAATTCTAGGGGCCCTATAAATAGGACCCTTCTTCTACCTTGGAAGCTGCTCGTCCAGTTCAAGAAAAGCATCACCATTTGAGCCACCAAATCCACAAGAACTCTTCACTCAACCATCCAAAGTCGTTGATCTTTGGAGAATCGAAGGAGGAGGCCTTTATCTACTACTTCACCAAGAGAGATTTCCATTTCCCCCTCATTCACTTGAGGGCCCCTTGTTCTAGGGTTTCCTTGGAAACCCTAGCTTGTGATTTGGTCTTACAAGCTCGTCTTTGATTGTTTGACAGCTTGCTTGTATTCGGGAGCCTCCAATTAGGCTGTGGATGTGTGCCTCAAACTTGTTGTAAAGGTGCCGGCTTCCACCTCGAAGGTTGCCGTTATAGTGGAAGAGGTGAATCGAACCCTTTGGGGTGAGGTTCATCGAAGAACAAGGGAGGCCTCTCGTGGCGTTGGTGGTTTGATACCACCTCCTCTCCAAATGTAGACGTACTTCCCCTCAAAAGGAAGGAACTACGGGAAACAAATCCTTGTGTATCCGAGCGCTCCACTTTGGTTACCTCTATCCTTTACCGCACTTTACTTCTCTAGTTCTTGCTTAGTTCTGTGCTAGTTGACATATAGGTAAATTCACCTTAGTTGCATAATCTAGAGAATTTACCTTTTGTGTCAAACCCTAATTTGATTAAGAGTAAAAGTTGGAGTAGCACCTATTCACCCCCCCTCTAGGTGCCCATACGATCCTTTCACCTGTGTCAACAGCTGAGCCCTCTGTATGGAATACGGTGGCACCGAGCCCCCCTGACTAGGATGGGCCGAAGAAGAGCCATCCCCAACATCCTGTAAACATTGGTCAAATCAGACAAATCCATAGCATCCTCAGGGCCCTTCCCATTTGTATCATCATCATGGTCATCATCCCTCTTCCGCCACAGGAATGGAACGAACTCCGGCTCCGGAACATAACCTACATGCTCCAACTGGAAACAAAGCTTGAAGGCCTTAAGCTTAACCACAACATCTGACATAAGGTAATGTCCCAAAGCATCACTCAGCTGCGAGAAAACTGAGGTCTCAGTCATTGCAACCAGGATCCGAACGACTCCAAGCCGTCGCAAACTGAACAAGTCAACATCCAGAGTGATCCCCATGAGCCCACCAACAACCCACAAACCCCAGAAGGAGTGCAAACAATGAGGAACCCCCTCAACGTGTAGCCAAACCTGCTTGAACTCAAACTTATGTGGCACCTCCAACGTACGAAAAACCGGGAAAGCCAGCTGAAGAATTGCCTTGAGGCATAGACACCTGAATCCCATCCACCTTGTCAAGATCCTCAAATGATGGGAAGCTCACAAGGAAAGCTGCCTCACCATTTGGCAAAGCCTCCCACTTCCACTGATCACGCACCAGACATCTCCTGGCAATCTGTCGCTGGACAACATCTGCCGTCACCATCTGTCCAGACACACTCACCAAAGTTATGGGAGACTTAGAAGTCCCCAGATGATCACAAACCACATTATCAGGAATCTAAGAAAACAAAGTCCTCTCATTGCCAATACCGGGCATGTAAGGAGTAGGACGCGGTTGCTTGAGAACAGGACATCTCAAGGTGGGATGAGCAGTGTTATCACAAATATAACTGCAGTGAACCACCTAAAAGTTCTTAGTTGCATGAGTATTAACCGCGCACTTCCAGCAGCGAACAGCCTTCAGGTTCTTCTTACCCGCAGTAGCAGAACCCGGTGCAATAAGAGCAACCTCCGAGGTGGCAACCACCGGCACAGCAGTATCAACGGTGCCCTGCACACCATATTGGTATGACCCCTGTTGCCCTGATGTCTGGAAGGAAGTACCCGTTGCCACAGCGGGATACCCATACTGTCCAACTGACTGCTGGTGAAACTGCGGCTGGTACTGAACAGACTACAAAACCAACTGCTGATCCACCTGCAACTTCTTCTTTTATGTCTTCCGCTTCGGCACCGCAACACCCCCAGCTCCGACCCCAACATTAAACGGCTAGGGTGCCAGAGCCTGCGGATACATCCCCTGCTGGGGCATGGGGGTTCCACTCGGCCGCTGTTCTCGAAACGGCGGCTGCAACGATTGCTGCCTGAAGTGTGGCAGAAACGGCAGCCGCTCTCCCATCCCCTGCTAGAAGGCCCCCGGTGGCAGCATCCCCGGCGGTCCAGAGAAAGGAGGCGGCCCATTTCTGAATTGATCCGGAAGTGGTTGCATCGCAAAGGGAGGCCGAGCTCCAAAATTCTGTCCTTGGGCGGTGGCGGAGCACGGTGGCACGCCCCTCGACACGGTTGATTCTCTGACACAACAGAAGCCTAAGGCCATGTCGAGTGGAGTTGCCTGCATGGTTGTCTTACTCGCCTAGGATTTTTCCAGTTCTTGGATCAGGTCTGTGATACGGTGTGTGTGACCTCGATAAGATATGTTGTCTGAGTCGATAGTGATCCTATGGGCCCCTATCTATTTATTTTGTTCACCGAAGGTTTTTCTTGTCTTCTGTAACAACAGGAGGCCCAAGGAGAGCTACATGGATTACAAAATGGTCGACTTGGTCCTGCTATATCCCACTTACTGTTTGTGGATGACAACATCTTCTTTGCATGAAGCGATAGAAAGAGTGTTGATGCCTAACACCATACTCTAACCATCTACTATCAAGGTTCTGGTCAGAAGATAAACCTCGATAAATCTACCAACTTCTTTGGTAGTGGCTGCAGACAAGAGGTAAAGGATGCAGCGGAAATAAGGTTGGACGTTCATGAACTATTAACTACTGTAGGACTCTTACTTGGGCATGCCTACTGATATTGGTCGCTCCCCTATTCTTACCTTTCGATACTTGTATGATCGGATGTAGAAAAGGGTCAGAGCCAATTCGGATTGTCCCCTATCCTGAGCAGGCAATGAAAAAAATGCTCAAAGTTGTCATACAGGAGATACCAACTTATGTGATGAGCGGCTTCCAGTTACCAGTGACCACGTGCGAGAAAATGAGGAAACTTATAGCAAATCAATGGTGGGGGCTAGAAAATGGGAAGCGGAAGTTGCACTGGAGTTCATGGGCATGGCTATGATCTCCGAAGTCTCTCGGGGGTATGGGTTTTCATGATATGGAGATCTTCAATCAGGCTATTCTTGGTCGACAAGCCTGGCGGCTGCTCACGGATCCTACCTCGCTTTGTACTCGCCTTATGAAGGGTCGGTTCTTCCCTCATTGGGGGTTCTGGGATGCATCCTGCCCCTGATCGGCGTCATATACTTGGCGGAGCATTATCCATGGAAGAGCACTGCCTCACATGGGTGTAAGGTGGGGTCTTGGGGATGGATCCTTGATCATAATTACTCAAGACAATTGGATCCCAAGCACGAGACCATCGATGCTCAAACCCCTCAATACCCTTGCCGCTGACCAAACTGTGATAACTAAAAACACAAAGACGGCCAGGATTGACCAATGCCCCTTCATGCCCTTCCAACCGAAAGCGTATTGGTCAGGACACTTCTTGTGTTTTGAATTTCCAAAGTTTGGGAGGTGGGGGAGGACACCGAAGAACACCTCATATGTAATGACTCTATTTTTGGTTGATTAATAAAGCACACGCGTTCTCTAAAAAAATGGGGCAAATGCATCGATTGACGGAGAAGCCTAGCTTTTCCTTGTTTCGATTGCGGGGATTTGTTGTGAACTGCAACTTCCAAATAGTTGATTCGCCAACTGGCAGGTGGATACGTTGGAATTGACGAGGTTGTCAACGGGTCTAACACTAGAGGGCTTGGAGCATAAATATTGGAGCCCTCCATGTCAGCACGCCACAAGGAGCATAAAAAAAGATTATAGTGACACGTACCGCAGGATCAACGGCTTTGAATTGGCAACGGCTGATTTATCCAGGGCAGCATCATCCACTAGTGAGATTTTTATTTTACTATTTTTTTTGCCGTTCCTAATTTGTATCCAATTCGTTTGCAAGCATGATATTTTCCTTAGCTGGGGTCTGGGGCAGGTAGCTTCTTCGAGCATGCTTCTTTCTCCTTGGTCCATGGACGTTTCGTGGCACTTTGAGTGCAGTCGGTGTGTATGTACATGATGATGACCTCGTGGATCATCCCAATGATTCCAGGTGGGTGGGAGGTGGCGAGTGGGGACTCTATTTGCATCTGCATCGATCTGCTTTCAGATCATTATCGGTGGTGCCCTTTAGCCTAAGTAACAGTTCAGTTGGAAAGCAACACATGCATTAAATGTAGTCTACGTACTGACAGTCATTCAAACTTAGAACTCCCTTCAGATTTTCCTATTATTTTTTTTGACAGTATTTTCCTATTATTATGTCTGAAGAAAGTTAAGTTCCCTTTTTCCTAGTGTACATGGGACAGCTCGTCAGCAGAGCAGAGCACGGAGAGCAAGTGCAGGTTGGATTCAGGTAAAAAGGAAATGCAGGTTGGATTCAGGTCGTGATGGATTAGCTCGAGCAAGAAGGTGGTGCTCCACTTGGTAGATACTGGTCAGCACCAAGAGTTGTCTGAATCTGAACGACGACACTACTGTTCACTGTCGGCTTCCTGCAGCCTGCATTATGGTTGCTTTCGCCCGATGACAGGATCGATTAGACCCATATATAATCTCTCGTCCCTAATTTACTTCGATCAACAGCTGCACCGTTTTGAATGGGCACCCGACTAAAGTGGAAAAACCGAAGCCCGATTAGTTGTCCAAGGACGACTTGGTAAACCGGTCTCGATCCATGACTCAGTCAACTAATCACATAATGCCACCAATATCAAAATTGCAACAATTAGAAAAGATATCAAGATAAATAATGTCTGAATACTCTGATTTCTCTGTCCGTACATGCGTCTACGCATGATCTAGCTCTGATACTACTGATGAGATACGCGCTACACAAAATAAAAGTTTCTAAAGCGCATAAACAAGACCACGCCCCTGAATCGGGATTATGCGGATCTTAGCAGTCCCACTAAGATTAGAATAGAAATGGTTCGAAAACGTCCACCAAATAGTTGCGTGTGGGTGGAATTGTCACAAGTAGCTACAATTACAATAATTTACAAGAAAACTCACAAGAAACATATATTGGTGTGCATAGGCAGCTGGTTGATACAATCGACGTGTTCAACAATGATGCAGAGAGACTGACGGAGCTGGGAGCCATCTTTGTAAGCACTGGACAAGGAGCATAAAACAAAAAACATATAGTAAAATATTATTGATTACCAACTGCATCAGCTGGACTACTTTGAATTGGCGACGACTAATTTTTCAGAAAATCCTCTTCCTCGGCTAGCCGAGCCAGATCTTTTCAATTGCGGGGTCTAAATCTGTATTAAAACTCAGCTAGTAGACTACATATTTTGCTTCGTTGAGACTTGTGAGTTAGGAATGATTATAAACTTCTTCAACCTTCGTTTGACGGTTTGTGGCACACTTTAAGTACCAACTATATTGAAAAGAATATGATTGTCTACAATACCAAACATACACAATATGGGAAGATATTTCATGATGGTTTCAATAATATTGATTCAAATTATAAATGTTCACAAAATAATAAAAGTGGCGACTACAGGCCTACCTATCGGTCTAATTCATATCCTTTCGAAGATCTTCTCAAAGTTGCTTGCTAATCGGTTGGCGCCGATTCTGCCTGAGATTGTCTCCAAGTGCCAAAGCGCCTTCGTCAAAAAAGGAGCATTCACGACAACTTTCTACACATGTAGAATCTGATTAAAGAGCTACACTCCTCTAAGACGCCAAGTCTATTCCTTAAGCTCGACATCTCAAAAGCTTTTGACTCCGTGGCTTGGGCATACCACCTCCTAGAGGTCCCGGCGGCCCTTGGTTTCGGCCAGATTTGGAGAGATTGGGTCTGCCTTTCCCTCGCTTCGGCATCTTCTAGAGTGCTAGCTTGTTACAATTGAGATGTTACAGTTCAGAAAATGACAAATAAATCAGGTATGGTTGTGCTCGTGGGATGCCCCATGTTTGAGCTTGCAAACATTATTGCATCTTAGTGGGGTTAAACTTTATACAGCAAGTCGCTAAGATCAGTTTTTATATGTGCACACCCAAAGGTAGCAGTGAAGATCTATCGAAACAGAAGTTAATTACCTCGAGGGTAAAGTGGTGGTGACCTGATCACCTAACTCGATCAGATAATGGGCTAGATCGATCCGGCACATGCTGGTTGGCTTTGGGTCTGATCCTGATGAAAAAATATACAATCCGGTTTTGTCTCATTCTCTCTTTCATTTGGGTTTGAGATGTTGCTGATGCAGCTCATGAGGGAAAGAAAAACCGATGTGGTAGTGCGACGTGGTACTCCACTAGGTAGATACTACCATTAGTAGCCAGGAGGAGTTGTGTGAATCTCATAGTGCAACTGGCGACAACCGCACTGTCCACCGTGACCTTGCCGGCCGCCGGCGGCATCTTGGTATCTGAACGAGCTTAAGCTCACTCGGTCATTTCAACCACTCAACAAGAATGATTAGGATTACAAATTTCCATGATTAGTTGCAATAAATGGTCAGATGCATGGATTAATAGAGAGGCCGAGCTTCCCTTGTTTCAAATTCTCCCCCTTATTTCCCCCATGATTAGTTGCAATAAATGTCCAAAGTTATTAGGACCATATTTTTGTATCACTATTTTGAGGTACATTTTTTCATATTATTAATTTTTCTGATACTTATTTCATCATACATGTAATTAAAGTTTAGATTGGTTACTATAATTACTCAAATAATTTATTGAAACACTGGAAAATTGTAAATATGTTGGGAAAAAACCAAAGACTCTTACACAAATTTTCAAACATAATATTGTGTCCGTATATAAATATAGGTGACTTCAACATAATATTTTTAGTACCCCATCCGGAGAAACAAAATTTTCGAATAAAATAATAGAAAGTCAATTTTTCTATACAATGTACAAATATTATTTCATAGTTTTAGTATAACTGACTTCGTTTGGTTTTTACATCAAAAAAATTAGTTAGAAAATTCTAAAAATTTGGTGCATTTGATCTTCAAAACTACCCACAATAAGTTTTACATGTGGCAACCAGGCGGCCTAAAAGAGAATTAAACCAGAGGGTCAACATATTTAACCAAATGAACAAATTTATATTAGACTTTTATACTTACTTAATATATATGATCAAAATTACTAATCACTTAAAATGATTAATAGTATGACATTTTTTGCTAAATATCATGGAGATTTTAGTTGTAAATTGTAATAATATGAATGAAATTTTATTTATGCCTTCAATCCTAACTTTTGACCGTATTTTGTAATGAAAGTTACATAAACATTGTAATTTCGAGTGTAATTTAAATAAATTTGTACATCGAATTACATTAAATATGATAAAAAAATCACATGTCACGACTAATTAAATGTGACATTTGCATGATCATAGTTTTTATGTATAATTATGTGTATGTTCACGTATATTTATTCTCCCAAGTATTGTTTTAGATATTCTTATAGGTTATTGTCTAGAAAAATATTTTGGCAGTGGTTTTTAGTGCATGACTAGTATGATCAATAAGAAAGTCTAGAGTATATAAGTTGTTATGAAGTAATTGGATTACTTGCATGATGTTTTACCACTTCTTTTAGAGTTGAGGTGTGCCTTATATATTTCAATGAGTACAATAATCGGATCACATAATGTGTGTTTGATTATTTATGCTCAAATGACGGCAACGATTTAGAAAATCATGTTATATGCCTTGTTGGGACATATAGAAGTTGTGCTATATTTTCTTTGAGTGCAACTTCGGTTAACTAATTTGGAATTATCTATAAATGACTTGGGACCCTCAAGATGAAGATAAAGCCCCAACTTACCATGTGGTAACTAGAAGTTTGATGGCTCTGGTTTTATTGAGATTATGTAACTTGATGCACGCTTGGAAACAACACAATGCTTAAATTTTCTAGCACATTTCGTACCTGGAAGGCATGTTTTGTTAATGATGTCAACTTTCTTAAGCATAGATGAATAATAACATTGTACCTTGCTGATAACCTCCTTCAAGATTTTATTTGTCAATTTTTAGGATTGGTTTTGTCACGATTTCAAATACTTTGAGTTAATGTTAAAAAGCAGTGGGGACCTACCCTGCAACGTTCCTAAAATAAGTGGCCTTTTGCAAGGTTAAAAGTTTAGTATGAGCGGATTAATGAAATGCAACAAAAAATAAGTCAAACTAATTACGCTAACTTGATGCGTGTGACATGTTACAATTGACAAAATATCAAATAAATCTGAGAAAATAACTAGAGCGGAAGTAAAATTACAGAATGGGCCAGAAAGGATCTAGAGTACTATAATGGCGGGCGTATACCGGCAATTTGGTGGGATGTTTTGGTCTAAGATCAAATTCTGATGGGAAAAAGAATATACACTTTGGATTTGTCTCTTTCTCCGTTTCTTGAAGTGTTAAGCCGTCTCTGGATTTGTGTAATCTAATCAGGTCTCTAGTGTTAAACTAGTACAGGTTGCTAATGCCCCAAGATCGAATTTTCTCTCACCTTCTCAAACTAATTACATCTAGTGGTTAATTACAGGTGGTGGTGCATTTTGTTTTTGCAACGGATCCCATCTAGATTCGGGAGATAAAAAGGATCCCATCTAGATTCCGGTGGTACAAGTGCAGTTCCTAGACAGATAGATTGCCTACAGTAAGTCGGTGCTCCACTAGGTAGTGCTAGTACATACCGGTGCAGGGGGAGTTGTCTGAATCTGATCGACGACCCCACTACCTGCCATGCTGCTGTCGGCTTCCTGTAGCCTGCATCTTGGCAGATTCCGCCCGATGACATGACATGACGGATTAGAACCATAATATCGCATTCCTGATTAGCTCCGACTGATACTCTTATTTTATTTTGATAGGAACACTGATACTCTTATATTGTTGTGCAGAACACATGCTAGTGGGTCAATGGGAAGTGACGGGTTTAATAATGGATAGAAAGTCCCGACTTGTTCTTATTGCATGGCCGTTTAATCCTGAATCTATCTCCACCTGGTTGTTATGTATGTGACGTCAGCCATGAGCTCAGCCATATGAAACATGGACTTGTACCGGCCAACTTGTTTCTATGGCCATGCGAGATTTCTAGAAGGTAGTAGGCAACCCGGTATTGGTAGCTACACGGCATAGTCTTGTGCATTATGGGCCTTAAGCTTATCAGACCATGGGTAAGAAGCAACGTGTATTAGTACATTCGCTCAGCTGATCGGTGTGGTGTGCAAATAAAACTAGCTAGCTAGCTCACTTGGATATACACGTCTGTTTCAAATTTGTGGAAACTCATAACTCTTAAACAGTTTGTCAAAATTTAAGTATGTTTTTACCATCGAAATGTAGATGATGAACTCTATAAAATGAGTCCAATAATAAATATATATATTCTTTCACAAATATTATGTAACTTGTGGGACCCACGCGTCATAGACAAGAGCCATATTTATCTATAGTTACATGATGAGTTCTCGGTACCAAATAACCTTTTATATTAGACTTTTATACTTATGTAATTTATATTTAATCAAAATTAATAATCACTTAGAATGACTAATATTAGGACATCGTTGCTAAATTTTATGGTGGTTTTAATTATAAATTGTAATAATATGAATGAAAGTTTATTTATGCCTTCTGTCCTATTTTTTTGACCATATTTTGTAATTCAAGGTACATAAATTTTGCGTTTTGAATGTAATTTAAATCGATTTGTACATCAAATTCCATTAAATATGATAAAAATCACATGCCTTCACTAATTAAATGTGACATTTGCATGAATCATAGTTTATATGTATAATTATGTCTATGTTAATGTACATTATCCCAAGTATTGTTTTAGATATTTTTATAGGTTATTGTCTAGCAAATATCTTGGTAGTGATTTTTAGTGCATGACTAGGTATGATCAATAAGAAATTCTAGAGTAGATAAGGTGTTATGTAAATTTTGCATTACATGCATGATGTTTTACTAATTTTCTAGTGTTGAAATTGTGTCTATATTTCAATGAATACAATAATCAGATAACATAATGTGTGTTTGATTGTTTATGCTCAAATGACGCCAAAGGTTTATAAAATCATGTTCTGGGCCTTGTTGGGACATATAGAAGAACTGCACCATCTTTTATTTGTGTGCAACTTCACTTAACTAATTTGGAATTATCTACAAATGACTTTGGACCCTGGAGATGAAGATGAAGCCCCAACATACCATGTGGAAACTACAAGGTTTGACGGCTCAGGTTTGATTGAAATTGTGAGACTTTTTGGCACCCTCGGAAACAACACAACGCTTGGAACCTGGAAGACATGTTTTGTTAATGATGTCACCTTTCTTAAGCATAGATAAAGACTAAAATTGTACCTTTACTCTATGCTGATAGCCTCCTCCAAGATTTTATTTGTCAATTTTTAGCATTGGTTATGTCAGTACTTCAAATATTTTGAGTTAATGGAAAATGGCAGTAGAGACCTACCTTGCAATGTTCCTAAAATAATTGGCCTTTTTGCAAGGTGAAAAGTTCAGTATGAGCGCATTAATGAAATGCAAGAAAATGGTCTGAACAGATAACTCAACTTAAATATGCTAACTTGTTACATGTGACATATTACGGTTGACAATATACCAAATAAATCTGAGAAAATAACTAGGGCAGAAGTAAAATTACAGAATGGACGAGAAAGGATCTGGAGTAATAACGGGGCGTATACCGGCAATGTGGTAGGATGTTTTGGTCGAAGATCCACTTTTCATAGAAATAATATACATTTTGGGCTTGTCATCTCTTTCTCTGTTTCTTATAGTGTTACGCTTTCTAGGTATTTGTCTAATCTAACGAGGTCTCTACTATTAAACTAGTACAGTTTGGTTGCTTGTGCCCCTCCTCGAAACAGGCACCGCACAACTATAATAATATAGCAACCATTTGAAACCGCAGCTGGGCCAGACAACACAACACCCAAAAGAGAAAAACGCAGAAACCAAAGAAGAAGAATAAAAGAAAATAAAACCGATAATAATGGCTTGACAAAAACGAGGAGGATCCGCAACCGTTGCGCCCTCTAGCTAAGTTCCACCAAATGTCTAGCACTCCGAAGCGTCGCACACCAAGCAGCACCTCCAGGAAGGAAAGTGATGATGACGACACTGCTGCCCGGACAGGTCCTAGGGTTTCCCCCGGTACGCTCCGGGAGGTGGAAAAGAGGTACACCCGACACCCTTCAAGAAGGCCGGTGGCACCCGCAGACGTCACCACGTTGGTGTCAGATGACAAAGATTTCTCCTAACCCCTCAAAAAACCACACACCTGGACGCTTCACAGTGCTCCACCATGCTCGCCGCCTGCCACCACACGCCACCACGGTCTTGCATCCGCCACCGCCGTCGCACCGTGACACACGAAGTAGGGACGATAGAGCAGCAAATATGAAGCTTCGGTGGGGGTTGTCGGAACCACAGTGCACGGGAGGGAACTACCTCCACCACCAGAATGATGGGTTCGTAGCATGGAAAACAAAAAAATTCTACCGCAAGAACGAACAAAACCTAGATCTAATCTAGATAAAAGCCAAGATCTAATCTATTAGACATGAGCAACGAGATAGATCTTGTACTAACCCTCGTAGAACCGAAAGCGTTACGAGATTAGATCTCGGGGTTGATGTAGTCGATCACTTGCCGATCTCAAGATCGTGTGGACGATCCTTCCGCGCTGCTCAGCGCTCACAGTCGGTCACACGTGCGGAGTCGAAGCAGACCTTCCTCTCCCCGTTCCATCGAGCAGCGGAGGTAGTAGATCTTCTCCACGGAATCCCAGCAGCATGGCGGTGTGGTGGTGGTGGTGGAGAGAATTCTGCAGGGCTTCGCCTAAGCCGGAGCAGAGCGAAGGTAGAGGAGAGAGGCGGCGGCTAGAGCTTGTTATGAGAGAGGGCTAGGAGGGGGCGCCCCTCCCTTCTATTTAAAGGAGGGAGGCGCGCCTGGGGAGGGGGAGTCCTAGTAGGACTCCCCTCCTATAACGGCAAGGGTTGGGAAGGGGGGGAGGAGTCCTCCTCCCCCACGAATCCGTGTCTCGCCCCACAAGGTTTCCTTTGACCCTTTCTTGGTTTTCAAGCAAACACCAAGAACTCTTCTAGAACCTTCCAGAACATTCCGAAACCTTCTAGAATCTCCATATAAACACTCCGAAACATTTCCTAACTTAGAAAATGATCCCCAATATATGAATCTTATTCTCCAGACCATTCCGGATCTCCTCGTGATGTCCTGTATCCAAACCGAGACTCCGAACAACATTCAGTCTCCAGCGCATATTCCATATCTACTTAAAACAACTTCGAACCTTAAGTGTGTCACCCTACGGTTCGTGAACATGTAGACATGATAGAGACACATCTTCGATCAATAACCATCAGCGGGATCTGGAGATCCATAATGGCTCCCACATATTCAACGATGACTTCATGACCGATATAACCATTTACATACGAAACCAATTCCCTTTGTCACGCGATATTCTACTTATCCGAGGTTTGATCGTCGGTATCTTCATACCTAGTTCTACCTCGTTACCGATAAGTACTCTTTACTCGTTCCATGTTATGTCATCCCTTGTGACCCAGTCACATGCTTGCAAGCTATTTAGATGACATTCCACCGAGAGGGCCCAGAGCATATCTATCCGTCATATGGATGGACAAATCCCAATCTTGGTTCATGCGCTTCAACACATACTTTCAGAATACCCAATGACACCTTTATAACCACCCGATTCTGAGCGGTGTTTGATGTCATCAAAGTACCCATCCGGTGATGGTGATTAACATAACCTCATGGTCGAAGGATTAGGTTACTATGCATTTGAAAGCTTACAGCAATACGAACTTAATGACTCGATCTTATGCTACGCTTACTATGGGTGTGTGTCCATCACATCATTCTCCTAATGATATAACCTTGTTGTTAATGACATCCAATGTCCATGATCAGGAAATCATGATCATCATTTAATCAACAAACTAGTTCCACAAGAGGCTTACTAGGGACTCTTTTATGTTTACAAAACACACATGTATCAGCGTTTCCTTATAATACAATTATAGCATGGGATGTAAACATTCATCATAAACACAAAGATATAATAATGACCACTTTTATTATTGCCTCTTGGGCATATCTCCAACAGTCTCCCACTTGCACTAGAGTCAAAATCTAGATTACATGGTAATATACCTAACACCCATGGCGTTCTGGTGTTGGTCATGCTTTGCTCTAGGGAGAGGTTTAGTCAACGGATCTGCCACATTCAGATCAGTGTGTACTTTGCAAGTCTTTATGTCACCATCTCGGACATACTCGCGAATAGCATGGAAACGTAGCTTGATGTGCTTTAGCTTGCTATGTGACCTTGGCTCCTGTGCATTAGCTATGGCACTTGTGTTGTCACAGTAGATGGCCATCGGGTCCAACGCACTGGGAACCACGCCAAGTTCAGTAATGAACTCCTTCATCCATATGGCTTCTTGTGCAGCCTCCGAAGCAGCTATGTATTCCGATTCAGTTGAAGATTTCGCCACAACGCTTTGCTTGGCACTCCTCCAGCTCACTGCAGCACCATTCAAAATAAATATGTATCTAGATTGTGACTTTGAGTCATCTGGATCGGTGTTCCAACTAGCATCAGTGTAACCGTTTACAACAAGCTGTTCATCACCTCCATAAGAAAGAACCATATCCTTAGTCCTATTCAGGTACTTTAGGATATTCTTGACCGCTGTCCAGTGTTCCATTCCAGGATCACTTTGATATCTGCTAGTCAAACTAACAAAGATGTGCTATATCCGTCTTGTACACAAGATGGCATACATGATAGAACCTATGGCGAGGCATAGGGAATATTATTCATCTTTTCTCTATCTTCTGCCAGAGCGGACTTTGAGTCTTACTCAAGGTCTTACCTGACAACATGGGCACGAACCCTTTCTTGCTCTCTTCCATTCTAAACTTCTTTAGAACTTTGTCTAAGTATGTACTTTGTGAAAGCGCTATTAGGCGTCTTGATCTATCTCTATAAATCTTGATGCCTAGAATATATGCCGCTTCGCCAAGATCCTTAATAGAAAAACTATTATTCAAATAGGTTTTGACGCTATTAAGAAGTTCTATATCATTCCCAATCAACAATATGTCATCTACATATAGTACTAGGAATGCTACAGAGCTCCCACTTACTTTCTTGTAAATACAAGCTTCTCCATAAGTTTGTATAAATCCAAAGTTTTTGATTACCTTATCAAAACGTTGATTCCAACTCCGGGATGCTTGCTTCAGTCCATAAATGGAGCGCTGAAGTTTGCATACCTTGTCAGCATCACTAGGATCGACAAAACCCTTGGGTTGTACCATATACAGCTCTTCCTCAATGTCACCATTAAGGAACGCCGTTTTGACATCCATCTGCCAAATTTCATAATCGAAATATGCAGCGATTGCTAACAAAATCCTCACAGACTTTAGCTTCGCTACTGGTGAGAAAGTCTCATCGTAGTCAACTCCTTGAATTTGTCGGAACCCTTTCGCGACAATTCGAGCTTTATAGACAGTAACATTACCATCAGCATTTGTTTTTCTTTTGAAAATCCATTTGTTCTCGACAGCCTTACGGCCATCCGGTAAGTCCACCAAAGTCCATACTTGGTTTTCGTACATGGATCCCATTTCGGATATCATGGCTTCTAGCCATTTGTTGGAATCAGGGCTCACCATAGCTTCTTCATACATCGCAGGGTCATCAGTGTTGTCCACCAACATGACGTTCAACACAGAGTCATACCAATCAGGAGTGGTACGAACCCTCGTTGACCTGCGAGGTTCAAAGAAGAATTTCGCTCAAGTTTCATGATCAGCATCATTAGCTTCCTCTCCAGTTGGTGCAGGCGGCAAAAAAACATCTTCCGGTGCTGCGCTACTCTCAACTCCGAGAGAAGGTTCAATAACCTCGTCGAGTTCTACTTTCCTTCCAGTCACTTCTTTCGAGAGAAATTCCTTCTCAAGAAAGGATCCATTCTTGGCAACGAAAATTTTGCCTTCGGATCTATGATAGAAGGTATACCCAATTGTTTCTTTCGGGTATCCTATGAAGACGAATTTCTCCGCTTTGGGTTCAAGCTTATCGGGTTGTAACTTATTTACATACGCCTCGCAACCCCAAACTTTAAGGAACAACAACTTAGGTTTCTTACCAAACCACAATTCGTACGGTGTCGTTTCAACGGATTTAGATGGTGCCCTATTTAAAGTGAATGCGGCTGTCTCTAATGCATAGCCCCAAAACGATAGAGGTAAATCTTTAAGAGACATCATAGACCGAACCATATCTAAGAGAGTTCGATTACGACGTTCGGACACACCATTACGCTGTGGTGTTCCCGGCGGTGTCAACTGCGAAAGTATTCCACATTTCTTTAAATGCATGCCAAACTCATAACTCATTTATTCACATCCATGGTCATAACGCAGAAACTTAATCTTCTTGTTACGATGATTTTCCACTTCACTTTGAAATTCCTTAAACTTCTTGAAAGTTTCGGACTTATGTTTCATAAAGTAGACATACCCATATCTACTTAAGTCATCCGTGAAAGTGAGAACATAATGATATCCACCACGCGATGCTACACTCATTGGACCGCACACATCGGTATGTATTATTTCCAATAAGTCCGTAGCTCACTCCATTATTCCAGAGAATGGAGTCTTAGTCATTTTTCCCATTAGACATGCTTCGCATCTTTCAAGTGATTCAAAATCAAGTGATTCAAGAAGTCCATCAGAATGGAGTTTCTTCATACGCTTCACTCCAATGTGACCAAGACGACAGTGCCACATGTATGTAGAATTATCATTCAATTTTATTCGTTTAGCATCTATGTTGTGAACATGTGTATCACTACTATCGAGATTCAATAAGAATAAACCATTTATCTCAGGTGCATTACCATAAAAGATATTACTCATATAAATCGAACAACCTTTATTCTCAGACTTAAAAGAGTAACCGTCTCGCAATAAACAAGATCCAGATATAATGTTCATGCTTAACGCAGGCACCAAATAACAATTATTTAAATTTAAAACTAATCCCGAAGGTAGATGTAGAGGGAGAGTGCCGACGGCGATCACATCAACCTTGGAGCCATTTCCAACGCGCATCGTCACCTCGTCTCTTGCCAGTCTTCGTTTATTCCGCAGCTCCTATTTCGAGTTACATATATGAGCAACCGAACCAGTATCAAATACCCAGGCACTACTACGACTACTAGTAAGATACACATCAATAACATGTATATCGAATATACCTTTCTTCTTGATGTTTCCGTTCTTCAGATCTGCCAGGTACTTGGGGCAGTTACGCTTCCAGTGACCAGCACCCTTGCAGTAGAAGCACTCAGTTCTAGGCTTAGGACCAGCCTTGGGTTTCTTAGCAGGTGCGGCAGCTTTCTTGCCGTCCTTCTTGAAGTTGCCTTTTTTCTTAGGCTTGCCCTGTTTCTTGAAATTGGTGGTCTTATTGACCATCAACACTTGGTTCTCCTTCTTGATCTCCACTTCAGCAGTTTTTAGCATGGACGATAGTTCAGGCTACGTCTTGTTCATGCAGTCCATATTGTAGTTCATCACAAAGTTCTTATAACTCGGTGGCAGTGATTGGAGGACACGGTGAATCCCTAACTCATTAGGAATCGTTATCCCCAACTCTTGGAGCTTGTTTGCGTGCCCAGACATGGTGAGCACGTGCTCGCTAACGGAGCTTCCCTCTTCCATCTTGCAGGTAAAGAACTTCTCGAAGGCCTCATAGCTCTCCACGGCCGCGTGAGTCTTAAAAATGAGCTTGAGCTCCTTAATGATCTCGAACGGGTCGTGGTGCTCAAAACGCTCGAGCTCCGCTTTCTAAACCGCATGTGATGGCACACTGAACTGTGGAGTAATGATTTTTCCGAGTGGCGTAAACATTCTTTACGTCATCGGTGGCATCATCTGCTGGTGGGTCACCTAGCGGTGCTTCGAGCACATAGGTCATCTTACCAGCCCTGAGGACAATCTTCAGACCACTGAGCCAGTCCGTGAAGTTGCTTCCATTGTTCTTAAGTTTTTCTTTCTCTAGGAACGCATTGAAATTGATGGAGAGGTTCGCCATAATCTACAAAAAATTTGCAAGTAGTTTAGACTAAGTTTATGATAAATTGAGTTCTACTTTAATTCTTAAATTAACTAGGTGAACTCCCACTCAAAACAACATCCCTCATATTGTCTTAGTGATTACACGAACCAAGTCCACTACACCAAGTCCGATCTTCACGAGAGAAGATGTAGTTTCATCGGCGAACAATCTTCATGTTCATCATATCACTTATATGACTCGTGCTCTACCTTTCGTTATTCTCTGTTCTGAGACCATGTCTGTACATGCTAGGCTCGTCAAGATTAACCTTAGTTTCCGCATGTGCAAATCTGGCTTGCACCCGTTGTATGCACACGTAGAATCTATCACACCCGATCATCACGAGATGCTTCGAGACGACGAGTCTTAGCAACGGTGCCAACTAAGGACGAACACTTTATTACTTGAAATTTAGTGAGAAGGATCATCTTATAATGCTACCTCGCGATCTAAGCACAAGATGCATAAAGGATTAACATCACAGGCAATTCATAATTAGTGTGATATGATATGGCCCTTTCTTCTTATGCCTTTGATCTCCATCTCCAAAGCACGGACATGATCTCCATCATCACCAGCATTGCGTCAAGGTCAGTGGCGCCGCTTCATGGTTGTCCATCATCAGCAGCAACTATTACAACTACTTGGAATAAAGCTATTACAAGATGAATAGACACGCAGGTCTTAACAGAATTAAAGACAACCATTAGGCTCCTGCCGATTGCCATATTACAATAAGGATCATTGCATACATCAAATATAATCACAATCACATGATGACCATATCACATCATAAAACCCCTGCAAAAACAAGTTAGACGCCTCTAATTTTCTTTGCAAGTTTTACGTGGTTTAGGGCTTTCAAATAAGAACGGATCTTACCTACGAAACTGAACCACAACGTTGATACAAGTGCTATCAAGTGCAAAGTGTAGATTGGATCTATACTATGATGGGAGAGACAGACACCCGCAAAGCCACTTGTGCATAGCAAGTTACACGTCAAGCGTGGAGCAAGTCTCATGTATGGCGACATGTAAGGTTAGCCCAGCCGCTTCATCCCACCATACCGCAAGATGCAAAGTACACACATAGCAAAAGATCAAGACGAGCACCAACGCCCACAACATCATTGTGTTCTACTCGTGCAACAGATCTACGCATAGACAAGGCTCTGATACCACTGATGGGTTCGTAGCATGGAAAACAAAAAATTTCTACCGCAAGAACGAACAAAACCTAGATCTAATCTAGATAAAAGCCAAGATCTAATCTATTAGACATGAGCAACGAGATAGATCTTGTACTAACCCTCGTAGAACCGAAAGTGTTACGAGATTAGATCTCGGGGTTGATGTAGTCGATCAATTGCCGATCTCAAGATCGTGTGGACGATCCTTCCGGCAGCGCTTCCAGCAATGGTCACACGGCGGAGTCGGCAGACCTTCCTCTCCCTGCTCCAAATGAAGCATGGAGGTAGTAGATCTTCTCCACGGAATCCCAGCAGCACAACGGTGTGGTGGTGGTGGAGAGAATTCTGCAGGGCTTCACCTAAGCCGGAGCAGAGCGAAGGTAGAGGAGAGAGGCGGCGGCTAGAGCTTGTTATGAGAGAGGGCTAGGAGGGGGCGCCCCCTCCCTTCTATTTAAAGGAGGGAGGCGCGCCTGGGGAGGGGGAGTCCTAGTAGGACTCCCCTCCTATGGCCGGCGGGTTCGGAAGGGGGGAGGAGTCCTCCTCCCCCACGAATCCGTGTCTCACCCCACAAGGTTTCCTTTGACCCTTTCTTGGTTTTCAAGCAAACACCAAGAAATCTTCTAGAACCTTCCAGAACATTCCGAAACCTTCTAGAATCTCCATACAAACACTCCGGAACATTTCCTAACTTAGAAAATGATCCCCAATATATGAATCTTATTCTCCGGACCATTCCGGATCTCCTCGTGATGTCCCGGATCCAATCCGAGACTCCGAACAACATTCGGTCTCCAACGCATATTCCATATCTACTTAAAACAACTTCGAACCTTAAGTGTGTCACCCTACGGTTCGTGAACATGTAGACATGATGGAGACACATCTCCGATCAATAACCATCAGCGGGATCTGGAGATCCATAATGGCTCCCGCATATTCAATGATGACTTCGTGATCGATAGAACCATTTACATATGAAACCAATTCCCTTTGTCACGCGATATTCTACTTATCCGAGGTTTGATCGTCAGTATCTTCATACCTAGTTCTACCTCGTTATCGATAAGTACTCTTTACTCGTTCCACGTTATGTCATCCCTTGTGACCCAGTCACATGCTTGCAAGCTATCTAGATGACATTCCACCGAGAGGGCCCAGAGCATATCTATCCGTCATATGGATGGACAAATCCCAATCTTGGTTCATGTGCTTCAACACATACTTTCAGAATACCCAATGACACCTTTATAACCACCCGATTCTGAAGCGGTGTTTGATGTCATCAAAGTACCCATCCGGTGATGGTGATTAACATAACCTCATGGTCGAAGGATTAGGTTACTATGCATTTGAAAGCTTACAGCAATACGAACTTAATGACTGGATCTTATGCTACGCTTACTATGGGTGTGTGTCCATCACATCATTCTCCTAATGATATAACCTTGTTATTAATGACATCCAATGTCCATGATCAGGAAACCATGATCATCATTTAATCAACAAACTAGTTCCACAAGAGGCTTACTAGGGACTCTTTTATGTTTACAAAACACACATGTATCAGCGTTTCCTTATAATACAATTATAGCATGGGATGTAAACATTCATCATAAACACAAAGATATAATAATAACCACTTTTATTATTGCCTCTTGGGCATATCTCCAACACAGAAGGCGGTAGCCGACCGGGTACAGTCGTAGGGCAAACCAGGCCCTCCTGGCCTGGCCGAGCCCAACAAGGCCTGTGAAGCCCTGCCGCCGTATTGCAATAGGGGAACTGTCGTCCAAGTCAACCGCACACTAGCCCCTACTTCGCCGTCCACCAGGGGGTCAACTGCCACCGCCGAACCCAGCCGCGAAGTAGAAGCACCACCACCACCACACTCACCCGAGGGAATCGGATTGTTGCAGGTCTGAGGGTCACCACCTAGACCTGCAAGGGTGCGGAGGGACGAGCATGGCGAGCACAGCATCTTCGTACTGCCCACGGGTCCCCCAAGCAAGATTGTTGGGCGACAACCAGATCCAGGCCCACCCGGCCCAGATCCAGTTCACCGGCCGTATCGTAGCCAGGGAAAGAGGCAGCCACCCCCCGGTGACCAAGGGCCCTGGCCGGTACCTGCAAGGCCCAGATCCCGGGCCAACCTGGCCCAGATCTGGCCCTACAAGGCCAGCGCCGGGAGCACCTCACTCCACTCCGCCGCCCATCCCCAGGGGTCAACCCACCGCCATGCCGCTGCGGAGGTGCCCGGCCTACCGCTGCTCCAACCATCCGTCCCTGCCGAATCACGTGGAGCACCGCCGCCGGAGAGGAGCCCCGCGTTTCCTCCACCGCCGTCGGGAGAAGAGGACCCCCTGCCGCCGGCACCGCACGGGCTTAGCCTGCCGGCGCGCCGACGGTGGCGGGTTGAGGGAGGGTGGGGGAGGAGGCTGAGGCCGGCCGGCGTCGGCGAGTCCACCCCGTGCCCGCGGGGGCGAGCGAGACAAGCAGGGTCGTTGCTTGTGCCCAAGTCCTAACTTTATCTAACCTGTTCAAACTTTATTACAACTACTGGTTAACAACAGGTGGTGCACCGTGGTGCATGTTGGGTCCAGGTAAAAAGGATCCCATCAAGATAGTGGAGGTAGTGGCAAGTGCAGTGCAGATCGTGATGGACAGACAGATAGATTGGCTAGAGCAAGAAGGTGGTGCTCCACTAGGTACTAGTCCATACTGGCGAGCAGGAAGAGTTGTCTGAATCGGACAGTCCAACTGACGACGACCCCAATCGGGCAGGTAGCATGCTGCTTCTTCCTCCTTGTACGTCCATGTACGCTCTGTGGCACTTTGAGTGTGCATGATGATGACGTGGATCCCAATGATTCCAGATAGGTGCCCTTTAGTTTAGCCCAACTAACAGTTCAGCTGGAAAGCAACACCAGGCATTAACTGTACTATACCCACACTCATTCAAAGTTACAACTCTCTTTATTAGGTTATCTCTCAAGAAAGTGTCCTTTTTAGGTTTTCCTTAGTGTATAATCGGACAGCACAGCACATCGGAGCAGAGCACGCACAGCAACAACAGTTAACAGTCTTGATTAGGATTACAATTTATCGGGGGCCACCACTATTCTCTGCTCCTGGACTACCGTATAACTTATAGAGTTTCGTGACTTGTTTGCGGCGGGATGTACAGGATTGGAGGACACGGCGAGGGATATTTTCTCCTAACATGGATGACTGTGTAATTTGTGGATCGATCCTCCATAGCTCGAGACCGTTTACTATTATAGTACTTTATGTAATGTTGGCATGCGTTCTTTGTTGTCTAGTACTATGGTTTGATAGGATGTGTGCATTCTAACTATGCAGAGACCGGGTGTAAACATTACTTAAAAGTAATAAAGTGCCCATTTCTAAAAAAACAAGTTGACAGAATGGCAAATAAATCTGAGGACATAACTCGGGAAGGAGTAGAATTACAGAGTGGACTTGGATCTATAGAGCAACAGCTCTCTTCCCCTCCATGGGGCGATCCCAAATCCCAGGAAACCAGGACTGATTCGAGTGAAACCACCAACATCATGCTGAGAAAAGAACAGATCACATCATCCCCTCGAGATTGAACCATCAATCTAACAAATTCCCCCACAAATCTGGCCCACATCAACACAGCTTCATCCCCGCCGAGTTCAGAGACAGGTTTCGCTCCATCATCCGTCATTCCCCTGATCCACATAAGGTCTTTCACAATGCACCGTATCTTAGCACATTATCATATGCGTAATAAATAATTAAGAGAGAACCTCTACAATGGGATGTCTCTTAAGTGTTATTTCTACATTTAGTGAATTTGGTAACATGTAGATATGTGATTGGAGCTAGCCATTATTTTCCCCTATGGTACCATGCAAGAGTTGTATCTTAGCTAAGATACAACACCACTCTCTTTCTTCATTAACTATAGTACCACGTAAGCAAAATTCCTATGATACAGCGCTAAGATACTATCATTGTGAAAGGCTTAAGTGCCTAGGTGATCTGAGAGAAAAAATCGCAAATATCCTTGCCTCACCACCCAGAGAATCCCACAGAAATCTCCCCCTGCCTCCTCTGCCAACCCTGACCCCTATCACCCCCGCCCTGCCAGAGAATCGCACCATCGCCCAAAGGGATGCGGCATGGCCCATTCCTTCCCGGAAATCTCGTATATTTGATACCCACGGTGATGATGCCCTCCCCGTTACAGCCTTTAATCAAGATTATGGTTGCAATTGCTTCCTATTCCTAGACCAGAGCTCGTCCCCAACCGCCTCCGGAGAGGATCAAGGGGACTTTTCCTGCCCCATTTACTCAGCACTGATTCCTACGCCCTCTGATCCCGGCGGGCAGGCTATTTATTGAGACACCATCGGCGAGCACCCTCATCGCCACTACACACAACACCTCTCCCACCTCACAACCACCTTCGCCATTGCCATGGAGAACCTAGGAAAGGAGGCCCCGAACAAGGACATCCCTGCCCTTGTTGTGCCATCTCCACCGAGCTCTGTTGCTCTCCTGGCCCGCGGCTACTCGGCCGGCTCTGTGGGGTTCGTGGAGTCTAGACCGTCCCGACGTCGGGTTGGCAAGGAGGCTGCGGTGTACGATCACACTAAGGAGTAAAAGGCCCCAATCATCGTCAACTTGTCCATAGCTCGAGGCACCTCTACTGCTCGACTCGTCGTTGTGGGTATGTTCCTTTGCGTCCTCCCCATTATTTCAAAGCAATTGGTCAATTATATGCGGAATGTATGGAGAATCAGGAGAAACTTGGAGTCCAACTAGCTAGCTGACCGGAGGTTCATGCTCGAATTATCCAAGCTGGGGGATTTTGAGCACATCACCAAAGGCAGACCATGGATATACAAGGACGATGCGGTGCTCATCCGTGGGCTGAAGGACACCGAAGACCGGGACACGGTCTGCTTCGAGACTATCCCCATCTGGGCACAGTTTACCGGCAAACCGTACTACCTCCTCTCCAAGCAGGTGGCTAGGGAGATGGGAAAGAGGCGGCAAGGGTGTTCATCGCGCTAGATAACTGAAGCACGGAGGAGCCCATCGCGGTGGTGGCTCGGAAGAACTCGAGCGGCGGAGGAGGCGGTGGCTCGGTCGAGTCTCGAGCGGCGACGGCGCGGCTTCTGATACCAAGAAAGAAAATAGGTTCAGGGTTTTGTGCGTGGGTCTAAGCTCCGCACGTGCTCCATTTATATAATCATGACATGTACAAGTTACATACGTATACATCTCGTATACTTATTACGAGACAGGTGGGGTTAGAGTCTAATTACAATTCTAACAACTAGCAGTGCAGTTGGAAAGCAACACATCCATTAACTGTAGTCTACTGAGATTCATTCAAACTTAGAACTCCCTTTAGATTTTTCCAATTATTATGTCGGAAGAAAGTTTCCCTTTTCCTAGTGTAGTACATCGGACAGCTCAGCAGAGCAGAGCACGGAGAGCAACTACTAGTTGGGGTGTGCATGAGGCTAGCTGCCGGGCACAGAGGTGTACTAAGCAAATATGGCAAACAAATATGAGGAGAAGTAAAATTACAGAGTGGACCTGGAAGGACCTAGAGTAATGTCGGCAATGTGGTGGGATGTTTTGGGTCTATGATCCAATTGTGTTGAAAAACTACTAATACACTTTAGATTTCTCTCTTTCTCCGTTTCTTCTACTCCCTCGGTTTTAAAATATAAAATGTTTTAGATTTATAAAAGGAGTGTATGTAGATCTCTTTTAGTGTCTAGATTCAAACATCTTATATTTTAAAACGGAGGGAGTAGTAGTAAGCCACCTAGGGATTTGTCTAGTCTAATCAGGTCTCTAGTGTCAAACTAGTACCGCAAGTCCAAACTTTCTCTAATGTTCTCAACCTAATTATAACTATATAGGTTAATTACAGGTGCGGTGTGGTGGAGGTAAAAAGAAAGGGGTGAATCTCATCTTGGGATCCTCGAGGTAGTACCAAGTGTAGGTGGTGGTGCTTCACTATAGATTTTTTTTCGAAATGAAGGTATTAGCCCCGCATCTAAAAGATGCACGCAGCCTGCTTTATTTATTACTAAACGAAACCTTATAAAGAGAATACAAAGATCAATCGAAGCCACCTCTCAAAAAAACTTGATGAAGGGGTGGCCATGTTAGAACACTCTAACCGCAACACCAACACATCATCAACATACCAGAGGTTCCGAAATCCGCCCCATGGCAGGTCAGGAGCACACACCATCGTGCACGCTGAATCTCCTGCTGCCGCCATCTTCCGCCAACCATCTTCAGGAGAGATCGATGTAAAAAAACCTTCCAAGGCCTACCATCGACGCCGCCATGATGCCAGATGGTACCACCGTCCTGCGCACTTCCATCAACAAGCACGTGCGATCGCCACCGAGACCTCTCGGCGCCATGCCGCCGAGTCTCGCCAACCGCCGCAGCTAGAGACCGCCAGAAGATCTGTCGTCTGTAGCACCTACCGCACTAGGCATGACTAAGCGTAGTACCTAGCGGTTAGGCATGACTTGACATCTTCACTAGAGGCTCCGTGCAAGATGAAGCCGCTCCACCACCAGCCTCTGCCATCTAGGGCTGCACCACAAGCAAAACTCCCAAGAGAGAACGACACCAAAGCGCCACCATTGCCTGATCCGGATAACCAGATTAGGGTTTCCCCCAGAGCAGAAGGAGTGGCCATGACCTGTAGCCGATGTCTGTTCCAAAAATGATGCCCTCAAGAGGGGAACCGATGCCAAGCGTCACCATCATCTGATCCGGGAGACCCAGATCTGGTGTTTCCACCGGAACAGCTCGAGTAAAGTGACAACATCAGCAAAGACGATGCCTCCAACAAGGTATCGACGTCGAGTGACGCCGCCATTGTCTGCCAAGATCAGAGTCAAGGCTCGGTTTCCATCGGCTGCCATGTCCCCTCCATACTCGACGCCGATTAGAAATCCACCACCGGAGATCGGTGTGAGATCCCGAGATCCTCTACACCAGATCCCAACGTGGCCAACCACCTCCAGAGGAGGAAGTTGCCGCAGCCATGCCTGAGGCCGCCGCCCCGGCGCCCAAATGCCGTGATGCCTCCGCTTCCTTTGTCGCCGATGCACGTCACCGCCACCTGCATCTCAGGCCACCAACACTACGCGCCACCACGGGTCAGAGGAGAGGAGGCAGCCGCCTCCCACCCCTGGCCGCAACCAGCTGAGGGTGCTCCACTATAGATACTGGCCAGCAGGAAGAGTTGTCTGAATGTGACCACGACCCCACTTCCCGCCGTGCCCGCTGTCGGCTTCCTGCAGCCTGCATCTTGGTCGTTTTACGTCGATGACAGGATGGATTAGAACCATAATTTTCCTGATTAGCTTCGACTAATATTCTCATTGTAGTGCGGAAATGGCGGCTTTAACAATAGATAGACGGACAGAGATGCCTAGCCGGCCCTGTCAGCACGGCAGAAGCAGGGATGGTGAAGTCCAAGCAAGACCACCAATTAAATAGACCCTTCACATCTTGACTGCGATCACCCTATGTTAGCTCAAGTCTATCTCCGTCATCGATACAACACCAAATGCAAGTTGAATATATCGCTGTTGTTGAAAATATAAGCAAATTACCATAATATTTAATCCGAAATAAGTAATAATAAATCATGACTATAAGTGCTGAAATTAATCTAATCATATATACTAGCAGAATAAACGAACAGATCATATTCAACCAGAATAAACAGATCACATCTATTCCAAGAGCTAGTACAAGAAACTGCAACAGAAACTGAACTAGATAGGAACAGATTACGTACGGTGCTGGAGGAGGAATCGGGTTCGCGTTCAGGTTGGGGTTGAGGTTGACACCAGTATCGTCAGCCATGGCGTCGATGTAGAGGCTGCTGATGTCCGGGAAGAAGTCCTCGTCGGGGAAGGAGTGGTCGGTCGACGTGATGTTGCCATGAGTCGCGCCTCCCAAAACCTGATCGCCCCTCACCCGTACAGGTTCACGAGAGGCGGTGGTTCCGGAGGCCTACTGTCCCGTCGTCCGGTGCACGCCGGAAGAGGGGATGGAGAAGGTGTAGCAGCGGCGCAAGGTTCCGGAGGCAGAGAGATGTGTATTTTCTCGTATTAGGGTTTTTGCCTAAGGCCGTTTATATATAGACGCCGGTCGGATAAGACATGGGGCGTAGCCAACCCGAGCAGCAAAAAGATAAGATCGGCACCGAGGCACAATTCCAAGAAACCGCTGGCGCTGTGACGCCGTGGCGAGTAGGCGGCGGAGGAGGAGCGCCGTATGCCACTCCTCTTCACTCTCTTTAGGAGGTAGTGAAACACTCCACTATATATATTGGTCCAACTCCCTCTAAACTAGCAAGGTGGGACTAAACTTTGGTGCCACCCCTTGCTAGGCATGAATGGGCCAAGAGAATTTCAGAATTTGTATTAGGCTATGGACCAAGACCCACACCCAAATTCCAACAGTTGTTGTATAGTAGAGTGCTACATCCAATCTCGTCAAGTCCCAGCTCACTAATTAAACAGTTGAAGGCGATGGTAGCCCTTTGATAACACGAGTCTATCCCTGTCCGCGCGTATTTTTTCTGTTACATCCATGATTTTTCTTGATCATCAAACATGACTGTCCAGGTCGTCGCGCCTGATCATCAAACGTTTCTGTTACATCCATGATTTAGGCAGCAGCAGCAGCATGGCTCAGGCAAAAAAATTGTTGTCTCACGATGTCCATCTTGTAATAAAGCATTAGAGGCAAAATGGGTTGCAAATGTTTACGAGAATGAATATGATTCTATGACCAAGCTAGACATATATTAGTGAGGCAAACTTCCCCGACAACCGTTCACAACGAGGAATCAAACATACCAGGAACATCCATCTAGGAAATCATAATTCCGGCAACATTTTAAGGGAGGTGGTGTTTTCGCACACGGGTGCAAATGAACCGATGAAAAATGCATAAAAAAAATTTAAATGACAAAAAAAGTTGAAAATATAATTCCCATGTACATCTGAACATTTTATGTTGATACACAAGTTTTTTTTAGAAAAAATAAACATTTTATATGGCTTGTATAAAAAGAAAAAAGAAATATCCGTGAATAGTCATGTTGCAACATGCAAATTTGTCTTTTTTACATGGCACAAAAAAATGTTTCTTTTTCCCGAAAACTTGTGTACGAACATATAATGTCTAGATGTACATGCATATATGGTTTTCTAATTTTTTTGACATTTTGAAATGTGTTTTCTAACAATGGGTTCATTTGCACCCATGAGGCGAATTGGATTTCCGCATGTTAACGGGTTTCAATGGTTGTTATTGTCCGATCAAACAAAAATAACATCAAACACCGAGGTGTGTTGGGCTCAAATAAATACATCAATGGGTTCTCTTCTCAAACATCGCTTGACAAAATTGTGATGTACATAAGTTTTTTTTCATGTGGCCAACAATGCCGTAGTTAGAACACTGTACCACCTATCAAGGATTTTTGGTGCTCCTTCGATCAACAGATGGGCAACACTACAATACACGCTTCAGAATCGACTCTTTAATATACTACTACCCTTATAACCGGGTTTGTCCTTTGGTAACGTTGTTAGTCATAAAGCGGAGCAACTATATCGGAATTTAGTCTCGTTCTTCTCATCGTTGTAGACCCATTTTTTGTTGTGCCATCCATGTTTTCATTAACAGCCGAGTCATGTAGCTTATCCTCGACTGCAACATTTAATGTTGAAGACAAGTGGAGAATCATTTTTAACAGTTCGATCAATTTATACTAAACTTCTATAGTTATTTAATATGCATTTTGATTAAATAATATAATTATAATTATGATGGTCTTTGTTACAAGCTGCATTTCTAATGATGAAAAGTATGTTTGCTTGCAGTCCTAAACTTAGATCCTAAACTTAGATCATCTTTTCTAATAGAATTTACATTATTAATTTTCAATTATGGTGCAATTTAATTGGATCTGCACAGTAAGTTTCCTTAAATACAATAAAAATAAAAAGTAAAAACGATAAGCCTCCATGGATTAAATGTGACAATTACATCAACAATATTTTAAATGTATATTTGTATGTTCATGTATATTTAATAACCTTAAATATATTTGGTGCATGTTTGTAAAGGGTATAGTCTAGATAATATCTTGGTAGCCATTTCTTGTGCGTGATTAGATATAATCAAATAGATTAATCTAGAGCATGGAAGGGGTTTATGAGGATCTTATCATGATGTTTTACTATTTTTTCACTGGTCAAATGTGTCTTATAGATTCCAGTGTACAAACAACTTGTGGACAACATGTGCGTTTCATTGTTTATGCGCAAGCCGTGTTAATAGAATGTACTCTATTAACACTCGAATCGTTTTTAGAATCCGGGGCGAGTCGACCGGCGTCGCGGGCGAGTAGGACGGCACCGTCGAGTCCTAGATCGGGGACACGTCGGAGGAGGACGGAGCCGTCGGGTCCTGCGTCAGAGGCGAGGCGACGGGCGTCGCGGACGAGTAGGGCGGCGTCGTCGGGTCATGGAACGGGGCCGGGGCGAAGGGCACCGCGGCGGAGTAGGGCGGCGCAATCGGGTCCTGCATCACGGTAGAGGCGAAGGGCGCCGCGGGCGTGTAGGTCAGCGTTGTGGGATCCTCGATCTTTACCGGGAGGAGGGCACCGTGACGGAGGTGGCGGCACCGTGCCCTCTTGGATCGGGGCGAGGGGCGAGGGCGGCGGTTGGGGTAGGGTAGGATTAAGGGCCGGGGCAGCAGGTGGATGGGGATATTGTGCAGGCGGCGGGGCGTCGGAGTTCACCGGGAGATCGGCGGCGGCTCCGTTCAACTGGCTCGAAGAAGGAGAGCTCTAACTGATTGTTTTTTTTTCCAGACCGCACCGGCACCTTGCGACACTCTAGTTGGACTCCGCTAGGCTTTTGTTGGGTCCGCAGCATAGAAAACAAAAAAATTTCTATGGTGTGAACTACACGCCAAGATCTATCTACTAGGTACAAAGCAACGGGTGGACATACATCCAACGAGAACTTACGCTCGTAGACAACGAGCTTTGTTAACGAGTAGGAACTCGTGGTTGATGTAGTCGTACACTTGCCGATCTCAAAATCGTGAGGAAGTCCGAGCGCCGCAACTCAGCAGCGCATCCGCACTCGCACACATGTTCAAGCCACCGGACAACCTCCACCTCCTCGCTCCAGCGATCCAGCGGAAGCAGCAACTCCTTCCAGACGAAATGCCACCGGGAACATGTATCTCGCTAATCCGAGACCATGGGAGAATAATTCTAGAGGGAGAGAGAGATCCTTCATAAGGAGGTGTGAGGATGGAGGGAATGGGTGGCCTTTTATAGGAGGAGGGGGGTGCCCCCTCTCTCCATGGCCGGCGCATGGGGGGTGACCCCTCACCTCCCCCATTCATGTGGTGGTAACCCCTCCACATTAAAATGTCTCTTCACATTCCCTTTTAAAGTCTCCACTTTAAATGCATTAAATTTCTCCAAATTTAGTGCTCTCTCATTTAATAAAACTCTTTTTATTAAATTTATTCAGAATTTTGTTAATTACTTTAATTAACAAACATTCACATATAGCCCCTTGCAATATTTCAATATCACATGCAAAACCACCTTCTGCAATTTCACCCGAAACAATTTCTGGTTTCTATTGAAATAATTCCTGCGCTTTGCAATTCTTTCGTCTGAAACATATATGCTCCAAAATGGTGTCCGGTAACTCTTAAGTGTGTCACCCTACGGTTCGCGAATAATGCAGACATGATCGAGACCCTTCTCCGATCAATAATCAGCAGCGGGACCTGAAGATCCGTACTGACTCCTACACATTCAACGATGACTTCTGTGATCGTGAGAACCTTTAACGCTTGTAACTAAATCCCTTTGTCTCTCAATATATTACGTATCCGAGATTCGATCATCGGTATCTCCATACCTATTTTGATCTCGTTACCGACATGCACTCTTTTCTCGTTCCCGTGATATAACATTCTAGTGATCACATCACTTGCTTGCAAGCTATCCTAATGTGATAATCACCGAGAGGGCCCAAAGTATATCTATCCTTCATCTGGACTGACAAATTCCACTCTTGATCCATGAGCCTCAACATAACACCTTCGTAGTACTGAACCCATCTTTATAGTCACCCTGTTACGGTGTGACGTTTGATGTTATCAAGATACTTTTCCGGTGTCAGCAATTAACATGATCTCATGGTCTAAGGATAAAGATTACTTCATATGATGTTATAGCAATATAAACATAATGACTTGATCGTAATGCTATACTTCAGATGAATGTTCATCACATCATTCCACCAATGGTGTGACCTTGTTATTAGCAACATCCAATGTCCATGATCAGGAAACCTTGATCATCTTGTTAATCAACAAGCTAGTCTATAAGAGAGGCATGACTACGAACCCTTTTTGTTTATTAAACACACATGTATTGATGTTTCCGAATCAATACAATTCTAGCATGTAAAATAAACATCTATCATGTATAAGAAATATATAATAACAACTTTATTATTGCCTCTCAGGGCATATTTCCTTCAGTCTCCCACTTGCACTAGAGACAATAATCTAGTTCACATAGTGATAAATCTAACACCCATGGAGTTCTGGTGTTGATCATGTTTTGCCCTAGGGAGAACTTTAGTCAACGGATCTGCTACATTTAGGTCCGTGTGTACTTTACAAATCTTTATATCTCCATCCTTGACATGCTCGCGGATGGAGTGAAATCGGCGTTTAATATGTTTGGAATTCTTGTGAGACCTCGGTTCCTTTGCGTTGGCTATGGCTCCATTGTTGTCACAATAGATCACCATCGTGTCCAACGCACTGGGAACCACACCCAGTTCCGTAATGAACTCTTTCATCCAAACTGCTTCCTGCGCCGCTTCTGAAGCAGCAACATATTCCGCCTCCGTCGTTGATCCAGCCACCACAGGTTGTTTGGAACTCCTCCAACTAAGCTGTTCGCTCAAGAGAAATACGTATCCGGATTGAGACTTAGAGTCATCCGGATCGGTGTCAAAGCTAGCATCGACATAACACTTAGCGACTAGCTCTTCTTCACCTCCGTATATAAGAAACATATCATTGGTTCTTCTCAAGTACTTGAGGATGTTCTTTACCGCTATCCAGTCTTCCGAACCTGGATCAGATTGGTACCTACTAGTCAAACTAATAGCATGTGCCATATCCGGTCTTGTACATAGCATGGCATACATAATAGAGCCTATGGCCGAGGCATAGGACATCTTATCCATCATCTCTCTTTCTTCCGCCGTAGCCGGACTTTGAGTCTTACTCAATATCTTGCCTTGCAACATAAGTAAGAACCCCTTCTTACTTTCGTCCATATTAAACTTCTTTAATATCTTATCAAGGTATGTACTCTGCGATAGCCCAATTAGGCGCCTTAATCTATCTCTATAGATTTTAATGCCTAATATATATGACGCTTCACTAAGGTCTTTTATTGAAAATTTGTTGTTTAGATAACTTTTAACACTGTTTAAAAGATCTATATCATTTCCAATCAATAATATGTCATCCACATATAATATCAGAAATGTCACATTGCTCCCACTCACTTTCTTGTAAATACAAGCCTCTCCATAAGTTTGGACAAATCCAAACTCTTTGATCACCTCATCAAAGCAGAGATTCCAACTCCGTGATGCTTGCTTCAGTCCATAGATGGATCGCTGAAGTTTGCATACCTTATTAGCATCCTTAGGATCGACAAAACCCTTAGGTTGTATCATATACAACTCTTCTTCAATCTTACCATTGAGGAACGCAGTTTTGACATCCATCTGCCATATTTCATAACCCAAATATGGAGCAATTGCTAACATAATCCTAACCGACTTAAGCATAACTACGGGAGAGAATGTCTCATTGTAGTCAACTCCTTGAATTTGTCGAAACCCCTTTGTGACAAGTCGAGCCTTATAGATGGTCACATTACCATCAGCATCAGTTTTTCTTTTGAAAATCCATTTATTCTCAACGGCCTTTCGGTCGTGAGGTAAGTCCACCAAGTTCTAAACTTGGTTCTCGTACATGGATTCCATCTCGGATTTTATGGCTTCTAGCCATTTGTTGGAATCCGGGCTCATCATCGCTTCTTCATACGTCGTAGGGTCATCCATTTCATCAACGATGAAATTCACAACTGGATTGTCGTACAGTTCAGGAGTTGCACGTGTCGTGCTTGACCTGCGAGGTACGGTAGTGTCCTCTTTCGGAGTTTCATGATCATTATCATTAGCTCTCTCTTCATCAGGTGAAGTCAACTCCGAAACAACTTCCGGTGATGCGCCACTCGCCATTCCATGAAGAGAAGGTTCAATAACCTCTTCGAGTTCTACCTTCCGACTACTCACACCTTTCGCGAGAAACTCCTTCTCAAGAAATGATCCATTCTTGGCAACAAAAACCTTGCCCTCGGATCTATGATAGAAGGTATACCCAATTGTTTCCTTACGGTATCCTATGAAGACGCATTTTTCCGCTTTGGGTTCGAGTTTATCCGGTTGAAGTTTATTCACATAAACATCACATCCCCAAACCTTAGGAAATGACAGCTTCGGTTTGTTTCCAAACCATAATTCATACGGTGTCATTTCAACGGATTTAGATGGTGCCAGATTTAAAGTGAATGCAGCTGTTTCCAGTGCATAACCCTAAAATGACAGACGTAAGTCAGTCAGAGACATCATAGATCGAACCATATCCAATAAGGTACGATTACGACGTTCCGACACACCATTATGTTGTGGTGTTCCGGCAGGCGTGAGTTGTGAAACTATTCCACACTCTTTCATGTGTGTGCTAAACTCGTAACTTAGATACTCTCCTCCATGGTCAGACCGTAGAAATTTGATCTTTCTATTACGATGATTTTCCACTTCATTCTGAAATTCCTTGAACTTTTCAAAAGTTTCAGACTTGTGTTTTATCAAATAGATATACCCGTATCTACTCAAATCATCCGTGAAAGTAACAAAATAACAATATCCACCTCGCGCCGACACACTCATTGGTCCACACACATCAGTATGTATGATTTCCAATAGATCTGTCGCCCGTTCCATTGAACCGGAAAACGGCGTCCTAGTCATCTTACCCATAAGGCATGGCTCACATGTATCAAATGATTCAAAATCAAGTGATTCCAAAAGTCCATCAGAATGGAGTTTCTTCATGCGTTTAACGCCAATATGACCTAGACGGCAGTGCCACATATATGTAGACATATCATCATCAAGTTTAATCTTTTTAGCATTAATATTATGAATGTGCGTAATATTACTATCGAAATCCAACAGAAATAAACCCATGACCATAAAAGATATCATTCTTATAAATTGAACAACCATTGTTTTCAGATTTAAAGGAATGACCACTTTGCATCAAACAGGATCCAGATACAATGTTCATGCTCAGTGCAGGCACTAAATAACAATTATTTAGGTTTATAACTAATCCCGATGGAAAATGGAGAGGTAGCGTCCCGACGGCGATCACATCAACTCTTGATCCATTGCCGACCCGCATCTTGACCTCATCCCTTGCTAGTTCTTGCTTGTTCCGTAGCCCCTGAACCGAGTTATATATATTAGCAACCGATCCGGTATCAAATACCTAGGTGCTACTGCGAGTACTAGTCAAGTACACATCAATAACATGTATATCACATATACCTTTGTTTGCCTTGCCGGACTTCTTGTCCGCCAAATACTTGGGGCAGTTGCGCTTTCAATGGCCATTCCCCTTGCAATAGTAGAACTCGGTGTCAGACTTAGGGCCAGCCCGGGGTTTCTTTTCAGGCGTGGCAACAGACTTGCCACCCTTCTTTCCCTTGTGCTTGCCTTTCTTGTCCTTCTTGAAACCGGTGGTCCTATTGATCATCAACACTTGAAGTTCTTTCCTAATCTCCACTTCTGCAGTCTTAAGCATTGACAGAAGCTCGGGAAGAGTCTTGTTCCTGCCCTGCATATTATAGTTCATCACGAAGCTCTTGTATCTAGGTGGCAGAGATTGGAGAACACGATGTATGCCCAAGTCAATGGGAATCGTTATTCCCAAGGACACAAGCTTATCGGCGTACCCAGACATTTTGAGTACATGCTCACTAACGGAGATGTTCTCCTCCATCATGCAGCTAAAGAACTTTTCAGCAGCATTATAACTCTCTACGGCAACATGGGTATCGAAAATCATTTTTAATTCTCCCATGGTATCAAAGGCATTGCCATTTTCGAAACGCTTTCGAAGTTCTGGTTCTAGCCCATACAGTATGCCGCAATGAACTAAGTTGTGGTCCTCCTGACGAGTCACATAGACATTCTTTTCCTCGTCAGGGCATCGAGGGAGCTGGTGCGCCTAGCGGCGCATCTAGCACATATTGCTTTTGTGCAAAGGAAATGAGGAGAATCCTCAAATTCATAGCCCAGTTGGTGAAGTTGCTACCATTCGCAGCAAGTTTCTCTTTCTCCATGAACACATTGAAATTAAAAGCAGGTGGTGCCATCTACAACAGAATTTGTAAAGTTTATTTAGACTAAGTTTATGATAGATTGAGTTCAACAAATCCAAATTACTAATGAACTCCCACTCAAAAACGACATCCCTCGTGTCCTTTGGTGATTACATGAACCAAATCCACTACACCAAGTCTGATCATCACGTGAGTTGATATAGCTTCAAAGGCGAGCATCTATATGGGCATCATATCAACCATATGACTCATGCTTAACCTTTCGGTCCGTGTTCCGAGGCCATGTCTGTACATGCTAGGCTCGCCAAGTAAGAACCTTAGTATTCGCGTGTGTAAAACTGTCTTACACCCGTTCCTATGAAAGCGTAGATTCGAGTACACCCGATCATCACGTGATGTCTCCAAACACGATCCATAGAACGGTGCATACTCAAGGAAGAACACATTTTTATCTTGATATCTAAATGAGGGATCATCTTATAATGCTACCAAACGCGCCAAACTAGCAGTATAAGATGCTAACATCTAATGTGTAAAGTGAGATGATATGGTCCATGCATTTGATCTCTATCACTTGCATCGTGGTATGATCTCTATCATTCCTTTGTGTGTAAGGCCAAGGTCTATGGAACTTACACGTTGACTGTGTTGTAAGAGTATCTACCATACATCTACTTACAACAATACCATATCAATACACTAGCCCAGCAACGATCTAAACTAGACGCCTCTAATTTATCAATTGCAAGTTTTACGTGGCTTAGGGCTTTCGGAGATAGAACCGTTCTCACCTACGAACATGAACCACAACGAGGATAACTAAGTTATTAGCAACTCGTTGTAAATCAGATATTGACTATAGTAGGAGAGACAGACACCCGCCAGCCACTTATGCAAAACAAGTTGCATGTTAGTCGTAGAACCGGTCTCATGTACGATGGCATGTAAGGTTGGTCCGGGCCGCTTCATCCCACTATGCCACCAATATCCAAAATACATAGAAGATGCAATAACATGGTCATCATCGCCCACATATCAACATATGTGTACTACCCGTGCTAAGCACCTACGCATAGATCAGGCTCTGATACCACTGTTGGGTCCGCAGCATAGAAAACAAAAAATTTCCTACGGTGTGAACTACATGCCAAGATCTATCTACTAGGTACAAAGCAACGGTTGGACATACATCCAACGAAAACTTACCCTCGTAGACAACGAGCTTTGTTAACGAGTAGGAACTCGTGGTTGATGTAGTCGTACACTTGTCGATCTCAAGATCGTGAGGAAGTCCGAGCGCCGCAACTCAGCAGCGCATCCGCACTCGCACACACGTTCAAGCCACCGGACAACCTCCACCTCCTCGCTCCAGCGATCCAGCGGAAGCAGCAACTCCTTCCAGACGAAATGCCACCGGGAACATGTATCTCGCTAATCCGAGACCATGGGGGAATAATCCTAGAGGGGGAGAGAGATCCTTCACAAGGAGGTGTGAGGATGAAGGAGGGAATGGGTGGCCTTTTATAGGAGGAGGGGGTGCCCCTCTCTCCATGGCCGACGCATGCGGGGTGACCCCTCACCTCCCCCATTCATGTGGTGGTAACCCCTCCATATTAAAATGCCTCTTCACATTCCCTTTTAAAGTCTCCACTTTAAATGCATTAAATTTCTCCAAATTTAATGCTCTCTCATTTAATAAAAATCTTTTTATTAAATTTATTCAGAATTTTGTTAATTATTTTAATTAACAAACATTCACATATAGCCCCTTGCAATATTTCAATATCATATGCAGAACCACCTTCTACAATTTCACCCGAAACAATTTCCGGTTTCTATTGAAACAATTCCTGCGCTTTGCAATTCTTTCGTCTGAAACATATGTGCTCCAAAATGGTGTCCGGTAACTCTTAAGTGTGTCACCCTCCGTTCGCGAATAATGCAGACATGATCGAGACCCTTCTCCGATCAATAATCAGCAGCGGGACCTGGAGATCCGTACTGACTCCTACACATTCAACGATGACTTCTGTGATCGTGAGAACATTTAACGCTTGTAACTAAATCCCTTTGTCTCTCGATATATTACATCTCCGTGATTCGATCATCGGTATCTTCATACCTAGTTTGATCTCGTTACCGACATGCATTCTTTTCTCGTTCCCGTGATATAACATTCTAGTGATCACATCACTTGCTTGCAAGCTATCCTAATGCAATATCACCGAGAGGGCCCAGAGTATATCTATCCATCATCTGGATTGACAAATTCCACTCTTGATCCATGAGCCTCAACATAACACCTTCGTAGTACTGAACCCATCTTTATAGTCACCCTGTTACGGTATGACGTTTGATGTTATCAAGATACTCTTCCGGTGTTAGCAATTAACATGATCTCATGGTCTAAGGATAAAGATTACTTCGTATGATGTTATAGCAATATAAACATAATGACTTGATCGTAATGCTATACTTCGGATGAATGTTCATCACATCATTCCACCAATGGTGTGACCTTGTTATTAACAACATCCAATGTCCATGATCAGGAAACCTTGATCATCTTGTTAATCAACAAGCTAGTCTATAAGAGAGGCATGACTAGGAACCCTTTTTGTTTATTAAACACACATGTATTGATGTTTTCGAATCAATACAATTCTAGCATGTAAAATAAACATCTATCATGTATAAGGAATATATAATAACAACTTTATTATTGCCTCTCAGGGCATATTTCCTTCAGCTTTGGGTCGGGGCCCGTCTACAGCCTTTTTCAGGTTTGGTGGCAAAAATAGACAGAAGTATGATTAGTACTTGTCCCATATTTGACACAAGTATGATTTATTGTAATCCATTGGATAGACGAAAATAAATGGCTATAATTCACTTGGAGGTACTACAAAACACCTCAATTTTAAAGCCTCCGATAGAGACGCTCTACGCACTCGCAGCAACTACTGAGTCACCACTCACAACCATACCACACCAGTACAGTACTCGCAACTACTGAGTCACCACTCACAACCCTCGTAGGTGTAGCATTACTCCACCAGTACTCACCGCTCCGGCGCTCCTTCGTCCCGGCAAAGGACAGGAGTACCACCCTCGGGCACTCCGGTCTGCTTGTAACCCAAATTACAGTTCCAAAACCCTAAGCCGAGCGAGAGGGAGCAGCTCCAAACCCTGCAAAGGGAGCGATCGTCTTGGCAAGATCGGTCAGTTGCTCCCTCTCTTGCTGGTGAGGAACATTTAATGTTGAAGATCGGTCAGCCGAGTCATGTAGCTTATCCTCGACTTCAACATTTAATGTTGAAGACAAGTGGAGAATCATTTTTAACAGTTCGATCAATTTATACTAAACTTCTATAGTTATTTAATATGCATTTTGATCGAAAATCACTAGTAACACATAGTGATTAAATAATATAATTATAATTATGATGGTCTTTGTTACAAGCTGCATTTCTAATGATGAAAAGTATGTTTGCTAAACTTAGATCCTAAACTTAGATCATCTTTTATAATAGAATTTACATTATTAATTTTCAACTACGGTGCAATTTAATTGGATCTGCACAGTAAGTTTCCTTAAATACAATAAAAATAAAAAGTAAAAACGATAAGCCTCCATGGATTAAATGTGACAATTACATCAACAATATTTTAAATGTATATTTGTATGTTCATGTATATTTAATAACCTTAAATATATTTGGTGCATATTTGTAAAGGGTATAGTCTAGATAATATCTTGGTAGCCATTTCTTGTGCGTGATTAGATATAATCAAATAGATTAATCTAGAGCATGGAAGGGGTTTATGAGGATCTTATCATGATGTTTTACTATTTTTTCACTGGTCAAATGTGTCTTATAGATTCCAGTGTACAAACAACTTGTGGACAACATGTGCGTTTCATTGTTTATGCTCAAGCCGTGTTAATAGAATGTACTCTATTAACGAGGCAATCCAACACCCACCACCATCCAGCCACCATGCTGGACCGCCGTCGCCGAATAACACCTCCCGGAGTTGGATACTCCCGCTACATCAACTCCACAAGAGGGGAAACGCTAGGGGTCAGGACACCACCAGCGCCGTTCAGCCAAGGGCCAGCATGCACCAGCGATGGTAGCAGATCAGAGAGGAGGGAGGAGCTGGAGGAGGAGAACGGGGCACGGCCCGACCGCCGTGGGAGGTGGCGCGGGTCGCGAGAGGGAGCTAAAGTCAGCTTGGGGCAGCTAGGTTCTTTTACCAAAGAAGTCAGCTTCATGGTCCTTACCTTGACACTTCAAGTACAGTTAGTGTCTTACTATGTGAGTACTTAGATGGTGCATAATTGCATGTTCGAAGGATTCTATTTGCATCTACATCTGCTTTCGGGTAAACCAGCTGCCTGGCTGTCTGCTTTTGGTGATGTCCTTTAGCCTAAGCAACAGTTAAACTGGAAAGCAACACCACCATCCATTCTTACAATTCATTCAATTCTCGTTAGAATACAGGAGGAGACACGGTGTCAAGTGGGATCTCACCTAGATCCCACATTTAGTTTATTTTAAAATTTCTAGTATAAAATTTTGCACTATAAAATTGAAAAGGAATTAGAAGTGGGAGGGATCCCACTTGACACCTTAGCAGGAGAGCCCTCTTTACACTTTTTCATGCTATTAACTATGAGGAAAGTTTCCCTTTCTCCTAGACAACAGAGCAATCAGAGCAGGGCATGCACACGAACTGAACACGACACTTGCTGTGGTGTGCATGAGGCTACGTACCGCCCTCATAGATAGGCCACGTCCCCTTCAGCTCAATTCCAGGAGATATGTTACTTTACTCTCATCTTGGCTTGACAAACCTCCCCGAAATTTTAGTAGTATTTTTTTTCCTAGCTCCAAGTATGGTACTACCTCTGTCTAGGATTATAAGGACCGAGAGCTTTTTTATATTATTTAAGATTATTAAGTCTATCTCATTTATTAGGCTCTCTTGTTCAATGCATGTTCTCCTTTTCTTCTCATTTCTCCGGTGTATGTAAAACTATTGGCGTATGCATATTAATAAGAGAGAGAGTTATGGAGTGTCTTGGTCCTAGCAACTTGGCCATTATGACTAATAATCCCAAACATATGTAGTACTAAATAGTGATAGTAAATATCTCGAGCCAATAGAAAACAAGGGCCTTCGAAACAGGTTTTCATGTCGCTATATTAATACACTTGTTTCGGAGTCCCCCTCCACTTTTCAAACTTTGACAAACAGAAAATCGTGGACGCCCAGGTCGCACAATATCAATTCGTATCGAAGACCGTACGAACCCACTCAAAGCCCGTATGGTCCGGTCAGATGTATACTCACCGTACAAGTATGTGTCTGCGAGAGGAGGAAATCGGGAGGTATATATAGCAGCGGCAATAAAATTTCAAAATGTGACATGCAAAGACGTGGATCACAATAAGGAGTGGTGGTATCGGCCGGTGCAAACCTGGAGTATACCCAGCTCGACTGAGTACACCTATACGGAGGTATACAAGGCTTGGATATGGGTTTCGATGGGTCAAAAAACTGCCCCATGCAACTTAAGTTTGGGGTGGGGGAACCTAAGAACTCCTCATATTAATATAGCAACTACATAATACAATCTCTATATGTAATTTCAATCATATCGACTCGAAACGTAAAAACCCTAAGAGATGGGTGGATCTCTATATGTAATTTCAATCATTATCGCACTATATCGGTATCTTTCGTTAATAACCTGATATCATGTAATTAATAACTCTCTTACTTATTTTCTTTGTCGAGCAGGGTTTGGAAATGTTCATCAAGGAAGTTAGGGGTGAATGGAAAGAGGAGCTACAATTTCGACAACTCAGTGTAAGTAGTACTATAGCTAGGTCCTCGCATCTTTTTGATTCTTGTTTCAATACCATTACCATGCTTTATTATTATTTTGATGGCTGCAAGCCGAGAATAATTTATGTGGATACTATGTTTGCGAATACATTCGTCAGACGACCCGTGAGCTGGGTAGAATTCCACTCCAACTAAATAATGTTCACAGTCTTAAATTATTATTGAGTTTCATTCATATTATTGATGATCCCCTTCTTTAAATTAGATCGAATGGATGCGGGAGGGTCTCCTACCAAAACATGCATACGAGCACTTCAAGAGGAATTGACAGGATTCTTACTTAAGGAGGTCATAGATCCAACCGGAGAATACCATCGAGAATTTATATTTAGACAATAGGGATTGTAAGAAAGATTATATTGTATATGCATGAATGTGTATACTGTATGTAATATGTTCGACCAAGCACGAAGAAAGAGGTCACTTCGATCTCTATATTCATGACGAAGTTCTGTAATGGTTCCTTCATTGTTGTATCTAGTACCGTCGAGTTATATATATATATATATATATATATATATATATCAACTTTCGGCACGTCACTTACACCAAACCTCTCCCTCCTGCTGCGGCAGAAAAATATCTCAAAACTCTGCCGTGGCAGAACCTGCTGCCGCTGCCGCGACAGAGACGAACCGGGACTAAAGGTCCTCCACCCTGCTTCGCCGTGGCCACGTGGAGCGCCTTTAGTCCGGTTCGTAATAGAACCGGGACCGCTAGGGGGCTTTAATCCCGATTGTGCAGTCTAGAGGCCCATGTATTCCACTAGTAAAGAGAGCACATCACGGCACAAGGAGCATAAAAAAAAGTAATAATGACACGTATGGCTGCATCTGAGAGTACAACGAGCTTAAGCGCTGGACTCGGTCTTTTTTCAACTACTGAAGGAGACTGATTAGGGTTACAAATTGCCATGATTAGTTGCGGTAAAGGGCCAAATTTTCCACTAGTTATTTCCAGAGCAGCAACCTCCACTAGTTATTTCCTTTTATATTTTCGTTGGCTGGGGCAGCTAGCATGCTGCTTCTTCCTCCTTGTACGTCCATGTACGTTCTGTGGCACTTTGAGTGTACATGATGATGACGTGGATTCCAATGATAGGTGCCCTTTAGTTTAGCCTAAGCAACAGTTCAGCTAGAAAGCAACACCAGGCATTAACTGTACTATACCCACACTCATTCAAAGTTAGAAATCTTTAGGTTAAAAAAGTTTCCTTTAGGTTTTCCTACACAGCACATCGGAGCAGAGCACGCATAGCAACAATAGTTGACTGTCTTGATTAGGATTACAATTTATCGGGCCACGGCTATTCTTCGCTCCTGGACTACCCTATAACGTATGGAGTTTCGTGACTTGTTTGTGAAGTGGTGTACGCGATTAGAGGACACGGTGAGTGGTATTTTCTCCTAACATGGATGACCGCGTAATTTGCGGACCGATCCTCCATAGTTCGAGACTGTTTACTATGATAGTACTTTATGTAATTTTCACCTGCGTTCTTTGTTGTCTAGTTTTATAGTTTGATCGGATATGTGCATCCTAACTATATAAAGGCCGGGTATAAATATTACTTATAAGAAATAAAACGCCCATTTTTAAAAAAAAAAAGTTGACAGAATGGCAACAAAATCCGAGGACGTAACTCGGGCAGGAGTAGAATTACAGAGTGGACTTGGATCTATAGAGTAACCGCTGGCTCCAATGTGATGGGATGTTTTGGTCTAAGATCCAATTCTGATTTAAAAAAAAATACTAATACACTTTGGATTTGTCTCTTTCTCCGTTCATTCTAGTGTTGAGCCGTGTCTAGGCATTTGTTTAATCTGATAGCAAGATCTGCAGTGTTAAACTAATACAGTCCCAACTTTCTCTGATCGCCTCAAGCTACAGCTAGCTAGTGGTTAATTGCTGGTGCGGTGATGCAGGCTAGGGGAGTCTAGGTAAAAAAAAGAAGGGGAGAATCTCATCTGGTGATCGTCGAGGTAGTAGGTGCAGGTACAGGTCGTGACGGACCGACAGATAGATTTGCTAGAGCAAGGTGGTGGTACTCCACAAGGTACTGGCCAGCAGGAAGAGTTGTCTGAATCTGAGGACGACCCCAGTGCCCGCCGTGCCGCTGTCAGCTTCCTGTAGCCTTCCTGCATCTCGGTCGTTTTCACCCGATGACATGATAGGATGGATTAGAACCTGATTAGCTGCGACTGATATTCTTATTGCCGTGCGGAAATCGTAGATCCACATCAGAAGTGACGATTTTAACGATGGATAGACAGGCACAGATGGCTATTATCCGTCCCTGTCAGCAGCACACGGCAGAAGGAGTATGCAAAAGTGTTACTTCCTCCGTTTCAGAGCTTAAGACGTCCTCGTTTTGCGTGTTTTTTCTTTGACCAAAAATTACTTTAAATACGTAAAGAGTTTTGGTATAAAACTAGTATCACTGGAAAGTATTTTTCAATACGAATCCAACGGTACTAATTATGTATAATATAATCAATATTTTGTTGCTTAATTCTTTCGGTCAAACTTTGCTTTGAAAAGCGTGTGCGCCTTAAGCCCTGAAACGGAGGTAGTAGCTGCCAAGCTGCATAGATCAGCAGCTGGGCGGCTTTGAATTGGAAAGGGGCTGATATTTCAGAGCAAGTAGCCTAATCTTTTCCTTTGCCTGATCTTTTCAGAGTGGACTTGGGACCGTTAGCTTCTTGTACCAACCAGTCAGTATGCAAGTGAATAGATGATGCATACATAAATTGCGTGTTTCAATGATTCTAGGTGTGAGTGAGGATTCTATTTGCATCAACATCTGCTTTTAGGTAAGCAGCTGGCTGGCTGCTTTTGGTGATGCCCTTTTGCCTAAGCCAGTGTTCAATTTGATACCAACACCACCATTAACCTTTTGAAAAATATGAAATGTTTTTTCGAGATTTATGAACCAATTTTAGAAAATCATGAAACAAAATTTGAAATTCATGAATCAAATTTCGACAATCATAAATCATTTTTTAAAACATGAACTTTTTCAAAAATCATGAACTATTTTTTGAAGATCTGAATATTTTTTTTAAATCATGAAAAAATTATAAAATTCTTTAACTTTCATTAAACTAATAAATAAAACAGAAAAAAAAGTAAAAAAAAATGAAGACAGGAAAACATAGAAAAGGTAATAAAGCTAAAATAGGCGTACTTGTGTTAAGCCGTCACGGGATTTGTGTATTCTAGTCAGGTATAAGTATCTAGTGTTAAACTAGTACATTCGGTTGCTGGTGACCCATGTCCCAACTTTTCTCTGATCTGCTCACTACTGGTAAATTACTGGATTACAGTGGTACGTGTTTGGGACCAGGTAAAAATCGAAGGGTGGATCCCATCTAGATTCTGGAGGTAGTACCAAGTGCAGTGCAGGTCCTGCTGGACTGACAGATAGATTGGCTAGAGCAAAGTGGTGGTGCTCCACTAGGTAGATACCGGTCAGGAAGAGTTGTCGAATCTGACGACGACCCCACTGCCACTGTGCCCGCTGTCGGCTTCCTGTTGCCTGCCTGCATCTCGGTCGTTTTTGGCCCGGTGACATGACAGGGTGGATTAGAACCTGATTAGCTGCCACTGATATTCTTATTGCCGTGCGGAAAAATCATAGATCCATCGCAAGTGACGAGTTTTTTTTTGTTTTGACCAGAGTCTACGGCGGGCTTGCGCTAGCCTGAACTTATATTATCAACGATGTCCTCAAGGCATCTTTTTGTGGCAGCGAGCAGTGGCTCATCTTTGGCGTTGAAGACAAGGGTGTTTCTCCTCTTCCATATATTCCATAGAATGGCCGTGCAGATGGTAGTGTCGATAGGGGAGCGGCAGCGTGAGCTCCAGAGCTCCAAGAAACTAGAGGGGTTATCACCACCGTGGAGAAGAAGCACCAGACCTCCCTAGCGTGGGGGCAGCTGACGAGCATGTGGTCCACGTCTTCATCAAGAGGGCAGGAAGGGCACGCAGGAGACGAGGTCATGTTGTGGCGATGTCAACGTTCATTGATAGGGAGCCGGTGGCGACGAGCAAGCCAATTGAAAATCTTGCACTTGAGAGGCGCCGCATTGCTCCACGCCGCCATGACCTTGCAAGTGGCTGAAAGAGTTGACATAGAAACCAAGGAAAAAAAGAAGGGGAGAATCTCATCTGGTGATCCTCAAGGTAGTAGGTGCAGGTACAGGTCGTGATGGACCAACAGAGATAGATTTGCTAGAGCAAGGTGGTGGTTCTCCACAAGGTACTAGTAGTAGGATAGTACTGGCCTGCAGGAGCAAGAAGATTTGTCTGAATCTCACGGCCACCCCACTGCCCGCCGTGCCGCTGTCGGCTTCCTCTTGCCTGCGTGCATCTCGGTCGTTTTCACCCGATGACATGATAGGATGGATTAGAACCTGATTAGCTGCGACTCATATTCTTATTGTCGTGCGGAAATCGTAGATCCATCAGAAGTGACGATTTTAACGATGGATAGACAGGCACATATGAATATTATCCGTCCCTGTCATCAGCGCACGGCACAAGGAGTATACAAAAGTGTTGCCTGCCAAGCAGCAGCTCGATGGCTTTGAATTTTTCAGAGCAACTAGCCAGATCTTTTCCTTTGCCGGCTCTAAATCACTATTTAGAATCCGGCCCGCTGTGCGTCGTCACCAACCAGCGTCGCTGGTTCAGCATCTCCACCTCTAGGAGGCATCAAATTCTTAAAAAAAAACCTCCAGGAGGCATCACTGCCACGGAAAGACCCACTGGCCCGCCCCTATCCAGATGGGCCCAAGATGTCCTAATTTGGGCCGGACGAGTCCTGCCACCGCCCATATCTCCGCCCTGCCCCTATCCATATGGGCCCAGATCTAGGCCGGACGAGCCCTGCCACCGCCCATATCTCCGCCCCGCCCCCAACGGAGGCGATCCAGCACCCACCACCATCCAGCCACCATGCCGGACCGCCGTCGCCGAATAACACCTCTCGGAGGTGGATACTCCCGCTACATCAACACCACAAGAGGGGAAACGCTAGGGGTCCGCCACCACCAGCGCCGTTCGACCAAGGGCCAGCATGCACCAGCGACGGTAGCAGAGCAGAGAGGAGGGAGGAGCTGGAGGAGGAGAACGGGGCATGGCCCGACCGCTGTGGGAGGTGGCACGGTTCACGAGAGGGAGCTCAAGTCAGCTCGGGACAGCTAGGTTCTTGTACCAAAGAAGTCAGCTTCATGGTCTTTACCTTAACACTTCAAGTACAGTTAGTGTCTTACTATGTGAGTACTTAGATGGTGCATAATTGAATGTTTGAATGATTCCAGGTGTGTGGATTCTATTTGCATCTACATCTGCTTTTGGGTAAACCAGCTGCCTGGTTGTCTGCTTTTGGTGATGCACTTTAGCCTAAACAACATTTAAACTGGAAAGCAACACCACCAGTCATTCTTACAATCCATTCAATTCTTGTTCAAATATGGGAGGAGACAGGGTGTCAAGTGGGATCTCACCTAGATCCCACCTTTGATTTATTTTAAGATTTTTCAGTATAACATTTTGATAAAAAAATTGCACTACAAAATTTAAATTGAATTAGAAGCCTTAGCAGGAGAGCCCGCTTTAAACTTTTTCATGCTATTAACTATGAGGAAAGTTTCCCTTTCTCCTAGACCCTAGTGTACATCCAACGGCAGAGCTACCAGAGCAGAGCATGCACACGAACTGAACACGACACTTGCTATGGTGTGTATGAGGCTACGTACCACCCTCATAGATAGGCCATGTCCCATTCAACTCAATTCCAGCAGATTTGTAACTTTACTCTCATCTTGGCTTGACAAACCTCCCCAAATTTCAGTAGTATTTATTTCTAGCTCTAAGTATGGTACTAAGTAGTGATAGTAAATATCTCGAGCCAATAGAAAACAAGGGCCTTAGAAACAGGTTTTCGTCCCGCTATATTAATACACTTTTGCTTCGGAGTCCCCCTCTACTCTTCAAACTTTGACAAACTGAAACTCGTGGATAGCCAGATCGCACGATAGCGATTCGTTTAGAAGACCGTACCCAAAGCCCGTATGGTTCGCTCATATGTATACTCACCGTACAAGTATACTCACGTGTATACGAGAGGCGGAAATCGGGAGGTATCGTGACATGCAAAGACGCAGATCATGATAAGGGGTGGTGGGATCGGCCGGTGTGAACCTGGAGTATACCCAGCTCGACCGAGTACACCTATACGAAGGTATACAAGGCCTGGATATGGGTTTCGATGAGTCAAAAAAACTGCCGCATGCAACTTAAGTCTGGGGGAACACCGAAGCACTCCGCATATTAATATAGCAACTACATAACACAATGTGGACACACCACTGCTAGGGAAAACTACACAATATAGCCCAAGAGAACAAACAAGAGAACGAAAGAGAAAATAATGCCGGCACCGCCAGGTCAATGAAAGCGCTGATCACCCGCCACCGTTGCGCCCTCCGGAGAATTCCCACCACGCTCGTATGCCTCTTAATCCTTGGGTACCAAGCAGCACCTTCAAAAAGAAATGCGACGACAACGCGACGTTGCTGCTGTTCGGACTGATCCTAAGATTTTTCACGGTACATGGAGGGGAGTGGGGAAGGGGTACACCCAACACCCTTCACGAAGGAAGGGCGGCACCCGTAGGACTCACCGCGTCATTGCCAGCTGGACCGACATGGATTTCTCCCGACCCCCAAAAAACCACAACCTTGGACAATTTGTTGCGTTCCACCGAACTTGGCATCCAAGAACATACGCCAACACAGTCTTGAGATCATCAACGACATCTCACCATGGCAAATGTTGTGAGGCTAGCTGGACTGAGAAGACCGTCGAAGACAAGGGGCGGTAGGACCAAATCCATGTGGGAGGGAACAACCTCGACCACCATGGTAGTAGCAGACCAGATGCAGCAGTAGGAGCACACCAGGCGAATATAGGCCCAGCCGGACCCAAATCGGGCCCTTGAGGCTCCCGCCGCCGCCGCAGCAGATGTGGCTCTGTTGCCGCCACCCCCATCCTGAGTTTCCCTAAGGCCAACCGGAGGAATCCACGCACGAGTGCGATCCAGCCCGCCCTAACCCAGATCGGGCCCTGGCCTGTAGGGCACCGCTGGTATTTCCGGAGCTCCGCCGAACCCAATGCACTACCGCCATGAAGAGCTCTCCTAGGCCGAGCTCCTTGCGTCAGGTAGAGAAAGAGGCTACCACCACCGCCGGACTCCATGCACCGCTGGCATCAGGGGCGTACGAAGAAGGTAGGTTGGGTGGGCCATGGTCCACTCCAATTTTGAGAATTTTTTCTATTACCCCTAATCTGCAGCCTAAAATTCTGTCTAGTTGGTCCTTTTTCTTAGATGTGCCCACCCTACATTTTTACTGCGTTCGCCACTGGCTGCCATGAAGAGCTCTCCTAGGCCGAACTCCTTGCGTCGGGTAGAGAAAGGAGGCCATCGCCGGCCCTGCAACGGCAATGCGCGGGCAACGCCCGGCGGCGGGGGTGGGAGGGGAGAGGGAAGGTTGGGATTGAAGAGGGAGATGGAGGGGTCGCCTAACCTGTCGCGGGGGGAGGGCACGACGCATGGCGTTTTTCGGCTTTTTGTTCAAACAAGGGTCTACCTTGCCATTTACATCAATGAAATGCAAAAAATACTCCCTTCATCTCAAATTAGATGTCGTAGGCTTACGAAAATTTAGATGAATCTATACACCAATCATTTTACATCAATGAAATGCAAAAAATACTCCCTCTGTCACAAATTATAGATGTGGCAGGTGAGACGGAGGGAGTAGTTACAATTGACATGTTATAGTTGGCAAAATGACGAACAAATCTGCTGAAATAACCAGACTAGATGTTTAGAATGAAGTACTAGAAAGGAATGATCCTAGAATAATGGCCGGCCATGTGGTGAGATGTGCTGGTCAAATCTGGAGCTAGCCTGCCCTGCTAACTTGTTATACAATCGATATGTTACAATTGACAAAATGACAAATAAATCAGAGGAAAGAACAAGCAGGCCAAAAGTACAATAATCACGGAGTGGACACATGCGAGGAGCTAGTCGAGAGAGCATGCATGGCGGCCATGTGTGGTGAGACGTGGTTGTCAGATTTGGAGCTTGCTCATGTCGAATTCCCCGCTGGCGTGTACCTCGCGCACCGTCTTGTCGTACTCGTCCTCCCCGTAGTCCTCCTCTTCCTCCTGTTGGTTATCCTCGTCGTCGTCGGAGGCCTCGCCGTCGCCGGTGCCCCAGCCGTACCCGGACACGGGTTTGTCGGGCTTGGGCACGGTCTGCGCCTCCTGGACAATCTTCATGATCTCCTCCACGCTCTGCGGCGAGTACGGGGCCGGCGCCACCACACCTGCTCCATTGGAAGACGCGCTCGCACCATTGCCATTGCCGTTGGCACTCGCAGATGCAATCGCGGCAGCCTCGGCGTGTCGGCGGTTGTAGTACGCCTGCTGGGCCTCCTCCTTGAGCTCGCGAGGCAGGTTCTTGAGGAACCAGGGGTGCGCCTTGATCTCGGCCATGGTGATCCGCTTGCGCGGGTCGGCGACGAAGATCCGGGAGAGCAGGTGGCGGCAGCTCTGCGAGACGTGCACGTACTCTGGGATCTTGTACTGCACGGACATGATCCTGGCGATGGTCTTGCGGAAGTTCTTGGGGTCCTTGGTGTCCTCGAACGGGTACCCGCCGACGAGCATGACGTAGAGCGTGACCCCGCAGGACCACACGTCGGCGTGCTTCCCGTCGTACTCCCGCCGCGACAGCACCTCCGGCGCGATGTACGCCGGCGTGCCCACCGTCGACTTGGGCCGAGAGTGCAGCACCGACGACTAGATACAGAAAACAACAGCAAGAGGATGAGTAACAGAGGAGATGGTCAGAGGAAGAAGATGAGAGCATGGTGAGGAACCGACCTTGGAGTATCCGAAGTCGCAGATCTTGAGTCGTGGCGCGGGGCTGCCGTCGAGGAGCGTGTTCTCGAGCTTGAGGTCGCGGTGGCAGATCTGCATGGCGTGGCAGAAGCTGACCCCGCATACGAGCTGCTGGAAGAAGTAGCGCGCCTCGTCCTCGTGGAACCTCCCCGCGTCGCAGATGCGCTCGAAGAGCTCCCCGCCGGCGGCGTACTCCATGACGATTCCCAGGTGCGTGGGCGTGAGCACCACCTCCTTGAAGCGGATGATGTTGGGGTGGCGCAGCGAGCGGTGGTTCACGATCTCGCGGAACACGTTCTCGTCGATCTGCTCGCGAGGACCTTGGGGGATTAGTATAGGCGGCCGGCCGGTCGATCGCAGAAAGAGAGTATAGTAGATGGGATGGGAAGAGACGTACCCTGTACCCTCGCTCGATGAACTTCATGGCGACGAGCTCGCGCGTCTCCTTGTTCTTCATCAGCTTGGCGACGCCGAAGTTGCCCGACCCGATCTCGCGGACCGGCTCGTACTTCTCCATGGATGCTCTGAGCTCTGTCTCGGTGGTGAGATCAGTTGACTTTGAATCTCCTCTGGCTCGTGGAGCAGAGCAGAGCAAGGCGAGGGGGGAAGATGATGATGCTGCGTGGGTGGGGGTGTGTGGACGTGGGAGAGGAAGAGGAAGAGGAAGAGGAGGGAGCAGGTGCGTCGGGGTGCGCGGATAGCTAAATTATCCTACTCACTCACCACCGTCTCACCGTCCGACTAATCGCAGGGACTAGCTTGCACTGTTTGGAATTCAGCTGAAAGGGGACCTGATCCTGACCTGACCTGACCTGACCTTTTCTTTGAGTGAGTGAGTGAGTTGTCTGCATGCTCTGTTTTGCTCAGCTGTCCAAAGTACACTCTGAAAAGGTGAACTTAGCTTCCTTCACAGACCATTAATGATATGAATTAATTTGTTCACTTAATGCTGGTGCTACTATCAAATTGAACCGTTGCTTAGGCTAAAGGGCATTCACCAAAAGCAGCCAGCCAGTTGCTTTACCTAAAAGCAGATGTTGATGCAAATAGAATCTTTCGGGGCACCTCCACTCGTATCCCCATACGGGCTCCGATGGCAGCAATATTTTTGTCCATACGGGCGACGCGGCTGTTTTCTGAATGGCGGCTATTTTTAGCCCGTATTGGGGGACGCTCGCTGTTTTCTTAATTTGGGGCGGGGGGAAGGCAATCCCAGGCACACACCCAATACCAAAAAGATTGCATAGAATTTTGAAAAATAGGAGAGCTCGTCGTGGTACCTAGAGTAGGAGCAATGAGCAGACGTCCGTGAGTCACTGTAGGAGCCACAGTGGCCACCAACGTCAATCGGCGTGCGGGGCGGTGGGTGTGGTAGTGGAAAGCCCCGTGCCACGGAACTTTTTGGCGACAACGTCGTCCATGCACCACGCCATCTCCGGCGTCACGGGGTTCACCCAGTCACCGGTGACACCCTTCTTGAAAAAGGTCTTGAAGAAAGCAAGCGTGCGTCGGTGCTGCTCTGTGGCTGCCGGCCTTGAAGAAGAGGCGGAGGTTGAGAGCGAGGAGCACGGTGAGGACAGAGGACCTAGGTGGCGACGGTGAGGCCAGAGGAGCTGGGCAGGAGCCGTACGAGCGGGAGGGGAGATGTGGGAGAGAGAAAGGTGGGAGGCAGGTGGTCCAGGGACACGTGACACGTTTTTAGATAGGGTGCGGCTTAGCCGGCGCACCCGGCTGCCTCTCTACCTGCTGAGTTTGGCATGAGGGCGTTGGATAACTAATTTCTGTGCGCCAGATGAAAAACAAATTTGAGGGAGTCGGCTAGGAACCAGGTTTTTTTTTCGGTCAGTCCCCTATATATCCCTTAGAGGGCCTTTTGGGGGCCACGGGGGCCTCGGGTGGTGATGCTCTCACACCTGCAATTATGTATGCATCATGTACTCACGTAGTGACTCCTTGGTAGAATAATCCTGGTTAAGGAAAATATCTAGGCTAGTAGCCGGATTCTAAATACAGAAGATTCAGAGCCGGCAAAGGAAAAGATGAGGCTTGTTGTGCTGAAAATTCAAAGCCCTTGCAAAAGATCTATGCAGCTTGGCAGCTAGTAATACTTTTTGTATACTCCCTTCTGCCGTGCTGACAGGGACGGCTAATAGCCATCTGTGCCTGTCTGTCCATTGTTAAACTCGTCACTTCCGATGGATCTATGGTTTTCTGCAGTAGAATAAGAATATTAGTTGGAGCTAATCAGGGACCTCGTGGGGTTATGGTTCTAATCCACCGTGTCATGTCACCGGGCCAAAAACGACCGAGATGCAGGCAGGCAACAGGAAGCCGACAGCGGGCAGTGGGGTCTGTCATCAGATTCAGACAACTCTTCCTGCTTTGGCCAGTATCTAGTGGAGCACCACCTCGCTGATCTAGCCAATCTATCTGTCTGTCCATCATCAGGACCAGCACTGCCATTGGTACTCCCCAAATGAGATAGATTCTCCCCTTCCTTTTTACCTTGACCCGACCTGCAATTAACCACTTGAGGCACCAACAACTAGTTCAACATTAGAGACCTGATTATTCTTTTTTTTTTGCGAAAACACTAGAGACCTGATTATACTAGACAAATCCATAGACGGCTTAACACTAGAAGAAACAGAGAAAGAGACAAATCCAAAATGTACATGAGAATTGGATCTTTCTTCAGATGTACACTAGCTAGGAAAAAGGGGACTTTCTTCGGAGATAATAATAATACAGTAGGGAAATCTAAAGGGTACCAATTTGTGTCAACTCCATAGGAGGCAACATGCACCGCCTTGTCCTTGCGATCTCTGTCATCATCAGAATCTTCCTTGTCCTTGTCTTAGTACCTCCACCAGCAATCACTCGCGGGATGCCCATGAATCTTGCAGATTTGGCAGTGAACATCAACAAAGCGTGTAGGAGCATGGTCACGGCGGCGGCCATAACGCTTGCCACCATCCCGGCGGACACTGTCATCACGCCGGCGATAGTCGTTGCGACGTGCATCATCCTGGCGACGCACATAGCCACCATCATCCCGACGGTCATCACCACGTGCACGGGGGGGGGGGGGTCATCTTCGTGGCGGTAGCCACGGTCGTCATCACGGCGGTAGCCGCCGTCATCGCACGGCGATTGCCGCGACCATCATCACGTCCGGGAGGCCTATCGTCACGAGGGCAAGGTGGCGGTTGACGACGGGCAAGGTTGACCGAAGATGTGAAGGAATCACCAGTGTCCTGTAACATAGTCTGACGAAGATCATGAGCAGAAATTTGATCATAAAGGTCATCAAGGGTTGTATTAGGGTTCCCATTGACAGTGGCGACGACGTCGTTATAGGAGCCGTCGAGCCCGTTCAGAACGCAGCTGATCAGCTCACTCTCATCAAGAGTTTTGCCGAGGGCCACCAGTTCCGAGGCAAACCCCTTCATCTTGGTGAAATACTGCGTAGTGGTGAGGGAGTGCTGCTTGATATTGTGGAGGGCACCGTGAATTGCATTGATCTTGGACGGAGACTGGGTTGAGAACATGCGGTTGATGGCTGCCTAGACTGCTGCAGACGTCTCAAGACCAAACATGTGGGGCAGAAGCTCGGGCGACAGAGAGTTCAGCAGATAGCTGAGAACCGCTTGATCGCGCGCAACCCAGGCGACATAGGCGGTGTTCACCACCGTGGACTTCTTCTGAGCTTCGTCGACGACCTCCAGGACCTGAGGAGGGGCCGAGTCAGTGCCATCCAGGAGCCCGAGAGCCAGGGCACCATGGATCGGGGGGGAGGACCAACGTCTTCCAGAACAAAAAATTGGAGCGTGTGAGCTTCATTGTCGGTGGAGCTCCCAGGGCACGGCCGATGGGAATCATCGAGGCAGCGACAAAGGAGGAGGCGACTACAGTGGAGAGAGCCATTGTCGTGAAGTGGAGGCGATGGCCATAGGAGAAACTAGGGCGGCGGCGATTTTGTTGTATGTCGTGGCGGCGGCCGTAGATGAACTAGGGTGGCGGCAGGGTTTTTGCTTGTTTGTTGTGGCGGCTGCCGTAGGTGAACTAGGGCGACGACAGGTGTGGATCGGTTTTGGCGGTTAGGGTTGGAAGGGAGTAGGCTCTGATACCATATTGGATGGGCGGAAACGATAACCCTTTGCGATCTCGTGTTACGTGTTTATATAGGATAGAAAGAGCCTCTACCGTGGCATGTACACATAGAGATATATCGTATAAGAGTGGTATACTACACCATATCCATACGTGTACAAACTTTGTCTAACACAGACTTGTTGTGCTGAAAATTCAAGGCCCTTGCAAAAGATCTATGCAGCTTGGTAGCTAGTAATACTTTTTGTATACTCCCTTCTGCCGTGCTGACAGGGACGGCTAGCCATCTGTGCCTGTCTGTCCATTGTTAAACTCGTCACTTCCCGATGGATCTACAGTTTTCCGCAGTACAATAAGAATATCAATTTGAGCTAATCAGGGTCGTGAGATTATGGTTTTAATCCGTCATTTCATGTCATCGGGCGAAATGACCGAGATGCAGGCAGGAAACAGGAAGCCGACAGCGGGCACGGCGGCCACGTCAGATTCAGACAACTCTTCCTGCTTGGCCAGTATCTAGTGGAGCACCACCCTTGATCTAGCCAATCTATCTGTCTGCCCATCAGGACCAGCACTGAATCCCCTTGGTACTACCTCCAGGATCCCAAGATGAGATTCTCCGCTTCCTTTTTGCCTGGACCCAACCTGCAATTAACCACTTGAGGCACCAACAACTAGTTTAACACACTAGAGACCTGGTTATTCTTTTTTTTCTTTTCTTTTTTTGCGAAAGCACTAGAGACCTGATTATACTAGACAAATCCATAGACGGCTAAACACTAGAAGAAACCGAGAAAGAGACAAACCCAAAGCGTACATCAGAATTGGATCTTTCTTCAGATGTACACTAGCTAGGAAAAAGGGGACTTTCTTCAGAGATAATAATAATACAGTAGGGAAATCTAAAGGGAGTTGTAACTTTGGATGAATGTCAGTATACATAGTACGATTAATGCCAGGTGTTGCTTTCCAAGTGAACTACTGCTTTGGATGAATCTAAAGGGCACCACCAATGGTGTGGCGCAAAGGCCAGGGCCACCTATATATCTGAAAGCAGATCGATGCAGATGCAAATACTAGGATCCTAATCAATCTCTTGTTCAGTGGTTGAAAACGACGGAGTCAGCTTAAGCTCGTTCGTTGAAAGACCAAGATGCTGCAGGAAGCCCATAGTGGGCAGTTGTGCGGTCGATCGGCAGTTGCACTGTCAGATTCAGATTCAGATTCAGAAATGGAGCACCGCCTCGCTCTAGCACATCGATCTGTCTGTCCCTCAGGATGAAATTCCTCCCTAGCAACAGCTTAAACACACATGAAAGCAAGAAAGAGACAAAACCGAGTGTATTTTTTTTTTCCATCACGATTGGATCTAAGGCCAGCCAGCATGGGCATGAGTGCCATGGCGCCACACATGCATGCACACTTGCTCTATGCAATCATGTCTATCTTTTGCGTTTGGTCTGTTTTACCCAAGCCAATGTGCTCACCGCAAAACTTTCGGTCCTTGCAAAAACTGGTCCCGACAGCGTCCCCTCCCCCGCCGGCCGAACCCTAGTCTTTCTCCCTCCACCCTCCCACCTATCCCCCTCCCCCGTTGACGCCGGCCAAAGTCCGTGCTCGGGGCCTTGCGCGGGACAGTGGCAGCCAATGACGGTGCAACCTGTTGGCGTCTAGACTTGGCTTGGCGGTGGTCGGTACTCGCGGTGCATGATGAGGGCAGGGACTACCGGAGGACCTGGTGCAACGCAACATGAGGCAGCGGCGGGGTGGATGGTGGCGGCTTGGCCTCGTCGTCCAGATCTGGGCCAGTGAAGACCCGATCTAGGTCTGGCGGGCTGAGGAAGGAACCTAAGCTTCGGCTCTATCGCTGAGGGTGGTCGGGCGCACCTCTCCTGGACATGTGTGGCTGGGTGCCAGTCCTAGGTCAGGTGGGCCTAGTGCTGATTGTCGTCGGTCAGACCCTGTTTGATTCTGTAGGGCACGACTCACTGCCATCACAGAGGCGTTGTGTCAACCTTCTGCTCCTACTTGCTGGCTAGTACTGGTCCTCTTCGTCTATGTTGTGGGACTCATCAAGGTGGTGACTGGCGTTGTTGGCCTAGGTGGTGTTCCTCAGACCAACGGCGGTCCGGCAGGCCCGAGTGAACACAGTGGTGACAGTGGCGCTCCTTGACAGCAGGGATCGACGGGTGGCAGATCCCTTGATGGACGGAGGAGTAGGGACTAGTGCTGAGATTGACGTGGACGGAGACACCCTTGCTGTAGTACGATAGCGGGGCTTCATGCGCCCATTTGGGCTTGGCTGGGCTAGTGCTGATGTACGGCCAACCGACATCGAAGTTCCTCCTTTCGGTATTACCGGCCTCGCATCGTGTGTCACAGCGAGATGGTGGTGATTATTACAAGATCGTGGTGGCGTGTGCTGGTGGGCGGTGAGCTTGGTGAAGCAATTCGAAGCGTCTGGGAGTGTGGTTTTTTGAAGGGCCAAGAGAAATTCTTATCATCTTGATACCGACGCCGTGATGCCTGCGGGTGTCACCGTTATTCCTAAAGGGCGTAGGGTGTATTTCTTCCCCAACTCCTGTAGAAGCAAAAGTGTAGAAGAAAAGGCAACATAAGAAAAGGCGAATCCTGATGATTGCTGGTCTGGGGACGCCAGAAGTACTGGAGTCCAGGAGGTGGCGCAAGTTGATCTGATGCATTTCACTTCACTTCCTTTCCAGTATTTTCTTTGCGAAAATGATGTAATGGGGTTGGTAGACTCTGTTTTTTATCTTGCTTTAGCATAGACCAGATCATGTTTGCACTATGTTAGATCTCTCATTTCCTCTGGGCGCTAGCCGGAAGTTGTTGTAAATGATCAGACATTCCGAATGGTTGTTTTCATTTCTACTCTCTCTGTTTTATATTATAAGATGTTTTAGCTTTATAAACATAATGTATCTAACAACTTTTAGTGTGTAGGTTCGGAAAGATTCACTTTGAATCTACACACTAAAAGGTGTGTTGATACATTACCTTCACAATTCTAAATCATTTTATATTTTAAAATGGAGGAAGTATATGGAATGGAACAGGGGGAGGAGCCTTTTGATCTAAAAATAAATGAAAATATTTTACTCCCTCCGATCCATATTAATTGTCCCTAGATTGGATGTATCTAGTACTAAAATATGTCTAAATACATCTATTTTTGCGACAAGTAATATGGATCGGAGGAAGTATGTTTTTTAACAGCCGCGGGGACCTCTCCATGGTGTCACTTTGTTGGGAAGGATCATCTAGAGGCATCTCCACTGACGCTAAGGGTGTATACATTGTAAGTGCCGTTGACCAGATCCAACACCCCACCCACACTTCTTCTCCTTCTCCTCCACTCTGCAGGTAAATCTGAGAATCTTGATCGCCTCCAGTAGGCAGGAAGCTAAGCATCAAGGCTCCAAGAGTATTGTTCAGGTACTAGTAATTATGAATTCATATTCATTGAATACATCTTCTACGTCTGTGGATTCATCACTATCGCAAGGAGGGTCAAAACCAAAATTGCTTCTTTCTCTTTGCATAAGAGGCCAGTAGTGGTCTTAATCTGTTCTATCGAATATCGGCTGATATTACTTCATTAGCTATCTAAGTAATATCGTACTTTGCATAGATGATTACAAAGTGACATCAATCTAAGATGATGACAAACCGAGGAAAGCTCTGCTTGAGAATTCCTGGACTGAGCATGCTTGTTGAGAGATTTTCCGAGATGTATATATGTAGTTTGATTGGCTGCTCTTGTAGAAGTGGTCTTCTCCATCGCTAGCTTCAGTTTGAGAGATTCTGCTGCTGATTATCGGGATCTGCCATCTAATCGCAGCTCTCCGCGCATTTATTTACCACCAGTTTCCATCTAGCGATTTGCTGTAAAGCAGTGCAGAAGCAGGATCAAAATCAAAATTATTGCTTTATATTTTGCAGATTGATCTTAATTTGCACGGTTGTGTATAGATTAATATTACTTCATTAATTAGCTGCCTGACTATGGGTCCAGTAGCTGTAGGCTCATACGCACATAATGCGTCTTCTCTAATTTCCAGGTTAATGACATAAATACAGAATGCAAATGGATCGCAAAGCTAGAACTGCGCGAAGTAACCTAGAGCAGTTGTTAGTGGATGAAACTGCAGAGCCCAAGGCCCTGCCGTTATCACTTTTAGAGGACATCACAGGTAATTTCTCCGATGACCAGGAGATTGGAAGTGGTGGGTTTGCAGTGGTTTACAAGGTATACATGCATGTCAACGAGTGTTCTTATTTTAGTCATGCATGAATCGATCGAAAAATCAAATCGATGTTATGCTTACACCTCTGAGTGATAGGGAATAATTGGCGATACATCGGTAGCAGTGAAGAGGCTGTCCAACGCTTATATGCATGAAAACCAGTTTCACCGAGAGGTTCAATGCTTGATGAATGTAAAGCACAAAAATGTAGTAAGATTTCTGGGATACTGTTCAGACACACAAGGAAGTATGGAAACGTACGACGGAAAACTTGTCATGGCAGATGTGCACCAAAGATTGCTCTGCTTCGAGTACATACTTAAAGGGAGTCTTGACAAGTATATCATGGGTAGGACCATGTGGCACCTTACTTTTTTCTGTGCTTTCTTCCTCTACTAATGATAACCATGTGGCCCCTTACTTTTTAAATTTACTTTCTTCCTCTCCCTTTTTATAGATGCATATCGTGAGTGGGGGACATGCTATAGAATCATCAAAGGGATTTGTGAAGGTCTACACTACCTTCATGAGAATCATATCATTCACTTGGATCTAAAACCTGCCAATATATTGCTCGACAATAACATGATACCTAAAATTTGTGATTTTGGTCTATCAAGATGTTTCGATGAAAATCAAAGCCGGGATATCACCAGAACTATACTAGGAACAATGTAAGCTTGCAGGGTCCTCTATAAATATTGGTCTATTGTTCTCTATATGTTAAATTGCATTCTCTTTGTCCATTAATTGAGATGATACTAAATATTTTCATATAGGGGATATTTGGCACCAGAACATCGCGACGGGGGAGTCATTGCACGCAGCGCTGACTTGTATAGTCTTGGTGTTATCATCATAGAAATACTGACCGGTCAGAAGGGTTATCAAGCTTTTGGAGATGTAAGAGCAATATGTTCCATTGTTACATAGGGAAAAACTCGGTTTCCTTTCTGGCTAACACAGGTCTACTTTAAAATGATTGTCATGATTTTACTTTTCATATTGTTATTACATTTTGGTTTCAAAGGTTTCATAATATCATATATGAAAGAAACCCTAGTAATGGAAACCACAATGTCATTACGCAGACTATAACTCACCATTGTAATCTTGTAGGTACTTGAAAGCTGGAGTGATAGGTTGGAGGCATCACAGCGAGAAATCCTATGCAAGCAAATACAAGTATGCTACGAGATAGCTTTAGAGTGCAGAGAATTCAATCCAGAGAAGAGACCAGCAAGTGCAAGAGATATAATCTATAGGCTTATCCAGGTATGTTCAAAATATTTAATTATGATTTGCCACAGATACCACTCGAATTCTTGCAGTGGAACCATTTGAGCTGCTAGAGTATGAGATTTTTTGCTCGAGGAACATGTCATAAGTACCATGACGCTATTTAGAGCATCTCTAGCAAATACTGCATATCGGCCAAATCACAAAATTTTGGGCCGATATGCGGTATCGAGGCCAAAAAATGGATTTTCTAGATACCGCAAAACGGCAAAACGGGCCTTACCGGAAATATTTTTGCCGTTTCTCGCAAAACGGCCCGTCCCGCATATATTCAGGATGGGAGGGGTCGGATGCGGTATACCGCATCCCATTCTCCCCCTTCTCCCCCGCGAAGAAACCCTCGCCGCCGCCGCCGCTTGCTCAGATTCCAACCGAGCCATTCGCCGGAAAACAAATCGCCTTCACCCACCTCCTCCACCCGTCATCACTACCCATGGCCGGCCAATCGTGGCTCAATTTGGCCGGACGAGGCGGTGCTTCGAGCTCCCATGGACGGGGCTCCGGCGGTCAAGCTCGCGTGCCACCGCCTAGCAAGGAGGAGCAGTGCCGGCGCCAGTCCGAACAGGCGCGCGCGCGGGGCGCACTTGTGCGCACCCGTGTAACCTCGCTGGCGTGGGCCGGCTTTGGCCTCGGGCCCGGCGCGCACGATGCCGAGGCAGGCAGCTCCCACACGGCTGCGAGCTCTGGCCCGCGCCTCCGGGTGCCTTCGCTGGTGGTTCACGCGCCGCCTCGAGCTCCGGCGCCCGCTCCCGCTCCGGCTCCCGCTCATTGGGGCCACATCGACGACTCCAGCAGCTCAGGGAAGGAGGACGACTCCGGATCGGAGGAGGATGAGGCGGTCCACGAGGCAAAGTTCAACTCCCTCGGCAGCCTCGTCTCCGATGTGTGGGAGTGAGCGAAGCGCGCCGCGACGAGCGCGTGCGCGAGCAGCGCGAGTTCCACCGCGTCTGCCGCCGCTCCGCACGCGAGCACACCACCCGGCTCGGAATCTTCGTCGTCGAATACTCCGACGACACCACCGACTCGGACGACGAGTAGGCGAGCTTCGACGCCGCCGTTGAAGGTCCGGTGAGTAGGTACCACCGGCGGTAGCTAGGGTTCTGGATATAGGGCGCGGCATCCAGTTTTTGCTGTAAATTTCTGTCGGCCTTCCTGATGATCAAAACTATCCACTATGTATGAATCTGGCGCCAACTAGTGATAATTTTCAAATATGCAGTTCTGTTTTGTGTATCTGTTCCGCGCTCTGAATTTTGGTACTGCAAAACTGGTTTGCGGTTTACCGCAAATGACTTTTACGATACGTGGTTATGCAGTATCTGCTAGAGATGCTCTTACCTTACCCACGTATCTCTGATTTGACACTATAACCTTTTTCTACTTACTCCCTCATTCTCAAAATGTAAGGATTAGTCAAAAGTTAAATCTTACTAAGTTTTAACTAAATATTTAGGGGGGGGAAATTCCACATCCACAATATTAATGGACACAATAGTAAAACATAATTTAAGATGAATATACTGATATTGATTTAGTTTTGTGAATATTCATATTTTTATGTATAAACTTGGTCAAACTTAGAAAACGTTAAATTTAGACTAATCCTTAGACGCCTTATATTTTGAGACGGAGTGAGTACTACTTATGGTTCACACTATAAAATAAGAAACAAATCCTAAAACTAGAAGGGGGTCTCATACCTATGCATAATAGCATCAAACTGGTTATTTAAGGATTGTCCTTATCGAATAATGATGTTATTTTAGAACCCGAGGTTCATGGTCATGTAGAATCTTCAAACTGCATTGTCTCGCAGTTTCTAGGCAAGTTCAATATTGCATGTCCATCATATTTACACAAACCTAGATTTCAAATGTACTATCACTTGTAGTCAAAAGCAAAAATATTCTTTTATGAATGAAAATGAACTATGAGATGGTGGGCAATGAAACTATATGGTTGGCATATGTGTTGAGAAAACATGTAGTGAAGGTTCCATTGTACCAGGAATGTAATATAGGACTAACAACAAACACAACCGGTCATCCGGAGCGTCGTATAGCCAACATGACCACAAAACTTGTTATGGAGCGAGCGAGTCAGAAATAGCTTCTTATTTTCATATATAATTGGATGCTAGGTCCGGCTGCAATCTAGAGAGGACAACAACCGGTGGGAGCCAGTAACATCCCTATCTAGTGTCGCAAGGTAACGATGTGAGTGTCTTTAAAAGGATGGTAATTAAGCGCAGATCTTTGGACCGAAACTTGTTGCAAAAGGTGGATTGTAGGGTCATGGAGAGGAACTCGGCATGACACGATTATACTTGGTGTGGTCCTCATACCATGGAAGAGTGAATAAGAGAAACAAGGCCAGAGAGTGTGTGGAAAAAACAACTCACCTCTATAGTCTGTAATAAACGTGACTTTTCGCTCCCTGTTTGGGGCGTTGAACTACGATCACAACAAGAAATGGTCTCCCTGGAGACCTAACAATCCGTGAAGACTGATGGATATAGTGCTAAATAAAACTTATCTTTTAGAGCATTAAATGAGTAATACTATTTAAAGAAAAACCCTATTTTTTCACTTCATTTACTTGTTGAAATCTAAAAATTTGATTTTTGAAAATTTTACATGCATCAATTTTTGAATTGGACAAAATAATTAACATAAAAAATATGAAGTTTTTAATTATTGATCTAACAGTAAAAATCTCATTCCATTATGAGCTTTAAAACTCTAAAATTAAACATTTCAATTTTCAGTAACTTTTTGCATAATTAAAACTAGTGATTGACCTATAGTCCCGGGCCGTGATACCAACCAGGACTACAGGCTCCCGCACGTGGGGCTGGCTGGTGCGAGCCCTCTAGTCCCCAGACCGTATCACGAACCGGGACTAGAGCTGTCCTAGTCTCTAGCCGTTCGAGCCAGGACGAAGCGGTACTAGTGCTCGCACTAGTCCCAGCCCAAAATCCACTCGGGACTAGATCTAGAATCGGCTCAAGCCCTTGTTTCTACTAGCAAGTACTCGGGAGTATAAAATATTTCAATTTTTTTTCAAAATTTAGGTCAGCACGGGTATGTAGCGGTGCCTTTAGAAAAGCCGGATTCGTATGCTATATATGCTAGATTGTAACAGCAATTACTACAATGTGTGTATAAAAGTGTAATTTGTTAAATGACCGGCCAGATAAAACAATGGATTAGTTTCAAGCTCATACATAGACTAGTAGTTCCTTTGTTAAAAAAAAGACTAGTAGTTCCTAGTATCGGTCATAAATTGTGTACAATATGGACTTTGGATTAAAACTGGTCCTAGTAGGAGTATCATAGCTAGTAGGGAAAATTTTCCCGTGGACACCGTTATTTTTCGCGTTTGCTAAAACACACCACTCGTTTGTGATTTTGCCAAGTACCATTACAATTTGGTGGTATATTTGCCAGAACACAGCCCATATCCTAAAACGGAAAGTTTAACGTTTTTTGCTAGGATGACCATCCAAACGTCCAGTTTTGAATAGTGTTTTTTCTAATTGATGCTTAGGCCCAGGTAGTGTCGTACGTATCTATTTCGGACATTAATATGCAAAGAAAAATTAGACATTACTTAGTCCTTAGTCCGAACTCGTACCACACGTTTCAGTTCGTTCCTAGTTGAATGCCAAATTTGTGTCCCATGATCACCAAATTCGGCATACACACCTGAATATCAATTCTAGTAGCTGAAGTACTGTACATCCTATGCAAATTAACAGGAACGTAAATAAGAGACTACACTACAAGCAGTTCACATCTATTAATAGGGACGGGCCTGGCCAGCGATGCGGACGAGCGGGACGTGGGACGCGGACGGAGACACCAGAGCCGAGGGCGGCGGCGGCAGTTAGGGTCGTGATTTCTTTCCTCCGTTCTGCAATCTGCTAGAACAAAACGACTTGGATAAATTTTGGGTACGTACGATCAGCCAAAGGGCAAGTCTTTAATTTCACGGGAGAACTTTCCGTTTTGGGATATGGGGTGTGTTCTCGCAAATATACCACCAAATTGTAATGGTACTTGGCAAAGTCACAATCGAGTGGTGTGTTTCAGCAAACGCCGGAAAATAACGGTGTCCGTGGACAAATTTTCCCCTAGCTAGTATCATGTTGGCAAAAATCTAATGTGGCACAATAATTAATGATGAAAAAAATGATTAGAGTATCATAGGTAGATACTGTATCATAACACGTAAAACTAGAAAATCCTCATGCAACTTTGTGCACAATTTTGCATTAAGATTCTACAAATCATTAAATATAGTACTAGTATAATATTATCATATGATACCATGCATTATGGAGATAGTATCATACACTAGTATCATATGCGTGATACTAGTAGTATGATAATACCACTATGACCAGCCTAAACCTAGTAAAAGACCTTTCACAATAGAATGTATCTTAGCACGTTATCATATGCGTAATTATTATCTAAGAGACACCACCTCCAATGCATTGTATCTTAGGGGTTGTATTTTAATTTAATAATTTTGCTCTCATCATACATTTCATTGGGTTATAAACTTTATTTGCCTATGAGTACGTGCAAAAGGTGTAGCTTAGGGTGTATCTTAGCACGTTACCATAGGAGTTACAAATACCTAAGAGACAATCTCTCCAATGTATTGTATCTTAGATGTTGTATCTTAATTCAATGTTTTTGCTCATGCATTCATTTGATTGGGCTATCAACTCTTTTTGCCTATGATTAAGTGTAAGGGGTGTATCTTAGCTAAGATACAACAACATCCTCTATCCTCCTTAATTGACATGCCACATAAGCATTTTGCCTAGGATGCCATGCTAAGAGATCCCCATTGTCAAAGGCCTTAGCTAAGATACAAGAACCCTCTCTCTCCTCCTTAATTGACATGCCACAACAAAATTTTGCCTACGATAACGCGCTAAGAGACACCCATTGTGAAAGGCCTAACACCTTGTGCCTTATTTGATGAGCGGTATAAGTCACTGCGTGCAAAGTTTTAGGTTGGGCGGACGTGATGTCTACGCACTTTTATTCTTGTAGACAGTTGTTGGGCCTCCAAGTGCAGAGGTTGTAGAACAGCAGCAAGTTTCCCTTAAGTGGATCACCCAAGGTTTATCGAACTAAGGGAGGAAGTGGTCAAAGGTATCCCTCTCAAGCTACCCTGCAATCAATATACAAGAAGTCTCTTGTGTCCCCAACACACCCAATACATCTGTCAGGTGTATAGGTGCACTAGTTCGGTGAAGAGATAGTGAAATACATGTGGTATGGATCTAAGACAACGGTGCCAGAAAATAACTTGATGGCGTGGAAGAAACTAAAGGCAAACTGAAATAAAGATGACAGCAAGCAAACATGAAACATATCTAGTTGCAAATGGTGTTTCAATGCTTAGAAAGAAGTCCTAGGGATCATACTTTCACTAGTGAACACTCTCATATAAATATCTTCTCTTTATGATACTACTCTGAACTACTCTCCGGTTGGACACTCTAATCCATGGTAGGGCTATAACAACACACCTCAAAGTTCGCTTTCCCCATCTAGATAACCTCACACTGTCACCTTGACCACTAGATGGTTCTAACAAACACCACAATTTCATAGAAACATCCAACTCTAAATATAACTCATAATAAGTATTTGTAATCTCTAGCCTAAGTGTCACCACGGTGCTGTCACTTTCACGCATATGGGAAGAGCAGAGATCTATTAAAGCACTTGAGTAGCAAGATAGATCTATTTGATTACAAAGCTCATGATCACAATATGATCATGCATAGCGAGAGAGATGAACACATAGCTACCGGTAGAACCCTTAGCCTCGAGAGAGAACTACTCCCTCCTCATCATGGGTATCAGCAATGGCGATGGAGATAGCGGTGGAGGTGGATCCGGGGGCACTTCCCCGTCCCGGCAAGGTGCCGGAATAGAAACTTTCTGTCCCCCGAATCTCCCCTTTAGTGGCGGCGGCGCTGTGGAACTTTTCGTGGCTGGGGGCTGTTCGATTTAGGGTTTTTGCATCGGGAGACATCTTATAGGCGAAGAGGCAAGGTCGGTGGACGGACAGGGGGCCCACACCTTGCCCTGGCGTGGCCTAGGGCTGCCCGCGCCAAGGGGTGGTGTGGCCACCCTATGGCCCCTCTCCGCCTCGTCTTCTGGCTCCGTGAGTCTTCGGTAAAATAATAACTTTGGCTTTTTGTCGCGTCCAATTCCGAGAATATTCATTTTCTGACTTTCCTGAAATCAAAAATAGCAGAAAACAGGCAACTAGCACTATGACATCTTATTAATAGGTTAGTCCAAGAAAGTGTATAAAAAGACTCCAAAGTGTGGACAAAACATAAGAAAGTAGATACTAAACAAGCATGGAACATCAAAAATTATAGATACGTTTGCAACGTATCAGGATGCCATACCCCGTCCTGTGGGATCCTCCGCCTAGGGGCGGAGACACGGGGGGGGGGGGGGGGATCACCCCCTATGACTCTTGCTTCGGAATGCCCCAGATCACTTTTTGTCTGCAAAAACGGATTCAGGTTTGTTTTGAGTGGGTTCTGGGTGAGAGGTTGAATCGTATGGAAGCGTATGTATGTAAAGTTGTACGGTGTATTTTAGACAGATAAGGTAGACTCCCATACGAACTCCCAGTCGGCCACCACCGCTCCCGGAGAGCTTCCGGCAAACTCCCAGTCGGCCACCACCGTTCCCGAAGAGCTTCCGGTGAACTCCTAGTCGGCCACCACCGCTCCCGGAGAGCTTCCGGTGAACTCCCGGTCGACCACCACCGATCCCAGAGAGCTTCCGACGAACTCCCAGTCAGCCACCACCGCTCCCGGAGAGTTTCCGGTGAACTCCCAGTCGGCCACCACCGCTCCCGGAGAGCTTCCGGTGAACTCCCAGTCGGCCACCACCGCTCTCGGAGAGCTGCCGGCGAACTCCTAGTCCAGTACGTACGCTACACGAACGATCAGCAGAGATTTTTTTTTTGCGTGGACGATCGACAAAGATCTACAAGCACGTTGTTTTTCCTAGCGACACCCAGCTGTACAAATAAACAATACAACTCGAACCTGATCCAGACATATGCGCGATTGTTGTATACGGGGCCAGTACGCGACTCGACCTCTACCCGATCCCGCCTGATACCCTATCGGGTTGAAAAGTTAGTCAAAATATCACAGCTAATCTGGTAAATAGTCTTAGAGGCCTTGGTCTAATATTGTGTAGCTAGCTAGGTAGGTATCCATCGAAGCCCAAAAAGGAAGCCCATTTAGCATAGACAAATTTACTCAGACGGGTCCTAGGAGTAGCTTTTTATGGTCTCTTAAAGCATCTCTAGCAGTGTCCGTAAAAACACCAACCATAAAACACGAGTTCAGGCCCCCGTATACGGATCTTATGGTTCCGAAAGTCACGGCGCAGATCAGTGCCCGCAAACAAATTTTCAGTTTGCGGACACTGATCTGCGCCACGACACAAACCGAAACCGTATACCGGCAAATCAATATTGGCAAGGGGTTTTGCATCACCAAAATGTCACACATAGTTTGCATAGTTTTACGAATCCCTGTCATTTTTGACACAAAAAGAAGCATTTTTTACACAATTTACTCACATAGTCATCGATGGTAGCCCCACTTGGAGGTGCATTCCGGACATGCTCCAATGCTCCACTCCACCGGCTACAACTTGTTTTGATTGCATCCCATCGTCCTTGTAGAGAGCGGTAAGTACGAGTAACCGGTGATGCAAAAAGAGGCATCAACTTGAAGAACTTGTCTTCGATGCATTGCCAATAGCGTTTGCCGGTTTGAAGAGCAGGGGAGAATCAACTAAAAGTTAAGATTTTATACCTTTCGAGCATATTTTTGAGCATGTTGTGCTCGGCAAAGTCGTCGCGGCTTGCGGGTCGACGGTGGTGGCTTTGTGTTTGACCACCTGCTTCTTCTTTCGGTGAGTGGCGGAAGGAATAGCCGCGGCGGGAGTCGGCCCGCCCGGGGTTTCGATTTCGGCATCCGGGGCCTCGTCGTGGGGGTAGCGGCAGTGCAGGAGACGCGACAACGGATGCAGTCCCTGTCGGGAGGAGGTGGGTGCCCGTGCCGCCTCTTCTTCACAGAGGTGGAGGCCACCGTGTGTGCCGTCGTGGGCGACGGCGGCGGCGGACGGAGCCGCTGAGCCTTGGGGGCCGGCGGCTGCGGCGGCACCGCGGCGTCGGTAGCGACCGGCTGGAGGCCGGAGAGGTCCATGCCGTCGATTTCGGGTGGGGTGGGGGGGCACCGGAGACAAAGGGGATAGGGAAATTGGTGTCGGTGGCGGCGGAGGTGCTAGGGTGCGGGAGGGGAGCGAGCTGAAATGTCCCTCCCGCCAATGGGCGGAAGGGGATATAAGTTGCGTTTCGGTTCCGTGCGCGGAACTGGAGATTCCCTGTTCCGCCCCGATTTTTATCGGCTCCCATAAAAAGTTTTATGGTTTCGGCCCTTTTACGGGGGCTGATCGGCGCCGATTTTTCGCTCGCAACCCATAACCGGTGGTTATTTTATGGTTTTGGCCTTTTTTACTTGCACTGCTAGAGATGCTCTTATACTGGAGTACAACAGATTAGTCAGGTTAATTACTCTACTTGCATAGACAATGCATTGATTTAGTTGATGTGTTTCTCTAATCCTTTACGCACCTACTATCGGGCAGAGAAAAAAACATAACATCAATATGTGCAAGCCACTTGAGTCTTAATTTTAATCTAATGCTACCTCTGTTCTTAAATTTGAACAGCTAGAAAGGCTTATATTTTAGAAATGAGGAATTAGAATTTTAGTTGTTTTTAATAGAGCCAAACATTTATATTGACATGCCTTATTATCGGCATATTGATTCGATATACTATGTGATGTTTTATGTCATGTGCCCCCCCCCAAAAAAAAAATCGTTTTGTTGATTTTGCTATGCTCTCCAGGTAGATGTAGATAGCAAGAGGATATTCAAAGTCAACCGATCCCCAGAGAGAGATGAGAGATGGAGCACAGAGAAGTACGAGCCGGTCCTCGAGATCGGGTCGGGCAACAATGGGGTGGCCAAGCTGATGCGGAATAGGGATACGCGTGAGCACGTCGCCATGAAGTTCATCAAGAGAGGATACAGGGTACGTATGTCCACCCAACTTTTGTATCTACTACCTATGTTGAATTGCTGATCAATGATCTCAATAAAACGATCGACCTGGTGGTGTGCAGATCGACGAGAACGTGTTAAGCGAGATTGTGAACCACCGGTCCCTGCGGCACCCCAACATCATCCGCTTCAAGGAGGTGGTGCTCACGCCCACGCACCTGGGAATCGTCATGGAGTACGCCGCCGGCGGGGAGCTCTTCGAGCGCATCTGCGACGCGGAGAGGTTCCACGAGGACGAGGCGCGATACTTCTTCCAGCAGCTCGTCTGCGGCGTCAGCTTCTGCCACGCCATGCAGATTTGCCACCGCGACCTCAAGCTCGAGAACACCCTCCTCGACGGCAGCCCCGCGCCACGCCTCAAGATCTGCGACTTTGGATACTCCAAGGTGATTCCATCTTCTTCTTCCTCCTCCTCCTCCTCCGCTGATCCTCCTCCGCAGGGTTGGTTTCGTGTCCTGACGATACTCTGTTTTGTACGTAGTCGTCGGTGCTGCACTCTCGGCCCAAGTCGACGGTGGGCACGCCGGCGTACATCGCGCCGGAGGTGCTGTCACGGCGGGAGTACGACGGGAAGCACGCCGACGTCTGGTCCTGCGGGGTCACGCTCTACGTCATGCTCGTCGGCGGGTACCCGTTCGAGGACACCAAGGACCCCAAGAACTTCCGCAAGACCATCGCCAGGATCATGTCCGTCCAGTACAAGATCCCAGAGTACGTGCACCTCTCCCACAGCTGCCACCACCTGCTCTCCCGGATCTTCGTCGCCGACCCAAGGAAGAGGATCACCATGGCCGAGATCAAGGCGCACCCCTGGTTCCTCAAGAACCTGCCACGCGAGCTCAAGGAGGAGGCCCAGCAGGCCTATTACAACCGACGACACGCCGAGGCTGCCGCGATTGCATCTGCGAGTGCCAACGGCAATGGCAATGGTGCGAGCGCGTCTTCCAATGGAGCAGGCACAGGTGTGGTGGCGCCGGCGCCGTACTCGCGGCAGAGCGTGGAGGAGATCATGAAGATTGTCCAGGAGGCGCAGACCGTGCCGAAACCCGACAAGCCCGTGTCCGGGTACGGCTGGGGCACCGGCGACGGCGAGGCCTCCGGCGACGACGAGGATAACCAACAGGAGGAAGAGGAGGAGGATTACGGGGAGGACGAGTATGACAAGACGGTGCGCGAGGTACACGCCAGCGGGGAATTCGACATGAGCAAGCTCCAAATCTGACAACCACGTCTCACCATTACTGTCGACTAGGTCCTCACATGTCCACACCGTGATTGTGTACTTTTGGTCTTGTTCTTCACTCAGATTTATTTGTCAACTGTAACATATCGATTGTAACAAGTTAGCATCAATGAAAAAAATAGCGCGTTATTTAACGCTATTAGCGCCACAATAGCATTTTCAGAAGCTAGACGCTATGCTATGCATTCCAGATGCGCTATAACGCTACACGCGCTAAATACGGCGCTATGCGCGCTATTTGACGTTACGTCGTAGCGGCGCTATTTTTTCAGTTGATTTTTAGTAGACCATTCCCCATTCTGGTCCATTTTGGTCCACTGGCCTACCCTAAATCGCTAATCCCATTCATCTTGTTCATCTGATTAAGTAACTTTATGTTACCATTTTATGATGTTTATTTGATCCTTGTTGAACTTCTGGTTGTATTCTGAACTGTGTGAACTACGTGTCTATATGTTAGTGTGTGTGAGTTCTAAACTATGGTTGTGATCTCGGCTATGTGATATGGAGGTATGAACTATGCAAACTATCTCTAGTTAATGTTTGGCTGGAGAATGCTATATCTGTGGTTTTATAGTTGCAGAATGCTATGTCTGTGATTTTGTAGCTACTGAAATCCTGTTTTTTCATAGTTTTTGTGAAATGCTATTTTGAAAAATAGCGCGCTATAGCGTTCGTAGCATTTTTTTGAAGCCCGTACTAATTAAGTTAGCGCGCTATTTTTTTCATTGGTTAGCATGCAGGCTAGCTCCAAATTTGACCAGAACATCTCACCACATGGCCGGCCATTATTCTAGGATCATTCCTTTCTAGTACTTCATTCTGTACATCTAGTCTGGTTATTTCAGCAGATTTGTTCGTCATTTCGCCAACTGTAACATGTCAATTATAACTATTTTTTACATTTCATTGATGTAAGAAGATTGACACTTGGGTCATCACAAAGATGCACAAAACGCGAACCGGTACGATACGGAGCCGCTAGGGAGAGGCAGCCAGCCTAGAAAACCCATCTAAGGTTTCCGCATCCCTTGCCGGCGACATCGCCGGTCTGCTCCGCCTCCGGTGGCCTTAGGCCCTTGGAGGTGTGACGGACCACGGCCTCTCGCCGGCGGAAGATTTTTCGTCCTCTGTTTAGCCTGTTTTTTAGTGTTGAGGCGACGGCTACGTCTTAAAATCAGAATAATGTCCTCCTCGCTCTATCCTTGTTCCGATGGTGCATCTAGCGCTGATGGAGAGCGCGTGAAGTCGTTTGTCTGGCGGATCTCCCGGGATTCTGTCCGTTTTCATCTTCTTTGGTTTGTTTTCAGGTCAGTCTTTTCCGGTCTATGATTGTCATCATTAGCGATGGTTGCTGCTTTAGTGCGTTGGTCCTTTGTGGCCTTAGCACGACGACTTACCGTTTGTCTACTACGACAAGCTCTACTACGACAAGCTTTGCCTGTCTCCGGTGATGGAGGGGCGAGGACAGCGGCGCGCCTTCGCCCCGCGCTAGTGTTTGTAGTCGTCGCTAGGTGGTCCAGTGACCTATTTGTAATTTTATTACTTTTGGGCCTCTTTGTACTGTTGTTGATGATTATTAATATATCGCTAAAATTCGCAAAAAAAGGAAAAAAAGAACATTGACACTTGAACATTGCAAGGTACACCCTTGTTTGAACAAAAATCTGAAAAATGCCTCGCCTCGTTCCCTCCCCCTAGGCGACCCCTCCCTCCCTCTCTTCAGCCCCAACCTTCCCTCTCCCCTCCTGCCCCCACCGTTGGGTCTTACCCGCGCATTGCCGTTGCGGGGACGGCTATGGCGGCATCCTTTCTCTACCCGACACAAGGAGCTCAGCCTAGGAGACCTCTTCATGGCAGCGGTGCACGGAGTCCGCCAACAGCTTTAGCCTCCTTCTCTACCCGACGCAAGGAGCTCGGCCTAGGAGAGCTCTTCATGGCGGCTGTGCACGGAGCTCTAGAAATACCAGCGGCGCCCTGCAGGCCCGGGCCGGATCTGGGTTAGGGTGGGCTAGCTCGCACTCGCGCGTGGATTCCTTCGGTTGGCCTTAGGGAAACTCGGGATGGGGGTGGCGGCAACAAAGCCACATATGCTGCAGTGCGGCGGCGGTGGGAGCTTGAAGGGCTTGATTTGGCTCCTGCCGGGCCTATGTTTGCCTGGTGCGCTCCTGCTGCTGCATCTGGTCTGCTACTACCTATGGTGGTGGAGGTTGTTTCCTCCCACATGGATGCGCTCCCGCCGCCCCCTGTCGTCGACGGTCTTCTCGGTCCGGTTGGCCTCACAATGTTTGCCATGGTGAGATATTGTTGATGATTTCAAGACTGTGTTGGCGTATGTTGGTTGATGTCAAATTCGGTGGAGCGCGACAAATTGTCCAAGGTTGTGGGTTCTTGGGGGTCGGGAGAAATTCCTGTCGGTCAAGCCAGCAACGACGTAGTAAGGCCTACGGGTGCCGCCCTTCCTTCGTGAAGGGTGTCGGGTGTACCCCTTTTTCTTTTTATTTTCTTTTTTCTTTTTTTTCTATTTTATTTATTAGTTTCATGAAAGTTACAGAATTTTATAATTTTTTCATGATTTTAAAAAATATTCAGATTTTCAAAAAATAGTTCATGATTTTTGAAAAATGTTCATGTTTTAAAAAATGATTTATGATTGTCAAAATTTGATTCATGAATTTCAAATTTGGTTTCATGATTTTCTAAAATTGGTTCATAAATTTCAAAACAAAATCATATTTTTCAAAAGGTTAATGGTGGTGTTGCTATCAAATTGAACCGTGGCTTAGGGAAAAGGGCATCACCAAAAGCAGCCAGCCAGGCAGCTGCTTTACCTGAAAGCAGATGTTGATGCAAATAAAATCCACACTCATACCTAGAATCACTGAAACACGCAAATTATGTATGCATCATCTACTCACATGCATACTGACTGCTTGGTACAAGAAGCTAACGGTCCGAAGTCCACTCTGAAAAGATCAGGCAAAGGAAAAGATTAGGCTACTTGCTCTGAAATATCAGCCCCTTGCCAATTCAAAGCCGTCCAGCTGCTGATCTATGCAGGTTGGCAGCCAACGCTTTTGTATACTCGTTCTGCCGTGCGCTGACAGGGACCGATAATAGCCATCTGTGCCTGTCTATCCATCGTTAAAATCGTCACTTCTGACGGATCTACGATTTCCGCACGACAATAAGAATATCAGTCGGAGCTAATCAGGGACATGAGATTATGGTTCTAATCAATCTAGTCATCGGGCGAAAACGACCAAGATGCAGGCTACAGGAAGGAGACAGCGGGCACGGCGGACACTGGGGTCTTCGTCACTTGCACTGTCAGATTCAGATTGAGACAACTCTTCATGCTGGCCAGTATCTAACAATACTTAGTGGAGCACCACCGTGCTCTAGCCAAACTATCTGTCTTCACTTGGAATACGTTAGGGATCCCCAGATGAGATTCTCCCCTAACATTTTACCTTCAATTAGTTTCAGCAGATCAGGGAAAGTTGGGACTTGGGTACCAGCAACCGACTCTACTAGTTTAACACTAGAGACCATATTATATTGGAATGAACAACTTAGATTAACAGGAGACAAAGGCCAGTATACATGTACAAGTGTGAATGAGCAAATATGCCAAGAGACTCTTATACAATGGACAAATAGAAAGAGGGACTATACAATCTAACACCCCATTCCCGTCCCTCCCCCCCCCCACCCCCCCCCCCCCACATCATCAAACTAATGGTGGATTAACAACACTAAATTTGGAGAGAAAGAAACCATGTTACGCTCTAGTCTAGGCCTTCACGAAAAAATCTACCAACTGTAAGTCTGAAGACACATACTAAAGAGTGAAACCTGATCATGCATAGTAGTGCGCACAAAGGAGGCATCCACACCCATGCGCTTGGTGAGCTCCTGCTTCATCGGATCATGCACAATGCTGATAGCCCCTATACTGTTTGATAAGAGAGGAGTCTGAGTAGAGAGACTGAAACACAAAAATCCTCCAGTAACCGATGTAACCACGTAACCGCTGTTATATGTTGATCCAAATTCTACAAAGCAAAGGCCAACTTCTGACGGAGCGGAGCGAGGACCGTCGCCGGAGGCTTGGGCCGATGCGGATCGTTGATGACCTAGGTTACCACCGTTATATATACCTCTTGTAAGCCGCCGGCTGGGATAAGTTGCATCGGTGAAATCCCCGGCGTTGTGTAAACACTCCCCGTATAGTGAAGTTTCGCTGGCTGGCGCTCGTGATTTTTCCCCTCTCTTTGTTGGAGAGGGTTTTCCACGTTAAATCTGTGTCCCCCTCGCTGCGATTTTATTTTCGTTCTTCGTTATTTACTTGTCGCAAAGCTAACAACCGCTACGATCAAAAGATCAATTTAGCTCGCAACTCAGCCTCCGCACTCAAGTGGGAAACCGCAGTACGTTTTTTCGTCTTCCGGGCAATGAGGTAATCACCAAGGAGCACATAGCAAGAAGAGAGTGAACGACGATCCGACGGATCACTCGCCCACATAGTATTTGAATAGGCCTATAGCCGAAGGGAGCTCGAGCGAGCACAGAAAATACATATGGATATTAAATATGCATGTAAATATACACACAATTATACATATACACTGTGGTTGATGCAAATTTCACAGTTAATGCAAGGTGGCGTCTGATCTTTTATTTGTTTTCTCATATTTAACATATTTGGATGTACGGATCCAATTAAAACACTCAAATTTTATTTTAATATAACTTAAACACAATCTAAATTTAGGATCGAATGCATAAACTTTTTCATTGATATATTTGCAACTTCGAACAAAAATCAATATAATATTTATCAAAAAATGTAATGTTAGTCATTATGACTGAGTAGTAATTTTGAACAAAATGCATATTAAGTACGTATAAATGTTTAGGATGAAAGGTTAATGAATAAAATCTATTGTTATCCAATGGGTAACAGTTTTTCGTATAAAAACATGGAGAGCTAATATTTATTTCTCTCACGTAACAAGTTCTTAATTTAATTCCTTTTACAATTTAAGTCGCACTGAAGCTCACTAAGTGGGCAATTTTTTTTTTGAAATGGGACCATAGGCCCGGCCTCTGCGTCGAGCAATGCATACGACCTTTTATTGCTTTATTTAGAACCTGTTTATACAAATCTTATTACATCATGGATCACTCAGTGTCTCAACATGAATGAGCCATCTAAAGATAATTGATAACATGATATGACACTGCATTAGCATGCTATCCTAAGATCAGATCAGTACGCCAGTTGTACTGATTGTAAATATCCCGTGCAACCGTTCCAGTTGGTTGCAACCAGTATCCAAAGTCTGTCGTTTGTCTATAGGCTGCAGGTAAGACCACGTACGAGTCCAATGGATAGCAAGAGAGATAACCTGCATAAAAAAAGTAAACTTTGCATTGTTAAAAGTAATATCATTTCGTATATTCGACATCGCTCATAATAAAGCACAGACACCAACTCGGATGTGTACTTTATCCCGCTCATTTCTCCCTGCAAGCCAATTCCCAAATAAATTTCTCACGTTTCTTGGCAGTGTTAAGGTTTATAGCCATTTGTACTATATGCCAAATAATCTTTGCAAAGGAGCAAGTGAAAAATAAATGTTGTATTGTTTCATCCTGTGAACAAAAATAACATTTTTTACTTCCATTCCAGTGCCGTTTTGCTAGGTTATCTCTAGTACTAAGTGGGCAAATAGAATCATACTCCCCGCTCTAGCTCGAAGACACCCTAAGACATGGGATTTATGGACTAGGAAATTGATACGGTAAATAAAAATGAGATAAGAGTGAGATGTGGCGGCACCGTCAAAATTAGGGCGATAAAAATGCATCAACCGGGTATATGTTGCCCCATTGATAGACTTGTCATGGCGGCCGCGCTGGAGGTGTGGCTCGGCATGGAGGCGGCACTGGAGCTCCGGGGGCACGCCCTTCTTGCGCTCCGACGCTATGGAGACATCGCAGACACATAACTAGCTTCCCTGGCGGCAAGATCACCTCCTAGTTGTGTTCGTCCTACCCCGGGATTTTTTCCTAAGCACTATCTTGTCAAGAGCTCCAATGCGGAAACACAGAGGAGGTAAAACAAACCAACTCATCATTACCAAATCTCACAATTTTCTTTGCAACCTCTCGTACCAGTTAATTGTTCATACCAATTCGTTCACAAGTACTTTGTCCTGGCCCAAGCCTGCTCCCATCTCGGCTTATTGGAGGACGCTGTCGTGCTTCTCCAAACGGGGAAGTTGCTGCTACGGCGGTGGCGACAACGGATGCCGGCTTCCGTGCCGAGGCCCAGGAAATAGAGGATTACTTGCTAAAGTTTTTAGTGAAATAACAAACCAAAACAGAAATACTATTTCCTTATAACTTTGAGTGAGTGTTACTTCCTTGTACACATTCGATTTCGTTTACTCGATGTTAAGTGTAATTGATGAGCTATGCATGCGCATGTTCCACTTTATTCTGCTGCTAATCATTCAAGCTGACCAAGAAAAAGTACTTGTCATGGACTTGAAACATAAAAAACCCGAGAAATGGGCGGACCTGGTTTATATGCTCCAGGGTTAATTTCAGTCATTATCGCACTATATCAGTATCTTTCTTTCATTTTCAAATATCAAGTAACTAATAACTCCTTTACTCATATTCTTTGCTCGGAAGGGTTTGGAAACAATTTATTAAGACTGTTAGGGATGAATGGAAAGAGGATTTGACATTTCGAGAACTAAATGTAAGTAATACTATAGCTAGGTCCGCCCATCTTTTTTATTCTTGTTTCAATACCATTCCCATGCTTGATTATTATTTTGATAAAAATCTATTCTCGTGAAGTGTTTGAGGCAGGAAACCGGGAATAATTTATGTGAATACTAAGTTCGCGAGTACATTCGCCAGACGATCCGTGAGCTGGGCAGAATTCCACAATAACTTGCAGTATGTATACAATGTTCACAATCTTATTTGATTACCATCAGTTGTGTTAAGTTTCATTCATATATATATTTATTCCTTTATTTAAATTAGATCGAACATATGCATGACATTCTCATATCGAAGGATCACGTACGAGCAATTGAAGAGGAATCGGCAGGATTCTTGGGTAAGGAGGTCATAGATCCAACCAGAGAATATCATCAGAAATTTATATTTAGATAATAGGGATCGTAAGAAAAATTATATTGTATATAAGCATGGATGTGTACTGTATGTAATTTGTTTGACCAAGCACGAAAAAACATGTCACTCTTTGATTTCTATATTCATGACGATGTTCTATAATTGTTTCTTCGTTTTAGTAATTGTATATATATCATCTCTCGGCATATCAGTTACGCCAAACCTCTCTCTACTGCCACGGCAAAAAACCGCTCCAAAACTCTATCATGGCAGAACCTTCTACCGCACAGCCACCTGCTAATGTGGCCGCCGAAACCCCCAAAATGCTACCGCGGCAGATCTCCTTTACTCCCGGTTCGTCACACGATTCAGGACCAAAGGCCCTCCATCCCTCGCTCTCCACCGCGGCCAGTCGAGTGACTTTAATCCTGGTTCGTAACAGAACCGGAACTAAAAGGGGACATCTAGTCCTGATTGTGCAACCGAGACAAAACCCGTTACGAACTGGGACTAAAGTGATGTATTCCACTAATGACGGCGAGCTTGTGGCCCGCATCCAGCAGCTCCGTGGCCGCATGGCCACCAGCAACGGGTGCAGCATGGACTACTATGCCCTTCTTGGCGTGAGGCGTGGGTGCATGAGATCGGAGATGATGGGCAGTCACCTAGTGCTGATGGTCAAGCTGACGCTGGATCGCTCTGCGTCATTCACGGAGCGGCTGGAGCTGCTCGATGAGAAACGCGACCTGAAAGACGTGCGCGACCTGGCCCACGTGTCGGCTAGGATCCTTTACCGGCACTAGTGAAAAAAGGCATATCCATCCCGGTTTGTAATTGCCTTTAGTTCCGATTGCGCAATCGGGACTAAAGCCCGCCCTTTAGTCCCGGTTATGCCACAAACCCGGATTAAAGGACCTCCACGTGGTTGTGGTCGCGTGCTGGGGCTGGAGGACCCCTTATTCCTGGTTCGTAACACCAACCAGTACTAACGGTCGAGTTGAAGTTTTTATATTTTTTCAAAAAAAAGTTTCGGTTTTTTTCGGTTTTTTTCGGATTTATTTTGAATTACAAAGTTCTAGATTTTTGAATTTCCTGACAGTTTAATCTCTAATCACCACTATTCTCATGTCAAACTACATACTTATGGTCAACCTTTCTGGTCGCTCTAGCCTCAACACGCTTAACTTTTGAGTTCCTTCCAAACTAGCTTGCAACACTGTGGCCATAACTTGTTGATAATGGTATGCTATCAATTCTATTAACCTTAGACTTTGATAGCACATGATTTTATTTTTTTAATTCCAAATATTTCTAAAAATAAACAAGAATGATTAAGTAATAATAAGAAACAATAAATTGCAAAGAAACCTTATGCATAATTCAATTATTAATTTAAAAACTTAAAATTTTCAAAAAACAGTAAAAAATCAAAAAATCCAAAATATTATAAAAACTTCAAAATAATTAAAATGTAAAATAGACAACAAAATAATTTAAAAAATTTCAAAAAATATCATTTTTTTTTGATAAAACCTAAAATCTTGCTGCTTTCATATTTCCCTTTGAAATTTTGAAAATCTTTGATTTGTGCAAACAACCTAGTGCCTTTGAAATCGGATGTAACTCTTCGCGTAGATGCCTTTTCATATATAACACAATTTTTTCCAAATTCATACGCAAAAGTTATAGCCATTTTAATTCGGAATAACGTCTTTTGCAAAATAAAGTCAAAACTCAAAATTTAAATTTTTCCCTAAAAGTTGGTTGTGCCGGGTAGGCATGACAGGATTTTTCCCTAAATATTTCTTTAGACGTTTGTTTTGCGCGGAGTAGGCATGACAAGAAAAACATGACTAAATGTCCTATTCGAATCGGAACTGATGTTTGTCCTGCCCTATGTGGCATCCTAGCCGTTCGAACCGGGACTAATACTCACATTAATCCATGTGGATGTTGTGGTACGTGGGCCTGCGCTACCGGCGGGGAGCTGCTTGAGCGCATCAACGACGTCGAGCGGTTCCACGAGGACGGGGCGTGCTACTTCTTCCAGCAGTTTGTCTGTGGTTTTAGCTTCTGCCATGCCATGCAGATCTGGCACCGCAACCTCAAGATCGAGAAGACCCTCCTCGACGGTAGTCCACCCCCCGCCTCGGGAACTCAAAGGTCCAATGCTCACCACCATCATCTCCTCTTCTTCCTCTGACCATCCTCTATTCCTGGTCCTTTGCTTTGTATGTAGTCCTCGGTGCAGCGCTGTTAGGAATTGTAATCACTCCAGACGCCGGCCGGACGTCGTGTGCTCGTGAGAGTTCTTGTTCAAGTAGGTGTAGGTGTCTAGGTAGTTGTAGGGATCCGTAGTATAGAAAACAAAAAATTTCCTACGCATATGCGGAATAAATCCCGAGATCCATCTATGAGATGTAGGCAACGAGAGGAGATTTGGAATTACATACCCTCGTAGATTCCAAAGCGTTACGATCTTAGATCATTGGTGGTGAAGAATTCCCGCGTCGGATCAATCCGATGTAGACTCCTCTTCCTCAGTCCAAGTGCTGCACGAACGGCACCTCCGCGGTATCCACACGTACGGCCCGACACCGACTCCTCCTTGTCGATCCAGCAAGGTTAGGTGGAGTGGTTTGTGAAAATCCGACAACACAACGGCGTGTGGACGGATGTATGGTGGAAATTCTACAGGGCTTCGCCAAGCGCGTGCGAAAGTGAAAGAATAGGCTAGAAAACTAGAAGCAAAAACAGGGAAGAAAAAGACAGCCGAGCGGCCAGACCTGTGCTTCAACCTACACTGCTCGTTCCCTTGTATAGGCAGGAGCAAGCCGTTTCTCTTGAAAGGTGCATTGACCAGGCAATTAATTGCCCATTGATCACCGGGAACATACAAAATCGTTTGGAACGATTGAACTTGATGCACGGTGAGTCACTAGGCCCAATAGCCCTTTTTTTTCTTTTCCCTTGTTTTTGTTTTTGCTCTTTCTTTTCTTTACCTTTGCCCACACGTCGGTTACATGGGTCCAATCAAATTGACCCATTTAGGCTTTTTATTCTCATGTGATATTTTTATCTCACATTTATTTCCATTAAATAAATATATATTAATATTCATTAATTCAATTAATTAATAAATCATTAATACTCTTCCCGGAAAAATTCCGTAAGTCCGAATCCAAATTCAGTGTCACCATATATAAATCTCACTGAACCCTAGCGATGTCGAACGTTAAGTGTGTGACCCGACGAGTTCGTAAATAAGCGAACATGGTCTAGACACTTCTCTGATCAATAACCAATAGCGGGACCATGGATGCCCATAATGGCTCCCACAAATTCTACGAAAATCTATCCGTTATTTCATTCCTTTTGTCTCGCGATATTTTACTTGCCCGAGATTCGATCGTCGGGATCTCCGTACCTAGTTTAATCTCGTTAGCTGCAAGTCTCTTTACTCGTTCCGCAATATTATATCCCATGACTAACTTCCTTAGTCACATGCCTGCAAGCAACTTTGGATATATTACTACCGAGAGGGCCCAGAGATATCTCTCCGTCACAGGGAGTGATAAATCCTAGTCTTAATCCATGCAACTAACAAGCACCATCCAAGATACATGAAAAACACCTTTATAATCACCCTGTCACGAAGCGACGTTTGATGTCCCCAAGGTATTCTTTTACACTTATTAGATTACATGATCTCATGGTCTTAGGAATTGGAAACCAGATAATATGAGGATTGGCAATTGGAACTTAGTGACACGATCAAATTGCTATTCTTTATTTGGGTCTATTCATCACATCATTCTCCTAATGATATGACCTTATTATTAATCTGAAGGAAATATGCCCTGAGAGGCAATAATAAAGTTGTTATTATGTATTCCTTGTATATGATAGATGTTTATTTTGCATGCTATAATTGTATTGATAGGAAACATCAATACATGTGTGTTTAATAAACAAAAAGGGTTCCTAGTTATGCCTTTCTTATAGACTAGCTTGTTGATTAACAAGATGATCAAGGTTTCCTGATCATGGACATTGGATGTTGTTAATAACAAGGTCGCAGCATTTGTGAAATGATGTGATGAATATTCATCCGAAGTATAGCATTATGATCAAGTCATTATGTTTATATTGTTATAACATCATACGAAGTAATCTTTATCCTTAGATCATGAGATCATGTTAATCGCTAACACCAGAAGAGTATCTTTATAACATCAAACGTCACACCGTAACAGGGTGACTATAAAGATGAGTTCAGTACTACGAAGGTGTTATGTTGAGGCTTATGGATCAAGAGTGGAATTTGTCAATCCAGATGACGGATAGATATACTCTGGGCCCTCTCGGTGATATCACATTAGGATAGCTTGCAAGCAAGTGATGTGATCACTAGAATGATATATCACGGGAACGAGAAAAGAGTGCATGTCGGTAACGAGATCAAACTAGGTATGGAGATACCGATGATCGAATCTCGGACATGTAATATATCGAGAGACAAAGGAATTTAGTTACAAGCGTTAAAGGTTCTCACGATCACAGGAGTCATCGTTGAATGTGTAGGAGTCAGTACGGATCTCCAGGTCCCGCTGCTGATTATTGATCGGAGAAGGGTCTCGATCATGTCTGCATTATTCGCGAACCGTAGGGTGGCACACTTAAGAGTTACCGGACACTATTTTGGAGCACATATGTTTCAGACGAAAGAATTGCAAAGAGCAGGAATAGTTTCAGTAGAAACCGGAAATTGTTTCGGGTGAAATTGCAGAAGGTGGTTCTGCATGTGATATTGAAATATTGCAAGGGGCTATATGTGAATGTTTGTTAATTAAAGTAATTAAAAAAATATTAAATAAATTTAATAAAAAGAGTTTTATTAAATGAGAGAGCATTAAATTTGGAGAAATTTAATGCATTTAAAGTGGAGACTTTAAAAGGGAATGTGAAGAGGCATTTTAATGTGGAGGGGTTACCACCACATGAATGGGGGAGGTGAGGGGTCACCCCCCATGCGCCGGCCATGGAGAGAGGGGGCACCCCCCTCCTCCTATAAAAGGCCACCCATTCCCTCCTTCATCCACACACCTCCTTGTGAAGGATCTCTCCCCCCCTCTAGAATTATTCCCCCATGGTCTCGGATTAGCGAGATACATGTTCCTGGTGACATTTCGTCTGGAAGGAGTTGCTGCTTCCGCTGGATCGCTGGAGCAAGGAGGTGGAGGTTGTCCGGTGGCTTGACGTGTGTGCGAGTGCGGATGCACTACTGAGTTGCGGCGCCCGGACTTCCTCATGATCTTGAGATCGGCAAGTGTACGACTACATCAACCACGAGTTCCTACTCGTTAACAAAGCTCGTTGTCTTCGAGGGTAAGTTCTCCATGGATGTATGTCCACCCGTTGCTTTGTACCTAGTAGATAGATATTGGCGTGTAGTTCTCATCGTAGGAAAATTTTTGTTTTCTATGTTGCGGACCCAACAGTGGTATCAGAGGCTGATCTATGCGTAGGTGCTTTGCACGGGTAGTACACATATGTTTATATGTGGGCGATGATGATCATGTTATTGCATCTTCTATGTATTTTGGATATTGGTGGCATAGTGGGATGAAGCGGCCCGGACCAACCTTACATGTCATCGTACATGAGACCGGTTCCACGACTGACATGCAACTTGTTTTGCATAAGTGGCTGGCGGGTGTCTGTCTCTTCTACTATAGTCAATAACTGATTTACAACGAGTTGCTAATAACTTGGTTATCCTTGTTGTGGTTCATGTTCGTAGGTTAGACCGGTTCTATCTCCGAAAGCCCTAAGCCACGTAAAACTTGCAATTGATAAATTAGAGGCGTCTAGTTTAGATCGTTGCTGGGCTAGTGTTTTGATATGGTATTGTTGTAAGTAGATGTATGATAGATACTCTTACAACTCACTTAACGTGTAAGTTCCATAGACCTTGGCCTTACACAAAAAGGAATGATAGAGATCATACCACGATGCAAATGATAGAGATCAAATGCATGGACCATATCACCTCACTTCACACATTAGATGTTAGCATCTTATATTGCTAGTTTGGCGCTTTTGGTAGCATTATAAGATGATCCCTCATTTAGATATCAAGATAAAATGTGTTCTTCCTTAAGTATGCACCGTTTTGTGGATTGTGTTTTGAGGCATCACGTGATGATCAGGTGTTCTCAACTCTACGCTTTCATACAACGGGTGTAAGACAGTTTTACACACGCAAATACTAAGGTTCTTACTTGACGAGCCTAGCATGTACAGACATGGCCTCGGAACACGGACCGAAAGGTTAAGCATGAGTCATATAGTTGATATGATGCCCATATAGATGCTCGCCTTTGAAGCTACACCGACTCACGTGATGATCGGACTTGGTGTAGTGGATTTGGTTCATGTAATCACCAAAAGGACACGAGGGATGTCGTTTTTGAGTGGGAGTTAATTAGTAATTTGGATTAGTTGAACTCAATCTATCATAAACTTAGTCTAAATATACTTTACAAATTCTGTTGTAGATGGCACCACCTGCTTTTAATTTCAATGTGTTCATGGAGAAAGAGAAACTTGCTGCGAATGGTAGCAACTTCACCAACTGGGCTATGAATTTGAGGATTCTCCTCACTGCTGCACAAAAGCAATATGTGCTAGATGCGCCGCTAGGACCCCCACCAGCTCCTGATGCCCCTGACGAGGAAAAGAACGTCTATATAACTCATTAGGAGGACCACAACTTAGTTTATTGCGGCATACTGTATGGGCTAGAGCCAGAACTTCGAAAGCGTTTAGAAAATGGCAATGCCTTTGATACCATGGGAGAATTGAAAATGATTTTCGATACCCATGCTGCCGTAGAGAGTTATAATGCTACAGAAAAGTTCTTTAGCTGCATGATGGAGGAAAACAGCTCCGTTAGTGAGCACGTGCTCAAAATGTCTGCAGCCCGATAAGCTTGTGTCCTTGGGAATAATGATTCCCATTGACTTAGGCATACATCGTGTTCTCCAATCTCTGCCACCTAGCTACAAGAGCTTCGTGATGAACTATAATATGCAGGGCATGAAGAAGTCTCTTCCCGAGCTTTTGCCAATGCTTAAGACTGCAGAAGTGGAGATTAGGAAAGAACATCAAGTGTTGATGATCAATAAGACCACCGGTTTCAAGAAGGACAAGAAAGGCAAGCAGAAGGGAAAGAAGGGCGACAAATCATTGTCATACCGAAAAAGAAACCCCGAGCTGGCCCTAAGTCTGACACCGAGTGCTACTATTGCAAGGGGACTGGCCATTGGAAGTGCAACTGCCCCAAGTATTTGGCGGACAAGAAGGCCGGCAAGGCAAACAAAGGTATATGTGATATACATGTTATTGATGTGTACTTGACTAGTACTCGCAGTAGCACCTAGGTATTTGATACGGGATCAGTTGCTAATATATGTAACTCGGTTCAGGGGCTGCGAAACAAGCGACAACTAGCAAGGGATGAGGTCACGATGCGGGTCGGCAATGGATCAAGAGTTGATGTGATCGCCGTCGGAACGCTGCCTCTCCATATGCCGTCGGGATTAGTTATAAACCTAAATAATTGTTATTTGGTGCCTGCACTAAGAATGACATTGTATCCGGATCGTGTTTGATGCAAAGTGGTTATTCGTTTAAGTCTGAAAACAATGGTTGTTCGATTTATATGAATAATATATTTTATGGTCATGCACCTGTGTTGAATGGTTTATTTCTGTTGGATCTCGATAGTAGTATTACGCATATTCATAATGTTGATGTTAAAAGAATTAAACTTGATAATGATATATCTACATATATGTGGCACTGCCGTCTAGGTCATATTGGCGTTAAACGCATGAAGAAACTCCATTCTGATGGACTTTTGGAATCACTTGATTTTGAATCATTTGATACATGTGAGCCATGCCTTATGGGCAAGATGACTAGAACGCCGTTTTCTAGTTCAATGGAACGGGCGACAGATTTATTGGAAATCATACATACTGATGTGTGTGGACCAATGAGTGTATCGGCGCGAGGTGGATATCGTTATTTTGTTACTTTCACGGATGATTTGATTAGATACGGGTATATCTATTTGATGAAACATAAGTCTGAAACCTTTGAAAGGTTCAAAGAATTTCAGAATAAAGTGGAAAGTCATCGTAACAGAAAGATAAAATTTCTGCGGTCCGACCGTGGAGGAGAGTATCTTAGTTACGAGTTTAGCACACATATGAAAGACTGTGGAATAGTTTCACAACTCACGCCTGCCGGAACACCACAACATAATGGTGTGTCAAAACGTCGTAATCGTACTTTATTGGATATGGTTCGATCTATGATGTTTCTGACTGACTTGCCACTGTCAATTTGGGGTTATGCACTGGAAACCGCTGCATTCACTTTAAATAGGACACCATCTAAATCCGTTGAAAAGACACCGTATGAATTATGGTTTGGAAACAAACTTAAGCTGTCATTTCTTAAAGTTTAGGGATGCGATGTTTATGTGAAGAAACTTCAACCGGATAAACTCGAACCCAAAGCGGAAAAATGCGTCTTCATAGGATACCCTAAGGAAACGATTGGGTATACCTTCTATCACAGATCCGAGGGCAAGGTCTCTGTTGCCAAGAATGGATCCTTTTTTGAGAAGGAGTTTCTCGCGAAAGGTGTGAGTAGTCAGAAGGTAGAACTCGAAGAGGTTATTGAACATTCTCTTCATGAAATGGCGAGTAGCGCAGCTCCAGAAGTTGTTTCGGAGTTGACTTCACCTAATGAAGAGAGAGCTAATGATATTGATCATGAAACTCCGAAAGAGGACACTACCGAACCTCGCAGGTTAAGCAGGACACGTGCAGCTCCTGAACTATACGGCAATCCTGTTATGAATTTCATGATTGATGAAATAGATGACCCTGCGACGTATGAAGAAGCGATGATGAGCCCTGATTCTAACAAATGGCTAGAAGCCATGAAATTCGAGATGGAATCCATGTACGAAAACCAGGTTTGGACCTTGGTGGACTTACCTCACGATCGAAAGGCCGTTGAGAATAAATAGATTTTCAAAAGAAAAACTGATGCTGATGGTAATGTAACCATCTATAAGGCTCGACTTGTCACAAAGGGGTTTCAACAAATTCAAGGAGTTGACTACGATGAGACATTCTCTCCCGTAGCGATGCTTAAGTCAGTTAGGATTATGTTAGCAATTGCTGCATATTTCGATTATGAAATATGGCAGATGGATGTCAAAACTGCGTTCCTCAATGGTAATATTGAAGAAGAGTTGTATATGATACAACCTAAGGGTTTTGTCGATCCTAAGGATGCTGATAAGGTGTGCAAACTTCAACGATCCATCTATGGACTGAAGCAAGCATCCCGGAGTTGGAATCTCCGCTTTGATGAGGTGATCAAAGAGTTTGGATTTATCCAAACTTATGGAGAGGCTTGTATTTACAAGAAAGTGAGTGGGAGCAATGTGGCATTTCTGATATTATATGTGGATGACATATTATTGATTGGAAATGATTTAGATCTTTTAAACAGTGTTAAGAGTTATCTAAACAGCAAATTTTCGATGAAGGACCTTGGTGAAGCTTCATATATATTAGGCATTAAAATCTATAGAGATAGATCAAGACGCCTAATTGGGCTATCGCAGAGTATATACCTTGATAAGATATTAAAGAAGTTTAATATGAACGGAAGTAAGAAGAGGTACTTACCTATGTTGCAAGGCAAGACATTGAGTAAGACTCAAAGTCCGGCTACGGCGGAAGAAAGAGAGATAATGGATAAGATCCCTTATGCCTCAGCCATAGGCTCTATAATGTATGCCATGCTATGTACAAGACCGGATGTGGCACATGCTATTAGTTTGACTAGTAGGTACCAATCTGATCCAGGTTCAGAACACTGGATAGCGGTCAAGAATATCCTTAAGTACTTGAGAAGAACTAAGGATATGTTTCTTGTATACGGAGGTGAAGAAGAGCTAGTCGCTAAGTGTTATGTCGATGCTAGTTTTGACACTAATCCGGATGACTCTAAGTCTCAATCCGGATACGTATTTCTCTTGAGCGAACAGCGATTAGTTGGAGGAGCTCCAAACAACTTTGTGGTGGCTAGATCAACGACGGAGGCGGAATATGTTGTCGCTTGAAGAGCCACAGAAGCGGTTTGGATGAAGGAGTTCATAACGGAACTAGGTGTGGTTCCTAGTGCGTTGGACCCAATGGTGATCTATTGTGACAACAATGGAGCCATAATAGCATAAAGGAACCAAGGTCTCACAAGAATTCCAAGCATATTAAGCGCCGGTTTCACTCCATCCGCGAGCATGTTAAGGATGGAGATATAAAGATTTGTAAAGTACACACAGACTTGAATGTAGCAGATCCGTTGACTAAATTACTCCCTAGGGCAAAACATGATCAACACCAGAACTCCATGGGTGTTAGATTTATCACTATGTGAACTAGATTATTGTCTCTAGTGCAAGTGGGAGACTGAAGGAAATATGCCCTGAGAGGCAATAATAAAGTTGTTATTATGTATTCCTTGTATATGATAGATGTTTATTTTGCATGCTATAATTGTATTGATAGGAAACATCAATACATGTGTGTTTAATAAACAAAAAGGGTTCCTAGTTATGCCTCTCTTATAGACTAACTTGTTGATTAACAAGATGATCAAGGTTTCCTGATCATGGATATTGGATATTGTTAATAACAAGGTTGCAGCATTTATGAAATGATGTGATGAACATTCATCCGAAGTATAGCATTACGATCAAGTCATTATGTTTATATTGCTATAACATCATACGAAGTAATCTTAGTCCTTAGACCATGAGATCATGTTAATTGCTAACACCGGAAGAGTATCTTGATAACATCAAACGTCACACCGTAACATGATGACTATAAAGATGGGTTCAGTACTACGAAGGTGTTATGTTGAGACTCATGGATCAAGAGTGGAATTTGTCAATCCAGATGATGGATAGATATACTCTAGGCCCTCTCAGTGATATCACATTAGGATAGCTTGCAAGCAAGTGATGTGATCACTAGAATGTTATATCACGGGAACGAGAAAAGAGTGCATGTCGGTAACGAGATCAAACTAGGTATGGAGATACCGATGATCGAATCTCGGACATGTAATATATCGAGAGACAAAGGGATTTAGTTACAAGCGTTAAAGGTTCTCACGATCACATGAGTCATCGTTGAATGTGTAGGAGTCAGTACGGATCTCTAGGTCCCGCTGCTGATTATTGATCGGAGAAGGGTCTCGATCATGTCTGCATTATTCACGAACTGTAAGGTGGCACACTTAAGAGTTACCGGACACCATTTTGGAGCACATATGTTTTAGACGAAAGAATTGCAAAGCGCAAGAATTGTTTCAGTAGAAACCGGAAATTGTTTCGGGTGAAATTGCAGAAGGTGGTTCTGCATGTGATATTGAAATATTGCAAGGGGCTATATGTGAATGTTTGTTAATTAAAGTAATTAACAAAATTCTGAATAAATTTAATAAAAAGAGAGAAATTTAATGCATTTAAAGTGGAGACTTTAAAAAGGAATGTGAAGAGGCATTTTAATGTGGAGGAGTTACCAACACATGAATGGGGAGGTGAGGGGTCAACCCCCATGCGCCGGCCATGGAGAGAGGGGGCACCCCCCTCCTCCTATAAAAGGCCACTCATTCCCTCCTTCATACACACACCTCCTTGTGAAGGATCTCTCTCCCTCTCTAGAATTGTTCCCCCATGGTCTCGGATTAGCGAGATACATGTTCCCGGTGGCATTTAAATGCGGAAGGAGTTCTTTGCTTCACTGGATCGCTGGAGCGAGGAGGTGGAGGTTGTCCGGTGGCTTGAACGTGTGTGCGAGTGCGGATGCGCTGCTGAGTTGCGGCGCTCGGACTTTCTCACGATCTTGAGATCGGCAAGTGTACGACTACATCAACCATGAGTTCCTACTCGTTAACAAAGCTCGTTGTCTTCGAGGGTAAGTTCTCCATGGATGTATGTCCACCCGTTGCTGTGTACCTAGTAGATAGATCTTGGTGTGTAGTTCTCATCGTAGATTTTTTTTTGTTTTCTATGCTGCGGACCCAACATAATCAACATCACATGTTCATGGTTAGGAATCCATAACTATCATTTAATCAATGAGCTAGTTAAGTAGAGGCTCACTAGGGACAAGGTGTTGTTCATATTCCACACATGCATTATAATTATGTTTAATACAATTATAGCATGGATAATAAACATTTATCACGAACAATGAAATATGAATAATAAACATTTTATTATTGCCTCTAAGGCATATTTCCAACAGTAATATACGTATATGTATTAGACTATGTTTAGCTATATGAGTCGGTTGTCTAGTCTTGACATATATATACGGTAAGCTACCCTGCAAACCACACCGTGAGTTGTGAATCAATACAAAGAAGCAAAGGTCTGACACGAGCCTTGTCTAGTCTTGGCATATATATGGTAAGCTACCTGCAAACCACACCGTGAGTTGTGAATCAATACAAAGAAGCAAAGGTCTAACACGGGCTGTGGCTATCTAATCTTTTATGTGTGCATGCGTGTGAGTAGTACTAGCTAATCCATTGATCGTTCAAGGTTTGACTAGCAGAACGAATACGTCTCGCGGATTTGTTGATCGGTACGTGCGTGTCTTGCCGGAGCTTCGTCGTCATAGTCACCGGAAAGTACTCGGTGGCAGGGGCTATGCTAACAATTGATATCAGAGCCTCGTGAAGGATCTCCTAGTAATGGGAGGTCATAGCGATGATGGATGTGGCGAGTATTTCGGTGCGGCTAAAGAATTTTGCCGTGCAGGTGATGACGCAGTACCCGCGATACAACTGTGACAACTACACGATGTGGGCGATCCATATGGAGTGGGCGCTGGAGTCCAACAATCTATGGGAGGCTGTCGATCCCGGCGGCGACGAGTTCAAGAAGGGCGCGTCGAAGTACCGCAAGGACCGGCAGACACTCACGGCCATCGACTCGGTGATGCCGGCGGATGTGATGCAGCACCTGATCTCGAAGAAATCTGCAAAAGAGGCGGAGGGAAAGAAAAAAATCGCTACGCACAACTTGGGGGGTGAATATAAAACCGTGGTGGCCTTGGCAAGGAGCATGATGAAAACCAAAGGCTTACTAAGAAAATTCTGGGGTGAGGCAGTCAACACGGCAGTCTACTTGCTGAACAGGGCACCGACCAGGAGTATGCTTGGTATGACTCCGTACGAAACATGGTATGGACGAAAGCCCTCAGTTGATCATCTTCGCACGTTTGGGTGCGTGGTGTATGTCAAGACGGTGTCCGAGGCGGATCGAAGTATTTCAATGATCATGACGGGCTATGAAGGCTCGAAGGCATACCGTATATGCAATCCCTATACTAATAAGGTGGTTGTCAGACGTAGTCTTCGATGAAGCGAATCGTGGAATTGAAGCTCCGGTGAATCGGTACATTCGTATGAAACTTTCACCGTTGCTAACGGTGATCATGCCGCCGATGTTGATCAACCAATCACGAGTGCGGCGAGTGCACCCGCATCAGCAAGCCCCAAAGCTGGCATGATCCACCAGGTCATCATCATGACATGCACACTGACTGCACTCAAAGTGCCACAAAACGTCCATCGACATAGGAGGAAGAAGCATGCTCGAAGAAGCTACATGCCCCACACGAATTTGGAAAATACCATGCTTGCACACGAATTGGATACTAATTAGGCACGGCAAAAAGAGAAGAATTGGATACAAATTGTAATCCTCCTACTCAGTATCGTTCAGTGGCTGTAATTCCAGCCCCTATGCTCCGCCGCTCCGAGCAATTATGCCGCTCGGCGGCACGGGAGGCTCGCGGCGCATGCCACATTGGGCCGGCCTATTTTAGCTTTATTCCGTTTTGCTTGTTTTCTGTTTGCTTTTCTGTTTATTTATCAGTTTTATGAAAGTTACACAATTTTATAATTTGTTCAAAAAAGTTCATGATCTTTGAAAAATGTTCATGTTTTAAAAATTGGTTTATGATTTTTGAAATTTGGATCGTGAATTTCTAAAATTAGTTCATGAATTTCAAATTTTGGATCATAAATTTCCAAGAAAAATCATAGTTTTTATGAAGTTAACAAATGGGTTTTTTCAGTACTCTGTACATGTCACTTGATGGATGCAAAAGGGGATTCATGGAAGGATGTAGGCCCCTTATTTGCATAGACGGTGCACACATCAAAACTAAGTTTGGTGGTGAACTACTCACAATAGTAGGTGTTTACCCCAATGATTGTATTTTCCCCATTGCGATCGCAGTTTCATGGACCTTTCAAATCTTCTTGAAACCTGAAAACTATGGACAATAGCCCATGAAAATGACCATATAAAACAAGAAAGTGATAAGTTTTTGGTCACGCCTCTCCATAATGTATCGGGTCCCACTGGGCTTGTAAATCGCCCTAGATGATCAAAATTGTGGGCTATTGCCCACGAAAATGGACATAAAACGTGAAAACGAGTTTTTTTCATTCCTATCAAACATGTACTTGGACTCATGGGCCTTGCGAATCACCCCGGATCATCAAAATTGTAGGCAATAATCCATGAAAACGGACATAAAACATGAAAATGATGAATTTTTGGTCATGCCTTTACAACATGTATAGGGTCTCATGGAGCATATAAATCGCCCAGGATCATCAGAATTATGGGCATTATCCCATGAAAAGGCACATAAAACGCGAAAATGACGAGTTTTTTTGTAATGCCTTTAAAAAATGTAGCAGGTCTCATGGACCTTTTAAATTGCCCTTAACCCCAAAATTATGGGCGATTCCCACAGAGAAGGACATGAAAATGAGAAAATGGTGAGTTGTATGGTCATTTCTCTCAAACATATTTTGGGTCTCGCGAGTGTTGTGTATCGCCCCGGAACCTGAAAATTATGGGCAATAGCCCATAAAAATGGATATAAAATGTAAAAACGACGAGTTTTTGGTTATTCCTCTTAAACATGTGCGGAGTCTCAGGGACCTTGTAAATCGCCGCGAAACATGAAAATTGAGGGCAATCGCCTATGAAAACGACCATAAAACAAAAAAACGACAAATTTTTGATCATGCCTCTCAATAATATATTGGGTCTCATAGAGCTTGTAAATCACCCAGATGCTCAAAATTGTGGGCTATTGCCCTTGAAAATGGACATAAACGTGAAAACGACGAGTTTTTGGTCATTTTTGTAAAACATGTACTAGGTCTCATGGGTCTAGTGAATCGCCCCGGATCATCAAAATTGTGGGCAATAAGCCATGAAAACGGACATAAAACGTGAAAATAACGAGCTTTTTGTTATGCTTCTCAAACATGTGTAGGCTCTCATGGGCCTTGTAAATCACCTCGGATCATCAAAATTATGGTCAATAACCCATGGAAACGAACAAAAAACGCGAAAACAACGAGTTTTTGGTCATGCCTCTAAAATATATAGCGGGTATCATGGACCCTGTAAAATCACCCGGAACCCCAAAATTGTGAGAAATTCCACAAGAAGACGGACATAAAAAAAGGTCGAGTTTTTTTGGTCATTTCTCTCAAACATGTTTTGGGTCTCATGAGCCTTGTGTATCGCCCGGAACCTAAAAACTGTTAGCAGCAACAAAATCGGACATAAAACACAAAAACGATGAATTTTTGGTCATGCCTCTCCAACATGTAGTAGGTCTCGTGGCCCCGGAACATGAAAATTGTGGGAAATAGCCCATAAAAATGTACATTCAACGCAAAAATGACGACTTTTGGTCATGTCTCTTAAACATGTACCAAGTCTCACTGACATTCTAAATCGCATCGGAACCTAAAAATTGTGGGGAATAGCCTGTAAAGCAGACAAAAAATGACAAAATGATGAGTTTCATGGACCTTTCAAATTGCCTTGAAACCTGAAAATTGTTCTTCGTTAGCTTCAGCATGTTCTCCATCGGCGTCTAGCGTGGATTGCAGAATTCCAGGCCCATGTGCTCGACGATCTTGCGCGCGTAGCTACTCTGGCATAGAGTGATCGCCTCATCCGTCTGGTTCACCTCGACGCCAAGGTAGTATGAGAGGAGGCCCAGATTTCTCATGTTGTACATCTTCATCATCGGCTCCTTGAACTCAACGATGTCAGCGGTGCGGGAGCCAATGATGATTAGGTCATCAATGTACACCCCCACAAGCAGGGACACACCCTTCTTCATCCTCCGGTACACGACGTGCTCGAGCGGGCTGCGCTCAAAGCCTAGGTCCACTAGTGAGCTGTCCAGCTTGGAGTTCCAAGCCCGTGGGGCTTGACGAAGCCCATAGAGCGCCTTGTGCAGCTTGAGCACCTTGTGCTCATTGTCTTCGTCGACGATGCCCGGCGGTCGCCGGACGTACACCTCCTCCGCGAGGTCCCCGTTTAAGAACGCATATTTGACATCCATATGAAGGACCTCCCAGCCGTCGTGCGCCGTGAGCGTGATGAGCACCCGCATCATCTCCAGGCGCGCCACCGGGGCGAACACCTCGTCGAAGTCAACACCCTGTGTCTACGCATAGCCTTTGGCGACTAATCGGGCGTTGTGCTTGATCACATTACCTTGGGGGTACTTCTTTACCTTAAAAACCCACTTCACCCCGATCGCGCGCTGTCCAGGAGGGAGAACAACCAACTCCCATGTATGGATGCTACATATGGAGCTCATCTTCTCGTCCATGGCATGCCTCCAGCACGCCTCCTTCAGCGCATGCTCAACACTTGCTGGTTCCTCAGCTGCCACGAGACAGAAGCTGTTGTACGCCAGTTCATGCGGCTCGGTGGCGTCGACCAACTCAGCTCCTAGTACATGCGGTAACGGAGAGGCACACACTCAGGGTCATGTGACCCGCCCGGTAAGCGATGTGGCGACACCACGCCGCAGTGTCATTGGCTCGGGCGTGGTCGATGGTTACCACTAGTGTCACTGGCTCGGGCATGGGCCCCGCGCTCGGCGCCCTTTGTGTTGCTGGTGTCGTAGCGCTAGGCTCCGACGCACCATTTTCCCTGATGGTGTCGTACACCTCGTACTCCACAATGAATGTGCTCGGCGCGTTATGCGCCGCTGTTGTGGTCACGTTTGCAGGGGCGGTGTCCCAGCTCCACGGCCTGCCTTCGTCGAAGACCACATCGCGGGTGACGTGGAACTTGTGTGCCACTGGGTCATAGACATGGTAGGCTTTGCTATCGTCCTCGTATCCCACGAACACCATTGGAGCCGCTCTATCGGAGAGCTTGGTGATGCCAGGTCCCACCTTCTTCATGAACGCCCTAGAACCGCACCGGTACCTACATCGATTTCAGCAAGCTTCGCGCCATTTTGACCACAGTCTGATTGCGACGCTCTACGACCCTGTTTTGCTGCGGGAAGTACGGCGCCGTTGTTTACCGCTTGATGTCGTTCTCGTCGCGGTAGCTCTTGAACTTGATGGAGTTGAACTCACCACCGCGATCTCTTCGGAACGCCATCAGCTTCACTTGGCGCTTCGTCTCGGCAAGCGCCTTGATCTTGCAGAAGAAGCGGAACGCCTCGTCCTTCGTCCGCAGCATCTCCACCCACATGAACCTGCTATAGTCATCGTCGATTAGTAGGAAATAGCGGTTCCCTCTCGGCGTCGCCGGCGAGATGGGACCCCATAGGTACCCGTGGGCTAGCTCCAGCCCTTTCTCGGCGCGGTAAGACGAAGCCTACGGGAACGGGGCCTTGTGCATCTTGGTCATGGCGCAGCTGTTGCACAGCTGCTCCTCGTGTTCAATCGCGGGCAATCCCTTCACCATGTCCTTCGCCGCCAGATCGTGGAGAGAACGAAAATGGAGATGCCCGTATCGCGTGCGAACACGCCACGTTGTCCCCTTTGCCAGGAGACACACTGGAGATGTGATCTGCAGCGACAATTTGTACAAGCGATTTCACGATCGCCGTACCCTTGCCAGTAGCAGCCGCTTTGGATCGAAGATGATCATCTCGCCGCCCTCCACGACGGTCTTGCAACCTATCTCATCCAATTGACCGATGCTGATTATGTTGCTATGCGGGCGGGGAATCGGATATACCTCGGTGAGGACGCGGTGCCCTTGGTTCTTGCACATGAACATGACCAAGCCCTTTCCATAGATCTCGACGATCGAGCCATCTCCAAACTTGACGGTGCCCGTGTCCGTCTTGTTGATCGTGGAGAACATGCACCGATCGCCGGTCATGTGGTTGCTGGCACCCGTGTCTAGGTACCAGATGTCTGGCGTGCTCACCTTGTGGCTTACCTTCTCTTCATTCAGGTACACTTGCTCGTGTGCCGGTGTGTCCGTGATCTGTACCAGACTGACATGCACTGCCATTAGAAGCGATGGCTGATCCTCGCTCGCCTGCATCAGGTTCGCCTCCTGCCTCCGCTCCTTGCGCGGTTTGTGGCAGTCGCTGGGCATAGTGACCCACAATGCTGCATTTGTGGCAGGCTCCCTTTCCGGCTGATGGCCCATGGCTGCCGCTGGGTGCGACGTCCCTGGACACGTCGCCCTTTTTCTTGCCGTCCTTGTTCTGGCACTTGTCGCCGTACTTGCCGCCGCCCTTATCCGAGGATTTGGGCCACCACAATCCCTCGCCTTGCTCCCGGAGCTTGGCGCACACCATCCACTCCCCCTCTATGAGGAGAAGGCTTCCACCGGCGCAGCTGGCAACGTCCTTCTCGTACCGGTTCTCGACGGTGATGATCTGCCCGGTGAGATCCTCGATGCTGAGGGTGGAGAGATCGACCAACGTCTCGATGGAGAGCGCGATCTGAGAGTACCTTGGTGGTACCACGCGCATGAATTTTCAGACAGCATCCTCCTCGCTGACCTTGCCGCCGAGGGACTTGAGGTTGGTGACCAGGCTCTCGATCCTGGTGGAGAAATCGTCGACCGATTCTCCGGCCTTGAACACAATGTTCTCGAATTCCTTCATCAAGGACCGGCGTCCGGCCTGACGCACGCCCTCGCTCCCCAGGAGCTTTGTATTGATGGCATCCCATGCCGCCTTCGTTGTTGGCTTCGCGGCCAGCGAGCAGGCCATCTCCGGTGGTACCCCCCGCAGGAAAGCCTCCATGGCCTGCCTGTCCTCGTGGTGCTCAACCTCTCCGTGATCGACGACGTCCTAGATGAATCTGGACTCGATCATCACCTGCATCAACATAGCCCAATCGCCGTAGTTTGTCTTGGTTAGCATTGGCCACTGCGTCGATCCGGAGTCCCTGATCATGCGCTGCACTACCGCTGCCACCACCTCGCACCCACGGCGCACCGTGCGGCTCCACCCGCATGGCTTGGGAGGTGGAGATCTTGACGGTGATCGCGACTGCGCGGCTTTGGTGGCGGCGCCCGTCCCGCGGGATCGCTGGATCACTTGATCCCGCCATGGCTCCAAGGATTGCTCGTAGTGTCTTTGATACCACTTGTCGTCGCCGGATCGTGACTTCCAACTAACCTGACGAAACTGCAACTGGAAAATTCAGATAGATTGGACAAAGTTGTTTTTGTGCCGCGCACACTTCCTGCGGCTTTCTGTTTTCTCATCCTTTATTATATGGAGCTAGATGCAATGAGGATGAACCTCGGATCCTAGATTCACGCCATGCCTAGCACTCGCCAACGTGCCATCCCAAGTTGAGCTAGACATGGCCTGACGCCGGGTGGCCTAGCGCACGACCCGGACCAAGAACTCACGCACCCATGCGGAAAAGGAAAAACAAATAAAACGTGCAGCTAAACTACCTATGTCACGAATGATTATGCCAACAGTGGGAGCTTCTATTGTAGTCACTCCCTTTTATCCTAATCTGGAAACTCCTCCGAAAAGGAGTTTTTTTTTCAACAATCAATACCACGATATATTTATAGTAACAAATAGTACATGGTAGAGATACATAGACTGTTTCTAAGATTACAAAATAAAGCCTAGAGAAAAACAAACAAAATTTGAAGGTCTTCAAAATCTTCTTCTTCCGTGACGCAATCTTGCACTCATCTGAAGGCAGCCCAATTAACATCACATAGATGTCAAATAATAGACATGTAAATACCGATAATTTGAGTCGCAATGCCAAGACTACGTGCACGCATGTAACCATTAGAGTAATCGGACAACATCGGCAAGAGTACCGCCACTAGTATTCTAGGGAAAAGATACCAAACAGCCTGATCGACGTCGTAGGGGAGTCGAAAGTACGAATCTCCATTGTCGAAGACGTAGCAGCCGGGACGAGTATTGCGAGGATAATCCTTCTCACGGCAACCATGTGAAAAAAATCCAAGATAGATCTGATGAAGCAAGATCTGAAAGACCGTACCTATAGAACTTTAATCTTACAACACCATCATTGACGCTGTGAAGATCTCGTCGTCGAATGAAGGACCAAAGATCACTTATTACGAACGATGACATTTTCATTGACGTAGACGTCAAGAAGATGTCTACCAAAACTCAAATCTAATTTTCTGAAAACACTATTTTGACTAAGAACTTCACACATAGATCAGTTTCACCCTCGCGTGGCGAGCCAAAGGAGGGGGAACCGATCTAGGAATAAGGAGGTGCTAGCGGCGGCTGGGAGAAAAACTCAATTCGCACGAAATCGGTGTCCGAAACGCGAGTGGTCGATCGGAGACGTTAGCTAAGTAGGTAGCTGCTGCGCGCACCTCCGAAAAGGAGTTGGTTGCTGCCTGTCGAGGTTATTCTCGGGCTGAAGGTGCCTGTCAATCGACCACACATACTGGGTCGGTCAGTACCAGCCAACCCACGCCGGTGGTTGCATTCTAGGCTTCATCGCTGGATGCAGCTGGGCCGGGTTGCTCTAGCTTGCCGGGTCGTGGCCCAGGTGGGTGGCGATGGAGTGCAGCTAGGGCCGTTGGTTGACGTCTTCGCCGCTGCAGCAGGTTCCTGGAGACGGCGATGTGGGAAAGCCGGTGCAGCAGGTTTTTGAGCCTGCGGTCACTCCGTCTTCGCCGCTGTTGCTATCCAACGTCGTGTCTCATCCTGAGACGATGGTCGCCCGAGCTCCACATTTATTGTTGGATCCAACCGAGGCATGTAGCTACAAGATGGAAAATTATGAGGTTTAGTCTATACGCACTAAACATGTGGTATTTTGAGATTGCCACCTAATACTCAAGACAACTTACCTATCTATTGATGTCAAAAGAAGGTGAATCAACTGTAGAATAAACCTAAAAAAACATGATCCCAGGCGGATACTTGGCATGTTCCCCCTCGCCCAGGCCCATCGCAAGGAAAGCGAAAACCCAGATTTGCTTTATCGGGTATCAAACGGGAATTGCGAGCAAATAAAACACCTTTCAAAAGTATTAATACAGTCACATGGATGGTAAATACATGAATGTGATGGAATAAAAAATCCACAGTTCCTAATGAAATAGGTAACAAAGCCACTTTGCCGCCTACTGCTACTAACTCGCCACCTCCCCACGTTAAGCTAGTACTTGTTGTTGCACCAGGAGCTATTACGCCAGGCGCAGTAGCATGGATATTTTGTACCCATTGAGCAAAGATAGGTTGTAATTATATGGAGGTATCCGAAAACATATCTTGCAAACGGCCTAAAGCACTCATGGTATCATTATGAATGTACAAGCCAAAACTGTAAAAACCTAGAAATATACATACCCAGTTAAGGTGGGATATGATTGCATCGCGGTGTCTAAGGACGCGATCTAGTAGATCGTTGTATCGAGTAGTTGGATCATAGTCTCTTACCATAAAAATTGCTGCATGTGCAGCAGCACCGACTATTAGAAATCCGCCAATCGACATGTGGTGTGTGAACAAGGAAAGTTGTGTACCATAGTCAGTAGCTAGGTATGGATAGTGGGGCATAGAGTACATATGATGAACTACAACAATGTTTGTAGAGCCTAGCATAGCTAAGTTAAGAGATAATTGAGCATGCCATGACGTTGTTAAGATTTCATAAAGACCCTTATGGCCTTGTCCTATAAATGGGCCCTTGTGGCGCCACTCGGCAGGACGGTCTGCAAATCAAGCATGTGCGGGTAAGGTGTATGGAATTAGGATTAGGCTGAGGTCCTATGAACAAGAACTTACCGATAACTAGGACTCGTAGGTTGTCATCTTCTGTGTAATCCACGCCATCATATGATTCTGCCGCGTCATCATCTGACTCTGTTGCATCATCTATTGTTGCTACTGAGCAATGAGGGCTTGGGCCTACTCCCTCTGTCTCCTCTCGTTCTCTAAGTCCTCCTACATTGTGTCATTGGAAGGTCATGGGTGTTGCAATGGAAAACATGGAATGATGTGTATGACCAAATAAGAAGTGAATACCCGGATCTAGTCAATGGCTCTAGATGACGCCGTCAGGTGAGACTATATGGAAGACCAGGAGCTCGAGCTGTCACGCCTAATCTCTCTCATAGACCGGACGATCTTAGGATCGATGATGCTAGCACACATCCACAAGCAGCCATTCTTCTGGCCGCCTCCCACACGCATGGAAACATCTGGGTCAAAGGGCTCGGTATCAGGGTTCGCGTCGGGATTATTGTTATATGTAATCAAGATAACATACTCCTTGTGTCATGATATGTGTGAAGAGAGCCACATAATAAGATGTTCAAGACAAGGCTCGTAGGAAGCCACTTTGTTGAGCCAAGTGTGAGGTCACCTCTAAATAACCACTGTGATGTCTGAGAGCAATCACCCATACAAACCATCGCAATTAAGGGTTCCCCATGGAAATCATAATTAGCATAGAGAGTCCCTCTTTAATCCCCCTTTGACCGTGTAGGTTACGAGCCGACACCAATCAGTCACGGGGCATTCCGGATACACTTCGAAGACACGTCCAAAGGATTTCTCCCTCCCTTTAGTCCCGAAGGAGAATGATATGTGGTCGACTTCACATATCATCTAAAGAGAGAAATCAAACACAAATCATAATTATATCATAGAGAAGCAAGTCATACGGACACAAAAATAGATCATATTTATTACGAGTTCATAATGGTGCTAGGGTTTCTCCATCTTCCCAAGAACAAATGAACTACTCACTCATGGAAGCAATCAACAACATCATCATAATCAAATGAATGGATAAAAGTACGATGGTAGATCTAATGCAAACCACAATTGGATCTGGAATTACAAAGAGATATAATAGATGAAAGACGGGAGTGATGGTGGTAAGGAAGATGCAGTTGATGATGAAGGGATGATGCGTTTTCCTCCAATGATCCATGAAGCAGCCGAGATTTTACTCCTGCCAAGTTCCTCCTTCAGATCCCTCTCGGATGTGGTGTTTCGTGGTTTCTGGTGGCTGTGAATATCGGATCTCCCTCTTGTCTTTGCCAGGAAGAAGTATTCGACTATTCCTACCTACATGGATTCAGCTAAAGAGTTGAGCGAATCAGACTAACCCACATCGAGATACAACGAACACGTCGTCATTTGTATGTCTCAATCAATGTAATCCTTAGAACTGAGGTCATCGCATGGTCTGAGTTGTGGATGAACCGACTTATATTCTGTCGAACGCTAATCCGTAAAAGGGCAATTATAAAGGCATAGTTTGGGTCGGCTAAGAAGCAAGTTGCGTGACATGGATAACCAAGATGGATTTTACCCCTCTGACTAGATAGATATTCTATGGGCCCTCTAGTGTGATGATCTAGAAAGCATGGACATGCGCGACTCGGTTAAGTGTTAACCGAGGTGGTCCACTAAGAGTTAGTCAGATGAATCATATATCATGGGATGAGAAGATAGTTGAGCTATTAAAGGGACGGCGATAATTTGCCTATGGATCGACAAGATATATCATGAGGGAAAAGGGAATAGGACCTAAAGGTCACATAGGAAGGCATGTCGTCATGACTTTATGGCACTTGGTAGTCGGCATGTTTACCTAGGAGCCGCTACCGATTGATCGATTGCGAGTTGGAATCCAATCGTGTCCAGGTTGCCACGAGCCTGTAGGGTGACACACTTAAGACTAGGAGCAGGTTATTCAGGTTGGACCTGAGCTTGCCACAGACAAGGTTTGTGAGCTAAGACAAAGTTTTACGATAAGGTCTTGAGATCAGGTATTGAGACAAGATCCTGGGACAAGGTCCTAAGACAAGGTCTTGTGACAATGATCTAATACAAGGTCTTGAGACGAGATCTTGAGATAACATCTTGAACCATGGTGACCAGTATAGGACCTCAGTGTATGTGCCACTAGTGTTGTGGAGTCCACTTATGCTGCCTATATAAAGTGGGGCAAAAGATTTCCGAGGGGCATGATTAGACCATTCCATGTGTTAGAAACCCTAGCCCCCAATCAGTTCATCCTCTGCAATGGATCTAGAAGTACACCGTCGGAGCTCCTCCTCGTACGAGTGGATACCAGTAGAGGTGTTGTACATTCAGAACATTGATGATCATTGGATTAGATCATATCGCGGGATTGTACTGCATCAACTGACGTGCTTCATCAGTAAGCCGCACATGCGTCTAGTGGTAATCATCGTGGCATTCTACGGAGTTCAGTGTAGGTAAAAAGTTTTATTTATACCTGCGTCGCCCAACACACACAACGTCTAAAAACCGAAGTCCTCGACAAGTCGCCCACTAGCGAGCAAGTGGCACAACCGGTCTGGTAGACCTTCGGCGCGTACGAGCATAGACACTCCATAAAGTACTCGTCGCTGCCATCTTCCACATACCCATCTTTAGGAGATATTGAAGCAATGACCTTGTGAGGCCTGCTAAAAACACCACCATGACACCAAACAACACCTCCACCCTTCGCGCGTCCAACACGCACGCGCGGTAGACATCGAGACTTCTCAGCACCATGCCGCTGAGTCCTTCCATCCGACGTTGCTAGAAAGAACTGAGAAATCCATCGTGCATAGGACCTACCAAACTAGGAATGACTGAGTGAATCACCTAGCAGTTTGGCATGACTAGGCATTTCCACCTACGTCTTAGTGCTAGAATAATCCGCTCCACCTCCTGCCTCTGTGCTCCAGTGTTGCTCCATAAACAATGCTCCCAAGAGATAATGCAACACCGTAGCACCACCATACTGTAAGTTGTTTATGTATGGAGACTGAACTGAAGATGCCTACCTGCTACTTGTGTTGATCCTAGACAAATTACTTAGAATGAGGCGGAGGGGCGCGGGGAACAGGAGGTCCATGGCGGTGATCTTGACCTTGGATACGTTGTTGAGGATGCCGCGGCCACCGACCAGAAGATAGCGACACAGATGTGGAGCTTCTTGGCGACCTCGAAGGACTCCCACAAGTTGACGTTGTTAGCAATAATCTTGCCCTAGTGAGTTTGAGTCTAATTAGGTTTGCTAATTAGGTTGTTTCTAGTCTAGTACTAGTCGGATGGGATTCATGAGCTAGCTAGCTAGTTGTAGCTTGCCGTGTCCGAGTAGCACTAGGACTAGGTGTGTCCGTGTGGTGTTAGTAGTATGTGTTTGTTTATGTAAGTGTTTCCTAGTCTAGTCTGCTCGTGTTAGAGTAGGATTAGGCCGTTGGTCTAAGGTTGGCCGTGTATATATATACACGGTGGTGTGCGTCTAGCGTGGATTGCAGAATTCCAGGCCCATGTGCTCGACGATCTTGCGCGCGTAGCTACTCTGGCATAGAGTGATCGCCTCATCCGTCTGGTTCACCTCGACGCCAAGGTAGTATGAGAGGAGGCCCAGATTTCTCATGTTGTACATCTTCATCATCGGCTCCTTGAACTCAACGATGTCAGCTAAGCGGAGCCAATGATGATTAGGTCATCAATGTACACCCCCACAAGCAGGGACACACCCTTCTTCATCCTCCGGTACACGACGTGCTCGAGCGGGCTGCGCTCAAAGCCTAGGTCCACTAGTGAGCTGTCCAGCTTGGAGTTCCAAGCCCGTGGGGCTTGACGAAGCCCATAGAGCGCCTTGTGCAGCTTGAGCACCTTGTGCTCATTGTCTTCGTCGACGATGCCCGGCGGTCGCCGGACGTACACCTCCTCCGCGAGGTCCCCGTTTAAGAACGCATATTTGACATCCATATGAAGGACCTCCCAGCCGTCGTGCGCCGTGAGCGTGATGAGCACCCGCATCATCTCCAGGCGCGCCACCGGGGCGAACACCTCGTCGAAGTCAACACCCTGTGTCTACGCATAGCCTTTGGCGACTAATCGGGCGTTGTGCTTGATCACATTACCTTGGGGGTACTTCTTTACCTTAAAAACCCACTTCACCCCGATCGCGCGCTGTCCAGGAGGGAGAACAACCAACTCCCATGTATGGTTGCTACATATGGAGCTCATCTTCTCGTCCATGGCATGCCTCCAGCACGCCTCCTTCAGCGCATGCTCAACACTTGCTGGTTCCTCAGCTGCCACGAGACAGAAGCTGTTGTACGCCAGTTCATGCGGCTCGGTGGCGTCGACCAACTCAGCTCCTAGTACATGCGGTAACGGAGAGGCACACACTCAGGGTCATGTGACCCGCCAGTGGGCGATGTGACGTACACCGACGCCGCAGGTGTCATTGGCTCGGGCGTGGTCGATGGTTACCACTAGTGTCACTGGCTCGGGCATGGGCCCCGCGCTCGGCGCCCTTTGTGTTGCTGGTGTCGTAGCGCTAGGCTCCGACGCACCATTTTCCCTGATGGTGTCGTACACCTCGTACTCCACAATGAATGTGCTCGGCGCGTTATGCGCCTGTGGTCACGCGTTTGCGGCGGTGTCCCAGCTCCACGGCCTGCCTTCGTCGAAGACCACATCGCGGGTGACGTGGAACTTGTGTGCCACTGGGTCATAGACATGGTAGGCTTTGCTATCGTCCTCGTATCCCACGAACACCATTGGAGCCGCTCTATCGGAGAGCTTGGTGATGCCAGGTCCCACCTTCTTCATGAACGCCCTAGAACCGCACCGGTACCTACATCGATTTCAGCAAGCTTCGCGCCATTTTGACCACAGTCTGATTGCGACGCTCTACGACCCTGTTTTGCTGCGGGAAGTACGGCGCCGTTGTTTACCGCTTGATGTCGTTCTCGTCGCGGTAGCTCTTGAACTTGATGGAGTTGAACTCACCACCGCGATCTCTTCGGAACGCCATCAGCTTCACTTGGCGCTTCGTCTCGGCAAGCGCCTTGATCTTGCAGAAGAAGCGGAACGCCTCGTCCTTCGTCCGCAGCATCTCCACCCACATGAACCTGCTATAGTCATCGTCGATTAGTAGGAAATAGCGGTTCCCTCTCGGCGTCGCCGGCGAGATGGGACCCCATAGGTACCCGTGGGCTAGCTCCAGCCCTTTCTCGGCGCGGTAAGACGAAGCCTACGGGAACGGGGCCTTGTGCATCTTGGTCATGGCGCAGCTGTTGCACAGCTGCTCCTCGTGTTCAATCGCGGGCAATCCCTTCACCATGTCCTTCGCCGCCAGATCGTGGAGAGAACGAAAATGGAGATGCCCGTATCGTGCGTGCCAGCAACACGCCACGTTGTCCCCCTTTGCCAGGAGACACACTGGAGATGTGATCTGCAGCGACAATTTGTACAAGCGATTTCACGATCGCCGTACCCTTGCCAGTAGCAGCCGCTTTGGATCGAAGATGATCATCTCGCCGCCCTCCACGACGGTCTTGCAACCTATCTCATCCAATTGACCGATGCTGATTATGTTGCTATGCGGGCGGGGAATCGGATATACCTCGGTGAGGACGCGGTGCCCTTGGTTCTTGCACATGAACATGACCAAGCCCTTTCCATAGATCTCGACGATCGAGCCATCTCCAAACTTGACGGTGCCCGTGTCCGTCTTGTTGATCGTGGAGAACATGCACCGATCGCCGGTCATGTGGTTGCTGGCACCCGTGTCTAGGTACCAGATGTCTGGCGTGCTCACCTTGTGGCTTACCTTCTCTTCATTCAGGTACACTTGCTCGTGTGCCGGTGTGTCCGTGATCTGTACCAGACTGACATGCACTGCCATTAGAAGCGATGGCTGATCCTCGCTCGCCTGCATCAGGTTCGCCTCCTGCCTCCGCTCCTTGCGCGGTTTGTGGCAGTCGCTGGGCATAGTGACCCACAATGCTGCATTTGTGGCAGGCTCCCTTTCCGGCTGATGGCCCATGGCTGCCGCTGGGTGCGACGTCCCTGGACACGTCGCCCTTTTTCTTGCCGTCCTTGTTCTGGCACTTGTCGCCGTACTTGCCGCCGCCCTTATCCGAGGATTTGGGCCACCACAATCCCTCGCCTTGCTCCCGGAGCTTGGCGCACACCATCCACTCCCCCTCTATGAGGAGAAGGCTTCCACCGGCGCAGCTGGCAACGTCCTTCTCGTACCGGTTCTCGACGGTGATGATCTGCCCGGTGAGATCCTCGATGCTGAGGGTGGAGAGATCGACCAACGTCTCGATGGAAGCGCGATCTGAGAGTACCTTGGTGGTACCACGCGCATGAATTTTCGTGACATCCTCCTCGCTGACCTTGCCGCCGAGGGACTTGAGGTTGGTGACCAGGCTCTCGATCCTGGTGGAGAAATCGTCGACCGATTCTCCGGCCTTGAACACAATGTTCTCGAATTCCTTCATCAAGGACCGGCGTCCGGCCTGACGCACGCCCTCGCTCCCCAGGAGCTTTGTATTGATGGCATCCCATGCCGCCGTTGTTGGCTTCGGCCAGCGAGCAGGCCATCTCCGGTGGTACCCCCCGCAGGAAAGCCTCCATGGCCTGCCTGTCCTCGTGGTGCTCAACCTCTCCGTGATCGACGACGTCCTAGATGAATCTGGACTCGATCATCACCTGCATCAACATAGCCCAATCGCCGTAGTTTGTCTTGGTTAGCATTGGCCACTGCGTCGATCCGGAGTCCCTGATCATGCGCTGCACTACCGCTGCCACCACCTCGCACCCACGGCGCACCGTGCGGCTCCACCCGCATGGCTTGGGAGGTGGAGATCTTGACGGTGATCGCGACTGCGCGGCTTTGGTGGCGGCGCCCGTCCCGCGGGATCGCTGGATCACTTGATCCCGCCATGGCTCCAAGGATTGCTCGTAGTGTCTTTGATACCACTTGTCGTCGCCGGATCGTGACTTCCAACTAACCTGACGAAACTGCAACTGGAAAATTCAGATAGATTGGACAAAGTTGTTTTTGTGCCGCGCACACTTCCTGCGGCTTTCTGTTTTCTCATCCTTTATTATATGGAGCTAGATGCAATGAGGATGAACCTCGGATCCTAGATTCACGCCATGCCTAGCACTCGCCAACGTGCCATCCCAAGTTGAGCTAGACATGGCCTGACGCCGGGTGGCCTAGCGCACGACCCGGACCAAGAACTCACGCACCCATGCGGAAAAGGAAAAACAAATAAAACGTGCAGCTAAACTACCTATGTCACGAATGATTATGCCAACAGTGGGAGCTTCTATTGTAGTCACTCCCTTTTATCCTAATCTGAAACTCCTCCGAAAAGGAGTTTTTTTTCAACAATCAATACCACGATATATTTATAGTAACAAATAGTACATGGTAGAGATACATAGACTGTTTCTAAGATTACAAAATAAAGCCTAGAGAAAAACAAACAAAATTTGAAGGTCTTCAAAATCTTCTTCTTCCGTGACGCAATCTTGCACTCATCTGAAGGCAGCCCAATTAACATCACATAGATGTCAAATAATAGACATGTAAATACCGATAATTTGAGTCGCAATGCCAAGACTACGTGCACGCATGTAACCATTAGAGTAATCGGACAACATCGGCAAGAGTACCGCCACTAGTATTCTAGGGAAAAGATACCAAACAGCCTGATCGACGTCGTAGGGGAGTCGAAAGTACGAATCTCCATTGTCGAAGACGTAGCAGCCGGGACGAGTATTGCGAGGATAATCCTTCTCACGGCAACCATGTGAAAAAAATCCAAGATAGATCTGATGAAGCAAGATCTGAAAGACCGTACCTATAGAACTTTAATCTTACAACACCATCATTGACGCTGTGAAGATCTCGTCGTCGAATGAAGGACCAAAGATCACTTATTACGAACGATGACATTTTCATTGACGTAGACGTCAAGAAGATGTCTACCAAAACTCAAATCTAATTTTCTGAAAACACTATTTTGACTAAGAACTTCACACATAGATCAGTTTCCCCACCCCTCGCGGCCTGGCGAAGCCGGCCAAAGGAGGGGGAACCGATCTAGGAATAAGGAGGTGCTAGCGGCGGCTGGGAGAAAAACTCAATTCGCACGAAATCGGTGTCCGAAACGCGAGTGGTCGATCGGAGACGTTAGCTAAGTAGGTAGCTGCTGCGCGCACCTCCGAAAAGGAGTTGGTTGCTGCCTGTCGAGGTTATTCTCGGGCTGAAGGTGCCTGTCAATCGACCACACATACTGGGTCGGTCAGTACCAGCCAACCCACGCCGGTGGTTGCATTCTAGGCTTCATCGCTGGATGCAGCTGGGCCGGGTTGCTCTAGCTTGCCGGGTCGTGGCCCAGGTGGGTGGCGATGGAGTGCAGCTAGGGCCGTTGGTTGACGTCTTCGCCGCTGCAGCAGGTTCCTGGAGACGGCGATGTGGGAAAGCCGGTGCAGCAGGTTTTTGAGCCTGCGGTCACTCCGTCTTCGCCGCTGTTGCTATCCAACGTCGTGTCTCATCCTGAGACGATGGTCGCCCGAGCTCCACATTTATTGTTGGATCCAACCGAGGCATGTAGCTACAAGATGGAAAATTATGAGGTTTAGTCTATACGCACTAAACATGTGGTATTTTGAGATTGCCACCTAATACTCAAGACAACTTACCTATCTATTGATGTCAAAAGAAGGTGAATCAACTGTAGAATAAACCTAAAAAAACATGATCCCAGGCGGATACTTGGCATGTTCCCCCTCGCCCAGGCCCATCGCAAGGAAAGCGAAAACCCAGATTTGCTTTATCGGGTATCAAACGGGAATTGCGAGCAAATAAAACACCTTTCAAAAGTATTAATACAGTCACATGGATGGTAAATACATGAATGTGATGGAATAAAAAATCCACAGTTCCTAATGAAATAGGTAACAAAGCCACTTTGCCGCCTACTGCTACTAACTCGCCACCTCCCCACGTTAAGCTAGTACTTGTTGTTGCACCAGGAGCTATTACGCCAGGCGCAGTAGCATGGATATTTTGTACCCATTGAGCAAAGATAGGTTGTAATTATATGGAGGTATCCGAAAACATATCTTGCAAACGGCCTAAAGCACTCATGGTATCATTATGAATGTACAAGCCAAAACTGTAAAAACCTAGAAATATACATACCCAGTTAAGGTGGGATATGATTGCATCGCGGTGTCTAAGGACGCGATCTAGTAGATCGTTATCGAGTAGTTGGATCATAGTCTCTTACCATAAAAATTGCTGCATGTGCAGCAGCACCGACTATTAGAAATCCGCCAATCGACATGTGGTGTGTGAACAAGGAAAGTTGTGTACCATAGTCAGTAGCTAGGTATGGATAGTGGGGCATAGAGTACATATGATGAACTACAACAATGTTTGTAGAGCCTAGCATAGCTAAGTTAAGAGATAATTGAGCATGCCATGACGTTGTTAAGATTTCATAAAGACCCTTATGGCCTTGTCCTATAAATGGGCCCTTGTGGCGCCACTCGGCAGGACGGTCTGCAAATCAAGCATGTGCGGGTAAGGTGTATGGAATTAGGATTAGGCTGAGGTCCTATGAACAAGAACTTACCGATAACTAGGACTCGTAGGTTGTCATCTTCTGTGTAATCCACGCCATCATATGATTCTGCCGCGTCATCATCTGACTCTGTTGCATCATCTATTGTTGCTACTGAGCAATGAGGGCTTGGGCCTACTCCCTCTGTCTCCTCTCGTTCTCTAAGTCCTCCTACATTGTGTCATTGGAAGGTCATGGGTGTTGCAATGGAAAACATGGAATGATGTGTATGACCAAATAAGAAGTGAATACCCGGATCTAGTCAATGGCTCTAGATGACGCCGTCAGGTGAGACTATATGGAAGACCAGGAGCTCGAGCTGTCACGCCTAATCTCTCTCATAGACCGGACGATCTTAGGATCGATGATGCTAGCACACATCCACAAGCAGCCATTCTTCTGGCCGCCTCCCACACGCATGGAAACATCTGGGTCAAAGGGCTCGGTATCAGGGTTCGCGTCGGGATTATTGTTATATGTAATCAAGATAACATACTCCTTGTGTCATGATATGTGTGAAGAGAGCCACATAATAAGATGTTCAAGACAAGGCTCGTAGGAAGCCACTTTGTTGAGCCAAGTGTGAGGTCACCTCTAAATAACCACTGTGATGTCTGAGAGCAATCACCCATACAAACCATCGCAATTAAGGGTTCCCCATGGAAATCATAATTAGCATAGAGAGTCCCTCTTTAATCCCCCTTTGACCGTGTAGGTTACGAGCCGACACCAATCAGTCACGGGGCATTCCGGATACACTTCGAAGACACGTCCAAAGGATTTCTCCCTCCCTTTAGTCCCGAAGGAGAATGATATGTGGTCGACTTCACATATCATCTAAAGAGAGAAATCAAACACAAATCATAATTATATCATAGAGAAGCAAGTCATACGGACACAAAAATAGATCATATTTATTACGAGTTCATAATGGTGCTAGGGTTTCTCCATCTTCCCAAGAACAAATGAACTACTCACTCATGGAAGCAATCAACAACATCATCATAATCAAATGAATGGATAAAAGTACGATGGTAGATCTAATGCAAACCACAATTGGATCTGGAATTACAAAGAGATATAATAGATGAAAGACGGGAGTGATGGTGGTAAGGAAGATGCAGCGGTTGATGATGAAGGGGATGATGCGTTTTCCTCCAATGATCCATGAAGCAGCCGAGATTTTACTCCTGCCAAGTTCCTCCTTCAGATCCCTCTCGGATGTGGTGTTTCGTGGTTTCTGGTGGCTGTGAATATCGGATCTCCCTCTTGTCTTTGCCAGGAAGAAGTATTCGACTATTCCTACCTACATGGATTCAGCTAAAGAGTTGAGCGAATCAGACTAACCCACATCGAGATACAACGAACACGTCGTCATTTGTATGTCTCAATCAATGTAATCCTTAGAACTGAGGTCATCGCATGGTCTGAGTTGTGGATGAACCGACTTATATTCTGTCGAACGCTAATCCGTAAAAGGGCAATTATAAAGGCATAGTTTGGGTCGGCTAAGAAGCAAGTTGCGTGACATGGATAACCAAGATGGATTTTACCCCTCTGACTAGATAGATATTCTATGGGCCCTCTAGTGTGATGATCTAGAAAGCATGGACATGCGCGACTCGGTTAAGTGTTAACCGAGGTGGTCCACTAAGAGTTAGTCAGATGAATCATATATCATGGGATGAGAAGATAGTTGAGCTATTAAAGGGACGGCGATAATTTGCCTATGGATCGACAAGATATATCATGAGGGAAAAGGGAATAGGACCTAAAGGTCACATAGGAAGGCATGTCGTCATGACTTTATGGCACTTGGTAGTCGGCATGTTTACCTAGGAGCCGCTACCGATTGATCGATTGCGAGTTGGAATCCAATCGTGTCCAGGTTGCCACGAGCCTGTAGGGTGACACACTTAAGACTAGGAGCAGGTTATTCAGGTTGGACCTGAGCTTGCCACAGACAAGGTTTGTGAGCTAAGACAAAGTTTTACGATAAGGTCTTGAGATCAGGTATTGAGACAAGATCCTGGGACAAGGTCCTAAGACAAGGTCTTGTGACAATGATCTAATACAAGGTCTTGAGACGAGATCTTGAGATAACATCTTGAACCATGGTGACCAGTATAGGACCTCAGTGTATGTGCCACTAGTGTTGTGGAGTCCACTTATGCTGCCTATATAAAGTGGGGCAAAAGATTTCCGAGGGGCATGATTAGACCATTCCATGTGTTAGAAACCCTAGCCCCCAATCAGTTCATCCTCTGCAATGGATCTAGAAGTACACCGTCGGAGCTCCTCCTCGTACGAGTGGATACCAGTAGAGGTGTTGTACATTCAGAACATTGATGATCATTGGATTAGATCATATCGCGGGATTGTACTGCATCAACTGACGTGCTTCATCAGTAAGCCGCACATGCGTCTAGTGGTAATCATCGTGGCATTCTACGGAGTTCAGTGTAGGTAAAAAGTTTTATTTATACCTGCGTCGCCCAACACACACAACGTCTAAAAACCGAAGTCCTCGACAAGTCGCCCACTAGCGAGCAAGTGGCACAACCGGTCTGGTAGACCTTCGGCGCGTACGAGCATAGACACTCCATAAAGTACTCGTCGCTGCCATCTTCCACATACCCATCTTTAGGAGATATTGAAGCAATGACCTTGTGAGGCCTGCTAAAAACACCACCATGACACCAAACAACACCTCCACCCTTCGCGCGTCCAACACGCACGCGCGGTAGACATCGAGACTTCTCAGCACCATGCCGCTGAGTCCTTCCATCCGACGTTGCTAGAAAGAACTGAGAAATCCATCGTGCATAGGACCTACCAAACTAGGAATGACTGAGTGAATCACCTAGCAGTTTGGCATGACTAGGCATTTCCACCTACGTCTTAGTGCTAGAATAATCCGCTCCACCTCCTGCCTCTGTGCTCCAGTGTTGCTCCATAAACAATGCTCCCAAGAGATAATGCAACACCGTAGCACCACCATACTGTAAGTTGTTTATGTATGGAGACTGAACTGAAGATGCCTACCTGCTACTTGTGTTGATCCTAGACAAATTACTTAGAATGAGGCGGAGGGGCGCGGGGAACAGGAGGTCCATGGCGGTGATCTTGACCTTGGATACGTTGTTGAGGATGCCGCGGCCACCGACCAGAAGATAGCGACACAGATGTGGAGCTTCTTGGCGACCTCGAAGGACTCCCACAAGTTGACGTTGTTAGCAATAATCTTGCCCTAGTGAGTTTGAGTCTAATTAGGTTTGCTAATTAGGTTGTTTCTAGTCTAGTACTAGTCGGATGGGATTCATGAGCTAGCTAGCTAGTTGTAGCTTGCCGTGTCCGAGTAGCACTAGGACTAGGTGTGTCCGTGTGGTGTTAGTAGTATGTGTTTGTTTATGTAAGTGTTTCCTAGTCTAGTCTGCTCGTGTTAGAGTAGGATTAGGCCGTTGGTCTAAGGTTGGCCGTGTATATATATATACACGGTGGTGTGCGGCGAGAAGTTGTACCGAGAGATATTGAGAAAAATAAAAAGAAGAAGGGCACGATACCGAGCCCTTGGCCATAAGATTTTTTTTGAGCGTGTGTGTTTGTCTAATCTTATGTGATCGATCCGTGGGAATTCCAACAATTGGTATCAGAGCGAGGTCAAGGATTTGAAGCTGTGATTGCCCCGGGGAGGCGACCCGTACTAGCGCCTCGGGGCGGGCGAGCGTCGTTAGGCGGGCGACTGGGTGGAGACGACAAGCATGATATCATCGGTGAGGCGGCGGGCGATTGTCGTTCGGAGGAGTGACAAGGAGGAGTCGACGAGTGGGCCGTTGTCAGCAAGGTGGTTGGCATCGTCGACGGGAGCGCGTCAAGTTCTCCGGGGGAGGTGGATGGTCGTTGATGGGAGTGGTGGTGCCGAGGAGCGGTGCCGGAAGGCTCATCAAGATCGTCATTAGGGAGAGTGTGACTCAAGGAGTCAAGTGTGTGCATGTTTGCACGTGTGGTTAGCGTCGTGTCGGTGTGAGTTGTCGTCGTGTCCAAGTGCTCGTCCTCGTAAGGATCCGTTGCAGCTGGAGCGCGTCACAGTTGAGGTGTGCACGGTGTTCCGTGAAGTTGTGTCCATGTCCTCGTGGAGCGTCCTGACTGCGGTCAGCGTGGGTTCGGTGTGATGCTGAAGGCGGACGGTGCTTCGAGAAGGTACCATAAAGCGAGGAGGTGTGCGAGCAGCAGAAGGAGAAGCTACTGCAAGCAAGTACAAGAGGAGTATGGTGCGAACCGAGTGCGCGGATACCAGCAATAGCGGTGGCACATATGTGCGGACCGAGTGTGGCAGGGGCCAAGCAATGGCGGTGGCACAACATGGCAAAGCAAGAGAGGTGCAATGCATGTTGCCTGCGTGGTCATACTGACTGTACGGGCATAACAAAGAAGACGATAAAGAGGTGACGTGAAGCTGCGGTGAGTCAAGACTGGGAGGAGCACGAGGAGACAAAGAGTCAAGATTAGGAGGAGATTGTTAGCAATAATCTTGCCCTAGTGAGTTTGAGTCTAATTAGGTTTGCTAATTAGGTTGTTTCTAGTCTAGTACTAGTCGTATGGGATTCATGAGCTAGCTAGCTAGTTGTAGCTTGCCGTGTCCGAGTAGCACTAGGACTAGGTGTTTCCGTGTGGTGTTAGTAGTACGTGTTAGTTTAGGTAAGTGTTTTCTAGTCTAGTCTGCTCGTGTTAGAGTAGGATTAGGACGTTGATCTCAGGTTGGCCGTGTATATATATACACGGTGGTGGGTGGTGTGCTGCGAGAAGTTGTACCGAGAGATATTGAGAAAAAAAAAAAGGGCACGATACGAGCCCTTGGCCATAAGATTTTTTTCAAGCGTGTGTGTTTGTCTAATCTTATACATATATGATCGATCCGTGGGAATTCCAACAGACGTCGAAGCGTGTGGTCCTCCTCGGTATTGACAAAGATGACCTGGACCAAATAAGGCTACACACGAAACCAAATAAAGTAGAGATCATGCCTTAGTGCCCGTTTTGGACCGACCATGGCACCCAGGGTCTAGCCACAACGAGATGAAACTTGACATGATTTTAAAACAATTCACCTTGGAATCTAACATACTTGTGGATTCTATTCCGTTTGCTACCAACAGAGTCTGACAATAGTTGATCCAATGATACACATTGACGCTGCATGATCCAACAAGCAGCTTATTCGATCTCTAGAAAAGCTGAACGGGGGTGGTTGCTAATTAATGATGGCGTAGTCCAGCCAAAAAAGCAGCGAGATGAGCACGAGTGTCTTGATACGGGCGGCCGTCGACGGTGACGACAGTGGCGGGCACCTTGGTGGCACACAGCAGCCGCCACCGAAGCTCCTCCACGTCGATGTCGGCGGCACGGCAGTAGATTATCACCACGTTCGTCGTGGAGAACACAATCACATCTTTCACGCCTGCATCACATGAGATCTGATGAGGAAATTCGATAGAGAACGATGCAAAACATGAGATGAGATGAGATGAATTGAGGGATGAATTTAGGTACCTTGGTGGCTCCTGAGTGCCCTGCGAATCTTCTCGGGGCAGTCGTAGGGCAAGAACGTCTCCAGAACAGCCACCGTCAGCCCCATTACTACTAATCGAATCGATGATGTGTTAGTTTTTGGGACCTTCCCTTGGGACTTGGGATCGATGGATGCACCCATCAATTTATAGGCGTACTAGTACGTATTATGGGGGGAGAGAAGGAGGAGGATCCGCAATATGACACGGCAGATCAATCATTTCCTATTCTGTTGACCCTCAATCTCGGTTTTACCTTTTATTTATATATATATATATATATATACACACACACTGTATGCATGCAGGTCGGGAATGCATACGGAAAAATATCAATCACGGAATATGTACGGGAAAATATCAGCTCATGGAATAATAATTGGAAGAAAATAAATGAATCGGTCAATATATATTCAACATTGTGATCAGGGACGGAGCCAGGATTTCATCATGAGGGGGGCGAATTGGTGAAGAGGTTAAAGACCGTATGTGAGGTTTTTTCTTTGACATATACGATAAATGTATATTGTTTAAGAAAAAAAAGTAGAGATAAAACACCTTGATATATGAAGTCTCACTAAATAATATATCTATGAAAATGTTGCAATATCATTTGGCAATAAAAAATAAAAGATTAATTTCTAAATTGGTTATCGTACCAATTTCCTTTTCGAGGCTATCAACTATTATTTAATATAAGTCATCTCTTCCTATTCATGTCTACACAATCACATGTTGGTAATCAAAAAATCATAATTAATATATGAGGAACAAAATAATCTAATGGTGAGAGATGATCAAAGGACTAAACAAGATACACTCAAAATTACAGAGATTACAGAGGCGAGTAAACTACCTTTCTTCCTCCCCTAATAGTCGCTCATGCTCAGCCCTGGACAGCCTGACGCCCACTATCTATGGTTGCCGCCCCCTTCTCGTCTCTCATCATCTATATTAGATCTATTTCAATTGGAGCCATCGCCAGCAGCCATCAGGTAGATAGGCGCCTAACTTAGCCGAAAGGAAACGTCAAAATGCGATCTAATCTGCGTGCGTTCTATTTGCTTATCTCGGGATGGACTTTAGATGCCAGCCACGTTTGGGCCTTGTACTGATGTTGTGCTAATATATTGACTGGGCCTATGCATGGTTGTAGGTGGGTGTATAGCAGATGGGTTCGAGAGACCTGGGCTAACTTCGCATGAATTACACACTGACGCTGGGAACGTAGTCGGCAGAGGAGAGATTAGCGATCTCCCTCATCTAGAGAGAAAATTTGATCGTCGGGGCTCGTCCCCGGCTCCTGATTGTGATCACACGGAATTTTAGGTCAGCGGTGGGTCAACATAAACTTACCCATGCAGCGATGCGATGGACTAGGCGGGTGCTCATGAGGAAAGAATCTAATCCCTTCATCCAGAAATAAGTGACTTGAATTTGGCATATTCGCATGTATCTAGACACGTTTTACTATATATAGATACATCCAAATCTAAAAAAAAATTCAAGTCAATTATTTCTGGACGGAGGGAGTATGATTGATCCTATCTCTGGTAAGAGCAACTCTCGCAAACACCATGAAGCAACCCAAACTAGGAAATAACTACTCGTTTTCGGTTTTAAGCCAAAAAAAACTTACCCGAACAGATCCCTAAAATAGCCTCGGCCTGAAAAACTTTTCCAGTGCACCGAGAATTCGCACCTCAGACCTCCATTTGTCCAGGTTCAGCGGCCGAACGGAGGGTGCCCTGTAAAGCCACGATGCATTTGGTGGCAGGGAAGTTTCAGTTTGGAACCGAGCTTCCGCCGCTAGACATCCCTCGAATCCAACCGATCCGGCCATAATTCAACCAGGCGGAGCTTAGGCCACCGTGGGACCACCGCCGGACGATCGCTGGACAACCGGCGGAGCAGGGATGGCAGAGCTGCTACCGTGGAGGGCAGAGTTATGGCCGGAGGGGAGCGCTCAGGCATCTGCCCCCGGGTCACGGGGCAAGGCGGCGCGAGCTGTCGAGGGTAGCAGGGCGGCGCTGGGGATTTGCGCGAGCGGCAGCGGTCTACCCAGTGGCAACGGGTAATAAGGAGGCGTAGGGATGGGTGACGGTAGTAGAGGACAGCGTCGGTGGACTAGAGGTGTTCTCGAGCGGGGCCAGTACAGTTGCGATGTAGTGGGGAAGAAGGAGAAAAAATCTAGAAATAGTGGGCCTGCACGTTTAATGGTCAATTTTGCCGTGTCTATTCTTTTCGGATTGTTTTAGTCCGTAAAAGCAGTTTTAGGTGCCTATATACACATTTTAAGGACCGGTTTTTTACTATGTATGCTAGATTTTCTCTAACGGACACGTAAAGACGATGGCATAGCACCAAGCCAAAGTGCCCCACCGCACGGCCAAGCCACCCCGCCGGCTCACCGTAAGACGATGGTGATCAAGCTGTTGGATTCACAGCATAGAAAACAAAAAAAATTCTATAATGGGAACTACTAAGCACCAAGATCTATCTACTACATACAAGCAACGAGTAGATATACATTCATAGAGATCATACCCTTGAATACCGACAAAGTATAATAAGATTAGATTCGTGGATGATGTAGTCGATCGCTTGCCGATCTCAAGATCGAAAGAGAAGTCCTAGCGCCGCAAATCAGTAGCGCATCCGTTCTCGCACACACGTCTGGTCTACCGAACAACCTCCGCCTCCTCACTCCAGCGATGCAGCAGAATACACAAATCCTTCTAGATGAAAAGCCACCGAAAACATGTATCTCGCTAATCCGAGATCATGGGAAAATAATTCTAGAAGGGGAGAGAGATCCTTCACGAGGAGGTGTGATTTGTGAGGAGGGAAGGAGGCATTTTATAGGGAGAGGGGGCAGCCCATCTCCATGGCCGGTGGACAAGGGGAAGTGCCCCCACCTCTTCCCCATTCATGTGGTGGAAGCTCCACTCACATAAAAATGCCTCCACTCAAAATCCGACTCACATGCATTAAATTTCCACCAAATTTAATGCAACTCTCATTTAATAAAACTCTTTTATTTATTTTATTCAGAATTTTGTTAATTACTTTAATTAACAAACATTCATATAAACCCCTGCAATATTTCAATATCACATGCAGGACCAATTTCAGCAATTTTACTCGAAACAATTTCGATGTAATAATTTCAGCGCTTTGTAAATCATTTCTCTGGAACACATTTGCTTCAAATGGTGTTGGTATACCTTAAGTATGTCACCCTACGGTTCACGAATAATGCAGATATGACCGAGACCCTTCTCCGATCAATAATCAGTAGCGGGACCTAGAGATCCATAATGACTCCCACACATTCAACGAGGACTTATGTGATCGTGAGAAGATTTAACGCTAATAACTAAATTCCTTTGTCTCACGATAAATTACATGTCTGACATTCGATTATCGGTATCTCAATATCTAGTTTGATTTCGTTACCGACATGCACTCTTTTCTCGTTCCCGTGATATAACATTCTAGTGATCACATCACTTGCTTGCAAACTATCTCAATGTGATATCACCGAGAGGGCCCAGAGTATATCTATCCGTCATCGGGATGGGTGAATTCCATTCTTGATCCATGAGCCTCAACATAACACCTTCAGAATATCTGAACCCACCTTTATAGTCACCCTGTTACAGTGTGACATTTGATGTTATCAAGTTACTCTTTTAATATTAGTGATTGACATGATCTCATGGTCTAGGGACTAAGATTACTTTGTATGATGTTATAGAAATTTAAACACAATGACTTTGATCGTAATGTTATACTTCGAATGAATGTTCATCACATCATTGACCAATGCTATGATCTTGTTATTAACAATATCCAATGTCCCTGATCATGAAACCTTGATCATCTTGTTAATCAACGAGCTAGTTTATAAGAGAGACGTAACTAGGAACCCTTTACTTGTTTATTATACACACATGTATTAATGTTTTCAATTAATACAATTATAGCATGCAAAATAAACATCTATCGTATACTTGAAATACATATAATAACAACTTTATTATTGCCTCTCGGGCATATTCCCTTCAGTCTCCCACTTGCACTAGAGACAATAATCTAGTTTACATAGTGATAAATCTAACACTTATGGAGTTCTGGTGTTGATCATGTTTTTCCCTAGGGAAAACTCTAGTCAACGGATCTGCTACATTCAGGTCCGTGTGTACTTTACAAATCTTTATATCTCCATCCCTGACATGCTCACGGATGGAGTGAAACCTGCGCTTAATATGCTTGGAATTCTTGTGGGACCTTTGTTCCTTGGCATTGGCTATGGCTCCTTTGTTGTCACAATAGATCACCATTGGGTCCAATGCACTAGGAATCACACCTAGTTCAGTTATGATCTCTTTCATCCAAATCGCTTCCTACACCACTTCTGAAGCAGCAACATATTCCGCCTCCGTTGTTAATCCATCCACCGCAGGTTGTTTGGAGCTCCTCCAACTAACTGCTGCTCCGTTCATGAAAAATACGTATCTGGATTGAGACTTAGAGTCATCTAGATTGGTGTCAAAACTAGCGTCGACATAACACTTAGCAACCAGATCTTCTTCACCTCCGTATACAAGAAACATTTCCTTAGTTCTTCTTAAGTACTTAAGGATATTCTTGACCGCTATCTAGTGTTCTGAACCTGGATCAGGTTGGTACCTACTAGTCAAACTAATAGCATGTGCCACATCCGGTCTTGTACCTAGCATGGTGTACACTATAGATCCTATGGCTAAGCATAGGGGATCTTATCCATTATCTCCCTTTCTTCCGCCGTAGCCGGACTTTGAGTCTTACTCAATGTCTTGCCTTGCAACATAGATAAGAACCCCTTCTTACTTCCGTCCAAATTAAACTTCTTTAAAATCTTATCAAGGTATGTACTTTGCGATAGCCCAATTAGGCACCTTGATCTATCTCTATAGATCTTAATGCTTAATATATATGATGCTTCACCAAGGTCCTTCATTGAAAATTTGCTGTTTAGATAACTTTTAACACTTTTTAAAAGATGCATATCATTTCCAATCAATAATATGTCATCCACATATAATATCAGAAATTCCACAATGCTCCCACTCACTTTCTTGTAAATACAAGCCTCTCCATAAGTTTGGACAAATCCAAACTCTTTGATCACCTCATCAAAGCGGAGATTCCAATTTCGGGATGCTTGCTTCGGTCCATAGATGGATTGCTGAAGTTTGCATACCTTGTCAGCATCCTTAGGATCGACAAATCCCTTAGGTTGTATCATATACAACTATTCTTCAATATTACCATTGAAGAACATAGTTTTGACATCCATCTGCCATATTTCATAATCGAAATATGCAACAGTTGCTAACATAATCCTAACCGACTTTAGCATCGCTACGGGAGTGAATGTCTCATCATAGTCAACTCCTTGAATTTTTCGAAACACCTTTGCGACAAGTCGAGCATTATAGATGGTCACATTACCATCAGCATCAGTTTTCCTTTGGAAAATCCATTTATTTTCAACGGCCTTTCGGTCGTGAGGTCAGTCCACCAAGATCCAAACCTAGTTTTCGTACATGGATTCCATCTCGGATTTCATGGCTTCTAGACATTTTTTGGAATCCAGGCTCATCATCGCTTCTTCATACATCAAGGGTCATCTATTTCAGCAGCCATGAAATTCATGATAGGATTCCCGTATAGTTTAGGAGCTGCATGTGTCCTACTCGACATGCGAGGTTTGGTAGTGTCCTCTTTCAGAATTTCATGATCATTATCATTAGTTCCTTCTTCATTTGGTGAAGTCAACTCCAGAACAATTTCCGACGCTACGCCACTCACCGTTTCATGAAGAGAAGGTTCAAAAACCTCTTCGAGTTCTACCTTCCGACTACTCACACCTTACGCGAGAAACTCTTTCTCTAGAAAGGATCCATTCTTGGCGATGAAAACCTTGCCCATGGATATGTGATAGAAGGAATACCCAATTGTTTCTTTAGGGTATCCTATGAAGACGCATTTTTCCGCTTTGGGTTCAAGTTTATCAGGCTGAAGTTTCTTCACATAAACATCGCATCCCCAAACTTTAAGAAATGACAGCATAGGTTTGTTTTCAAACCACAATTCATATGGTGTCTTTTCAACAGATTTAGATGTTTCCCGATTTAAAGTGAATGCAGTGGTTTCCAGCGCATAACCCCAAAATGACAGTGGCAAGTCAGTCGGAGACATCATAGATCGAACCATATCCAATAAAGTACGATTCCGACATTCCGACATACCATTACATTGTGGTGTTCTGTCAGGTGTGAGTTGGGAAACTATTCCACACTCTCTCATATGTGCGCTAAACTCGTAACTTAGATACTCACCTCCATGCTCAGACCACAGAAATTTGATCTTTCTATTACGATGATTTTCCACCTCACTCTGAAATTCCTTCAACTTTTCAAAGGTTTCAGACTTTTGTTTCATCAAATAGATATACCCGTATCTACTTAAATCATCAGTGAAAGTAACAAAATAACGTTATCCACCTCGGGACGACACACTCATTAGACCACATACATCAGTATGTATGATTTCCAATAAATCTGTCCCCCACTCTATTGTACCGGAAAACAGGGTTCTAGTCATTTTACCCATAATACATGGCTCACATGTATCAAACGATTCAAAATCAAGTGATTCCAAAAGTCCATGATGATGGAGCTTCTTCATGTGTTTAATGCTAATATGACCTAGACGACAGTGCCACATATATGCAGATATATCATTATCAAGTTTAATCCTTTTAGCATCAACATTATGAATATGTGTATCACCACTATCGAGATTCAAAAGAAATAAACCATTCATCATAGGTGCATGACCATAAAAATATTATCCATATAAATCGAACAACCACTATTTTTGGATTTAAACAAATAACCGCTTACAATAAACATGATCCGGATACAATGTTCCTGCTTAGCGCAGGCACCAAATAACAATTTTTTAGATTTATCACTAATCCCGATGGCATATGGAGAGGCAGTGTTCCAACGGCGATCACATCAACTCTTGATCCATCGCCGACACGCATCGTGACCTCATCCCTTGCTAGCTGTCGCTTGTGCCACATCCCCTGATTCGAGTTACATATATTAGCAACCGATCTAGTATCAAATACCCAGGTTCTACTACGAGTACTAGTGAAGTACACATCAATATCATATATATCACATATACCTTTGTTTGCCTTTCCGACCTTCTTGTCCGCCAACTACTTGGGGCAGTTGTGCTTCCAATGTCAAGTCCCCTTACAATAATAGCACTCGTATCACACTTAGGGCTAGCTCAGGATTTCTTTTCAGGCGCAACAACAGATTTGCCGCCCTTCTTCCCCTTCTGTTTACCCTTCTTGTCTTTTTTGAAACTGGTGGTCTTATTGATCAGCAACACTTGATGTTCTTTCTTGATCTCCACTTCTGCAGTCTTAACCATTGATAGAAACTCGGGGAGAGACTTCTTCATGCCCTGCATGTTATAGTTCATCACGAAGCTCTTGTAGCTAGGTGGCAGAGATTAGCGAACACGATGTATGCCTAAGTCGATGGGAATCGTTATTTCCAAGGACACAAGCTTATCTGCATACATAGACATTTTGAACACGTGCTCACTAACGGAGATGTTCTCTTCCATTATGCAGCTAAAGAACTATTTAGAAGCGTCATAACTCTCTATGGAAGCATTGGTATCAAAAATAATTTTCAATTCTCCCATCGTATCAAAGGCATTGCCATTTTCGAAACGCTTTCGAAGTTCTAGCTCTAGCCCATACAGTATGACGCAATGTACTAAGTTATGGTCCTCCTGACGAGTCAAATAGACATTCCTTTCCTTGTCCGGGGAATCACGAGCTGGTTGGGGGCCTACCTAGCACATATTGCTTTTGTGCAGCAGTGAGGAGAATCCTTGGATTGAGGGCCTAGTTGGTAAAGTTGCTACAATTCGTCGCACATTTCTCTTTCTGCATGAACACATTGAAATTAAAAGCAGGTGGTGCCATCTACAACACAATTTATAAAGTTTATTTAGACTAAGTTTATGATAGATCAAGTTCAGCTAATCTAACTTACGACTAAACTCCCAATCAAAAACAACATCCCTCGTGTCTTTTTGGTGATTATATGAACCAAATCCACTACACCAAGTCCGATCATCATGTGAGTCGTTGTAGCTTCAAAGGCGAGCATCTACATGGGCATCATATCAACTATATGACTCATGCTTAACCTTTTGATACGTGTTCCGAGGCCATGTCTGAACATGCTAGGCTCTCCAAGTAAGAACCTTAGTACTCGCGTGTGTAAAATTGTCTTACGCCCGTTGTATGAAAGCGTAGAATCAAAAACACCCGATCATCACGTGATGCATTGAAACAACGATCCATAGAACGGTGCATACTTAAGGAAAAACATATTTTTATCTTGATATCTAAAAGAGGGACCATCTTATAATGCTACTGAAACGCCAAACAAGCAATATAAGATGCAAACATCATATGCATAAAGTGAAATGATATGTTTCTCGCACTTGATCACTATCATGTGTATCATGGTATGATCTTTATCATTCCTTTATGTGTAAGGCCAAGGTCTATGGAGCTTACACGTTAGCCGTGTTATAGGAGTATCGACTATACTTCAAGTTACAACATTACCATATCATTACATTAGCCCAACAACAATCTAAACTAGACGCTTCTAATTTATCAATTGCAAGTCTTACGTGGATTAGGGCTTTCGAAGATAGAACCGGTCTTACCTACGTACATGGAACCACAACGATGATAATCAAATTATTAGCAACTCATTATAAATCAGATATTGACTATAGTAGGAGAGACAGACACCCGCTAGCCACTTATGTAAAACTAGTTGCATGTCAATCGTGGAATAGGTCTCATGGGCGAGGACATGTAAAGTTAGTCCGGGCCGCTTCATCCCACTATGCCACCAATATCCAAAATATATGTAAGAAGCAATAATATGATCATCATCGCCCACATACTCTTATATTTACTGCCCGTGCAAAGCATCTATGCATTGCAGCATAGAAAACAAAAAAATTCCTACGATGAGAACTACTAAGCACCAAAATCTATCTACTAGATACAAGTAACGGGTGGATATAAATCCATAGAGATCATACCCTTGAAGAACGAAAAAATGTAACGAGATTAGACTCGTGGATGATGTAGTCGATCACTAGCCAATCTCAAGATCGAGAGAAAGTCCTAGCGTTGCAAATCAGCAGCGCATACGTGATCGCACACACGTCCGGTCCACCGAACAACCTCCGCCTCTTTGCTCCAGCGATGCAGCGGAAGCAGCAACTCCTTCCAGACAAAAATCCACCGGGAACATGTATCTCGCTAATCCGAGACCATGGAGGAATAATTCTAGAGGGGGAGAGAGATCCTTCACGAGGTGGTGTGATTTGTGAGGAGGAGAGGGGGCAGCCCCTCTCCTTTGCCGGCGGCCAAGGGGAGGTGCCCCCACCTCTTCCTCATTCATGTGGTGGAAGCTCCACTTACAATAAAATGCCTCCACTCAAAATTCCACTCACATGAATTAAATTTCCACCAAATTTAATGCAACTCTCATTTAATAAAACTCTTTTATTTATTTTATTCAGAATTTTGTTAATTAATTTAATTAACAAACATTCATATAAAACCCCGTGCAACATTTCAATATCACATGCAGAACCAATTTTAGCAATTTCACCCAAAATAATTTCGGTGTCCATTGAAATAATTCCAGCGCTTTGTAAATCTTTTCTATGGAATACATTTGCTCCAAATGGTGTTGGTATCCCTTAAGTGTGTAACCCTACGGTTCGCGAATAATGCAGACATGATCGAGACCCTTCTCCGATCAATAATCAGTAACGGGACCTAGAGATCCATACTGACTCCCACACATTCAACGATGACTTCTATGATCGTGAGAACCTTTAATGCTAGTAACTAAATCCCTTTGTCTCGCGATATATTACATGTCCGAGATTCGATCATTGCTATCTCAATACCTAGTTTGATCTCGTTATCAACATGCACTCTCTTCTCGTTCCCCTGATATAACATTCTAGTGATCACATCACTTGCTTGCAAACTATCTCAATGTGATATCACAGAGAGGGCCCAGAGTATATCTATGCATCATCGGGATGGAAAAATTCCACTCTTGATCTATGAGCCTCAACATAACACCTTCAGAGTATCTGAACCCACCTTTATAGTCACCCTGTTACGTTGTGACGTTTGATGTTATCAAGTTACTCTTCTGGTGTTATTGATTGACATGATCTCATGGACTAAGGACTAAGATTACTTCGTATGATGTTATAGAAATTTAAACACAATGAATTTGATCATAGTGCTATACTTCAGATGAATGTTCATCACATCATTCACCAATGTTGTGACCTTATTATTAACAACATCCCATGTCCATGATCAGGAAACCTTGATCATCTTGTTAATCAACGAGCTAGTTTATAAGAGAGGCATAACTAGGAGCCCTTTATTTGTTTATTGTACACACATGTATTAACGTTTCCAATTAATACAATTATAGAATGCAAAATAAACATCTATCATAAACTTGGAATACATATAATAACAACTTTATTATTGCCTCTCGGGCATATTCCCTTCACAAGCAACCAGCACACCACCATCATGGTGCATCCCTAGCAACGCCCAATGGCTAAATGTACCATTCCGATGGAGCCATCCCACACCCATCAAGGTACACTCAAGAGTAAAGTACATGAATCCACAAGCGCACGAGTGAAGACAACGATACAATCTGAGCTCCATAGTAGAAGTTAGGCCTAGTGCCACTCATGTATTAAGCAGGAAGATCACCTATAGGGGGTGTCTAACTGCTAAAGTAGCAGGCAAAACTAACCAGGCCACCTAGTTGCAACCTTGTAAATATGATTCCACTGAACTCTATATAAAGGCCTCCCACTACCAAGGTGGAGGGGCTAGATTCCTTGCCCCTCACCAACGAGAGAGAGAAGGGATAGGAGACCTCCCAGCTCCCCAATATCGGTCAATTGCCTCCTAGGCACCACGTGTAGCGCCGGACTACTTACGATACTAATACTGGACCGAAAACCCCTCTTATGATACCAATTTTGGACTGTACCCCTCTTACTGTACCAATTTCGGACCTAAAACCATTCCTATGGTACCAACTTCGGACTGGAACCCCTTCTTACATTATAGATTCGATACCCAAACCCCCTCCTACAACACTAACTCTGAACCGGACCCCCCTCCTACAGAGCCAGACCGGACTGGAACCCCCACCGCAGGCTGCCTGCACCACATCAACAAGACATCGTCGCACCGCCCAAACCACCACCACCCCACCGGAGTTGGGTGACGTTCTTCCGGGCACCCCTCCTGCAGGTTCATACCCCTTCATGTGTTGGTTTAGGTTTGTTTAGGTCATAACTACATGAAAAACCAAGTCTCTGCCCAAGGTTCCACCGGTTTCACTCCGTTTGACCAAGGCTTGGCCCAAAAAACCAAGGCTCGACCCAAGTACATATGGTGGTTTAGGTTTGTTTAGATCAAATACCCCCGCCTCCTCTCTCATTCCACTCCACTCGCCGCCGCCACTCTCCTCGCACCCGTGCCTCATCCTCCTCCTCACGCCCGCCGCCTCCTCCTCCTCCCACCGCATCCTCCTCCTGCTGCCCAAAGTCGCCGCCACCGCCCGCCCGAAGCCGCTGCCATCCAAAGCTGCCGCTCGCCCGAAGCCACCACATGCCCAAAGCCACCAGCACTCGGAGCCCCTTTCCCTCATGAAGCCGCCACCACCCTAAGATGCTCGCCACCGCTGCCCGCAGGTAATCTCCAAGCCCCTCTTTTTTTGTTAATTAGATGCATTTTTATTTCGATTTGTTGACATCAATTTGGAGCAACCAGAAACTTAGGAATTTTTTATTTCGATCAAATGCATACTTTAGGATGCCCAACCCGCATCCTCGTTGTCCACTCGGCGGCAACGATGGAGGACTGGGATCCGCTAGGAATGTCGGAGACTAGGCTCCGCCGGGCTAGCCCTAGGAGTTGCTACCTTCCGGGACGCGTAACTCGGTGAGGAATCCGGGTCCCGTCGTCGACCCATAGCTTCTTTGGTGACAGTCAAGTGGTCGACTGTCGATGTAGAGGGAGCATCGTTCGTCGCTATATGGCCGCGTTGGAGGTCTTGGCCTCCAATACCTGGCAGTTTCTTTAGGGATCTCACCTGAGCTATGCTCATGTGATGGTTTCTTCTCTTTGGATGTTCACCGCCCGCGGCTCAGTACCCAGAAGTCGGCGTCCATTTTGATTGAGCAATATGTATTAGTGATATTAACTGATTTGTAGTAGAACTATGTCGAGAACTTGAACAATATAACTAATATCTTGATTGTGGATGCTGAATATGATTCTAATATATCTTATTGTGCTACTAGTATGATGCTATTGCTTCTAGATCCTGCAGATAAAGGAATTACCTGTAGCATGCACCCTCAATGCTAAATTGAGATATATCTTTAATATTTATGTTGTAGTTGTATATTATATGTATATTTTGTTGTTTTTATTTTACATTTATGTTCTAGCATCGCTTTTAGGAAGATTCACGTCGTTATTCTATGCAGGTGGCGTAGGATACCGAAATTCGCGTCGTTATATCTACATTAAAATTGACCTATGTACTTTAGTGTTGATCTAGTGTTGTCTAGGTCATACCTACATGGAGAACCAATGTTGGGACCATGGTTCCACCGCTTTCGCTGCGTTTCACCCGTCACGGGAGTTTCCTCCTGCAGGTCCAACACACATCTCTAAGTGTTAACGCATGCACCGTAGATGGTCATACCCGGGAGCTAGGTTTTTCATATAGGAGCATTTCACCACACTTGTGCATGTATGCTAGGGCCACACCCATTCTTCCTCTAAAGCTGAAACCAAAGACCATGTCACCGAGGAGTCAGCATTATATCCAAGGTCTAAAGATATTCACTAATAAGAATAATTATTGACATTATCTAAATTTTTGTTGTTTGTTATGGTTGCGGTACCGACATAATATGTCATCACACCTACACACGAGAATCAAAGTTTCTCAGAACATGTGATATCTGCTTCTCTTGTTTAGATAGACATCACTCAAATCAGGTACTTTAAAGGTAGAGAAGTGGAAGAGATGATACACCTGCTCTATCTGTAACCGTAGTGAGCAAAGCCAGCACACAGACATACAATGTAGCACTGGCCTCCTAGGCTTTCTTAAAAAAAAAATCCACATATCTATTAATTATCATGAACAACAGTATAAAGATACCTAAAAGTAATAAAAGTTACTTTTAGGTCCTTCAACCATCTAGCGATTGTTGTGGATGCTAGCACGAGCTGATAGGGTGCGCCGTCCCCACCTCTCCATCTCTGCATCCAGGCAAAGCTTTTTGTAGAAGAGCTTGTTGTAGTAGTCATACAGAAATCGTCGTGCTAAGGCCTAAAAGGACTAGCGCACCAGAGCATTAACCATTGACAATGATGACAATTGTAGATCGGAAGACTAAGTTGAAAACACACCAAAAAATCGACGGGATCCCAGAAGATCCACCGAACACAATACTCCAAGCACCATTTGCCAGTTCTAGACGTGCCAACAGAGCGGGGGTAGGAAGGACCTTATTCTAACACATGGATCGCCTCACCATCCCAACGAAGACACAAAAGCTTTGTAAGAGATGAAACATGAACACTCCCACTGACGAGGCCGGGATCTGCCACCCCCTCCCCCAAGGCCAAGAGGCTATCGGAGGTGGAGCTGACCGGCGAAGTAGCCCGCGCAGTGTACGTGAACCCTAGCTAGCTGCCGCATGGTTACTATCTGCTACTTTTCCTCTCTTGTACCGGTTCGGTTAGTCTTGCTCTGCTCATTAGCTCATGTGTTACCATTTGCTGCTTATATTGAAATGCTTATATGTATAACGAAAAGATCAACAATATGTGACCATAATTTCTAGAGGACTTTCTCGTGGTAGTGGAATATACTACATAGTTGGTATTATATACTGTCATAATACATGTACATACTTTTTTCTGCACTGGTAAACGAGTGAAACGAGGTGGACTAGAGAAAACTTTTTGTTTTGACAGGAACGGCCCGAATGCATATCTCTACCCTCTTTCAGATAGAAAAAATCATGAACATTGCTATCTACCACACCTTGAACATGTGGGGAGCATCATCACGGTCAACATATTCATGCACACGACTATCAACATTACCATCTTTGATGTGCTTAATAAGCAATCTTTGTCGATTGAACCATTTATCATCTTACGGGTCGTTATTTCTGATTGATACAGTATATGTGTTGTATATTTGAAGTATTTATTATGAGATTCTCAACCATATCAATTCGAGTGGCCTGAATAAAATATATACAATAAATCTCGAGTGGTATAAAGAAAAAATATATAAGAAGTTAATGCAGTTAATTCCTACTATTTTTATCGGTAGCACACCTTATCTAGTCTGTGGATTTAATGTGATTCCAATTTAAATTAATAATGAGCATTGATGCCACATGCACTATAAAAGGCTGATCTATTGCAGACCACAAGTATAAGATAACCAATATACAACGTTTCCCATTCATCAACAGAGCCGTCTTAGAAAGATGACGAGCAGGTCCATAGTTGTGATGCTAATTTTCATCCTCGCACTCTTGATGGTTTCGTCTGGTACGTCCTACCTGTTCCTCATGTGCACAAACAGCTAGCTTCTTTTGACAATATTTAGTCGGGCTTTGTGCTACGTATGTGACTATTTAACATTATGCAGTGAATTAATTTTACAGGTGTGGAAGCTGCCCCGTGCAACACGAAGCTCATTGCGCCGACATTCAATTGTACGCCAACGATTTGTCAGGCAAATTGCCAGAAGGAGCTGAAGCGTCTGGCATGCCCAGGTTGCTCCGTGAGTCCTGACACCACGTGCTTTCAAGATGCTTGCAACTGCGTGATATGCACACACATTTGAATCGTCTAGCAAATGATTGTATGTGGAGGGAGATATGGATGCATGTTTTACAACAAAACAAGGAATATGTAGGAGAGGAATAATTAAAGTTTTGTGCTCGATCTGTACTTCCAACGAACATGTCTTTCTTTGCCAACAGTTCAGACAATGGCAATAGGAAATCCACATATGGATCTAGTACAAGCATTGTGTTCCACACCCGGCAAGCTGTTAGGCATCGTCCTCGAACTAGGTATCTTAATTCACAACGAAATATCGATCACAACGGGTCCACGGGGATCGTGCATGTATGGTGGCGATTCGTACGAGTTCGATGGACGAGTATTTTTAAGGAAAATGATTAGCTTCCCCCGGACGATCATCGTCGGGGTCAGCGCCACACGTCCCCCATGGGCCCCACTACCGACACGTGAGCCGCTCGCTCATCTTATCCTTTCCCTCACCTCCTTCCTCTTCGTTATCTTCTCATCCCCTTCCCATGAGTGCTGCCATGGGAGAGCTCCTCTTTCCCGCCTGCAGCTGCAGCTGCCCAAGCACGTGTTGCCGCCTCCTTCCTCTCCTTCCGGCGGGCATGCCCTTCCCCCTCCCCATCTCACCCGCGGTGTCCCCCGCCCATCTCTGATTTTTTCCCCAGGCGATGTACTGCGGGGTCGGGGAGTCGCTCCAATCGACATCCGCCGTCGGGGCTCCACCTCCGTGAGCTCTTCGTTGGGCGGCAGTGCTGCGGTGGAGTGGTGGTTGGCTGGCCTTGCTACAAGGGGCGGCCCGTGTTGCTACATGGAGTTGGGGCATTGCTACCACGGCACGGCGGCGGTGCTATGACCGCGGGGGCAGGGTTTGCTTCAATCGGTGGCCGGTCTTGCTACAAGGCATTGTCGGCCTTGCTATAATGGGCAGGCGGTGTTGCTACAAGGCGCGACCAGACTTGCTACAATGGGCGAGCGGCCTTGCTACAATGTCTTCTCCGGCGGCGACATCTTCTCCGGCAATGGTGCCTTTTGCTGCGAGCGGTAGTAGGTTCTGCTACTAGCAGCAGGAGGCGCTGCTACAAGGGGTGACCGGCGTTGCTGCTTCGATGGTAGCCAGCGGATGCTGCGAGGGAATGGCGGCGCTGCCGCCTGCAGCGTCATATCTACTCCGTGCGGCGCCCGGCGTTCCTAGAGTCTACAGCAGGCGTTGCTCCCGACGAAGGGCGGCATTGCTACCGACGGAGGCCAGCGTTGCTACAGACCGCGCCTGCTGTTGCTACGGACGGATCCCGTCGGGAAGACCTCGTCGGAGTTGTTAGCAGGAAATAATAGTTGCTTTTTTGCTGCACTTGCTGGATTTTTTTATACAATAGTCTTGAGGTTTTGCTATAATTGTGCAAAGTTTTTGCTACGAGGTATTCGACCATGTTTGCGGGCGAGAGTCTCCGACGATGTCTCCGGCGAAGGTAGTTTTTGCTACATTAGAAGAACTTTGTTGCTACAACCGTCTTGTGGTTTTGCTACAACAGTGTCAACTTTTTGCTACAAGGCCTCCGGCGAGAGTCACCGGCGAGTTTTTTCCGACGATGTTTCCGGCGAAGTCGTTTTGCTACATTAGTACACTTTTTTTGCTGCATGGTCTCCGACGAGATCTCCGGCGGAGTCTCCGGCGAGATGTTCTATTTCTGGAACGAACCGTTTTTTTTTCTTCGAAAGTAAAGGCGGAAACATATGTAGCAAAAACGGGGTGTTCTGCAGCAAAATCGGGATTTTTGAGGCAATTTGAAAACACGTGGCGTGCAGGGGAGGAGGACGATGGGAACTCCCCCATCGTCCGGGGGACGCCTAACAGTTGCCTATTTTTAATCTATGGGAGAGAAGAGTCAGCTAGGCTATGGTCCAGCTCAGCCAAACTATGGAAGCGCCAAGGAAACCATTGATGTTGCGACGAGAACTCTCGATTTAAGAAGTTAATGCCCGCATGTGCACGCTCTCGGTTCCTATAGAGTTTGTGAGCTCACCCACCTCGTAGAGGGGATGCTCTAGAAGGCGTCACACAAATACTGATTAAACATGGCATCGCCAGAACCTACATCAATTAACTGACAATTGCATGTCCTAAATTGGCGTGACATACATATGGTGGAATATCCGTATAATAACTGATTTATTAAGATTTATATATTTAGGAGTTTTCCTTGATATTTATCTTGGATTAAATCCAATTTATTAAATTCAATTTTAGAATATATTTCCCCATTGATTGCGATAATAATGAGCATTGATGTCATTAAAAATCTTATAGAATATTTGATTAATAACGAACCATTGATGTAACATCTACTATTGCCCATAGTTTTGGGCTTATTGGGTGATTTACAACGACCGTAAGACCAAATACATGTTTGAAATTTATGACGAAAAACTCGCCCTTTTTGCGCTCTATGGCCATTTTCATGAGCTATTGACCATAGTTTTGTGGTTCTAGGGCGATTTACAATGAGCGTAAGACCCGATGCAATGATTAAGAGTTATGACCAAAGACTTGTCGTTATCGCTCTTTATGTCCGTTTTCATGAGCAATAGCCCACAGTTTTGGGGTTCGAGGGCGATTTACAACGACCGTAAGACCTAATACATGTTTGAGATTTATGACCAAAAGCTCGTCGTTTTCACGCTTTATGGCCATGTTCATGAGCTATTGCCCATAGTTTTTGGTTCTAGGGAGGTTTAAAATGACCCTAAGTGTAGATACATGTTTGAGATTTATGACAAAAACTTCGTCGTTTTCGCGCTTTATGGCCATTTTCATGAGCTATTGCCCATTGTTTTGGGTTCTAGGGGGATTTAAAATGACCGTAAGACTAGATACATGTTTGAGAGTAATGACAAAAAAATCGTCGTTTTCGCGCTTTATGGCCATTTTCATGAGCTATTGCCCATTGTTTTGGGCTTCTTGGGCGATTTACAACGACCATAAGACCCAATACATGTTTGAGATTTATGACTAAAAACTCGCTGTTTTGGCGCTTTATGGTCATTTTCATGAGTACTAACCATAGTTTTGGTTGTTCTAGGGCGATTTAAAATGAGCATAAAACACGATACAATGCTTGAGAGTCATGACCAAAAACTCGTCGTTTTCGCTCTTTATGGACGTTTTCATGATCTATTGCCCACAATTTTGGGGTTCGAGGGCGATTTACAATGACCATAAGACCCGATACATGTTTGAGATTTATGACCGAAAACTCGTCGTTTTCACGCTTTATAGCCATGTTCATGAGCTATTAACCATAGTTTTTGGGTTCTATGACGATTCACAACGACCGTAAGACTAGATACATGTTTGAGAGTTATGACCAAAAATTCATCGTTTTTGTGCTTTCTAGCTGTTTTCATGAGCTATTGCCCATAGTTTTAGGCTTCTTGGGCACAACGACCGTAAGACCAAATACATGTTTGAGATTTATGACTAAAAACTCGCTGTTTTGGCGCTTTACGGCCATTTTCATGAGCTATTGACCATAGTTTTAGGGTTCCAGGGGGATTTACAACGAGCGTAAGACCCGATACAATGCTTGAGAGTTATGACCAAAAACTTGTCGTTTTCGCTCTTTATGTTCGTCTTCATGAGCAGCAACCCACAGTTTTGGGGTTCGAGGGCGATTTACAACGACCGTAAGACCTAATACTTGTTTGAGACTTATGACCAAAAACTCGTTGTTTTCACGCTTTATGGCCATGTTCATGAGGTATTCCCCATTGTTTTGGGTTCTAGGGGGATTTAAAATGACTCTAAGACTAGATACTTGTTTGAGAGTAATGACAAAAAAATCATCGTTTTCGCGCTTTATGGCCATTTTCATGAGCTATTGCCCATTGTTTTGGACTTCCTGGACGATTTACGATGATCGTAAGACCCAATACATGTTTGAGATTTATGACTAAAAACTCGCTGTTTTGGCGCTTTATGGCCATTTTCATGAGCTACTAACCATAGTTTTGGTTGTTCTTGGGCGATTTAAAATGAGCATAAAACCCGATACAATGCTTGAGAGTCATGACCAAAAACTCGTCATTTTCGCTCTTTATGGATGTTTTCATGAGCTATTGCCCACAGTTTTGGGGTTCGAGGGCGATTTACAATGACCATAAGACCCGATACATGTTTAAGATTTATGACCAAAAACTCGTCGTTTTCACGCTTTATGGCCATGTTCATGAGCTATTAACCATAGTTTTGGGGTTCTATGGCGATTCACAACGACCGTAAGACTAGATACATGTTTGAGAGTTATGACCAAAAATTCGTCGTTTTCGTGCTTTATGTCAGTTTTCATGAGCTATTGCCCATAGTTTTGGGCTCCCTGGGAGATTTACAACGACCGTAAGACCAAGTACATGTTTGAGATTTATGACCAAAAAATCACCCTTTTTGCGCTTTATGGCCATTTTCATGAGCTATTGACCATAGTTTTGGGGTTCTAGGGCGATTTACAACGAGCGTAAGACCCGATACAATGCTTGAGAGTTTTGACCAAAAACTTATCGTTTTCGCTCTTTATGTCCGTTTTCATGAGCAATAGCCCATAGTTTTGGGGTTCGAGGGCGATTTACAACGACCATAAGACCTAATACATGTTTGAGATTGATGACCAAAAACACGTCGTTTTCACGCTTTATGGCCATGTTCATGAGCTATTGCCCACAGTTTTGGGTTCTAGGGAGATTTAAAACGACCGTAAGACTAGATACATGTTTGAGAGTTATGACAAAAAAATTATCGTTTTCGCGCTTTATGGCCATTGTCATGAGCTATTGCCCATTGTTTTGGGCTTCTTGGGTGATTTGCAATGACCGTAAGACCCAATACATGTTTGAGATTTATGACTCTAAACTCGCTGTTTTGGGGCTTTATGGCCATTTTCATTAGCTACTAACCATAGTTTTGGTTGTTCTAGGGCGATTTAAAATGAGCATAAAACACGATTCAATGCTTGAGAGTCATGACCAAAAACTCGTCGTTTTCGCTCTTTATGGACGTTTTCATGATCTATTGCCCACAATTTTGGGGTTCGAGGGCGATTTACAATGACCATAAGACCCGATACATGTTTGAGATTTATGACCGAAAACTCGTCGTTTTCACGCTTTATAGCCATGTTCATGAGCTATTAACCATAGTTTTTGGGTTCTATGACGATTCACAACGACCGTAAGACTAGATACATGTTTGAGAGTTATGACCAAAAATTCATCGTTTTCGTGCTTTATGGCTGTTTTCATGAGCTATTGCCCATAGTTCTGGGCTTCTTGGGCGATTTACAACGACCATAAGACCAAATACATGTTTGAGATTTATGACTAAAAACTCGCTGTTTTATCACTTTATGGCCATTTTCATGAGCTATTAACCAAAGTTTTAGGGTTCTAGGGCGATTTACAACGAGCGTAAGACCCGATACAATGCTTGAGAGTTATGACCAAAAACTTGTCGTTTTCGCTCTTTATGTCCATTTTCATGAGCAATAGCCCACAGTTTTGGGGTTCGAGGGCGATTTACAACGACCGTAAGACCTAATACATGTTTGAGACTTATGACCAAAAACTCGTCGTTTTCACACTTTATGGCCATGTTCATGAGTTATTGCCCATAGTTTTGGGTTCTAGGGAGATTTAAAACGACCGTAAGAATAGATACATGTTTGAGAGTTATGACAAAAATTCGTCGTTTTCGTGCTTTATGGCTATTTTCATGAGTTATTGCCCATTGTTTTGGGCTTCTTGGGCGATTTACGACGATCGTAATACCCAATACATGTTTGAAATTTATGACTAAAAACTCGCTGTTTTGGCGCTTTATGGCCATTTTCATGAGCTACTAACCATAGTTTTGGTTGTTCTTGGGCGATTTAAAATGAGCATAAAACCCGATACAATGCTTGAGAGTCATGACCAAAAACTCGTCATTTTCGCTCTTTATGGATGTTTTCATGAGCTATTGCCCACAGTTTTGGGGTTCGAGGGCGATTTACAATGACCATAAGACCCAATATATGTTTAAGATTTATGACCAAACATGAGACCGGCAAAGTTCCGACCTCAACGAGGTTCCTCTGAGGTGACCGTTGGTTGGCCTCCGGCTCTCGCCGGCGCCTCGCCAGCATAGGCTCGGCATGGATTTCTCTAGAGGTTGCTGGAAGGTCACATACTCTGGTGTGACCACGGGTGGTAAGTTTCTGGAAGGATCTCTCGCTGTCTCGGCTGATTCTTGGCTGGTTCTTCTCAACGCCAAAGGCTCCCCCCTTGAGGGGCGATGTTTGGAATTTGGGGAGATGATCTCTGTTGGATCTGTTTTGAGGTTCTCCTCTCACCTCTCTCGTGTTAATGATTCTTTGGTTCCCTCATCTGGATTTCTTGGTAGATCTCCTACCATCACTGGATCAGATGAAGACACTGGTTTTAAATGGCATGGCCTTTGCTACTCTTTGCCGACTGATGATCTTGAGCCTTCTAAAGGTTTTCTCATGCTTTTTCCTAGTTCAAAAAGGCTTGTTCTCCTCAATCATAATGGGGTTGTGATCGATGCTAGATACTTGGCCCATGGTGAGGTGGTGGCTTTTGGCATCTCTATTGATCTCCAGGTGAAGAGGGTGGTGGTTGGTTCTCAAATTTTACCAAGCCCTTTGGTTAAGAAATTTTCCTCCAATATTGAGAAGTTGGTGCCTAGATCTCTGGATTTCTCGGAAAATCTCCCCTCTGGGTGTGCTTCTGAAGATGCTGCCTCGTGTCGACCTGCCCTGGATTTTTCTTTAGGGCGTGATTTTGAGAAGAAGATTTTTGATAAATTCAGGCTTCAAGTTAATTTCATTGGTGGTTTCAAGAAAAGACCTTTTTATCTGGTCTGTTCTTTTGGACGAGTAAATTTTAAATTGGACCTTCATACTGTTAGTCTTGCTCTTCAAGCTTGTTTTGGAGGTAATGCTTCTAAATTCCAGGTGAAGCTTCTTCAAGATAGAACTTTTCGATTCTCGGTTGCATCAAGGGCAGTGGGTTTTGAGATCTACAATATCTCAAAGTTTTCATGTCATTCTTTTGTGATTCATGTCAATCTTTGGGGTAATGGGGGTCCGAATTGGATTCATGAAGAAAAGGAATTCTACAAGGAATCTGCTAAGGAATGGAAAGTTGTCACGTACAAAAAACAAAGTGCAAAAAAATCTCCTTCTTTAAAGCATTCCAGTAAAAGTGGCTCGGTTTTTCAAAGACTCAAATTCCCTGTGTCACCTGTGGGTCATTCGCCCGTGATTGAGCAACGTTTTAATGGTGAGATCAAATCCAGTCTTCAAGGAAGATCTTATGCTCAGGTGCTCACTAATGATGGTGTTAAGTCGATGGTAACGCCGGTCAGGTCTGGGGGAGGCGCCAATCGCGCGGCATTTAAATTGCCTGGTCTCCTTCCTTTTCTGAAATTTCCCTCTTTCCCTAAATGTAGCTGGCCCGACAAATCGTATGAGGGGTGGTTTAAGGCCCAGGTGGTTTCTCATTCCCGGCCCATCTTTCACGGCAGTTTTCACGAGTTCATCTCTTCGCTGAAAAAAACAACTACCACTTCCCCTGTCTCCTCAACTCCCCCGCCCGCTAAAACCCCATTCCCCTCCTGCTCGTCGCCGACGAAGGACGTCGAAATGGCGAACATTCCGATTGATCCTGCGCCTTTCCTGCCGAACGGCTTCCAGATTATGCAGGTGGCTGGGAGGAATCGTGTTAGAAGGGTGGTGGTGCCTCGGAGGTCAAGAGCGCATGAACAGTATGCTATTGCTAACATTTTTCCCCTCCCTCCTGGTCCTGTTCCGTTCTTGAATATTCATGGTGTCCTGGTGGATTTCTTCAACAATGAGGTTGGAGTGCACTTCAGAGATATTCAAGATTGTCCCTTTGGGTCTGCGTATGTGCAGTTCCATCATGTCAGCGACCGTGGACATAAAGTAGCCCGACTCCGTTTCAAGATGTGCATGTCTCTTTTGTGAAACACAATGAGGGTGATAACTGGCGTAGGACTCAGTTCAATAATGAGTGCTGGGTGATGTTGGTAGGACCTCCCCTTGACCACTGGCATACGGAGGATCTGAATGCTATCTTTGCTGACATTGGGAAAGTTCTTCTGTGGGAGAGGGACCCTGACCAGAAGGGTAGGATTATTGCTAAGATTCGTGTTACTGACTTGGTTGACATCCCCAAGAGCGTGAGGTTTACCATTGGGGACTTGGTTGAGACAGAGTCATGGACTTTTTCTGTTGAAGTTCTTCAGAGTCACTTGCTTGGTGGGGGCCCACCCGAGGAGGACCCACTGCCAGATGACAATGTGGACCCACACCCTGTTCCTGTACATGGTCCAGTCCTTGGGCCTCCGGTGCCACCTCCCCCCCTCCCCCTGCTCCTGGGGGTGCTTGGGGTCAGTGGATGGCTCCTGTGTAGGACCCTGCTCCTGCGGGTGGGAATGCTGAAGGTTGGGGCCCCTGGGAGGCTGCTGCTGCTCCTGTTCAAGGCCCTGTCATTGCTCCTGGAGAAGACATGCCTGTTGACAATCAGCATTTGCCACCTCAGGATGTGAATAGTGGAGTTACAGGTGTCATTGTTCAAGACTGGGAGTCTGATGATGATGAATCTGTTAATGAGCCTGAGGCTGTGGAGAAGCTTGTCAGAGGCTTGCACCTCCTGGGTTGGCATTGGGAAGGCCTGCAAAATATTTTTCAAAACTATCTGGCTGATGAGGAGGAGGCTAATCCGATCTGAGGAGGAGACAGGAAGTCCTATGGACTCAAGCATCAGGCCCCGAGAATGATGATTGGATGCTGGAGGATCAGCACCTTCTGTCCCCAAATGAGGATCACCTTCAGGTTGGGATGGTGAGAACATTTATTTCCATTGCTGATGTGCATGTTGCCAAGCAGGGATTTTCCAAACAAGGCTTGCAGCTCTGGGAGAATTATTTTGCTCCCCATATTCAGAAGGAATCTTCTTCTAAGGGTTCTCTTAAATGTGATATTCCTGTAAGTTGGTTTAACTTCATTACTCTCATGCTTGCTACTCCTAAGAAGTTTAATTGGGTCAAAGGATTTCTTACTTCTCCTTTATGGGAAATTATTAAGGAACCTATTGCTGAAGAAAGTCCAATATCTTTCATCATTCCTAATGAGAATTTTTCCCAGATTGCCCTTCTTGCCTGGGTATTGAAGTCAATAAATCTTCAGGCTCCCCCTCCACCCCTGCTAGAAAAAGAAAGGGCAAGGAACCTCTTGTGGAATCTGAGGTGAGAAGGAGTCCTAGAATTGTTGAACTAAATGGGGGTTTTAAAAGTCACTTAAATTGTCAAATTGTTGATTGCCTGGTTTGTAATGCTGCCCCTCCTTGCCTGAATTCCAAAGTGGTTAAAAATCTTGCTGCTTCATTTTGCAAGGTAAAAGATGGGGACCTGGAGAAGAGGTTACTCAAGAAAGGGAAGGCGAATGATGTGACTATTAAGGCTCCTACAAAAGGCAGCATTAAAGGAGGACCCTCTTCCAGCTTGGGCATTGGTGGCAGAAGAAGCCTGGGGCTGCTGGTACACTGGATGACAAGCCAAGAAGAAGACCTCTTCTTAAGTGTGTTAATGTATCAAACTAAATCTTTTGCTGGAGTCTTGTTGACTCCCTGTTATGTGTTCTGTGTTTGTGATATTGCAACATGGAGGGTACTTATTGTGGATCATCTCTGTGGTACTCTAATTTGGTTGAGCTTTTGTCTCTGTATTTGCTGTTTCCTCTTCTGGGTGATTACATTATTTACATCACCCCACATCTATACTTGCTCCTGGTTTCTTAATGAATAACAGAAGAACTTGGAAGATCCTGAATTGGAATATCAGGGGAATCAATTCTGAAAAAAATGGCTTGCTCTCAGAAGCAAAATTGAGGAGTCTGGCTGTGACATTATCTGTCTCCAAGAAACTAAGCGTGAGGATTTTGATAGCTCCTACATTAAAAAATTCTGCCCCTCTAAATTTACCAACTTTGAATTTCTTCCCTCCAGAGGTGCATCTGGAGGTTTGATCACCATTTGGAATGGCTCCCTGTTTTCTGGACAACTTTCTTTCCTCAATGAGTTCTCTATCTCCATTACCTTGACATCTCTCTTGTGCAATAAATCCTGGATCCTCTCCAACATTTATGGGCCATGTTTACCTGAAAAAAAGTCTGAATTTTTGGACTGGTTTGGCAGCATTGATATGCCTGATGATGTGGATTGGCTTATTGTGGGAGATTTTAACTTATGTAGACAGCCTACAGATAGAAACAAATTGGGGGGAGATGTGAATGGTATGCTTCTCTTTAATGAAGCCATTAATAATTTGGGTCTTGTTGAATTACCACTTAAGGGTAGAAAGTTCACTTGGAGTAACATGCAGAAGGATCCCCTCTTGGAAAGATTGGATTGGTTTTTTACTTCTGCTGTCTGGACTCAGAGTTTTACCTCAACCTTTGTTGCTCCTCTTTCTAAGCCCACTTCTGATCATCTTCCCTATGTCATTACCATTGGCACAATGATTCCAAAAGCTCAGGTGTTCAGATTTGAAAATCATTGGTTACATCATAAGGAGTTTAAAGCTATTGTGAAAAATGCATGGAATATTCCTGTGGGTTTTCTGGATTCTGCAAAAAAAAAATGCTAAATTCAAAAATGTGAGAAGAGGGCTGAAGCTTTGGGCCAAACAGTTACCTTGCCTAAAGGCACAAATCTGTAATGTTAATGCCACCATTGACTTGCTTGATATCATGGAGGAAATGAGAACTCTTACTGTTCATGAGTGGAATCTTAGGGATATCCTGAAAGATCTTATTATTTCTCTTTTACAAAACCAGAATACTTATTGGAAACAGAGAGGGAAAATTAAATGGGTTAAGCTGGGGGATGAAAACACCAAATTCTTTCACTCCAGAGCTACCATAAGTTTTAGACATAATTACATTTCCATGCCCAAGGATGATTCTGATCTTGAGGTCTATGATCATGATGGAAAAGCAAATCTTCTTTGGAACTCCTTTAGAAATAGAATGGGATCTTCTGATAAGCCTGAAATGCATTTCAATCTTAATGACTTGGTGGTTTGCTTATCACAGGAAGAAAGGGATGCTTTGGAAAAGCCTTTCTCTGATGAGGAGATTGATGAAGTCATCACAAATCTGCCTAATGATAAGTCCCCTGGCCCTGATGGTTTTAATAATGAATTCATGAAGCTGTGCTGGCCTATTATCAAGGATGATGTAAAGCATCTACTTGTTGAGTTCTATGAAGGGAATGCCTCTTTGGAAAGCATTAATTCTTCTTTTATCACCCTTATTCCAAAAATTGCTGCTCCTTTGACTCCTGCTGATTTTAGGCCTATTTCTTTGCTAAATAGTGTCCTTAAGATTATCACCAAGATTCTAGCTAATAGACTGCAAAAAGTCATCCTTAAACTTGTTCACAAGAATCAATATGGTTTCCTCAAACAAAGATCTATCCAAGACTGTTTAGGTTGGGCATTTGAATTTCTTGATCAATGCCACAAGTCAAAGGAGGAAATTTTAATTCTTAAGTTGGATTTTGAGAAGGCTTTTGACAGAATTGAGTATTCTGCAATCATCAAGATCCTTAAAGCCAAAGGTTTTGGTGCTAAATGGATTTCCTGGATTCAGATGATCTTTGGGTCTGCTTCTTCCTCTATGCTTTTAAATTGTGTGCCTGGGAATTTTTTTTACTGCAGAAGGGGTGTCAGGCAAGGAGATCCTTTGTCTCCTTTATTGTTTGTTCTGGCTGCTGATCTCCTTCAAAGTATCCTCAATAAGGCAATGAACCTGGGTCTTCTTTCTTTGCCCACTGAGAATGTTTTCTGTCCTGACTTCCCTGTGGTTCAGTATGCAGATGACACTTTAGTAATCCTTAAGGCCGATTCTGAGCAACTCTTGTGTCTTAAGGCAATCCTTCATACTTTTGCTCTTTCCACTGGACTCAAAGTCAATTATTCTAAGTCCAGCATGATGCCAATTAATATGGATTCAGAGAGACTTGGGTATTTTGCCAATACCCTTTCTTGCCTCACTGGTTCCTTGCCTTTTACCTACCTTGGTTTGCCCCTGAGCTTGAATAAACCTGCTGTGGAACAATTCTTGCCTATTGTTCAGAGAGTTGAAAGAAGGTTGTGTGGAATAGTTGACTTCCTGAATTATGGGGGGAAATTGCAGTTAGTTAAATCTGTGCTATCTTCCCTTCCCATATATTACATGAGTTGTTTTGATCTCCCTGTCACTATCAAGGAGCAGTTGATTAAATATATGAGGCAATGCTTGTGGAGAAAGAAAACTTCTGATGTTCAAGCTAGAGGTACTGCTCTTGTTGCATGGAAGAAAGTTTGTAGACCCAAAAGCCCGGGAGGATTGGGAGTTCTTGATCTTAATGTTCAAAATTCTGCTCTTCTTTTGAAGAATTTGGATAAGTTTTATAATCATAAGGATATTCCTTGGCTCCCCTTGATTTGTTATACTTACTATTGCAATGATAAGCTACCTGGAAGAAGTCTTGAGGGATCCTTTTGGTGGAAAGCTCATCTAAAACTGATTGACATTTTTAAAGGACTTGCAAAGTGCTTGGTTGGAAATGGAAATCCACACTATTCGGACTGATATGTGGAATGATAGTTGCCTCCAACATAAGCTTCCTCACCTCCTTTCATATGCAAAAGACCCTCACATCTCTGCGGTGAGTTCACGCATCTGCAAATACTCAGGATCTCTTTTATCTTCCTTTGTCCCAACAAGCTTATCAGGAATACCAAAGTCTTGATCAAATTCTCAATTCTGGCAGGGAAGGGGAATCTGATTGTTGGTCTTACATTTGGGGCAGTAATTTTTCGGTCAAAAAGGCTTATTGCTCTTTAGTCGGTTACCAACCAGTGCAGCCACATTTCTCTTGGATATGGAAATCTTCTTGTCAACAAAAGCACAAATTCTTCTTCTGGCTCTTACTACTTGATAGACTCAACACAAGAGATCTTCTGAAAAGGAAGTGTTTTTCTCTGGCATCTTATGATTGTGTCTTCCAGGGCTGCAATAGTGAAGAAACCAGTTTACATTTGTTTTGGGAATGTCCCTTTTCAAGAGCCTGCTGGGCTGAAATTTCACAGGTCAATTCGGCTGATCAAAGCATCTTTGCAGTTTTAGCCAGTATTAAAAAAGATCTCAAGGTCCCTTTTGCAAAGGAAATTATGATTATTGGAACTTGGAGCATCTGGATTTGCAGAAATAATGAATTTTTCAACAATCAGCATGCATCGATGGAGACCTGGAAGGCTATTGTAGCCCAGGAATTAAGATGGGTCCTTTATAGAATTAAGAAGAAGTATTATCAGGGCCTTAAGATTTGGATTGAAACCAATTTAGACAGGAGATACTTGATTAGCATGTTATCCCTCTTTTTTGAGGTGGAATATGGTTGTAATTATTCTTTTGTAACTCTATATAATCTATAAAAGTTGCAGTGGGTTTTTTTTGCCCTACTGTTTTACCCTCAAAAAAAAGATTTATGACCAAAAACTCGTCGTTTTCACGCTTTATGGCCATGTTCATGAGCTATTAACCATAGTTTTGGGGTTCTATGGCGATTCACAACGACCGTAAGACTAGATACATGTTTGAGAGTTATGACCAAAAATTCGTCGTTTTCGTGCTTTATGGCAGTTTTCATGAGCTATTGCCCATAGTTTTGGGCTCCCTGGGAGATTTACAACGACCGTAAGACCAATTACATGTTTCAGATTTATGACCAAAAACTCGCCCCTTTTGCGCTTTATGACCATTTTCATGAGCTATTGACCATATATTTGGGGTTCTAGGGCGATTTACAACGAGCGTAAGACCCGGTACAATGCTTGAGATTATGACGAAAAACTTGTCCTTTTCGCTCTTTATGTCCATTTTCATGAGAAATAGCCCACAGTTTTGGGGTTCGAGGCGATTTACAACGGCCGTAAGACCTAATACATGTTTGAGATTGATGACCAAAAACACGTCGTTTTCACGCTTTATGGCCATGTTCATGAGCTATTGCCCATAGTTTTGGGTTCTAGGGAGATTTAAAACGACCGTAAGACTAGTTACATGTTTGAGAGTTATGACAAAAAATTCGTCGTTTTCGCGCTTTATGGCCATTTTCATGAGTTATTGCCCATTGTTTTGGGCTTCTTGGGTGATTTACAATGACCTTAAGACCCAATACATGTTTGAGATTTATGACTAAAAACTCGCTGTTTTGGCGCTTTATGGTCATTTTCATGAGCTACTAACCATAGTTTTGGTTGTTCTAGGGCGATTTAGAATGAGCATAAAACAGTATACAATGCTTCAAAGACATGACCAAAAACTCGTTGTTTTCGCTCTTTATGGACGTTTTCATGATCTATTGCCCACAGTTTTGGGGTTCGAGGGTGATTTACAACGACCATAAGACCAGATACATGTTTGAGATTGATGACAAAAAACTCGCCGTTTTCGCGCTTTATGCCCATTTTCATGAGCTATTAACCATAGTTTTGGGGTTCTATGGCGATTCACAACGACCGTAAGACTAGATACATGTTTGAGAGTTATGACCAAAAATTCATCGTTTCCGTGCTTTATGGCCGTTTTCATCAGCTATTGCCCATAGTTTTCGGCTTCTTGGGCGATTTACAACGACCGTAAGACCAATTACATGTTTCAGATTTATGACCAAAAACTCGCCCCTTTTGCGCTTTATGACCATTTTCATGAGCTATTGACCATATATTTGGGGTTCTAGGGCGATTTACAACGAGCGTAAGACCCGATACAATGCTTGAGATTATGACGAAAAACTTGTCCTTTTCGCTCTTTATGTCCATTTTCATGAGAAATAGCCACAGTTTTGGGGTTCGAGGCGATTTACAACGGCCGTAAGACCTAATACATGTTTGAGATTGATGACCAAAAACACGTCGTTTTCACGCTTTATGGCCATGTTCATGAGCTATTGCCCATAGTTTTGGGTTCTAGGGAGATTTAAAACGACCGTAAGACTAGTTACATGTTTGAGAGTTATGACAAAAAATTCGTCGTTTTCGCGCTTTATGGCCATTTTCATGAGTTATTGCCCATTGTTTTGGGCTTCTTGGGTGATTTACAATGACCTTAAGACCCAATACATGTTTGAGATTTATGACTAAAAACTCGCTGTTTTGGCGCTTTATGGTCATTTTCATGAGCTACTAACCATAGTTTTGGTTGTTCTAGGGCGATTTAGAATGAGCATAAAACAGTATACAATGCTTCAAAGACATGACCAAAAACTCGTTGTTTTCGCTCTTTATGGACGTTTTCATGATCTATTGCCCACAGTTTTGGGGTTCGAGGGTGATTTACAACGACCATAAGACCAGATACATGTTTGAGATTGATGACAAAAAACTCGCCGTTTTCGCGCTTTATGCCCATTTTCATGAGCTATTAACCATAGTTTTGGGGTTCTATGGCGATTCACAACGACCGTAAGACTAGATACATGTTTGAGAGTTATGACCAAAAATTCATCGTTTCCGTGCTTTATGGCCGTTTTCATCAGCTATTGCCCATAGTTTTCGGCTTCTTGGGCGATTTACAACGACCATAAGACCAATTACATGTTTAAGTTTTATGACAAAAAACTAGACCCTTTTGAGCTTTATGACCAATTTAATGAGCTATTGACCATATATTTGGGGTTCTAGGCGATTTACAACGGCGTAAGACCCGGTACAATGCTTGAGATTATGACGAAAAACTTGTCCTTTTCGCTCTTTATGTCCATTTTCATGAGAAATAGCCCACGGTTTTGGGGTTCGAGGCGATTTACAACGGCCGTAAGACCTAATACATGTTTGAGATTGATGACCAAAAACACGTCGTTTTCACGCTTTATGGCCATGTTCATGAGCTATTGCCCATAGTTTTGGGTTCTAGGGAGATTTAAAACGACCGTAAGACTAGTTACATGTTTGAGAGTTATGACAAAAAATTCGTCGTTTTCGCGCTTTATGGCCATTTTCATGAGTTATTGCCCATTGTTTTGGGCTTCTTGGGTGATTTACAATGACCTTAAGACCCAATACATGTTTGAGATTTATGACTAAAAACTCGCTGTTTTGGCGCTTTATGGTCATTTTCATGAGCTACTAACCATAGTTTTGGTTGTTCTAGGGCGATTTAGAATGAGCATAAAACAGTATACAATGCTTCAAAGACATGACCAAAAACTCGTTGTTTTCGCTCTTTATGGACGTTTTCATGATCTATTGCCCACAGTTTTGGGGTTCGAGGGTGATTTACAACGACCATAAGACCAGATACATGTTTGAGATTGATGACAAAAAACTCGCCGTTTTCGCGCTTTATGCCCATTTTCATGAGCTATTAACCATAGTTTTGGGGTTCTATGGCGATTCACAACGACCGTAAGACTAGATACATGTTTGAGAGTTATGACCAAAAATTCATCGTTTCCGTGCTTTATGGCCGTTTTCATCAGCTATTGCCCATAGTTTTCGGCTTCTTGGGCGATTTACAACGACAGTGTGACCAATTACATGTTTCAGATTTATGACCAAAAACTCGCCCCTTTTGCGCTTTATGACCATTTTCATGAGCTATTGACCATATATTTGGGGTTCTAGGGCGATTTACAGCGTAAGACCGGTACAATGCTTGAGATTATGACAAAAACTTGTCCTTTTCGCTCTTTATGTCCATTTTCATGAGAAATAGCCCACAGTTTTGGGGTTCGAGGCGATTTACAACGGCCGTAAGACCTAATACATGTTTGAGATTGATGACCAAAAACACGTCGTTTTCACGCTTTATGGCCATGTTCATGAGCTATTGCCCATAGTTTTGGGTTCTAGGGAGATTTAAAACGACCGTAAGACTAGTTACATGTTTGAGAGTTATGACAAAAAATTCGTCGTTTTCGCGCTTTATGGCCATTTTCATGAGTTATTGCCCATTGTTTTGGGCTTCTTGGGTGATTTACAATGACCTTAAGACCCAATACATGTTTGAGATTTATGACTAAAAACTCGCTGTTTTGGCGCTTTATGGTCATTTTCATGAGCTACTAACCATAGTTTTGGTTGTTCTAGGGCGATTTAGAATGAGCATAAAACAGTATACAATGCTTCAAAGACATGACCAAAAACTCGTTGTTTTCGCTCTTTATGGACGTTTTCATGATCTATTGCCCACAGTTTTGGGGTTCGAGGGTGATTTACAACGACCATAAGACCAGATACATGTTTGAGATTGATGACAAAAAACTCGCCGTTTTCGCGCTTTATGCCCATTTTCATGAGCTATTAACCATAGTTTTGGGGTTCTATGGCGATTCACAACGACCGTAAGACTAGATACATGTTTGAGAGTTATGACCAAAAATTCATCGTTTCCGTGCTTTATGGCCGTTTTCATCAGCTATTGCCCATAGTTTTCGGCTTCTTGGGCGATTTACAACGACCGTAAGACCAATTACATGTTTCAGATTTATGACCAAAAACTCGCCCCTTTTGCGCTTTATGACCATTTTCATGAGCTATTGACCATATATTTGGGGTTCTAGGGCGATTTACAACGAGCGTAAGACCCGGTACAATGCTTGAGATTATGACGAAAAACTTGTCCTTTTCGCTCTTTATGTCCATTTTCATGAGAAATAGCCCACAGTTTTGGGGTTCGAGGCGATTTACAACGGCCGTAAGACCTAATACATGTTTGAGATTGATGACCAAAAACACGTCGTTTTCACGCTTTATGGCCATGTTCATGAGCTATTGCCCATAGTTTTGGGTTCTAGGGAGATTTAAAACGACCGTAAGACTAGTTACATGTTTGAGAGTTATGACAAAAAATTCGTCGTTTTCGCGCTTTATGGCCATTTTCATGAGTTATTGCCCATTGTTTTGGGCTTCTTGGGTGATTTACAATGACCTTAAGACCCAATACATGTTTGAGATTTATGACTAAAAACTCGCTGTTTTGGCGCTTTATGGTCATTTTCATGAGCTACTAACCATAGTTTTGGTTGTTCTAGGGCGATTTAGAATGAGCATAAAACAGTATACAATGCTTCAAAGACATGACCAAAAACTCGTTGTTTTTGCTCTTTATGGACGTTTTCATTTTCTATTGCCCACAGTTTTGGGGTTCGTTGGTGATTTACAACGACCATAAGACCAGATACATGTTTGAGATTGATGACAAAAAACTCGCCGCTTTCGCGCTTTATGCCCATTTTCATGAGCTATTAACCATAGTTTTGGGGTTCTATGGCGATTCACAACGACCGTAAGACTAGATACATGTTTGAGAGTTATGACCAAAAATTCATCGTTTTCACGCTTTATGGCCGTTTTCATCAGCTATTGCCCATATTTTTCGGCTTCTTGGGCGATTTACAACGACCGTAAGACCAATTACATGTTTCAGATTTATGACCAAAAACTCGCCCCTTTTGCGCTTTATGACCATTTTCATGAGCTATTGACCATATATTTGGGGTTCTAGGGCGATTTACAACGAGCGTAAGACCCGGTACAATGCTTGAGATTATGACGAAAAACTTGTCCTTTTCGCTCTTTATGTCCATTTTCATGAGAAATAGCCCACAGTTTTGGGGTTCGAGGCGATTTACAATGGCCGTAAGACCTAATACATGTTTGAGATTGATGACCAAAAACACGTCGTTTTCACGCTTTATGGCCATGTTCATGAGCTATTGCCCATAGTTTTGGGTTCTAGGGAGATTTAAAACGACCGTAAGACTAGTTACATGTTTGAGAGTTATGACAAAAAATAAATGGTTTTCGATTTATGGGCATTTTCATGAGTTATTGCCCATTGTTTTGGGCTTCTTGGGTGATTTACAATGACCTTAAGACCCAATACATGTTTGAGATTTATGACTAAAAACTCGTTCTTTTGGCGCTTTATGGTCATTTTCATGAGCTACTAACCATAGTTTTGGTTGTTCTAGGGCGATTTAGAATGAGCATAAAACAGTATACAATGCTTCAAAGACATGACCAAAAACTCGTTGTTTTCGCTCTTTATGGACGTTTTCATGATCTATTGCCCACAGTTTTGGGGTTCGAGGGTGATTTACAACGACCATAAGACCAGATACATGTTTGAGATTGATGACAAAAAACTCGCCGTTTTAGCGCTTTATGCCCATTTTCATGAGCTATTAACCATAGTTTTGGGGTTCTATGGCGATTCACAACGACCGTAAGACTAGATACATGTTTGAGAGTTATGACCAAAAATTCATCGTTTCCGTGCTTTATGGCCGTTTTCATCAGCTATTGCCCATAGTTTTCGGCTTCTTGGGCGATTTACAACGACCGTAAGACCAATTACATGTTTCAGATTTATGACCAAAAACTCGCCCCTTTTGCGCTTTATGACCATTTTCATGAGCTATTGACCATATATTTGGGGTTCTACGGCGATTTACAACGAGCGTAAGACCCGGTACAATGCTTGAGATTATGACGAAAAACTTGTCCTTTTCGCTCTTTATGTCCATTTTCATGAGAAATAGCCCACAGTTTTGGGGTTCGAGGCGATTTACAACGGCCGTAAGACCTAATACATGTTTGAGATTGATGACCAAAAACACGTCGTTTTCACGCTTTATGGCCATGTTCATGAGCTATTGCCCATAGTTTTGGGTTCTAGGGAGATTTAAAACGACCGTAAGACTAGTTACATGTTTGAGAGTTATGACAAAAAATTCGTTCGCGCTTTATGGCCATTTTCATGAGTTATTGCCCATTGTTTTGGGCTTCTTGGGTGATTTACAATGACCTTAAGACCCAATACATGTTTGAGATTTATGACTAAAAACTCGCTGTTTTGGCGCTTTATGGTCATTTTCATGAGCTACTAACCATAGTTTTGGTTGTTCTAGGGCGATTTAGAATGAGCATAAAACAGTATACAATGCTTCAAAGACATGACCAAAAACTCGTTGTTTTCGCTCTTTATGGACGTTTTCATGATCTATTGCCCACAGTTTTGGGGTTCGAGGGTGATTTACAACGACCATAAGACCAGATACATGTTTGAGATTGATGACAAAAAACTCGCCGTTTTCGCGCTTTATGCCCATTTTCATGAGCTATTAACCATAGTTTTGGGGTTCTATGGCGATTCACAACGACCGTAAGACTAGATACATGTTTGAGAGTTATGACCAAAAATTCATCGTTTCCGTGCTTTATGGCCGTTTTCATCGGCTATTGCCCATAGTTTTCGGCTTCTTGGGCGATTTACAACGACCGTAAGACCAATTACATGTTTCAGATTTATGACCAAAAACTCGCCCCTTTTGCGCTTTATGACCATTTTCATGAGCTATTGACCATATATTTGGGGTTCTAGGGCGATTTACAACGAGCGTAAGACCCGGTACAATGCTTGAGATTATGACGAAAAACTTGTCCTTTTCGCTCTTTATGTCCATTTTCATGAGAAATAGCCCACAGTTTTGGGGTTCGAGGCGATTTACAACGGCCGTAAGACCTAATACATGTTTGAGATTGATGACCAAAAACACGTCGTTTTCACGCTTTATGGCCATGTTCATGAGCTATTGCCCATAGTTTTGGGTTCTAGGGAGATTTAAAACGATCGTAAGACTAGTTACATGTTTGAGAGTTATGACAAAAAATTAAATGCGTTTTACGCTTTATGGCCATTTTCATGAGTTATTGCCCATTGTTTTGGGCTTCTTGGGTGATTTACAATGACCTTAAGACCCAATACATGTTTGAGATTTATGACTAAAAACTCGCTGTTTTGGCGCTTTATGGTCATTTTCATGAGCTACTAACCATAGTTTTGGTTGTTCTAGGGCGATTTAGAATGAGCATAAAACAGTATACAATGCTTCAAAGACATGACCAAAAACTCGTTGTTTTCGCTCTTTATGGACGTTTTCATGATCTATTGCCCACAGTTTTGGGGTTCGAGGGTGATTTACAACGACCATAAGACCAGATACATGTTTGAGATTGATGACAAAAAACTCGCCGTTTTCGCGCTTTATGCCCATTTTCATGAGCTATTAACCATAGTTTTGGGGTTCTATGGCGATTCACAACGACCGTAAGACTAGATACATGTTTGAGAGTTATGACCAAAAATTCATCGTTTCCGTGCTTTATGGCCGTTTTCATCAACTATTGCCTATAGTTTTGGGCTTCTTACAGCGATTACAGTAAGACCAATTACATGTTTGATTTATGACCAAAAACTTCGCCCTTTTGCGCTTTATGACCATTTTCATGAGCTATTGACCATATATTTGGGGTTCTAGGGCGATTTACAATGGCGTAAGAACCGGTACAATGCTTGAGATTATGACGAAAAACTTGTCCTTTTCGCTCTTTATGTCCATTTTCATGAGAAATAGCCCACAGTTTTGGGGTTCGAGGCGATTTACAACGGCCGTAAGACCTAATACATGTTTGAGATTGATGACCAAAAACACGTCGTTTTCACGCTTTATGGCCATGTTCATGAGCTATTGCCCATAGTTTTGGGTTCTAGGGAGATTTAAAACGACCGTAAGACTAGTTACATGTTTGAGAGTTATGACAAAAAATTCGTCGTTTTCACGCTTTATGGCCATTTTCATGAGTTATTGCCCATTGTTTTGGGCTTCTTGGGTGATTTACAATGACCTTAAGACCCAATACATGTTTGAGATTTATGACTAAAAACTCGCTGTTTTGGCGCTTTATGGTCATTTTCATGAGCTACTAACCATAGTTTTGGTTGTTCTAGGGCGATTTAAAATGAGCATAAAACACAATACAATGCTACAAAGACATGACCAAAAACTCGTTGTTTTCGCTCTTTATGGACGTTTTCATGATCTATTGCCCACAGTTTTGGGGTTCGAAGGCGATTTACAACGACCATAAGACCAGATACATGTTTGAGATTGATGACAAAAAACTCGCCGTTTTCGCGCTTTATGCCCATTTTCATGAGCTATTAACCATAGTTTTGGGGTTCTATGGCGATTCACAACGACCGTAAGACTAGATACATGTTTGAGAGTTATGACCAAAAATTCATCGTTTCCGTGCTTTATGGCCGTTTTCATCAGCTATTGCCCATAGTTTTCGGCTTCTTGGGCGATTTACAACGACCGTAAGACCAATTACATGTTTCAGATTTATGACCAAAAACTCGCCCTTTTTGCGCTTTATGACCATTTTCTTGATGTATTGTCGATATATTTGGGGTTCTAGGGCAATTTACAACGAGCGTAAGACCCGGTACAATGCTTGAGATTATGACGAAAAACTTGTCCTTTTCGCTCTTTATGTCCATTTTCATGAGAAATAGCCCACAGTTTTGGGGTTCGAGGCGATTTACAACGGCCGTAAGACCTAATACATGTTTGAGATTGATGACCAAAAACACGTCGTTTTCACGCTTTATGGCCATGTTCATGAGCTATTGCCCATAGTTTTGGGTTCTAGGGAGATTTAAAACGACCGTAAGACTAGTTACATGTTTGAGAGTTATGACAAAAAATTAGTAGTTTTCGCGCTTTATGGCCATTTTCATGAGTTATTGCCCATTGTTTTGGGCTTCTTGGGTGATTTACAATGACCTTAAGACCCAATACATGTTTGAGATTTATGACTAAAAACTCGCTGTTTTGGCGCTTTATGGTCATTTTCATGAGCTACTAACCATAGTTTTGGTTGTTCTAGGGCGATTTAGAATGAGCATAAAACACAATACAATGCTTCAAAGACATGACCAAAAACTCGTTGTTTTCGCTCTTTATGGACGTTTTCATGATCTATTGCCCACAGTTTTGGGGTTCGAGGCGATTTACAACGGCCGTAAGACCTAATACATGTTTGAGATTGATGACAAAAAACTCGCCGTTTTCGCGCTTTATGCCCATTTTCATGAGCTATTAACCATAGTTTTGGGGTTCTATGGCGATTCACAACGACCGTAAGACTAGATACATGTTTGAGAGTTATGACCAAAAATTCATCGTTTCCGTGCTTTATGGTCGTTTTCATCAGCTATTGCCCATAGTTTTCGGCTTCTTGGGCGATTTACAACGACCGTAAGACCAATTACATGTTTCAGATTTATGACCAAAAACTCGCCCCTTTTGCGCTTTATGACCATTTTCATGAGCTATTGACCATATATTTGGGGTTCTAGGGCGATTTACAACGAGCGTAAGACCCGGTACAATGCTTGAGATTATGACGAAAAACTTGTCCTTTTCGCTCTTTATGTCCATTTTCATGAGAAATAGCCCACGGTTTTGGGGTTCGAGGCGATTTACAACGGCCGTATGACCTAATACATGTTTGAGATTGATGACCAAAAACACGTCGTTTTCACGCTTTATGGCCATGTTCATGAGCTATTGCCCATAGTTTTGGGTTCTAGGGAGATTTAAAACGACAGTAAGACTAGTTACATGTTTGAGAGTTATGACAAAAAATTTGTCGTTTTCGCGCTTTATGGCCATTTTCATGAGTTATTGCCCATTGTTTTGGGCTTCTTGGGTGATTTACAATGACCTTAAGACCCAATACATGTTTGAGATTTATGACTAAAAACTCGCTGTTTTGGCGCTTTATGGTCATTTTCATGAGCTACTAACCATAGTTTTGGTTGTTCTAGGGCGATTTAGAATGAGCATAAAACAGTATACAATGCTTCAAAGACATGACCAAAAACTCGTTGTTTTCGCTCTTTATGGACGTTTTCATGATCTATTGCCCACAGTTTTGGGGTTCGAGGGTGATTTACAACGACCATAAGACCAGATACATGTTTGAGATTGATGACAAAAAACTCGCCGTTTTCGCGCTTTATGCCCATTTTCATGAGCTATTAACCATAGTTTTGGGGTTCTATGGCGATTCACAACGACCGTAAGACTAGATACATGTTTGAGAGTTATGACCAAAAATTCATCGTTTCCGTGCTTTATGGCCGTTTTCATCAGCTATTGCCCATAGTTTTCGGCTTCTTGGGCGATTTACAACGACCGTAAGACCAATTACATGTTTCAGATTTATGACCAAAAACTTGCCCCTTTTACGCTTTATGACCATTTTCATGAGCTATTGACCATATATTTGGGGTTCTAGGGCGATTTACAATGAGCGTAAGACCCGGTACAATGCTTGAGATTATGACGAAAAACTTGTCCTTTTTGCTCTTTATGTCCATTTTCATGAGAAATAGCCCACAGTTTTGGGGTTCGAGGCGATTTACAACGGCCGTAAGACCTAATACATGTTTGAGATTGATGACCAAAAACACGTCGTTTTCACGCTTTATGGCCATGTTCATGAGCTATTGCCCATAGTTTTGGGTTCTAGGGAGATTTAAAACGACCGTAAGACTAGTTACATGTTTGAGAGTTATGACAAAAAATTCGTCGTTTTCGCGCTTTATGGCCATTTTCATGAGTTATTGCCCATTGTTTTGGGCTTCTTGGGTGATTTACAATGACCTTAAGACCCAATACATGTTTGAGATTTATGACTAAAAACTCGCTGTTTTGGCGCTTTATGGTCATTTTCATGAGCTACTAACCATAGTTTTGGTTGTTCTAGGGCGATTTAAAATGAGCATAAAACACAATACAATGCTTCAAAGACATGACCAAAAACTCGTTGTTTTCGCTCTTTATGGACGTTTTCATGATCTATTGCCCACAGTTTTGGGGTTCGAGGGTGATTTACAACGACCATAAGACCAGATACATATTTGAGATTGATGACAAAAAACTCGCCGTTTTCGCGCTTTATGCCCATTTTCATGAGCTATTAACCATAGTTTTGGGGTTCTATGGCGATTCTAGCAACCGTAAGACTAGATACATGTTTGAGAGTTATGACCAAAAATTCATCGTTTCCGTGCTTTATGGCCGTTTTCATCAGCTATTGCCCATAGTTTTCGGCTTCTTGGGCGATTTACAACGACAGTGTGACCAATTACATGTTTCAGATTTATGACCAAAAACTCGCCCCTTTTGCGCTTTATGACCATTTTCATGAGCTATTGACCATATATTTGGGGTTCTAGGGCGATTTACAACGAGCGTAAGACCCGGTACAATGCTTGAGATTATGACGAAAAACTTGTCCTTTTCGCTCTTTATGTCCATTTTCATGAGAAATAGCCCACAGTTTTGGGGTTCGAGGCGATTTACAACGGCCGTAAGACCTAATACATGTTTGAGATTGATGACCAAAAACACGTCGTTTTCACGCTTTATGGCCATGTTCATGAGCTATTGCCCATAGTTTTGGGTTCTAGGGAGATTTAAAACGACCGTAAGACTAGTTACATGTTTGAGAGTTATGACGTGCTTTATGGCCATTTTCATGAGTTATTGCCCATTGTTTTGGGCTTCTTGGGTGATTTACAATGACCTTAAGACCCAATACATGTTTGAGATTTATGACTAAAAACTTCATTGTTTTGGCGCTTTATGGTCATTTTCATGAGCTACTAACCATAGTTTTGGTTGTTCTAGGGCGATTTAAAATGAGCATAAAACACAATACAATGCTTCAGAGACATGACCAAAAACTCGTTGTTTTTGCTCTTTATGGACGTTTTCATGATCTATTGCCCACAGTTTTGGGGTTCGAGGCGATTTACAACGACCATAAGACCAGATACATGTTTGAGATTGATGTCAAAAAACTTCGCCGTTTTCGCTTTATGCCCATTTTCATGAGCTATTAACCATAGTTTTGGGGTTCTATGGCGATTCTAGCAATAGTAAGACTAGATACATGTTTGAGAGTTATGACCAAAAATTCATCGTTTTCACTCTTTATGGCCGTTTTCATCGGCTATTGCCCATAGTTTTGACTTCTTGGGCGATTTACAACGACCGTAAGACCAATTACATGTTTGATTTATGACCAAAAACTTCGCCCTTTTGCGCTTTATGACCATTTTCATGAGCTATTGACCATATATTTGGGGTTCTAGGGCGATTTACAAGCGTAAGACCGGTACAATGCTTGAGATTATGACCAAAAACTTGTCCTTTTACGCTCTTTATGTCCATTTTCATGAGAAATAGCCCAGTTTTTGGGGTTGGTGGCGATTTACAACTGCCGTATGACCTAATACATGTTTGAGATTGATGACCAAAAACACGTCGTTTTCACGCTTTATGGCCATGTTCATGAGCTATTGCCCATAGTTTTGGGTTCTAGGGAGATTTAAAACGATAGTAAGACTAGTTACATGTTTGAGAGTTATTACAAAAAATTAAATGCGTTTTCGCTTTATGGCCATTTTCATGAGTTATTGCCCATTGTTTTGGGCTTCTTGGGTGATTTACAATGACCTTAAGACCCAATACATGTTTGAGATTTATGACTAAAAACTCGTTCTTTTGGCGCTTTATGGTCATTTTCATGAGCTACTAACCATAGTTTTGGTTGTTCTAGGGCGATTTAAAATGAGCATAAAACACAATACAATGCTACAAAGACATGACCAAAAACTCGTTGTTTTCGCTCTTTATGGACGTTTTCATGATCTATTGCCCACAGTTTTCGGGTTCGAGGTGATTTACAACGACCATGAGACCAGATACATATTTGAGATTGATGACAAAAAACTCGCCGTTTTCGCGCTTTATGCCCATTTTCAGGAGCTATTAACCATAGTTTTGGGGTTCTATAGCGATTCACAAAGACCGTAAGACTAGATACATGTTTGAGAGTTATGACCAAAAATTCATCGTTTTCACGCTTTATGGCCGTTTTCATCGGCTATTGCCCATAGTTTTCGGCTTCTTGGGCGATTTACAACGACAGTGTGACCAATTACATGTTTCAGATTTATGACCAAAAACTCGCCCCTTTTGCGCTTTATGACCATTTTCATGAGCTATTGACCATATATTTGGGGTTCTAGGGCGATTTACAACGAGCGTAAGACCCGGTACAATGCTTGAGATTATGACGAAAAACTTGTCCTTTTCGCTCTTTATGTCCATTTTCATGAGCAATAGCCCACAGTTTTGGGGTTCGAGGCGATTTACAACGGCCGTAAGACCTAATACATGTTTGAGATTGATGACCAAAAACACGTCGTTTTCACGCTTTATGGCCATGTTCATGAGCTATTGCCCATAGTTTTGGGTTCTAGGGAGATTTAAAACGACCGTAAGACTAGTTACATGTTTGAGAGTTATGACAAAAAATTCGTCGTTTTCGCGCTTTATGGCCATTTTCATGAGTTATTGCCCATTGTTTTGGGCTTCTTGGGTGATTTACAATGACCTTAAGACCCAATACATGTTTGAGATTTATGACTAAAAACTCGCTGTTTTGGCGCTTTATGGTCATTTTCATGAGCTACTAACCATAGTTTTGGTTGTTCTAGGGCGATTTAGAATGAGCATAAAACAGTATACAATGCTTCAAAGACATGACCAAAAACTCGTTGTTTTTGCTCTTTATGGACGTTTTCATGATCTATTGCCCACAGTTTTGGGGTTCGAGGCGATTTACAACGACCATAAGACCAGATACATGTTTGAGATTGATGTCAAAAAAACTCGTCGTTTTCGCGCTTTATGGCCATTTTCATGAGCTATTAACCATGGGTTTTGGGATTCTATAGCGATTCTAGCAACCGTAAGACTTTATACATGTTTGAGATTTATGACCAAAAATTCTTCTTTTCCTTGCTTTATGGCCGTTTTCATCAGCTATTGCCCATAGTTTTTGGCTTCTTGGGCGATTTACAACGACCGTAAGACCAATTACATGTTTCAGATTTATGACCAAAAACTCGCCCCTTTTGCGCTTTATGACCATTTTCATGAGCTATTGACCATATATTTGGGGTTCTAGGCGATTTACAGCGTAAGACCGGTACAATGCTTGAGATTATGACGAAAAACTTGTCCTTTTCCGCCCTTTATGTCCATTTTCATGAGAAATAGCCCACAGTTTTGGGGTTCGAGGCGATTTACAACGGCCGTAAGACCTAATACATGTTTGAGATTGATGACCAAAAACACGTCGTTTTCACGCTTTATGGCCATGTTCATGAGCTATTGCCCATAGTTTTGGGTTCTAGGGAGATTTAAAACGACCGTAAGACTAGTTACATGTTTGAGAGTTATGACAAAAATTAAATGCGTTTTAGCTTTATGGCCATTTTCATGAGTTATTGCCCATTGTCTTGGGCTTCTTGGGTGATTTACAATGACCTTAAGACCCAATACATGTTTGAGATTTATGACTAAAACTTCATTGTTTTGGCGCTTTATGGTCATTTTCATGAGCTACTAACCATAGTTTTGGTTGTTCTAGGCGATTTAGAATGAGCATAAAACACGATACAATGCTTCAAAGACATGACCAAAAACTTCGTTGTTTTTCGCTCTTTATGGGCGTTTTCATGATCTATTGCCCACAGTTTTGGGGTTGAGGGTGATTTACAGCGACCATAAGACCGGATACATGTTTGAGATTGATGACAAAAAACTTCGCCGTTTTCGCTTTATGCCCATTTTCATGAGCTATTAACCATAGTTTTGGGGTTCTATGGCGATTCTAGCAAGTAAGACTAGATACATGTTTGAGAGTTATGACCAAAAATTCATCGTTTACGTGCTTTATGGCCGTTTTCATCAGCTATTGCCCATAGTTTTCGGCTTCTTGGGCGATTTACAACGACCGTAAGACCAATTACATGTTTCAGATTTATGACCAAAAACTCGCCCCTTTTGCGCTTTATGACCATTTTCATGAGCTATTGACCATATATTTGGGGTTCTAGGGCGATTTACAACTAGAGTAAGAAAAGGTAAAATGATTGAGATTATGACGAAAAACTTGTCCTTTTCGCTCTTTATGTCCATTTTCATGAGAAATAGCCCACAGTTTTGGGGTTCGAGGCGATTTACAACGGCCGTAAGACCTAATACATGTTTGAGATTGATGACCAAAAACACGTCGTTTTCACGCTTTATGGCCATGTTCATGAGCTATTGCCCATAGTTTTGGGTTCTAGGGAGATTTAACACGACCGTAAGACTAGTTACATGTTTGAGAGTTATGACAAAAAATTAAATGCGTTTTCGCTTTATGGCCATTTTCATGAGTTATTGCCCATTGTTTTGGGCTTCTTGGGTGATTTACAATGACCTTAAGACCCAATACATGTTTGAGATTTATGACTAAAAACTCGCTGTTTTGGCGCTTTATGGTCATTTTCATGAGCTACTAACCATAGTTTTGGTTGTTCTAGGGCGATTTAGAATGAGCATAAAACAGTATACAATGCTTCAAAGACATGACCAAAAACTCGTTGTTTTCGCTCTTTATGGACGTTTTCATGATCTATTGCCCACAGTTTTGGGGTTCGAGGGTGATTTACAACGACCATAAGACCAGATACATGTTTGAGATTGATGACAAAAAACTCGCCGTTTTCGCGCTTTATGCCCATTTTCATGAGCTATTAACCATAGTTTTGGGGTTCTATGGCGATTCACAACGACCGTAAGACTAGATACATGTTTGAGAGTTATGACCAAAAATTCATCGTTTCCGTGCTTTATGGCCGTTTTCATTAGCTATTGCCCATAGTTTTCGGCTTCTTGGGCGATTTACAACGACAGTGTGACCAATTACATGTTTCAGATTTATGACCAAAAACTCGCCCCTTTTGCGCTTTATGACCATTTTCATGAGCTATTGACCATATATTTGGGGTTCTAGGGCGATTTACAACGAGCGTAAGACCCGGTACAATGCTTGAGATTATGACGAAAAACTTGTCCTTTTCGCTCTTTATGTCCATTTTCATGAGAAATAGCCCACAGTTTTGGGGTTCGAGGCGATTTACAACGGCCGTAAGACCTAATACATGTTTGAGATTGATGACCAAAAACACGTCGTTTTCACGCTTTATGGCCATGTTCATGAGCTATTGCCCATAGTTTTGGGTTCTAGGGAGATTTAAAACGATAGTAAGACTAGTTACATGTTTGATAGTTATGACAAAAAATTCGTCGTTTTCGCTCTTTATGGCCATTTTCATGAGTTATTGCCCATTGTTTTGGGCTTCTTGGGTGATTTACAATGACCTTAAGACCCAATACATGTTTGAGATTTATGACTAAAAACTCGCTGTTTTGGCGCTTTATGGTCATTTTCATGAGCTACTAACCATAGTTTTGGTTGTTCTAGGGCGATTTAAAATGAGCATAAAACACAATACAATGCTACAAAGACATGACCAAAAACTCGTTGTTTTCGCTCTTTATGGACGTTTTCATGATCTATTGCCCACAGTTTTGGGGTTCGAGGGTGATTTACAACGACCATAAGACCAGATACATGTTTGAGATTGATGACAAAAAACTCGCCGTTTTCGCGCTTTATGCCCATTTTCATGAGCTATTAACCATAGTTTTGGGGTTCTATGGCGATTCACAACGACCGTAAGACTAGATACATGTTTGAGAGTTATGACCAAAAATTCATCGTTTCCGTGCTTTATGGCCGTTTTCATCAGCTATTGCCCATAGTTTTCGGCTTCTTGGGCGATTTACAAACCAGTAAGACCAATTACATGTTTGATTTATGACCAAAAACTCGCCCTTTTGCGCTTTATGACCATTTTCATGAGCTATTGACCATATATTTGGGGTTCTAGGGCGATTTACAACGAGCGTAAGACCCGGTACAATGCTTGAGATTATGACGAAAAACTTGTCCTTTTCGCTCTTTATGTCCATTTTCATGAGAAATAGCCCACAGTTTTGGGGTTCGAGGCGATTTACAACGGCCGTAAGACCTAATACATGTTTGAGATTGATGACCAAAAACACGTCGTTTTCACGCTTTATGGCCATGTTCATGAGCTATTGCCCATAGTTTTGGGTTCTAGGGAGATTTAAAACGACCGTAAGACTAGTTACATGTTTGAGAGTTATGACAAAAAAAATCGTCGTTTTCGCGCTTTATGGCCATTTTCATGAGTTATTGCCCATTGTCTTGGGCTTCTTGGGTGATTTACAATGACCTTAAGACCCAATACATGTTTGAGATTTATGACTAAAAACTCGTTCTTTTGGCGCTTTATGGTCATTTTCATGAGCTACTAACCATAGTTTTGGTTGTTCTAGGGCGATTTAAAATGAGCATAAAACACAATACAATGCTACAAAGACATGACCAAAAACTCGTTGTTTTCGCTCTTTATGGACGTTTTCATGATCTATTGCCCACAGTTTTGGGGTTCGAGGGTGATTTACAACGACCATAAGACCAGATACATGTTTGAGATTGATGACAAAAAACTTCGTTTTCGCTTTATGCCCATTTTCATGAGCTATTAACCATAGTTTTGGGGTTCTATGGCGATTCTAGCAATAGTAAGACTAGATACATGTTTGAGAGTTATGACCAAAAATTCATCGTTTCCGTGCTTTATGGCCGTTTTCATCAGCTATTGCCCATAGTTTTCGGCTTCTTGGGCGATTTACAACGATAGTGTGACCAATTACATGTTTCAGATTTATGACCAAAAACTCGCCCCTTTTGCGCTTTATGACCATTTTCATGAGCTATTGACCATATATTTGGGGTTCTAGGGCGATTTACAACGAGCGTAAGACCCGGTACAATGCTTGAGATTATGACGAAAAACTTGTCCTTTTCGCTCTTTATGTCCATTTTCATGAGAAATAGCCCACAGTTTTTGGGTTTGAGGCGATTTACAGTAGTAAGACCTAATACATGTTTGAGATTGATGACCAAAAACACGTCGTTTTCACGCTTTATGGCCATGTTCATGAGCTATTGCCCATAGTTTTGGGTTCTAGGGAGATTTAAAGCAAAGTAAGACTAGTTACATGTTTGAGAGTTATGACAAAAAATTAAATGCGTTTTAGCTTTATGGCCATTTTCATGAGTTATTGCCCATTGTTTTGGGCTTCTTGGGTGATTTACAATGACCTTAAGACCCAATACATGTTTGAGATTTATGACTAAAAACTCGCTGTTTTGGCGCTTTATGGTCATTTTCATGAGCTACTAACCATAGTTTTGGTTGTTCTAGGGCGATTTAAAATGAGCATAAAACACAATACAATGCTTCAGAGACATGACCAAAAACTCGTTGTTTTCGCTCTTTATGGACGTTTTCATGATCTATTGCCCACAGTTTTGGGGTTCGAGGGTGATTTACAACGACCATAAGACCAGATACATGTTTGAGATTGATGACAAAAAACTCGCCGTTTTCGCGCTTTATGCCCATTTTCATGAGCTATTAACCATAGTTTTGGGGTTCTATGGCGATTCTAGCAAGTAAGACTAGATACATGTTTGAGAGTTATGACCAAAAATTCATCGTTTTCACGCTTTATGGCCGTTTTCATCGGCTATTGCCCATAGTTTTCGGCTTCTTGGGCGATTTACAACGACCGTAAGACCAATTACATGTTTCAGATTTATGACCAAAAACTCGCCCCTTTTGCGCTTTATGACCATTTTCATGAGCTATTGACCATATTTTTGGGGTTCTAGGGCGATTTACAACGAGCGTAAGACCCGGTACAATGCTTGAGATTATGACCAAAAACTCGTTGTTTTCGCTCTTTATGTCCATTTTCATGAGAAATAGCCCACAGTTTTGGGGTTCGAGGCGATTTACAACGGCCGTAAGACCTAATACATGTTTGAGATTGATGACCAAAAACACGTCGTTTTCACGCTTTATGGCCATGTTCATGAGCTATTGCCCATAGTTTTGGGTTCTAGGGAGATTTAAAAGCAATAGTAAGACTAGTTACATGTTTGAGAGTTATGACAAAAAATTAAATCGTTTTGGCGCTTTATGGCCATTTTCAATAGCTATTGCCTATTGTTTTGGGCTTATTGGGTGATTTACAATGACCGTAAGACCCAACACATGTTTGAGATTTATGACTAAAAACTCGCTGTTTTGGCGCTTTATGGTCATTTTCATGAGCTACTAACCATAGTTTTGGTTGTTCTAGGGCGATTTAAAATGAGCATAAAAGCGATACAATGCTTCAAAGACATGACCAAAAACTCGTTGTTTTCGCTCTTTATGGACGTTTTCATGATCTATTGCCCACAGTTTTGGGGTTCGAGGGTGATTTACAACGACCATAAGACCGGATACATGTTTGAGATTGATGACAAAAAACTTCGCGTTTTCGCGCTTTATGCCCATTTTCATGAGCTATTAACCATAGTTTTGGGGTTCTATGGCGATTCTAGCAAGTAAGACTAGATACATGTTTGAGAGTTATGACAAAAAATTCATCGTTTCCGTGCTTTATGGCCGTTTTCATCAGATATTGACCATAGTTTTCGGGTTATTGGGCGATTTACAACCAGTAAGACCAATTACATGTTTGATTTATGACCAAAAACTCGCCCCTTTTGCGCTTTATGACCATTTTCATGAGCTATTGACCATATATTTGGGGTTCTAGGGCGATTTACAACGAGCGTAAGACACGGTACAATGCTTGAGATTATGACGAAAAACTTGTCCTTTTCGCTCTTTATGTCCATTTTCATGAGAAATAGCCCACAGTTTTGGGGTTCGAGGCGATTTACAACGGCCGTAAGACCTAATACATGTTTGAGATTGATGACCAAAAACACGTCGTTTTCACGCTTTATGGCCATGTTCATGAGCTATTGCCCATAGTTTTGGGTTCTAGGGAGATTTAAAACGACCGTAAGACTAGTTACATGTTTGAGAGTTATGACAAAAAATTCGTCGTTTTCGCGCTTTATGGCCATTTTCATGAGTTATTGCCCATTGTTTTGGGCTTCTTGGGTGATTTACAATGACCTTAAGACCCAATACATGTTTGAGATTTATGACTAAAAACTCGCTGTTTTGGCGCTTTATGGTCATTTTCATGAGCTACTAACCATAGTTTTGGTTGTTCTAGGGCGATTTAGAATGAGCATAAAACAGTATACAATGCTTCAAAGACATGACCAAAAACTCGTTGTTTTCGCTCTTTATGGACGTTTTCATGATCTATTGCCCACAGTTTTGGGGTTCGAGGTGATTTACAACGACCATAAGACCAGATACATGTTTGAGATTGATGACAAAAAACTCGCCGTTTTCGCGCTTTATGCCCATTTTCATGAGCTATTAACCATAGTTTTGGGGTTCTATGGCGATTCACAACGACCGTAAGACTAGATACATGTTTGAGAGTTATGACCAAAAATTCATCGTTTCCGTGCTTTATGGCCGTTTTCATCAGCTATTGCCCATAGTTTTCGGCTTCTTGGGCGATTTACAACGACCGTAAGACCAATTACATGTTTCAGATTTATGACCAAAAACTCGCCCCTTTTGCGCTTTATGACCATTTTCATGAGCTATTGACCATATATTTGGGGTTCTAGGGCGATTTATGACCGTAAGACCCGGTACAATGCTTGAGATTATGACGAAAAACTTGTCCTTTTCGCTCTTTATGTCCATTTTCATGAGAAATAGCCCACAGTTTTGGGGTTCGAGGCGATTTACAACGGCCGTAAGACCTAATACATGTTTGAGATTGATGACCAAAAACACGTCGTTTTCACGCTTTATGGCCATGTTCATGAGCTATTGCCCATAGTTTTGGGTTCTAGGGAGATTTAAAACGACCGTAAGACTAGTTACATGTTTGAGAGTTATGACAAAAAATTCTTCGTTTTCGAGCTTTATGGCCATTTTCATGAGTTATTGCCCATTGTTTTGGGCTTCTTGGGTGATTTACAATGACCTTAAGACCCAATACATGTTTGAGATTTATGACTAAAAACTCGCTGTTTTGGCGCTTTATGGTCATTTTCATGAGCTACTAACCATAGTTTTGGTTGTTCTAGGCCGATTTAAAATGAGCATAAACAGTATACAATGCTTCAAAGACATGACCAAAAACTCGTTGTTTTCGCTCTTTATGGACGTTTTCATGATCTATTGCCCACAGTTTTGGGGTTCGAGGGTGATTTACAACGACCATAAGACCAGATACATGTTTGAGATTGATGACAAAAAACTCGCCGTTTTCGCGCTTTATGCCCATTTTCATGAGCTATTAACCATAGTTTTGGGGTTCTATGGCGATTCTGCACGAGTAAGACTAGATACATGTTTGAGAGTTATGACCAAAAATTCATCGTTTCCGTGCTTTATGGCCGTTTTCATCAGCTATTGCCCATAGTTTTCGGCTTCTTGGGCGATTTACAACGACCGTAAGACCAATTACATGTTTCAGATTTATGACCAAAAACTCGCCCCTTTTGCGCTTTATGACCATTTTCATGAGCTATTGACCATATATTTGGGGTTCTAGGGCGATTTACAACGAGCGTAAGACCCGGTACAATGCTTGAGATTATGACGAAAAACTTGTCCTTTTCGCTCTTTATGTCCATTTTCATGAGAAATAGCCCACAGTTTTGGGGTTCGAGGCGATTTACAACGGCCGTAAGACCTAATACATGTTTGAGATTGATGACCAAAAACACGTCGTTTTCACGCTTTATGGCCATGTTCATGAGCTATTGCCCATAGTTTTGGGTTCTAGGGAGATTTAAAACGATCGTAAGACTAGTTACATGTTTGAGAGTTATGACAAAAAATTCGTCGTTTTCGCGCTTTATGGCCATTTTCATGAGTTATTGCCCATTGTTTTGGGCTTCTTGGGTGATTTACAATGACCTTAAGACCCAATACATGTTTGAGATTTATGACTAAAAACTCGCTGTTTTGGCGCTTTATGGTCATTTTCATGAGCTACTAACCATAGTTTTGGTTGTTCTAGGGCGATTTAAAATGAGCATAAAACCCGATACAATGCTTGAGAGTCATGACCAAAAACTCGTTGTTTTCGCTCTTTATGGACGTTTTCATGATCTATTTCCCACAGTTTTGGGGTTCGAGCGCGATTTACAACGACCATAAGCCCAGATACATGTTGGAGATTGATGACAAAAAACTCGTCGTTTTCGCGCTTTATGGCCATTTTCATGAGCTATTAACCATGGGTTTTGGGATTCTATAGCGATTCACAAAGACCGTAAAACTAGATACATGTTTGAGAGTTATGACCAAAAATTCATCGTTTTCACGCTTTATGGCCGTTTTCATAGGCTATTGCCCATAGTTTTCGGTTTCTTGGGCGATTTACAATGACCGTAAGACCAATTACATGTTTAAGATTTATGACCAAAAACTCGCCCTTTTTGCGCTTTATGGCCATTTTCATGAGCTATTGACCATATTTTTGGGGTTCTAGGGTGATTTACAACGAGCGTAAGACCCGGTACAATGCTTGAGATTATGACGAAAAACTTGTCCTTTTTGCTCTTTATGTCCATTTTCATGAGAAATAGCCCACAGTTTTGGGGTTCGAGGCGATTTACAACGGCCGTAAGACCTAATACATGTTTGAGATTGATGACCAAAAACACGTCGTTTTCACGCTTTATGGCCATGTTCATGAGCTATTGCCCATAGTTTTGGGTTCTAGGGAGATTTAAAACGACCGTAAGACTAGTTACATGTTTGAGAGTTATGACAAAAAATTCGTCGTTTTCGCGCTTTATGGCCATTTTCATGAGCTATTGACCATTGTTTTGGGCTTCTTGGGTGATTTACAATGACCGTAAGACCCAATACATCTTTGAGATTTATGACTAAAAACTCACTATTTTGGCGCTTTATGGCCATTCTCATGAGCTACTAACCATAGTTTTGGTTGTTCTAGGGAGATTTAAAATGAGCATAAAACACGATACAATGCTTCAAAGACATGACCAAAAACTCGTTGTTTTCGCTCTTTATGGACGTTTTCATGATCTATTGCCCACAGTTTTGGGGTTCGAGGGTGATTTACAACGACCATAAGACCAGATACATGTTTGAGATTGATGACAAAAAACTCGCCGTTTTCGCTTTATGCCCATTTTCATGAGCTATTAACCATAGTTTTTGGGTTCTATGGCGATTCTAGCAATGAGTAAGACTAGATACATGTTTGAGAGTTATGACCAAAAATTCATCGTTTCCGTGCTTTATGGCCGTTTTCATCGGCTATTGCCCATAGTTTTCGGCTTCTTGGGCGATTTACAACGACAGTGTGACCAATTTGATGTTTCAGATTTATGACCAAAAACTTTTGCGCTTTATGACCATTTTCATGAGCTATTGACCATATATTTGGGGTTCTAGGCGATTTACAGCGTAAGACGAGGTACAATGCTTGAGATTATGACGAAAAACTTGTCCTTTTCGCTCTTTATGTCCATTTTCATGAGAAATAGCCCACAGTTTTGGGGTTTGAGGGCGATTTACAACGACCGTAAGACCTAATACATGTTTGAGATTTATGACCAAAAACTCGTCGTTTTCGCGCTTTATGGCCATTTTCATGAGCTATTGCCCATTGTTTTGTGCTTCTTGGGCGATTTACAATGACCGTAATACCCAATACATGTTTGAGATTTATGACTAAAAACTCGCTGTTTTGGCGATTTATGGCCATTTTCATGAGCTAGTAACCATAGCTTTGGTTGTTCTAAGGCGATTTAAAATGAGCATAAAGCACGATACAATGCTTGAGAGTCATGACCAAAAACTCGTCTTTTTCGCTCATTATGGACATTTTCATGATCTATTTCCCACAATTTTGGGGTTCGAGGGCGACTTACAACGACCATCAGACCCGATACATGTTTGAGATTTATGACCAAAAACTCGTCGTTTTCGCGCTTTATGGCCATATTCATGAGCTATTTAACATATTTTTGGGTTTCTATGGCGTATCAAAAAGACCGTTAGACTAGATACATGTTTGAGATTTATTACCAAAAATTCGTCGTTTTCGTGCTTTATGGCAGTTTTCATGACCTATTGCCCATAGTTTTGGGCTTCTTGGGCGATTTACAACCAGTAAGACCAATTACATGTTTGATTTATGACCAAAAACTTCGCCCTTTTTGGCTTTATGACCATTTTCATGAGCTATTGACCATATATTTGGGGTTCTAGGCGATTTACAATGGCGTAAGACCAGGTACAATGCTTTAGATTATGACGATAAACTTGTCCTTTTCGCTCTTTATGTCCATTTTCATGAGAAATAGCCCACAGTTTTGGGGTTGAGGCAATTTACAACGTAGTAAGACCCAATACATGTTTGAGATTGATGACCAAAAACACGTCGTTTTCACGCTTTATGGCCATGTTCATGAGCTATTGCCCATATTTTTGGGTTCTAGGGAGATTTAAAAGCAATAGTAAGACTAGTTACATGTTTGAGAGTTATGACAAAAAATTCGTTGTTTTCGCGCTTTATGGCCATTTTCATGAGCTATTGCGCATTGTTTTGGGCTTCTTGGGTGATTTACAATGACCTTAAGACCCAATACATGTTTGAGATTTATGACTAAAAACTCGCTGTTTTGGCGCTTTATGGTCATTTTCATGAGCTACTAACCATAGTTTTGGTTGTTCTAGGGCGATTTAAAATGAGCATAAAACACAATACAATGCTTCAGAGACATGACCAAAAACTCGTTGTTTTAAGCTCTTTATGGGCGTTTTCATGATCTATTGCCCACAGTTTTGGGGTTGAGGGTGATTTACAAGCGACCATAAGACCGATACATGTTTGAGATTGATGTAAAAAAAACTCGTCGTTTTCGCGCTTTATGGCCATTTTCATTAGCTATTAACAATGGGTTTTGGGATTCTATAGCGATTCTACGGCCAAGTAAGACTAGATACATGTTTGAGAGTTATGACCAAAAATTCATCGTTTTCGTGCTTTATGGCCGTTTTCATCAGCTATTGCCCATAGTTTTCGGCTTCTTGGGCGATTTACAACGACCGTAAGACCAATTACATGTTTCAGATTTATGACCAAAAACTCGCCCCTTTTGCGCTTTATGACCATTTTCATGAGCTATTGACCATATATTTGGGGTTCTAGGGCGATTTACAACGAGCGTAAGACCCGGTACAATGCTTGAGATTATGACGAAAAACTTGTCCTTTTCGCTCTTTATGTCCATTTTCATGAGAAATAGCCCACAGTTTTGGGGTTCGAGGCGATTTACAACGGCCGTAAGACCTAATACATGTTTGAGATTGATGACCAAAAACACGTCGTTTTCACGCTTTATGGCCATGTTCATGAGCTATTGCCCATAGTTTTGGGTTCTAGGGAGATTTAAAACGACCGTAAGACTAGTTACATGTTTGAGAGTTATGACGTGCTTTATGGCCATTTTCATGAGTTATTGCCCATTGTTTTGGGCTTCTTGGGTGATTTACAATGACCTTAAGACCCAATACATGTTTGAGATTTATGACTAAAAACTCGCTGTTTTGGCGCTTTATGGTCATTTTCATGAGCTACTAACCATAGTTTTGGTTGTTCTAGGCGATTTAGAATGAGCATAAAAGCGATACAAAGCTTGAAAGTCATGACGAAAAACTTGTCCTTTTCGCTCTTTATGTCCTTTTTCATGATAAATTGCCCACAGTTTTGGGGTTCGAGGGTGATTTACAACGACCATAAGACCAGATACATGTTTGAGATTTATGACCAAAAACTCGCCCTTTTTGCGCTTTATGGCCATTTTCATGAGCTATTAACCATATTTTTGGGGTTCTAGGGCGATTTATAACGACCGTAAGACTAGATACATGTTTGAGAGTTATGACCAAAAATTCATCGTTGTCGTGCTTTATAGCCGTTTTCATGGCTATTGCCCATAGTTTTGGGCTTCTTGGCCGGCCGATTTACAATGACCGTAAGACCAAATACACATTTGAAATTTATGACAAAAAACTAGCCCTTTTTGCGCTTTATGGCGATTTTCATGAGCTATTGACCATATATTTGGGGTTCTAGGCGATTTACAATGGCGTAAGACCGGTACAATGCTTGAGATTATGACGAAAAACTTGTCCTTTTCGCTCTTTATGTCCATTTTCATGAGAAATAGCCCACAGTTTTGGGGTTCGAGGCGATTTACAACGGCCGTAAGACCTAATACATGTTTGAGATTGATGACCAAAAACACGTCGTTTTCACGCTTTATGGCCATGTTCATGAGCTATTGCCCATAGTTTTGGGTTCTAGGGAGATTTAAAACGACCGTAAGACTAGTTACATGTTTGAGAGTTATGACAAAAAATTCGTCGTTTTCGCGCTTTATGGCCATTTTCATGAGTTATTGCCCATTGTTTTGGGCTTCTTGGGTGATTTACAATGACCTTAAGACCCAATACATGTTTGAGATTTATGACTAAAAACTCGTTCTTTTGGCGCTTTATGGTCATTTTCATGAGCTACTAACCATAGTTTTGGTTGTTCTAGGGCGATTTAAAATGAGCATAAAACACAATACAATGCTACAAAGACATGACCAAAAACTCGTTGTTTTCGCTCTTTATGGACGTTTTCATGATCTATTGCCCACAGTTTTGGGGTTCGAGGGTGATTTACAACGACCATAAGACCAGATACATGTTTGAGATTGATGACAAAAAAACTCGTTGTTTTCGCGCTTTATGGCCATTTTCATGAGCTATTAACCATAGTTTTGGGGTTCTATGGCGATTCTGACAAGTAAGACTAGATACATGTTTGAGAGTTATGACCAAAAATTCATCGTTTCCGTGCTTTATGGCCGTTTTCATCAGCTATTGCCCATAGTTTTCGGCTTCTTGGGCGATTTACAACGACCGTAAGACCAATTACATGTTTCAGATTTATGACCAAAAACTCGCCCCTTTTGCGCTTTATGACCATTTTCATGAGCTATTGACCATATTTTTGGGGTTCTAGGGCGATTTACAACGAGCGTAAGACCCGGTACAATGCTTGAGATTATGACGAAAAACTTGTCCTTTTCGCTCTTTATGTCCATTTTCATGAGAAATAGCCCACAGTTTTGGGGTTCGAGGCGATTTACAACGGCCGTAAGACCTAATACATGTTTGAGATTGATGACCAAAAACACGTCGTTTTCACGCTTTATGGCCATGTTCATGAGCTATTGCCCATAGTTTTGGGTTCTAGGGAGATTTAAAACGACCGTAAGACTAGTTACATGTTTGAGAGTTATGACAAAAATTAAATGCGTTTTCGCGCTTTATGGCCATTTTCATGAGTTATTGCCCATTGTTTTGGGCTTCTTGGGTGATTTACAATGACCTTAAGACCCAATACATGTTTGAGATTTATGACTAAAAACTCGCTGTTTTGGCGCTTTATGGTCATTTTCATGAGCTACTAACCATAGTTTTGGTTGTTCTAGGGCGATTTAAAATGAGCATAAAACAGTATACAATGCTACAAAGACATGACCAAAAACTCGTTGTTTTCGCTCTTTATGGACGTTTTCATGATCTATTGCCCACAGTTTTGGGGTTCGAGGTGATTTACAACGACCATAAGACCAGATACATATTTGAGATTGATGACAAAAAACTCGCCGTTTTCGCGCTTTATGCCCATTTTCATGAGCTATTAACCATAGTTTTGGGGTTCTATGGCGATTAACAACGACCGTAAGACAAGATACATGTTTGAGAGTTATGACCAAAAAATCATCGTATCAGTGCTTTATGGACGTTTTCAGCTATTGCCCATAGTTTTCGGCTTCTTGGGCGATTTACAACGACAGTGTGACCAATTACATGTTTCAGATTTATGACCAAAAACTCGCCCCTTTTGCGCTTTATGACCATTTTCATGAGCTATTGACCATATATTTGGGGTTCTAGGGCGATTTACAATGAGCGTAAGACCCGGTACAATGCTTGAGATTATGACGAAAAACTTGTCCTTTTCGCTCTTTATGTCCATTTTCATGAGAAATAGCCCACAGTTTTGGGGTTCGAGGCGATTTACAACGGCCGTAAGACCTAATACATGTTTGAGATTGATGACCAAAAACACGTCGTTTTCACGCTTTATGGCCATTTTCATGAGTTATTGCCCATTGTTTTGGGCTTCTTGGGTGATTTACAATGACCTTAAGACCCAATACATGTTTGAGATTTATGACTAAAAACTCGCTGTTTTGGCGCTTTATGGTCATTTTCATGAGCTACTAACCATAGTTTTGGTTGTTCTAGGGCGATTTAGAATGAGCATAAAACAGTATACAATGCTTCAAAGACATGACCAAAAACTCGTTGTTTTAAGCTCTTTATGGGCGTTTTCATGATCTATTGCCACAGTTTTGGGGTTCGAGGTGATTTACAGCGACCATAAGACCGATACATGTTTGAGATTGATGACAAAAACTTCGCCGTTTTCGCTTTATGACCATTTTCATGAGCTATTAACCATAGTTTTGGGGTTCTATGGCGATTCTAGCAATGATAGTAAGACTAGATACATGTTTGAGAGTTATGACCAAAATTCATCGTTTTAGTGCTTTATGGCGTTTTCATCGACTATTGCCCATAGTTTTGGGCTTCTTGGGCGATTTACAACAGTGTAAGACCAATTACATGTTTGATTTATGACCAAAAACTTCGCCCTTTTTGCGCTTTATGACCATTTTCATGAGCTATTGACCATATATTTGGGGTTCTAGGCGATTTACAATGAGCGTAAGACCGGTACAATGCTTGAGATTATGACCAAAAACTTGTCCTTTTAGCTCTTTATGTCCATTTTCATGAGAAATAGCCCACAGTTTTTGGGGTTGAGGCGATTTACAACGTAGTAAGACCAATTACATGTTTGAGATTGATGACCAAAAACACGTCGTTTTCACGCTTTATGGCCATGTTCATGAGCTATTGCCCATAGTTTTGGGTTCTAGGGAGATTTAAAACGACCGTAAGACTAGTTACATGTTTGAGAGTTATGACAAAAATTAAATGCGTTTTAAGCTTTATGGCCATTTTCATGAGTTATTGCCCATTGTTTTGGGCTTCTTGGGTGATTTACAATGACCTTAAGACCCAATACATGTTTGAGATTTATGACTAAAACTTCATTGTTTTGGCGCTTTATGGTCATTTTCATGAGCTACTAACCATAGTTTTGGTTGTTCTAAGCGATTTAGAATGAGCATAAAGCACGATACAATGCTTGAAAGACATGACCAAAAACTTCGTTGTTTTCGCTCTTTATGGGCGTTTTCATGATCTATTGCCCACAGTTTTGGGGTTGAGGTGATTTACAACGACCATAAGACCCGATACATGTTTGAGATTGATGACAAAAAACTCGCCGTTTTCATGTTCATGAGCTATTAACCATAGTTTTGGGTTCTATGGCGATTCTAGCAATAGTAAGAATAGATACATGTTTGAGAGTTATGATAAAAAATCATCGTTTAGTGCTTTATGGCCGTTTTCATGAGCTATTGCCCATAGTTTTGGGCTTCTTGGGCGATTTACAACCAAGTAAGACCAATTACATGTTTGAGATTTATGACCTTTTGCGCTTTATGACCATTTTCATGAGCTACTCACCATAGATTTGGGGTTCTAGGCGATTTACAAGCGTAAGACCGGTACAATGCTTGAGATTATGACAAAAAACTTGTCCTTTTCGCTCTTTATATCCGTTTTCATGAGCAATAGCCCACAGTTTTGGGGTTCGAGGCGATTTACAACGGCCGTAAGACCTAATACATGTTTGAGATTGATGACCAAAAACACGTCGTTTTCACGCTTTATGGCCATGTTCATGAGCTATTGCCCATAGTTTTGGGGTTCGAGGGTGATTTACAACGACCATAAGACCAGATACATGTTTGAGATTGATGACAAAAAACTCGCCGTTTTCGCGCTTTATGGCCATTTTCATGAGTTATTGCCCATTGTTTTGGGCTTCTTGGGTGATTTACAATGACCTTAAGACCCAATACATGTTTGAGATTTATGACTAAAAACTCACTGTTTTGGCGCTTTATGGCCATTTTCATGAGCTACTAACCATAGTTTTGGTTGTTCTAGGGCGATTTAAAATGAGCATAAAACCTGATACAATGCTTGAGAGTCATGACCAAAAACTCGTCATTTTTGGTCATTATGTATGTTTTCATGATCTATTGCCCACAGTTTTGGGGTTCTAGGGTGATTTACAACGACCATAAGACCTGATACATGTTCGAGATTTATGACCAAAAACTCGTCGTTTTCGCGCTTTATGGCCATTTTCATGAGCTATTAACCATAGTTTTGCAATTCTATGGCGATTCACAACGACCATAACACTAGATACATTTTTGAGAGTTATGACCAAAAATTCATCGTTTTCGTGCTTTATGGCCGTTTCCATGAGGTTCTTGGGAGATTTACAACGACCGTAGGACCAAATACATGTTTCAGATTTATGACCAAAAACTCGCCCTTTTTGCGCTTTATGACCATTTTCATGAGCTATTGACCATATTTTTGGGGTTCGAGGCGATTTACAACGGCCGTAAGACCTAATACATGTTTGAGATTGATGACCAAAAACACGTCGTTTTCACGCTTTATGGCCATGTTCATGAGCTATTGCCCATAGTTTTGGGTTCTAGGGAGATTTAAAACGACCGTAAGACTAGTTACATGTTTGAGAGTTATGACAAAAAAATCGTCGTTTTCGCGCTTTATGGCCATTTTCATGAGTTATTGCCCATTGTTTTGGGCTTCTTGGGTGATTTACAATGACCTTAAGACCCAATACATGTTTGAGATTTATGACTAAAAACTCGTTCTTTTGGCGCTTTATGGTCATTTTCATGAGCTACTAACCATAGTTTTGGTTGTTCTAGGGCGATTTAAAATGAGCATAAAACAGTATACAATGCTACAAAGACATGACCAAAAACTCGTTGTTTTCGCTCTTTATGGACGTTTTCATGATCTATTGCCCACAGTTTTGGGGTTCGAGGGTGATTTACAACGACCATAAGACCAGATACATGTTTGAGATTGATGACAAAAAACTCGCCGTTTTCGCGCTTTATGCCCATTTTCATGAGCTATTAACCATAGTTTTGGGGTTCTATGGCGATTCACAACGACCGTAAGACTAGATACATGTTTGAGAGTTATGACCAAAAATTCATCGTTTCCGTGCTTTATGGCCGTTTTCATGAGCTATTCCCCATCATTTTGGGCTTCTTGGGCGATTTACAACGACCATAAGACCAAATACATGTTTGAAATTTATGACGAAAAACTTCGCCCTTTTGCGCTTTATGACCATTTCATGAGCTATTGACCATATATTTGGGGTTCTAGGGCGATTTACAGCAGCGTAAGACCGGTACAATGCTTGAGATTATGACCAAAAACTTGTCCTTTTACGCTCTTAATGTCCTTTTTCTTGAGAAATACCCCACCTTTTTGGGTTTCGCGGCGATTTACAATGACCGTAAGACCTAATACATGTTTGAGATTTATGACCAAAAACTCGTGATTTTCACGCTTTATGGCGATGTTCATGAGCTATTGCCCATAGTTTTGGGTTCTAGGGAGATTTAAAATGTTCGTAAGTGTAAATACATGTTTGAGAGTTATGACAAAAAATTCGTCGTTTTCGAGCTTTATGGCCATTTTCATGAGGTATTGCCCATTGTTTTGTGCTTCTTCGGCGATTTACAATGACCGAAATACCCAATACATGTTTGAGATTTATGACGAAAAACTTCATTGTTTTGGCGCTTTATGGTCATTTTCATGAGCTACTAACCATAGTTTTGGTTGTTCTAGGCGATTTAAAAGGAGCATAATACACGATACAATGCTTGAAAGACATGACCAAAACTTCGTTGTTTTAAGCTCTTTATGGACGTTTTCATGATCTATTGCCCACAGTTTTGGGGTTCGAGGGTGATTTACAACGACCATAAGACCAGATACATATTTGAGATTGATGACAAAAAACTCGCCGTTTTCGCGCTTTATGCCCATTTTCATGAGCTATTAACCATAGTTTTGGGGTTCTATGGCGATTCTAGCAATAGTAAGACTAGATACATGTTTGAGAGTTATGACCAAAAATTCATCGTTTTGTGCTTTATGGCGTTTTCATGACTATTGCCCATAGTTTTGGGCTTCTTGGGCGATTTACAACGACCGTAAGACCAATTACATGTTTGAGATTTATGACCAAAAATCGCCCTTTTGCGCTTTATGACCATTTTCATGAGCTATTGACCATATATTTGGGGTTCTAGGCGATTTACAAGCGTAAGACCCGGTACAATGCTTGAGATTATGACGAAAAACTTGTCCTTTTCGCTCTTTATGTCCATTTTCATGAGCAATAGCCCACGGTTTTGGGGTTGAGGCAATTTACAACGGCCGTAAGACCTAATACATGTTTGAGATTGATGACCAAAAACACGTCGTTTTCACGCTTTATGGCCATGTTCATGAGCTATTGCCCATAATTTTGGGTTCTAGGGAGATTTAAAAGCAATAGTAAGACTAGATACATGTTTGAGAGTTATGACAAAAAATTAAATCGTTTTCGCTTTATGGCCATTTTCATGAGTTATTGCCCATTGTCTTGGGCTTCTTGGGTGATTTACAATGACCTTAAGACCCAATACATGTTTGAGATTTATGACTAAAAACTTCATTTGTTTTGGGCGCTTTATGGTCATTTTCATGAGCTACTAACCATAGTTTTGGTTGTTCTAGGCGATTTAAAATGAGCATAAAACCGATACAATGCTTCAAAGACATGACCAAAAACTCGTTGTTTTAAGCTCTTTATGGGCGTTTTCATGATCTATTGCCCACAGTTTTGGGGTTCGAGGTGATTTACAGCGACCATAAGACCGATACATGTTTGAGATTGATGACAAAAAACTCATTGTTTTCCCGCTTTATGCCCATTTTCATGAGCTATTAACCATAGTTTTGGGGTTCTATGGCGATTCTCGACGACCGTAAGACTAGATACATGTTTGAGAGTTATGACCAAAAACTCATCGTTTCCGTGCTTTATGGCCGTTTTCATGACTATTGCCCATAGTTTTGACTTCTTGGGCGATTTACAACGACCGTAAGACCAATTACATGTTTGAGATTTATGACCAAAAACTCGCCCTTTTTGCGCTTTATGGCCATTTTCATGAGCTATTGACCATTTTTTTGCGGTTCTAGGGCGATTTAAAACAAGCGTAAGACCCGGTACAATGCTTGAGAGTTATGACGAAAAACTTGTCCTTTTAACTCTTTTATGTCCGTTTTCATGAGAAATAGCCCACAGTTTTGGGGTTCGAGGCGATTTACAACGTACGTAAGACATAATATATGATTGATAGTTATGAGCAAAAATTCGTCGTTTTTGCGCTTTATGGCCATTTTCATGAGCTATTGCCCATTGTTTTGGGCTTCTTGGGTGATTTACAATGATCGTAAGACCCAATACATGTTTGAGATTGATGACTAAAACTCACTGTTTTGACGCTTTATGCTCATTTTCCTGAGCTACTAACCATAGTTTTGGTTGTTCTAGGGCAATTTAAAATGAGCATAAAACACGATACAATGCTTGAGAGTCATGACCAAAAACTTCGTGTTTTAAGCTCTTTATGGCGTTTTCATGATCTATTGCCCAGTTTTGGGGTTGAGGTGATTTAGCGACCATAAGACCCGATACATGTTTGAGATTGATGACCAAAAACTTCGCGTTTTAGCGCTTTATGCCCATTTTCATGAGCTATTAACCATAGTTTTGGGGTTCTATGGCGATTCTGACAATAGTAAGACTAGATACATGTTTGAGAGTTATGACCAAAAATTCATCGTTTCGTGCTTTATGGCCGTTTTCATGACTATTGCCCATAGTTTTGGGCTTCTTGGGCGATTTAACGCAAGTAAGACCAATTACATGTTTGATTTATGACCAAAAACTTCGCCTTTTGCGCTTTATGACCATTTTCATGAGCTATTGACCATATATTTGGGGTTCTAGGCGATTTACAATGAGCGTAAGACCCGGTACAATGCTTGAGATTATGACGAAAAACTTGTCCTTTTCGCTCTTTATGTCCATTTTCATGAGAAATAGCCACAGTTTTGGGGTTCGAGGCGATTTACAACGGCCGTAAGACCTAATACATGTTTGAGATTGATGACCAAAAACACGTCGTTTTCACGCTTTATGGCCATGTTCATGAGCTATTGCCCATAGTTTTGGGTTCTAGGGAGATTTAAAAGCAATAGTAAGACTAGATACATGTTTGAGAGTTATGACAAAAATTTGTCGTTTTAAGCTTTATGGCCATTTTCATGAGTTATTGCCCATTGTTTTGGGCTTCTTGGGTGATTTACAATGACCTTAAGACCCAATACATGTTTGAGATTTATGACTAAAAACTCGCTGTTTTGGCGCTTTATGGTCATTTTCATGAGCTACTAACCATAGTTTTGGTTGTTCTAGGGCGATTTAAAATGAGCATAAAACAGTATACAATGCTTCAAAGACATGACCAAAAACTCGTTGTTTTCGCTCTTTATGGACGTTTTCATGATCTATTGCCCACAGTTTTGGGGTTCGAGGCGATTTACAACGGCCGTAAGACCTAATACATGTTTGAGATTGATGACCAAAAACTTCGTTTTGCTTTATGCCCATTTTCATGAGCTATTAACCATAGTTTTGCTTTATGGCCATGTTCATGAGCTATTAACCATAGTTTTTGGGTTCTATGGCGATTCTAGCAAGTAAGACTAGATACATGTTTGAGAGTTATGACCAAAAATTCATCGTTTTAGTGCTTTATGGCGTTTTCATGAGCTATTGCCCATAGTTTTGGGCTTCTTGGGCGATTTACAATGTAAGACCAATTACATGTTTGAGATTTATGACCAAAAACTTCCTTTATGGCCATTTTCATGAGCTATTGACCATAGTTTTGGGGTTCTTTATGACAAAAACTTCGCCCTTTTCGCTTTATGGCCATTTTCATGAGCTATTGACCATAGTTATGGGGTTCTAGGGCGATTTACAACGAGCATAAGACCCGATACAATGCTTGAGAGTTATGACCAAAAACTTGTCCCTTTCGCTCTTTATGTCAGTTTTCATGAGCAATAGCCCACAGTTTTGGGGTTCGAGGGCGATTTACAACGACCGTAAGACCTGATACATGTTTGAGATCGATGACCAAAAACACGTCGTTTTCACGCTTTATGGCCATGTTCATGAGCTATTGCCCATAGTTTTGGGTTCTAGGGAGATTTAAAACGACCGTAAGACTAGATACATGTTTGAGAGTTATGGCAAAAAAAATGTCGTTTTTGCGCTTTATGGCCATTTTCATGAGTTATTGCCCATTGTTTTGGGCTTCTTGGGTGATTTACAATGACCGTAAGACCCAACACATGTTTGAGATTTATGACTAAAAACTCGCTGTTTTGGCGCTTTATGGTCATTTTCATGAGCTACTAACCATAGTTTTGGTTGTTCTAGGGCGATTTAAAATGAGCATAAAACACAATACAATGCTTCAGAGACATGACCAAAAACTCGTTGTTTTTGCTCTTTATGGACGTATTCATGATCTATTGCCCACAGTTTTGGGGTTCGAGGGCGATTTACAATGAACATAAGACCAGATACATGTTTGAGATTGATGACCAAAAACTCGTTGTTTTCGCTCTTTATGGCCATGTTCATGAGCTATTAACCATAGTTTTGGGGTTCTATGGCGATTCACAGCGACCGTAAGACTAGATACATGTTTCAGAGTTATGACCAAAAAATCATCGTTTCCGTGCTTTATGGCCGTTTTCATGAGCTATTGCCCATCGTTTTGGGCTTCTTGGGCGATTTACAACGACCGTAAGACCAAATACATGTTTGAGATTTATGACCAAAAACTAGCCCCTTTTGCGCTTTATGACCATTTTCATGAGCTATTGACCATATTTTTGGGGTTCTAGGGCGATTTACAACGAGCGTAAGACCGGTACAATGCTTGAGATTATGACCAAAAACTTGTCCTTTTACGCTCTTTATGTCCATTTTCATGAGCAATAGCCCATAGTTTTGGGGTTGAGGCGATTTACAACGTAGTAAGACCTAATACATGTTTGAGATTGATGACCAAAAACACGTCGTTTTCACGCTTTATGGCCATGTTCATGAGCTATTGCCCATAGTTTTGGGTTCTAGGGAGATTTAAAACGACCGTAAGACTAGATACATGTTTGAGAGTTATGACAAAAAATTCGTCGTTTTCGCGCTTTATGGCCATTTTCATTTGCTATTGCCTATTGTTTTGGGCTTATTGGGTGATTTACAATGACCGTAAGACCCAACACATGTTTGAGATTTATGACTAAAAACTCGCTGTTTTGGCGCTTTATGGTCATTTTCATGAGCTACTAACCATAGTTTTGGTTGTTCTAGGGCGATTTAAAATGAGCATAAAACACAATACAATGCTTCAGAGACATGACCAAAAACTCGTTGTTTTCGCTCTTTATGGACGTTTTCATGATCTATTGCCCACAGTTTTGGGGTTCGAGGGCGATTTACAACGACCATAAGACCAGATACATGTTTGAGATTGATGTCAAAAAAACTCGTCGTTTTCGCGCTTTATGGCCATTTTCATGAGCTATTAACCATGGGTTTTGGGATTCTATAGCGATTCACAAAGACCGTAAGACTAGATACATGTTTGAGAGTTATGACCAAAAATTCATCGTTTTCGTGCTTTATGGCAGTTTTCATGAGCTATTGCCCATAGTTTTGGGCTCCCTGGGAGATTTACAATGACCGTAAGACCAAGTACATGTTTCTGATTTATGACCAAAACATCAGCCTTTTTGCGCTTTATGGCCAGTTTCATGAGCTATTGACCATAGTTTTGGGGTTCTAGGGCGATTTACAACGAGCGTAAGACCCGATACAATGCTTGAGAGTTATGACCAAAAACTTGTCCTTTTCGCTCTTTATGTCCGTTTTCATGAGCAATAGCCCACAGTTTTGGGGTTCGAGGGCGATTTACAACGACCGTAAGACCTAATACATGTTTGAGATTGATGACCAAAAACACGTCGTTTTCACGCTTTATGGCCATGTTCATGAGCTATTGCCCATAGTTTTGGGTTCTAGGGAGATTTAAAACGACCGTAAGACTAGATACATGTTTGAGAGTTATGACAAAAAATTCGTCGTTTTCGCGATTTATGGCCATTTTCATGAGCTATTGCCCATTGTTTTGGGCTTCTTGGGTGATTTACAATGACCGTAAGACCCAATACATGTTTGAGATTGATGACTAAAAACTCGCTGTTTTGGCGCTTTATGGCCATTTTCATGATCTACTAACCATAGTTTTGGTTGTTCTAGGGCGATTTAAAATGAGCATAAAACACGATACAATGCTTGAGAGTCATTACCAAAAAATCGCCTTTTTCGCTCATTATGGACGTTTTCATGATGTCTTGTCCACAGTTTTGGGGTACGAGGCCGATTTACAATGACCATAAGACCCTATACAGGTTTGAGATTTATGACCAAAAACTCGTCGTTTTCGCGCTTTATGGCCATTTTCATGAGCTATTAACCATAGTTTTGCGGTTCTATGGCGATTCACAATGACCGTAAGACTAGATACATGTTTGAGAGTTATGACCAAAAATTCATCGTTTTCGTGCTTTATGGCTGTTTTCACGAGCTATTGCCCATAGTTTTGGGCTTCTTGGGAGATTTACAACGACCGTAGGACGAAATACATGTTTGAGATTTATGACCAAAAACTCGCCCTTTTTGCGCTTTATGACCATTTTCATGAGCTATTGACCATATTTTTGGGGTTCTAGGGCGATTTACAACGAGCGTAAGACCCGGTACAATGCTTGAGATTATGACGAAAAACTTGTCCTTTTCGCTCTTTATATCCGTTTTCATGAGCAATAGCGCACAGTTTTGGGGTTCGAGGCGATTTACAACGGCCGTAAGACCTAATACATGTTTGAGATTGATGACCAAAAACACGTCGTTTTCACGCTTTATGGCCATGTTCATGAGCTATTGCCCATAGTTTTGGGTTCTAGGGAGATTTAAAACGACCGTAAGAATAGATACATGTTTGAGAGTTATGACAAAAAATTCGTCGTTTTCGCGCTTTATGGCCATTTTCATGAGTTATTGCCCATTGTTTTGGGCTTCTTGGGTGATTTACAATGACCTTAAGACCCAATACATGTTTGAGATTTATGACTAAAAACTCGCTGTTTTGGCGCTTTATGGTCATTTTCATGAGCTACTAACCATAGTTTTGGTTGTTCTAGGGCGATTTAAAATGAGCATAAAACACAATACAATGCTTCAGAGACATGACCAAAAACTCGTTGTTTTCGCTCTTTATGGACGTTTTCATGATCTATTGCCCACAGTTTTGGGGTTCGAGGGCGATTTACAACGACCATAAGACCAGATACATGTTTGAGATTGATGACAAAAAACTCGTCGTTTTCGCGCTTTATGGCCATTTTCATGAGCTATTAACCATGGGTTTTGGGATTCTATAGCGATTCACAAAGACCGTAAAACTAGATACATGTTTGAGAGTTATGACCAAAAATTCATCGTTTTCACGCTTTATGGCCGTTTTCATCAGCTATTGCCCATAGTTTTCGGCTTCTTGGGCGATTTACAACGACCGTAAGACCAATTACATGTTTAAGATTTATGACCAAAAACTCGCCCTTTTTGGGCTTTATGGCCATTTTTATGAGCTATTGACCATAGTTATGGGGTTCTAGGGCGATTTACAACGAGCATAAGACCCGATACAATGCTTGAGAGTTATGACCAAAAACTTGTCCTTTTCGCTCTTTATGTCCGTTTTCATGAGCAATAGCCCACAGTTTTGGGGTTCGAGGCGATTTACAACGGCCGTAAGACCTAATACATGTTTGAGATTGATGACCAAAAACACGTCGTTTTCACGCTTTATGGCCATGTTCATGAGCTATTGCCCATAGTTTTGGGTTCTAGGGAGATTTAAAACGACCGTAAGACTAGATACATGTTTGAGAGTTATGACAAAAAATTCGTTGTTTTCGCGCTTTATGGCCATTTTCATGAGCTATTGCGCATTGTTTTGGGCTTATTGGGTGATTTACAATGACCGTAAGACCCAACACATGTTTGAGATTTATGACTAAAAACTCGCTGTTTTGGCGCTTTATGGTCATTTTCATGAGCTACTAACCATAGTTTTGGTTGTTCTAGGGCGATTTAAAATGAGCATAAAACACAATACAATGCTTCAGAGACATGACCAAAAACTCGTTGTTTTCGCTCTTTATGGACGTTTTCATGATCTATTGCCCACAGTTTTGGGGTTCGAGGGCGATTTACAACGACCATAAGACCAGATACATGTTTGAGATTGATGACAAAAAACTCGTCGTTTTCGCGCTTTATGGCCATTTTCATGAGCTATTAACCATAGTTTTGGGGTTCTATGGCGATTCACAACGACCGTAAGACTAGATACATGTTTGAGAGTTATGACCAAAAATTCATCGTTTTCACGCTTTATGGCCGTTTTCATCGGCTATTGCCCATAGTTTTCAGCTTCTTGGGCGATTTACAACGACCGTAAGACCAATTACATGTTTAAGATTTATGACCAAAAACTCGCCCTTTTTGGGCTTTATGGCCATTTTTATGAGCTATTGACCATAGTTATGGGGTTCTAGGGCGATTTACAACGAGCGTAAGACCTGATACAATGCTTGAGAGTTATGACCAAAAACTTGTCCTTTTCGCTCTTTATGTCCGTTTTCATGAGCAATAGCCCACAGTTTTGGGGTTCGAGGCGATTTACAACGGCCGTAAGACCTAATACATGTTTGAGATTGATGACCAAAAACACGTCGTTTTCACGCTTTATGGACATGTTCATGAGCTATTGCCCATAGTTTTGGGTTCTAGGGAGATTTAAAACGACCGTAAGACTAGATACATGTTTGAGAGTTATGACAAAAAATTCGTCGTTTTCGCGCTTTATGGCCATTTTCATTTGCTATTGCCTATTGTTTTGGGCTTATTGGGTGATTTACAATGACCGTAAGACCCAACACATGTTTGAGATTTATGACTAAAAACTCGCTGTTTTGGCGCTTTATGGTCATTTTCATGAGCTACTAACCATAGTTTTGGTTGTTCTAGGGAGATTTAAAATGAGCATAAAACACGATACAATGCTTGAGAGTCATGACCAAAAACTCGTCATTTTCTCTCTTTATGGACGTTTTCATGATCTATTGCCCACAGTTTTGGGGTTCCAGGGCGATTTACAATGACAATAAGGCAAGATACATGTTTGAGATTTATGACAAAAAACTCGTCGTTTTGGCGCTTTATGGCCATTTTCATGAGCTATTAACCATAGTTTTGGGGTGCTATGGCGATTCACAACGACCGTAAGACTAGATACATGTTTGAGAGTTATGACCAAAAATTCATCATTTCCGTGCTTTATGGCCGTTTTCATCAGCTATTGCCCATAGTTTTCGGCTTCTTGGGCGATTTACAACGACTGTAAGACCAATTACATGTTTAAGATTTATGACCAAAAACTCGCCCTATTTGCACTTTATGGCCATTTTCATGAGCTATTATCCATAGTTTTGCGGTTCTATGGCGATTCACAACGACCATAATACCCGGTACAATGCTTGAGATTATGACGAAAAACTTGTCCTTTTCGCTCTTTATGTCCATTTTCATGAGCAATAGCCCACAGTTTTGGGGTTCGAGGCGATTTACAACGACCGTAAGACCTAATACATGTTTGAGATTGATGACCAAAAACACGTCGTTTTCACGCTTTATGGCCCTGTTCGTGAGCTATTGCCCATAGTTTTGGATTCTAGGGAGATTTAAAACGTAACACTAGATACATGTTTGACAGTTATGACAAATAATTCGTCGTTTTCGCGCTTTATGGCCATTTTCATTAGCTATTGCCTATTGTTTTGGGCTTCTTGGGTGATTTACAATGACCGTAAGACCCAATACATGTTTGAGATTTATGACTAAAAACTCGCTGTTTTGGCGCTTTATGGTCATTTTCATGAGCTACTAACCATAGTTTTGGTTGTTCTAGGGCGATTTAAAATGAGCATAAAACCCGATACAATTCTTGAGAGTCATGACCAAAAACTCGTTGTTTTCGCTCTGTATGGACGTTTTCATGATCTATTGCCCACAATTTTAGGGTTCGAGGGCCATTTACAATGACCATAAGACCAGATACATGTTTGAGAATGATGTAAAAAAAAACTCGTCGTTTTCGCGCTTTATGGCCATTTTCATGAGCTATTAACCATGGGTTTTGGGGTTCTATGGCGATTCACAAAGACCGTAAGACTAGATACATGTTTGAGAGTTATGACCACAAATTCGTCGTTTTCGTGCTTTATGTCAGTTTTCACGAGCTATTGCCCATAGTTTTGGGCTCCCTGGGAGATTTACAACGACCGTAAGACCAAGTACATGTTTGAGATTTATGACCAAAAAATCACCCTTTTGGTGCTTTATGGCCATTTTCATGAGCTAATGACCATAGTTTGGGGTTCTAGGGCGATTTACAACGAGCGTAAGACCCGATACAATGCTTGAGAGTTTTGACCAAAAACTTATCGTTTTCGCTCTTTATGTCCATTTTCATGAGCAATAGCCCACAGTTTTGGGGTTCGAGGGCGATTTACAACGACAGTAAGACCTAATACATGTTTGAGATTGATGACCAAAAACATGTCGTTTTCACGCTTTATGGCCATGTTCATGAGCTATTGCCCATAGTTTTGGGTTCTAGGGAGATTTAAAGCGACCGTAATTCTAGATACATGTTTCTGATTTATGACCAAAAATTTCTCGTTTTCGCGCTTTATGGCCATTTTCATGAGCTATTGCCCATTGTTTTGGGCTTCTTGGGCGATTTACAACGACCGTAAGACCCAATACATGTTTCAGATTTATGACTAAAAACTCGCTGTTTTGGCGCTTTATGGCCATTTTCATGAGCTAGTAACCATAGTTTTGGTTGTTCTAAGGCGATTTAAAATGAGCATAAAACACGATACAATGCTTGAGAGTCATGACCAAAAACTTCGTTGTTTTAAGCTCTTTATGGGCGTTTTCATGATCTATTGCCACAGTTTTGGGGTTCGAGGTGATTTACAACGACCATAAGACCGGATACATGGTTGAGATTTATGACCAAAAACTCGTCGTTTTCGCGCTTTATGGCCATGTTCATGAGCTATTAACCATAGTTTTGGGGTTCTATGGCGATTCACAACGACCGTAAGACTAGATACATGTTTGAGAGCTATTACCAAAAATTCATCGTTTTCGTGCTTTATGGCCGTTTTCATGAGCTATTGCCCATAGTTTTAGGCTTATTGGGTGATTTACAACGACCGTAAGACCAAATACATGTTTGAAATTTATGACGAAAAACTCGCCCTTTTTGCGCTTTATGGCCATTTTCATGAGCTATTGACCATAGTTTTGGGTTCTAGGGCGATTTACAACGAGCGTAAGACCCGATACAATGCTTGAGAGTTTTGACCAAAAACTTATCGTTTTCGCTCTTTATGTCCGTTTTCATGAGCAATAGCCCACAGTTTTGGGGTTCAAGGGCGATTTACAACGATCGTAAGACCTAATACATGTTTGAGATTGGTGACCAAAAACACGTCGTTTTCACGCTTTATGGCCATGTTCATGAGCCATTGCCCATAGTTTTGGGTTCTAGGGAGATTTAAAATGACCGTAAGACTAGTTAGAAGTTTGAGAGTTATGACAAAAAATTCGTCGTTTTCGCGCTTGATGGCCATTTTCATGAGCTATTGCCCATTGTTTTGGACTTCTTGGGTGATTTACCATAACCGTAAGACCCAATACATGTTTGAGATTGATGACTAAAAACTCACTGTTTTGGCGCTTTATGGCCATTTTCATGAGCTACTAACCATAGTTTTGGTTGTTCTAGGGCAATTTAAAATGAGCATAAAACACGATACAATGCTTGAGAGTCATGACCAAAAACTCGTCGTTTTTGCTCATTATGGACGTTTTCATGATCTATTGCCCACAGTTTTGGGGTTCGAGGGTGATTTACAATGACCATAAGACTGGATACATGTTTGAGATTTATGACCAAAAACTCGTTGTTTTCGCTCTTTATGGCCATGTTCATGAGCTATTAACCATAGTTTTGGGGTTCTATGGCGATTCTAGCAATAGTAAGACTAGATACATGTTTGAGAGTTATGACCAAAATTCATCGTTTTCGTGCTTTATGGTCGTTTTCATAATCTATTGACCAAATTTTTAGGCTTCTTGGGCGATTTACAACCGTAAGACAAATTACATGTTTGAGATTTATGACCAAAAACTTCGCCCTTTTGCGCTTTATGACCATTTTCATGAGCTATTGACCATATATTTGGGGTTCTAGGCGATTTACGAGCGTAAGACCCGGTACAATGCTTGAGATTATGACGAAAAACTTGTCCTTTTCGCTCTTTATATCCGTTTTCATGAGCAATAGCGCACAGTTTTGGGGTTCGAGGCGATTTACAACGGCCGTAAGACCTAATACATGTTTGAGATTGATGACCAAAAACACGTCGTTTTCACGCTTTATGGCCATGTTCATGAGCTATTGCCCATAGTTTTGGGTTCTAGGAGATTTAAAAGCAGCCGTAAGACTAGATACATGTTTGAGAGTTATGACAAAAAATTAAATGTTTTTCGCTTTATGGCCATTTTCATGAGTTATTGCCCATTGTTTTGGGGTTATTGGGTGATTTAGAATGATCGTAACACCCAATACATGTTTGAGATTTATGACTAAAAACTCGCTGTTCTGGCGCTTTATGGTCATTTTCATGATCTACTAACCATAGTTTTGGTTGTTCTAGGGCGATTTAAAATGAGCATAAAACCCGATACAATTCTTGAGAGTCATGACCAAAAACTCGTTGTTTTAAGCTCTTTATGGGCGTTTTCATGATCTATTGCCACAGTTTTGGGGTTCGAGGTGATTTACAACGACCATAAGACGGATACATGTTTGAGATTGATGACAAAAACTTCGCGTTTCACGCTTTATGCCCATTTTCATGAGCTATTAACCATAGTTTTGGGGTTCTATGGCGATTCTAGCAATAGTAAGACTAGATACATGTTTGAGAGTTATGACCAAAATTCATCGTTTAGTGCTTTATGGCCGTTTTCATCAGCTATTGCCCATAGTTTTCGGCTTCTTGGGCTATTTACAACGACCGTAAGACCAATTACATGTTTCAGATTTATGACCAAAAACTCGCCCCTTTTGCGCTTTATGACCATTTTCATGAGCTATTGACCATATTTTTGGGGTTCTAGGGCGATTTACAACGAGCGTAAGACCTGATACAATGCTTGAGAGTTATGACCAAAAACTTGTCCTTTTCGCTCTTTATGTCCGTTTTCATGAGCAATAGCCCACAGTTTTGGGGTTCGAGGGCGATTTACAACGACCGTAAGACCTAATACATGTTTGAGATTGATGACCAAAAACACGTCGTTTTCACGCTTTATGGCCATGTTCATGAGCTATTGCCCATAGTTTTGGGTTCTAGGGAGATTTAAAACGAACGTAAGACTAGATACATGTTTGAGAGTTATGACAAAAAATTCGTCGTTTTCGCGCTTTATGGCCATTTTCATTAGCTATTGCCTATTGTTTTGGGCTTATTGGGTGATTTACAATGACCGTAAGACCCAACACATGTTTGAGATTTATGACTAAAAACTCGCTGTTTTGGCCCTTTATGGCCATTTTCATGAGCTAGTAACCATAGTTTTGGTTGTTCTAAGGCGATTTAAAATGAGCATAAAACACGATACAATGCTTGAGAGTCATGACCAAAAACTTGTCTTTTTCGGTCATTATCGACGTTTTCATGATCTATTGCCCACAGTTTTGGGGTTCGAGGGCGACTTACAACGACCATCAGACCCGATACATGGTTGAGATTTATGACCAAAAACTCGTCGTTTTCGCGCTTTATGGCCATGTTCATGAGCTATTAACCATAGTTTTGGGGTTCTATGGCGATTCACAACGACCGTAAGACTACATACATGTTTGATTGTTATGACCAAAAATTCGTCGTTTTCATGCTTTATGGCTGTTTTCATGAGCTATTGCCCATAGATTTGGGCTCCCTGGGAGATTTACAACGATAGTAAGACCAAGTACATGTTTCTGATTTATGACCAAAACATCACCCTTTTGCGCTTTATGGCCAGTTTCATGAGCTATTGACCATAGTTTTGGGGTTCTAGGGCGATTTACAACGAGCGTAAGACCTGATACAATGCTTGAGAGTTATGACCAAAAACTTGTCCTTTTCGCTCTTTATGTCCGTTTTCATGAGCAATAGCCCACAGTTTTGGGGTTCGAGGCGATTTACAACGGCCGTAAGACCTAATACATGTTTGAGATTGATGACCAAAAACACGTCGTTTTCACGCTTTATGGCCATGTTCATGAGCTATTGCCCATAGTTTTGGGTTCTAGGGAGATTTAAAACGACCGTAAGACTAGATACATGTTTGAGAGTTATGACAAAAAATTCGTCGTTTTCGCGCTTTATGGCCATTTTCATGAGTTATTGCCCATTGTTTTGGGCTTATTGGGTGATTTACAATGACCGTAAGACCCAACACATGTTTGAGATTTATGACTAAAAACTCGCTGTTTTGGCGCTTTATGGTCATTTTCATGAGCTACTAACCATAGTTTTGGTTGTTCTAGGGCGATTTAAAATGAGCATAAAACACAATACAATGCTTCAGAGACATGACCAAAAACTCGTTGTTTTTGCTCTTTATGGACGTATTCATGATCTATTGCCCACAGTTTTGGGGTTCGAGGGCGATTTACAACGACCATAAGACCAGATACATGTTTGAGATTGATGTCAAAAAAACTCGTCGTTTTCGCGCTTTATGGCCATTTTCATGAGCTATTAACCATGGGTTTTGGGATTCTATAGCGATTCACAAAGACCGTAAGACTAGATACATGTTTGAGAGTTATGACCAAAAATTCGTCGTTTTCGTGCTTCATGGCTGTTTTCATGAGCTATTGCCCATAGTTTTGGGCTCCCTGGGAGATTTACAATGCCCGTAAGACCAAGTACATGTTTGACATTTATGACAAAACTTCGCCCTTTTGGCGCTTTATGTTCATTTTCATGAGCTATTGACCATATATTTGGGGTTCTAGGCGATTTACAAAGCGTAAGACCCGATACAATGCTTGTGATTATGACCAAAAACTTGTCCTTTTCGCTCTTTATGTCCGTTTTCATGAGCAATAGCCCACAGTTTTGGGGTTCGAGGGCGATTTACAACGACCGTAAGACCTAATACATGTTTGAGATCGATCACCAAAAACACGTCGTTTTCACGCTTTCTGGCCATGTTCATGAGCTATTGCCCATAGTTTTGGGTTCTAGGGAGATTTAAAACGACCGTAAGAATAGATACATGTTTGAGAGTTCTGACAAAAAATTCGTCGTTTTCGCGCTTTATGGCCATTTTCATTAGCTATTGCCTATTGTTTTGGGCTTATTGGGTGATTTAGAATGATCGTAACACCCAATACATGTTTGAGATTTATGACTAAAAACTCGCTGTTCTGGCGCTTTATGGTCATTTTCATGATCTACTAACCATAGTTTTGGTTGTTCTAGGGCGATTTAAAATGAGCATAAAACCCGATACAATTCTTGAGAGTCATGACCAAAAACTCGTTGTTTTCGCTCTGTATGGACGTTTTCATGATCTATTGCCCACAATTTTAGGGTTCGAGGGCCATTTACAATGACCATAAGACCAGATACATGTTTGAGATTGATGTCAAAAAAAACTCGTCGTTTTCGCGCTTTATGGCCATTTTCATGAGCTATTAACCATGGGTTTTGGGGTTCTATGGCGATTCACAAAGACCGTAAGACTAGATACATGTTTGAGAGTTATGACCAAAAATTCATCGTTTTCACGCTTTATGGCCGTTTTCATCGGCTATTGCCCATAGTTTTCAGCTTCTTGGGCGATTTACAACGACCGTAAGACCAATTACATGTTTAAGATTTATGACCAAAAACTCGCCCTTTTTGCTCTTTATGACCATTTTCATAAGCTATTGACCATATTTTTGGGGTTCTAGGGCGATTTACAACGAGCGTAAGACCCGGTACAATGCTTGAGAGTTATGACGAAAAACTTGTCCTTTTCGCTCTTTATGTCCGTTTTTATGAGCAATAGCCCACAGTTTTGGGGTTCGAGGCGATTTACAACGACCGTAAGACCTAATACATGTTTGAGATTGATGACCAAAAACACGTCGTTTTCACGCTTTATGGCCCTGTTCGTGAGCTATTGCCCATAGTTTTGGATTCTAGGGAGATTTAAAACGTAACACTAGATACATGTTTGACAGTTATGACAAATAATTCGTCGTTTTCGCGCTTTATGGCCATTTTCATTAGCTATTGCCTATTGTTTTGGGCTTCTTGGGTGATTTACAATGACCATAAGACCCAATACATGTTTGAGATTTATGACTAAACACTTCATTTTGGCGCTTTATGGTCATTTTCATGAGCTACTAACCATAGTTTTGGTTGTTCTAGGCGATTTAAAATGAGCATAAAACACGATACAATGCTTGAAAGACATGACCAAAAACTCGTTGTTTTCGCTCTTTATGGACGTTTTCATGATCTATTGCCCACAGTTTTGGGTTCGAGGTGATTTACAGCGACCATAAGACCGGATACATGTTTGAGATTGATGACAAAAAACTTCGCGTTTTGGCGCTTTGTGGCCATTTTCATGAGCTATTAACCATAGTTTTGGGGTGCTATGGCGATTCACAACGACCGTAAGACTAGATACATGTTTGAGAGTTATGACCAAAAATTCATCATTTCCGTGCTTTATGGCCGTTTTCATCAGCTATTGCCCATAGTTTTCGGCTTCTTGGTCGATTTACAACGACTGTAATACCAATTACATGTTTAAGATTTATGACCAAAAACTCGCCCCTTTTGCGCTTTATGACCATTTTCATGAGCTATTGACCATATATTTGGGGTTCTAGGGCGATTTAGAATGAGCATAAAACCGGCTACAATGCTTGAGATTATGACCAAAAACTTGTCCTTTTCGCTCTTTATGTCCAATTTCATGAGCAATAGCCCACAGTTTTGGGTTTCGAAGGCGATTTACAACGACCATAAGACCTAATACATGTTTGAGACTTATGACCAAAAACTCGTCGTTTTTACTCTTTATGGCCATGCTCATGAGTTATTGCCCATAGTTTCAGGTTCTAGGGAGATTTAAAATGACCGTAAGAATAGATACATGTTTGAGAGTTATGACAAATAATTCGTCGTTTTCGCGCTTAATAGCCATTTTCATGAGTTATTGCCCATTGTTTTGGGCTTCTTGGGCGATTTACAACGACCGTAAGACCCAATACATGTTTGTGATTTATGACTAAAAATCGCTGTTTTGGCGCTTTATGGCTATTTTCATGAGCTAGTAACCATAGTTTTGGTTGTTCTTAGGCGATTTAAAATGACCATAAAACCTGATACAATGCTTGAGAGTCATGACCAAAAACTCGTCATTTTCGCTCTTATGGACGTTTTCATGAGTACTAACCATAGTTTTGGTTGTTCTAGGGAGATTTAAAATGAGCAAAAA